>CAKXYN010000028.1:19077857-20322142 GCA_935064755.1 Tragelaphus eurycerus | reverse complement strand
TGAAACAAATGTTATGATATTAACTTCATAGAACACAGATTTGAACTTAGAACTGTTCAGAATGCCAAGAATAGGAGACAAGATGACTTGAGAGGCACACATCCCTTTAGCAGACTCAGAGACTTCTTAGGCAGAAGGACTATCTGTGTCGACCACTTCTAGATGTTCCGACAGTGATCCTAATCTTTGGACGGACCATATATTTGCAGTGTTTTTATCCCAGTATATTTTACCTTTTGTAAATAAGGCTATCATTTTTGTTTGTTTTTTCAAGGATTCTTTTTTTCAGGCTTCGCTAGGAAATCTATTTCTACAAAGAGCATAAAGACAGATCACTCTCTTAGCTTACAGTGTTAATATAACTACTGTTGACTGTTCCCTTTTTCTCACAAATGTAATATTACTGTGAGTTGCTCACAAAGTAAGTAGTCTTGATTTTATGCTTTGTACCTTTTTTTTTAATTGTCTAGATTTTCTTTGTAGAGAATGTTATGCCTCTCTAATAGCTCACCAAATGTAGAGATGAAATATTTTCTCAAGTGGGACATGCTTTAGGCTTTTCTAAAACTTTGCATTTTTTTTTAACTATTGTCTCCTATTCATTATAGAACTTTCACTAACTTGAAAATTGTGCTACCTTCCCCAAATTAAGATGTGTGTTCAGATGCTTTACCTTAATGTTGGGTGTAGTATTTAAATGGACACCCTCCCACCACCAGCCACCATCACTAATGCTGTCACATATTTCTCCCAACCAGCGCGTACATGTGCTTGAATGTATTTCTGTTATCTGTTAACTGTGGAACAGTCTACTCCAGAATGTTATGGCTTAAAACAGCTAATTTATTTGTTCACAATTCTTTGAGATGGGATTTGGGCAAAGGCTTAACCAGTCAGTTTTCCACTCCACATAGCATTATCTGGGATCATTACTTGGCTGCATTTGGCTGGTGACTAGCTCAAGACCTAGATAATCATGATGATGTGATCACTGACCTAGAGCCAGACATCTTGGAATGTGAAGTCAAATGGGCCTTAGAAAGCATCACTACGAACAAAGCTAGTGGAGGTGATGGAATTCCAGTGGAGCTATTCCAAGTCCTGAATGATGATGCTGTGAACGTGCTACACTCAATATGCCAGCAAATTTGGAAAACTCAGCAGTGGCCACAAGATTGGAAAAGGTCAGTTTTCATCCCAATCCCAAAGAAAGGCAATGCCAAGGAGTGCTCAAACTACCGAACAATTGCACTCATCTCACACGCTAGTAAAGTAATGCTCAAAATTCTCCAAGCCAGGCTTCAGCAATATGTGAACCGTGAACTTCCTGATGTTCAAGCTGGTTTTAGAAAAGGCAGAGGAACCAGAGATCAAATTGCCAACATCCGCTGGATCATGGAAAAAGCAAGAGAGTTCCAGAAAAACATCTATTTCTGCTTTATTGACTATGCCAAAGCCTTTGACTGTGTGGATCACAATAAACTATGGAAAATTCTGAAAGAGATGGGAATACCAGACCACCTGATCTGCCTCTTAAGAAATCTGTATGCAGGTCAGGAAGCAACAGTTAGAACTGGTCATGGAACAACAGACTGGTTCCAAATAGGAAAAGGAGTACGTCAAGGCTGCATACTGTCACCATGTTTATTTAACTTATATGCAGAGTACATCATGAGAAATGCTGGACTGGAAGAAACAGAAGTTGGAATCAAGATTGCCGGGAGAAATATCAATAACCTCAGATATGCAGATGACACCACTCTTATGGCAGAAAGTGAAGAGGGGCTAAAAAGCCTCTTGATGAAAGTGAAAGTGGAGAGTGAAAAGGTTGGCTTAAAGCTCAACATTCAGAAAACGAAGATCATGGCATCTGGTCCCATCACTGCATGGGAAATAGATGGGGAAACAGTGGAAACAGTGTCAGACTTTGTTTTTCTGGGCTCCAAAATCACTGCAGATGGTGACTGCAGCCATGAAATTAAAAGACGCTTGCTCCTTGGAAGGAAAGTTATGACCAACCTAGATAGCATATTCAAAAGCAGAGACATTACTTTACCAACAAAGGTTCGCCTAGTCAAGGCTATGGTCTTTCCTGTGGTCATGTATGGATGTGAGAGCTGGACTGTGAAGAAGGCTGAGCGCCGAAGAATTGATGCTTTTGAACTGTGGTGTTGGAGAAGACTCTTGAGAGTCCCTTGGACTGCAAGAAGATCCAACCAGTCCATTCTGAAGGAGATCAATCCTGGAATTTCTTTAGAAGGAATGATGCTAAAGCTGAAACTCCAATATTTTGGCCACCTCATGCAAAGAGTTGACTCATTGGAGAAGACTCTGATGCTGGGAGGGATTGAGGGCAGGAGGAGAAGGGGACGACAGAGGATGAGATGGCTGGATGGCATCACTGACTCGATGGATGCGAGTCTGAGTGACCTCCGGGAGCTGGTGATGGACAGGGAGGCCTGGTGTGCTGCGGTTCATGGGGTCACAAAGAGTCGGACACGACTGAGCGACTGATCTGATCTGATCTGATCTAGCTTTAGATGGAATGTCCAAGAAGGCTTTTCTCACTTATCAGCCACCCCAGTGCTCCACCAAGTGGCCATTTTCTGTGTGGTGGTCCCAGGGTAAATGAATTTTTTTTGCTTGGCTGACTTATAAGAGGAACATTCCAAGAGATCCAAAACCAGATGTTTCCTGCTTTAACTCACACAGAATCACTTCTGGCACATTATATTGGTCCTAGTTGGTCACAGGGCCAGCCAAGATTCATTGGAAGAGGAAAAAGAATGGCAAAGAATGTGTAGCCATCTTTAATTCACCTCAAGATGGTGGTGTTTTTTGCTTTGGGCATAAGTAGGATCAGTCAGGGGTAGAGGTCCAAAGAAATTAAGAAAAAAAGAGGACACCCCTATTTTCCTAATTCTAAGAAATACTTTTTTACATTTTAAGTATTTTGGAAATTTGTATGTTTAGTATAATATTGTAGAGTCTTTTTTTTTAAAATCCCTCTTGGAAAGCTAAGATTGGTACACCTTATAGGAGATCAGCCCTGGGATTTCTTTGGAAGGAATGATGCTAAAGCTGAAACTCCAGTATTTTGGCCACCTCATGTGAAGAGTTGACTCATTGGAGAAGACTCTGATGCTGGGAGGGATTGGGGGCAGGAGGAGAAGGACGACAGAGGATGAGATGGCTGGATGGCATCACTGACTTGATGGATGTGAGTCTGAGTGACCTCCGAGAGCTGGTGATGGACAGGGAGGCCTGGCGTGCTGCAGTTCATGGGGTCGCAAAGAGTCGGACACGACTGAGCGACTGATCTGATCTGATTGATGAAACCTTAAAATTGGGAAAAAGATTTTTTTTTCTTATTAGTTGCTAAATTGGAAGGCAAGAGGAGGAAAGAGATTTTGCTTCAGTGTAATTAGTGTTGGCATTCCTGGTAACAAAAATTCACATGTAATCCGTGGATGATAGCCATATAGTAGATTAAGTTCGGACTGAAAAGTGGGCCAGGAGGTTGAGTATAAAGTCATAGAATTTACTTGTGGCTATCTTAGAACTTTAAAGAAGACCAAAGCTTGTTTAAATTATCCTAGAATTGAATTTAAGAGCAATATGTGATTGACCTAGAAATTCTTATAGGAAGCTTAAGAAACAGAAAAATGCACAAAATTTTATATAGGTATTCATCATAAAATTATTTCTCAAGTGTAAAAAAAGTCTAGCTTAAGAGTCAGTAAAATAAAATTGATGGAACAAATTATTATTAATCCATGTAATAAAATACGATTCAATTGTTAAAACGATGAGTTAGAAAAAACTTGACAAGGAAAGATTATATGTATATAAGTGAAGAAAGACATTTCAGAACAGCATATATATTCTATCTGAACATTTGTGTTTTAAAAGCATGCATGTATATGTCTGTGTATCTGTACGAAAAATATTTGGAAGAATATAAACCAAAATGTTCACAGTTACCTGTGTTAAGAATTATAGTTAATTTCCACTTTTTCCTTCATATTCTTCCTATTTTTTTTTTAAAGCAACAAAAATTCTTAACATGCAGTGCACAAAAAAGAAAGTTGTTATTAAAAAGAATAAAAGGCATACATAAAATTAGCTTTTGTGTTTACTGCAGTACACTTAGCCTTCAGATGAAATTCCACTGGGGCTAATTTTACCAACATTTGGATGTGGGAGTGGAGGCTGGAGGGCCTGTACCTTGTACTCACTTATTTAGGGAAGAACCAGGAATTGCTGCTGGCCATATGATGATGTCATATCACCATTAGGTATACTGCTATGCCAGTGTTTCTGATTCCTGAATTGTTAGGTGGAGTTCTCTTCCTTTGACCCTTAACTCGAACTTATCTGAAGCTTTAAAATCTGGCCACAATAGTGCTTTTCACCTGGAAGACTTGAGTCTACCTCTGAAGTATACTATTGAAACTGTGAAAGCAGATCTTTTGTAGTTGAAATTGTTTTTGAGTTTCTCCTTCCTTTATTGTAAACCAGAGTTTAAAAAGGGTCCATTTTATATTTCTCAGTTTGACATTAAAATGTGTAAAACCATCTATTGCAAGTGTTAATATAACATCCTAAGTTTTCAGCTGAAGACTTTTTTATTATCCTGTTTATTTGATTAAAAGTGTATTTTTCTTTGTTTTTAAAGGGGTATTATTGGTAGTTAAATATCTTGATTTGTGTGAAATACAGTGCTAGCTAGTCTTAAACAATATACTTCTTTTATGGCAACTTCTGTTCTAAACTATCTGGATTAACCTTAGTTTAAGTAATCTTTTACAAATCCCAAATTATATTGATATATGGCAGAAACTAATTACGATTATATTACCTTACCAAACAAAAACTGTGGCTGTTCTGTCTACAGTACTCATCAGTGATAATAAGTATTCTTATTTTAAAATGGATAATATAGAAGCAGCAAAAGACTGAGGATGATATTATTGTGTTTTTGTTTTCTGTGTTTTTTTAAGAAGGAAAGAAATACATTCTTGTATACAGTACTGGTTTGTACAGTTCACATTTGTGCAAAAGCCTTTTGTGGGGATGGTGAGAGGAAATAACTGCCTCACTAGACACTGAGGGAAAGGAAGATATTTACATAATCAGATTTGCATATTAAAATTCTGTTCTAGAGTGAAGGAAGATAAGAGTGAGAGAAACTATTGCCATATCTTAATGTAAGATTCTGATTACTGCAGGCAGGAGTAAAGAGGAAAGGAATAGTTCAAGAGATACTCAGATGGTAGAAATGATAGAATTTGGTAATTATGCGAGGTGAAGAAGAAGGAAGAAATGAAGAATATGCTTACCTGTCTGGTTTCAGCAGTCTGTAGATGATGATACCATTCATTGAGTTGGGCATTACAGGAGGAGGGAAAGAACTTATTTCACTAGTGTCTGATGCAGCCAACTATCCCTCTGGAAGATAGGAAAAAAAGTGTCCTTTAACAGCTTGAGGGAATGCATAGCTTCCTTGAGAAAATCTTTTTCAAAATTTTTCTTCTCAGATTTATGGGCTAGATGAAAAAGAATGAAAAAAATTTGTGATCCTAATTCCTTGTACATCGATAATAGAAAAGTATTTTTTTCCTGGCTTACCTTTACCCCTCTGCTGGCTAGTCTCTTTGGGTAAGCTTGTTAGCTCCTAACACACTCATAAATGGGGTAAATGGGGTTTTTGGACATTCAGTCTTCCGGTATGACAAGGACAGCATAAAGATCAGGATGCCTGATTGCTTATATCCTTTAGTTATGGGTTTTGTGGTCTGAGATAATCCTCATTGCATTTCTATACCAGTTCCCTTTCTGTTTCATCAGGAAACCCAGAAATGCTAGATATAAGCGTGCTAACATAGTAGTGACACATTTTTAAGGATCAGATTTTGTTGTTTTCAACTGAAAATTGCTCAGATAAACTGTCTTTATGGGCTTGTTGGTCATTGATTTGCAGCCTTAAAAGGTGAAAGCATATATCCATAAAAACAACAGCTGATTCTTATATATGCCCCAGTTTTCCCAAAACAAACATACGTGGTGCACATATCCAGTAGTTTCAGACATAAAACAGTAATATTCACACAAAGAAAATAGTATTTTGTGTTGTTTTCATTTAATAGTAGAAAACAATAATTATATTTTTCTTTAAAGATAAATAATGTATTTTTTAAAATTTCAGATAGAAAATGCTGCTGAAGAACCAAGAGTCTTATGTATAATACAAGATACTACTAATTCAAAGACGGTGAATGAACGGATCACTTTAAACTTACCAGCTTCTACTCCACTCAGAAAGCTCTTTGAAGATGTGGCCAACAAAGTAGGCTACATAAATGGAACCTTTGATTTGGTGTGGGGGAATGGACTCAATACTGCTGATATGGTAAAGCTCTAAACTGAAAGCATCTTTTCTTAAGCTGCTAATACTACTATAGTTGCTGTTATTATTAATGAGTATATTAAATCCTGGAACCATTCTTGATACCATAAGCAAAACTCTAGAGTGTATGTGCAACTCGTCCCTTTACCTTCATTTGAAATTCAGCATTTGATTATCTCAAAGGCTGCACAGTGTTATTTCATTAGTTTTTTTATTCATGTGAGTTAATTATCACAAGATTGTGTCATCTGTGGAAAAATTTCCAACATTTACTGAATGGGATAATACTCATTTTAAATATTTAAGTGAGAAAAGCAGGATATAAAATCATATGTATTTTATAATTAATGTTTTGAAAAGGAGAAAAAATGTACTATATAGAAAGAAAAAGGAATAGAAGGACGTGGATCTGCAATATTAACAGAGATTATGTACCACATCGAGTGATGAAACACCTGATGAGGAAAGTTGGTGGTACCATGACTTCTGCTTCAAAGATCTCACAGTAAAGTTGTAGAGACAAGTACATAAAAAAATAATTAGGTTAACATGTTTTAAATATTATTAAGTGTTATTTATGAGTTTAAGTGCAAAGAGGAGGCACTGATCAGTTTTGCATGGGACAGTAGCAAGAAGACTGTTGAGTTGGATCTCATCTGTATTTTAGGATAGTATTCCTTATAGTCTTTTTGCTCCCTGACTCTCAGTCCAAATTCACCCTGTTAGAATTATCTTCAGTCATCTTAAATCGTAGTACTCCTGTCATCTTCCAGTTTAGAAATCTTTAATGACTGCTCACTGCCCACTGATTAAAAATCATATTCCCTAGGTTAGCATTCAAGACAGTTGGTCCTTTAAGTCTAATCTTAACTCACAGATAGGACTAATTTATTTTAATGTAAAATTTTATACTTCTCCATCTCCATGTTTTTGCTTATGTTAACCTCTTCCTGTCCTATACCATTGTTGCTCCTCAGTTTCCCAGGAAAATACCTTTAACAGCAAATGAAGTTGAATGTGTATCTTCATCATATTTGGAGGGTATGGTCTTAATTGGCTCTATAGAAGAATAAGAGGTGTTGGATATTTCTTGATTTGCCTTTAAAATTTGATGATATTTTGCCTTCTATTTCATTATGTATTTTTTTTTAATATAGAACTGTTATTTTTAAATGGGAAAAGAATCTGAAAAAATAATAGCTATATATGTATAACTGAATCACTTTGCTGTATGCCTGAAACTAACACATTGTAAATCAGTTATACTCTAATATAAAATAAAATTGTTTTTCAGTGTGTATTTACAAAAAAACGTAGTGTTTTAAATTAACCAACCTTTCCCCTGTGAAATTGGTCAGTAAAATTGGTAATCCCCAACGACTTCACTTTGACTTTTCACTTTCATGCATTGGAGGAGGAAATGGCAACCCACTCCAGTGTTCTTGCCTGGAGAATCCCAGGGACAGGGGAGCCTGGTAGGCCGCAGGCCATGGGATCGCTAAGAGTCAGACACAACTGAGCGACTTCACTTTCACTTTTCACTTTCATGCATTGGAGAAAGAAATGGCAACCTACTCCAGTGTTCTTGCCTGGAGAATCCCAGGGACGGGGAAGCCTGGTGGGCTGCCGTCTACGGGGTCGCACAGAGTCGGACACGACTGAAGCGACTTAGCAGCAGCAGCAGCAACAGGTTATACAATGAGAAAAGATATTTAATCTGAAACTTTGAATATTCTGTTTTACATTACTATGTAAATTCTAGTGTTGCCTGTTCTTCAACTTAAAGGAGTCCTATACTTCCGTATATGTTTGCCTAAGTCCTGTTTATCTTTTACTTTTAAGAAACTTTACTTGATGTTTCCTCATGCAACTTTAAAAATAATCTTTGTCTTTGTCCTGTTACTGTGCTTTTTCTTCTGCTGTGCCACGTATACGGTTTTTTTATTATGACTGTTCCTCACTTCCGTCTCTCCACTTGATAGAAGGCATTTTGATGCTGGGAAGTCAGTATTAGTTCGTATCCTTCAAAGACACTATCCCAGGCGCTCAGAGCCTTTGTAAATTAACATCTGCAGTAGTTTCAAATAGCACTGTGCCAGGATTTACTATTTTTCTTTCTTCAGCTGTGACTATGTTTAAGTACTTCATTTTTGTGTTTTAATTTGCCTCCAAGTATACTCTTACCTTCCGGTACAGTGCCGCGTGTATGCTTCTCTAAAAGCGTAATTCATTTATCTACTCACCCTTTTATACACACAGACTCATATTTCTTAAGGTAAACCCTCCCTCCCCATGTGTTCCAGCTATATCATCTCATCTTTTATGCCTGAGAGATGCTGAGCGTTCTGGTTCCGGTCAGAATATAAAAGAACCAAAGTTACCTTTTTTCTTTCTTTTCTTTCTTTCTTGTGGCTTCTCTTAGCTTCTGGTTCTCTGTGTCCTATTTTTCTCATGGATTTCTACATGTGAGCCAAAGTTAAGTGAGTTTTGATGAATTTATTTTATTACTTAACACTTACTTTGTGCTTACCATGTGCCTAGTTTTGTTCTGATACTAGACTTTATACAAATAAAACCTTATTTAATTCTTTTAACCACCCTATGAGTTAAGTGCTATCACAGCTTTGTACTAAGGGTGAGGAAACTGAGTCATGGGGAAGTGAAGTAACTTGTGTTAAGTCACACAAATAGCAAAGTGGCAGAATCTCTTAGAGTTAATTTTTTTGTCCTTAATACCTATACTTTTATATAATGTTAATTTTCTAAGAAATAAAGGCATCTGCATAAAACAAGGCCTTCTAAAGAGAGAATCCTCATGTCTTTGAAACATTAAAAACATCTCTTAATGAACAAAAATTTTTTTTAAATTGGTGGATAATTGCTTTACAATTTTGTGTTGGATTCTGCTATATAACAACATGAGTCAGTCATAATTACGTTAATACATACATCCTTTCCCTCCTGAGCTGCCCTCTCCTCCCCCATCCCACCCCTCGGGATCATCCCAGAGTAGCAGGCTGGGCTCCTTGTGTTATTTAGCAACTTCCCACTCTCTGTCTATTAATGTTTAACACACGATGGGTATACACATCACTGCTGCTTTCTCAGTTTGTCTACCCACCCCTTCCCTCACTGGGTCGGCAAGTCCGTTCTCTACCAGCTTCACAAAGTAGTTTTAAAACAAAAGAGTAGGGCGTTCACCCTATCCTTCATTTTTCTCAGCGGACTGGAGTGTTGGGTTAGTGACTGATCACTTCTATCTATCTCCCTGGGATCCTCTGAATCCTGCCAATAGACTTTAAGTAGGTATCATTTATTAGGACAGGCTTTTCCTTCATTTCTAAAAGTGCCCTTTTTTTAATATTACATGATTATATAAGTTGGGTTGCTTGTGCATAGTATTTCCTTATATGGGAATTCTTATTATATTCCTATATCAAAACATGTTTTTAGTTATATAAAATATTCTTTAGTTTTCATGAAAACCCGTTGAATACTATATTGCATACATTTTAGAGAACATCGAAACATAAATACTTATAATTCTTTTCTGTGTGTAGCACTTCAGTTTTTTTAGATGTTGGGAAATGTGAACAGATGGGATACCTGTCACTGTGTACGCTATCATTGGGCTTAGCCATCCCAGTTCATGAACAGATAAATGAATTCAAACCTAGATTGACAGAATTTGTCAGAATCTTCATTTTTAAAAAATACTGCTTACGCCCAATAATTGTAGATATGTGTCTGTTTACATATTATTTTATTATTATCATTAATGTTTCTCATTATCTGAGTTGCTTTTTATTTTTTCTTTTTTAATACCTGTAGGCTCCACTGGATCATACCAGTGATAAGTCTCTTCTTGATGCTAATTTTGAGCCAGGAAAGAAGAACTTTCTGCATTTGACAGATAAAGATGGTGAACAGCCTCAGATACTGCTGGTAAACTATTTAGAAAGCCCTATACTCATAATTGTTGTTCACTGTCACCTACTGTTTGTGAAGCAGTTTTCCAAAGGAGAGAGGAGAGATGTGTTTTACACAACTTGTGTATAATAAATAATTTTTCCGGTTTCTGTTGGTTTGTTGTAAATACGTATGCTGATATGGTTGCCCTGGGTATCCGTAGCACCTTCGCTGTGTGCAGTCTCCTGCCACACTGGTCATCACCACTACAGGGTGGGGATGGGTCTAGGATCTCCTACTGCATTTCAGTGGCCTTTTCTTTGCTTAAGCATTTGCTTGTCTGCTGTAAATCCTGGGCAGTTTTGCCAGGTTTTCTCATATTTCTGGGGGGTAGAGAAACAGACCCACAGAATTAGCTACTCTGTTGTTTTTGCCCCCACTCCCGCCCCCTCCCCTTTTTAGAATGACTAGTTTGTAAAGTTATATGATTTATTTCTGTTCTCTTAGTGTTTGCTGCAATTCGTATTTCAGTAGGATTTCCTGTCTAGTTGAGTGGCTTTAGTGATCATTGAATCTAGTAACTCCTAATTTGAGAGGCATTCACTGAAAAAACCTGGTCTGATTTAACTTGCTGCTTTACAGACTGAGTCAAACTAAGGCTCACAGAGTTTATGGACTTTCTCAGAACCCTTCTCTTTAATGACACTTCCTCAGGAAAAGTTCTTCTGTTTGATTCTTTTCATTTAGGAGTCTGTTGTGAATTAGAGTGCCTCTCTGGATAATAGACAGTAGTTAAGCATAGGGCATCCATTTGAAAGCAATACCAGAAAATGTTCTGACCTACCTTAATCTCACTGTTCATCTTTATGACATCATGAGAAGACTTAGATTAGCCTGAGTAACACTGAAACTAAACTAGCTATTAATTTGGGGATTCTTATTTTAAAATTCTTAGTGATTACTCTTCAACTCTGTCTTAGTTTCTTGTGCTGATTTTATATCCTTTATCCCCTTGGCACATTTTTCTCATTGATAGGAAGTTTGTTATTGGAGATAATAGGAACCTTTCCATTTCATTCAATACATACTGAGTATTCCCTACCTTCCAGGCCTACTTAGCAAAGATGATAGAAAAATAAATGATAAACTCTGTCATCAAGGAGTTCATAACTGTACTTTTGATTGATTAGTAAGAAATTTCTCTCATGTAAGCAAAACTGAAAAAGAATTAAAGAAATTTGAGAAAGTAAGAACTTTGGAAGGAGACATAAGCATTTCTCTAAAGTGTTTTAAATTGGGCACGTTTCAGATCTTCCTGTAGGAAATAGTCAGGGAATGTCTTGATGGTGCTGGTAATGCCTTGTCTTTTTTTCATTGCCTCAGGAGTTAGTATGCCTTTTTTCATTGTTTTAGCAGTATTTACTGCGGTTCATGGGGTCGCAAAGAGTCGGACACGACTGAGCGACTGATCTGATCTGATCTGATCTGATCTGACCACTCAGTAAATATTGGTTATGCTATATTTTAGGAGGATTCCAGTGCTGGGGATGACAGTGTTCATGACAAATTTATTGGTCCACTTCCAAGAGAAGGTTCTGTGGGCTCTACCAGTGATTATGTCACCCAAAGCTACTCCTATTCATCGATTTTGAATAAATCAGAAACTGGTAAGATTTATGATTGTTGTATTTTCATAAAATCATAGGGCATTAAACCTAGAATAATTTTAGCAATCTAAACCTAATCTTCTCATTTTATGGATTAGAAAACTCAGACCCAAAACAAGATCACTAGTGAGCAGAAGCAAAGTTAGAACAAGAATGGTTTCCCTTTCACTCATCTCCTTGTTATCTTTATTGTTACTGCTACCGTTTAGTAAAAAAACAAATTGGATTTTGAAAGAAGTCATTTCTTTTTGATAATCTTTTATGTTGAATTTAATCTTAAGTTTTTGAAGTTTACTTCCTCTGGAAAGGAATGTATAATATCTGTCTGTGTGGATTACAGTAGATTTACAGAGATAACTTTCATGTGGAAACAAATGGGTCAGGCTTATTTTATTAGAACTACTGTGTTATGTTCTGCTTTAAACTAATCATATGTTTGACATTAATCATGTAATTAAAAAATTCCTGCTAGCTTATCTCTGAATATGTTATGTTTAAAACTAACAAATTTTTTAATTTTTTTCAATTTTTTGAGCTAGTAGAATTGCTTTATTTATGCAGTTTTTTATTTATATATAAGACTGTTAATTGCCTGAAAATGTAATCTGAATCATTTTACATATCATCTTGCTTTTGATTGTACAGCTAGTTAATGTTATTTCATGCTAGGTATGGCTTCAGAGTGTTTACTCTTAGAATTTCAAAACAGAAATGATTGTAAATATAACACACAATTATCTAGTATGAGGGCTTCCCTGGTGGCTCAGCTGGTAAAGAATCTGCCTGCATTGCAGGTGACCTAGGTTCGATCCCTGGGTTGGGAATGGAATGGCTACCCACTCCAGTATTCTGGCCTAGAGAATTCCATGGACTACAGTCCATGGGATTGCAGAGTCGGACACGACTGAGTGACTTTCACTTTCACTTTCATGTAGTATAAAAAGAGAAATATATGATTACATGTAGGTTTTGTTTTAATGTGTTCTGTAGTCTTCCCACTTACTATATTTTGTAATTGAAATATAGAATAATTTACTCCCAGCTAAGCATTTGTACAGGCTTAATGGTATATTTGTTCTGGAAATAGTAAAAACTGGTCAGGTTTGGTATTTATGATCAATTTATATAAATAGAACTTTTTGCAGCAAACTACCAAGAATAAAAGAGAATGCAAAAGTATCTTTTATTTCAGATAATAGCAAATAAGAAAGCTGCTTCTCATTACACTGTCAAGAGTAGTGATGCTCAAAATTTTATTTCTTTAAAAATCATTTTGGGATACTTGTTAAAAATGTAGGTTCCTGAGGCATTACTCCCAAAATACTGATTTAGTTACTCTTGAGTAGACTGGATAAATTGCATTTTGTTTTAAATAAATACCCTTAGATTTTTATAAGATAGTTGAAATACTTTGAGAAAGTTCCAGAATTAACAAGTCAGGATTCTTGAAATTTTTGCTGTGTATTCTGACAAACAGCTCAGTCCTTATGCAACAAGTATTTACAGAACTCCTGCTTTGTACTGAATAACGTATAGCTCTCTGATGCCTGTAAATTTCTAGAGACTAAAGTATACTTAAAAAAAAAAATGTTCTCTGATTGTATAAATGTAGTACATATTCATTGTCATATTGTAAATGAAGAAAGTGGAAATTTCTGACAGTACAGTGAACAGAAACTGCTTTAATGATTTTGCTTATTTTTGTCTTCTCTTTCCTTCATCTGAATACTTTCAAGAAAATGAGATTGTTATGAGCAGAGTTTTAATATATATTTTTCATGTAATGTATGAGGAGCATTTTTTAGTATTATTAAGTAGTATTTTAGTATGGGTTTTAAATGGTTAAAAAGTAGTGTTTCATTATATGACTTAAATATTTAAACTATAATTATTACTGATGTTATAATGAACATTATTGTAAGTTTTTATTTTCATCTATGATTATTTCCTTAGGGTAAGTTTCTAGAAATTGAATCACTAAGTTGAAATTTACTAAAAATATTTTTATAGGACTTTGATATACATTGCCATGTAATCATAGTCTTCGTTTCCAACTATCGTTCCTCACACAGTTCTACTCCGCTCTTTTCCTTACTTGTACATTTTCCTTCAGTGTTCTGGAGTACTGCCTTTCTGAATTAGAACAGTCTATATGCATCCAAACGAATTGGTGTTCAAAAACTGTTTGTTAGTGACTATTGGCATTTTGCTTAAGAATTTATTGAAATGCACAAAATGTTTTCATTGAAAAATGCTTTCATGATTTCAACTCAAAACTGTAGGAACACTTCTCTCCATAATTCAGTGAGGTTGGAGACTTACTCTTTTTTGTCTCCTTGCCTACTAAAACTGTTAATGGGAGATGGTTGGAATTGGGGGGCACTTAAAAAAATGAGTGGATTGAAGGCTGATTGGACTTGCAGGTAATTAATAGTGACTGAAGTGTTCTATCATTTAAATCTGAGATATCTTTCCTTGGCCAGTTTCTTTAACAGTTCTTTTCTTTATATCTACTTTGAGTTGGCCAGTTTCATTCTACTTCATTTGGCCTTGTAGAGTTCTCCTTCATTTTTTATTGGTTCTGTTCAGGATTTCTTTCTGTGTTTGCTCTCTGTTATTGTTCTATACAGAATGGCATATGTTCTTATGTTTTCTTCCCTTATTGACTTATACTTACAATATTGACTCATGACTATTTCAGATAGAGGGCCCACTTGATAGTAGTTTCCATCTGAAATTTTTTGATTTAGACAATTTATAATGACAGAAGATTCCTATTAGTTAAAGCCTTCATACTTTTGGAAAATAATAGTACTTTTATTTGACACACTGGTCATTCTGTTAAATACGGTGCTAAATGAAGTACAGAAGACCATACATTTCTATCTGATCATTATTGCTAGTGGTAAAATAAAGAGCAGTGGAAAAATTGTTATTATCCCTCCTTCCTTTAGACCCTTCCCCCTGCCACTCATTTTTAAGCCCAGGGAAGGGAAACAAGGTCACAAATAAATGGTTATGATTGATCTTAGGGTACACAAAAGACAGTAGTACCTAGATAGTACCTTGCCTTTTAAGGCTACTGGTAGAATGGTTGTCCCTGACTATGGAGGAATTGGGGAAGGAGGTGGAAAAGAAGAAATCCCAGGCAGCTGAGCAGGTGCAGAACAGCTGGGTCTCCTTGCTCAAGTGCTGTTGTTTGTGGGAAAGAATCCATTATCAGTTCAAGTAGCTTATAGATTTGTGTTGCTTGTAAGTCATATTCCCTTCTCCCTCATGGGGACCTGCTGCTGTGCTCAGTAGTAGGATAGAGAGATAAATTATATTTGACTCCTCCCCTCACTGTTGGGGAACATATATAAATAAACAATTATAGATCAGTGAATTAAAAGCTCTAATAAGGATTAAGGACAGTATGCTGGAAGAACAACTCAGGTGGCACATGTTGATTAGGAATTGAAGCAGTTTATAATTATATAACAATATTGAGTAAATATATAGACATGTGTTCATAGTATTCTTAAAGATGAAAGCATTAGAAATCAAAGCTTGAACCTTAGTCCAGAGTAAAAGATAGGCAACTACTTGGTCTCTTCTTAGAATTGTACAAGTGCAGATAGTGTGGAATCTATTCCTCTTTTCCACAACTGAACCAAAGGTCATTCTGTATTTGTTGATCTTTTCCATCACCTTAGTTAGCAATATCGTTTGTCTACAAAGTTTGCCACTGTCTTACTAACAAAAGATATTTTTGTTAATTCTTGGAAAATTGAAAAATGTATTTCAGAGCGCTTCAGTGAATGCCTTTGGCATGTATTGAGAAAAGATTTAAGATTTTTTGAGATAACTAAGTCTTTCAGTATAAAGTGGGAGTAAATAAATTTAATTATTAGACAATGTGTTTACCATATTTTACTCAAATAATAAGGTATAATAAAATGATGAGGCTGATAGGTTTGTGTGTGTATGCATACCTCATAAACTGGGCTTAAAGCCTATTTCAAAGGAGAAGTTCCAAAAATATTCTCAACAGTGGTAACCATTTCTAATTAGGTATATAAAGTTAAGTACTTAAATAGTTCATTTGAATTTTGAATGCATCTAAGTTACTCCTTTCCTTTTCCCTTTCTCTCAATTCTCTTCTTCTGTCTCTGAGTTCTCTTCTTACTTTAATAGTCACTCTTTGCATGGCGTGCTGATCTATAGGGTTTCATACTTCATGGGTGTGTACAACAGTGGAAGTCCTCTGAGTTTGTATACAGTGAATTTATCTTATGTTATTGATTATTGGTAGAAATTGGTTTACTGGGCCTGGTGAACTGGTTCAGTACTGTCTTCATATTTTGGGTGTATATGATATTTAAAGTGAATATGTATATACTTTTTCCATTTTAATACACAGCTTTTAGATTTGGGGAACAAAGATTTATTTTTGTCACAAAATACTATATTAAGTGTAACTCTTTAAATTTTATTAAATGCCATGTAATATCTATGTATATCTCTGGACATATAACAGCATGTCCAGAGATCCTGACTTTCTCTGAGAAATAAAGTTTACATAGTGCATGTATTGACCAAAATGTCTTTCTTAGGTATTATTGAAAAAAATTGAAATAATTTCCAATTATAACCTTAATCTCTTAATTTTTACTGTGTATTAAATTCTTGTTAAGTTTTCTTTTTGTTAATTTTTTTACATAAATGCTAATTTATATTTGTATATTTGTTTTTTTAAGGATATGTGGGATTAGTAAACCAAGCAATGACTTGCTATTTGAATAGCCTTTTGCAAACACTTTTTATGACTCCTGAATTTAGGAATGCATTATATAAGTGAGTATTCAAAAAAATTCTACCAATAAAATTGATATAAGAATGAAATACAACTTTTAACTAATTAAATCTATTTACCTTCTTGCATTTCTTGGTTAAGTTTGGGGCATTTCTCACTTCTTAAAACAAACCTTGAATAGTAAATAAGAAAAGGATTTTATGAGAGGCAGGCATATGAAAAATTTGTGGGGAAAGAGAATTAAATGTATAGACAGCAACAGGATAAAATTGATAAAATTTATGTTTAAGATAAATTATTATATTTAAGCTTCCCTTGCTTTTAGCTTGAATGCCTTTATGAAGAAGTATGTTATCTACTTTTGGAGATAATCTGAATTTGTAAATCATATTCTTTTTTTCCTCCACATCTCAATTTAAGAAACAAAGTTGCCTTTTTAAACTTGCAAATTTTGTTTTTAATTAAACTATAATGCAACTATTCTGTGTTTTATGTGTGTGTGTGTATTTTAAAAGACTGTGTGTATATATGTTTGTATATATCCATATTTAAATAAACCCTAAAGTCAGACATTTGTTTTTATGACTATCCTATTATAAATACATTTCTTTACAATATCCATAACTTTTATTTTTTGACATTTTAAAGGACAGATAAACTGATTTTTTCCCTCCTTTTTATGTTACTTCTGAGAAACACATTTGTAATTACTGTAAATAATTACAGTAATAAAGTACTAAATAAATACAGTATCTAAAGTACTTTTGGAACTTTTGATATTACAAACAACATTATATTACCATTAAATTCATATGTAAGCTCACCATCTGAATTTACTTGAAAAAATTGACATGTTTTTCATTCAGCAGGTATTTGTTACCCAGTGTTTATATGTGGGTGCTTGATAGATAAAGTTAGAAATAAGGTCTTTGTTCTTAAGTAGCAATATATGTATTTTTTAAAGTAGTTGAAATAACATTTAAGGATGACTTGATGCCATGAGAGTTTAGAGAGAAGAGAGATTAACGAAACTTGGAGAAGTGGCTTATTTAGCAGAGCAAGTAGAACTTGAGCTCGTCATGAAGATAGGTGTGGTTTGGTCAGGTAGAGAAGATTAAGAGGATGTTATAAACAGGAGGACTTTCAAGAGCAAAAATGAGTAAGTTCATCATGTATGGCTCCCTTAAAAGGCTGGACTTTGCTGGACTACAGACAGGATAGGTCTAGCATGAAAGATAGGGTTCCGTTTGTTTATTCCCTTCACTTGTTATGTAGCAGCCAGAAAGAACCTACCACTTTAGGTATATGGGCATTAATTATGGAAAATTTCCAGCATACTAAAAAAAAATAGTGAAATGGTATAATGAATTCCTCTGTACCCATCACCCAACTTTGGATATTGTCAACTCATAATCAGTCTTTTTCATCTATAATCCCCCATTCTGATTATTTGGAAGCACATACCTAACCATATCACCTGTAAATTATATCTTAGGTCACTGCTAAAATTTCCCCGATTGCTTCATAATATCTTTTTTAAACAATTCAAAGCAGGATCCAAACAAGATCTGTGTATTGAAATTGACAAGACTTTTAACCTATTTAATCTGTTTTTTATTCCCTTTGATCTTTTTCCACATTGCAATTTATTCCTTGGAAATATATATGTGTATCAAAAACTGATGGCATTTGTCCTGTAGTTTTCCACAGTTTGAATTTTGATGGTCAAATGCCATAGTGTCATTTAATATTTTGTTACTTCTGTTATCTGTGAGTTAATAATTGGGACAAGAATCTTGACCAGGTTCACGTTCAGCGATTACTCTTAAATAACCTTTGCCTTTTATTCATGTTGCCTAAATTGCTTTCTAAATTTATGAATTAGAATATTTCTTTAGATATTAATTGCTTTAGTTAATACCCAAGCTCTGTAAAATCCCCAGAGTTAAAAATTTACATTTGTTGTGGTCTTAATGTTAGTTATGCTCTAAAGAATAAAAATATGTTATGAATAATTCTCAAACATTTCATTTCAATAGGTGGGAATTTGAAGAATCTGAAGAAGATCCAGTGACAAGTATCCCATACCAACTTCAGAGGCTTTTTGTTTTGTTACAAACCAGCAAAAAGAGAGCAATTGAAACCACAGATGTTACAAGGAGCTTTGGATGGGATAGTAGTGAGGGTACTAATTCTCTTGTAATGATAAGTATTTGTAATAGTCAAAGGAACTTGAGAGACTGTATTATAAACAACATACTAACATCTTTACTTTACCTTTTCATTGCTGTTTGGTTGGTGTTTAAAAATAGCTTATTTTTAAAATTTAAGCTCTGAGGCATAAGTTTTTGATCCATTAAAACTATCTTGTAAAATAAGTTTGGTTATACTCTATTTTTATGTACTTAAACTAAATTTTTTTAAATGTGTTAGCTTAGATTTTTATTAACATATTTCTTGACTCTACAGTGAAAAATAATAAAAATGGCAAATATTGTAGCACCATAAAGCCTATGCTGCTTATAAAATATTGAGCTCTCTTGGTTCTTTTTCATATGATTGCCTTTTTATGATTCTAATATATATTTTGTGTTCTTTTTAAATCCAGCATTATTTTGTGTAGTTTTTCCCGTATTTCTGACAATTTGCTTTTAAACAACAAACTAATATTTCATTACGCTAAGTTAATAGCTCTTTTTAATTAAATTTTATCTTAAAATAGCTTGGCAGCAGCATGATGTACAAGAACTGTGCAGAGTCATGTTTGATGCTTTGGAACAGAAATGGAAACAAACAGAACAGGTAATTTATCTCTCAGGTTGAAAGTATTTTCTAATAAATTATTAATTCCTTAAAGTGACTTTATTTTATTGGAATGTTTTAAAACTTGGGCATTAGTCCAGTTGTTAAAGTACTGAGAGTTTCCTCATCTTTAAGGAGGTTGGGCCCTGTGATCTAGATGGTCTCTTTTTAACTGCTGCTGCTAAGTCACTTCAGTTGTGTCCGACTCTGTGTGACCCCATAGACGGCAGCCCACCAGGCTCCCCTGTCCCTGGGATTCTCCAGGCAAGAACACTGGAGTGGGTTGCCATTTCCTTCTCCAGTGCATGAAAGTGAAAAGTGAAAGTGAAGTTGCTCAGTTGTGTCCAACTCTTAGCGACCCCATGGACTATAGCCTACCAGGCTCCTCCATCCATGTGTTATCCCAGGCAAGAGTACTGGAGTGGGGTGCCATTGCCTTGAAAACTATGTAATTCTGTGTGTGTGTGTGTGTGTTAGGGATGATTTTTGAACAGTATTTGCAGATAGATGCTAAGTAAATTCAGTGTCTTATCTGTAACACATAAAGTGTACATTGTAATCTAGCATTACCTTCTTTTTGACCAGTCAGGTATATTCATGCTTTTCACACTTAGTGAGAGATGTTCAGTCGTGTCTGACTCTTTGCAACCCCAAGGACTATATAATTTCATGGAATTCTCCAGGCCCGAATACTGGAGTGGGTACCCGTTCCCTTCTCCAGGGGATCTTTCCAACCCAGGGATCAAACCCAAGTTTCCCACATTGCAGGTGGATTCTTAACCAGTTGAGCCACCAGGGAAGCCCTTTCACACGTAGGATCCTTGTTAATCTGACCCTATTCTTAAATCCAGTGGAAGGAGGAACAGATTAAAAGTAGGAGAACTTTAGATATATCATTGGAATGAGGCCTAAGGCTGAACTGAATGAGGCTCAGGACTCATTACCGAGGCGGGTTTATGTTAAGTGTAGTGATAAAAGATCATTGGAGGCCAAAAGAGGAGTCTGAAGGGTAGCCCGGAGGATATACCGTCTGATGGCTCGGACTAGAGTTTTTCAAACTAGATTGCAGTCCATTCATATTAACGTAGATAGTTATGGTGGATCCTAGTTTGAAGGCTTATAAATCCTCAATACTTGAAGAGGTATAAATTTATGAAAGAGGAAAACTATAATTTCCTTCTTAACCTATTCTTAAGAAATATTGGAAAAAATTTACATTCATTTAGTGATCTAGATTCTCTACATAATCATAGGATTGTATTTTTGTAACCTTATGCAGATGGTATTAGGGGATGTTTCTTTTTCGTAGGTCTGTTTGTGGGTCAACAATTTTATTAAGACCAGCTGGGGCATTCCTTCTGCATTCCCAAATTTTGGTACAGGAATCTTGAGGCAAGACATTCACACGGAGGGTCCTTACTTAGGGAGTTACCTGTCTCCTTGGATCAGAGTAGCCCCCAGTTGACTTAAGTTTGGGGAGTAGGTGAGAGACTCATTCTTTCTAGGTGAGGATATATTGAGGGAGATGGAGTTTAAGGTTTCTTTTAAAATTTATATTCGTTTAAAGTACAGTATGTTTTCCCTTCAAATTATTTTATGTGTATTACTGAAAAAAGTTTTATTTGTACCTTGAGATAGAGGATATGATTTTAGAAATCAGAACATATTATTGTGAAAATAGTGATATGTATATGTAAAGGTGTAGAGCCAGTTATTTAGCTGTGTGATTATCAATATGCATAAAATGATGGATTGTGATGTATTCCCATCCTAATTAAATATAATATGGGGCTTAGTAGTAAAGTTAGTTGATAACTAATTTCAACAAAACATTTTAATAGTGGGATTTTTAGTGATATGAGAATTGAAATAGTTCATTTTTGCACATTCTTATTTTGTCTTTGTTAAGCTTTGATTTTTTTTCTATAGAATTTTAGATTAGATAAATCTTAAAACTTTGTAAAACTTCAACAGTAAGAATCAATATCCTTTTGAAACTCATTCTCAAAGGCATAAAGTATTAACTAATTTTAAAGGAACCCTTTAAAAATTCAAATGTTCTTATTTTTAGGCTGATCTTATAAATGAACTGTACCAAGGCAAGCTGAAGGACTACGTGAGATGTCTGGAATGTGGCTATGAAGGTTGGAGAATCGACACATATCTTGATATTCCATTGGTCATCCGGCCTTACGGTTCCAGCCAAGCGTTTGCTAGTGTGGTGTGTACCTTTCAGCTGACTGCTTGTGTATCCATACACAGAATACATAATAGCACAGTGATATAATATATCCTAAGGTAAGTATCATCCTAGATACACCTTCTTGGGTTGTTAGTCATTCCTGCATTTGAACTAGCAAGATCTAGAAGATTTTTGACCCTTCAGTGAGTCCTAATAGTGCATGTTTAAGAGAAGTAGTATATACAAATGTACTGCCTCATGACTCAATCTTTTACTCTTTTGTAGAAGTGACTAGATTATTTCACTTTATCTTTTTTTAAACCTCTATAAACAGTCTATTTTATAAATGCTACTTTTTAACATTTATTTTTGGGGGGACTTGCCAGGTGGCTTGTGGGGTCTTAGTTCTACCAGTCAGGGATTGACTGGGCACTTGGCAGTGAGAGTACAGAGTCCTAACCGCTGGACTGCCAGGGAATTTCCTATAAATACTGCTGTTGTTACTTTTTTTTTTTTTTTTTTTGGAAAGTACTTTTTTGTTTTGAGAGTGCTGTTTTGTTCCATATACTTTTGTGAGAAGAATAACCTCTAGTTATTAAGACAAACACAGACCATATTGTTTGAAAAAGTATTCCTCTTCTAAAATTTAATTTTAAAATGACCCAGGCATTTTATAAGCACAGATAATTTGAAGAATCAGAATTATATATAATTAACTTATTTATATCATCAAATTGGGTGATTAAGATTTTCTCATTTCTCCTTTTGTTCTCTGTTTTTAACTGCTTTTGGATAATTATTGTATTTTATCCTTACATTTGTGTATTTAATTGCTTATACAAAAGGAGAGGCATGGAAGGAGTTAAATTGACATTTAAAATTAGAATTTAGAAACATTCATTCAAACCTATTATGAGTCAGGGAAAACTTTCACAGCTAAGATATCTGAAAAAGTCAAATTTCATCATGATGATCTTATGCTGCAGTCAGGCTGATGGTGGCTTGCAGGTAAAATCAATGTTCTTAAAACTAGTCCATACTTTAGCCTCCAAAATAGTGTTTCAACTGTGGTTTAGTAGTCTCTAGGACAATTGATACCCTTTGCTTTTTTCTCCTTTTTTTATATGACTGTCAGGCAGTAACAGCAAGAAGTTATGGGATCAGTCAGTGGGAATCCACAGTAAAAGGCCTTTCTGAGATAGGGGAAGATTTGGCCTCCTTTGCTTTTTTTAAGTGCACGTTTTTCTTTTTATTGAAGTATAGTTACTGCACAATATTATGTAAGTTACAGGTGTACAATATAGTGATTCACTCAGCTTCCTGAACAGATTTGAAAATTTCTGTTAAGTACTTAATAATACCCTTGTAAACTGCCATTCTAGGTATATGAGATTGGCCTTGGCTTGAGTGGCTAATTTTATTTTTCATTTTTGTTTTGTTTTTACTTTATTTTGTCAGTTTAAGGTAGAAGAGACATAAAAATTGTTCAGATTTATCTTTCAGTGAATTATCTCCTAACTCATTTTAAAACTTTAGCATTTCTTTAAGGAAATGTACTAGGGAAGTGTTCAGTAGTCCCAAGTGATGTACACTGTTCTTTCTACTTTATGAAAATATTTTTATGTAAGATTTTTCATGTATATGTTTAGTTTTTTTCTTACATATTCATTGAATTTTGAGGAAGTTAGTTTTATTTGTGTTATGTTGGAGTATAATATTTGAGTATTCAGCGAATATAATACTTGAGTATTCAGCTATAAAAAAAATAGCTGAATCTTTTTCATTATTTGCCTGCTGAATTGTTACCACTCTCCTCAGTACGTTACAGACACAGCAGTGAAGTGAATTGGAGGATATTTTTGGAGAAGTGAAAAAAGTCACATTTCTGAATGGAATTCTCCAGTTCTATCCTACATTGATATATGGATGATGGTGGTGGTGATTATTCAGTGGAAATTGAAAATTACATCTATGAAGCAGGATGTAAGCAGGTTTATACACACATGCGCTAATAGGGCTTGCAGAAGGGAACCTAAAACTTCCTAGATTTTGCTGGAGTCTCTTGAGGGAAATTACAGCAGGTGAGACTACCCAAGATAGGGGTTCTAAGGAGGATACTACCTTCAGAGAACTTTAGTTAGAGGTAAGTGATTTCCCTTTATTTTCTGAATTCAAACTTACAACCTACACTTCTTAAACTGCAGAAATCATCATATAACATCTAAATTTAGTGTTATATCACTGCTTGCCATTGTGTATTTTGTTAGTGCTACGTGTTTTAAAAAGAATTCGGTATAAATGTGGATTATAAATATCTAGTTAAAAGAAGCATTATAAAATGTTGTTCAGACTGTTATAATATTTGGCCTTAATTTAAGTTGAACTCTTTTAAAATTTATTTTCTTACACTTACTAGTGGTCTTAGTATATTTGCCTTATTGGCTATTTATACATACATACACGAACATACTTAACTGCATGCACACATACATACACACATATACTTACCTTCATACACAGCATTGATGGTTGTGTGTTTTGCTTATTACATACTCTGTTTACTGAGCCTCAATAGTTATGTGTATTCACTGTGGTAACACTTGGTATTTAATTTCAGATCAGTAAGTATGAAATTCTGTTAAAAATAAGAGGTTTTTTTGTTTGTTTCTTAACTTTGTTTGAAACACCCAGTTTTTGAATTGTTTTATCTCCATATTTAAATAAATTAACTTGAGAGTAATATTTAAAATTAAGTAAGAATGGAGTTGCCACTTAGTTAATGTATCATTATAACATCTATATATAACTTTGGTTATTTTTCAGCATGATTGATAGCAGACTAATTTTTAAATAAGTGCTAAAAATTGCCTATATAGTTTTTTAAAACGGCTTTTCATCCTAATGTTTTCTTTATTGAATTATTTCTTAGTTGTTATAACTGTAATATTTATTTTTAAGTTTCTGGTCTCCATTTTATCTGTCCAAGTAGTGTAAAGGGTTCTGCTGCTATTCTGTCTCTCAAATTGAGTTTTGTTCAGCACTAGTCTCCAATAGGTTTAATAGATGTTTGGAAGATTTCTGATTAAATAAAATTGGGAAACTGTGTAACTGTAATACTCTTTGGGAAGTTTACAATGCACATTTAATTTTAAGTGCCCTCTGTGTTCCTCCATAATAGAGAAATTAACCAACCTTTTCTCTGTGGGACATCTGTTAGTATTTCAAAGGATACTAGGATTCTGAGGAACATATTCACAAAATATTTTAGGATAGTTTGTGGAGCTCTGCATTAGATTAAGGTGATTTAAGGAAATATCTACTTTGTTACATTAATGTGTATGTCCTTGTAATGTTGAAGGGAATGAGAATACTAAAATAATATGTTTATAATTTCCTCTTATTTTACATGTCTTGTTATTAATCCTGAAAAAATAATATCAGCCAAAAGATTACTTACATTAATATTTTAAAAAACTTGATTCTCACTGATTTATTAGGTAATTAGAACTGCCTACATAAAATCAGTCTCTCTGAACTTTATAATCAAAGAAACCTTGAATCTGCTTATTGCAAGCATATTTGAGAGTGTATTATTTTAAGAAGCTCTAAATGGTATAACCTCATATGTTTGACATTAACTAGAGGAGAGCATTCTACTTAATAGTAAATTTTAAACACTATCTTTTTATAGGTAGTTTTATTGAGTTACTTATTCAGTGGTAGGTACTATTCTAGGCCATTTTTATTAGTATAGTTTTATTTTCTTTTGGGGTAAGTACATTTAAATATCTGTTTATTATGTCAAAATGTGTTCAAAAGTCTAAAACTGGATTTGGCTATATGGTTCCTTGTAGTGTCTTGGGAAAGATCAGATTAGGTGAAAGACCTTTGTTCCCTAAGTAAACACAATTTAATGACCATCTTAAAGTTTTGAATAGAAAATCATTAAATTCATAAGCATTTGTGAAATCATAAGTGTTCCAGATATTTAGTTTAGACACGTTTATATCATAAGTGCTACCCTGATTTAACAGGTAATTTGGACATTCTTATATGGCTGGCTTGGTCACATAACTCATTTGGTTGGTAGAGTAGTCTAAATTTGTCCAAGTGTGTAAGCATCACATAAAGAAAACTCTCTTCCTTGGACTCTGCCCTCATTTTTCCAGGAATTTGTGTGATTGAACATAGTGGGAACCAGTTTAAAAAGTGGGGACTTTTGCTTTCAGGATGATGGAGTAGATGTACATTGCCCTATTCCTCCCGCTTAAACAACTGAAAATCTTGAACATTATATATAAAATAAACATAAGAAGACTCTGAAAGGTGGAGAAAAGGCATAAAGACTAGGGACCTCAGGACTCAAGGAAGGACATGGGGTGAGTTCCCTGGGTTTTCTTTTTGCCTAATGTATCCCAAATTTGGAGCTGAAGATGCTGGTAGGCTGGAAATAGCAAATAGCACAGACTAATAAGTCTGCTGTCTCTAGCCATAAGACTGGGGAAAGGACAGCCTGGCAAGGCACAAAACGTAGCCAGTAACTGCTGTGCTGTAGCCAGACATTACCAGAAAGACTGTGGCCCTAACCTTAACCTATGTCAGCCAACGCTGAGTAGGGAGCCTCCAAGTTGTAACAAGGCGCTCCAACCCCCTGCTGGGGTGATTTCAGAGAAGACTGACTAGGAGCCAGAAGTTTCTTCCCTCCTGGGCAGTACTGAACCTCCCCACTGCCATTCTCCTTTTACATGGTCTCTCCGTTGTTAGAGACCATGTGGGGAGCCTAGCCTTACACGCCCACCCAATAGTAAAAAGGTGTTCCTTTCCCTTCCCACTGGAGTAATGTTAGAGGAGGCCTAGATGAGAGTCAGGATTTCTACCACTTCCCACCTCCCAGGTAGGGAGGCTATCCCCCTCCTACCTGTGGTATCAGTGGAGGCTACAGAGGGAGCAGTGACAGATATTAGAATTATCTGTCAAATATTTTAAAGCAACCATCATAGAAATACCAATACATCAGTGAAAGTTCCTAAGCCCACTTGGAACAAATGAGAAAATAGAAAGTCCTGAGGAAGAAATAGCAGATATAAAGAAAAATGAAACAGGAATTTAGAACTGAGAAATGCAGTAACCACAATTAAAAAGTTAATGGATAGGCTCAACACCAGAATGGAAGAGACAGTGTATAGTGAACCTGACAATAGAACAATATAAATTGCCCAGTTTAAGTAACAGAAGAAGTACAGTGGGGGGTGAAAATCCTTAGGGACCCATGGGACTATAACAGAAGGTCTGACATTGGTGTCATTGGAGTCCTGGAAGGAGAGGAAAAAGAAGACAGGGCTGAAAAAACACTTGAAGAAATAATGACTGAAGACTTGCCAAATTTGGCAAAAGGCATAAAGCTGCAGATCCAAGAAGCTGAGCAAACCACAAACAAGATAAGCCAAAAGAACTTTACATCAAGTTCGATTATAATTAGACTTTTGAAAAAAGGAAAGACAAAATATCTTTAAAGCAGTGAGTGAGAAAAGGTACCTTTTTTATGGAGAAATCTGGTTTCTCATAAGCAGATCTGTCATCAAAAACTATGAAGGTCAGAAGGAAGTAGCACATTTTTCAAGTGTTGAAAGAAAAGAGCTGTCAACTAGAGTTTTATACACAGCAGAAATATTATTCGGGAATGAAAGGGATATCAAGACCTTCTTGGATGAGGGAATCCTGAGAAAATTTGTTACTAGTAGACCTACCTTTAAAAAATGGCTAAAGAAAATTCTCTGAATGGGAAATGATAAACGGAAGGCATATTGGAACATGAGGAATGAAGAAATAACATGGAAACCAAAACTTCAGTTCAGTCGCTCAGTCATGTCCGACTCTTTGCAACTCCATGAATTGCAGCACGCCAGGCCTCCCTGTCCATCACCAATTCCCAGAGTTCACTCAAACAACGTCCATCAAGTTGGTGATGCTATCCAGCCATCTCATCCTCTGTCGTCCCCTTCTCCTCCTGCCCCCAATCCCTCCCAGCATCAGAGTCTTTTCCAATGAGTCAACTCTTCCCATGAGGTGGCCAAAGTATTGAAGCTTCAGCTTCAGCATCAGTCCTTCCAAAGAACACCCAGGACTGATCTCCTTTAGAATGGACTGGTTGGATCTCCTTGCAGTCCAAGTGACTCTTGGTATTCTCTAACACCACAATTCAAAAGCATCAATTCTTCGGTGCTCAGCTTTCTTCACAGTCCAACTGTCACATCCATACATGACCACAGGACAAACCATAACCTTGACTAGATGGACCTTTGTTGGCAAAGTAGTGTCTCTGCTTTTGAATATGCTATCTAGGTTGGTCATAACTTTCCTTCCAAGGAGTCTTTTAATTTCATGGCTGCAGTCACCATCTGCAGTGATTTTGGAGCCCCCAAAATAAAGTCTGACACTGTTTCCACTATAGATGTTTCCCCATCTATTTCCCATGAAGTGATGGGACCAGATGCCATGAACTTCGTTTTCTGAATGTTGAGCTCTAAGCCAACTTTTTCACTCTCCATTTTCACTTTCATCAAGAGTCTTTTTAGTTCCTCTTCACTTTCTGCCATAAAGGTGGTGTCATCTGCATATCTGAAGTATTGATATTTCTCCCAGCAATCTTGCAAAACTTAGGGTAATACAATAGGCTTTCCTTCTCCTCTTGAGTTTTCTAAATTATCTTTGATACTTGAACCAAAATTATAACACTGTCTGGTGTGATTCTAAGTATATGTAAAGGAACTATTTAAGACAATTATATTACAAAATTGGAAGAGGTAAAAAGACAGAGTGTACTTCACTTGAACAGTTAAAAGAATGGGACTGATAGACTAAAAGTTTGTGTATGTAATATAACATGTAGAGCAACCACTGAAAAAGAAATACAGTCCATTCAGTTCAGTTCAGTTGCTCAGTCGTGTCTGACTCTTTGCGACCCCATGAACTGCAGCACGCCAGGCCTCCCTGTCCATCGCCAACTCCCAGAGTTGGTACACTCAGAAGCACTATCAATAAATCGAAGTAAAATTTAATTCAAAAATTTTTTTCAGGTTATCCATAGGAAGGCACAGAAAAGAAAACAATCCAAAACATTAAAATAGCAGACTTAGTTGCGTGTAAATAGTCTAACTATACCAAGTAAAGGGCATCCCTGGTGGCTCAGACAGTAAAGAATCAGGCCTCAGTGCAGGAGACCTGGACTCGATCCCTGTGTCAGGAAGATCCTCTGGAGAAGGGAATGGCAACCCACTCTAGTATTCTTGCCTGGAGAATTCCATGGACAGAGGAGCCTGGCAAGCAACAGTCCATGGGGTTGCAAAGAGTTGGACATGACTGAGTGACTAACACACATACCAAGTAAAAGGAAGAGATCGGCATATTAGATTTAAAAAATGTGACCCAACAATATGCTAGGTACAAAAACAGCTTTTAGTATATTGAAATAGGTTGATAATAAAAGGGTTGAAATTTATATATCATGTAAACATTAATCAAGAAAAATGAGGCATGGCTATATTAAAAGGAGATAAGCTGATTTTAAAGCAGAATTACCAGAGACAAAGAAGGGCATTGTCTAATGATAAAAAAAGGTCAGTCCATCAAGAAGACAGTAATCTTAAATGTGTACAAACTAAGTTACAGAGCTACAAAATATGTGAAGAAAAAGCCTTTCAAAATGAGAAATTGACAAATCTACAGTTAAAGTTGGAGACTTCAGTGCCCTCAATAATTGATAGGTAGACTCTCTAGACAAAAAATTAACAAAGATATGGAACTTAACAATATCATCAGCCAACAAGCTCTAATAGATATGAAACTGTGCACTCGACAACAGCAGAGTACATGTTCTTCTCAAGTGCCTATGGACTACGTATGAAGATAGACCATATCCTGGGCCATAATACAAACTTCAATTTAAAAGAATTAAAATCATAGAGAGTGTGTTTTTCTGCCACACTGGAATCAAATTGGAAATCAATAACAGTTAATTGGAAAATCACCAAACATTGGGAAAATAAACAATGCACTTCTAAATAATCCATGAGTCAAAGAGGAAATCTTGAGGCAATTAATTACATATATTTTTTTGTATATGCATATGGAAATGCAGATGTGTAACATCAGAAATTTTGAGACACAGCTGAAGCAATACTACAGAGAAGAAAGTGTTAGTCTCTTAACCCCATGGCTCCTCTGTCCATAGAATTCTCCAGGCAAGAATATTGGAGTGGGTGGCCATTCCCTACTCCAGAAAGTCTTTCCAACCCAGGGATAGAATCCTGGTCTCCCACATTGCAGGCAAATTCCTTACTGTTTGAGCCACCACAGGGAGGAAAATTTATAGCTTTAAATGCTGGCCTTTAGTATAAATTCTTCCACAAGAAAAAAAGAGAAAATGTTATGTACTAATAATGTAAGCTTCCACCTAACCTGGAAAAAAGAGCAAAAGAAACCCAAAGCCAGCAGAAGGAAGGACATAATAAAAGAGCAGATATCAGTGAAACTGAAAACAGAAAATCAATAAAAGCAGTTACTTGAAAATATCAATCCAACTGATAAACCTGTAGCACGACTGACAGAGGGGAAAAAGGTAAGATAAACATTTCCAGTATTAAGACTGAAACTACTACTATTACAAACCTTGTAGATATCAAAAGGATAGTAAGGGACAGTTCTGCACGTATAATTTGATGACTTAGTTGAACCAGTGCCTTGAAAGTACTCATCTTATATGGCTTAGATAATTTTAGTAGCCCCATAATTGTTAAGATATTAAATTCATAATTTAGAATCTCTTAAGAAAATCTGTTGGAAAGTTTTCACTGGAGACTTGTACCACATATTTTAGCACAGTGAGCACCAGTTCTTCACAACCCATTGCAAAAAAAGTAAGGAACCCTCCCCAATGTGTTTTATGAAGCTCCTCTTATCCTCATACCAAACCAGACAGAGGCAGTTAAACGAAAAAAAAAAAAAAAAACCCTCAAAATTATGACCAAGCCAGTTTCCTTAATGCATATAGATAGAAAAATCCTTGTCAAAATATTAGTAAATAGAGCTAAGCAATATATAAGGAGAATTATATACCATGACGAAGTAGAGTTCATTCCAGGGATTCAAGGCTAGTCAGTATTTTAAAAATCATTGACTGTAATCTACCATCTTAACAGAGACAGGAAAATTGGCATGATCGCATTAATTGACTTAGAAAAAGCTCTTGATGGAGTTAAATAATCCACTCATTATAGAAACCCTAAAAACTGCTAATAGAGGATAATTTTTCTTAAACTTATACAGAACATATTCAAAAACCTACAGCTAACATCATACTTCATGGTGAAAGACTGAATGTTTTCTGCCTAAAACATCAAGGTTATCTCGGCAGGGATGCCTGCTTTTATTCATTTTAGTACTGGAAGTCACAGCCAATACAATATGGCAAGAAGAACAAATAAAAGATATACCAATTAAAGGAAGAAATAAAATTGTTCCCCCTTTTTAAATAACTTTTTTTTTTTGGTATAGAAAACCCCAAGGTATTTGCCAAAACAAAGCAAAACCTTGGAAAACTAATAAGTGATTTTAGAAGGTAGATGTAAGATATAAGATCTTAGATATAAGATCAGATCTTATATCGATATAAGATCAGATCTTATATCGATATAAGATCAGATCAGATCTGATTAGTCACTCAGTCGTGTCCGACTCTTTGCGACCCCATGAACCGCAGCATACCAGGCCTCCCTGTCCATCACCAACTCCCGGAAGTCACTCAGATTCACATCCATCGAGTCAGTGATGCCATCCAGCCATCTCATCCTCTGTCGTCCCCTTCTCCTCCTGCCCCCAATCCCTCCCAGCATCAGAGTCTTCTCCAATGAGTTAACTCTTCGCATGAGGTGGCCAAAATACTGGAGTTTCAGCTTTAGCATCATTCCTTGCAAAGAAATCCGAGGGCTGATCTCCTTCAGAATGGACCGGTTGGATCTCCTTGCAGTCCAAGGGACTCTCAAGAGTCTTCTCCAACACCACAGTTCAAAAGCATCAATTCTCTGGCACTCAGCCTTCTTCACAGTCCAACTCTCACATCCATACATGACCACAGGAAAGACCATAGCCTTGACTAGGCAAACCTTTGTTGGCAAAGTAATGTCTCTGCTTTTGAATATGCTATCTAGGTTGATCATAACTTTCCTTCCAAGGAATAAGCATCTTTTAATTTCATGGCTGCAGTCACCATCTGCAGTGATTTTGGAGCCCAGAAAAATAAAGTCTGACTCTGTTTCCACTGTTTCCCCATCTATTTTCCATGAAGTGATGGGACTGGATACCCTATCTTCGTTTTCTGAATGTTGAGCTTTAAGCCAACCTTTTCACTCTCCACTTTCACTTTCATCAAGAGGCTTTTTAGTTCCTCTTCACTTTCTGCCATAAGGGTGGTGTCATCTGCATATCTGAGGTTATTGATATTTTTCCCAGCAATCTTGATTCCAACTTGTGTTTCTTCCAGTCCAGCGTTTCTGGATATGTACTCTGGATGTACTCTGCTTATAAGTTAAATAAACAGGGTGACAATATACAGCCTTGACGTACCCCTTTTCCTATTTGGAACCAGTCTGTTGTTCCATGACCAGTTCTAACTGTTGCTTCCTGACCTGCATACAAATTGCTCAAGAGGCAGATCAGGTGGTATGGTATTCCCATCTCTTTCAGAATTTTCCACAGTTTATTGCGATCTACACAGTCAAAGGCTTTGGCATAGTCAATAAAACAGAAATAGATGTTTTTCTGGAACTCTCTTGCTTTTTCCATGATCCAGCGGATGTTGGCAATTTGATCTCTGGTTCCTCTGCCTTTTCTAAAACTAGCTTGAACATCAGGAAGTTCACAGTTCACATATTGCTGAAGCCTGGCTTGGAGAATTTTGAGCATTACTTTACTAGCGTGTGAGATGAGTGCAATTGTGCGGTAGTTTGAGCATTCTTTGGCATTGCCTTTCTATGGGATTGGGATGAAAACTGACCTTTTCCAATCTTGTGGCCACTGCTGAGTTTTCCAAATTTGCTGGCATGTTGAGTGCAGCACTTTCACAGCATCATCTTTCAGTATTTGGAATAGCTCAACTGGAATTCCAGTTATAAGATAAACATACACAAATCAGTTGTGTTTCAAAATATTAGCAAAGAACATGTAAAGTGAAATTAAAAATACAATATCGTTTACAATTGTCAGGGGGAAAAAACCCTTAGGTGTAAATCTAACAAAATATGATCTGGACCTACGTACTGGAAACTATAAATTCTGAAAATAATATTTGAATGGAGAGACATACTCTGCTCATTGATTGAAAGAGTCACATGTTGAAAATGTCAGTTCTCTCCCAAATTGTGTAATTTTAATGAATTCCTTTCAAAATCTGACAAACTTTTTCAACCTCATTCTAAATAACATAAAATAGCTAGAATAGCTAAAAGAATTTTGGAAAAAGAATAAAGTAAGAAAAATCTGTGTAGTTGATTTCAAGACTTATTATATACTTAACAGTAATCAAGGCTTTCTGATATTGGAAGAATAAGCAATAGATCAGTAGAACATAATAGAAAACCCAGAAATAAATCCACACAGATAGCCCAGCTGATTTTTTAGAAATCAATACAATGCAATTCATTCAAGAAGGATGGTCTTTTCAACAAATGATGTTAAACATTTGGGTACTCTTATTTATAAAACTGAACCTCTACTTAAACCTCACAACTTGTACAAAGATTAGCTCAAAGTGGATCATAGACTTAAACATAAAATGTAAAGTTATAAACTTTTAGAAAAACAGGAAAAAATTCTGCAGATACAGGGTTAAGCAATTAATTCTTAGATTTGATACCAAAATGACAGTCCACAAAGGGAAAAATTGACAAGTTGTATCTCTACATAATTTTTAAAACATTTGCCCTTTGAAAGCCAAAGTGAGGAAGATAAAAAGAGAAGCTACAGACTGGGAGAAATTATTTGGAAAGCACATATCTGACAGAGGACTGGTATTTTAGAATACATAAAGACATCTTGAAACACTGTAATAAAAAACCCAAACAGTCCGTTTAGACAGTAGGCAAAAGACAAAAACATTCTAAGAGCATAATACAGATACCAAATAAATACAGGAAAAGATATTCAGCATCTCTAGGGAAATGCAAAGAGCTGGACATAACAACTGAATAACAATAAAACAGAAATGCAAATTCAAAACTTATGAAGATAACACACTACCAGCAGGATGGCTAAAATAAAAAATAATAGCAGCACAAAAAACTGGCAACAGTGTGGAGAAACTGGATCACTTGTGTTTTTGGTGGGAATGTGAAGTAGTATAGGCAGTTTCTTATGAAGCTAAACATGAAGTGACCATAACCTCCAGTAATTATACTCTTTTGATTATCCCAAAGAAATGAAAACTAATTAGATGTTCATAATGTCTCCAGTTTTAATATTCTAAAACTGGAATCAGCCCAGATGTCCTTCAGCAAGTAAATGGATTAACTGGGGTGCATACAAACCATAGAATACTACTTATTAATAAAAAGGAACAAACTGCAGTACACACAGAAACGTGAATGAATCTCCAGAGAATTATGCTGCGTGACAAAAGTGAATCTCCAAAGATTACACATGATTTCATTTACATAACATTTTGGATACAACAGTTTTAGAATTGAGAGATTAATCATTGCCAGTGCTTACAGAGTAGCTGAACCCAGGACAGAGATGGGTAGGTGGTTACTATAACAGGACAACATGAGTGATCCTTGTGGTGTAGGAACTGTTCAGTCTCTTGGCTATGGTGGTAGATACCTGAGCCTGTACAAGTAATAACATATAGAGCTTACTGTACACACATGCACAGACAAATGAATACACTGAAACTGAGAAAATTAGAATAATATTGGTGGGTTATATCAATGTCAGTATCCGGATTGTGATATTATACTATAGTTTTGCATACTAGTTACCTACCATTTGGAGGAATCGCACCATGTACAGGGGGTTCTGTATTACTTTTTATAATTGTATATGAACCTTCAGTAATCTCAAAAATTGCAATTAAAAATAGATAGCTTAAGTAAAAATACAATCTTTTTCCTACTTTAAAGAGAAATACAAAGTATATATTCTGGGAAAGATAGTTGACTCTGTAAGGAAAACATAACTGAATATCAGTAGCACAGAATTGCTGAGTATATTAAAATCAGTTAGAAAATAGTTATCAGTGGTAGTTCTAATTTATCTTCTGTGGTTCAGTTTGAAAAATATGAAGTAGTGAATGATGGAGAAAGAATTTTATATGTAAGTTAAGAGTTAAATGAGGATTTATAGGCAGTACTGTTTCTTAGTTCTATCTTTTGATTGCACTATACCTAGATTTTCAATATTTCTTAATCAAAGAACTAAGGATATAAGAATTCTCTATATTATGTTCTGAATGCTGAAGAATAGGGTCTAAAAACCTGTGTACAGTTACACTTTGTGTAATATATAAAGAGGTGTAAGTGCTAGAAAATAAAACTATTATCTTCACTCTGGAATGATAAAAAACAATCACAGTCAACCCAAAGCTAGTTTGGAAAAATGACTCAAGAATAGTTTAACATACTCAAGAGGACAGCTCATGGTAAGCATGAGCTTACTGTGTGTGTGTGTGTGTATGAGTGTGTATTAATAATGGCACAGTGTTTATATTTTGTTCCATTTTTATGATCCATAGCTTGTTTTATAGTATGTAAAATATAGTTTGGCATGATTTTGTTGTCTCATCACATTAGGTGAAGATAAATGTATATAGCCACATTATAACCCATACATATATATATATATATATACATATATATATAACCCATACATACTTTATTTGTTGAATGAACATATGAAACTAATTTTTATGGCTGGCTAATCTTTATTTATAATTATTCTAGTGGCAACTTTTTAAAAAGTGAATAAGAAACTAAAGAAAATAATTAGTATGGCTTTAACTGGTTTGTGAATCTAAAGGATAATTTCAGCTGTCTGAATCTACATCATGGGCAAAAAGGAACACTAGCAAAACCCAACTGACCCGTACTTTTTGGAATACTAGGAGACAGAATAATATGAACTCTAAATTACATGAAAATAGCAAAATTATCAAGTTCCAGGAGACCTTCCAGTATTGTTGCAAGTGTATGTGTGTGGAGAGTATGGAGTGGGACGCTTTAGAGACTCCATGAAACAGGAGTAGGGATTGGAAGACTTGCATGAAGATGGAATACCCTTAAATGAGAAAGTACAGCAGTATGTGCCAAAATAGTGAACTCAGACTGGGACTTGATAGTTTATAGCACCAGCTACACAGAAGGAATTTTAGAGTGAGAAGGGTTAGGAAGTGACAAATTTCCATGTCACTTTCCTTGTCAATTTCCAAAATTCCTTGGAGGAATTTTGCTTCTAGAGAAGGAGATAAACCAAAAAGGGATGATGCCCCTGAGTCATAGCAGTGAGGAGAAAATAAAAAGAGAATGATTCTGCAAAATCAAAGGGGACACCAACCTTTTCTTCACTATTACCCATTCACAAAATTGCACTTCACTGAGTAAAAAGCCTCTTGATGAAAGTGAAAGTGGAGAGTGAAAAAGTTGTCTTAAAGCTCAACATTCAGAAAATGAAGATCATGGCATCTGGTCCCATCACTTCATGGGAAATAGATGGGCAAACAGTGGAAACAGTGTCAGACTTTATTTTTGGGGGCTCCAAAATCACTGCAGATGGTGACTGCAGCCATGAAATTAAAAGACTTACTCCTTGGAAGAAAAGTTATGACCAACCTAGATAGCATATTCAAAAGCAGAGATGTTACTTTGCCAACAAAGGTCTGTCTAGTCAAGGCTATGGTTTTTTCTGTGGTCATGTATGGATGTGAGAGTTGGACTGTGAAGTGTCTCTGTACAAATTGCTTATTAGTTGGAAAGAGGAAAAAGTAATAACCATATATAGTGAAGAAACTGGGCAATGCCTTGACCAGGTGATTGAAGTTAGTATCACCAATAGGGATTTAAGGACATCATGCCCTTTGACTGTGAGAAGAATACATCATAACTTACGTAGCAGTTTAGTAAGGAAGGCATAAACTGAATCTAATTGTAAGGAACATCAAACAAACCCAAATTGTGGAACATTTTGGGTTCCACAATTGTCTGAACATTTTGTAAGATAACCTAGCCTCTTCAAAAATTGTTAACATCATGAAAAAAAGACTTTGGAACTGTTCTGATAAAATGAATCTGAAGAGGCGGTCATCCAAATGCAGACTTTGTTCTTGGATTTGATTCTGTACTGGATGGGGAGAAATACTATAAAGGACATTATTAGAATAACTGACAGAATTGGAGTATGGACCGATAAATTACCAATATTAAATTTTCCTGAATTTGATTAACTCCTTTGTTTTTATAAGAATATCCTTTTTCTTAAAAAGTCACATTGAAGATTAACAGGGAAAGCGTGTATGAACCTGCTCTCAAGTGGTTTGGAAAAACACATGATGTGAGTGTAGGTGGGAGAATGATAAAGCAGAGGTAGCAAAAGGTTAAAAGTTGGTGAATCTGGGTAAAGTGTTTAAGGGAATTTTCTGTTGTTCAAATTTTTCTTTGGATTTTAAATTTTAAAAATTATAGCTCTGATTGTGAACTATAAGCCAGAAATCAGTACATACTTGTAGTTTCATAAAGTAAAATTTGAGTTAGATAATTTTCTCACTCTCCCCCTTTTTAAAAAATATATCAAGTGTTGTACTAATTCAGTTTCCATTTGGAAAGCTCAACTGATTTTTATCAGTCTGTTAAGCTATAGATGTGATTGCTCTTAAAGCTTCTTTTGCTCTTATGTTTTTGAAGAATTTTCCTTTTTCATACTTAAAATATGCTCTAGAAGGGGAAAAAATTGTTTTCTAAATGTATTCTTTTCTATAACCTCCTGTAAAATACTTGAATATATGGAGAAAAGCTGGCTATTTGGTCCCCCTCCCCAACCCTATTAATGCTTCTTTGCATTCTGAGGACAAAATTGGACATGGGTGAAGTTAGAAGCTGCCAAAGAAAGGCAGTGCCAAAGAATGCTCAAATTACCACACAATTGCACTCATCTCACATGCTAGTAATGCTCAAAATTCTCCAAGCCAGGCTTCAGCAATACGTGAAACGTGAACTTCCAGATGTTCAAGCTGGTTTTAGAAAAGGCAGAGGAACCAGAGATCAAATTGCCAACATCTGCTGGATCATGGAAAAACAAGAGAGTTCCAGAAAAACATCTATTTCTGCTTTATTGACTATGCCAAAGCCTTTGACTGCGTGGATCACAATAAACTGTGGAAAATTCTTCAAGAGATGGGAATACCAGACCAGCTGACCTGCCTCTTGAGAAACCTATATGCAGGTCAGGAAACAACAGTTAGAACTGGACATGGAACAACAGACTGGTTCCAAATAGGAAAAGGAGTACGTCAAGGCTGTATATTGTCACCCTGTTTATTTAACTTCTATGCAGAGTACATCATGAGAAACGCTGGACTGGAAAAAGCACAAGCTGGAATCAAGATTGCCGGGAGAAATATCAACAACCTCAAATAAGCAGATGGCACCACCCTTATGGCAGAAAGTAAAGAGGAACTAAAAAGCCTCTTGATGAAAGTGAAAGTGGAGAGTGAAAAAGTTGGCTTAAAGCTCAACATTCAGAAAATGAAGATCATGGCATCTGGTCCCATCACTTCATGGGAAATAGATGGGGAAACAGTGGAAACAGTGATAGACTTTATTTTTCTGGGCTCCAAAATCACTGCAGCCATGAAAGTAAAAGACGCTTACTCCTTGGAAGGAAAGTTATGACCAACCTAGATAGCATATTGAAAAGCAGAGATATTACTTTGCCAACAAAGATCTGTCTATCAAGGTTATGGTTTTTTTCTGTGGTCATGTATGGATGTGAAAGTTGGACTGTGAAGAAGGCTGAGCACCGAAGCATTGATGCCTTTGAACTGTGGTGTTGGAGAAGACTCTTGAGAGTCCCTTGGACTGCAAGGAGATCCAACCAGTCCATTCTGAAAGAGATCAGCCCTGGGATTTCTTTGGAAGGAATGATGCTAAAGCTGCAACTCCAGTACTTTGGCCACCTCATGCGAAGAGTTGACTCATTGGAAAAGACTCTGATGCTGGGAGGGATTGAGGGCAAGAGGAGAAGGGGGTGACAGAGGATGAGATGGCTGGATGGCATCCCTGACTCAATGGATGTGAGTCTCAGTGAACTCCAGGAGTTGGTGATGGACAGGGAGGCCTGGTGTGCTGTGATTCATGGGGTCGCAAAGAGTCGGACACGACTGAGCGACTGAACTGAACTGAACTGACGTTAGAAGCATTTTGTATATTTTTTTGTAATTTTTAAATCTTATTCCAAAACAAGCTATACCAAGCATTGTTTGAATTTTATATACTTCGTAGCTGTTTTTACACTAACTCCATTTTGCCCGATCAAGCTCACTTACCTTTTGAGGAATAACTTATTCTATAGCAAAAATATTTTTGAAGATATTTTGTCTTAGTGATTGCACTTCTTTTTCTTTATATGTAATAAATATTGTCAGACCATGTCCTTAGCCCATGTGTGAGGAATAAAGGTGATATCAAATGAAATTGTGCAATCCAGCCTTATATGCTATACAGTCCGTGGATTTCTCCTTGCCAGAATACTGGAGTAGGTAGCTGTTTCATTCCAGGGGATCTTCCCAGCTCAGGGATTGAACCCACGTCTCCCACATTGCAGGCTGATTCTTTACCAGCTGAACCACCAGGAAAGCCCAAGAATCCTGCAGTAGTTATCTAATTTATCCCTTCTCCAGAGGATCTTCCCAACCCAGGAATCAGATTGGGATCTTCTGCATTTCAGGCAGATTCTTTGCCAGCCAAGCTACCAGGGAATCCCCAATCATGTATGTTGTACTAACTGAAACTTTTTTAATTGCAAAAAGTCAATGTTGAAAAATTAAAAACTTTATACCTACTGATTCTTCAGCAATATTCATACAGGTTTCTTGCTTCTGTCTTAAAGCTGTATGGAGAAAAAAAGAACCACGTGATTCCACTAGGTGAACAGTCCAGGAGCTCTCATATATTTTCAAGTGGAGCAGTATCTGACAAGCAGTGAGATGGCTGCACAATAGTTTTCAATCTTTCTAATTAGTACAGTGGTGAATTACTAACTGACTCTAAATGTAGTGATGAAAGAAAATTATTAGATTTTTAAGTGTACAGATAATGTACACTTCAGAGCACTGTGTTTTAACTGTGCAGTTTAAAATAGTCTCCTTTTATAAGAAGAATGCAGTGACATATGCACCTGCTTTTTTAAGTGTGGAATTACTTTTTACTCTAAAGACTGAGGATCTGTTAGATTATTTAGCCAAAAACCACAATGTAAAGTCTATGAAAATTAAGCAGAGATGACTGATGTGCAAGACCAGGAAACGTAGCACTCATACAGAATGAAATAAAGTAATTTTTTGCTGTTTTATAATGATAAAATCATTTTGTTGTTGATACTTTTTTCTGTTTTTTGCATTTGAATTCTTAATTTTCTAGCCATTCTGTTTATGAGTATTTTGGTAATTACAATTTTTTTATATTCAGGACTTTATCATTAACATTATAATATTTCACAATAATTATACAACAATTTGTTTTCTAACTAGGAAGAAGCATTGCATGCATTTATTCAGCCAGAGATCCTGGATGGCCCAAATCAATATTTTTGTGAACGTTGTAAGAAGAAGTGTGATGCACGAAAGGTAGATGCCATGTAGAAATTAATACTTAATTATCTGAGATAATATTCAGTATTCAGTAGATTCTTCCCACTTTTTTTTTTAGGGTCTTCGGTTTTTACATTTCCCTTATCTTCTGACCTTACAATTGAAAAGGTTTGATTTTGACTATACAACCATGCACAGGATTAAATTGAATGATCGGATGACATTTCCTGAGGAACTAGATATGAGTACATTTATTGATGTTGAGGATGAGGTAAATACTTAAAATTATACTTCAGTTTTGATCAGAGTAACGTGATATTCTTTGAAAAGACAAGGATATTCAACTCTGAAATTACTTATTTGAGTAGATAATCTTATGTTTCATAACTTTATTTCTTTTTAAAAAGCATGTTTATTTATTTGACTGTGCTAGGTCTTAGCTGCAGCATGTGGGATCTTTGATCTTAGTTACAGCGTGAGGGATCTCTAGTTCCATGAACAGGGATCGAACCCAGGTCCCCTGCAGGAGGAGCTTGAAATCTTAGCCTCTGGACCACCAGTCTCTTACATTTCATAACTTGCTTAGTTATTGAAACATAGCAGTCTAGAGATGGGCTGCATTTGTGTTTCTGATACATGATAAACAGAACAAATACAGTGTATTGAATGAATAAGCAAAATGGGTAATGTGGCCTTAAATTTCTTGTTTTGTCTTAGTGACTTTTTCAAGCATTAAGTTTTCTGGGTTGTTCTCATTTAAGGTGGTGGTGGTGTTGTTTAGTCAGTAAGTCATGTCCGACTCTTTGTGACCCCATGGACTGCAGCCTACCAGGTCTGTCCATGAGATTTTCCTGGCAAGGATACTGGAGTGGGTTGCCATTTCTTCTCCTGGGGATCTTCCCGACCCAGGGATTGAAGCCATGTCTCCTGCATTGGCAGGCAAATTCTTTACAACTGAGCCACCAGGGAAGCCACTTAAGGTTTACCAGCTCATAAATTGGCTAGGTTATAAACCTAGATAATAAAGATATTTTTAATTAGTTTTTTAAATTAAAACTTTTAAGATAAAGAATTTAAAATTAAATGTAGTTTGAGAATGAGACTTTGAAGGCACAGATAATGCTAATTAATTTCTTCTACTGACATTGACCTCCCCAAATTCTCTGGTTCCTCTGTCCTTATCCAGTAAAGGATTCATAATATCCCATTCTATTCATTTGGAAACTCCTTGGATTTAGTTATTAGGAATATGTACAGCCATTTAACATAGTTGTTAGAGAGTGATAAATCTTTCTTATTCTCAAAACTGCCATAAAGCATTTTTTTCTGATTGGAATTCATCACAGTAGTTAAAAAATGCCTTTTCCCAGAGGCTCAAAAATAATTTTAAACATTCTCAAATTTTATTTATGCTCTTAAGTACTAAGAGTCAAATTATTTTCTGAGCTTCACTTTCCCTGTCTGTAAAGTAAGGATGATAATTGATTTTTATAGCTTTTCTAAGAAGAGATTGCCTTAGATAAAGTATATGTTCATTGAATGGTACCTGTGTCCAGGTAATATTTTGAAAGGTTTAATTTGAAATAATATCTCAAACACTTGTGCTTAAGCTACGAAATCTATCCATAGTATACCAAACTTTCAAAGGAGATTTCCTACTTGGAGATCAGTATTAGATTGGTCTTATATTCCTAATGTAGTTCTTGTAAAAGAAGTCTTTTCCAAGAGAAAAAAACTGAGACAGAAAGTTTGATAGGAACTTCCGTGGTGGCTCAGAGGTTAAAGCGTCTGCCTGCAATGCGAGAGACCTGGGTTCGATCCCTGGTTTGGGAAGATCCCCTGGAGAAGGAAATGCCAACCCACTCCAGTGTTCTTGCCTGGAGAATCCCATGGATGGAGGAGCCTGGTGGACTACAGCCCACGGGGTCTCACAGAGTCGGACACGACTGAGCGACTGAGCGACTTCACTTTCACTTTGAGGAAGTTATAGGTCCATATCTTGGGAGAAGAGTAAGTGTTCTGGCTTAGTTAAAAGAGGTTTGGGGAATGATCTCTTTGAACTTGGTGTAGAATTCTAAAGTTGGTTTTCATTTCCATTTTTCCTTGGACCAGACTTTCTTGAAGAATCAAGAGTATATGTTAGATGTAATCCTTAGAACAAAATTCTTGACAAAAAGTTGGTACTTACTACCTATTGCTTGGTTAATTGAAGAACTTCTATCCAGCACCTTAAACATATCAAGGGCCTACATTTTAGACAAGAGTTTTCAAACTATGTATTTAAAATATTTAAGGAGAAGGGAGGAAGGAGTTGTTTGAGGATTTCTAGGAATAATTCTTTAAGTTAAATTTGTCTGAAAGAGATTTAAAAATCATAAAATCATGGAAAAGTATTATTTATTGTTGCATTTCTGCCTTCTATAACTGGAGTATAACATTTCTTGAGAGAGACAGTATCTTGTTTTTCTTTCTAATTGTCTGTAATACCTAGCATAGTGATAAACTGAATTGCACTTTTTGTTCAAGAAAGGAAATGGTGTTCTTTTGGGATTTGAGAACAACAGAAGCTGACTTTGGAGCTTAGATTCTCTGCTTTTATGGTTTTTGATGAAAGAAATGGTAGTTTTATACTACTGTTACTTTGCAACTGTAGCATAAATTAGGTTTAGTAGAATTCTGAATCAATAATTTGTTAATAGAGGATGTTAATAAGGATGTTTACAGAAATGGTTTTAAAATACACTTTTTTTAAGGTCTCACTTTTTTAAGTGAAAATAAATTTGCTTAAAGTAGAATAAGTATTTTTATTAGCAATAGTGTCTTAAATTTTGCAAAAAAGTTCACAGCATATAAATTAAAAGGTTTATATTTTCCCTTTATTTGCCTTATAATTGTAAGATAATTATGTTTTGTTAAGAAATCTCCTCAGACTGAAAGTTGCACTGACAGTGGAGCAGAAAATGAAGGCAGTTGTCACAGTGATCAAATGAGCAATGATTTCTCCAATGATGACGGTGTTGATGAAGGAATCTGCCTTGAAAACAATAGTGGAACTGAAAAGATTCCAAAACCTGGACTTGAGAAGGTATTTTATAATTTGTGGTTTTTAGTTGAAAGACAGAATAAAGTAATTGCTGAGCTGCTATTATAATTCTCTTTAAAAAAATTTTAATTGCTACTGTTTTTAGGCATATATGATCAAAATTAAACTTTAGGAAAAACTGCTTACAGGTGGGAGCATTGACTTGTGAGACACTGAACTGTAACTGGCCTTTGAAGTAACAGCAAGGCTCTAAATCTTACATCAGAGTTTTCTCATATAGCAAATTGAAAGCATGAGGCTAGATTTGTTAATTTAAAAAATTCTGGCTATAGAATCCCTTCTGAAACAATAAGAGAATTAATCTATTTTAGATAGGGAACCCTCAGTTTCCTTCCCCTGCCCTATGACAGCCCTTAAGAGACTTCAAAAAGTGATATAATTCCATGGATTATAATTTAAAAACTACAAGACTGAATAATATCTAGGATAGAATTTTTTTGTTACTAGGTCAGTGATTTTTAAGATTTTTCAAACTATTTCACATTTGTGTCATTTACTTTTTTGAGGGTAGAACTACAGATCAAATGTCTTGAGCATGGTGTGAATAATGAATTGCCAGTCTGAAAACTGATCATGAATTCAAGTCTTACACAGTCATATTAAATGCAAGCTTTTTTAAGACAGTATTTGAGAATGGAGTTTAACTTGCATAAATCTGTTTTTAGACCAAGACCATTATTCTCATCACCATTACCACTACTCTTTACCTTTTAAAATTATCTGTTTCTTTCAGGGCAGGCAGATGAGTGTGAATTGCTGTGATGAATAATGTAGCAGATATATCATAACTTGGTATAAAGATCATTGCTTTCAAGCAGGAGTTGGAAAACTATGGCTCAAGAGCTAAATCCACCCCTTGCCTGATTTTTCTACATAGACAATTATGTCTTATCCTTTTTTTTTTCCCCTTTGTCTTGTTCCACTGGATAGGAGTTCCCATAACCGTGTTGAATAGGAATGGTGAGAGAAGACACTCTTGCCTTATTATTCCCAGTCTCAGGAGGAAAGTATTCAGTCTCTCATCATTAAGTATGATATTGGCTCTTTCATAGGTTTTATGGGTTTTTTGTAGATGTTCTTTATCAATTTGAGGATGTTCCTCTTTTCCTAGTTAGTTGAGAGTCTTTATCATGGATGGGTTTGGATTTTGCCAAATGCTGTTCTGGATTCAATTGATTATGATCTGTTCTGGATTCAATTGATTATGATCATATAATTTATCTTCTTTAGCCTGGTTTACATTGGTTGATTTTCTAATGTTGAACCAGCTTTGCATACTTGAGAGACATCAAATCAATAGATTAGTGTATTGCAGATACTACATAAATACATTAGAAGATGTTAAAAAAAAAAAAAAGATGTTCAAAATCATCTTATTTGAATTTTTAAAAATGTTAGTTGAAATGTATTGATTTTGATGTGCATATCAGAATAGTCTCATGTTAAGCATCTGCTTCTAAAATTTCAGACTATTTTCTTCTTTTTACATAAATATATAAATTTATATCTCAGTTATGCATTGTTCTAAAGGTTATAGCATAATTAAAATGTGAAGGAATATGTTGAATGAAACTGGTGGTATATAAAATTATGTGGTGAATTATCATTTTAATGATCTTGGAGAAAAGTTGATTTGCCATAAATACATAGGACAACTAACATATTACCTCACTGTGTTTTAGTAGAGAATAAGAAATATGCAAATTACGGTTTTGTGTTTCTCCTCTGCTCTGAGTTACTTTTTTTTTTCCTTAGAATTCCTTGATCTATGAGCTCTTCTCCGTTATGGTTCATTCAGGGAGTGCTGCTGGTGGCCATTATTATGCTTGCATAAAGTCTTTCAGTGATGAGCAATGGTACAGCTTCAATGATCAACATGTCAGCAGAGTAAGGAGGAATTTTTTAAGATTATTATTCTGAAAGACAGGAGTAGGGATGTTTCTCATCAGTAGAAGGGTTTATTAAAAATGGGAGACAGTCTGTCCAGTGAAGCATTTTAAGATACATACCTAATCAGTCTTTTGTTTTTGTTTTCAGTAAATTTCCTTTGTTTATTGTTGTTATCTCCTTGCTTTGTTTTATTTTGAACTTGTTGAGTGTTGTAGAGGTAGATCGCCAATTTTCTTCTTGGCTTGAGCCTTCATGTGGGCTGCCTATTTAAGAGGACTAGAAATGACTGATCATTAGTAGCCACTGATTATGATTACATTTTGAGAAGTGGTATCTGTGTGGTCTATTTAACTCTGAGGTTAAAACTTGAGTTCATATTGACATAAAGGTGTTAGATGGTACCAAAAAAGTAAGTACTGTAACAACTTTTAGATAACACAAGAGGACATTAAGAAAACACACGGTGGATCTTCAGGAAGCAGAGGATATTACTCCAGTGCTTTTGCAAGGTAAATAACTTCCTGGTTTTACTGTTCATAAATTAGAATTACAAGCTTTTCAACATTTTATGCATTAAAAAGATTTAACCCAGGGGTCGACAAGCTGTAACCTATGGGCCAGATTCAGCCTGCCTGCAGTTTTTTAAAATAGTTTTATTGAAACACCACCATGCTCGTTGGTTTAAATACTGTATGTTCATCTTTTCCCACCACAATAGCAGAGTTGCCCACAAAGCCTATGGCTTTTACCATCTGGCCCTTTTCTGTAAAAAAATTTGCTGCCTACTGGCTTAACTGAAGCAGTCATTCAAGGACAAAGGTTTTTTGAAGATTTTACTGTGTTACCAAGAGAAGACAGAGGATTTTCTCATGAATGTGCCAAAGTAGTCTTTTTTCCTAGAATGTTTAAATCTGAACCTGTTCAAGAATACATTATTTTTAATTGTTTGAAATAATGAAAAAACTTCTATTTAAAGTAAAAAATTTGATGCTAGGAAATGGAATCTTTACAGTCAATTTTTTTGTTCCCATTAATCATTTTTATGTTTTTACTAGCTCCACAAATGCATATATGCTGATATATAGACTGAAGGACCCAGCAAGAAATGCAAGTATGTTGACATATAGTTACTTGATTTTTGTCTGTGTTTTAAACAAGTTTTGTTTTTTTTTTTTTTTTTGGCAAGCTTTATAAACCCAGATAACTACTTTTAAATGATAAGACTATTAAATTTTTTATGTGCAGAGGATTAATTATAAAGATAGTTTTGAGGTTATAAAGATAGTTTTGAGGTAATACGAACTGGTAAAAGCATTTGGGAAAAAGCTGAACTTTTCTTTGTAACACACTAAGAGACAAAACTTAACTTACTCTGCATTATGCACAATGAATATTTATTTCCAGTAAGATTGCATTCTGTGTAGTTGGGTGCAGTGATGACGGTCCCTGATCTGTGTGGCTGTCATAACTCAATTTGCATGTCCCAGAGGAAATTATTTATGTAACTTTTCTAAGTCTTACTTTCCACATATGTGAAATGGGGATGTTATAGGGTTTGTTTTTTTTTTTTTAGTATTTTATAGCATTGTTATAGAAAATTGAGATAAAATTTTAAGCATTTAATTTCATACTAGAGTTAAATATCTTTGCTTATTTGTTTAAAAAGCAAGTAAAATTTTAAGAGTCAAGTATGCATCCTTTATTATATTTTTAATTTTATGAAGAATCCTAAAAATAATGCTGTGTTCAAAGCATGTAGATTTGCCTTTCTTTTTTCATTTTGTAATTGCTACTTTAAAAAATTACAGTTCCTATGTTTTCTTGCAAAGTCTGATCTTGACAGAAACAGTATTTGCAGATAGGTGTATGATGTGTGTATGTGTACATAGAGATATATAGACAGGTGATATGTCTGCTCATATTTTCACAGTTAATATAATTATTGTCTTTGATTTCAACATATTTCCTTTGTTTAGAAATTGCCATACTATAAGTAAGTCTTTTAAGCAGTCTAATTAATGTTTTTGTTTACATTTTCATAAACCCTCATGAGATTGTGAATTCAATTGTTGCAAGGCCTAGGACTTATTTATCTTTTCACCAATGATATGATTCAGGGACTGCTGTATAAGGGCTGTTCAATAATTTACAATGTAATTATAGAAAAGAGAAAAAAGAAATTACAATGAGAACTCATTTCAGAATAGAGATTTCAGAGTAGAAGTGTTCGTTTTCACTTTACACATAAAGAAACTATACCCAGAGAGTCACTTGTCCAGGGTCATAACTGGAAGGAGGGAGGACCAGGATTATAGTTCATGTATCTTCTGTGGCACTCAGTACCCCATGTGTTTTCAGTAGTGCAATAATGCAGCTTTCTTTTATCTGCTCCCCCCAACTCTAGTTTTGTGATAAAGCACCAGGGGGCACTGTATGTATAATGCAGAATATTTTTTAAATTAGAGCTCATTTCTAAAAACAGTGGATTTTTACCTTCCAAAGAGGAGTGACTTTTTTTAAAAATATAAATTGTTCTCCCTTTTTAATGCCCAGCAATCATTGGCTTTATTAAACAGTGTCATAATCTCATACTGTCACTTCTAACACGTTGAGTTACATTTGAAGTTCTTTAATTAGAATGCAGCTAGGAACTTCCCTGATGACACAGTGGGTAGGAATCCACCTGCCACGGCAGGGGACATGGGTTCAGTCCCGGGTCTGGGAAGATTCCACATGTCATGGAGTGACTGAGCTTGTATGCCACAACTGTTGAGCCTACACTCACATATTGCAACTCCTGAGCCTGCGTACGTGCTGCCACTGTTGAAGCCTGTGCACCTCGAGCCTGTGTTTTGCAACAGGAGAAGCCACCACAATGAGAAGGGATGCACCACGAGAAAGAGTAGGCCCTGTTCACCGCAACTAGAGAAAGCCCACGCAAAAAATGAAGACCCAGTGCAGCCAAAAATAAATAAGTAAATAATAATAAAAAAAGAATGGTGCCTCCCTTATTAAAAAAGGCAGCTAAAAGACTACTTTGAGAACAAAGGAAGGATGATCATATTAGTGAATAATAATAAAATAAATACCATTTGTAGTAATAGTGTATCAACAGTATTTATTACATTTCATTTTATCCCAGGTAATAACTCTTTGTGGTAGGTGCTATTAATAAACTGAGAAAAACCAAGGTTTGGAGAAATAAACCTGCCCAAGGTTGCACAATTTCATGATAGCACTACTTGAAATCAAAAGTGCTTATATTTTCAAGTTTAAGGGAGGCTTTTTCACTCCAAAAATCTTAATTTATCTGCTAGAGTTGTCAGGAGCCAAGAGGTACATAGGTAAAGATTTGGCGGCTTTTTTGAAACCTAACCATGTGTCATTATTAACTACCTCTCCACCGTTGTCTGGAAGAAGTTTGTGTTCCACCTTGAAAAATTGATGTAATTGAAGTAAATTTTAATAACAGCTGTAGTAGAAGTATATTCTCTGGAAATATAGTAGAACAAAATTGTATACAGTCTCCGTGGCACTGTTTTACCCTGTTTTTACTATTAATAGAATTTCTAGAAGTCGATGAGTATCCAGAACATATTAAAAACTTGGTGCAGAGAGAGAGAGAATTGGAAGAACAAGAAAAGAGGCAACGAGAAATTGAGCGCAATACATGCAAGGTTGGATTTCCTAATTTACTTTTAATTAAAAAGTGCTATTAAACTTTACTTAACTGCATTTCTCAAAACTTACTGAGTTGTGTAATCATTAAGCAGTTTAACCAACTATATTACTGAGGTAAAGTGATTTTATTTTATGCATAAAAAACCAGTAATGTAGTGATAATAGTGCTGGTAAGGTTACAATGAGATGAACTTTGTAACATTCTTCTACAAGAATAAATTTATAAAACTTTCTGTCTGGTATTTGCATTACATTTATCAAGAGCCTTAAAGCAAATTTATATTCTTTCATATGATTCTCTTTAAAAATATTATCTAATGAAATAATTACAGTGCAGTAAAAATTTCGACTACTACAGCATTTTCCACAATATTTTCCAAATTAGGGACAAATTGGAAACAACTTGAATGTATATCAGTAGAAGAGTTATTTCATAAATTGTGATACATGCTTATAAAGAAACATATAGTTGTTAAAATGCTTGATTTTGAATTTTTGATAGCAAGACAGTATCAGTTATTAAGTGAGATAAATAGACCCAAAGGAGAGTGATCACAATTATATTTTTTTTCTTTTTCTTTTTTTAATTAAATTTTTTTAGAATTATAATAATTTGATTTAAATACTGTCTACAGAAGAAGTAATTTGATTTATGACTTGTTGAGTTAATGATAATATTTTACATTTTCTAGATAAAATTATTCTGTTTGCATCCTGTGAAACAAGTGATGATGGAAAATAAATTGGAGGTTCATAAGGATAAGACACTAAAGGAAGCAGTAGAAATGGCTTATAAGGTATGTTTAGTTGTACTGTTGGCATTTAATTATTGATATCTTACATAATGGTACTAACATTTTCCCAAGTTTTTATTATAGTCAGTAGTAGTATAAGCACTTGCAGTAGCTTTTTTTTTTTTTTCACTTGCCCATTAAATCCTATCACTTGCCCATTAAATTCACTTGCCCATTAAATCCTATCAATGTATCTCTTAAGGAGCATAGTTTATACCTCTTCTTTGAAATGTGGTTCATTGCTTTTGAGAACTTTCTTACTCTGAAAGCCAGTTAAGCTTTCTAGAACTCAGAAATAGAATTAGAGACAAATATATTTATTTATTCTTTATATTCAGATTGTTCTTGTTTTTTATTGCTAAGTCGCTTCAGTCATGTCCTACTCTTTGTGACCCTGTGGACTGTAGCCTGCCAGGCTCCTCTGTCCATGGGATTCTCCAGGAAAGAATACTGGAGTGAGTTGCCATGCCCTCCTCCAGGGGATCTTCCCAATGCAGGGATGGAACCTGTGTCTCTTATGTCTCCTGCATTGGCAGGCAAGTTCTTTAGCAGTAGCACCACTGTAGCAGATACATTCTAAAGTTTAGAGTGTTAACTTTTTAAAAGTCCTTAAAATATGTCGCAAAGAGTCGGACACGACTGAGCGACTGATCTGATCTGATAGGTTGTATAATTTGAGAGATAATGAAATATGGTTATTTTAAAATACCATTTAAGTCATGCCTTTGAGCTTTTATGCAAATCATAAATATATATATGGACTTTATTGTTTGTTAGGACCTCTTGTTAGTACAGTTACATATCAGATTAAAAATTTTTTTTTTCCTTTTTCCTTGGGTGTTGTATTCTTTTAGATGATGGATTTAGAAGAGGTAATACCCATGGATTGCTGTCGTCTTGTTAAATATGATGAGTTTCATGATTATCTTGAACGATCATATGAAGGAGAAGAAGATACTCCAATGGGTCTTTTACTAGGTGGAGTCAAGTCAACATACATGTTTGATCTGCTGTTGGAGACAAGAAGACCTGATCAAGTTTTCCAGTCTTATAAACCTGGAGGTAAGCATTTTTATGGAATTTTAAATTGTAAAGGACATATTTTCATAAAGTTTTTTGTTTATAGAAATTATTTTTAAATTTTTTACATGTTCTCAGAATGTATAATAATTTCGATTGGTTTTGAAGTAGTGAGCCACAAACCTGGAATTAAATTCTAGACTACTTTCAAAAAACTATACACAAAATTTAAAAAACAAATAACAAAGCAAAAAAACAAAATAAAAGTCTTCAGTAGGATTTTTCTTCTCCAGTACTAAATCATCCTTCCTTCCTATCTCTGCCTCTGCCTCTTCCCCTGCCTGTCTCTTTATAGAGAAGACCACGGCCCAAAAAAGTATATTCTCATAAAGTCTCAGAAGTAGAGTCTTTCAGGGTCTCCTTGAAGACATGGTTCCATAACTCTTTCAAATTCTGTTCTTCTGTGGATCTTCCACACCTCCTTTTTTGAGGCCTCCTCTTTCCAAAGTAGATTAAGTATGGTATTCTTTCAAGAGCTTCTTAAGTCATACTCCACTCTATCCATAAAGAGTCCCTTTGGAGTATTTTCTTTCAGATTATTTTTGAACTAGACTGTAGAAATTATGATAAAAGTATAACATTGGCCAGCAAAACAGCTTACTTTTTAAAAAGAGAACTCTAAACTTTGTTGTGTATTATGACACTTATAATCTCCTTTATTGTTTAATAATCAATACTTTAGAATAATATTCAAATTTAGATTAGCTACATGGGGGGAAATGGAAGATTGACATGTACTACATACAAAAGATTAAAACAGTTAAAGCTGGAGAATATCTGCTAAATCTGGTGGTTGAAGATCATTTATTTTTCTGATGACTGAAAGCTAAGTTATATATGATTTCCTAAAAACAGGAGAGAAGATGGCATTAAGTTATAACATGAAACTTTTAAGTCAGAAAACAAACATGTAAACCGAAGCTTTTCTGTTGAATTTTCCATAGGATATAGAGAATATTATTTTGAGAAGAAGTCTTTGATTATGAACAAGGTCTTGAATTGTTCAGTGAATGTTGTAAAAAGCAAGTAGGGCTGCTATGTCCCCTCTAGTATTTGTTTTCTCTAAGTATTTTATGTTAGTGTTGTGGTTTTGCTCTGTATTTTAGAACTTTGGATGTGTATTTTTACTATGCTTGAAAAACTTGACAGGAGTGGTATTAATATTTTATAAGGAAACAAAGCATGTATTTTTAAAAGTCACATTTTGACTTTGGCCTTGTTTAAAGAGATCTGTAAGAACCCTTTTATTCGCTTTATTTTTTAGTTCTTTATATATATTTGTAATGTGATAAATTGTGAAAGAAGTGTTAATTGTATTATGCATGTTAACATATACATCTACCATCTTGACAATTAGAAAAACATTATCTTTGCTATCTACTAGAAACACATTTAGAATGCTTTGCTAATGTGAAATGCCTTTTTAAAAAAGAACCTCCATTTGTGTTTGTGTTTTTCAAATGTGACAGAAGTAATGGTCAAAGTTCATGTTGTTGATCTAAAGGCAGAATCTGTAGCTGCTCCTATCACTGTTCGAGCTTACTTAAATGAAACAGTTACAGAGTTCAAACAGCTTATTTCAAAGGTAAGTTTTAAAATTGGTCAGTGAATATTTTTAAATGCCTGCTATGTACAAAGCACTATGTGATAGTTACAAGATGTAGGAACCGATATTTACCTCAAGAAGCCAATGTATTTATAGCTTGGCGATGACTAGTTGGGAGAAAAGGATGCTTCAAGATGGAAGAAACAGACTGACCTAAATGTGAAGATAAGAAGTGTGAAGCCAGTGCATGTAGCAATGACTTGTGTGTTTGGCTGGATCATTGTAAAGTACATGCCTGGAAATACAAGCTTATCTCATGGCAGGTTTTTAAATGTAAACAGAAAAGTTTGGACTCTGTTTAAGGCAGGAAGTAGGTTGGTTGGTTGGTTCTTTTTCTGAGTACAGCAGTGTTTTGATAAGAGAGCTATGCTGTAGTGTGCTAATTCTGGCAATTCCAGACTAGCGTTCCCAATGGGCTGAGGGAAGAGCCAGGAACATATTAATAGATGAAGTTGTTGAAATAATTTAGGTGAACACATATGACCAGAAATGAAAAAAGTAGAGATTTGTAAGAGTGAATCTATGAATAAAATTGGCAGCACTTGGAATTGCTAAATATTAGAGCAAGGCAGGAACACAGAAGACCTGAGGAGTTTGACATTGGGGTAACCAGAAAGATCGTGATAAATGAATAGAAGTAGAAGAGTAAGCTGCTGTCAATCACATTATGTGAGTTAATAGTAAAGAGCATAGGCTCATTCAGAATTCTTGAACTGAAAAACATCATGATGAAACATTCAGATTTCCTTGGATAGAAAACTGTTTCACTCCAGAGAAATGATTATAATCCTTTCAGGGGTCTTGTATTCTGTAGAACATTGAACACACAAATATAGGCAAAATTAACCCCACTTAGGGTCCTTTGGGGAGAAGACAGTGGCACCCCACTCCAGTACTCTTGCCTGGAAAATCCCACGGACGGAGGAGCCTGGTGGGCTGCCGTCCATGAGGTTTTGAAGAGTCAGACACGACTGAGTGACTTCACTTTCACTTTTCACTTTCATGCATTGGAGAAGGAAATGGCAACCCACTCCAGTGTTCTTGCCTGGAGAATCCCAGGGATGAGGGAGCCTGGTGGGCTGCCATCTATGGGGTCGCACAGAGTCGGACACGACTGAAGCGACTTAGCAGCAGTAGCAGCAGGGTCCTTTGGTGTGGTGGAAATTGTTGAGAAACCGCAAGTCAAAAAACTTCAAGTTTCCAGTCATTTCTAGTTATTCAGTTTATGGTAGTATTGTCTTTTATCTCATCTGGAATTTTTTAATGCCTGTTTTAACAGGGTTGTTGTGAACATGAGTAAAATGAATAAATGCTCTTTTTGTGAAAATAAATGTGAAGTACTATATAGAAGTTAGTTATTATTACTATGTTAAAAAATTACTTCCAACACTTTGCCACAGTAATAATCAGAGGAAACAAATCATATTTTGAAGTCCTAGTTTATGATTAAGTGCTCTGTTTTACAGTTTAGTTTAGAATACGAGCACTGAGGTTGAATACAAAAGAAACACATGTGTTTTCTTCCCTGAAGCTTATAATTTTGTTGGGGAAAAATATGTCTGTAGACTATAAACAGAAAACAGGATGCCAAGAAATTTAGTGTTTATAACTAGGATGCTTCAGAGTTAGTCATCATTAACTATACAAATGAGGTTTTGTAAAATGTAAATTATTTTTATTTGCTCATTTCATGAGAAGTCTCTTGAGTGACACCAAAAATTAAGGACATGAAATTTTAGAATAACTTCAAAATTTACCTACTAATTTAATCTCATTTTACACACACACAAAAATTGATTTAGTAGAAGTATTAACACAATACAGAAGACCTGATCAAAAGTCAGGAAGTTAAGTGGTTTGACATCAGTTCTCACAGTCAGTTATTCAGTTTTTTTGGAATCAGATCACCTCATTTACTTCATGAGTTTGGGAGAAATAGAACTTTTGGAGAGTAATTGTTACTTTTAAAATAGTTTCAGAGCATACATTTCTAAGTGATACTCTGTTCTAATTTACAGGCTAGTTATTGGATAGGATGTTTTTTTTTTTAATTTGTAAATCTCTAATAAGATTATTTTTCTCTTAATTTTCTTTCTGCTGTTTTTAAGAACTCAACACTTATAAATATATATGCACCCAACATTGGAGCATTGATATATCTAAGACAAACATTAATTAATATGATAGAAGAAATATGCAACAATACAATAATAGTGGGAGACTTTAATACCCCACTCATACAATCTGGCTGTAATAGACAGAAAATAGTAAATAGAAAATAGTAAAGAGGAAAACATATTCACTTACGAGCCTCAAAAAATTTAGTTCACTCAGGAGAGTTAAAAAAAAAAAAAATGGACTTATTTGTTCATTCTGTAAAGCTTTATTGACTATTTTATGGGACTGGTACCACTTTGGGTAGTAGGGAGGAAGAAGTGACAAATGTGATCCTGTCCTAAATAATATATTGTGGTAAAGATAGACCTACCAATACAAAATACCAAGATGTGCCCAAGATGAGGACACCCAAACTGGACTTTTAGTTTCCTGAACTTTTCATTTCCAGATCAAACCTCCTAATATAGGATGGATTCAACATGTTTTTTATTTTAAGTGTTCTTTGTGATTAAAAACAGAAAGCCATTAGTTAAGAAATTACATATACTCCTCCCCACCATCACTCCCCTTCTTTCTTCCTATTTCCCTCCCACCCTCATTGATCCTTTCCTTTGTCCATTTTCCCCTGAAAAAAAAAAAAAAAAAGAACTCAACAGTGTCTTATTTTCCTATATTTCCAAGTCAAGCATAATTATTTTGAGAAAGTGCTTTTTAATTAAATCACTTTCCTTTCAGGCTGTCCATTTACCTGCTGAGACGATGAGAGTAGTGCTGGAGCGCTGCTACAATGACTTGCGCCTTCTCACTGTGCCCAGTAAAACCCTGAAAAACGAAGGGTTTTTAGAAGTAATAAGGTATGTCTTTTATTTTTCCACTACTATTTTCTATACTGCTAGTCACCATTTGTCTGAAATTTACCTTTTAAATTCTCACTTCCTTCCAGTAACTACCTATCGTTATAGTCAGGTCAAATCATACTTCTTTGTCTTCTAAGTGAATCTTGCTGGTTCTCCTTTTTGCCTTGTTCATGTGCCACCCCCACATGTAGTGTTTTCCCCCATCTCCCTACATTTATTTTTCAAGTCCCCAATTAGTCCTGCCTCTCTGGTGGAACCTTGATGACTACTTCTGGTCACAGTGATTATGTCCTCTGAATTTTGTTCATTCTTGAGCTCCTCCCATAAAGCGGTACTTCATGGTGAGTCTGAAGCACGCCTAGTATACAGAAAATTCTTTTCTTGGGTTCCTTCCATGTTATTCCCTTTGCCTACTCATTTATCTCTAGAAGGAAAAAGAAAGTTCATGTTGGTCTTTTTGTTGCATCTCTTGGTATCGTTATGTTTCCGTCATATCATTTCATGTGTTTATTCCTATGCTATTGGTTTACTCTGGATAAACTGGAGCAAAGTTTCCTCCATTACCGTCTTTTATTTATCACCATTTCCAGTCTCTTTCATCTTAGGAAAGATTGATCTTTTATCACATTTAGCCCTTTTTTTATACTGTTTTATTAATTTTGATGAGTAATTTTTATTTACCTCTAGTTTCTTCCAGTACTTCTGTGTGGTATTTGTATATAACATTAAAATCTCTAATCTACCCTAATACTGTTTTAGAGTAAGGAGTGGGAAGGATCTAACTTAATTTTTTTCTTTAAATGGTTAGCTTATAGCCCTCATTTATAACATTTACTGAATAACATTTATACAAAAATCAAAATGCTATTCATAATTGCCAGATATGTATATATATATGCATTTCACTTTTTAAAATTTTATTATAGAAAATTTCAAATATATACAGAAATGCAGAAAATAGTGTAATGAACCCTTATGTACTTATCACCCAGCTTCTATAATTATTAAGTCTTGATTCATCTATATGTAACTACTTCCCCTAGATTATTTTAGAAACATCACCAGCATCATATCATTTCATCTATAAGCCATATGAGTGTATATTTCTAAAAGATGAGAACTCTTTTAAAAACATAACCACAATTACATTATTACACCTAAAAAATTAACAGAAATGCCTTAATATTAACCAATATCTAGTCAGTGTTCAGATTTCCCTGAATATCTTAAAAAATTTTTTTCAATGAAGTTTGCTCAAATCAGAATCTGAATAAAGTCCGTAATATCTCAAGTTTATTTTAGTCTAAAGCTTTCCCTTCATGTTTGTTTCCTTGCAGTTTATTTGCTATAGAATCAAGTCATTTGTCCATAAATTTTTTATAGAACTTGGATTTTGGTGTTGGATTGCCAAGGTGTTTTTATGAATATTCCAGTAAGCAAGAGATTTGGCAGGCACACACACACGTGTGCCCATCTATCTTAGCACAGTTTATGGCCAATTATAAGGAGATATGAACATAAAGTTTATTTTAGTCTCCAAAAACAATATATATGTCCTTTAGAAACATTATCATCTTAAATTTTATAATCTATTGTGCACTGTCTTACACTGATGTGGTATTATTCTTACATTGAATGAGATTGTCCCCAAAATTAATGGTGTAATGTAACTCTTTAACTTACTGTTTAGGTGTTTGTTGAAAGCTCTGAGACTCTGGATTACCAGATGGCCTTTACAGACTCTCATTTATGGAAACTCCTGGATCGGCATGCAAATACAATCAGATTATTTGTTTTGCTACCTGAACAATCTCCAGGATCTTATTCCAAAAGGACAGCATACCAGAAAGCTGGGGGTGACTCTGGGAATGTGGATGATGACTGTGAAAGAGTCAAAGGACCTGCAGGGAGCCTGAAGTCTGTGGAAGCTATTCTAGAAGAAAGCACTGAAAAACTCAAAAGCTTGTCACTGCAGCAGCAGCAGGAGGGAGATAATGGGGACAGCAGCAAGAGTACTGAGACAAGTGACTTTGAAAACATTGAATCACCTCTCAATGAGAGGGGCTCCTCAGCCTCAGTGGATAATAGAGAACTTGAACAGCATATGCAGACTTCTGATCCTGAAAATTTTCAGTCTGAAGAGCGATCAGATTCAGATGTGAATAATGATAGGAGTACAAGTTCGGTGGACAGTGATATTCTTAGCTCGAGTCATAGCAGTGATACTTTGTGCAATGCAGATAATGCTCAGATCCCTTTGGCTAATGGACTTGACTCTCACAGCATCACGAGTAGTAGAAGAACTAAAGCGAACGAAGGGAAAAAGGAGACATGGGATACAGCAGAAGAAGACTCTGGAACGGACAGTGAATATGATGAGAGTGGCAAGAGTAGGGGAGAAATACAGTACATGTATTTCAAAGCAGAGCCCTATGCTGCAGATGAAGGTTCTGGGGAAGGACATAAATGTATGTACTTTAAAGAAAAAGGCTGCTTCTTTAAACAGCCTCAATTCTTTTTTATTAGTTCATTTAAATTTTTAGTTGAGAAGAATCAGCTAAGAGAAATGCTTTGTCCTAAGATTACCTGTAGCATCCTGGATTATAAGATTATCCTCTCTCTTTGCTTTCATTTTGGGTACAGTTGTAGTGAGCAATGTTCTTAGACCTGTGATGGAATGATGTCCAGACTCTGGTGAGATGATTGTTAAAAAGAAAGAAACTAAGAATATTTTTAAAGGAAAGAAGTATAATAACAGTTCAAAATTTTAAAAAGGAAAAGAAATAGTTTAAATAGAAAATAATATACAAAAAAAGGCCAGGCACTCTAGAAACTTTTATATTCAGTGCCTAGAAAAAATTTTAATGTGTGCATTCCTTCCCTTTCTTCCATCACCTACTCCAAGGTGCACCATTCCTGCACCCCCTAAAAAGTACATAACTGGGAAAGTCAGAGAAAGAAAAGGGACCTTTTCCCCCACATCTCTTTGAAGGAAACCTCAGACAAGATATAAACTAGAAATTCTGAATTGTATAACCTCAGAATGGAAGTGATCTGGGCACTTGGACAAACTACAACAAAAACATAACATTGTATGAGACTTAATAAAAGATTCATAAGATATAAAACTAAAACCAGCCAGAGAATTAGCAGGACAAACAGGTGCAAGATAACAAAATATTTCTTCAGGTATAAAAGGGAAATAGCTGAAAACCTAAATACTTTGCATTAGTCTGAAAGGCAAATATTACCCCTTATGTTTTTATATTTTACTTTTCAAAACACTTGTTTGTTCTCACTTGAAGCTTCTCTGAGATTAATAAAATAGACATTGATATCCTCTGATGAGAAAACTGAAACTCAGAGAGGGTGAATGACTTTCCCAAAAATACATATATGGCTAGTAACTAGTGGGACCATTACTAAAGGTTAAAGCTCTAGTATGAATGTACTTGCTCCTATTAGTTTGTAAGAGAGTCCCACTCTTCATCTCTCCATTTGTATGCCTCCACAACTATTACTTCCTGAATGTAAGCTGTAACCAGGCCCTATGTATTTGTTAGAAGTAGGGATGATTAAAGTGCAGCATTAGGCTTCATCTCATGGAGAGAAGGTGCACAAAAAACCACTATATTAGTTAAACGGTATGATGCTTATACTCTGAAAATTGGATCTTTTAAAAGGAAGTGATAGAAATTATGAAATCAGTAGTAAACATACCTAAGTTTGTGTTTTTAAGTAGGTTCAAAAACAGCATAATTATTATGCTTACCTAGATATAGGTAAGACATCCATACCTATATCTTAAAGAAACTCAAGTGGGAAAATGTGGATTGGTAAATTAAAATGGAGGCAGAGAAACTCTATCATGGTAATACTTAAATTTTAATTTTCATGGGCTTTTTGTTTTTTAATCTTACTGCTCTCGTTAACATGTTATTTAGTCCTCAGCAGCTGTGTAAAATTGATATTGTTAAACATATCTCACAGGTGAAGAAACTGGTTCATACAAGTTAAATAATTTGCCTGAGGTCACACAGTTAGTAGGTCACACTGCTGGGATCAGATTCAAATATTCCAGTTGCGAGCCTAGTACTCATTCCTCCACCTTCTCACTGCTAACCACTGTTGGTTTCCTCACATCATAGTAAAGGAAAGATAGCTAGTACCTACACTGCTTTCTTATCATTCTCAACCCTTCAAGAGCATTGCAGAAATTAAAAATAGCTTCACAGCAAGATATACAGTTTATAATCCAGCCTATGTCTAGAGATGTCAGATAGATCTCACAATATCTAATCCCAAATTTAGCAACCTTCTCATTCAAGCCACTCATCCTCACATATAACCTAAATTCAGGATTCTTTTCAATGTTAGCATATTTTCTCTGCCTTTGGTTCTCTTGTTAGAGAATCATTCTAATGAGGTAACTAGTTTCTGTTTGGTAACATATTAGCAACCAGTTCCAGATCATATGTTTTCATCTAGATGTGAGGTCTTTCTTTTATTCCCCCAATATTCAGGACACTGGTATGAAACACATTTGGAAACTTGATTTGTATAAGAATACCATCTTTAATAAGATACTGCTCATCCTTTTCTTTTGGAGAAGGAAATGGCAACCCACTCCAGTGTTCTTGCCTAGAGAGTCCTGTGGACAGAGGAGCCTGGGGGCTGCTGTCCATAGGGTTGCACAGAGTCAGACGCGACTGAAGCGACTTAGCATGCATAGCATAGCATCTCTTTGGAAAAAGGTTAGAAATTTCTTTCAAAGAGTTTGTTTTTGAATGATGTACTAGAAATTTGACTGCATTCAACTGTAGGAAAGATTCAGTGGGGATATTTAGAATTATAGTTTGAAGGGTCTCATTTCCATCTTAAAACGGTTAATGGAATCTTTACAAAGGAGCCTGCTAACCATTTTAACCTTTTTAGAAATACATTGTGGGCTAATTTACTAGCATTCATGGAAATAGTAAAACATGTGATGAAGAGAAATAATCTTCTATGAATTATTTGAAGTGTTCAGAAGCTATACAGAAGGTTGTTTGAGAAGAAAAGGAGAAAACCCTGCAAAGTGTCTTTCCATGTTTAACAAACTGGCTTAGGGGAAAGGGAATGGGGATGATAGCCTGCCAAGTGTTTCAGAAATCTGTACTATGACTGCTTCATCACAGTTCCACAGGGATCTGAAAGTAGGTGCTTGGGAAATGTGGATGACAAGTAACAATACAAATTCTTCAGAACGTTGAAATGGCAAGGTAGAATGTGTGAACAGAGAATTTGATACCTGAAGAGTGGTATGCTTTGCACTGTGTAGGCAATTCATTTAGGTAGTAACCAAATAACACTTAAAATGATGGTCTTGAAGCAATTAGTTATAATCCAGAAATTGTTTCAAGGAGTACTTACAGACCTCTTTGAAAATACTGTCCCAGTGTGACCTAGTTGTAATCTGCAGGCAGTAGGTTATAAATAGGAAGACCAGAGTAATAAAAATGGTCATGTATTTGCACTGAAACTTCTTTGTACAATTTTGGTTACCACCTCTTTCAAGAAATACATAGAAGAATGAAAAGGGGAAGCTTTTGAGGGCACTTTAAACTTGTAGCTGTGAAGAGACTGAGCTCTTCTGTATGAAGGCATAGATAGGAAAATTGATATGATGGTGTTCTGTAAAACCACTAAATATTATAGCTCGTCAATTAAGCTAACACTTTGTCAGTGCTATGTTAAGCATTTTGCATGTATTGACCCAAAAACACATTATGATATATAAAGATTGTTATCCTTGTTTTATAATAGAGATCACTGAAGTTCAGAGAAGTTAGTCGAAGTCACAAATCTGATATGTGAAGGGGAACAAGAACTTCATTCCAGCCAGGCCATCTAACTCCAGAACACTTGATTATAATCACCATATTGGACTATATCAGTAACCAATGAACATTCATGTCTTCCTGTGATACAGCATTACTAGGAGTTACAAGAGAAACCAGAATGGCAGTGATAGCTTTTATTTGAGTAATGCCTTAGAATGTACTATATTTGTTGAACAACAGTCAATGAGACTGGGTAATAATCCCATGAGAAAACTAAGGCTCAGAGATTGGATAAGTACCTATAGCCATTTATCAGACCAAAGTGGCAAAACTGAAATCCAGCCATAGGCTGCTCATTTCTAATCAAGAAATTTTTTCATTGCACCCTTCACTCAAGAAATTTAACCCCTCTCTGGTTAATAAATAGAGGTTTGTTTGCCAAAAGCTAGATTGTTAATATGTAGGGACATTCCTTAAAGCTCTGCCTCAAAAGGCATGTACAGTAAATAAAGTTCATCACTGTATGTTTTCTGCTAATTCATACTTGTCACATTTTCTCTAGTGAACCAGTATTTTATACCTGGGAAAATAGTAAATAGACATTATTTGAAAAATCCATTCAGAAAAATTCATCAATCCTAGTTGGGATGACTTGAAAATGGAAACCAAGAGTATATAAAGGTTTCATTCTTCACCTTTCATGTAAATTTCACAGAAAACTTGTGGTCTGCCCTACAGAGAGCCTTAGGGCTGCAGAGAAACCATGAGCCTGAGACTCTATGGCAGCTTTTGCATTCGGCACTGACTGATTATAAGAGAAAGAGATAACTAGTGATGTTTTTGCTCTCTAATAGAATATAAAGATCAGAGTAAGAAATATATTCCAGAAGTCATGAGTATATTCCAAAAGTATCATCATGAGTGGCTTATAAAAGGACAAAGATTAATAAGCATTAGAAAAAAATAAAGCACATCAAAGATAATCCTATTATAATGCAAAAGAAAGTGAAAGTGAAGTCGATCAGTCGTGTCTGACTCTCTGCGACCCCATGGACTGTAGCCTACCAGGCTTCTGTGTCCATGGCATTTTCCAGACAAGAGTACTGGAGTGGGTTGCCATTACCTTCTCCAGGAGCTCTTCCCAACCCAGGGATTGAACCTGGGTCTTCCGCATTCTAGGCACATGCTTTACCATCTGAGTCACCAGGGAAGTCCATATTATAATGCAAAGAGAGCTTAAATTGAAGCTTAGAGGAGGTTGGAGTTTCTGATCCATGTAGGTAATTCTGTTACAGTCCAACCAACTACATAATAAGACAGACATCTTTGTATGCTAGTCTTGACATTTTTAGTAGAAATCCCAGAACTAGATTTACTAAATTTTTAGTAAATCTAAAAATTAGATTTTGAGGTTATTACTATCATGAAAGTATTCTAAAAGCATGATTAACTTATTAACCTCACTGAATTGACAGTAAGATACTATGAGATAGGTACTGTTATTATCTCCCTTTTTCAAATGACAAAATGCAGGTACGGAGGCTGGTGACTTGCTCTGTGTCTTGACAGCTAGTAAGGAAACAGAAGAGGCAGGGGTGAGATGCAGCCAGAGCCCACGCTGCTGCTGTATAGAACTAGAAATGTGTGTATTTGAAAAAAAGTCCTGAAAGTTTGATTTTTAAATTAGTGACCAAAATGAATAAGCAAATATCTCACACTTAAATATCTCAGAATATTTAAAGCTGTCAGATTATACGTAGCATATGCTCAATGTCCATGTCCATTCAATGTAGCACATTAGCTAAAAGTCAAGTACCTGAAAAGGGGTGATTTTTCCTGCTCACAGTGTAGTTAGCAATCTGTAATCTGCTATATTTATACTCTTAAGAGGTTTCTTTTACATTTTTGTTTGTTTTTTTGCGTGTGTCTGTGTATTTGTGTGCTTAGGGTTGATGGTGCATGTTGACAAAAGAATTACTCTGGCCACTTTCAAACAACATTTAGAGCCCTTTGTTGGAGTTCTGTCCTCTCACTTCAAGGTCTTTCGCGTGTACGCCAGCAATCAAGAGTTTGAGAGCGTCCGGCTGAATGAGACACTTTCATCGTTTTCAGATGACAATAAGGTTGATAAAAATAATTCTGCATAATTAGAATCTGTTGCACTACTTCCAAGTAAGATGAAATAGATAGACCCTAAAAGGATTATTTAGTGATTATTGGGGTTTTTTGTTATTGTTTTCTCCATTCATCTAACAAACATTTGTTAAATGTTACCTGTGTGTCAGTTACTATTCTAGGCATTGGGGAATCAGAAGTAAAAGATATACCTGTTCTCAAACAGCCCAGAATCTAGAGAATTGGGGGGAGAATTCTAAACAGTTGGGGTGAGAATGGGTAGTTTATTCTACTGAGACAGCACATCTTTTAAAAAGTGTGTTTAATTTGTAGATTACAATTAGACTGGGAAGAGCACTTAAAAAAGGAGAATACAGAGTTAAAGTGTACCAGCTTCTAGTCAATGAACAAGAGGTAAGTAACATAAGCAATGTAAGGTCACTTTGGGTATTAAAAACATGCAGTGTACAGATTTTATTACTAGACATTGCTTTTTATCTCTCTAAAGAAGGAAAGGGCTTTCCTGGTGGCTCAAACTGTAAAGAATCCACCTGCAATACAGGAGACCTGGGTTCAATCCCTGGGTTGGGAAGATCCCCTGGAGGAGGGCATGGCAACCCACTCCAGTGTTTTTGCCTGGAGAATCCCCATGAACAGAGGAACCTGGCAGGTTACAGTCTAAGGGGTTGCAAAGAGTCGGACACGACTGAGCAGCCAAGCACAGCACAACACACAGGAGGAGGATTTCTTTTTAGGGAATGTTTCACTTCTGCAGGCCATACTGTATCTGCTGCAGCTGCTCTGTGCTGCTATTGTAGCACAGAAACAGACATAGGCCATGCACAAGCCAGCACAGTGACTTCCTTCCAGTAACACGTCGCTCAGAAAAACAGGCACCAGGTCGTGGCCCTCAGACCATTTTTGTCATCCCTCTGATCTAAAGTGTTGATACAAATGCTGGAATGGCATACATTTTCTGCTTTTTAAAAGTGATTTGTTCATCCTAATTTTCTGGGAATGATTGTATGATACAGAAGGATGGCAGCTGACCTGTAGAGTATATACTTTTTTAGTTCCGAGAGTATTTTTTAACTAGCACTATATTTAGTGCCTCTTTGTTCTCTGAGTGCTTACAAATATTAACTCCTTTAATACTCGTCAGTTAACTCTATTATAAAAGTACTGTTATTCCCACTATATAGGTTAAGAAACATAGGCGCAGAGAAGTTAAGTAACATGCCCGAGTTCATGTTGCTTTTAAATGGTGGATTAGAATCTAAACAGACTGTGTTCTAGGGGAGTAATAAAATATTCCTGTGATATTTAAAATGGTGGTAAATACCCAGAAGAATAAGACAAAGACACTATTTTTAAGACATTTAACATCTCAGTGAAGACCTAGACAGATGTGAAAAACAGCAAATAAGCGGGTAATGTTTTCATAAAATGCCTTCATTTGTTCAACAAATATTTTATTAGGCATCAGTTATATCTCTTACGTGTGATTCATTACACTCATTTTGACTTCTCTTTCTTTGAGTTTGGGGTTTGTGGATTCTGTATCTTTTGAGACAATTAATAGATGTATGTGAAAAATTAGCATTCATTTCCCTCATTTTACTCTATAAAGGTGATGATCATTGTATTATAAGAAGAGAAATATGAATGTATTATCATATCTAATCTTCACAGTGATTCTGAGGAAGATACTGTCCCCAGTTTACAGATGAGACAACTGAGGTACAGAAATGTTAAGTAAACTTGCTCAAGATAACAGAGTTAGTTAAGTAATGGAGCCAAGATTTAAATATAGGAAGACAGACTCCTAAACCCAGTCCAGTAATTGTCACACTATAAAGTACAAATAAAATGTTTTGTTGACCCTCATTTTAATGTGTAATTCAGGGTGTAATTGTTTATCTTTACATTCTTAGCCATGCAAGTTTCTGCTAGATGCTGTTTTTGCTAAAGGAATGACTGTACGGCAATCAAAAGAGGAGTTGATTCCTCAGCTCAGGGAGCAGTGTGGATTAGAGCTCAGTATTGACAGGTAAAGTAAGGTTACGGTGTCCTCGCAGTCTGAAGACAGACAGTGTGGTCAACTGACATGGATTGGCATGATTTTCTAAAATGAAGAACTTTAAATTCCTGTACTGTTTAGAATTTTGTACTGTAGATTAATACGATAGAACTAAGCAAAATTATTTAGGAATTGGTATGAGCTTCCTTTGCAGGACACTCAATTTGATGTCTTGAGATCATTTCATTGTATTTTCCCAAAATTTTAATGAATAACCACTTGACTTTTGTATTTGAACATTTCATTTTTTCCTTGATGTCAGATTCATGTTACTTTTTTTAAGTTAAGAATTTCAGAGTATAGTAGTTTAAAATATCTTATCACATTTGTAGGTTTCGTCTAAGGAAAAAAACATGGAAGAATCCTGGCACTGTCTTTTTGGATTATCATATTTATGAAGAAGATATTAATATTTCCAGCAACTGGGAGGTTTTCCTTGAAGTTCTTGATGGTATTTTCATTATTTTTGTGGAGAAATATCAGAAGTTCTCTAGAAATAATAGAAGCCTGTAGCTTTTCTCAAATAATGAGCTGCTTCTATCTTTTCTCTGGGCCCCATGTGCCTTTTAAATATTTCTTCTTTTCTCTAATTTTAAGAATATGAATTCCTCCTTTCAGGGAAGTTGCAATTTCAAAGTTGTATTTTTAGTACTTTTTACTGAAAGTAAAAATTTCTTAGCCATGTTTGTTTTTCAGTCTCTTTTTTCAGGGAAGTTGCAGTTTCAGAGATGAATTTTTAGTACTTTTTACTGAAAGTAAAAATTTCTTAACCATGTTTGTTTTTTAGCGTCTTTTTTTCTTTTTGGCTTATTTACTTTGAGGATATGCTATTAATTTTTCAGAAATTTTGAGAACAATATTAGTTTTCTAGGCTATCACAGTGTACCACAGACTGGGTGGCTTAAACAACAGAAATATATTTTCTCACAGTTTTGGAGGCTGGCCATCTGAGATCAGGATGTTGTCAGGGTTGGTCCTTTCTGTTGGTGGTGAGGGAGAGTCTGCCCCACGCCTCTCTCCTGGTGGTGGTTCGTTGGCAGCCTCGTGTTCCCTGGCTTGTAGATAGATGCCTTGACAGTGTCCTCATCTCTGCCTTCATGTGCACACAGTGTGCTCCATGCAGGTGCTCCTGTCTGTGTCCTAGTTTCCTGTATTATAAGGACACTAGTCATATTGGATTAGTACCCACCTTAATTGACCTCATCTTAGCTTGATTACTATTGTAAATTCCAAATAAGTTCACAGTCTGAGATACTGAAGTTCAGGAGTCCAACATGTTTTGATGGGGGACACAGTTCAACCTATATAACTGTGTAACATTGACCTAGAAGAGCAGTGTGTGTTATCAGTTATTCCTTCTCTGAGTATCTGGGGCCTTACAGAGTAATCCCTGTGTCTGGGTAGGCCAAGAAGAGATGAAGAACATAGACGTCACCCTTGTTAGGAAAGAATATATATTGGTGGAGATGCATTAGCCCGAATATGTCACTGAATGGTGGATCCTTGCATCAGTATTATTTCAGTATATATTTTAGCATCAAAGTACTTGAGTAAGATTTAAGTCCTGTGATTAAATCTAAGAAACATTGGCCTGTAATTTGCCAGACATTCTGACTCATGGTGCTTCAACAATGAATAAAGGTTGCCCTCGAGATGCACAGTGTATGGGAAAACCAGAACTACACACCTGTCATTCCAAAATGATAGATGCTAAGAAACACATCAGTGCAATTGGCTCTTCTGTATATCAAAGAGAAAGGTGACAGTTGAGCTGGGTTTTGAAGAATCAGCAAGTTTGGGAGTAAAAGAGAAGGATTAATGATAGCTTGAATGAAAAAAGAAGATAAAATGATGGCTGTTTGATGATGATTTTAGATTGTGGGATGGTGGGAGCCAACAGAAGGGAAAAGATTAGAGGTCCAAAGATGAGAGTAGTTGGGAGAGCAGTGTCCAATAAGACTCACGAGAGAGTGAAATTAGGCCTGGTGGAAGGAGAGCTTGTAGGGTTACGAATTATCTTCTGAGACTGGAAGGGGAAAGAGAGTATTTTATTCTGAAAAACTCCTTGGGATAACTAGTTTCTTTTGTGCCTACTTTTTAAGAACAATGCTTGAAGGAAGTCTTTTTGTTTTTGAGGCAATATAAGAAAAGGCATATTATGAATCTTGAGAGTAAATAGAATGATGGCCTACTCTTGCATATTCTTAGGAGTGGAGAAGATGAAATCCATGTCACAACTTGCAGTTTTGTCAAGACGGTGGAGGCCTTCAGAGATGAAGTTGGATCCCTTCCAAGAGGTTGTGTTGGAAAGCAGCAGTGTTGATGAGTTGCGAGATAAGGTAAACTCATTTTAAACGAAATGAACTAACATACATTTTTCTCTGTGTTGCATAAAAGAGACCCTGTGAAGTGAGTGCCAGACATCGATGCGGCAGCCTTTCTGTTTCAGTCGCACCTGTGCCACATGGCCGTTGTTTCTTAGGGCTGCTGATGCTTTGAAAAATTACGTTGACTTCTGGCCATCCAGAAGTGAGCCCCCGCTTTCCATTACTTGGATCAAGTTTGCCCTAAGTAGTTAGGATTACAGTTACTAGAGTAAATTGCTACATATATTTAAAAACCAGATGAAGTATAATTAAATAGAGAATCCAGATGAAGGTTATGGTTAGCAAAGGTGAGAATCCTAAGGATCCCTGGAGAAAGGTACTAGGACAGTTGGCATTTTGGGAAAAGATGTATTTCCATATTTCACACCAAAAAATTTTAAATGTATTTATATTTTAAAATATAGTAAAATGATAAATGTTCTAAATGAATGTATTGAAAATAAGTTTATAATCCCATAGAGGGAAAAGTATTTGTGAGTATAATACCAAAAGCCAGAAAAGGAAAGACAGGCAATATAAAAATTAAATCTTCTGCACGCCACCCCCTCAAAAAAATTTTTTAAAGCAACACATAAACAAAACTAAAAGGGGAAAACATATGAAACATATGTGAGACATATCCAAATTTATAAGGAGATACAAATTAATAAACTGGACAGTATAATTTTAAAATAAGCAAAGAACATGAATAGGCAATTCAAAATATAAGAAATACAAGTTAAAACTAACAGCAGCAAAAAAAAATTTAAAATAGAAGACAATAATAGCATTTTTTTATCTCTTAAATAATGATGAACATTTAGAAAATAAAAATATCTAGAGCAACAGTCCCCAACCTTTTTGGCACCAGGGACCATTTTCATGAAAGGTAATTTTTCTTTGAACCAAGCAGGGTGGGAGAAGGAGGATGGCCTGGGAATAATTCAAGCACATTACATTTATTATTCACTTTATTATTATTATATAAGATCTATCTGATTATTATATCTACCTCAGATCATCAGGCATTAGATCTCGGAGGTTGGGGACCTAGAGTTGTCATGGTTTGGGTAAAACAGGCAATATCATAGACCTTCGATAAGTGATTAAATTGACATAAGTTTTTCAGGGTTCAGCTTGGCATTGTTTATAAACATTTCACATGTGCAGTTGCACATCTAAGAATTCAATAAAAAGAAATTTGTAGAGATATGCAAGGAAATATATACAGAATATACATATTATATAGAATTATAACTGGGAAAACCTAAAAACATGTTCAATGTCCATCAATTGGAAATGGTATATTTTTCAACTAGTGAAGAGAATGAGGTTACTCTGTATCCTGTTTTTTATAGGTTATATATAGTTATCATACAGCTATATCTCATAGATACAGCTTTATGTATTTTATAAACTTATAGTTTATATATGCATAGGAAAAGGTCTGGAAGGAATATATTACTACTAAATTGATATTTTGAGACATGTACTTGCAGGTGGACTGGGGAGACAGTTCTTTCTGCTTTCAAAAAATTTTACATGTTACTTCTTTGGAAAATCAAACATGTTACTTCTTTGGAAAAAATCAAAACTATTTCTCTGTTCACAAAGTGAAAGGAAAATTACTTGTTTCAGCAAACTTAGTTTTTAGGTGAGCTCACGTAAAATGTTTCCTCTTACAGCTTTATGAAATCAGTGGAATTCCTTTAGAAGATATTGAGTTTGCCAAGGTAAGACCCCGAGGGTGTTTAAATCTGGGTGCTAATGCTAAGTGAACACGGCCAACAGTGACATTCATTCGTTCATTCTTTTTCCTTACTTAGGGTAGAGGAACTTTTCCCTGTGATATTTCTGTCCTGGATATTCATCAGGATTTGGACTGGAATCCCAAAGTTTCTACCCTGAATGTCTGGCCTCTTTATATCTGTGATGATGGTGCAGTCATATTTTATAGGTAACATTCACAATGTTTTGGTTATTTCTAGAGATACCACATTTTTGTTGTACATCTTATTTTTCATAAACAGCTTTATGATTGTTAGGATAGAGAATAGCCCTGACCAGTAGAAATACAATACAAGCCATGTATTGCATTTTAAAATTTCTAGTTAGCCACATTTTAAAATGTAGAAAGGTAACATTATTTTAATCAGTATTTCTAACCCACTATATCCAAAATATCATTATGACATGTAAACAATATAAAAATCATTTCTAAGATATTTTGCATAATTTTCCTTGTAGTCTTACGAATATTATGTGTTTATTACATTTGCCACCCATCTCAATTTGGATCATACATACTTCATAGACACACATGGCTAGTGGCTACCGATCTATCATTCTATATAGAGAGAGGAAAAAGAGTAGTCATTGGACCCTGGCAGGTATGTATTCAAATTTAGCTTCGTTATTTATTTACCTAGGTCCTCATCTGTAAAATGGCATCAGTAATGTCAGCCTTTCAGGATTTTATGAGAATTTGAAATACTGCATTTAAAAAAACTGGCCTAATGGCTGTTATAAATAGATGTTCAATAAATGATAGCCATTATTATACTAATAGTAACATGGAAATTATTCTCTGCCATTTTTAGAAGTGAGTGCTGTGTTAACATAATAAACACATTAGAAATCTAGGACATCTTAGGATAAGTTATATAACTTAAGTGGTGACAATCAGATTTAATTTTCTCATTGAGTAGCATTATAGCTTTTAAACATAAATTAAAAGAGGCAGATGGCTATACTGGTCTAATGTGTCATTAATATTTTAAATGTAGGGATAGAACAGAAGAATTAATGGAGTTGACAGATGAGCAGAGAAATGAACTGATGAAAAAAGAAAGCAGTCGTCTCCAGAAAACAGGACATCGTGTAACATACTCACCTCGGAAAGAGAAAGCACTAAAAATTTATCTGGATGGAGCACCAAATAAAGATCTAACTCAAGACTGACTCTGCTAGTGTAGCATTTTCCCTGGGGGATTTTGGTTTTAATTAGACGGTTCACTGCTACTGTGTAGTGCCAGGATGGCCGGACATGGTTAGGGGGTAACCCAGTGACACCAGCACTGATTGGATGGCCCTTCACCAATCAGAAGCTCAGTGCCCGGTGGGCCGCTGTTTTGACTTGGAATCATGTTGTGCACTATAGTCAAATGTACTGTAAAGTGAAAAGGGATGTGCAAAAAAACAGAAAGTGAAACCTGCTACTAGAAAAGTGGGAAGGGGAACGAGTAAACTTCTTTTCTTGGGGACAGATGTGCACATAGCCGCTAGTAAAACCAGCCTCAAACAGGATGCTCAGAGCTTAATAATAAAAGCTGTGCAAAGGCCATGAATGAATGAATTTTCTGTTTATTTCACTGATACACACATTACCTCATTGACAATTCAGAAGTAAATGCAACGTGTGTTGACTCTTGGAAAGCAGCAAAAACAGGAGCTGAAGAAAGAAAATCTTAGAACCAGCCATAACCCAGTAAAGAATCGTGAAGTTGTCTTTTTTTTTTTTTTTTTCATTTTTGGCAAAGTATTAAGAACATTATTCTAGAACATCAAAACATTTCCCTAGACCGCTCCCAGCAGGTGGCAGCTCAAATTGCTGCAATGTTGTAATTATAACTGATTGTACGTAAGTTATGGATGTAGAGAATTCGTTTCACTCGTTCATTCAGCATGTAAATAAAATTGATCCTATTGAGTTACCATAATTGCAGTTCAACTGTTTTCCCATGGTTATTCCTTTTACATATCGTTCATGATGTACATTTGTGTACATTGAGAGGTATAGCAGTCTATGTAAATGTAACCCTCAGTGAGGTTCCTCAGCACTGGGTCCCATACGATTGTATTTGCCCTTGTTAATGAGGTTTTTCTGTTCAGTGGCTTCAACTTTTCTTTTGTACATTTATTTTTGAAGTTTTACTTCAAGTTTGAATCTTCTAAAACCTTGTAAGTCCCGGTTTAATTTTTGGAGTTGACACGTAGTTACATGTAGTTTAACTCTGGGGGAAACGTCTTAACATCGTGTTGAATAAACTTGCTAGGAAGTCAGGTCATGGCACAGGCTAATACAGTCACCCTGATTTCATTGCAGAGTCTGTTAGAATCAGCAAGTTTGCTAAATACAGCTATTTAGTGAACACAATTCTACGTCAATTTTGAAAATGCCATCTAATTTATAAAAATCAATAAAAAGGTTTTGGTAAAACTTTTTCATGCCAGATGCTGTTTACAACAATGAACATGCCAATAAAACATTTGTTCATTCTGTGGTGTTATTTTAGTCATTAAACTTTTGTGGATGAAGAATCTTGGTTCAGAAGAGATTTGTTTTCTTTCAATATAACATTTTGTAACATTGAATAGTTAATTCTGTGATAATGTATGTTTACAGTAAAGTTCTCGTAAGAGATGAAAAGATGTTAATATTTAACTTTGGAGGATCCTGTCAATATTTCAAAATCAAAAATTTACCGTTTTTTTCCCTTTTAAGAAAGAATTAAAAAATAGTATTAACAAAGGTTGGTTGCAGTTTGAATATAATGATTGAGAATTCCATAATATCTTAAAAGTCTCCACAAGGGGGAGAAAAAAATCTTTTCTAAGGTATTTTTGTGGCTAATTTTTATTCCATATAGACTATGTAGCATTCTGCTAAATTGAATGGCAGTACTATTCTGGATTTGCATTAGTAGACTTGATGGTATTCTCAGAGGAAAAACATGAAGCATTTGTAACGAGTTGTCTTTCGGATCACTTAGATTTTCTGGTGTAACATGATGGCTACTTGGTTCTGGTACAGGCCTGCTTACCTGGGATACAGGGGTTAGTAAATGTGGTTTCTGCTTTCAAGGACTGACTGTGGAACAGAGGAGACTGACTGGTTAACAAAATGGGTTTGGGGCCTTGTTTGGTTTGGTGTTCTGTAAGAGTAAATAGTAGACTTTGCATACTGCTCCTTGTCCTGTGCCTTCTACCCGTGTTCTGTTTGTTTTGTGTTTGCTGCTTCTAATTGCAGGCATATTACAAACACCAAGAGTAAAGAAAATGTGTATTTATTTCATTATAGAAAAGAAAATGCTTTTTGCTCTTCAGTGCCATGTTGCACTTTAAAAATCTCAGTAGAAAAGGATGGTGATTTCAAACTGAAATGGCAATGGAAGCAGTATTTGCGGTGAAGAGATTCATGTGTCAGCCTTCCTCAGAGAATCAAGTAAGCACCTCTAAGCCAAGGGACAGTGGAACCTGGCGATCATTCATCTGCTGAATCTTCTGAGGCTGTGGCAGGCCGCATGCAATAAAGTGTGACTCTGCCCCCCATGGCGTACGCCAGAGTTTTGAAGAAGTTTTTTACTGTGGGGCACATGAGTTTGTGTCAGCCAGGCACACTCAGTGAGAACCTAGTACTTGCATATCTGTGGCAGGGGCTGAAGGTCAGGGGTGAATTCTGGCCAGAGAAATAAGAGCTATGTTTTCACGACTCTGCCTTGTTATTTAGCTGGTCTGTACAGAGGTTTGCTAGATAAACATCTACTTCTCAAACTAAGGGATAGCAGTCCATAACAAGATAAAAAAGAATGAGGGAAGGAACTCTATACTACACAGTGTTTGGTAATCTCTTTTGTAATGGAATGGAAACGATCGATCCTTTAACGTTCTGAGAAAGTGGGGGTGAATTCTGCCACAGTCAATTAGCTGTTGGTTGCCAGGCTGCACTGTTAGGAATAGTATCTAGGCTGAAAGACAGCTACAGATTTCCAGCATGGTCCGAGCTGAAGAGTGCACAGTATCGGAGCACTGCATTGTTATTGCTAAATCTGGAAGTGACCTGTGAATGTATGGAATACAATAAAATCTTTTATTCTGGTTCATTTGCTAGTTTTTCCTTTTCAATGGGCTGTTGTTCTTCTGAATTTTGTCCCTTTGTTCAGCAAAAAAAAATAACCAACTCTTGCACTTGTGACTTGCAAATTATAGTCTAGACAATATGTAATAGACGATAATCTGAATTAGTAAGATTTTTTTTTTGCTAAATAAAAGTATTCCATCTAAACAATTTCTAATTTTTGCAAAACAAATCAATATTTTGGTCACTAGCAGTCAAAAGCCTTCTAGGGCCAAAAATCCTTAAATCGAAGGCAAAATTGTGTGCATGTATAGTTTTCTAGGGGTCCAATAAATGCTTTTTTTAACATCAGGTTTCCAAAGGAGTTCACCACCCAAATAAAGTTTGTATCACGTAGGCTTGATGTACAGGACACCAGAAGATGCTCCGTCAAGGGGGTGCTGTGAGCATTTGGTTAGATACAGTGTTAATTTTCGAAACTGTACTTTCAAAAACAATATTTGCCAAATTCACGAGTGCATTAAATCAGGTTTGACTGTTTAGAAAAGACTAGGAGCCAAGTTAGGAGGGCAAAGGAGTACTGGGGAGGGGTGTTCTGCCCATCCCCCGTGATAGTACCACCACCTACTTCCCTCACTGGTCTTTAACTGGTCAGGGCCTGAGAATTTACCATGTTGGGGGATCATCAGTGGACCCCAGAACCTTGCCTTATGGTGAGCACCATGCTCTGTCTCTGCTTCCTTTGTTCACAGCCTATCCCTTACACCAGTACAGAGGGCATGCTTCATGTTCAGTCTTTTATAATGCTGAAGTACCCAACTGAAGTATCATCTTGAGATACGAATAGTAGAGTGGTTCTGTTTTTCCAGTAACTGTGCCAGCTGGGTTTTACTGAATATAGATTCACCCTGTAACTTTTAAGTCACTTTGCATTATTCCAACCATCTGATGTTGAAGTTTTGCAGTCATTTGATTCAAAGGTCTCCACCCCTCAACACACCCGCAGTACCTGCTGGATGTGATGCTCTCTGCTTAGCAGGGAAGGAGGCAGTGGTCAACACTCCCACTCCCCACTGGCTCGCTCTGCACTAGCTCTGTGGATGGTGGAGAAAGTAAGGAAGAGGGCAAAGAGCAGCCTCCTGTTGGTGGTGGTGAGGTCACTCTCACACACATGCATTCCACTATGGTTTATCACAGGATACTGAATCTCCTCGTGCTCTACGGTAGGATTTGTTGTTTATCCATTCTATATGTGCCAGTTAGCATCTGCTAACCCTACACTCCCAATCCCTGCCCTGCGCCCCTCCTCGGCGATCACCAGTCTGTTCTCTGTGTCCATAATTCTGTTTCATAGACATGTTCATTTATGTCATATTTTAGAGCCCACGTCTAAGTGATACGGTATTTGTCTTTCTGACTTGACTTCACTTATTACGATTATTTCTAGTTGCATCCATATTAGTTTTATTGCCTCTGCTTCATAAGTCAGAGAGAGAAATAACCTATTTTCCAAACACTGTGATCTTCCAAAAGGGGATTTCTTACCAGCTCTTTTGTCAACTTATATGGAGCAATTGAGCTGCTGCTCCTGCAGCGACACCTCTCAGCAAGCCCTACGAGGAGATGCCTAGCTCCATGGCTCTTGGCGCTCTGCCTTTAGAAACCCAGTCTGGCTATCAAAACATAATCTCCAGTCGGCTTTCTTGACTGGTGGGGATGCACAGACCCCAGGAGTACTTCCTGCCCTGTAACCCACTCTTCCCCCACGCAGACCACCTTGTTTCTCTTTTCAGCTCTCATCCTTCTGCCTTACACCCCTTTGTCCTGAGTGTGTCAAAAGCCCAAAGAAACAGGGCAGGGAGGCTGGAGATGACCCGGAGGAGTAAAAAGAGGAGCAGGAAGACAGTATGAAGAGGAAGGTAGGAAGAATCAGCAGCAATCATTTTTGTTCCATTATACTCCTTAGTCTAAGACTGGGTGGGTGGACAAGCCAGCCACTCACCTGTGCAGAAGGTGGGGCTCAGACTCAGAGCTTGTACCGAACACCCAAACCCTTCATTTTCTAAACTTGCTTTCCCATTGCAGGTTGGAAAGCAGGTGGGTTGGGATTCATAAAGCTATATTTTGTTCACCTTTTGCTTGTTGTTTTTTATTTCAAACAACACAGACTAACAGCACTTTATCTGTCTTGTGGTTGACTTCAGGAGTCCAGACATAGCTGACGGCAGGAGTGCGTTCCTTCTCAACAAATTCAAGGACCCAGACATTTTTTATTCTGTGGTAAGCAGAATAACAGCCCCCCAAAGATATCTGTATCCTAAACCCCAGACCTTATGTGATAGTTTGGTACTCGCATCTTCCTGCCTAACCTTCCCTGTTCCTTCTGCCCTCCTGAGAAACTGTCATCTTCGAAAGCCAGTTCCCATGCTGGGAAGGGGAGGCAGGACAATACCAGTACCAAACTCCACCTACCCTTTATACATTCCATTAGAATCGTGAGTAGAGATATACCAGCTACTTGAGTCAAGCCTCTCATGTTACATTTCTGTGGCTATGATGACAAAGTAGAACAAGATAATATACCTGTATATAAGCTCCAGGAGACAGGAGCCTGGTTTTATCTCATGTACCACCGTCTCCCTGACATCTTACTTAGGGCCTGACATTTAGTAGGTAATCAATAAATTTTTGGATGAAGTAATTTTCAGCCTCTTCTCCAAATGCTCAGTTTACCTCACCTCCTAGCCACTGTGCATTACTTGCAGTTACCCTTCTATACCATCCCTCCTCTTTGCCTCCCTCCACCAGTGGCCCAAAATGCCCTTTCCTATTCCTTCTGCCCTCCTGAGCAACCATCATCTTCGAAAGACAGTTTCCACCCTGCTTCTCCCAAGCCATGTGCTCCTTCAGGCTCCTGTAACACTGCAGATGTCGGGTTGACGGCTTTCAGTGTATCTCCCTCACTAGGCTGGGATACCTTCGGGGAAGGGACCCTGTCTGGATCAACTTGGTACCCCTGGGGCATATCACAGCACCTGGGCCTGAGTATCTGGTGACTAATAAGGATGCAGAGTGGTCCTATGATTGTTGACACTAACGAGAGAACGGCTGTATATCGCATCTTTAAATTATCAGTATTTCCTGGGCATCCTGTACTAGATAATTGTTCTTGTTTGACGTCTCTTTCACTTCAGCTTTTTGAGTCTCCATTTCATCTGCTAAATGAAGAAAATATTCATGGGTTTAATGAAGATTGAGTTAATATGAGTATACTGTTTAATCTGGTGTCTATCACTCATATATCACCCTGACCTTCATATATAGTAGCTTTATTACTATGAATTATCGTCCCTGAAGATCTGTGTTCGGTCTAAAACTGCAATTAAAGCAGCCTCCCCTCAAAAAGGGCATGTGCTGTGTCCTGTGCTTAGTCGTTCAGTCTTGTCTGACTCTTTGCGACCCAATGGAGAGAGGAGCCTGGCAGGCTGCAGTCCATGGGATTCTCCAGGCAAGAATACTGGAGTGGTTGGTGTTTCCTCCTCCAGGGGATCTTCCCAACCCAGAGATTGAACCCAGGTCTCCCGCATTGCAGGCGGATTCTTTACTGTCTGAGCCACCAGGGAAGCCTATCCCTTCTCCAGGGGATCTTCCTGACCTAGGAATTGAACCTAGGTCTCCTGAATTACAGGTGGATTCTTTTAAGCCCCAAAAGGGGCTTACACATTCCATTTACTCTTCCAGAGACAGTGAAGCACTGACACTCTTGAGGACTAATTCCCATCCAAAAATGGTTAACATTTCTAAAATATTTTGATGCTTCAGTTGCCTGGAAATTTTACATTACGGAGGAGTTTTTTTTTCCTTTTTGGACAATGCAGTTCATTTTTATTTTTTCTGGCTGAAAGGGTTTTCTATTTATTTAAAATCAAAAAAAGAAGTCCAAGAGTTACAAAAGAGTAGTTTAAGTGATTTATGCTTGGTTTCTAAATGCAACATATGTGTTTATACATAATTTAAAACTCAAAGCATGCTTATACAATTGTGACTTTAACATTTAATAACTCTGGATGCATACATGATGGAAACAGTCCATGACACCTGAAAATATCATTGATGGAACAGCATACAATTCAGTGCTCTCAGCTTGGATATTACGACCGTATTTCATAGAGCCTTGCTTGGTTTGATTTTCTCCATGTGGCTGATAATGGTCTTCAGTTGTTGGTAAGTGATTTTACAAATTTCAGTTATAATCCTGGCCCTACGATTACCTAAGTACTATTTCTGGCAAGTTAACATATATTATGCTCCAGCCATGTGTACCTTCAAAGCTACTGATGTGACTGACTGCCACAGGGGACAGTGTTAGTACTTTCTGTCTCCACTAGAATGACAGCCACCCCCACAGCAAGGGGCATGCTGTATTTCTAACAGAAGTTTAACCTTACAGGGATGTGTGAACTAGTTTGACTTTCGTTCCAGATGTGCCTCAAAAAAAAGAAAAATCTTGTCCTCCTCCTCAGGGGGACTTTTGGCACACGGAAGCTGATGGGGAGCAGTAGGGAGAGCACTGGGCATGAGTCACACCTGGGCAGTCTGCTCTGGTCTTCACTAGCTGTGTGACTCGGGCAAGCAAGATGACATCTCTGAGCCTCCGAGATCCTGACCAACGAGGAGACCAATACCCCGCTTCAGCAGGCTGTGGTGAGAGGACGTGGACTGCTGCCCTGGCACAGAGGTAGGAGCGGAGTAACACTGCCGAGAGGACGAATGCAGGCAACGCGGAAGACGTCTCGCCTGCAGCAGCTCAGGGTGGCGCGTGCCTGTGCTCTCGGCGGGAACAGCATGACAGATTCACTGGTTGCATTTTCACAGGTTTACGTTTGCAAAGCAGGGCATCTTTCTCCACGTGTTTGAGAGTCAACATTCCCCTAAAACCCATCATGGGGAAATTCTGCATCCTCTTCCACCCCCTCCCCGCCCCCAACAACACTCAAGGCAGTGTCAAACAAAACGAAACGTGCCATCTGCCAACCAGCAGAGGCGGAGCCGCCAATACTTTGGACCAGTTTAGCAGCCCTGCTCTGCTTCAGCCCCCACACCCCAGTCTTCCCCAGGCACCAGAGCTGTGATGATGCACAGTGGGGTGGGGCGTGCTGGACAAGGGTGCAGCCCCTCATGTTGTTTCAAGCCAGAAGGAAAATGTACTGGGAAGAGGCCACGGAAAAAGCCTGGTGAGCCCACACCTAGGGACACAGCTGGGGAAATAAATTAGCTACTTCTATTGCACGTCTACCCACACAACAGGCCTGGGTCTAAATCTCCTCTCCCTCCAGCAGCTCAGAGGCAGCCCCGGGCTCCCCAAGAGCCATCTCCACTGACAGGCTCCTCTCCAGGTTCTCCAGCTCCCGGCGCACCTCTTCCATGAAGCCACCATCTTCATACTCATCAGGGGCCTCTCTGGGCACCAGGCTCTCCCCGTCCTCGTCACGGCCCCTGACGAAGGTGGGCTTGCACACGTACACCAGGCTGTGGCTGTGGAGGGAGAAATGGGGAGCCCTCAAACTAAGGCCCCACCCTCTGCGCGATCCCAGCTCAACATCCCCTAACCCCTTGCCTTCAAACATGCTGATGGAGGGACACCTGTGAGCAGGTGTCCTCAAAAGGCAGCTCTCCCTCGTCTAGCGCAGGCCTGTCCTCCTGTGACTGACCCGCTGGGGAAACCCCGAGGACTCCAAGGTCTGACAGCTTACAGCCCCCTGCCCGCCCAGGCCCCCAGGCAGAAGCAGCCCCTGAGAGCTCACCCACTGTGCCCGTGGGGAGCCCTGGGCCTCGTGGGCTGGGCCCAGACTTCCATCTACCTGCCCAGCCACCCTGGATTCTGGTGGGAAAGAAGGCAGAGCAGCGGCCGCTGAGTGAGACACACACTGAGAAACCAGCCTCCAGCAGGCCTGATGCCTCGCATCCCTCCGCGGCCTCTAACTCTGCTGGCTGGCTGCTCTCCCGGGCCCTCTCCTGCCTCTCTGACTGCACCTTCTGTCTCCTTTGCCCTCTTCTCTGGTTGTCGTCATGATGGGCCTGGGAGCCCTCCTCACCCAGTCTTTTTTTAAGGGCATCTACCCAGGAGGCTTCAACTCCGCACCTGGATGAGTCCAAATCTGTACCCTGGCCACACCTCCTGAGCCCTCATTCAAGAGATCGCCATTGGGCCCTCCATCTGGAAAAACCCAAGGACACCTCAAACTAAACCTGTCTTAAATCCACATCTCCCCCCAACTTCTGCTCCTGGGTCCCCACTGGGTGGCACCTCCTCTGCTCTCGGCCCTCAACAGGAAGGACAGGTGGGCCCTCACCTATGGGGCTGGCAGAGGAGGCCACTGGCACATGGGCACCGGTCCAAAGCTCCATCGGGCTCCAGTTCCCATGTGATGAGGTCCAGAAGCCGGCTGGCAGGGTCGTGGCAGAGTTCACCCTCCACAGGCAGGGGTGTGCACACAGGAAACAACAGACCTAGAACCAGCCGAGAGTCACCTCTGCATGCCCAGCACCAGGCAGGCACCAAAAGAAGGGTCAGAGAAATGGGGTGTGGCCCCCACCTCCCCACTTCCTAAGCAGAGGTTAGGATTGAAGACATGGAGTGGTAGGAAACAAGAATAGCAGCATGGGCTCAGGAGGGAACAAGCTGAAAAGGCTTTAACAGTTAGGACTGCTTGGAAGAGATGGGTTTATGCTGGGTTTTGAGGCCAGAGGTCTGAAGAAATTAAGACTAGAAAAGGGCATTGAAGTATTTTTGGACAGGCAAGAATTACTGCAACAAAATACATATATATGTGTTCAAAGAAAAACAATCTGGAAGGATATAGATAAGGCTTATCTGTACCTTCTAGTCTTCCTACGTTGAAAATATATTTGTATAATTAAAATATGAAAAGTGTGTGTGTGTGTGTGTGTGTGTGTGTGTATAAACAGAAAAATAAAAAAAAGGGGGGTGGGTACACAACCAAGGCCTGAGGCTGGGCTGGTCTGGTGAGAAAGGTTGAGGCAGTGAGATTCTCAAAAGACCCGAGGAGTGAGTGGAGAGAAAAGGAGGTCAAGTAAGCTGGACCCAGCGAAGGCCTAAGGCCAAGTGAAGGGTCTAGTTGAAGTGACAGGACAGGAGCAACCACTGCTCCCAGAGGAATGCTACCAGCAAGCAATGTCCCTGAGGAAACCGCTGGGGCAGAGGGCACCGGTGGACTGGGGCGGTGGAGGGGCTGGGGGAGCACTGAGCCAGCCTCGCCTCGGGGGGGCAGTGGAAGAGGCGGCCACTGACAAGAAAGTGGGTGGGCCTGGGGATGAGGAGCAGGGTGAGGGTCTGCCCTCATCCACACATCTGGGGGTGTCCCTTCCTCAGGCTCATGCGTCCTGAAAGAATTTAGTTTCTAGGCATCACAGCCCCCCACCTTAAAAAGAGACAGGGACACAGAGAGCTGGCCTTTGGCCCCAGGCAGAGGTCGTGGGGCTGGGACATATATCAATGAGAACTGGAGACCCTGCCCAGGAGGGGGTCCCTGAAAAGGTGTGATGGTGTGGACAGGGCCCCAGGAGGCCCGGTGTGTTGGCGCTTGGGACAGGGCTTGTCCAGCGCCCAGAGGGGAGCCCGCGCACCTCTCTGGAAGGCACAGCACAGCCCCGGCTGGCAGTCCCTCTGGTTGTCGCAGATGGTCCCGTTGCTGCCTGCGGTGGAAGTTTTGGTGCAGCGACCCCACACGCACAGCTGGTCTCCGCAGCACTCGCTATCTCGGGTGCAGGGCTGCAGGAGGGAAGATATATAATCCAGCTGCTCACAGACCTGGGGGAGCCCAGCCTGTTCCTATTCCCACATCCTCCTCCCATTACAGCCAGGAGGAAACCAAGCTCCTAGGTCTGGGAGCCTTTTAGGGATGCCAAGGGGGGCGGAGATGAGAGCTGGGCAGGTAGAGGGAAACATGCCATCTGCAGGAGTCCTACAGAGCTCGAGAGTTTACAAAGGATGGTCGCATCATCTCGGTTCCCCCACAGACTTGGACCTCGCCTCCTTTTATTAGGTAGGAAGATGGCTTATGGCCCACAGACACAGGCAGCAGCATGAATCTGACTGCCTGATTAAACTAAGGCCCAAGCCTGGGCAGCCCCATGGATGGGCGGGCCCTGGGTGCCTCGGCCCTGGAGTCACACAGAGAGTGTGGCACCCAGCAGCACCCAAGCACAGGTAGGGCCAGGTGGGGCAGCGAGAAGCCCTTGACTTCCTAAACTTGTTATGAGGGAGGGAGGGAATATTAGTTGCTCAGTCATGTCTGACTCTTTGGGACTCCATGGACTATAGCTCACCAGGCTCCTCCATCTATGGGATTCTCCAGGCAAGAGTACTAGAGTGGGTTGCCATGTCCTCCCTCCAGGGGATCCTCCCAACTGAACCCACATCTCCTGTGTCTCCTGCATTGGCAGGCGGGTTCTTTACCACTAGCGCCACCTGGGAAGCCCTATCAGGCCGTGTGATTGCCTTAATAACAGAAAGGACAAGAAAGCCTATATATGGCCTGGTCCAAAGCATCTATTGGGCAGAGGGAGTCTCTCTTCCCTGGCTTCCTGCTTCTTGGTGGAACCTCCATCTGGAATATGCTCTGGCTTCTTTGTGGGCCCCCTTCTACCCCCTCAGAGCAGACTGGGAGGAAAATGTGGGGGGTAGGTTGCCCCTTCCCTGCCCAAGGGCTGCCCTGCTGTTGCTGGCTGGGATGGGTCTTCCCTAGGGAAGGGATGAGGTGGGGCCTCCTCCTCAGCCCTCTCTCCCCATCTCTGGTATCTATGAGGCAGGTGATGGGGCCAGAGATCACTAGGCGGGCAGGGTGGCAGCATGTCTGCAGACAGCTTCCTGATCACCCCAGGAGTGAGCCCCACCAGGCACCATGGACTGGCTCTTTCAAGTGTGGACATGCTGGGGCCTTTTAGGAGGCTTTCGGGAAGCCCAGCTGAGAACCCTGGGCTGCTGGCCTCCTCCCACAGGTGCCCTTTCCTGGGCCCCCATGGCTTAGGTCCTGCTGCCCCGGGGAATCTGGGCTCACTCACAGTCTGCTGGTCCCGGCACGGCTGGCAGGAGTACTCGAAGCTGGAAAACTGGCAGTACCTGCTGGGCCCACAGTCCTCGTCAATGATGCACTCCTAGGCGGGGAGGAGGGAGCAGCTTCATCAGTGATGGGCAGACCAGCTAACCCATGCACCCTGGAAGGGCCACGCCCCACTTTATCCCAGTCTCAGCCCACGGGAATGGCCTCCAGGCCGGCGGGGCCCTCACCCACCTAGCACGCCCAGGCCGCTACCCTGCAGGGTGCCGCCCCCGGCGCACACAGTGGAGTCTGTGTACAGCCCTCCCCCTCACATACCCGCGGCGGGAGCACGGAGACTCTGGGCCATTCTTCAAGGCAGAGCAGATGGATTTAATAAGAAGAGCTAATGAGCTCCAGGCTCAGGCGGCTGCACAGGAGGGGCTGGGGTCCAGGCCCAGCAGACCCCCGCTGACAGTGAGGGAAAGGGCTGCAGAGTCTGTGCAGCGGGGTGGCTGCAGGGGGCCCTCCTGGGGGTCCTGGTCTGGGGTCCAGGGCTGCCTGGCAAGGAGCTGCCAGTGTTGAAGGAGGAGGGTGTGTCTGGCACCCAGCCCTCCAGCCCAGGTGCCTTCTCAAGGCTGCCAACCCTGCTCGGCAGGAGAGAGAGTGAAGAAAGGGAGAGAAGGCATCTCTCCACCCCCGAGACCCAGAAGAGGGAGGAGGCCGAGGGAGAGGCCACTGTGGCCCGGTCACCCATCACTGCAGGAGCATGGCTGCTTTAGCTCCAGACCTGCTGTCAGGCTCAGGCCTGGGGACTGGCAGCTTCCGAGGGAAAGAAGGGCAGAGGAGGTGAAAGGCCTCAGATCAACCACTGATAACCCCTCACGGTACCAGCCCCAGTGGGATCCGTGTCCCTGACCTCCCTTTGTGACTCCACCACCAGGCAGCAGGGAGGGGTTACTTGCCCCACGCTGCCAAGCTGGAAACTGAAGCTTGGAGGGCAAGGCGCCCCCCAGAACAGTACAGTATTCAGGGTAGGGGCTTCCCTCCACCACCAGCCCTTGGTTAAGGGGGCTTAGGGCTCCTGATGTGGCCATCTGAGACCCACAGAGAGAAACTCTCCTGAGGCACGTGTTCTGGGGCCCCAGCAAACCTTATGGAAGGGCCGAGGGGAGGGAGGCACCTGCCTTCTTCTGCCTGGGCATGCACCATGCTGAAAGCAAGCGTGGAGCCAGACCCAGAGAGGCCCAGATGAGCAGGCCCTGGCCTGAGTGCTCTTGAGCTCAGGGGCCTAGGGCTAATGGGTGTGGACAGGAGTCTGTGAACAGGGTCTTCTAAGGACCCCCCAGGGCGAGAGCGTGAGTGCAAGCCTAGGGATCCGCAGGGAAGCTATGGCCAGGCAGCCCAGGGAACGAAGCTCTGCTCCTGGGAGTGACAGGTGTGTCCCCTGGTCAGCACTGCAGGGCTGAGAAGAAGGGCATTCAGTTCAGGGCAACTGTAGGTTTGGCTCCTGCACAGGACAGCTGTAGCCCTGGCCTGGCACTGACCCCCAGCCTGGCACACCCCAGAGCACAGGTCATGCTTCTGTTCACCAAGCAAGGCTCGCCCAGCAGAGAGGACCATCAGTCCCACTAGACACCATCTCCTTGCAGCCGCTCGGAGGGATGACGAGCAGGAGGCCAGCCTGGGGACATGGTGCAAGTCACCGGCATGTGCCAGGCTCTGCGCTCACCAGGGGCTCCAGCAGGGGCCAGGGCTCTGACACCTCTGAATAAGTGCAAAGTGATTTGAATCTCTTCTGTCACTTCTCAAAAATACTGTCCAAGTGTAACCGAGCAAGACCCTCTGGGGCCTCCCTGGGACAGACCCCCATCCCCTGTTCCTGTTTGCCTCTTGTTGGTAGAAAAACTTCAGGCCTTCCCTGAGTTCCAAAGAACAAATTTAATCAGAGAAGTGAGAAAATGCAGAGCCATAGGAAAACTCTCAAGCAAGACAAACTAATAATAGTTTAGCCATTAAACAAAGTTTAGGACCTAAAGGTTGAACTCATTGAAAGATTGAACTCATTGAACTCATGCTCCTCCTCTGGAGAAGGCAATGGCACCCCACGCCAGTACTCTCACCTGGAAAATCCCATGGACGGAGGAGCCTGGTAGGCTGCAGTCCATGGGGTCGCACAGAGTCGGACACGACTGAGCGAGTTCACTTTCACTTTTCACTTTCATGTACTGGAGAAGGGAATGGCAACCAGCTGCAGTGTTCTTGCCTGGAGAATCCCAGGGACGGGGGAGCCTGGTGGGCTGCAGTCCATGGGGTCGCACAGAGTAGGACACGACTGAAGTGACTTAGCAGCAGCAGCCGCTCCTCCTCCAGGACTATAGTCAATATTCAGAGCCATAGCCTTCAGCTGTTTGACAGACACTAAAAGCCTCATCAGGTGGAAGAAGTTACCCGTATCCCAGCTACAAACACACAGACCCCAGAAGAGCTGGGATCAGAAGGTTGATGATGGTGACTCCTGATTACCTCACCACCAACCAATCAGAAGACTGTCCACAAGCTAATCCAACACAGGTGCAACTCTCTCCCTCTTGTCTTGAAAAACACTTTCCTGTGCTCTACAGCAGGCTCTTACTAGTTATCTATTTTATATATACTAATGAGTATTTGTCAATCCCAAACTAATAAGAACCTGCTGTAGAGCAAAGGCAACTCCACTCAATACTCTGTAATGGCCCACATGGGAAAATAATTTTTTAAAAAAAGAGTGGCTGAATGTAAATATATAACAGATTCACTTTGCTCTACACCTGAAACGAACACAACATCATAAACCAACTACACTCCAATAAAAATTAAAAGCAAAAACCCTTCTTTGAAATCCATCAGGGAGTTCAGGTCTTTTGTGGTCTAACCACTGGTACCCCCTGCTTGGCCTTACAACAAACGCTGCACTTTCCTCCACAACCTGGTGTCAGCAGACTGGCTTTACTGCACGTGGGCAAGCAGGCCCAAGTTTGGTTCAGTAACAGAAAGAGAGGACGCTGCCCATCCATCACCCGCAGAACCACCTAAAACTGCTCTTCTCTGTGTCTCCCCAGAGTCCCACTCATCTTGGCTCCACCTCCCACCCACGGCTCCGCCCATGGCTTCCATCACCATGGCAAGGGCAGCAGCTCAGCAGGCAGGGTCTGCCTTTGAGAAGGAGTCACTCTTGGCGCTGGCTCCCAGCACAGCAACCCGAAAAGGTCAGCAGGCCACCACTGCTGTTCTCACGGGTGAGAAAACTGAGTCTCAGAGACAGTGGAAGAGCCTCCTGAATCAGGGGGTCAGCTGGGGTGAGCCTGAATCAGGGGCTGAGACAGTGGAAGAGCCTCCTGAATCAGGGGCTGAGCCGGGGGCAGGGCTCTCAGTCTGTGTGACCCCAGAGTCCATAAGTAAAGCACTCAGCCACTGTGCCTTCCTGGACACAGACTCAACTCAGCCAGTTCAACCAGAAGTATCTGACATATTTTCCAAAACAGAATAGCAAGAACTTGGTGTGGGAGTGAGAGAGAGAAAAGCAGAGGGCCCATAGGCACCAAGGCTCTTCTCTGGACTGGGCTACATTTTGAAGCGCTGAGATGCAATCGTGAATATGAGAAGGCCCTTGCCCTCTAAGATTTATCATTTATAATTGAATGATAAAGAAGGGTAAGAACAGACAACTTACTACCAGAGAAACTAGTTTGTTTTCCTCACAAAGAAAAGATATTTGACCTCACCAATAACCAAGAAGACACAACTTAAAAGAGCAGGGTACCATGCTTTCACTTAGAGCAGAAACAAAAAGGCTGATCCCGTTTGCAGGAAGCAGAATACCTGCACCCCCGCACAATGTCCACACCCTCCTCCCTGGGAGCTGTGGACAAGTCATGTTACACGGCAAGGGGATAAAGTCACGGGTGGAATGAAGCATGCTAATCAGCTGACCTGATGTAAGGAAAGAAGCCCAGGTTATGCAGGGGCATCCAGCGTAATGGTATGGGGCTTTCTGCATGACAAGGAGCAGCAGAGTCAGTGTCAGAGCAAAGCCATGTGCAAAGACCCCACACACCCAGTCATCCAGACCTCACTGGCACTGAACATGGATGCGCCATGGGCCATGGATCAATCTCTCTCTAGACCTTCCAAAGGACCACAGCCCAGCCAACACTTTGATCTCAGTCCAGCATTGGACTTCTGACTTACAGAACTGTAAGATAATAAATTCCTGCTGTTTTTAAACCACTAAATATATGATAGCTTATGATAGTGGATATGATAGCAAGGAGCGCAAACCAGTCAGTCCTAAAGGAAACTGAATAGTCACTGGAAGGACTGGTGCGGAAGCTCCAACACTTTGGCCACCTGATGTGAAGAGCCAACTCCTTGGGAAAGACTCTGATGCTGGGAAAGACTGAAGGCAGGAGAAGGGGATGACAGAGGACGAGATGGTTGGATGGCACAACCAACTTAATGGACATGACTTTGAGCAAACTCGAGGAGATGGGGAAGGACAGGCAAGCCTGGTATGCTGTAGTCCATGGGGTTGCAAAGAGTCAGACATGACTGAAGGATTGAACAACAACAACAAATACGACTGAACAACAACAAATAAGTTATGATAGAAGCAATAGGAAACTAACATAATATCCAATGCAGGTAGGGATTTGAGAAACTGAGCATTGCCAGATGGTAATTTGCAGGTTATTAAAATTGAAGTAGATATGTTTTGCAGGCAAATTCATCAGCACCTAACAGAAATGTAAATGCATATAGATCCTTTGGGCGAGTATGTCCACTCAGGTTGCTATCCTCAGAAACACTCATCCATCCATATGTGCAATATCCAAATACAGGGATGTTTCAGGCTACACTGGTATAATATTTGCAACCCAGAAATAATGGAGATGCTTGATAAGAGGGGACTGATTAAATTAGTGTACAACCATTTCAAGGGAAAGTGGCACCAGGCAGGCACTAAAAAGGATGAGGGAGTTCTTTGCTCTGTGATGTTTACAATCCATCAGTAAATAAAACAGGCAAGTGGAAGCAGCATGTAGTCCCCCTTCTATAAAGCAGAATAACTGTGTAGGACGTGTGTCTGGACCCAGTACAGTGCCTGGCACGTGCGGGCACCCGATGGATGTATGTCGAGTGGATGGAACCCTCTGTACATTACCAGAGCAAACCGGCCTACAAAAAGCTGACTCTCAGCAATGATTTGGGAGACCGAAGCAAGAAAACATGCACATTCCATTAATTTGATTCCTCCTTCTCCAATAATCCTATATGGAATTTTCACTGTATACTTTCTCTTCCAGATCTTTAATTAAAAAGATAACGAGCTGGGAATTTCCTGGTGGAAGAGTGGTTAGGACTTAGTGCGTCCAATCCCTGGCAGCGTGGCAAAAAAAATCCCCCAAATAAACCAGCTAAGACCCTTTCCTGTTCACAGCTCTCCATCAAGAAAAGAACAGGTTCATCCTCAGGAATATCTTCCTTTCCCTGAACTGACTCCTATGCAGAACAAAGCAATCCCTGCACAGTCACAGCAAAGCAATTAATTTTTTTCCTATGTGTGGAAAATTTTTCAGCATGGAACTTTGCCAAACACTTCTGAAAAATCCAAATACACTAAAGAGATGGTTTCCTTTGCTGACATGTTTCTGCTGCCTCCAGGGGCTCTGGCAGGTTCGTTCAGCATGACTGCCCCCCAAGAAAGCGCAGTGCTCTCTTCATGGTCTGCCAGCTCGCTTGCTGTGGCTGTGTATTTCCAGCAGCCTCTTGTGATCATACTGGAAACCTTGGAACTTCAAACTGTGAAGAACCCCTAAAGGCCACAAGAACAGAAACAGAATTCTGGTTTTGCCACTTCATAGCTGTGACCTATCTCACCGCGCTGTGGTGCTGAGTTCGTGCTTTGTTAATGTAGCCATAGTAACAAAAGACAGGGCATCCTAACTCCACCGTAGCCATAGCAACAGAAGACTGGGGATCCTAATCCCCCCAGTGCCTGATTTCCCCAGGGATCCCCCTTGCCAGGGGACTCGCTGTCAGCAGAAAGGCAGGTCTAAACAACAGGGGCTGATGCCTCCACCAACAACTCCTTATCTTGACCCCTCCAAGCACTTGGGCATTTCACACCTAATCCTGACCAGTCTCTATGCACAGACTGTCACTAAGAGTAGGCAGCTGCCTGGACCACTTGTAGCAGTGAAGCGTCTCAGACAGACTGGCCTCTTTTTTGTACGAAGACCAGGCTCTCCATATGGTAGGCTGTAAGTTGGAAGTCTCTCCTGAGGACCTCTTAGTGGTAGAGGGCAGGGTCCCACCTTCCGTGGGACCTGTTAGAGACCTAGGAACAGGTCAGGTCCCCCTGCCTTAAACAGAATTGAGTTAGATGGGAGGGGAAGACATGGGTTGGTCCTCCCAGAGCCAGGCCTGATGTTGAGAAATCCAGGATTTTATTATTTTTAATAATTCTAGTTTCTTTTACCAGTGCTCAATGGCTATGTTCATATTTGAGCAGAGGTTTTAAAGGCGTCTCAGTACTCAGCTGGACATAGCATGGCTGAAGAGGTGAGTTCTGAAATGAGAGGCCCGTGAGTAGGGAGAGAGGCTCGGCTGGGACCTAACAGGTGGTGGATTTCTGGGTTCAGGGTACCTCTCAGGTCACTGGGTCTGCAAGAGAGGCTCCATGCTACACCCACGAGGTGAAATTAAAGATGCAGAATGAGGGGTCATCCGAGTACCGCAGAGCAGGTGGGATGAGGTGCTGGGCCAAGAGGACAAGCTGAGCCCACACCAGCCGCCCACAGCATCCAAGCAGCAGGCCAAGGCACCGTGGGGCCATTGCTGCTGCCACCCTGCACCACTTCTCCTGAATCCCCCCAGTGTGGGCCTTAGAATCCATGCTTCCCAGACGTGGAAACTGAGATGAAGGTTTCTTAAGGTGAAGAATCTGCCCAGGGTCACCCAGCCTAGACGTGGCGTTGTGAGTCCAGGCCAGTGGGTCTGACCCTAAAGACGAGATCTTTCCGTCTCCTCCTGGGAGGATCACCCTTCTTCTCCCCCTTTAGCACCGACCAGTCTCCTGACCCTCAGTCCCGGCTTAGCAGAGCCTGCCTGGGACAAGGCCTGGGCCCCACTCATCGCCAGAGACAGGAGGCAGGAACTCAGGGCCAAGGCCTCGGGCGTCTAGGCCTCACATGTCACAGAACCAGCTTCTTCGGCGGCTTCTCTGGTCCTGGCCACTCCCTGTCTGTCCCTGTTCCCCCTCCCATCCTGGTGGGGAAGCCTGACTAACAGCCCAGAGGCCTGCCGTCAGGGCGGATGCCACTCGGGGGATCGGGGCTTTGTTGCTCTGAGGACGGAGCTATATTTAGAAGGCTCTGGCCAGAGGCCTACACAGCACTCAGCTCAGATGCCAGCGGGGAGGCCGGGAACATACTGGAGATTTGGCAGGATGCTGGGCCGGAAAATGGCCCTGGGGCTTCAACACTATCATGAAATAGTGGAAAATGGCGGAAGAGCCATCCTGCGTCTTTGAGTTTCCATTTCAGAATTTACCCAGGGGAGGCAAAGGAGGAAAACAGCACAGGAACCCTGTGAGGCTCTCCTTGGCTTCTGTGGCACAACGAAGAGGGCACAGCATCTCTGACCCTCCTGCCGCCGCACTTTGCTTCTCATGCTGGCCAGGGCATGCTGCCCGCAGTCCTCGGGAATCCAGACTCTCCTGCATCATGAGGCCTGAAGGAGAAGGCCCCTGGGGACCCTGCAGGGGCTGTCCACAGCCTCCTCTCAAGCCCAGGGCTCTGAGAAGCAGCCCATCTTCAGGGGAACAAGCCAGGGCACATAAAATGAGGGCCCAGGGGACCTCCACCAGCTGAAACTCTCTGGCCCTCGGAGCATCTCCCACTGCAGCAAGGAATGTTCAGAGAGCACCTGCTGTGTGTCAGCCACCTGCTGGGGCTTCCATGGCTCTCTCTGTCCCCACATCCCCGTGAGGTCACTTCATGTCCCCCAGCACGTGCCTGGAGAAGTGGAGTTGTCCTTCAGTTGAAAATACATAGATAAAGAGAAGGCCAGACTCCTCTTCGCAGGTAAGGAAACCGAAGCTCAGAGGCCAAAGTCATCAATATAACTGGAAACTCTAAGATTTAAACTCAAATCCATCAGACCTCCAAGCTGAGACTCGCTCCTTCCATTGCACCATTTCCTCCAAATGCACAGGTATGGATTGAATTATGCTCCCCCTAAATTCACACGCTTAAGTCCTGATCCCAAGTATCTGGACTTGGGATACCACCTGTCCTGTCAGTAAACAAAGGATGCTTCAGTCGTCAAGCCATTGCATGACAGCGGCCCGGAACCGTAAGCCCCGAGGGAACTCAGAATGGAGAAAAACCAAAGGGGTTGCCCAGTGCCAAGCCCTCAGCCCCACCCCCAGCTGTGCTCCCCGAGGGAACTCAGGGTGGAGAAAGCAGGACGTTAGCTGCAGGTAGCTGAGGTGCACATCAAAGGAATAACTTCAGTGAACCTAGACTCTTTCATCTTCTCATACACAGAAAAGCACTAAATTCCTTAACATGAGATGTCTGGCTTTCTTTAATTAATAGTCATCTTCTGATGTTCTGACTGCTGCTACTGCTGCTGCTAAGTCGCTTCAGTCGTGTCCGACTCTGTGCGACCCCATAGAAGGAAGCCCACCAGGCTCCCCCGTCCCTGGGATTCTCCAGGCAAGAACAGTGGAGTGGGTTGCCATTTCCTTCCCCAATGCATGAAAGTGAAAAATGAAAGTGAAGTCACTCAGTCGTGTCCAACTCTTAGTGACCCCATGGACTGGAGCCTACCAGGATCCTCCGTCCATGGGATTTTCCAGGCAAAAGTACTGGGGTGGGGTGCCATCGCCTTCCCCAGATGTTCTGACTACCTGGTCTTTATTATAAAAACTCCTATGCATCCTGGCTCCCCCCACTCCACCCATGCCTCTTCAGAACAATCCCTCAAGAGTCATCTCAGGGTCCCATCTCCCAGGCTTGACAGCCTCAGAATGCTCACGGAATGACATGAAACTCTCACCCTGAAGGTTGTGTTTTTCAGCACACATGTCTCAGAATGTGACCGTATTTAGAAACAGGGTCAGTGCAGATATAATTACTTAAGGTGACTAGGGTGGGCCCTAGTCCGATATAACCAGTGTCTTAATGAAAGGTGGAAATTCGGGCACAGAGATAGACACTGGAGGAAGGCAGACATTGTGAGAAATGGAGAGAAGATGGTCATCAACAAACTGCTCCCTCCCGGCCCTCAGAGCACCCTCCTCGGCCAACACCTCGCCTTCCGGCCTCCAGCCTCCTGAGCTGGGAGACCACACACTTCTGTTGAGTCATCTGGTCACCCAGCTTGTGGTTCTTTATTCTGACAGCCCTAGGAATCTGACACCCACAGCCCCCAACAAGCCTGTGGCCAAATCTCCTCTCTTCCAGACCTTCCAAACACATCCAGCCTCTGTTGCTGAGCTTCCAATCTCCCTGGGCAAGGTGACAGAGGGGATGGGGTCGGGGGAGACACTGCTTGGTCTGAAGGATTTTGACCCTAGTGACCAGAATAAGGCCTCCTGGTTGAGCCCCCATCAGCCAGGAAGTCCTGGCTGGTTTGGATGGATGGATGCTCTTCTGCTGGCCCGGGGTGTGGGGTGCTGATGCCAAGCCTGGAATGCTCCTGGGATGCAAACATAATACAGTCTGAGATAAACGAATGTCCCCTCCAGCTGCAGGGCTGTTCTCTGACCCCCAGCCCTCCTGAGCAGAGAGACAGGCCCACAGAGAAAAGCAGACCATGGGCACAAACTGTCCTGTTATGCCCAGGATAGGGGTGCTTCTCAGGGGTCTGCAAAGGCCCAGGGTGGGGGGCAGTGGGGCAGGAGGAGAGGAGGTCTCGGGGCCCAGGTCCCGAGTGACGTGGACACGGAGGGCCTCAGCGTGCGGCTCTCGGCACCTGCCTGCCAGCCTAGTGGGGCCGCGTTTTCCTCTTTCACGGGCTGTGTGGCTGGGGAAGAGAGGTTGGCAGAGCAGCGCCAGGAGCCCCAAGGCCTTTGCAGACCCCGGAGTTCTACCGACCCCAACCCAGTGCTCAAGGGAGATAAGAGCAGACTCCAGGGGCCCAGGCAGAGAGGCAGGGGGGAGACATGTGGGGCAGGAGGCCTCTGGGGGAGGCGGGGAGCTGCCAGTTCTAGCTCCAAGGGAAGGCAGGGTCGCCAAGTCCGGGCCCCTGGTGCAGGTGCCTGTAGCGTGAGAAGTGATGCTGAGAGCGTGCAGCAGGCAGTCTCTCCTTCCTTCTACAGAGTTTCCCGGTTCCCCAGCGTCCTTCTGTGACCAGATCCAACTGCAGGAGCCTGTAAGACTCCTGTGCCATTTGTCTCCAGCAAAGCGGGGCCCCAGCCTCTTCTGGATGCTGCCTTGGAGACTTGAGCCAGCTCAGGGCAGAAAGGGGCCGCATACCTCACCCAGGGCTCTGGCCTGGCCCACAACACAGAGACCGCCCTGCCGAAAAACACAGGCCAGAGCCAGGAGCCAATGCCAGCTGTCATTGTCCTAAGCCCCGGGGTCTGCAAAGGCCTTGGGGCTCCTGGCCCTGCTCTGCCAACCTCTCTTCCCCAACCACACAGCCCGTGAAAGAGGAAAACACGGCCACACTGGGCTGGCAGGCAGGTGCCGAGAGCCGCATGCTGAGGCCCTCCATGCCCACGTCACTCGGGACCTTGGCTCTGAGACCTCCTCTCCCCTTGCCCCACCGCCCCCCACCCTGGGCCCTCAGGAGAGACCTTCACACACACAGGTCTTCAGGATGGAGAGCAGGTATTCCAGACTGAAGCTGGGACAGGCCACAGAGTTGGCCAGGCCCACACTCCGGGAACTACCCAACACATTCTTTCAGCCTGAGCCACGTTTCCTCTGGAGAACTTACAACCATATCTAATTCCAAAAAAGCTTCTAATTCACCTGAGTTGTGTTTAACCAATGGAGTGCTGTTACCTGCCACAGTTAGAAGCAGTTGACTGAGCCCCTCACCCTCTCCCTAGCCACATTTCTGAGGCTTTGAGTTTGCATGGCCTGAAAAAAAAAAAACAAAACCAGACTCTGAATCAGGCCTGACCTTCACCCAAGGCACACGGGACACAGTGCAGAAGAAACCTGCGGCCCGACTCATCAGAAGCCTACTCATAATTGTTCTGAAAGCTGCTCCAGCAGACGGACCTGGAGAAGGCTGCTGCTGCTGCTGTCTGCTGGAGAAGGCTGAGGTTGGACTAATTCAATCAATGTCAAATTGGAGGAGACCGGCGGCCCTCCAGGCCCGGGAAGCAGCCAGACTGCATCTGTGATGGTGACATAATAACTAAGTGTGACAAGGGCAGAGGTGGGTAAAAATCAGGTGTGTCCCCCTGTGACCTGAGACAGGGGAACCCAGAGTCCCTTCATGGACAGGGAGGTCTCTGCCCTGCCTACACCAGGCAGACCTAGAAAGGTGGACTGCCCCCTGGCTGAAATTTCCACTCACCCAGCAACCCTTAGATAACCCGCCCGGCTACCCAACACCCTGACACCAGATGGGAGGACCCTCATGGGTCCTCAACATTCCTGCCACCGGAAAGAGATGCTCCTCACCCCTGCAAACTAAAAACTACATATCAGTGAGGCCCGAGCTCAGTTAGCAAGAGGGCCAAGGATGTCCAATGTCTGGATCTGCAGGGCTCAAGGATCATGGACTATGGATTATTCACCTAGGTGTGAGTTCCCACGAGAAGGTCTCTCTGAGGATATTCTATCTTGTAACTCACAGTCTCTCCACCTTTCCTGCCAACCATGACCCGAGTCCAATCTCTGCATGGCACACAGTTCCCAACCTGCTTTCCAGTCCAAGTTCCTTATCTCCTCGAGGCCCAACTTTGATCCCTGCTTCTTGAATGCCCTCACCTCCCCACTCTGCCAATTCATCTTCAAGAAGCAGCACAGCATCTCCTCCTCAGAGACCTTCCTGACCCTTCCCAGTGGGTAGCAAGGGCCTGTCTCCTGGGTGCCCCCCGCCCTCAGCATCCACCCCAGTGAAAGCTGGGTGGAAAGAGGATGACGTTCAGGTTCCAAAGACCAGCAGGCATTTATAAGACTTGCTGAGCCTGACAATGGAAAAGCCAAGATTCAAGTCTCAAGCTGGGGTGAGGGGTTGGTTCTAGTGTCTGTAATTGGCTTTTCTCTCTGAGGGATGACCCCGTCCAGCATTAGCCCCGGTGACCGGTGGCTGGCTGGTCTTTGGTGTCTCCAGGCAACCCTAGGTGGGTCATCATGACTCAATTTCCAAGCTCTCTTAGACCTTTCACTTGAGTCACCAGCCTCGTCTCACCGGAGCACTTCCAGCACCTTTGCACTGTTTCTTGAAATAGGTAGTTGGAACAATAGAAAGGGCAGTCCCCTCAACCATCCTGTCTACCCTCGAAGAGCACCCAGGCTCACTTTTAACAGATCGGGTGCGGCGATGCTGTGTGACTTTCAGCGTTAGGTCACAGGTAATACAGCCTTTTCTTGGCTTGCTCCCTCTGCAGATGCTTGCCCTCTGAACCAAGGCTCTACGCTGGGGGGATGCCCTGGCTATGTACGTGGAGAAGCCGCAGCACCATGAATGTCCCAGGCAACAGCCAGAAGCACACATATGCAGAGTATCTAGAAGATTCCAGCCTTAGCCACTAAGTCATCTGGCTTCAAGTCAGAGCTCTCAGACTATGGAAGAGACATGAACCATCTCACCGTACCTGTCCAAATTCCTAGCCCCTAATCCACAAGCATTCCACAGGAATGGTTGTTTGACACCACTGAGGCTAGGGTAACCTGAGCAACCCTCCTGGGGGAGAAGATGGGCCCTCCTAGCCAGAGGGATCTGGGTGTCATGGGAGATCTCCCAGGAGCTGGCTGCAGGGAGTCATGACAGGAGTGTTTATAGGAAGACACGTCCTGGTTCTTGTTTCCATAATCTTTTTTTTTTTTTTTCCGCGCTGGGTCTTTGCGTGGACTCTTTGTTGCGGCACACAGGCCTCTCAAGTTGAGGTGTGAAGGCTCAGTAGTTGGGGTACTTGAGCTTAGTTGCTGTGAGACAAGCGGGATCTCAGTTCCTTGCCTAGGGATGGAACCTGCATTGGAAGGTGGATTCTTACCCACTGGACCACAAGGGAAGTCCCTCCACAAGGTTCTCAGCACTGGTCCACACAGCTGCCTCTGCCGTCCTCTCAGCCACCTCGGGGAAATCTCATCACCTTCCTCTCCCTCCTCTCCTGATTCAGGGCTGAGATACTAATAGCTGGTGTGGCTCACATTTTCATGCAGAATCTGCATCTCCTTCTCTCCAGTTCTGCTGAGCCTCAGCCACTTTTTTGCTATACTTGCAACCAGAATCAGATGTCCCCTCTGTGCTGGCATCTACCCGAGATGCTCCCATGTGGCTGCAGCGGGGGTGGGGTGTCCAGTCAGGGCCTGTGGGGGCCACAGATCTGTGTCCCCAGCCTCACACAATTCCTCATACAGGTCCTAAGGAAATCACCTCATGCATGCATGCGTGCTAAGTCACTTTAGTCGTGTTGGACTCTTCTGAACTCCATGGACTGTAGCCCACCAGGCTCCTCTGTCCATGGGCTTCTCCAGGCAAGAATACTGGAGTGGGCTGCCATGCCCTCCTCCCGGGGATCTTTCTGACCCAGGGCTTGAACCTGCATCTTTTGCATCTCTGGCACTGAGAGGTGGGATTTTTTTTCTTTCTGTTTCTTTACCACTAGCACCACCTAGGAAGTTCACTTTCAAACAAAGCAATTCTGAGAATGAAACTTAAATGACATCTACACTCACCTGCCCCCAGCTAAGCCTGGTACAGCTCACATGACTGGCTGTGTGATTCCTCCTTCATTCATTCAGGGGAAAGAATAATGTGGGAGATGAACCAGGAGTAGAGTGGGTTTTAGGGACAGTGTACCAGCGTCTGCTCAGGCTTTCCAAGAGGCACACTAAGTAGGTTCTGAGAATGTTTTTACTGCTAAGTTACACTAGATTCTCCTTGCTGTCCAAGGGACGCTCAGGAGTCTTCTCCAGCACCATAGTTCAAAGACATCAATTCTTTGGTGAGGAGATTAAACCAGTCAATCGTAAAGGAAATCAACCCTGAATACTCACTGGAAAGACTAATGCTGAAGCTCCAGTATTTTGGCCACCTGATGTGAACAGCTGACTCACTGGAAAAGTCCCTGATGCTGGGAAAGATTGAGGGCAGAAGGAGAAGAGGGTGTCAGAGAATAAGATGGCTGGACGGCATCACTGATGCAATGGACATGAGTTTGAGCAAGGTCCAGAAGATGGTGAGGGCTAGGGAGACCTGAGACACGCCTAGGCGACTGACCACCACCACACTGGATTCTACTTAAGATCCTCCCCCTCTCACTAGGGAAGGATGGAGATTCTCCATATTTACTCAGCTGCTTGCTTTTTACTCTCTTCACATGAGTCCATGAGCTGACTTGGCCCAACTCAGCCCCTTCAAACTGTTTTTCCTTTCCCTCAGGAAGAAAGTCGTGAAAGTGTCACGTCCTAACAACACCCTTAGCCCTGGAGAGAGTGTCTACATAAGATCTAGTTTCTCAAGACTTCACCTTGTTAGAACTGTAGTCTTTAGTACACTTTACGGCTTGCTAACCAAATAAGAAGTTTCTATATATTTTAGGAGGACACTGATATCCACTAGCAAATACTTGATGTTTGGATAATCATTTTTGGAAGGTTATATTTTAGTGAGGAATATGACAATACTTTGAGTCACTCAACTCCATAATAAAATAACATACATGATTAAAAAAAAAAAAAAAAGATCTAGTTTCTCAGAGGAGAGCATTCTGAGGCTTGGTCCTGAGACACACATGCTGGAGAGAAGGGGGTGCTGGAAACTAAGCCATCTTCCTTCTCTTCTTTGTTCATCTCAGCAGCTCCAGGCTGAGTCTGCAGGGCAGCAGGTCAAGTCTTCTCCAAGGAGGAACAGACTCTGGGAGGCAGAGGGAGCCCTCTCAACATGTTAAAAATCTCCAATGGGACATGTCCTGTGTCCTCAAGCTGAGTTGCTGGTGAAACAGGACTCAGAGGGAGACGGAGGAGACACATCAGGAGGTGACTCAGGACGCCAAGCCCCAGCCAGGGCCTTCCCAGAGGAAGACTCGCCTTCCAGGAGTCCTAAGCCATGGGGCTCTGCAGGCTTTTCCCCTGGGCTGCCTGGTGTCAAACGGCAGATCCGGGACCACTGCACATTCCAATCCTGACGTTGGCCTGAACTCTGCACTTTCAACCCTGCACTTGCAAAGGCGGTGATCCAAATTTTGTCAAAGTTTCCAGTGAAGGGTTCTATAGAGTCTTTAGGCTTCAAATCACCTAAATGGAGGCTGGCATTGCTGGGGTCTGGGGGTCAAGTCCCATCTACAGTGGGGATGCAACTGACACATCTCCAGGGAATGCAACAGACAGATCTCCTTCAGTAACCTTCCCTCCAATGGGGAGGCCACATCTAAATCTGAATGACTAAGAGGCCCCAGTACAGGCACTTGCCACTATAAAAACAGGGAGGGAACTTAACATTTTCCATGCCATCGACTCTTATGGCAGCTTAACAAAGTCTATAGATTTTCGGAATTATGCACTAGGTGAATAAGGGAAAACACTCAAGATGACAAAGGAAAATGAGTGCACTGAAATGCCGTTATCAACATATTCTGAGATACAGTGTTTTATGGACTTCTTAACCAACACACTGAGCAGTAAGATTGACTGGCCAGTCTGACAATAACCTTAATTTCTAAGCAGCAATGAGCATAAATGCTGTTTCAAGTCATCTACAACAGAGGCAAGAGAGCACAAAAATACACCTGACTGCTTCTGGGAACAAGGATACTGCTAATGATACTGTGGTTGGCTGTCTACTTTCAAGACTGAAGGAAGTGCCACTTGAATATAAAAGCTGGTAAAAATCAAGTTCTGTCCATGAGTTCTGTCCAGATTAAGAAGGTGATTCTAATGCATATCCAAGGTTAAGAACTGCTGCTTTAGAGTCTCCCATCTAGCACCCTTCTTAAAAAATACATCTCGGGACTTCCCTGAGGGTCCAGTGGTTAAGCCTCCAGGCTTCCACTGCAGGGAGTATGGGTTCAATCCTCAGCTGAGGAACTAAAACTCTACATGCCATGCGTTGCTCTTGTTCAGTCGCTCAGTTGTGTCTGACTCTTTGCGACCCCATGGACGTCAGCACACCAGGCTTCCCGGTCCTTCACCATCTCCTGGAGTTTGCACAAACTCATGTCCATTGAGGCAGAGATGCCATCCAATCATCTCATCCTCTGTCATCTTCTTCTCCTGTCTTCAATCTTTCCCAGCATTGGGGTCTTTTCTAATGAGTCGGATGCCATGTGGTATGGCCAAAAAAAAAGAAAAAAAAACCTCAGAATTCCTTCAACTTTCTTTAGGAAAAAAAAAAGGAAAGACCAAGAAAATGTAAGTCAACAGGAAGCAAAAACAAAGTTGGTTCCCCCACTCCATGCTGAAAAAGTCACTTTCCCAGCAGACTGCCAGGCCGCTGGGTGGGGAAGCAGACTGGCACCTACCCTGGGCCTCGAATGGGTTTCCAAACCCCTCGGTCCTGGCCTCTTTCCTGCCGTCAGCAATTATGCTTTTCCTCCCCACAAAGTTCACCACAGTGAGGACTTAAAAGGGGACTTGTGGAATTGTTAAACCTTCCAAGTCTAACCATTTGTGCTAACGAGCTTGGAAAAAGCTTTAATATGTTTCAGTCATGGAAAAACACATGCTCTGGTTCTGCTCACAAGTGGCCATGTCTTATTTTGCTTCATCTTCGTGCGATGGCAGGGGGCACGGAGAGCTATAGATCCAAGGCGGAGGATGTGGGCCACAGGCTACGGAGAGTGGCTGGGGCACACCCAGACAGTCTGACATCGCGATGGCCTCAGGCTGCTGGCCCCATACCGAGGAGTCCAGCTCCACCACCAGGCCTGCTCCAGCTCTCCAAGCCGAGACCCAGCCACAGGCTATAAAAAGGACCCACCATATGGGCTTCCCTGGTGGCTCAGGCAGTGAAGAATCCGCCTGCAGTGCAGGAGACCTGGGTTCAATCCCTGGGTCAGGAAGATCCCCTGGGGAAGGAAATGGCTACCCACTTCAGTATTCTTGCCTGGAGTATTCCATGGACAGAGGAGCCTGGTGGGCTACAGTCCATGGGGTCACAAAGAGTCAGGCATGACAGAGCAACTAAGCATGCGTGCATACCCCTACAGTGGTGGGTCCTATAGCTTCCTCCCCAATTCTCCTTGCTGGGTAAATCATTCAGTGTCACTGGGCTACAGTTTCCTCATTTGTAAAATGATGACAAGACCAAATCGATTATATTACTATGAAGACTGAGTGATAGGCACGTCCGCATATCACGGCCTGGACCAGACCTTCAGTTACTGTTAGTGACCTCCTCTTCTGTAAAGTAGTATACTTGGAAGAAGGCTAGGCTTTGGAACAAGACAGACCTATTTCCAGATCCTAACTCTGCCACTTACTGGCTGTACAAAGTTGGCAATTCGTTCTGTGCTTATCTTTCAAGTGGGGCTGGTACCCCTCTGTTATAGGTGGGTTTGGTAAGAGTGAAGGAAAATCGCTTCTAGGAAATGGTCCATAGTACCTGGCACATAGTAGGTGCTCAGTGAATATTCGTTCTCTTCCTTTCTCTCACCCTCTGAATCCCAGCAGAGCTGTCAGGGGGAGGGCAGCAGCTCTGCCCAGGCAGGCACCAACCATGACCACTGGCCTTTGATCCAGCCTTTGCTGCGGGGTGTGGATTCTTTCTGGGGAAAGAGGTCCAGCAGACACGATGGGGAAGAAAGGACCCCAGAGCAATGGGAGAAGCAAAAGTCTACTGAACTTGGAGGAGCTGACCCAAAGGTCTGTTGCTTGCAGGAACTGAGAGGGATGGAGTCTGCCAGGCCCCACCCACCTGGAGCCGCCAGGGACCCACTGGCCTGGGGAGCAGGCCTCCCCAGCCTGTGAGGCAAGATGTTTTTCCATCCTGACCACTAATCACCAGGCAGTGGGCTCTCTCTGCCTTTTGTACCTGCTTCCTTTTCTGGGAGGCCATGAATAATGAGACAATGGAAAATTCAGACTGTGGCTGTATTTTCCACATCACATCATTGAAACGTGTCAATGGCCAGACTTCAGATACAGGCACCTGCCACCCACTTAAAATACTCCTCCTGGTGGTTTAGAATATTTCCCTTCAGGGGCAGGGGTCTCACAGCTGACCCATGGTGAGAGCTAAAGGAAGTGGGTGAGAGATTCCACGGTTCCCTAACCCAACAGCCTCTCCTGGTGACCCCAAGGGAAAGACCCCCTGGGTTTACTGCCATGCAATAGTCCTTTGTGATTTTGCTTTTGCATTTTGAACATTTTGGGGGAAGAGGGGGCGTTCAATGACTCTGGATATAAATGACAGCAAGGCAACTAGATGCTGAAAGCATCATGATAACCTCTTCAAAACCACCCCAAATTATGGCTGCAAACTTCCATGACTTTCCCTATCAGAAATATATCTTTTTATTGAAAAGGCCAAAGTTTCAGAGGAATAGGAACCCATTCTACTGTTCAACCATCTACCATGGCTTTGGGAATTTAACTTCTCTAACTCCAGTGTCTTCATCTGTAAAATAACACCCACCTCTCAGTATTATAAAAATTAAAGGATAAATGATGTAAAAACACCTGGTATCCAGCCCAGAAAACAGCAGGTGCTCAATAATATAGATGAACACATGAAGGCAAGAAACACAGAGAGGACCTTTTTTTTTCCCCAAGCAAATAAAAACTCATCTATATATTCATAGCTCTTTGCTGAATCTTATCTTCAAGGATGGCTACTTCTGTTCATAGTCCCCAGCTTACTCCTTGGCCATATAACTTTCTTCTGTTAAATGTTTTCACTCAACTACTGCTGTTGCTAAGTCACTTCAGTCGTGTCCGACTCTGTGTGATCCCACAGACGGCAGCCACCAGGCTCCCCCATCCCTGGGATTCTCCAGGCAAGAACACTGGAGTGGGTTGCCATTTCCTTCTCCAGTGCATGAAAGTGAAAAGTGAAAGTGAAGTCGCTCAGTCGCGTCCAACTCCTAGAGACCCCATGGACTGAAGCCCATCAGGCCTCTCCATCCATGGGATTTTCCAGGCAAAGTACTGGAGTGGGGTGCTGTTGCCCTCTCCGTCACTCAACTACTAAGTGCTGTTAAGTATTTTCACTCAACTACTTCTGTTCATAGTCCCCAGCTTACTCCTTGGTCATATAACTTTCTTCTGTTAAATGTTTTCACTCAACTACTTCTGTTCATAGTTCCCAGCTTACTCCTTGGTCATATAACTTTCTTCTGTTAAATGTTTTCACTCAACTACTTCTGTTCATAGTCCCCAGCTTACTCCTTGGTCATATAACTTTCATCTGTTAAGTGTTTTCACTCAACTACTAAGCGCTGACCCCATGTTGATATAGAGGTGAATACGACAGACAAGGCCCTCAAGTTTCAGTCTTCTAGATGCTTCTCCTGGGCTACCACTTCTTCAACTTCTGATGTTGCTCCCTAAACCTAAGAAGACCCCTCCCCATTGGTCATCACCAACTTCTCAGTATTAGGCAGACCATCTCCCTGCTTACGAATCTCAGATGAAAACGATGACACAGAGGCCCTGCTTCCTGAACAGGAAAATCCAGGTCCACAGTGTATTAAAAACCCAAATAAAGAGGATCAGTTCAGTTCAGTCACTCAGTTGTGTCTGACTGATTGTGACCCCATGGACTGCAGCACACCAGGCTTCCCTGTCTAACACCAACTCCCGGAGCTTGCTCAAACTCATGTCCATCGAGTCAGTGATGCCATCCAACAATCTCATCCTCTGTCATCCCCTTCTCCTCCTGCCCCCAATCCCTCCCAGCATCAGAGTCTTTCTAATGAGTCAGCTCATTGCATCAGCTGGCCAAAGTATTGGAGTTTCAGCTTCAACATCATTCCTTCCAAAGAAATCCCAGGGCTGATCTCCTTCAGAATGGACTGGTTGGATCTCCTTGTAGTCCAAGGGACTCTCAAGAGTCTTCTCCAACACCACAGTTCAAAAGCATCAATTCTTCAGTGCTCAGCCTTCTTTATGGTCCAACTCTCACATCCATACATGACTACTGGAAAAACTACAGCCTTGACAGATGGACCTTTGTTGGCAAAGTAATGTCTCTGCTTTTTAATATGCTGTTTAGGTTTGTCACAAACAACTGGATATGAGGTCCCAACTCCATCAGCTGCATGATTTGGAGAAAATTGTGTGCCCCTTTCCAACCCCATCTCTGTTTTCTCATATGTACAATGAGAGATTTGGTCCACAGCAGGAAAGGGAAATGGATTTCAAGAGTGCTTTTCCAGCTGGTTAATAGCTGCTTGAAGTGCCATGTTATCTCAGATTCTGAAACCCTGGGCTCATTCGGAAATAACCACAATTGACTAGTGATGTCTGCCACGGGTGTGGCAGTGGGGAGGATGGCAGTATATTTGCCCATGTTCTCAACTCTGGTCTACAGGAGCTCAAAGGACCCTGTAAATTCTGCCTTTTATACTTCTAAAACTCAGTGAAATCTCGCTTTACTTTATCTTTGACACAAGGCCTTTCTTCAAGCACAATAACTTTTTCATCTGTTTGGTCTAGCACCTGAGAAAGTTTCTCAGTTACTGAGTTTCAAGGCACAGAAATCTTGCAACAAAATAAACACATGTACTAATTTATCACCACCATATTTGGTAAATCACTGCTTCTGGACCACAGAGGCCCAGGAAATTAGGTCAGAAAGGAGAATCTACATTTACTTAGTTCAGTTCAGTCGCTCAGTTGTGTCCAACTCTTTGTGACCCCAAGGACGGCAGCGTGCCAGCCTTCCCTGTCCATCACCAACTCCTGGAGCTTACTCAAACTCATATCCATCAAGTTGGTGATGCCATCCAACCATCTCATCCTCTGTCGTCCCCTTCCCTTCCTGCCTTCAATCTTTCCCAGCATTAGGGTCTTTTCAAATGAGTCAGTTCTTCGTATCAGGTGACCAAAGTATTGGAGTTTCAACATCAACATCAGTCCTTCAATGAATATTCAGGACTGATCTCCTTTAGGATTGACTGGTTGGATCTCCTTACCGTCCAAGGGACTCTCAAGAGTCTTCTCCAACACCACACTTCAAAAGCATCAATTCTTCAACACTCAACTTTCTTTACAGTCCAACTCTTACATCCATACATGTCTACTGGAAAAACCATAGCTTTGACTAGATGAACCTTTATTGGCAAAGTAATGTCTCTGCTGTTTAATATGCTACTTAGGTTGGTCATAACTTTTCTTCCAAGGAGCAAATGCCTTTTAATTTCATGGCTGCAGTTACCATCTGCAGTGATTTTAGAGTCCAAAAATATAAAGTCTGTCACTGTTTCCATTGTTTCCTCATCTATTTGACATGAAGTGATGGGACCAGATGCCATGATCGTAGTTTTCTGAATGTGGAGTTTTAAACCAACTTTTTCACTCTCCTCTTTCACTTTCATCAAGAGGCTCTTTAGTTCTTCTTCACTTTCTGCCGTAAGGGTGGTGTCATCTGCATATCTGAGGGTATTGATATTTCTCCCAGCAATCTTGATTCCAGCTTGTGCTTCATCCAGCCCAGCATTTTGCATGATGTACTCTGCATATAAGTTAAATAAGCAGGGTGACAATATACAGCCTTGAGGTACTCCTTCCTGATTTGGAACCAGTCTGTTGTTCCTTGTCCAGTTCTAACTGTTGCTTCTTGACCTGCACACAGATTTCTCAGGAGGCAGGTCACGTGGTCTGGTATTCCCATCTCTTGAAGAATTTTCCACAGTTTGTTGTGATCCATAGTCAAAGGCTTTGGTGTACAATAAAGCAGAAGTAGATGTTTTTCTGGAACTCTTTTGCTTTTTCAGTGATCCAACAGATGTTGGCAATTTGATCTCTGGTTCCTCTACCTTTTCTAAATCCAGCTTGAACATCTGGAAGTTCATGGTTCACACACTGTTGAAGCCTGGCTTGGAGAATTCTGAGCATTACTTTGGTAGCACGTGAGACGAGTGCAATTGTGCAGTAGTTTGAGCATTCTTTGGCATTGCCTTTCTTTGGGATTGGAATGAAAACTGACCTTTTCCAGTCCTGTGGCCACTGCTGAGTTTTCCAAATTTGCTGGCATACTGAATGCAGCACTTTCACAACATCATCTTTTAGGATTTTAAATAGCTCAGCTGGAATTCCATCACCTCCACTAGCTTTGTTCACAGTGATGCTTCCTAAGGCCCACTTGACTTCACATTATTGGGCTTCTATTGAGGGCCAGATTCTTTCCATGCCTTATCTCCTCTTTCTAAACACCCCTGTGGAAGTCACTAACTCCTCCTTTCATGGAGCAGGAACCAGTGAGATTACCCAAGGAGCAGAGATTCCAACCCGTGACACTTCAGACTCCAAATCCCACTGCTCTATGCTCCCATAAAACATACCCAAATGTCTTATTTATTCTTTCTCTTCCAGGAGGTGGAGGTGAAAAACGAAACTGACAGAGGGTCTAGACAGAGCAATGAGATCTGGGCAAACATTTAGCTGACTCAATCCTCATCCATCATTTTCCTACAGTCTGCTGGGGATGGGACCAAGAGAATATATTCTTGCCTGATTGGGGAGAGCAGCTCAGCTCATCAGGTTTGGGGCATGACTGTGAATTCCCTGAGAGCATTAAATACCTACCTCTGCATCTGCAGAGTACATCAGAGAAACGCTGGACTGGAAGGAACACAAGTTGGAATCAAGATTGCTGGGAGAAATATCAAATACTTCAGATATGCAGATGACACCACCCTTATGGCAGAAAGTGAAGAGGAACTAAAAACCCTCTTGATGAAAGTGAAAGTGGAGAGTGAAAAGGCTGGCTTAAAGCTCAACATTCAGAAAACGAAGATCATGGCATCCAGTCCCATCACTACATGGGAAATAGATGGGGAAACAGTGGAAACAGTGTCAGACTTTATTTTTCTGGGCTCCAAAATCACTGCAGATGGTGACTGCAGCCATGAAATTAAAAGACACTTACTCCTTGGAAGGAAAGTTATGACCAACCTAGATAGCATATTCAAAAGCAGAGACATTACTTTGCCAACAAAGGTTCGCCTAGTCAAGGCTATGGTCTTTCCTGTGGTCATGTATGGATGTAAGAGGTGGACTGTGAAGAAGGCTGAGCACCGAAGAATTGATGCTTTTGAACTGTGGTGTTGGAGAAGACTCTTGAGAGTCCCTTGGACTGCAAGGAGATCCAACTGGTCCATTCTGAAGGAGATCAGCCCTGGAATTTCTTTGCAAGGAATGATGCTAAAGCTGAAACTCCAGTATTTTGGCCACCTCATGCGAAGAGTTAACTCATTGGAAAAGACTCTGATGCTGGGAGGGATTGGGGGCAGGAGGAGAAGGGGATGACAGAGGATGAGATGGCTGGATGGCATCACTGACTCGATGGATGTGAGTCTGAGTGACCTCCGGGAGTTGGTGATGGACAGGGAGGCCTGGTGTGCTGCTATTCATGGGGTCGCAAAGAGTCGGACACGACTGAGCGACTGATCTGATCTGATCTGATCTGCATCCCAAACCTGCATCCCAAGTCAGTTCCCTTCCACGGGGTCTGCCTCTGATCCCAGATGCCTTGGCCTCTGGCCCTCCTCCAGAAAGCCCTCCCAACCACCAGTGGGAGTTTTAAAAAACTGTGCACCACCACAAAACTCTCTCCATTTGAGCCCTGAACCCCTACCTGAGCTCCCAGGAGTCTGCAGTGCCCTGACAGGAAAGCAGGAGTTCCCCAAAGCCTCTGGGATTCTTGAGGGAGACATGCTGGGGGATCTCAAAAAGGAGGGTGTGGACAGGGCGTAGATTCCTAACCATCAGGAAAACCGCATCTTTGGATCCTAGAGATGAATTTCCAAGGATGCAGCCTGAGCCTGCCTATACCTAGCTGGTGAGTGAGTGGAGGTGGAAACGGTTTTCAGCAAGTAGGTGACAGGCTGGGGCTGTGAGTTAGTGCTTAGTTATATCTCTGCTTAGTGGTATCAGTTACCCCTGAGACTATGGCTGCCATACTGCAGAGGCTGCTAGTGGGACCAGTGTTGGGAAAGCACTGTCTTGACCTAGGACAACAGAGCCCAGGGCTTTTTGTAAGCCCTTCAGCTTACACTGGGCCCATGAGTTCTCTAGTATGTACAATCATCGAACCCAAGAGGTAACACAACATCCTATCTCAGGCTCCACTGGTGGCAAGGTACACTGGCATAGCTGCTATGGAAAATAGTATGACAGTGCCTCAGAAAGTTAAAAATAGAATTATATCATCCAGCAATTCCACTCTGGGTAGACACACAAAAGAATTGAAATCAGGGACTCAGAGATCTGTACACCCACACTCATCACATGATTCACAACAGCCAAGAAACAGAAGCAACCTAAATGTCCACTGACGGATAAATGAAAATATACACACAGTGAAATCCTGTTCAGCCTTAAAAAGGAAGGAAATTCTGACACATGCTACAACATGAATGAACCTGGAGGACATAATGTTAAGGGAAATAAGCCAATCACAAGAGGACAAATAGAGTATGATCTCACTCATATGAAGTATCTAGAATAGTCAGATTCATAGAGACAGAAAATAGAAGAGTAGTTGCCAGGGGGAGGGAGGAAACAGGAGCTATTGTTTATCGGGCACAGTGTTTTAGTTCTGCAAGATAAATGACAGGCTGTGTGGCAATGTACATGTTCTTCTTACTGAACTATATGCTTAAAAATGGTTGGGATGGTAGATCGTATGTTCTATATATTTTGTGTGTATGTGTGCTCAGTCGCATCTGACTCTTTGCAACCCCATAGATCGTAGCCTGCCACGCTTCTCTGTCCATAGGGTTTCTCAGGCAAGAACACTGGAGTAAGCTGCCATTTCCTACTCCCGGGGATCTTTCTGACCCAGGGATCAAACCCACATCTCTTGCATCTCCTGCAGTGGCAGGCTGGTTCTTAATCACTGCGCCATCTGGGAAATCCCTATATATATTTTACCACAATTAAAAAAATGTTTTATTAAGAACATGGGTTTTAGAGGTTTGGCAATTAAGTAATTTGTTTTGTTTTTTTCTCTTAGTACTGGCTCTCTACTTAGCTCTGCTATTTATCTTTGTTATGCCTCAGTTACTTCATCTATACAATGGGGTCAAGAGGGTATGTGCCCTGCATGGTTGTCATGAGGATTATGTGAAGGGAAGCTGGTCAGATCTCAAGCAAGAGATCTTGAGCAAGAGCCTCATAAGCAGCAAGTCTTATGTTCATCATCATCTGTTACTAATATTGTCATTTTGATTGAGTCACTGAGCACTCAATCGTATCATAGCACTGACCGGTTGATCTGAACTGTTACCAGGATTTACCCAGGAAAAGACAAAAATAGTGGCTTTGGAGAAGGAACGGTTAATCTGGTCACTTTCTGAGTCACACTGATCAAATGAGGCAATGTGGTCTTTGATGTTATTTTAAAAATAAAACCAAATGGACTCATGAGCTCTGCGACTTTTTCAGAACTATGCCAAAGATCAAGAAAGGGCAAAGCCACAGATCTTATAGTCAGACTGAAAAGGCCCCAGTCTAGTCTGGAAGGATCTCCAGGCCCTAATAGCCCAGGACAGCCACCTACCTGCACAGGGACTTCTTCCACCCCTGACGTGCCCAGGCTAACTCAGAAGCCGCAGAAATCATCTTGCTCTGCAGCCGTCAGCCTAATGAGGTTTCACGTTCAATCACTGTCATTCATTTGGCCTGCCTATTGGCACCAAGCAGAAGCAGTGTGTTCTAAGTAAAAGTTTCCAGATTCCAAGCCCTGAAGCCAGACTTTTTGTAGGACACAGATGACTGGCCCTTGAGTTTCAGCAGGATTAATCAAAATCCTGTCCCCACCAACGCCTATGCCATCCAAACCACGGCTTCCTGGCTCTTTTGTCTGGGGATTGCGTGGAACCTCCATTCCCTATACAGACGCCTGGTATGTTCCTAACAGCATGAATTTCCAACTCCTTGGCTGGGCTCTCGAAGCCCTTTCTGATCTAATTCCTGTCTCCCCACCGCCTCATTTGTGGCTCCCACAAGTACACCTCCAGCTCTGGCATTCTAAACTATGCAGTGTGCCTCAGACGTGTTCTGTTTCCGCACACCTCCCTGATTGTGAACAAAGAATGCTTCTGCAAGGAATGCCCTTCCTCCCCACAACTGAGAACTCCTAGACACTGTTCAAAATACAGCTGAACTGCCACCCCTTTCAGGAAGCCTGCCAAGATGTGTACAGAGGCCGAGACTTTACTTACAAGGCAGTAGGTGAGCTGGTCACAGTTTCATGGCTACAGCAGAGACAAGAGACTCCTGGGTCAGAGACAAAGGACTTTACTGCTGACAGCCCAGAAGCAGCATGAGCGTCATGTCTGTGACAGTTACCCTCGGCCCCCAGGCCCAGGAGGCAACGTGGAGGGGCCCAGGCAGATGTAGTGTGTGTGGCAGGTGTGCATCACAGCTGAGAAGTGTCAAGCTTAGAGGACCAAATCTTATGTAATGGACCGCAAGCAAACCTGCCCTCTGCCGAGGAGGAGAGCCATTTGCTGTACAAACACCCTTGAAAACATAGTGTGAAACCAAAGGGCAACTAGTACTTCCACTCATAAAACCTGCAGAAACTCCAGAGACCAGGAAGGATTGTTTCCTAACAAAATCTACCTCATCTGACACGCACACAACGCTCCCACCACGCTCTGTCCACCTCTGCCCACCTCTGTCTTAGGAAATACATATGAGTCCTTGTTGTAATGACCCATTTACTTTTTTGTTCCACTGCTATCCTGGATCCTCTCTGCTGTCAGGGACCATCTCTTACATTTATTTGCCAGACACACATGAAGTGCTCAGTGAACATGCAAATAAATGAATGAGTTGAATAATACTTGGAATTCTGACAGCCACTGTTTGGAGGTAATCAAATAATGATAAACACAGAGAGTTGACATTTACTGACTGCTTATTCGCACATTCTAGGAGCTGTATGGTTTTGTTATCTGGATTGTTTTGTTTTATCTTCATGAAGCAATATACACAAGGTACTCTGATGAATCCACTTTACATATGAGGAATCTAAGGTTTGCAGCAGTTAAGGGGTCTCACCAGTCACACAGCTAACAGCAGGGGAGCTGTACTCTGTGCTGGCTTTCCCTGGGCCCAAGCCTTACCCAACCCCCTGAAGTGCTCCTCCTCTTAAAGGGCACCTAAGCTCTGGTTTGGGGTGTTTGTGGAAGTGGCCAGAGAAGAAAGGAGGGAGTGCCTGTCTTTTTGTGCTTACAAGGGTGGTGGCAGTAGCCTGCACATCACCACCACCTACTCCCTGGTGTGTCTCACAGCCCGGCAGCCATGGCCATGGACACGGAACACACAGACAGTCCCCGCTGGAATGTCACACCTTCCTAATCTGTCCCACACTGGACCAGACGGTATCCGGTCTTGGGAGCAGCCTGGCATGCAAAACTGACCCTTGTTCCAGAGGAAGAGGAGGGATGAGATAAGTTTGCAGAGAACTCTATGTTGCCTACAACTTACAATTCTCAAATAGCGATTCCCTTGACCTTACTAATAATCAAAGAAATGGAAGCAAAGAGAAGACACAGGTGGTCACCCACTACAACACCCGTTGCAGGCGAGGGGAAACTGGTGAAGTTATTTCAGAAATCGCTGCTGAGAGCAAAAACAGTACAACCGTCTGGAGGAAAATCTGGTAACATCTCTCAAAATCTTACATTGTACACACTTTGACACAGCAATTTAATTTCTAGGATTTACACAAAGAAAAACTTGCAATATTTTTCAAAAATATAGGTAGATGTCTACAGCAAAACTATAAATAGCACACTAACTCTTTTTAAAAACATTCAAAACATATAGAATTCTATAGAGGGAAAGTCTCTGCAAAGTTAATTTCTCCCAGAGGTAACTACTAGTAATGATTTTGTATACATTTTGCCAAGTGTTTTAATGTATACTTTTTTTCTCTAAAAAATGAGATACACTGTATATATAAAATATGAGCTCCCCTGTGGCTCAGAGGTAAAGAACCTGCCTACCAATGAAGGAGATGTGGGTTCAATCCCTGGTCAGGAAGATTCCCTGGAGAAGGAAATGGCAACCCCCTCCAGTATTCCTGCCTGGGAAATCACTTCCATGGACAGAGGAGCCTGCGGGCTACAGTCCAGGGGGTCGCAAAGAGTCAGACATGACTTAGCCACTGAGAATGCATGCACGTATATCAAGTATATCTTAAATATATTGTCATATATGTAAAGCAATATATTGCTTTACAATAACTTTTTCTTCGCTTAATGTTTCATTGAAGACATCTTTTTATACCAATATACATGAAACCTGTGTGAAACTGGTTTACGAACTTCACAGTATTTTGATTTTGCACGTGGAATCACAAATTCCTTCTTGAAGGATATTTAGGTTGAGGAGAGTACAATTTAATATAGCCAGGTTATAGCTCAAAAAGAAATGCCTACTCCTTAAACACTCCTTACTTGGGTCAACTTTATTTATTTGGGGACTGCTTATCCATTTTTTCAGAATGATTCAGAGCTCTTCAATTTTCCCTATAATTTTTTCCTACTGGATGAAGGCATAAGGGCCTTATGCTTGGTCAGAAATTAATAAGTCAGTACAAAATAGAAATCTAGACACACAAAAGGACCCAGGTGTCTGGTTGCAGGACTGTGGAATTGCACATTCACAAGAGACTACACCATCACTCTTAGACCCACAGCGTGTTGTTTCCTATAGAAACCAAGATGCATCCTGCCAACCTGGCCCCATCCGGCATCTTGTTAGCACCTGAACATCACTTATGCTTCTTCTCATTCATTAGGCCCATCTTTCCTTCTGTTTGTATCGCTAATACCCAAACAAGTCACTTATGACTCATAAGAACAATAAGTGCAGGGTGAGTCAGGCTCAAAGCAGGGAGCACAAGCTTCTAGCAAAATGCATGACTCAGAGGGTGAGGCATGGCTCTAGAGAACTTAGCCCCAGGCCACAAACATCAGTGGGAAGAGGCCCATGGAGTCGTGAAACATCTTCAGCTTCCAGGGGAATTCCACTTTTGCAGTAGGTTCCTGGGACCCAGGGGAGAAGCCAGTTAGAACTCAGTGTTAATTACTTTTGGATAATAATGAGCCTCATGCAAAGAGCTTTATAAACCTCTCCTTAAAGACTCTCACCCAGTGTTGTGAACCGAGGATGGTTAGCTTCACTGGATAAAGAAAGAAACAGAACCACAGAGGACAAAGCGTGTGAGGATTAGGATAGGTTTGAACCTAGGTGAGCCTCACACCTTGTTCAGACTTCACTCTGCCCCCAGACTGACAGACAGAGAAGGGCAACATCTCCCGGGACTTGGCAATGCACCCAGCACCCCAACATACACCCTAAAGAACTCTCAGGAGGCTAAACCTTTGGGTATTGAACAAAGTTCTCCAAGGCAGGGATCCCTAACCTCCAGGATTTAATGCCTGAAGATGTAAGGTGACACTGATATTATAATAATACAAATAAAGTGCACAATAAATGCAATGCGTTTAATCATTCCAAAACCATCCTTCCGACCCTGGAAAAAATTGTCTTCCATGAAACAGGTCCCTAGTACCAAAAAGGTTGGGGACTACTGCAAGGAACCTGTGCCTTCCGCTAACGCATTTCTGTTAAAATAAACCCCAATGACTGGTCAGCCTGGTGCCCTCTGTAATTCCATGAAATCTATAAAGGCAACTTCAGCCTCAGACATCATGGCAGAGGGACCAGACAAAGCCGACCCCTCACCTGCAATGACTCTGTGATAAATGAACAAGCTGGGAGCAAGGAAGAACCCAAGGTCTCCTGGGGAAAGATGCCATTCAACACACTTTCTCTGCCCACACTCTTGCTGAGTCTCTCTGGGCTTTGAAGTAACAGGATGTTTACTGTTCAACAGGAAACAAACAAATCTTGAAGTCCAGCCACACTGACCATCTGTCTTCCCCCAGACTTGAACACAGATAACAAACAAAGCATCTTCACAGCAGAGAAGACGACCATCAGTTCACACTGGTAGAGAAGTCCATCGCCATTTTCCACAGTCTGCCGTCTATCCTGATCATTCTCTTGGACAAGGAAACCATGGGATTACCCAAATCATTACTATCTGGACAAATCTGGTAGTGAAATTTGTCTACCCTGGCCCTCAGAAGTTTCAAGAAGTATCTTGGAGCTGGTCGTGTGTGATTGAAACAGTGGGTTCAAATGAGGTATGTTCAACTGGAGAAAATACCTTATTATGTAGGATATTTTATATCATACTCTAATGTGAAAACAGAAAAGACAACCGATGCACAATGTGCTGAGCTCTGTAGTTCTGAGTATATTTTAATGAGAGTACATGTCCCTTCAAAGTGGTGCCTTGGGTAATTGGGCCAGATGCTTCACATTTGGGGACACGGTTATAAACAAAGGCCTTGTATGTGTGCACAATGGCTTATCTGCTCTCCGGCTTCCAACACACCACTTCCCTCCTAACCCACTGCATGAAAGTAGCACAGCCATGGTCAACCCACCCAGTGGCCCGTCAAGGGAGACAGACAGAGGGCTCCGCACAAAAGCCTCACAGAAAGACGTCAGACCATATCACAGTCGCCTGTGCGCTCAGGTGAAATAACAAGCCGCCATGTCCTTTTCCCCTTTCGAGTGTGAAAGCAAAAACAGACCAATGCCCTGCACATACTGTGCTAGGTTTTCTAGACGGCCATACAGTGTTACTGTCTGTGACTTTCCATGGGCCTGCTCGGGTTACCGTATGTATAAGTACACATCCCAGCATCTGAGGCAAGGAAAATATGGAGTGTTTGGTGGTTATGCTTAATTGAATTCATCTGGGAGCCTTAAATCCTAAGAATTCAGCCCCTATTTATAGTAGTTTAAGGTTTGAACAGCTTATGATTTTTGTCCTTTTGAGAAGCAAGCCTCCCTTTTCCATCCCAGAGAATGCTTCATCGGCACATAACACGTTTTCCAGAGCCGACCGTAAAAACCATTAAATTGCCAAACTATGGAATGGGACAGTGGTGACGATGTTTGGCTGTTCTCATGCCCCTGGAGGCAATCTAGTCTTTACGGCTTCCCACTCAGACACAAAGAGGATTCGAATACAAGAATTCTGTGGGCATCTGAAACCAGACCTTGTTTCTCTGACTCTTGGCAAGACACTCGACAACAAGTGAGGCTCTGCGGTAACATACCATTGCTCTTGCCTCATGACCTCCCTTTCAAAGCCTCTAGTCTGTTCCTTGTAAAGTCTCTAGTCTGTTCTCTCAAGACCCCAGGCAATTCAGCAGGCACCAGCCAGTCAAGCATCAGATGCCCCAGGTCATTCTCCTAGTCAATCAAATTGGAGTTTATTCTCATAGAAAAACTTGCTGAGTTAAGATCCCAAGGGCCTGTGCAGGAATCTGGAAAAACTCAGTGAGTCTCCACCTTCTGGGTTTCTTGGATGTGTCTCCTCCTGTCACCCTCCTGAATTCCCAGGACCATGACACACAGGGGTTCAGGTTATGCACCGCCCAGGGACCTGCAGGTCCTCCATCTCACAATCAACATGTGACCTGCAAAAGCAGCCCTGGGAATTCTGGGCCCCCAGCTGAGCCCAGAGCAGGGACACACAGGCTGTGCAGACTCTGGAAAACTGGCACAAACTTGGAGGCTGCAGCACACAAGTGCAGACAGCCGCCCCCCAACCTGTGTACACTCTTGGCATCTTTGAGATCTTGTCTCTCACTGACCTGCCAATCTCAGAGCTTGGTTCCCTCTGCCATAGTGCTCCAAGCCTGACACAACTGCCTTACTTGGAGGGCAGAGCAGGGAGCTTAGGATGCATATCAGGGCCTCCAGCAGCTACAAAAAGGCTCACAGCAGGGCTGCTGCCCTCTGGGCTCTGGAAGGCTTCCCAGAGCCAAACTATGCAATCATACAATCATACACCTTTTTATCTTGAACACAAAAGCTTTTTTGTAATCCACATCCCTGAGAGTTGTGCTTCCCCTGTTCTCTCCCAGAGACTTAAATCTGAAATACTCTAAAGCTTTTCCCTCTTGGTACCATGTCTTTGTCTGTTTTTTTTTTTTTTTTCCCTCCTATTCTCTTTCTTTCTCTCTCTTCTCCCACCTTCAAAAGCTGACCTTAGTCAATCCTATCTTTGCTTCACAGGCTTCTGTGCTTTCAGAGTTGGGAGAGATGGTGAAAATCATTGCCTCATTAAAAGATGGGGGAAATGAGGTGACCTAGTTTGTAAGTGACAAACTCATGCTTCCAGCCTGTGACACTGGGTCTCTTTCCATTTCACCACATGGCTTGCCCCCCACCAGCTCCCAGGTCCCTTGAATGGGGGGTCAGCACTATCATACACAGCTGACTAGACTCCCCTTGCCTGTAGTGAATGTCTGGGTACTGTGTCAAAAACAAGCAAAAAAGAACCCATCAAGTTAGCAGAAGGAAGAAAATAATAAAGACTAGAGAGGAAATAAAAGAGAAATTTTTTTAAATAGAAAAAAATCAATAAAACCAAGAGCTAGTTCTTTGAAAGGGTAAATGAAAATCAACAAAACTCTAGCCAAACCTGACAAGATGAAAAGAGAAAGAACCCAAATAAACAAAATAAGAAGTGAACGATGAGAAATCACAATTGATATTGCAGAAATACAAAGACCATAAGAAAATACTATGAACAATTATATGCCAACAAATTGGACAACTTAGAAGAAATAGACAAGTTTAGAAGCATATAGCCATCAGAACTGAATTGAAAAGAAACAGATAATCTGAACAGACTGAGCGCTAGAAGTGAAATAGAACCTGTATTAAGAGAAAAACCACACACACCTTCCTGCAAACAAAAGTGCAGGACCAGATGGCTTCCGGAGAAGGCAATGGCACCCCACTCCAGTACTCTTGCCTGGAAAATCCCATGGATGGAGGAGCCTGGTGGGCTGCAGTCCATGGGGTCGCTAAGAGTCAGACACGACTGAGCGACTTCACTTTCACTTTTCGCTTTCATGCATTGGAGAAGAAAATGGCAACCCACTCCAGTTTTCTTGCCTGGAGAATCCCAGGGGCAGGAGAGCCTGGTGGGCTGACGTCTATGGGGTCATGCGGAATCGGACACGACTGAAGTGACTTAGCAGCAGCAGCAGCAGATGGCTTCACTGGGGAATTCTATCAAGCACTCAGAGCTTACACCCATCCTTCTCAAACTCTTTCAAAAGACTGAAGAGAAGAGAATAGCCCTAAAGTCATTTTATGAAGCTACCAACACCCTGACACCAAAATCGGACAAAGACAATACCAAAAAAAGAAAATTACAGGCCAGTATCTTTGATGAATATAGATGCAAAACTTCTCAACAAAATATTAGCAGACCAAATCAAAAAACATATAAGAAGATCTTACATCGTGATCAAGTCAGATTCATCCTAGAGTCATAAGGATGGCTCAACCTCGCAAATCAGTCTATGTGATGTGCCATATCAACAAAAGAAAAGACAAAAATCGCACAATCATCTCAACAGATGCAAAAAACTATTTGATAAAATTCAACATCCATTCGTAATAAAAAAACTCTTACCAAAGTGGGTATAGAAGGAACATATCTCAATATAATGAAAGCATACCTACTGAAATTAATCTTCAACGAAGGAGACAAGAACATACAATGGGGAACAATGGGGGACAGACAGTCTCTTCAGCAAGTGGTGTTGGGGCGGCTGGACAGCTGCATGTAAATCAGTGAAGTTAGAGCACACTCTCACACCATACAGAAAAATAAACCCAAGATGGTTAAAGACTTAGACGGAAGACATGACCGTAAAATTCCTACAAGAGAATATAGGCAAAACATTCTCTGACATAAACTGTACCAATATTTTCTTAGCTCAGTCTCCCAAGGCAATAGAAATAAAAGCAAAAATAAATAAATGGGATTTAAAAGTTTAAAAAAAGCTTTTGCACAGCAAAGGAAACCATAAACAAAATGAAAAGACAACCTATGGACTGGGAGAAAATATTTGCAAACGATGTGATCAACAAAAGCTTACTTTTTAAAATTTACAAAAAGTTCACATAATTTAATAATAAAAAATAACTCAATTAAAAATGGCAGCAGACCTAACTAGACATTTCTCCAAAGAAGATATACAGATGGCCAAGAGGCACATGTTCAACATCACTAATTCTTGGAGAAATGCAAATCAAAGTTACAAGATACCACCCTCAGCCAAAAAAAGAATAAAATAATGCCATTTGCAGTAACATGGAGGCAACTAGGGATTATCATACTAAGGGAAGTCAGAAAGAGAAAGACAAATACCGTATGATATCACTTATATGTGGAATCTAAAATATGATACAAATGAACTTATTTATAAAAAAGAAACAGATTCACAGTCATAGAAAGGAGAAAGGGGGTGGGGAGGGATAAATTAGGAGTCTGGGGTCAGCAAATACAAACTATTATATAAAAAGACAAGCAACAAGGTCCTACTGTATAATACAAGAAACTATATTCAATATCCTGTAATACACCTTAATGGAAAATAATATGAAAAAGAATACATAGATATGTGCGTATAACTGAATCACTTAGCTATATACCAGAAACTAACACAATACTGAAAATCAACTATACTTTGATAAAAATAAGTAAATAAAATTTTTCTTAAAAAAAGAACCCAAAGAACCCATTGACTGCCAACCACAGTAACACCACCTCCCAAATGGTTATGGGTACACTGCTTCTCTTATGATAAGGCCACAAAGGGTCAGGTTATATCCCTGATCCCCTTGAAAGGCTGGGGATGCATTAGGCACCGCAGAGGGAGGAGCCTGTGGTGGGAAGTTTGCATAAGCCTTCTGGGCACAGAGAGGCCGGCCATCTCCAGCCCCACAGAGGAGGCGCTTCATACAACGGACTGAATCACACAGCAGCCACCCTGTCTGCTCCTCACCGGGCCTCTGCATCTGAAACCAGCCACCTCTTTGTGCAGACAAGGTGCAGCGGAGTCACCTCTGGTCTGGAAGTCCGGAGACCAGTGACATCCTGGATCACCCTCCAACCTGTGCCAGGCCTTCCTTCTGTGAAATGACGCCCCTCTCGTCGTTCAGAATCTATAATTCTCTAAGAAGCAGCCCACCTCTGGACTAAGCAACAGGCTACTGAGTAGCAAGTGCAAGCATAAGGGGCCCAAGCACGAAGGCTGGAGCAGAAGGACACCTTTCTCTTGGGCCACTGGGTTTCACTTGAAGTGTTCTTGCTCTCAAACTGCCAGACCAGGCCTGGGATCAGAAAGGGTGTGGGTCTGATCAGCAGCTTTAGGGGATTTTCAGGTTAGAGGCACCAGGTCTTGTTACCAGAAACCCCCAACCAATACACCCAACCCTTCAGTGTTCCCCTTTCAAGGCCGAGAACAGCCATGCGGATGACAACTGAATTTGCCATGTCCTGCCATTTCTGAGGCAAAGTGCATGGAAGCAGAGCCTCTTACTGGACTGCATCTGTCTGGCCAGAAATGTAGGAATTGGGGAATACTAGGCAGATACAAGGCAGGAGAGGCGCACGGGAGCTCCCCCTTTCCGCCCATGGTCTGAAGTCTGGGTCACCTTTGCCAGGCTCAGCAAGGGAATGTGTGCATCGGGATGCGAGTGCAAGGAAGACGACAACTCACGTGGCTTCTTTTGCCTTCTTCATCTCCCATCGACGTAATGACTGTCTCTGAAAAGACCATCTGTCCGGTCCGGTTGTTTGTGATCTACAGGAGAACAGGGACAGTGAGTGTGAAAGAGAGGGGATTCTGGACAAATCCCACAGGTTGTTGGTTTTTTGTTTTGTTGTTTTCTATTTTCTGAAGCAGGAGCATCTGTCAAAGTAAACAGAATGCCCACTCCTCCCTATGTTTCTGAGCTCCACCAGCAGCATCACATAGTGATTAAGAGACAGAGCAGAGTCTACAGCATGGGGCTGCCAAGTGGAGGACCGAGGAAGTCTGTGTAAAGCACGCAGCGCACAGCCTGTCACCTCGCAAACACTTAACACTAGCTATTTTTATCATTCTTGGGGCTTATTCATTTGAAGCTCCAAGTCAACTTTCTTTTCAACAACTACAGGCCTGGGTAGTGAAGAAAGCAGGTTTTAGCTAGAGCAGGCCCTCCCTGATTCTGGGGAACTGTTTTGTTTCCTCAAGAAAGTGCTTAATTATGTGGCGGCCTTGATGGGAGGGGAACTTGGGGGAGAATGGATACATGTGTAGGTATTGCTGAGTCCCTCTGCTGTCCACCTGAAACTATCACGACATTGTTAACTGGCTATACTCTAGTACAAATAAAAAGTTAAAAAAAAAAAAAAAAGCAAATGCTTAAGTATGCTGAGAGGAGGCCTGGCCCTGTATTCCTTTAGCTACTATCTGCCTGGCTTCTGTAACCAGTAGTGGGCACCTCAAAGCTGGGCCTTAGAAGCCTGATTGGAAGCCTGATTGAAACTCAGGCCACTCTCACCCCATCCAAGGCCATGTCTAACCCTTATGTTGGTGATAAAGGAACAGAAAGAACCTCAGGAGCTACAGGATCGGTGTTCTTTGATCCCTGGCTCAGACACCAACAACCGTCTGGTATGTAACCTGGAACAAATCATTTCTGTTCTCTGATTCACAGTTTTCTCATTTCTAGGCCATCTTTAAAGTTCCTGCCAGCTCTAATATCACAGGCGTCCGCAGCCAAAACAAAGTGGAAACTCTTAGCCTAATGTGCAACAGTGGGTCAAATTCCAGTTTTAATTCCAGTTCTGGAGCATAAGGATCATGTCTTCACCAACATACTTTAAAATTTATTATGTAAATAATTCCTCTCTCCAGCCAAGAAATGATGTCTTCTTCCTTTTATACCAGATTTTCACAAGATTAATCAATGCTATATATTTTTAAAATTATACAGTCCTGTATGTAAAGACCTAGGGACTTCTCTGAGGTTTTATTACACTAAGATGCATTTTTGTATCCCTAGGAAGAGAAATATGTACAATGTTTTCCAAACATGTTTCACCACTGAGCTCTTCTTTTATAAAGCATCAGGCAGGACAGGAGCTCCATGGAACCCACTCAAGAACTACTATACCATACGGATGCCGTAAATTCACCATAAGAACAACAGTAATATTAACAGTAAGAACAATTTGCTGCTGCAAAGGACTTTACCGTTTACAACAACTCACACACTTTAAGTCATTTGGCCCCCACGATACCATAAGGTATTATAGAGGCTGATTTTCCTATTTCATAAACATGGTTAGTGAGGGTCACAAAGCTGAAAATCATGCTCGTTACTGGCAGGACACATACTTGGTTATTCTGATATTCACAAGGAGCAAATTCAAGAAGCAGCCAAATCTACTGGCTAATTATTGTCAGAAAGGATGACTGAATATTGGTTTTGACAGGAATAAAATAATTACTTTTGCAGACAAAGACTGGAACTCTCCAGTCTTCAGATGAGCAATGCTAAAGGATTCTGTTTGGCAGGTGGCTCATTCATTGACGTGAGGGGTGTGCTCTGGAGCTGGGGCTGTGAGTATGCAGTGGGACTAGAGCCACACAAAGGCTACTTTATAGTCAAGGCAATGGCCCACGAGAATTGACCCTTTAATCCACTATGGCACAGAAATGCTATTGTGTCAGCTCAGTCATTACCTGGACACTTGAACAAAAGCAAGGCACTTTTGTGAGAATCTTCATGGCCTTGTGTATAAGCCTTGAGATGAGATCAGAGGTCAATTTTACAGACTCTTACAATGACCCAAACATCTGCACACCAGACTCTCTTTAAAAGAAAACAGGCCACATGATTTGATCTCAAAGTCCTACCAAAGTCACCCTGGAAACATCGCATGCTAGGGGCCAGTGAATGCCACCTTCCTTTGCAATGTTTTCTTTCTCAAATCAGACTGAAAACAAGCCTGCTCTCTCCTCATGCAAGATTTTGGACCAAGAGACACTTAGATGTATGGTAGGTTGGAAAACAGGCCACTGTAAAATTGCTGGATAGCCAGCAAACAGATGAGTGTTTCATCTTGTGGCAATAGAGGTTTTCCATTCTGAAGACTTGAGTATATCACATCTGAGTTCCTCCTAAGGAGATGGTGAAGATCTATTCACCGCAACATGAACTCTATTTCACCTCTCTACTGAATCACAGATAAAAACCTGTGAGATAAATTCCTCAAATTCAATACTGGGAACGTCTTTCTCTAAACACTTATTTGCTTCCTTTTTTCAAGTAATAAAAATCCCTGAACATTCCTTTGCAATTGGACTGGCAGGAAGACTACAGTTAAATTTATTGCTTCAATGCAAAAGCAATTTATGTTTTTGATACCTATCTTTCCCCTTTAAATAATCTCCCTCACTCCCTCTGGCTTTTAACCCGTATTTTACCATCTTTATGTGTATTTTTGACTTGTGTATCAAATATGTAAACATCTGCCCAGCAGACTCTCTTAGAGAGAACACAGACCACACCTTAGTCCTCTGACGGGACTGGGCGCTGAAGAAAGGACGACACGCCGGCCACGACTTACCTTGTGAATCTCTCGGTGGACGTGGATGGTATTATTTCCCACCTTGGTTTCTGTGTTGGTCTCGTTGTGGTAGCTGGGAGGTAAGTGTGCTAGGGTCACTTCTGATGATGTTTTAGCAGCAGCCTCTTCGGCTTCCATCTAATTAAATCAATGAATTTAATGAGCAATATTGTTTTCTCCTGATACATATCAGAGTCCATTAGAAAAAAGAACTACTCTTTTCCTCTTCTGCAATAACAATGGTGCTGCTGATAAGCACCACTGAGAACTGAGTAGAACAAGACGTTGTTCTAAATGTTTTTATATATTATCGTCTTACATCTCACAATCTCCCTATGGGGTGGGTGTTAATGTCCCCATTTCACAAGTGGGGCAACTGAGGCTCAGGAAGACTAGGTAAGTTCTCAAGATTCCCAGGGAAGGGCAGAGTTGGGATTTGAGAATGCCCCCACTGAGCAATCTTGACCCCTGAGAGATGCTCTTGGCGCTGCTCCCATCTCCCCATGTCCTAATCAGGAGGTCACTCACATTCAATTCCCTTACATGACAGCAACCAACTCTATTTCTCTTTGAGAGCATTCTCTGACTACAGAAGTGTGTTCAGTCTGCACAAGCACCAAGTGTTAGGTAGTGAACACCCCAGGGACAACCCTCAATCAGTGAAGAAGAACCTATGAGGGTAAGTACCCCAGTGCCCTCTCTGCTCAGCAGGACCGTTTCTCTCTCTCCAAGGACCTCAGAGAGATGGAACCCTAGTTGTCTCTAGAAGTCACCTGCTCATCAGCACAGCCTTTGCTGCCTTTTTCCTTTTCCATCTCACTCTCCTACTTCCTCCTAGTGTTTCTGGGATCACATCACATTACATGCATGCTAATTCGCTTCAGTTGTGTGTGACTCTTTGCAACCCTACGGACTGCTGTCCGTCAGACTCTTCTGTTCATGGGGAGTCTCCAAGCAAGAATACTGGAGTGGGCTGCCACGCCCTCCTTCAGAGGATCTTCCTGACCCAGGGATCCAACCCGTGTCTCCTGTGGCTCCCATACTACAGGCAGATTCTTTACCGCTGAGCCACTGGGGAAGCCCTGCAAATAAATTATTTGCTCCCAAATCCTTGTTGCAGGGCTGAGTGGGGTTGGGGACCTTCCCCATGACTGGTAGGGTCAGTTATGAGTCCTTCCCATCTACCCTCTGAGTACGAGAGAGACCCCTGTCGAGGTTCAGATGACTCATTCCGTGGTACCCCCTTCTTCTGGCCCTTCTTACACAAGTGTTTTTTGCTGATGTCAGGTTTCTGAGGCCCCTGTCCTCCAATCATGAGCCTCCATGACATCAATACCAGACACATCAGCCGAATTGAATCTGTACCCACTTCCAGACCCAGACTTGATGAGTGGGCACTGGACCAGCCACAGCTGATTGGACTTAAACAGAAGCCACATCATGGACTAGCTGAGCCAACCAGACACTCTCTCTAGGAATTTAAAATGAGAGACACAAAGAGAAGCTGTCACTGGCGGCTGGCAATTTTCCAACAGTGCAGTCTTGACTCTCGGCTATTTTTATTCCTTTAAATGAATCCTCAAAAAGGATTTTAATATTTTTTTAAAAATTACTGTTCTCTATTCCCTTATATACTACAAGAGGCCCATCTTTTCCAATCTTTGCCAACCAGGTTTGCTGAACTGGATATACATGGGGAAAGAATTCCCATGTCTCAATGGAACACAGAGGCATTGCACCAGAAGTGTGAAGAACATCTAGTCAGCAGAAAGCCCAGAAAACCAAACAAGGACTTGGTCAGCAGCCACCATGCACTGTGTTTGACCCTGAGATAACTCCTGACATATCTGAACCCTGATCACGGCCTCCATGCCTGGGCATCAGCTACGTCTGAGCCACTGCACCAGTCCCTTCCATATCTCCTTGCGTATTCACAGCAACTCTATAAGGAAGTATTATTCACCTCATTTGCAGATGAAGAAAATGAGGTTGCCGAAAGTGGAGGAATGTCTAAGGTCATCACATTCTTAGTAGGTGGCAAAACTTAGATTAGAACTCAGGTCGGTCTGACCCCAAATTATATGTTTTTCCTAGTGTAAGAGTCTGCTTGTGCTTTTACTGGGGAGATAGGGCATCCTCACACAAGCTAGTTTGAGAAGGATTACAAAAGTCTCTAGAAGTCAGTCAGGTTCAAAGAAGAGAGAAAAAAGGCTTCCAGGTGGAGGCGAGCCATGATTGAGCTGGTCTCAAAGGACAGATATGCGCTGGATAGAGAGGAGCATAAAGGAGGCAAAACGGTGGCAGCCTGGATGAGAATAGTGTCATGGGCTAGGGCAAGGGGTCCATGCTGGACCCCAAATGGATAAAATGATGGATGATGAAGTAGAGACAGGCTGACAGATGGATCCAGGGTATAGTTCTAAAGCAGATGGTGTTAGCCTAGTTCTCAACCAGAAGGGTACCTCAGAGTCATGCCCAATGCTTTAAAAAATATCTACATATCTGGAGCTGCCAAATTAAAATTTCTGGAGGGGGCACCCCACAAAACAATGAGCTTTCCAGATGATTCTGAGATATTCCCTCCCCTGTATTCACCCCCAGGTAAGAACCTCTGCACCAAGCAATGGGGAGCTGCAGCAAATTCTGAAGACTGCTATTCCTACTAAGTCACTTCAGTCGTGTCCAACTCTGTGCGACCCCATAGACGGCAGCCCACCAGGCTCCCCCGTACCTGGGATTCTCCAGGCAAGAACACTGGAGTGGGTTGCCATTTCCTTCTCCAATGCATGAAACTGAAAAGTGAAAGTGAAATCGCTCAGTCATGTCCAACTCTTCGTGACCCCATGGACTGCAGCCTACCAGACTCCTCCAACCATGGGATTTTCCAGGCAAGAGTACTGGAGTGGGGTGTCATCACCTTCTCCGGTTCTGAAGACTAACTGGGACATAATACAGAATCGAGAGAAGGAAAAGAATGGAGTCAGAGAACTAGCTAGAAGCAGGCTGAGAGTCAGAAGTTATATCTGGGGAGGGCCTTCTATTTGGAGGGGCCTCCAAATAAATCTAGAAGAACTCAGGCTTCTGAGAGCTCGCCACTAGATTTGGCAAGAAGTTGCCCCCAGCAGCATCCGAAGGCAACAAAGTAGATTCTGGAGTCAGGGAACAGGGGATTAAGTCCCAGCTCGGCCACAAAGCAGTCACATGACCTTAGGCAAGATACCAAATACTGGGGTGGCTAATATGTAACACCTTACAGAAAGACCCTAACGATCTTTTTGGTCAACCCAATATCTCTAAACATCAGCTTTCCTGTTTGTAAAATGGTGATGATTCTACTTTATTAGACAGATGTAAGAATTAAAGCTCATGAAATCCAAGAACTTGATCCAGTATCTGCCGTTCGGCAAAGGTATAATAAAGAAAGCAGTTTTAGAAGGAGCCAGTTTGCCAGGGGATGTCTGGGTAGGGGGGGAAAAGGCAGAAGTAGATAACATATGTTCGAAAGGTTTGCTAATAAAATAGAGGAGAAACGGATGAAGTTAAGAGAGGAGACTTAAGACAAAGAAAAAGGCTTTTTAAATTTGTTTTAAGGGAGAGATGCTGGGCTGTTTAGTGATAGAAAAGGAACAGCTGGGAAAGAAGAGGAGTCTGGGGATGCTAGAGGGACTAAATCCAGAAGGAGAAGAGAACATTAGCACTTTTACAATTCCTATAGGAATCAGACTCCTCCAGTTTGGCTTACATATAATTGACAAGGCACCAAATTCAGAATTTGCTCTGGGCTGAGCAGATAGTCTTTATATAAGGCCATTTCCCCCTCAACCAGTGGTTATTCCAACAGAATGAGCTAAAGCTCTTTCATGGCACCACAAACTAAAAATACAGCTTACAGTGGAAATTTCAACCCCAACTATTACTGCTGCTAGCAAGAGAAACTTAAGCCTGAAGCAACAGGACTTGTTTCATAGAGGAGGAATGTGAATATTATTTAACATGGCACTCACAATTGGTTAACTCTGTGTTTGTTAAAGGAACAGAGTAAGAAAAACTGGAGAGAGAAATTCAGGTTTGGTGTTGGCGTTCTTCCTAGGAATAACGAGTTGATAAGAACATTCTATTGTAAAATATGCCCATTACAGACGTGGTAATGGAGGGGTGGGGAGTGGCTTTATCCTCAAAATATGTTTATCAGTAACAAACAGCCCAGACTGAAGCATTTGAAGATTTGCTTCCTCTCAAGAATGATCCTATAACCAGAGTTAACTTTTTTCCCTTAGGAGAAATCAGCAGCTTGAAGTCAGCTGGAATATTTTAAATGTCAGGAAGTTACTTGAAAGCAGATTCATGATGCAACTATGTAAACAATTAATGCATTTGGCCGAAGGTCCTTTTCTGTTCTTTACTGGGACAGTAAGTAAATAGCAATTATCTTGTGTTTATGAGATTTAAGGGGCTTTCTCGCAATCTCTTTTTAAAAATTAATACTAATAGCCCTAATCCATTGTGATTCTATTATATATCAGACACTAGTGGTTCTTCTGTTATCATTCATACTAGTGCTATTAATATGATGATAATGAGTGTGTCTGTGTGTTAAGTTGCTTCAGTCGTGTCCAAATCTGCCACCCTACGTGCTGTAGCCCACACCAGGCTCCTCTGCCCATGGGATACTCCAGGCAAGAATACTGGAGTGGGTTCATACCCTTCTCCAGGGGATCCTCCTGACCTAGGGATCGAACATGGGTCTCATGTCTCCTCCACTGGCAAGCAGCTTCTTTTCCCTTAGTGCCAGTGGGAGCCACTACTTATTGAGAATCAGCAATTTCTCATAGTCCTTACAACAGCGACATGAGGGGGCAGCTTCTATTGCACCAGTTTTACTTAACCCCATTTTATTTTTTGGCTGCACTGCATGCCTTGTTGGAACTTAGTTCCCCAATCAGGGATTGAACCCAGGGTCACAGCAGTGAAAGTGCTAAGCCCTAACCACTAGACCACCAGAGAAGTCCCTACTTAACCCCATTTTTGACAACCAGATAGCATGCTTTACTTGCATCCTTTCATTTAATTCTCCCCTTCACCCCAGAGGTGGACATTTCCTCCACTTTGGAGCCTGGATCCCATTACTCATACATGGCAGAGCTGGGATGAGATAAGAAAGGTTGGCTCCCATTGAGTCGGGTGGACGTGGCAGCCAATGTCTCCCTGGGTAGCAGACTACAGAACTCAGGCAGAGTCAGGTCTGGAGCAGGAAGGTTGGGGCCCAAGCAAAGGCATCATGGCCAACTCCCATGGAGTGAGCACCAGGACCCTGGACTGCTGGGCCCCAAACTGCTCTGATTAATGAAAAGACTGAACAGGCCTCCTCGGCCCCCTCACCAGGAGCTACCAGCAGAGGACCGCACTGTGTGGTCAAGTTCACACTTGAATAAAACAGGGAGGTGACCTGATGAGTCTCAATGGGAAGCCGTGGGCAGGAGGGAAAGTCCTAGAACCCAGTGAAGGGAAGCAGATGACTTGCTCTGGAACCAAGGATGATGTGTTCAGTTTAATCAGTGAAGGTGCAGAGTTAAAATTCACTGGGGCCTGTCTGACGCCCCAGCCCCTTTCATTGTTTCGTGTCAGGATTCTCTTGCTTTCACAGGAAACAAAGTCTATATCTGGAATCTAGCCTGTCCAGTGGATGTTCAGGTATAGCTACCCAGGCAACCACCTTCCAACCCAGTGTCTCCTCCACCAGTGTCCAGGGTCCACCAGGTCGACTGTTGTGGAAAGGAAGGGGAACAATCCCCAGACTAACAGGTGTGGGAGGAAAAAGCCACCTCGCCTAGTAGACCAGAGCCAGCTTTGGAGGCTTTGCCCAAATGCACTGTGGAGAAGCAGGGACATGGAGGCACCTGACCATCCAGCCTAGACATCTGATCTCTCACTGACTCCTTCCCTGGGATGGCTGGCTTCTCTCCAAAGACAGGCTGCAGCCAGAGTCAGGCTCAACAGGGGCCACGCCCACCCACCCCAGGCAGCAGGGCCACCTGGCTGGAAGAGCTGGACCATCTGCACCTCCTCTCCAAGCAACCCTGGCAATGCTTGCATGCTGATCACGGAGGATGCCATCCACAGCGTTTGAACCTGGGAGGCGACGGAAGCAAGAAACAGGCAAAGTTTTCCCAAGATGTCTGGTATCTGATAACTAACAGCTGCTATATATGCACATCTATTATACTCCAGGTGCCACACATATCACAGATTTAATTCTCATGGAAAACTGAGGTAAAGAATGTTAAGGGATTTGGCCAATGCCACCCTACGGTGAATGGCAGAGGAGGGCCCTGAGCCCAGGACTGACTCCAAAGCACCCTTGGAAACGCGGTGGGGGGTGGCCTTTCACTTTGCTCCTGCTCCTCTCACCCACCACCCACTGACACTGATGGTGATTCCCAGGTCCCTTCTTTGCCCCACATGGCATTAGGGGAAGCCCAAACAGATTGCCAGCACAGCTCAGGGCTTTTTGTCTGCATATGGAGAAGGGGATGACAGAGGATGGCATCACCCACTCAATGGACAGGAGTTTGAGCAAGCTCCAGGAGTTGGTGACCGGCAGGGGAGCCTGGCGTGCTGCAGTCTATGGGGTCACAAAGAGTCCGACATGACTGAGCGACTGAACTGAATGGCACCGTAATTGTCTCTTGGGAAGATGGCACAAGCTCCAAGCCCAACAGACAAGCTAGGACTTGAGATACCTGGCGCCTCCTCTGGAAAACCAGTGCTGGAATATCAGGGGCCTTGCAAGCATCCGCTTAAAACAGGATGAGGCCAACCGCACACCTGAAGTTAATTGTAAGGTGATGGCCGGCAGCCTGCAAGCAGGTGGTGACCCTAGTTGACCATGGGTGGGTCCAGCCGGTGTCTCTGGGTGAACAGCCTCAGATCCAGAGCTTTTGGCAGGAACCAGGTGGGATTTGGGATCACCCCCGCACTGCCTCCAGATAACTCGAAATCTGCTGCCGGCTGTGCCCAGCCCCTTAGCGGACCCGAGGACCCTGGCCAGCTGTTGGCACACGGCTTCGCCAGCTCCCACTGTCACCCGCCTCGCGATTCCCGGAGCGCAGGCCCCTCGGGCGCACCCACCTCCTCCACCGCGCTGCGCAGTTTGTACTGCGTGTCCTCCATCAGTTCCTCAACCTCGCGGAACATCTCGTTGAGAGTGGCCTCCTCCTGCGGGTAGTTGAGAGCCGGGCCGGGCTCGATCGGGGCAGAGGTGACCGTCGGAGCCGGCGCGGGGGCCGTGGGGACCGCCGCCGCCAGCAGCAGGCAGAGCAGGGTGCCCCCGAGCCGCCGCATCTCCGCCGCCGCCTGCGCGTCCCAGAATGCGGTCAGAGGCGCGCCGACCACCCGCTCGCCCGCGCCGCCGCCCCGCCCCGCCGCACCGCCTCCGGCTCTCACAGCCTGGCCCGCCCCCGGCGTCCCGCTTCCCCGCACCCACCCCCAGAAAGGAGGAAACTGAGTCTCCGGAGGACTCAGCATCCCCAGACCGGGAAGCCCACCCCCACCCCCACTCCAGCCCCGCGCCCGGATCCTCTCCGTACCCCCACCCCCATACTCGAGCACAAGCCAAGCTCTGCTACAGCCCCCAGGGATAGCTCCCTTCTGCGAGCAACAGAACTCAGGCGCCCCTACGCTTACACCCATCTTCCCCCCACCCCCGCCCCAGGGCCCTCTCCCCGCCCTTCCCGCTCCCCCACCCCGCCTGGGTCCCGGGTTTGAGCCCTGTTCGGGTCTCCACCAGGTCAGAGCGCAGCCGTGCTGAGCGACCCTACTCTCCCGCCCCCTATTCGATCCCCCATCTTGAGTGGTCAGAGAACTCAACACCCCCACCCCCGGGGCTGGAACCAAATCCGACGCCCAGTCCTCCTCCACCCACCCCGGAGGGACCGAGCTGAGCCACCCCCTTCCCCGCCGCCGCCCTGCACCCACCCCAACTGGACTGCGCTGCGCTCTGGTTTGGACCTGCCAGGCCTCGCCGGGGTCTGCCTCGAGGCTGCGGAGCGAGAGCTGCTTGGTAGGCGGACCGCCGGCGCTAGGAGATCAGCAGGGATGCGGCAGCGATGGTACCCCGGCGAGCCCGCAGCGCTCGCCCCGCCCACCCCCGCCCCTAGGGAGGGGCTGCGGCCCAGCCCGCCGCTATTGGCCGGCCCGGGCGCAGCGACCTCCCACCCCAGGCTGGCCTCTGCCACCGCGCCTGGCCCTGCAGGAAGCTGACCCCTTCTCTGCATCCCGTTGCCGCCCGGCATCCCAGGGCGGCATTGTCGTCTCTGGCCCAGATTCTTGCCACACTTTCCATGAGGTGTTCTTTCTGTGTCCAACTCTCGCCACCTTGCCTTTTCCAGGTTATTCTGTACCTGGCAGGCTGGCACTCAAGGCCCGTCACAAACTACTGGTCATAATCCCTCTGCCGTGGTTAACTTCTACTCCAGCCAAAAAAACCCACCTGTAGCTCCCGCTAGGTGAGCTCCCGTCCTAGGTCCTGAGAACGTCAGCAAGCTCGTTAAGGGCGGCAGAGTGGTTAAGACCAGACTCTGCAGTCAGGCTCCCTGGTGTCAACCCCAGTTCTGCTCCTTAGGACTTTAAGGATCTCCAAGTTATCAGATTTGTGTCTCCCCAGTTAGCCCAAATGTAAAATGGAGGTTGGAGTATGAAAATTAAAAAAAAAAAAAAAATGTTGCTTGCCATCTGATTCTATAGGAATGAAGTCACTAGCCCCTGAAGTTGCTGACCTTCAGCATACCTGTGAAAGGAGTTCGGGGCAGAGATGGCAGCTGAGGCATTCTGTGCTCTGGGAAAATGGCAGAGCAGGCGTTCAGATAGTTAAGTATTTTCAGGAGGGAGATTTATGAACCTGAACTCTTGCATCATCCCATTCTTAGAAAAGCACTAAAACTATGAAGTAACACATGTGTTCCTCATGATTAGCAGCCACGTTTTATTGAGATGTGGCCTTGGTTGCACTTATCCCTTTTGCCAGAGTCATGGATATGCTGACCTTCCCCCCTCCACCTTACCTCTTTGAAGCAGTTCCACAGAGCCTTCTGAGAGGCTGTCTCATGGGCCGTCATCCTCAGTAGGTCCCCAAGGAAAACTGAAACTCACAGCGCTCCTGTTGTTTTTCTGAATTCAGTTGACAAGTAGTAAGGGTACCTTGTAGGTAACAAGGATATCACACACAGGGAAGTGGGGTATAAAGGTCAGCTATTGCAATGAGAACAGAACTCGGTCTATTCACAGTACTCTCCTTAGGGCCCTGAACAGAGAGCACTCACATAATTTTTGAAAAATACCTGTATTTTATTTGTCAAACTGCCTCCTATTTCTTCCTATTACCTTTTCTGTCTGGAGAGCCTTCCCTTCTCCCCTCAGCCAGACTAACTCCATCCCATATTTCAAGACTCAGAGCCTCTTGTTACCTGGCCCAGCTCCATCTCATTTCTCCTCTAGGACCACCACACCCCACCTCCCCCTCCGCCCATGTCCTTCCCAATGGAAACCCTGATTTGCCATGATCTATAGGTCTGGTCACTGGCCCAGGAGCTCCTAGGAGGCAGGGACCAATTTGCTCACCTTTGTGTCACTGCTGCTGCTGCTGCTGCTGCTGCTAAGTCACTTCAGTCGTGTCCGACTCTGTGCGACCCCATAGACGGCAGCCCACCAGGCTCCCCCATCCCTGGGATTCTCCAAGCAAGAATACTGGAGTGGGTTGCCATTTCCTTCTCCAATGCATGAAAGTGAAAAGTGAAAGTGAAGTCACTCGGTCATGTCTGACCCTCAGCGACCCCATGGACTGCAGCCCGCCAGGCTCCTCCTCCGTCCATGGGATTTTCCAGGCAAGAGTACTGGAGTGGGGTGCCATTGCCTTCTCCTTGTGTCACTGGGGCTTCAGTTATATTCCGTACTTGGTCACCAAGAAATGGATGGACTGGTCATTCTATCAGCTACTACTGATATATCAATATAAGCAGTTACACTACTGAGAACTTGCTACGTGCCAGCAACAAGTATCAACACATTTAATTCTCAAACAATCTCTGAGGTTGGTACTACTACTTTTATTCCATCTCACAAATAAGGAAACTTCCCTAAGGTCATGTAGCTCCTGTGTAATTGGTTGAACTGGGATTTGAACACAAGAATCTGGATCCAGAGCCTTCACCCTTCGTTGCCAAACTCCTCTCCTATAAACCTGGTCAGGAAGTATGAGAGGACTTGGGAGCATGAAATAAGCAATTTCTGCAGGTGACCACTTAGAAAACACGTGTTTAGAAGAGAGAATTCAGGACATGCCACCCCAAAATATGCCACTTTGGCACATTGACTATTTTGAATGGAAGCTGCTCGAGAAACAGCAGATACACCTGCCCCTTTCTACCTAAAAATAGGCCTTAAAATTTCTCGGGAGAGAGATGCCCTCCATGTACCAGCGAGAGAACATCCTTATCACCAGAGAGGAAGTCAATGCCAAAATGGATCTGTACAGACACACTTACTAAAATAATCCTTATCTTAGATTTGCCCCATATCACTCCCAGTCACTTCCCCACAATTCACTGTCCCTAACCCAACGCCCTTGGCCTTGTCACTTCTTCACAAATCTATCATTTCTTTGACTAAAAGGTATATAAGCTTTCTGCTCTAGGTACCTTCTCAGGTCTTCATTTTTCTGTGAAGTCTCCCAGGTACATGTGAAATATTTCTGGTGTGGGCATGCAGCCTGTGGGGTCTTAGTTCACCGGCCAGGGATGGAAGCACCTAGTTCTAACCACTGGACCCCCAGGGAAATCCCTACATGTAAAATTTTAATAAAATGTGGATGTTTTCATCCTGTTACTCTGTGTTTTGTCTGTTTAATTTTTAGGCCCAGCTGGGGACTCTAAGAGGGTAGGGGAGAAACTTTTCCCTCCCTACAAGGACCATGGCCTCTTTGGCATGTTCATCCAGCTGAGTCCACAGCAAAGTGTCATTCAGGAAGAAAACATATGGGGGCTTTCTTGGCATCAAGCATGGTGCACACCCCAAATCTGTAGTGAGGGATGGGACTCAGAGAAGTCAGACTCTCTGCCCAGAGTCAGAGAGCAAGTGAGAGTTCAGTCTGGAACTAGACTCTGACTGACTGTAAAGCTGGCACTCTTAACTTTCCTTCTCATGATTGTCTTTGCACATGTCTTCAAATCACTATATATTACCAAGATGTGGCTTCTAGCCATGTTCTTTTCAATTTCTGGGCCTTTGGATCAAGCCCTGCTAAAAATCCAGGGAAGCCCATTCACCCCCAGTATCCCCTGCTCTGCAGCCCTGGCTCAGCTATTCATCAGCTTTCTCAGGGTGGCTCACCCTGTGCAAAGAGCCTGGAATGCAATCTCCCCCACCTTGCCACTCCAGGCACATACACTAGGAAGAAACTAAAGCAGAATGGAGACACTATGGGGCCAAGACAAGGCTTTTTGTGGTGCAGATTTACAGAGCAAACTGTGGAGTCCTGCCCCGAGGCCACTGCAGTGGAGCCCAGAACCAAGGTCGCCTCCAGAACTGACTGAGACCCTTTGTAGCCATTGCCAAAAGCCCTGCTTGATCATCACCAACAAGCTTTCTGATCCCACATTAGGCCAAAAATGCCCACCCCAGTACCTACCCTATAGCACTCTATCCAATCACCTAATGCCAACCTTCCAACAGGAATTTTCTTTGTCTTGAGGCTATAAAGATTGGCTACTTGCCCATGAAAAGAGTCGGCTCTCCCTTGAGCCGGGCTGCTATTCTAACAGTGCCCAGTGGACTCTCCTTGGCCTGTCAAGAGGTGTTGGCCTGCTGTGCTTCCGGTGCTCACGTTATCTCTGCTCTTTGTTCTTTTCTCTTTTTTTTGGAGTTTTTATTCTTTTTTTTTTTTTAACTTTACAATATTGTATTGGTTTTGCCATATATTAGTATACTAACGCATATATATGGAATTTGGAAAGATGGTAACAATAACCCTGTATATGAGACAACAAAAGAGACACTGATGTATAGAACAGTCTTTTGGACTCTGTGGGAGAGGGAAAGGGTGGGATGATTTGGGAGAATGGCATTGAAACATGTATAATATCATATATGAAACGAGTTGCCAGTCCAGGTTCGATGCACGATACTGGATGCTTGGGGCTGGTGCTCTTTGTTCTTAATAAACTTACTCCTTTCTGCAATACTCTGTGTTTGGAAATTCTTTTCCAAATCTAGCTCGGACTGCCTCGACACAAATCATGGTCTTCTATTCCTCCACGTTGCTGACTTAAAGGACTAGAATTTTCTCCAAGTAAGGCTTGTCTTCTACCTTATGTCTTTTGCCTGAATTCTAGAATTCTTGACTTTTAGATTGAACTTTTAAAAAATGAAAAAGAAAAATTTGACCTGCCCCCAAGCGACAGGTGAAGGACTATGCGTCCCCTCATATGAGGTCTAAGTTTTGTACCCTGAAATGTAGAAATGTATCAATAGTGCCATTATTAAGTGAAAGCAGCAAAAAAAGATAAAAGGGAAAAAAAGAAAGGAAAGGTGAGAAAATCTACAGTCTGCAGATGTAAGTGCTCCCAGGGCGCAGCCTGGTAAGGTAATCTTATCACCAGCCTGAGGCAGGAAAACTCATGGGGCGCAGGAGGTGGGGAGTGAGGAGGGTAGGGGATGTGTGTGGAGTGGGGGGTGGGGGTGGGGGATGAGGGGGTGGAGGGTCGGGTCAGGTGGGTGGCCACAGAGATGGGCCTCAACCAGACCTACACATATTGGCTCCAAGAAGCTCAGGGACAGGAGTGGGGGGAGCCCTCTGGGTTTGGGGTCTGACTTGAGAAAGGGTCACAGTCTGGATGTTCATTGTGAACAGACAGCCCAGGGGCACACAGAGCAGGCAGAGCCATCCAGATTGACCATCTTTAGGGTAATGAACTTGCTAAAACACCACAGTTTCTTCTATATCCCTGGTCTAAGCTCTGTATCCATCAGGGATGTTGTTTTCTTTCCTTTAGGGTGTTGGAAGCACTTCAGAATTATCATTCAAAATTTTTCTAAGTCCTCACATTTTCTCTCATGGGCTCTCACTTTGTGATTGAAGAAGTAGAAGCAGAGAGGTTGTCACCTGCTGGAAATTACATACTAAATCAGCACCCACACAACAATTTCAAGCGTAGCTATCTCAGACATCTGCTCTCGGCCATGTGCTTGAAAACACTTCTTAGTGTCTTTAGCAGAAGGATGGATGAACAGGTTTCTACAAACAACAGAGAAGAAAATGGCAACCCACTGCAGTGTTCTTGCCTGGAGAATCCCATGGACAGAGGAGCCTGGCGGGCTACAGTCCATGGAGTCACGAAAGAGTCAGGCGGGACTTAGCTGCTAAACAAGAGTTAAAGGTATGGACCAATATTTCTAGGCAACAATGTGGTTACATTTTGAAAGACAAATGTGGCAATTTTCAAAATGAGATGCACAGAATGCTTTTTGTGCTTATTTTAAAATCTCAAAACAATTATCTACTGTTTTTGAAGGCTACAAATAAGGGAAAAATAACAGAAATGGGCAGGCTGCCTCTGAGATGGAAGTTAGGGGAGGAGGTGGGGAACATCTTCAGTCACATTTCTAACATTTTATTTCTTTAAGAAAGAGAATGTGGCAACGTGGAGTTCTGAAGCAGAAGTGTCCAAAGACAAATGACTACAGTTGATGAACAACATGTGAGTATATGGGGATGTCTGTTGTATTATTTTCTGTATATTTAAAATATACAGAATATTTAATATACAAACTATATTTTAAATAGTTTGTAAATAAATTGGTGACTCTGTGGTAAAGAGACCATCTGCCAATGCAGAAGACATGAGATGTGAGTTCAATCCCTGAGTCAAGAAGATTCCCTGGAGGAAGGCATGGCAGCCCACTCCAGTATTCTTGCCTGGAGAATCCCATGGGCAGAGGAGGCTGGCTGGCTACAGTCCATGGGGGTCATAAAGAGTTGAACACAACTGAAGTGACTTAGCATGTGAATAAACTGAAACAAGCAAAAACTTAAAAGGCAGGCACCCCTACCCCAGTCCCCCGCCTCTATCCTGCACCCCTCCAAAACAAAACAAAGCAATACAACCTCTTAGAGCCAAATAGACTTCTTAGATCTATTCCTGGCAGGAATGCTCTCTTCCTCAAGGCCCAGCAGTGGCCCCTACTGCTATGAGGTGAGAGGGGAGGAAGGGAGGGTCCACACCAGGCCCAGTAGAAGAGGCCTTTCTCTTCATAAAAGGCCCTTTTGTCTGTTCCAATGCTTGGAAGCTTTCCTTCTGTAGTGGATGCAAGCGTAAGGGGAGCTGGACTCAAGTAATGACCCTGGGGACTGGATGGGGCTTATCTGTCAAACCCTCCCCCAACTCACCGCCACCACCAAGATAGGGTAGAGTTTACAAACAAGGAAACCTCAGACTTCCACAACTTAGAGGCACACAGTCCAGATAGGTGACTATCGTTACCTGATTTTTAAAACTTCAACCATTTAGAATAATTAATTGAACCAAGGAAGGATTTATTCCACATTTCCCTTTTTCTTTCCCTTCCATCTTATTAATAGATAGACTACACTGAACATAATTTGGAAACAAATGTGAAGGGTTGGCTCAGAGATCTGCATGACTATTTAGTATTTAGTAGCTGTTAGCTGGAATGCAGGCCCCGTGAGATTGTCCAGGATACCCAGCTCTGCAACCACCTCCTGTCCTGTCCAGCAGGCAGTATGTAGGGAGTTTGCACTCAATAAGGAAATCCTGAATGAATGTGGGCCTGTTAGGGACTGGAGTCCCCACCCACAAGGAGTCTATAGTATATAAAGAAACAGAGAAGTAAGCAGATACTATCAGGGCAGTAAGACAGAAAAAAAGACATGAGAACTTGATTCTTTTTTTTTTTTTTTTGAGAACTTGATTCTTTTCAGAACATCCATAGGAGGTGAGAGGAGTCCACCACGGTCCAACTATCTCTAGGGAAGTGGGCAATCCCGTCTATCTGCATGGATGACCCACCTCTCTCACCCCTTTGATTGGAAAGGGATGAATACCTGTCTGAAACCCATTTGTTTTCCACCTGAATTTTAAGGCTGGAGGCACCATTGTTCCGCGACCTGAGGATAAAAGCCAACGCAGTAATAAATCAGAGAGAGAGATTGAAGGAGAGACACATTTAGAGAAATGAGGTTCTATGAGTGTGAGAAAGTGGGTGATGAGGAGAGAGGGGCACCCTCGCCCCATGATGTCATTCTGGTTCTTGGTTCTAATTTTTCATGAGTTTGAAACCCAGCTGCCCTTAGACTCTGAGATGTTTGGGGATTCTCATATATTTCCCTTTTTGTTCCAGATGGGTTTCATAACTTTCTTTTATTGGCTACCAAGCTGCCCTAAATGTCTAGGGTGGGGCTGCCTATATTTTAACAAGACAATCTGCATCAAGGAAGTTTGCATTAGAGGAGGTCCATGACTAAGAAATAGAGGGCCATCAGGTTCAGCAGAACAGGGAATGGTCAGCCAGGGGTCTCCTCCCCTTCGCTAGCAACTCTGACGCAAGATGTCAGTCACCAATTTTTATCGAGGCTTCCCAGTTCCTGTCTGTAAGTTATGATTGTTATGAAGAAATTGGTGCCAAGATCTTTCTGAATGGAAACTCCATCTGGCTTTGGAAAGAGTGTTCATGTGGATTCAAGGTTTCCATGAGTAACAGCTACTGAATATCCAAAACATATATTTACTGTGCCAAGTTTCCATGGGTCGGTGAACAAAAGAGACCCAGAGGGCCATATTCCTGGCTGTCGCCCTCGGACTGAGATACTGGAAGGGTGAGCCCCAAGCCTGGTTGTCTTGCTTTGCTATTTAGGAGGTGGATTCATGTGCTCTGTATATTCTTGCATGTGTATCTAAAGAGGAGGATGATAAAGGACCAAGAGAATTTTAGTGGAGCCCGTGACAAAAGAGAAAGAGCAAAGAATTGATGTTATCAGGCAACCATAGAGGAAGACTATAGATGTGTTTCTACCCAGTTCTTTGCATTGCTTTGGGTCAGAATGGTGTGCTTATTTCTTCCCTGGAGCAGTTTTCAGTGCTGGCTCCATAATAGAATTACCTGGGAAGTTTGCTAAACAATTTTTTGGGGCTCCAAAATCACTGCAGATGGTGACTGCAGCCATGAAATTAAAAGACGCTTACCCCTTGGAAGGAAAGTTATGACCAACCTAGATAGCATATTCAAAACAAAGACATTACTTTGCCAACAAAGGTGCGTCTAGTCAAGGCTATGGTTTTTCCAGTAGTCATGTATGGATGTGAGAGTTGGACTGTGAAGAAAGCTGAGAGCCAAAGAATTGATGCTTTTGAACTGTGGTGTTGGAGAAGACTCTTGAGAGTCCCTTGGACTGCAAGGAGATCCAACCAGTCCATTCTAAAGGAGATCAGTCCTGGGTGTTCATTGGAAGGATTGATGTTGAAGCTGAAACTCCAGTACTTTGGCCATCTGATGCGAAGAACTGACTCATTTGAAAAGACCCTGATGCTGGAAGGGATTGGGGGCAGGAGGAGAAGGGGACGACAGAGGATGAGATGGCTGGATGGCATCACCAACTCGATGAACATGAGTTTGGGTAAACTCTGGGAGTTGGTGATGGACAGGGAGGCCTGGCATGCTGCAATTCATGGGGTCACAAAGAGTCAGACACGACTGAGCGACTGAACTGAACTGAACAGATGCCTGAGTGTCCTTTGGAGATACTGATTCAGTAGCTAAGAGAGAGGATCCTTCAGGGTACATTCTGGAATAGTCCTCACTGAGAATTCGTTTTTTGTTAAGTCTCACCAAAGATCTCTCCTCTCATGCCATCAGCCTGTCCCCTGATCTGTGCAATAGCCAGCAGCACTTGCTTCCCCCTGGATGTGACTGGAAGCTGCTGGAAAGATGGCTGGACTTGGAGCTGGATAATGCTGAATTTAGGTTTGGGCTTTTACCCTAACTGCTGTGATGTGAATATCCCAGGGCGCTCTAGCTTATGGGCACATTATGCCCAAACCACAGGGCTTTTAGCCCACACCTGCTGTCACTGAAATAATCTGGAAAGTCCCCAAGAGATGTGTTTGTGCATCTGTGATTCAGCTCTGGTTTCCAGTTACCTCCGCTATCACCATCTTCAAAATTGCTGTGCCACCTTGAAGATAATGAGTCAAAACTTAATAGGTGAAGAGCTCAACAATGTAGCATGGTGTTTCCAGTGGGTAGCTGCTGTTGGTTTTTGCTACATTAAGATCTTTGCTGGGCAGCAGTAGAAAGGCAATGGCAACCCACTCCATTACTCTTGCCTGGAAAATCCCACGGACAGAGGGGTCTGGTGGGCTGCAGTCCATGGGGTCGCTAGGAGTCGGACACGACTGAGCAACTTCACTTTCACTTTTCACTTTCATGCACTGGAGAAGGAAATGGCAACCCACTCCAGTGTTCTTGCCTGGAGAATCCCAGGGACGGGGGAGCCTGGTGGGCTGCCATCTATGGGGTCACAGAGTCGGACACGACTGAAGCGACTTAGCAGCAGTAGCAGCAACAGCAGTAGAAAGGAATGAACTACTTACACACACAACAACACAAATGCATCTCTAATGCATTATGCTAAGTGAAAAAGAAGCCAGACTCAAAAGGCTATATACACTGATTCCATTTATGTGATGTTCTAGAAAAAGCAAAATTACAGGGACTACCAACAAGGCTGGGGTGGAGGGAGGAGGTGTTGACTGTAAAGGATCACAGGGATCTTCAGGGGATTCTATACTTTGATGGTGATGGTAGCAGACACACAAAGTTAGTATCCTTTTGTCAAAATTCGTAGACCTGTCCACTAAAATCTCTGAATTTAATATATGCAAATTATACCTACGCTAAAAGAAAATGGGGGGAGGGAAATATGCAATTAACTTGCCCAAGGTCCAAGCCAGGGATTCAAACACCACTTGGCAGTGTGGGCTCAGGAACCTTGGGCAGCTCGAGAGGGAGGCACACCTCTCAGGAAACACTGTCCCTGGTCAGGAACATCAAACAAAGAAGTCCCAGGTGGGGGCACTGTAGTGTGGGGAAAGTGTTCCAGTCATGGTTTTGGAACCTTCTAGATTTATTATTATTATTTTCGATATGAATTCTTTTTTAAAATAATTATTTTAGGCTGTGCTGTGTCTTTGTTGCTACGTGCAGGCTTTTTCTGGTTGCAGCAAGTGGGAGCTACTCTTTAGTTGTGGTGTGAGGGCTTCTTATTGCAGTCGTTTCTCTTCTTATGGAGCCTTGGCTCTAGGCATGCAGGCTTCAGTAGTTGTGGAGCGTGGGCTTAGTTGCCCTGAGACATGTGGAATCTTCCCGAACCAGGGATCAAACCCTTGTCCCCTGCATTGGTAGGCAGATTCTTAGCCACTGGACCCCCAGAGAAGTCCCTTTGTAGATTTATAATCTTGGATAAGCTAATTTCTCTTTCTAAACCCTAGTTTTCTCAACTTTAAACTACTTTCTCCTTTCCTAGAAGGACTTTTGCGTCATTGTAAAGAGAAGGAGCCCGGGAGCAACCCCAACTCTGTGTTACTTTCCAGCCAGGTGAGTGGGACAAGCCTCTGAGACTCTGAGCTCCACTTTTTGCATCTATAAAAGACCAGGGACTGCATCGACCTCATGGGACTGATGAGAGCCTTACAAGAAACAGCTCCTTAAGGCACTCAGCAAAGCGCCCAGCACTTAGCAGGCATCAGTGAGTATGAACTATTAAGATATGATCACTTCCACATCGTTGCCAGGTCCGGCCAACAAAGCTCTTGCAAAGCGAGCTGGGAACAGAGCTCCCTTTGTGTGCCCTCAGCCGGGGCCCTGGGGAAGCCTGAGCGAGGGGAGTGTCCACGGCAATTTTGCTCAGACCGAGAAGGGTTGTGGAGGGTCTTGTGCAGACAGCTCTTCTCTGTTTATGCAGGCAAACCTTTTGTCTGCTTCGGTGCACAGTGCCGCCAGCATGGCTGGGTCAGAAGAAGTTCACATAATAAACACGCTCTGTACTCAGAACACGCTCCCATCCATGCTTAGGTCCTGCAGCTGAGGCACCTACAGTTTAAACTCTTTCTTTTCTCGCTCATGGTCTGCATACCCCTTCCTGCAATATGATTTTCATCCAGTCCCCTGATGACACGTGAGCAAGAGTCAAAGTCCAAAGTCCCATTGTTAACAACAGAAAGACTTTCTATGATTGGAGCAAAATTGTCTTCTCACTTTTATCCCTCTGGCATGGTCACTCTTGACTCCTTGATCTAAAGCAAATGCTTGGAGTGGGTCTATTTGCTTAATGTCTCTGCAAGGCAATAGCCCCATGCCAGTATGATTGGACTATTTTGGAAATTCACCCTGCTGGCCCTGAGGCTGACCATTGCTGCTGAACAGCACCTATCATCTTTTTGGCTGGTGTCCTTAAACCTTAGCAAGTATCAAAATTGCCTGGAGGCAGTGGCAGTGGGTCTTAGACTCCCGGATGAGGCCCTGGGCTTTGTGTCTCTAACAATTTTCTAGGTGATTTTAATACTCTCTGTCTGGGGACCAAACCTTTAGAACGTCTATTCATAATTGTTGGAGGAGATGCTAAGTTTCGCCAGAGATCAGAAGATGGTGGCAGTGTTGCTGGTAGCACCCCAGCCCAGGTCAAAGAGAGACCACAATTGTAGATAAAGTCAAAAGGGAAATTGAAGTGCTTTCCAAATTTTTCATTCTATTTTCTACCAACAGCTATCATCAAACATTCTTGATGGGGTTCAAATTAAGAAGCAAGAAAGGAGAAATTGGTGAAAGATTTGCTCAAGGAAATGGACCATTGAAACCCAGAGCGACAAAGAATGATGCTTAAAGAACACAACTGATAACTAAGGAGTCAAGCTGAAAAGAAGAGTGTTGAGTGTCACAGCCAAGGCAAGGTGAGGTCAGAAACAGGTAGACAACAGAATGTGCACACATTAGAAGCAGAATAGGGTACAGAACTTGCCACAGGTCATGGCAGGCAGTGCAGCCTCAAGTCTGTAAGGGCACATGGGGACTGGGGAGTGGTCTGCCTTCATGAACTGATGGCTATATAAATCCTGGTGTAGATAGCTGACTGTTTATGGGGCCTGACAGGACTGAACAATTCTCTTAAAACTTAACTGCTAGGTGGCCAGAAACCTTATGCTTTAAGAATTGTATTTGGTAAAACTACAATGAGATACTGTTTTTACCTATCAAAAGAATGAGGTTGCTCTATCTTTTCTCATTCATTCATCCATTTTATCTCTTGGGTGCTTCCACATGCTAACCTCTGCTCTAGGAGCTGGAGAAGACACTGAGGTTGGGAAAGATTGAAGATAAAAGGAGAAGGGAGTGGCAGAGGATGAGATGGTTAGATAGCGTCACTGACTCAATGGACATGAGTTTGAGCAAACTCCAGGAGATAGTGAAGGACAGGGGAGCCTGCAGTCTATGGGGTCGCAAAGAGTTGGACATGACTGAGCAACTGAATAACAACGAAAGGAATTGGGAATAGAGATGGACAACACAGCAAAGTCTCTGTCTTTGTTGAGTTTTCATCCCAGATGACAGAGAGACTGTCAAACCTACACAGATGCACACGCACACACAGAGAATATTTTATATTTTAGGAGGTGATAAAATAAAGCCAAGGACTGAGAAGAATGAGGACAGTTGCTATTTTAGACATGCTGTGGAGAAACCTCTGATAAGGTAATATTTGAGCAGACACAAAGAAAGTGAGGAATGGTATCTGATAAAGGTCTAGCATGTGGAATAAGGAAAGAACTCTTGAAATACGAAAGCAAAAAGACAACCCCACTTATTAATGGACAAGGGACTTGAGTAGACATTTCTCCAAAGAAGATAAACAGGTAACAAACACATGAAAAGACGCTCAACAGTTTACACCTTACACCTAGAATCATTAGTCCCTGGAGAAATGCTAATCAAAGTGACTTCATACCCATCAGAATGGTTATAATAAAAGAATCAGAAATAACAAGTATTGGTGGAGAGGTTGGAGCCCTCAATAATTGCTGATAAGTCTATAAAATGGCTTAGCCACTGTGGAAAACAGTTTGGTGGCTTCTCAAAGGGTCAAATATAGAATTATCATATGACCCAGCAACTCCAATCTTAGAATTGAAAACAGGGCCTCAGCACATATATGTTCATAGCAGAAAGGGAGAAGCAGCCCAAAGTCATTGATGAATGAATGGCTAAACAAATTGTGGTGTATTTACACAATGGAATAGTATCAGCGTGAAAAAGGGGTGAAATACTGATGCATGCTACAACATGGGTGAACCTTCAAAACATTATGCTAAGTGACAGAAGTTACACCAAAGCTCACGTATTATATGATTCTACTTATAAGAGTATCCAGAATAGATAAATCCATCCACAAATCTGTTCAAGACAGAATGCAGGCTCTGGTTACCAGGGGCTGGAAGAAGAGGTGAATGGGCATAAACTGCTTGATGGGTAAGGAGTTTACTTCTGGAGTGATGTGAATTCTCTGGAACTACATAGAAGCTGTGGTTGCACAGCATTGAGTGCACTAAATGGCACAGAACTGTGCACTTTAAAATGGTTGACTTGGACTTTTCCTGGAGGTACAGTGGATGAGAACCTGCCTAACAATGCAGGGGACATGGGTTTCATCCCTGATTCAGGAAGACTCCACACGCTGCGGAGCAACTAAGCCCGTGTGCCACAACTATTGAGCCTAGAACCCAGGAGCCACCACTACTGAGCCCACATGCTGCAACTACTGAAGCCCTTGGGCCTAGAGCCTGTGTTCCGCCAATGAGAGAAGCCACCTCAGCAAGAGACCTGTGCACCCCAACAAAGAGTGGCCTCCACTCTCTGCAGCTAGAGAAAGCCCTCACACAGGACAAAGACCCAGGGCAAACAAAAAGAAATGAAATAAACTTTTTTTTCAAGTGTATGACTGGGTGAAGGGAGATGGGTTATTGTACTAAAATGACAATTTAAAATAAAATAAAGTGGTTGACGTAACATCTTGTTTATCTCACATGCTAGTAAAGTAATGCTCAAAATTCTCCAAGCCAGGCTTCAGCAATATGTGAACCGTGAACTTCCTGATGTTCAAGCTGGTTTTGGAAAAGGCAGATGAACCAGAGATCAAATTGCCAACATCTGCTGGATCATGGAAAAAGCAAGAGAGTTTCAGAAAAACATCTATTTCTGCTTTATTGACTATGCCAAAGCCTTTGACTGCGTGGATCACAATAAACTGTGGAAAATTCTGAAAGAGATGAGAATACCAGACCACCTGATCTGCCTCTTGAGAAATCTGTATGCAGGTCAGGAAGCAACAGTTAGAACTGGACATGGAACAACAGACTGGTTCCAAATAGGAAAAGGAGTACGTCAAGGCTGTATATTGTCACCCTGTTTATTTAACTTCTATGCAGAGTACATCATGAGAAACACTGGACTGGATGAAACACAAGTTGGAATTAAGATTGCTGGGAGAAATATCAATAACTTCAGACATGCAGATGACATCACCCTTATGGCAGAAAGTGAAGAGGAACTCAAAAGCCTCTTGATGAAAGTGAAAGAGGAGAGTGAAAAAGTTGGCTTAAAGCTCAACATTCAGAAAATGAAGATCATGGCATCCGGTCCCATCACTTCATGGGAAATAGATGGGGAAACAGTGGAAACAGTGTCAGACTTTATTTTTCTGGGCTCCAAAATCACTACAGATGGTGACTGCAGCCATGAAAGTAAAAGACGCTTACTCCTTGGAAGGAAAGTTATGACCAACCTAGATAGCATATTCAAAAGCAGAGACATTACTTTGCCAACACAGGTCCGTCTAGTCAAGGCTATGGTCTTTCCTGTGGTCATATATGGATGTGAGAGCTGGACTGTGAAGAAGGCTGAGCGCCGAAGAATTGATGCTTTTGAACTGTGGTGTTGGAGAAGACTCTTGAGAGTCCCTTGGACTGCAAGGAGATCCAACCAGTCCATTCTGAAGGCGATCAGCCCTGGGATTTCTTTGGAAGGAATGCTGCTAAAGCTGAAACTCCAGTACTTTGGCCACCTCATGCAAAGAGTTGACTCATTGGAGAAGACTCTGATGCTGGGAGGGATTGGGGGCAGGAGGAGAAGGGTCTGTATGGCATCACTGACTCAATGGATGTCAGTCTGAGTGAACTCTGGGAGTTGGTGATGGACAGGGAGGCCTGGCGTGCTGTGATTCATGGGGTTACAAAGAGTCGGACACGACTGAGCAACTGATCTGATCTGATCTGATCTAACATCTTGTGAATTTCACTTCAGTTCAGTTCAGTCACTCAGTTGTGTCTGACTCTGCGACCCTATGGACTGCAACACACCAGGCCTCCCTGTTTATCACCAACTCCCAGAGTTTACTCAAACTCATGTCTATTGAGTTGGTGATGTCATCCAACCATCTCATCCTCTGTCATCCCCTTCTCCTCCCGCCTTCAATCTTTCCCAACATCAGGGTCTTTTCCAATGAGTTGGTTCCTCACATCAGATGGCCAAAGTATTGGAGTTTCAGCTTTAGCATCAGCCCTTCCAATGAATATTCAGAACTCATTTCCTTTAGGATGGACTGGTCAGATCTCCTTGCAGTCCAAGGGACTCTCAAGAGTCTTCTCCAACACCGCAGTTCAAAAGCATCAATTCTTTGGTGCTCAGCTTTCTTTATAGTCCAACTCTCACATCCATACATGACTACTGGAAAACCATAGCTTTGACTAGATGGACCTTTGTTGGCAAAGTAAAGTCTCTGCTTTTAATACACTGTCTAGGTTGGTCATAACTTTTCTTCCAAGGAGCAAATGTCTTTTAATTTCATGGCTACAGTCACCATCTTCAATTTCACCTCAATCCATTATTAAGGGGAAGAAAGTATAGACTAGCATGATCCCCCAGATAAGCTGCTAGGTCAAAAAAGGAAAGTACAAAACGGTATGTGTATGATATCGTCTGTCTATCAGCATGAAATATCCACTATTAACCTTTCTGTGCCTGAAAAGTTTCTGTACAATTTCTGTACAATTTGCAAATTGTCCATATACTACTCATGCAGAAAATGAAAAGTGAATTCATGAACTGCTTTTAAACACAGTGCTGACCTCAAAGTCAGACCAGGTTTGAAATCTCAACTCGAACAGGCATCAACTGATAACTTTGTGTTACTCTCAGTCCCAGTTTTCACTTCTGTTATGGAGGCACAATAACTGTAGCTACTGTCTGGGGGGCTGTCAGCTACATTAATGAGATCGTGAAGGAAAGGACCCAGTGCTTGGGATGCTGTGAACACTGAATGAATGGTGGGAGTGTTTCCTACTCAGAGCACTTCTGATATTGACTATGTGGGCTTTTCCCCCACCAACCATGAGTTCCACAACCCTTAGCCACCGACTGGGTGTCTTAAAACTCAGTTCAATCCTGATGCTATTCATTCAAGGTTAGTTCGGACTCTCAGGTTAAAAGCTCAATCCCACAAGACTGTCCCCACTTCTGATACCAGTCACAAGTCCCAAGTTGTCACCTGTACTTCTGACTGGCTGTAAAATGGAGGTTCTTATGCCTCCCTCCTTCAGATTTGATAATTTTCCAGAAATGCTCACAGATCTCAGAAAAGGGCTTTCCTGGCTATTCCTGGTTTATTATAAAGGGTACAACACAGAAACAGCCAAATGGGAGAGATGCATATAGCAAGGAATGTAGGAAGGGGTGTGGAGCAGCTTTGCTCCATCTAGGCATGCCTCAAGCCCAGCACCTTGAGGTACTCACCTATATGGAAGCTCTCTGAACTTTGTCTTTTAAGGGTTACTGGAGGCTGCATCATGGAGGCATGATTGATTGACTCAGTGGTCACTGGCGATTAACTCAATCTGAATTTCTCCCTTCCCTGAAGATCAGGAAGTAGAGGCGAAAGTTCCTCTACTCAACCCTACTCAAAGTTCCAACCCTTTACTCAAGCCGGTCTGTCTGGTGACCTCTCTCATCCTGAAGCTATCTAGGGTCCTCCAGCCTCCAGTCATCTCAGGAGCATACAAAAGACACTCTCAGCACTCCAGAGCTTCTGAGAGATTTTTGGAGCTGTATGTCAGGAACTGGGGGCAAAGACCAAATATATTTCTCCCACAGGATATTAAGCAGATCCTTACAGAAGAAAAGAATAAGAAAGAGCAAGAAAAACACGATTTAGATCCTGTTCCCCAAATCTAAGCATGCTTTCTCACTTTGGCTAGGTGCTCTGGTGGAAGAGCCCAAGAAGTTTAACATGCCAAGGGGGGAAGGTCATGCATCAGACACATGGCAGTGATGCGCTCTGAGGCTGGGTGAGGTGGCCACAGATGGTGTCCTGAGGTGCTAGGGCACATTGGAATAAAAGCAAACCGTGGCCAGGTGGACACAAAATTACTTCAAAGAGGGATCGAGAAAGCCAGCTGACATTGCTCTAAAGTCAACTTCTTTGTGGCCCAACCTGGCTATACTCCTGGAGCCCAAGGTGGGTGCCCAGGCCCCCCTTGAGGTGCAGCCCGCAGCTTCTGAGCACAGGTCTATCCTCTGCCTCCTGCCCCCAGTAGTCTGGAGCCCAGAGTGAGATGCTTCCGCAGCTGCCAGGCCTGTCCCCTGGGCTGCTGAATCAGTTTCCCGGGAGTCACCTGAAAGAAAGTTGCGCTTACCCAGCACTTTAGGAGGGAAGTGGTGAGGGTCAGGAAGGACACAGTCAGTGCAGGCTTGGGCCCCTCGGTGGCTCCCGAGAGAGCAGGTACAGAGCAGGTACATAGCTCCTCCTCGCCCACTGGTCTGTCAGGCTCTTACTTCAAATACAAACGGCCGTTCCATTTTAAATTCCTATTGCGATACTTGGCTCTTGTCCCTTGGTGGCTTTCCTGGTGGCTCAGATGGCAAAGAATCTGCCTGCAGTGCAGGAGACCTGGGTTTGATCCCTGAGTTGGGAAGATCCCCTAGAGAAAGGAATGGCCTCCCACTCCAGAATTCTTGTTTGGAGAATTCCATGGACCGAAGAGCCTGGAGACTACAGTCTATATGATCACAAAGAGTTGGACATGACTGAGCAACTAACACTTGGAATTTTATCATTCTCACTGGGCCATGAGCATCTTGGGGGCAGGTGCCTCTTTTTATCATCATTCAGTCCATTGTGCAGGAAGGCAAGGCTTTCTCATGGGCAGTGTCATCTCTGCAGGGCAAGAATTGGTTCTTGGGGGAGAAAAATTCTTATGCTTATATATAAAGCACAGAAGTATACCAGATCAGATCAGATGAGTCGCTCAGTCGTGTCCGACTCTTTGTGACCCCATGAATCACAGCATGCCAGGCCTCCCTGTCCATCACCAACTCCCGGAGGTCACTCAGACTCACATCCATCGGGTCAGTGATGCCATCCAGCCATCTCATCCTCATCTCCTCTCATCCCCTTCTCCTCCTGCCCCCAATCCCTCCCAGCATTAGAGTTTTCTCCAATGAGTCAACTCTTCGCATGAGGTGGCCAAAGTACTGGAGTTTCAGCTTTAGCATCATTCCTTCCAAAGAAATCCCAGGGCTGATCTCCTTCAGAATGGACTGGTTGGATCTCCTTGCAGTCCAAGGGACTCTCAAGAGTCTTCTCCAACACCACAGTTCAAAAGCATCGATTCTTCGGCGCTCAGCCTTCTTCACAGTCCAGCTCTCACATCCATACATGACCACAGGAAAAACCATAGCCTTGACTAGACAGACCTTTGTTGGCAAAGTAATGTCTCTGCTTTTGAATATGCTATCTAGGTTGGTCATAACTTTTCTTCCAAGGAGGAAGCGTCTTTTACTTTCATGGCTGCAGTCACCATCTGCAGTGATTTTGGAGCCCCCCAAAATAAAGTCTGACACTGTTTCCACTGTTTCCCCATCTATTTCCCATGAAGTGATGGGACTGGATGACATGATCTTCATTTTCTGAATGTTGAGCTTTAAGCCAACTTTTTCACTCTCCACTTTCACTTTCATCAAGAGGCTTTTGAGTTCCTCTTCACTTTCTGCCATAAGGGTGGTGTCATCTGCATGTCTGAAGTTATTGATATTTCTCCTGGCAAACTTGATTCCAGCTTGTGTTTCATCCAGTCCAGTGTTTCTCATGATGTACTCTGCATAGAAGTTAAATAAACAGGGTGACAATATACAGCCTTGACGTACTCCTTTTCCTATTTGGAACCAGTCTGTTGTTCCATGTTGAGTTCTAACTGTTAGTTCCTGACCTGCATACAAATTTCTCAAGAGGCAGATCAGGTGGTCTGGTATTTCCATCTCTTGAAGAATTTTCCACAGTTTATTGTGATCCACACAGTCAAAGGTTTTGGCATAGTCAATAAAGCAGAAATAGATGTTTTTCTGAAACTCTCTTGCTTTTTCCATGATCCAGCAGATGTTGGCAATTTGATCTCTGGTTCGTCTGCCTTTTCCAAAACCAGCTTGAACATCAGGAAGTTCACGGTTCACATATTGCTGAAGCCTGGCTTGGAGAATTTTGAGCATTACTTAACTAGCGTGTGAGATGAGTGCAATTGTGTGGTAGTTTGAGCATTCTTTGGCATTGCCTTTCTTTGGGATTGGAATGAAAACTGACCTTTTCCAGTCCTGTGGCCACTGCTGAGTTATCCAAATTTGCTGGCATATTGAGTGCAGCACTTGCACAGCATCATCTTTCAGGATTTGAAATAGCTCAACTGGAATTCCATCACCTCCACTAGCTTTGTTCGTAGTGATGCTTTCTAAGGCCCACTTGACTTCACATTCCAGGATGTCTGGCTCTAAGTTAGTGATCACACCATCGTGATCACACCATCTTGGTTGTGAAGATCTTTTTTGTATAGTTCTTCTGTGTATTCTTGCCATCTCTTCTTAATGTCTCTGCTTCTGTTAGGTCCATACCATTTCTGCCCTTTATTGAGCCCATCTTTGCATGAAATGTTCGTTTGGTATCTCTGATTTTCCTGAAGAGATCCCTAGTCTTTCGCATTCTGTTGTTTTCCTCTATTTCTTTGCATTGATCACTGAGGAAGGCTTTCTTATCTCTTCTTGCTATTCTTTGGAACTCTGCATTCAGATGTTTATATCTTTCCTTTTCTCCTCTGCTTTTTGCTTCTCTTCTTTTCACAGCTATTTGTAAGGCCTCCCCAGACAGCCATTTTGCTTTTTTAACAGTATGTAAACATATAGTGTGTGTGTGGTGCTAAAATTTTTGGGTGGAGTCAGTTTGAAAACATTGCCTAAGAAGGCTTGTAAGGGAGAGACATGTGTATGTATGGCTGAGTCCCTTCGCTGATCACCTGAAACTATTATAATATTGTTAACTGGCTATACCCTAATACAAAATAAAAAGTTTAAAAAAAAGTCTAAGAGTCCCTGGAGCAAGAAGTCAGAATGTCCACTTCTCAAGATGGAGCTCTTAATTCCTTTCCCTTGTCCTGTTGTGAGCATTAAATGCGGTAATGGGAGGTGCTGCACACAGCAGACACACAACACACGTAAGATCTACTGTACTGTGGCGGCCGCCTGAGAGTGCCACTCTCCCAGAACCTGGTCTTTCTCAGTCTCTTGCCTGCCTCTATCAGCTGCCTACCTGTGTACCTGCCCACTGGCTGCTGCAAGCACAGGTAAAGATGCTTGTCATTTGGGCTTAGCAGGCCCCTGCAATAGACAGGTAAGGCAGGCCCATGCAGAGCTAAGTGCAGCCCTGGGCCCCTCTCCACCACTGACTCCATGGACACAGAGCAGTCCCTTTGCAGGGCTACCTCTCCCCCTGCTGGCTGGCCATCCCTTCTATTTGTCCAGCTCCACAGAAGGTAAGAGAAAAAAATCTCTGACCAGAGCACTCTCAAAAGGGCTCCTGTGATCAAAAAGACAGATAATAACAAGTGTTGAAGAGGATGGGGCTCTCACACACGGCTAGTGGGAGTATATATAACATGGTGCAGGAACTTTGGGAAAATGTCCCAGTTTCTCCAATGGTTCAACATAATGTTAGCATATTGTCCAGCAATTCCACTCCTAGGTATGTACACATCCAAGAGAAATGAAAACACGTGTCCCCACATAAACTTGTATATGAATGTTCATGGTAGTATTTGTCATAACAGGACAAATGTAGAAACAACCCAAATGTGCATCGACCTTTGAATGGAGAATAAAGTGTAGTATATCCATAGGTAGATGTGATCAGTCGTGGGTGACTCTTCAACCCCATGGACTGTAACCTGCCAAGTTCCTCTGTCTATGGGGATTTTGGATTTTACCAGTAAGAATACTGGAGTGGGTTGCCATTTCTGCCTCCAGAGGATCTTGCCCACCCAGTGGTTGAACCCTATATCTCCTACATTAGCAGGTGGATTCTTGTCCACTCTGCCTCCTGGGAAGCCCCAGTATATATCCATACAATGGAATGCTGTTTGGTAATGAAAAGAAATAGAGTCTTGCAACCCGTTACAGCATGCCTAAATATGACACTAAGTGATTATTCCGTGTTTGTCTTATCCCATCTATCTGAAGGAAGTGCTCCAGTGATTTGCCTTCCTCATCCCTGTTTCTCTACTTACCAAGCACTTGTTCGTGGGCAGATTAGGGTTTAGGACATTATTACTAGATTGAATTACTAGTATTGCTTACCCTGTCCCCACCTATACTATGAGTCAGCACATGTTCAAGATCACAAAGCTAGTTTCCTTTAAATGTTTCCACTCTGAATCTAAGTCCTGATATATTAGACTATTAAGTATGTTACCTGAATTTCATACACCTTGGGACCTAATTCATTGTTATCCTTAGCAGGTGAGTAGAAGACATTAGCTGAATGTTTGATTTGGACAATAGAAATGCTGCAGGAGCCCAGCACCATTTGAAGCCTGCCTTTCCCCAGGGGGTTACTATTCAGAGTGAAAACAGTAACAGAGTTACTGTTCAGTGTGTTCAGGAGAAAAAGACCACAAATCCTTGTGTGCTGTGAGCTTTCCTTCTCTCAAGACATCTGCCCAGGTTTTCTGTCTGTGTGGATTGAGAAATGATATTAGCACTTGCAGAATCTTAATTACTTGTCTCAGGAGCCAAGTGGTTCTATTTATATGCCTATACTGCATTTATTTATTAATTCAATGACTAGTTAGAGACTTACCAGTTATGATGCCTCGCTCTGAATACATGAAAGTGAAGAAGTCAGGGTCCTGTGTTCTAAGGAACAGAGACTTGTTTTCACCTTTTCTTTTCATCAGTTGAGAACCAATATCTAACAGCCTCTCCACCCACCTTTTTTTTTTTTTATAGCATTTTCCCTTTTATTATTTTTAAAAAGTGTTTCCCACTAAGCCTAGAATAGACTCAGCTCTAGACTATTTTGTAGGCTTGTTGCAAGAGTCCTGAGGGCTAGTTTTTTACTTATTGTTTTTTTATCTGACACTTACTCTGTACTTAAGGGCAAGCCAGGTGGCCTTTCCAGGCCCTGGTCGGTTCCCAGATCTGTGGGGTATCCTCTTAATGTTCCCCAGCTCTCAGGGATAGTGTGAGGGCCGTGCTGAACCCTGGATGCTAAAAGGGCTTGCAGCGAGCAGAGATGGGTGGGCGTGTCATGCATAACACTCATTCTGCGCTGTCTGAGCCATCATCACAGTTTGAAGAGAATCTGGGCAGAAGTCAGAGAAAAGAGAAACTTTTTATTTCTCAGTGGAAACACCTGCCTTTTGAGACATGGATTTTGAAAGCAGCTGCATGATCATAAGTCATCTCTCCTTCCTGAGTCTCAGTTTCCATGAAGTAAGGCTGTGGGACTAGAGGGACAGGTTTCAAACAAGGCTCCAGAAAAACACTCACCGGGAAGAGACTCTTCTATTCCCACAACTGCAGACATAATTTTTTAAATATTCCGCCTCATTTTACATATTTGGCTTTTGTGTAGGTTTTCTGTTCTTTTTTTTTTTTTTAATAAAAAAATTCTGGAGCTAACACAAAAAGGAAAATAAACCCTACTGCTAACTAATCTGTAAAGAATATCCTCTGGCTCTGGCCATCCTTCACACACACACGTGGACCCATGTGCTACTGCTCAGCACATGTGCATGCCTCTTGCGTTAGGTGTGCGGCCGGGCCTCTGGGTACTGAATTCCTTTGTAGAGGAGAACTGGCATTGATCAGCGGTCTGCACTCCACTCAGAGATGACCATTTTCCATAGCAGCATTCCTGAGTCTGAATAACCTTTGGCAGCTGAAGGCCGAGAAAGAAATTCAGCAACTGGTCCAGGGGGAAGCTTCTTTTTCCAAATGCTGGAAATGTGTTTTAGTTTCAGGTGACGGGGTTGCTGGGGAGTCTGTGGGGACAGCACCACCTTGTGGTTCCTGTGGTCATTTTCTGGAGCAAGGACTGGTAGCTGCTAAAGCCTGGATCCTGGACGAATGCACTCCTGGAACTGGGGATTTTGAATTTACTGGGTCTTTCTGGGACCACAGCCTGGGTCGAGCCCAGGTCCCGTTCAGGCATCAGGCCCAGAGGCCTGACTCTGAAGCCCTTCTCTGGAAGCCGCTGCACTGCTGAGGCTTGTGAAGGTCATGGGGCAGATGTGCAATTTCTGGGGAGTAGTATGCTGTTGCTGGTGGGAGAGTGTCTGGATCAGGAAGATAAGGGCAAAGCCTGAGAGGCTATGGGACAGTTGACAGGGCTGAGGCCAAGTTGGGAAGATGGTCCACCAGGAAGTACATAGAGGGAGGGTAGGAGATGGCAACAGAATAGGAAAGACTAGGGATCTCTTCAAGAAAATTAGAGATACCAAGGGAATATTTCATGCAAAGATGGGCTCGATAAAGGGCAGAAATGGTATGGACCTAACAGAAGCAAAAGATATTAAGAAGAGGTAGCAAGAATGCACAGAAGAACTGTACAAAAAAGATCTTCACAAACAAGATAATCACGATAGTATGATCACTGACCTAGAGCCAGACATCCTGGAATATGAAGTCAAGTGAGCCTTAGAAAGCATCACTACGAACAAAGCTAGTGGAGGTGATGGAATTCCAGTTGAGCTATTTCAAATCCTGAAAGATGATGCTGTGCAAGTGCTGCACTCAGTATGCCAGCACATTTGGAAAACTCAGCAGTGGCCACAGGACTGGAAAAGGTCAGTTTTCATTCCAATCCCAAAGAAAGGCAATGCCAAAGAATGCTCAAACTACTGCACAATTGCACTCATCTCACACGCTAGTAAAGTGATGCTCAAAATTCTCCAAGCCAGGCTTCAGCAATATGTGAACCATGAACTTCCTGTTCAAGCTGGTTTTGGAAAAGGCAGAGGAACCAGAGATCAAATTGCCAACATCTGCTGGATCATGGAAAAAGCAAGAGAGTTCCAGAAAAACATCTATTTCTGCTTTATTGACTATGCCAAAGCCTTTGACTGCGTGGATCACAATAAACTATGGAAAATTCTGAAAGAGATGGGAATACCTGCCCTGCCTCTTGAGAAATTTGTATACAGGTCAGGAAGCAACAGTTAGAACTGGACATGGAACAACAGACTGGTTCCAAATAGGAAAAGGAGTACGTCAAGGCTGTATATTGTCACCCTGTTTATTTAACTTCTATGCAGAGTACATCATGAGAAACGCTGGACTGGAAGAAACACAAGTGGGAATCAAGATTGCCAGGAGAAATATCAATAACCTCAGATATGCAGATGACACCACCCTTATGGCAGAAAGTAAAGAGGAACTAAAAAGACTCTTGATGAAAGTGAAAGAGGAGAGTGAAAAGGTTGGCTTAAAGCTCAACATTCAGAAAACGAAGATCATGGCATCTGGTCCCATCACTTCATGGGAAATAGATGGGGAAACAGTGGAAACAGTGTCAGACTTTATTTATGGGGGCTCCAAAATCATTGCAGATGGTGACTGTAGCCATGAAATTAAAAGACGCTTCCTCCTTGGAAGGAAAGTTATGACCAACCTAGATAACATATTCAAAAGCAGAGACATTACTTTGCCAACACAGGTCTGTCTAGTCAAGGCTATGGTCTTTCCTGTGGTCATGTATGGATGTGAGAGCTGGACTGTGAAGAAGGCTGAGCGCCGAAGAATTGATGCTTTTGAACTGTGGTGTTGGAGAAGACTCTTGAGAGTCCCTTGGACAGCAAGGAGATCAACCAGTCCATTCTGAAGGAGATCAGCCCTGGGATTTCTTTGGAAGGAATGATGCTAAAGCTGAAACTCCAGTACTTTGGCCACCTCATGCAAAGAGTTGACTCATTGGAGAAGATTCTGATGCTGGGAGGGATTGGGGGCCGGAGGAGAAGGGGACGACAGAGGATGAGATGGCTGGATGGCATCACTTACTCGATGGATGTGAGTCTGAGTGAACTCTGGAGTTGGTGGTGGACAGGGAGGCCTGGTGTGCTGCAATTCATGGGGTCGCAAAGAGTCGGACACGACTGAGCAACTGAACTGAACTGAACTGAGGAGGTGGCAACTCCCCTGTCCAGAAAGAAACTCAAGATTAATGCAAGGAAGAGAGGACTCTAACCATCACCTTGACCTCATTCTGACCCCAACCCTGGACTCCAAATGAGCCCTCTTGCTCTGCCCCTTTCTCCCTGCTGGGAAGATAAACAAAATTTCCGAGTTTAGCCCAGAGCTCAGCACATGAAAATTCCTGTCCCTCGTCTGTCTCTACCCTAGTCCATTCTGTGTACTAGACCTAAGGGTGACAGCAGTGAGCCCAGCCCGGGCAGTGTGAGAACTCAGCCCGGTACAGAGCTGTCTGTTACACATTTAACACGTGCCACAGATGCCAACTGCTTACTTATTTAAAAAAAAAATTTGTAACTACATGAAAAGAAGGGGGGTAAAAGGTGAAATTACTTTTTAATAATATATTTTATTTAATCCAGTATCTTGTCATGTCAACATGTAATTAAAATAATAATCAGTAATGATATATCTCATATCCCTTTTTTCTCTGCACTACAATTGTGTCTGTGTTTCACACTTACAGCATGAGTCTCTCTGTCCTCTGGTATTAAGAGGCTGAGAGAAGCACTATTTACTATAGCTAGAACATGGAAGCAACCTAGATGAATGGATAAAGAAGTTGTGGTACATATACACAATGGAATATTACTCAGCCATAAAAAGGAATGCATTTGAGTCCGTTCTGATGAGGTGGGTGAACCTAGGACCTATTAAACAGAGTGAAGTGAGTCAGAAAGAGAAAGAGAAATATCGTGTTGGAAATGGCAACCCACTCCAGTGTTCTTGCCTGGAGAATCCCAGGGACGGGGGAGCCTGGTGGGCTGCCGTCTATGGGGTCGCACAGAGTCCGACACGACTGAAGCGACTTAGCAGCAGCAGCAGCAGCAGCATATATATACAGAATCTAGAAGAATGGTACTGAAGAACTTATTTTCAGGGCAACAGTGGAGAAACAGACAAAGAGAGTAGACTTATGGACATGGGGAGAGGGGAGGAGAGGGGAGATGTATGGGAAGAGTAATGTGGAAACTTACGCTACCATGTGTAAAATAGATAGCCAACGGGAATTTGCTGTATGGCTCAGGAAACTCAAACAGGGGCTCTGTATCAACCTAGAGGGGTGGATGGGGAGATGGGAGGGAGGTTCAAAAGGGAGGGGATATATGTATATCTATGGCAATGGCACCCCACTCCAGTACTCTTTCCTGTAGAATCCCACAGATGGAGGAGGTTGGTAGGCTGCAGTCCGTGGGGTCGCTGAGAATCGGACATGACTGAGCGACTTCACTTTCTCTTTTCATTTTCATGCATTGGAGAAGGAAATGGCAACCCACTCCAGTGTTCTTGCCTGGAGAATCCCAGGGACGGGGAAGCCTGGTGGGCTGCCGTCTATGGGGTTACACAGAGTCGGACACGACTGAAGTGACTTAGCATTGCATGACTGACTCATGTTGAGGTTTGACAGAAAACAGCAAAATTCTATAAAGCAATTATCCTTCACTTAAAAAAAAAGAAAACAAACAAAAGAAGAGGCTGCTAGAGCTTTCAGGGCTCCCCCCAAGGAGCTACTTCTCGGTCACTCAGTCTCCAATGTGCCCTTTAGTCCAGCACATGTCACTCCCTAATGCAGGGCTTGATGTCCTTTCCTATGAAATGCCAGGCTGGACTGCTGACCTCTGACCTTCTTCCCTGAGGGAAGTGTTGCTGTCATAAAATGCAGCCTGACCCTAACCCTAGTCCTGCCTGCCCTGCCTCCCTCAGGTAAGAGGCTTGGCTGTGCTTTCCACTGAGAGAGTCATGCCTGTTGAGGGGTGGCCCTGGTTCCCCATCTCAGCTTCCTAAGGGTTGCCATTCTGACTCCACCCAAAGGCTCCAGCACTAAAGATGCTGCTGACTCTGTAGCCCCCTGAGAAGGACTCCCGGAGCTCATCTGACAGCATCCTGGGCTTAGGAATCTCTTGGGAAGAAACCTGCAGTGGGAGACTTCCCTGGTGGTCCAGTGGTTAAGACTTCACCTTCCAATGCAGGGGGCACAGGTGTGATCCCTAATCAGGGAACTAAGATTTCACATGCCACACACACACAAAGGAAGAAATCTGCTGTGGGCTCCTCAGGTTTTTGTCGCTAGACAGAGCCCGACTTCCCCTAGCACCTTGACAGAAGGGCCCCCTTGGTGCAGATGATAGAGAAACTCTGTGAGGCTGAACTCTGAACAAGAGACCCTTCCCCTATAAGCCTTTGAGGATCAGCCATGTGCCTGACCCTCCATGAGGGCCTGTTTCCCCCAGCTCCCTTATTGAGGAACTCAAGACTCGGTGGGCTTCATTCAACACAGAAGCGGAGAAGGCCTGCAGAGCCCCACCCACACACTCCTGGGCAGGGGCTATTCCCCAGAGCATGGCTGTCTCCACTCCTCACTCCCTTCCTTTGCTTGGGGACTCAGACTGGTTAAGCCAGAGGTGATGGACACCACCAGTCAACTCCTTTCTGTGGAGGCAGCTGTGGCCAAGCGAGAGGAAGAAGGTTGCCAGGTCCCAGAGCTGGTCAGCGGCAGAATGTCCTGTCTCCCAGCCTGGGCCTCTCTCTTCCCGCCACCCCCACCCCATCTCTAAACTATATAGCTTCTCCACTGTACTTGCCAGCTGCTCCAACTCCATCATGGGTAAAGCTCTGGGTAAAACCACTCAAACTCAGAAGCCCCCGGGTGATCTGGACCCTGGGGCTCCCTCAGCCTCACCGCAGCCCCCTTCCCTACACACAGACTCTGCTTTCTGGCCACCTGGAGCCACTTTACTTCCCTCAGAGGGTCTCCCTCCTTCTCACCTCCAGGCCTGACGCCCAGACGGCTCCCTCTGCCAAAAAGTCATTCCCTCCCCCTTCTCTGGGTGCAGCCAACCCTTCTCATCCTCAGAGACCAGTCCAGACATTGCCCTTCACCCTGCTTTCCGCAGCCACTCCATCACAGCCACTGCCAAGCTCATGTCTGCTTTCTCCTGGTATATCCCCAGCCTGGGACAGTTTAGTGATGAAGGTGTGAACGAGGTCCTGGGCTCTGGAAGGTACCCATTCCAAACTCACATCGTGCTTGAGCTGTCTCTCTTCCCCTTTCCCTGGCACTGTGGTCTCACCCTCCCTTCCATCCCAACGTGTCCTTCCCGTGGACCCTGTTGCTGTCCCTCAGCCTGTGACCAGATGGGGCCTGCGAGGTCTCTGATAGCCGCCAATGGTCAGCAGAGGCCCGTCCTCGCTCCCCACTGGCCCACAGACGCTCTGCAATCTTCCCAGGAGATGGCGCCAAAGTGCTGCCTGATAGGTTTCTGGGTCCCTGGGCTCCCCTTCCCTGGGCCAGAGCCCACCTCGGGTTCTGTGGATGTGGCCAGGGTGCTGCTCCCTAACAACCTTGGGGCTGCAGGCTCCTTGGCCATGAGGGCCAGGAAGGCTCACTGCCACCCCGTGCTCAGTGAGGCTGGGCTCTGAATCACCCTTTGCACCGGAGCCTGGCACCAACTGTGGGGAATGGAGGGGACAGAGACCATGTGAAGACTGACAAGGTCCCGTGCACGTCCTGTGCATGTCCTTATAACAGTGACTTCGGTGTCCTAGGCTTGGAGGCTAGAGCTGACCGGGAACTCCTCATTATGAAAAGCCGTTGTGCCTGGAATGGGTTCCACGTTCACTGCAAACATTGACCCTCAGGGACGTAACTCTTGGGGCGGCTGGGTGGGACCAGAAGGGCAGGACTCCTTGAACCAGTTGTCCCCAGTAACCAGCACCTCACCCACTGTACAATTATAATTATTTTCTGCCTTTACTTGGTGTGAACATGGTTGGGTAACAGTGACCCAGAGACACACTGTCCAATATGCTAGCCACTAGCCACAAGCCACTATCTACAGTTCAGCCAATTAAAATTAAGTAAAATTTAAAATCCAGTTCCATAGCCACACTAGCTATTTTTTAGGTCCTCAGTGGCCACACGTGGCTGGTGTCTATCCTACCAGACAGCACAGAAATGAGCATTTCTCTCATTGTAGAAAATTCTGCATGCGTGCTCAGCCATTTCAGTTGTGTCTGACTCTTTGGGATGCCATGGGCTTAGCCCAGCTGGCTGCCCTGTCCATGGGATTGTCCAGGCAAGAATACTGGAGTAGGTTGCCATGCCCTCCTCCAGGGGATCTTCCCAACCCAAGGATTGAATTTGGGTCTCCTGCATTGCAGGCAGATTCTTTACCACTGAGCCACCAGGGAAGCCCAGTAGAAAGTTCTACTGGACAGCATTAATCTAGTGCTTGCTTTAGACTCTTTTCTAGATAGGATGGTCTTTAGAATTTCAGAAAGTTCTCGACTTCTTAGTACACTGCCTTCCACTGCTATGGTTGCTGCAAGGCAACTGAGAAATGGGGTCAGACCAACCTAGGGTTAAATCCTGACTGGCATTTGCTTGTCTTGTGGCCTTGGAGAAGTCACGTGTCCTTCCTTATCCTCTGTTTTCTCATCTATGAGATGGGGATAGTATTACCCGATTCCCACGGTTATCAGAGGATTAAATGAGGTAGGGCTGGTGAGTCACTGGGCACAGTGCCCAACTCACAGTTTTATGGCTTGACCACCCCACCCCAACTTCATCTACTTGTATCCTCTCACCCACAAGCCCTTATCACTGGTCTGTACTGTGTCAAGACCTGCGTCGGGTTCCACGGCTTATTCACAGTGAGCACAGGGCTCGATTCTAGAAGGAGATTGCGATCTAGGTGGGAGGGCAAGATAAGCACCGTGAAGCAACTTGAAAACAATTCTTGGGCAATTCACAGGGCGTTGTGTCATCCCGTGATACAGGGCCTGATGGGAAAGGCACTTCAGGATGGGAGATTTACCTGAGAAGGACTCGTAGGGGAAGGGTGGGAGTCCGGTCTGGAAGGAGACTCAGGGCGTGGGCTGGCAGAGCTGATGGCAGAGAAGAGGCAGGAGAAAGGGGTTGTAGCAGAGGAACAGCGGAGTAAAGACAGGCTCAGAGGTGGACGGAGGAGGGGGGCCAAGCTAACCCACAGCGAGGTAGCCCTGCCAGGGTTGTCCTGAAGATACCAGAGGGTTTGCTGAGAAAAATCGCTCAGCTCTTAGAAGCTGAGTCGCTTGAGTTTGATGAAGCTGATGCTTCCCTGGACAGGTAGGGCCTTGAGCTCAGACACGGGCAGAACTTGGGGAAGATTGTAGTGAAAGTGCTAGTAAGAGGGTCTGTGAGGGAGATCCTGAAGGCAGGGTGACCAACAGTGAGGTGTGAAAGGAGAGGCCTTCCTGGGGCAGCAGGAGGCACCGTTTACCAGGAGCTGGTCACGCGCTGTGAGCTTGAACTGCTGGGTCCCCACCTGACTGGCAGCCCTGTGCAAGAAGCCTCACGTCCAACCAGGAGTAGTGGGCAGGGGGTGGACACTGAGAGGAAATGGAGGAAATGCATTTACAGAATCTGAGCACCAGCTCCTCATTCAGGTGAGAAAGAGAACAGGATGGGGGCTGAAAGAAGAAGTAAGGAGAGAGGAAAGTGTCTACAGAGAAGCCTGGATGTCTGAGGAGCAGGGCTGGGTGCAAAAGCATCAGGCAGAAACATACACACACACACAAAAGCACATGCACATGCCTATTACACACACGTACATATCGGTATATGCGCACATAAGTACACATGTTTAACCCCCCAATATACATCTGCATGCTAACTGTACACAAAGATCCATAAGGAAATACCCTATGTACATCTGTGCAAATGCACGTTCATGTACACGTCCAGGCACACATCAACACCCATGTGTATATACATATGTTCTCCTTCGTCCCAGCCTATCCTTCCAGAGCTGGAGCTGGGGCTGGGGTGGGGTTTACAGTCATCAAGCCAGAAAGCATCTGTCCTGGGCACTGAGTGTGTTTCTGATGGAGGCTTCCCCAGGCTTTGCTTGTAAACACTATTTATTTTGGAAAGCCACTTCTCTGTTTGCAAATAAAAAGTTGGGACATGGGGTATTGGATTTCCCTGATCTGACATTGACCTAGAAAAATGTGCTGGCAGGGACAGAAAATGCGATGCCCCACTGTGCTGGCAGGCACAAGGGAGTTTCACTCCTCTTGGCTTTGATGCAAAGGTTAAGATGCAAGTGAAGGGGGCAGGGCTGTCTCCCTGCCTGAGTGGCTCTCACTGCAGAGCTGGGGGGAGTGGAGGTAGTGCTGGCTGGGGGCTTCCTGCAGGCTCATGGCCTTGAACAGCAGGTTGACAGGGGGACTCAGAGCAGCTGGAGAGGGGCTCTGGAGAGGGGCTCTGGAGAGGCAGCCTGTCTTCCTGCAGGCTCATGGCCTTGAACAGCAGGTTGACAGGGGGACTCAGAGCAACTGGAGAGGGGCTCTGGAGAGGGGCTCTGGAGAGGCAGCCTGTATTAGAGGCCAGTGACGCAGAGCACAAGCAGCTCCAGCATGTACAAACTATGGATGGGGCCAGGCTCTGAGGGTCCCCAAGTTGTCATCAAACAAATGGGCAATGCAACCTCAGCTCTGGGTGCGGTTTGAAGTGAAGAAAGATGGGCTCCTAGGAGGCAGAGTGACCACAGCCAGCTGCAGGGGAAGGTCATGGTCTGCGGCAGACCTGTGGGGACCTGGGTACTGGTTGCATAAAATAGAAGCAGCACCTGCTAGGAAGGTCTGGCAGGAGCCCTGCATTATGGTGGGAACCTGAGCCCCCAGGGTATCATGGGGGCACAGGGTCATTGTCTGATCAGCATCAGAGGAGACCCAAGAAGTAAGATGCAACCTTTGCCTCAACCAAGCCACAGAATCCCTCAGCTGAGCTAGCAACTTCATTCTGGGCCTGTTAAGGCCGGGGTTCATGTTCCACTCACCTTCCTCAGGGCCACTTAGAAGGATGAAGTGGCATCAGAAATGTTAAGGGCCCAGCCAGGGCCAGCAACAAAATAAGTGCTCAATAAATTTGAGATCAGATCCCAGCTTCACCACTCACTAACTGTGTAGCCGGGGTCAGTCTCCTCATCTGTCCTTTAACCTCCTCTTCTGCAGATGCAAAGATAATAGTATGCACCTTATGGAACTGTTGGGGGTGAAATGAGTTAGTGTATGTACATCATTTTTGAACAGTGCCTGACACTGAAGAAGCACAGTTACTGTGTACTAGGATATTAAATCTTATTCTTAATAATTCATTCGTGTATTCATTCGCTTATTAATTCAATGAGTGTCAGATACTGTTCAGGCCCTGGGAATAGACCAGTGAAAAAGAGACAATAAACCCTCTGGTGGGAAGAATGCAGGTCCCCCAAGGACATCCATATCCTAATCTGCAGACCCAGTTGGCAATTAAGGTTGGTAATCGGCTGACCAAGAGGTAATTTAGCCACCCGGGTGGCCCAAGATAGTCACAAGGGTCCCTGCAAGTAGAAGAGGGAGACAGGTGAGGCAGAGTCAGAGAGGACATATGATGAAGCAGAGATCAGAGTGGAGTGATTTGGGGCTTTGAAGATGGAAGAAGGTCAAGGGCCAAGGAGTGCAGGCCGCCTGTACAAGCTGGAACAGGCAAGGAAACAGATTCTCCCTACAGTCTCTCAGTTCAGTTCAGTTCAGTCGCTCAGTCATGTCCGACTCTTTGTGACCCCATGAATCGCAGCATGCCAGGCCTCCCTGTCCATCACCAACTCCTGGAGTTCACTCAGACTCACGTCCATCGAGTCAGTGATGCCATCCAGCCATCTCATCCTCTGTTGTCCCCTTCTCCTCCTGCCCCCAATCCCTTCCAGCATCAGAGTCTTCTCCAATGAGTCAACTCTTCACATGAGGTGGCCAAAGTACTGGAGTTTCAGCTTTAGCATCATTCCTTCCAAAGAAATCTCAGGGCTGATCTCCTTCAGAATGGAATGGTTGGATCTCCTTGCAGTCCAAGGGACTCTCGAGTCTTCTCCAACACCACAGTTCAAAAGCATCAATTCTTTGGTGCTCAGCCTTCTTCACAGTCCAACTCTCACATCCATACATGACCACAGGAAAAATCATAGCCTTGACTAGACGGACCTTTGTTGGCAAAGTAATGTCTCTGCTTTTCAATATGCTATCTAGGTTGGTCATAACTTTCCTTCTAAGGAGGAAGCGTCTTTTAATTTCATGGCTGCAGTCACCATCTGCAGTGATTTTGGAGCCCAGAAAAATAAAGTCTGACACTGTTTCCACTGTTTCCCCATCTATTTCCCATGTAGTGATGGGACCAGATGCCATGATCTTCGTTTTCTGAATGTTGAGCTTTAAGCCAACTTTTTCACTCTCCACTTTCACTTTCATCAAGAGGCTCTTTAGGTCTTCTTCACTTTCTGCCATAAGGGTGGTGTCATCTGCATATCTGAGGTTATTGATATTTCTCCTGTCAATCTTGATTCCAGCTTGTGTTTCTTCCAGTACAGCGTTTCTCATGATGTGCTCTGCATAGAAGTTAAATAAGCAAGAGTCTCTAGAAGAGAGTAAAGTTCTGCACTTGATTTTAGTCCAGGGAGACTTCTGACCTCTAGACCTGTAAGATAATAAACCTGTGTCATTGTTATTTAAAGTCTTTATTGAGTTTGTTTCAATATCTCTTGTTCTATGTTTTGGTCCTTTGAACCCAAGGCATGTGGGATCTTAGCTTCCTGACCAGGAATTGAACCTGCAACCCCTGCAACACTTGGAAGGGGAAGTCTTAACCCTGGACTGTCAGGGAAGTCCCAAATCTATGTTGTTTCAAGTTGCTACATTTGTGGGAATTTTTTGTAGCAGTAATAGGATTACTAACACAAAAGCTCCATCATGGGCTTACATTCTTACAGGGAGATAGACAATAAGGAAATAAATGAATACATGCTGTGTGGGATGGACCTTTCCTCTCCCTCTGGTGGGGTGGTGAGCCAGGCTCCTGAGCACAGATGTAACAGAGGCAGCAGGGGGCAGGGCAGGCTGGTCAGCTGATGGTCCCCCTAGCCGGGGGGCGCTGGCCACTCCTCGATGTGCACCCCGCTGAGGGGCCAGAAAGACAGGGCTGCTGGGTCCCAGTGCTTGTAGGCTCTGGCCTGCCACACAGCCAGGCTGGGCCCTGGGCTGGGGAAGGGGCTTGTATGCAGTGCCGAGCGCAGGAGTGGGTGGGGCCTGCTGCCAGAAGCCTGGAGCAATTAGCATGTTCTTCAGACGCCTGCTGGTGGGGAAGTGAGTACATGTGATTTGTCAAAGTGAGTCAGGAGTGAAAGCCAAGGCCAGGCGGCCCGCCTTGCTAAGAAGCTCTTTGGGTTTCTGTAATTGCAAGCTCTTGATTGGGCATAATAAGAAGCACTAAGAATCCTCCCATTAGGAGGCTGTAAAATACCCCTTGGACTTGGCTTTCATCTTGCCCAGCTGCTTACCGAAGCCTTGCTCTTTCATCTTGAAGGCCTGTAATTGGCAGCCTGAGCCCAAAGAGCTACCTTAGGAGATGGCTGTGGCCTGGGGTGGATTCTGGCCCCCGCCCCAACCAGGCCCTCCTACTCAAGCCCCTCAAGTCTCTGCTGCATTCTTGAGCCTAGGCTGAGTAGGGCCAGGAGGTCCTGAGGAGTCCAGCCCACCACCAGGTGGGGTACGGCTCATAGATCTTGAATGGACGGTGCCTTGCTGCCTACGTTCGGGAATTCAGACTGTGCACTGCTCAAGGGCGCTGCATCTAAGGGGCGTCGTCCACATGGGAGACGCACACTAATTTATATGGGAGAATACTGATGGTACAGAAACTCTGGGTCTCCAGACAGGTAGCAGGGGAGAGCCCCTTTGCCCTGAGTTCACAGTGGCACTCTGGTCTGTGCACAGACTCTCTGCACACACATGTGTATCTGCCCCACCTGCACTGCAGCTGCCCTGTGCAGTCTTACCACCTGGTGCCCTTTTGTGCCTGATTCCCAGGCCCTTGAGCCTTTGAACCTGATGTTGTTGCCTCACCTGATGGGGGTGGGGTAGGTGGGGTGGAAGAGTGGTCCTCTGAGTGTGTGTGACGGTGGCCATGAATGTGACTCCATGGCTTGTGTGTACATGGAGCCAAGGTGCTACTCACCCTGATGCTGCGTTTTTATCCTCAAGAAGGGACATCTTTGCGTAATTTGCACAAAGGTGCTTTATGGATCCACCAGGAGGTCCTTCCCTGGACACAGTCTTTATTGCCACCACATGTGTGGTGAGGATTCACTCCCCATGTCTCTGGGTAAAGTGTCAGCTCTCTAGTAGCTCCAGCTCTGCTCCCAGGATCAACACTGATCTGGATGCTGACTTGCTCATCTTAGTCTCTTAACCCTGGGGCTGGACCCAGACCAGTGGCCCTGCCTGGTGTTTACTGTGTCCGAGCCCACTGCCTGAGCCTGCAGCCCACCTGCCTTTCAGAGTGTTCAGCCAGGGCAAAGGCAATGTCCATTGTTCAGCCAGGGCAAAGGCAATGTCCATTGTCCAGCCACAATTCTCAGCCAGCAGAGAATTAAGGTGGGAAAACACTTCTGAAACCAGACCTAGGGGAGCATAACAGGAGAGCAACTTGCAATATGGCAGCCTTTGACACAGTGGTCCTACTCCAGGAAATCTGTGCTTAAGAAAATCAAGGCTGCGTGGGCACAGATTTTGCCAGAAGGATGTTATCTGAAGCATTGTTTGTTCTAGCAATAGTTGAAAATAAACCAAATGTCCATCAAGAGAAGCAGTAATTGATCACAGGCCACCCTCTGCTTTCATACATGTTGAGTGTTCTCAGAAATTTATCTGTATGTCAAATGTTTGAAAGTTGGACACCTGCTTATTTTTAAAAACTGACAATAGCTTTTAAAGTTATGAGAGATGTTTATACTCCCTACTAACTCCCAAATTAAGACCATTATCAAGTCACTAAACATGTCTAACCTTTTAGATACAGTCTTTAATAATATGTGTCTTATTTGGGTTTTCCCCAAAATAACACCTGAGACAAAAAGTTGCATGCGAGTGGTTTATTCGGGAAGTGTCCCTAGGAAATGCTGCTTTGGGTGGCATGGTAGGGAAATGAGAAAGGGAAGAGAGAGAGCTAAGAAAGGGAGACTTCTCCAGAAAGTTACCACTGCGGGCAGCTGGAACTTGCTCCCCTGGGGTTTCTGGGAAACTAGGCAGAATGCTCCTGTCTCAAGGGGCAGAGGAGCTGGGGTATTTACCCACCACCTCCCATCAATCACTGGCTGCAACTGCTCCCGAGAGTGTGGCTTCCGAGCAGTGCCCAGAGAAAGCAAAGTCTTAGGGGCTGAGGTGGGAAGTTAAGTGGTGTGCATCAAAATGGGAAATGCTGAAGTCGGACACTGAACTGAAGGGGATAGGCGTGAACTGGCGGAAATTGTTACAGTACATTTCTGGATTCTCCATGGTGTTTTTCTTTTAAATCTGTTCTTTACTTAAACAATTCAACCTACAAGTGGCATAGAAATCCAGAGGATATTTATTTGAGAACAAAGATATCCTGCTTTGGGGAAATCATCAGCATTAACACTTGTACATATCTATTTCCCATTGGTTTTTATAAAATAATAGTACCAAATGCAGTCTCCAGCTAAATGCCCATAGAAAAATAACGATGGTAACACATATAGACACATACTGTGGGCCAGCTTTACGATATCCTTGCAACATTGCTACGTGATAGATATTACGACCGTTATTGGTATTTTACAGATAACAGTCTGACTCTTTGTGACCCTATGGACTATACAGCCCATGGAATTCTCCAGGCCAGAATACTGGAGTAGGTAGCCTTTACCTTCTCCAAGGGATCGAACCCAGGCCTCCTGCATTGCAGGCAGATTCTTTACGGGCTGAACCACCAGGGAAGCCCAAGAATATTGGAGTGGGTGGCTTATCCCTTCTCCAGAGGATCTTCGGACCCAGGAATAGAACTGGGGTCTCCTGCATTGCAAGCAGATTCTTTACCAGCTGAGCTACCAGGGAAGCCCATATGTTATGACTGGTATTGGTATTTTACATATTAAGAAATGGAAGCCCAGGAAGATTAAGTAATTTGCTCAAGGACACATAGCCATTATGGGACAAAGCCTGACAATCTTGCTCCAGAGTGCATGCTCTGTCATGTGACTGATAGAAAATGCCCTCTCCCCGCTACAGCTGACTGATGAAGGCTTGAGCATGGTACAAGATAGGGAGTGAGGGCGGGGGCAGTCAGTATTACTGTATATACAGTAAAATTTTCAGACTTGGATATATCAGCACCATAGTGGCACAGAATGGTTTATGACTGTAACAGGTACAAATGTAAATCTGTTCACTCAGTTGGGTTAGAAACATCGTTTCATCTTTTCCGTGGCTAGAAGAGAATTTTAAGACACATTTCATCCAAAGAGAGAAATTCACCCTAGTCAACAAGGGGCTGCCTTGACCCTTTCCCAAGGGATGAGGAGGTGTTTCGTGTCAGACATTAGTCTGCATGGCCGCTTTGTTCACGTGTCAGGCCCCCATGCACACCATCTCCTCCATCCTGCCCCGGGATCGTCTTTGGGGAGCTGGCTCTGTAGCAGTACTTCCATGCCCCTTAGAGTCAGGAGCATCATCCTCTGGCATGCTTGAAGACCTAGCGTCCCTCTGCTTTCTGAGATCAATGCCTGCACCTTTGTGAGACCACCATCGTGTCGCCCACCTCCACATGTGGGACTCTGCCTGGGAGAGGGAGGGGAGGAGGGGGAGGGAGCCGGAGCCCCTCCTCAGGAAACCAACAGCCGCTCGGCTCTTGTCCCGGCCACTTTATTTCTCCTTTTCTCCCATCGAGGAAATTTCTTTCTTTCTCTCCTTTCTTGCTCTCTTCCTTCCTTCCTTCCTCCCTCCCTTCCTTCCTCTTTTTTTTTTTTTTTAATCTCAAGAGTGAGAACAACAGTTCTGCTAGCAATTGTATACTTCCAACTCCAGTGTATTATACGAGAGAAAGATTCCTTTCTCTTCCCACTGTTCTGGTTATCTACTGCAGCATGACAAACCACTTCCAAAACAGCCGTATCAAGCATATATTTTCTTTTGGTCTAGGATTGCTAGATAAAGTACTATGGATATTTTACCTCTAAATACTATACCTATTTATCTTTAATGTTAAAAATATTAACATTTATCTTTGTGTACTATATGAGTAAAAATTTAATCCCAGTTAAATTTGAATTTTAGATCAGCAATATTTTTTTTTTTAGTATGTCTTAGCATATTTAAGAGATACTTGGACTAAAAAAAGATTACTCATCATTGATCTGAAATTCAAATTTAATGGAGCGTCCTGCTTTTTGGAATATTTTTTTTAATTTGGGAGCCCTATTTTGGTTCCAGTTTTGTGGGTCAGGAGTTTGGGTGGTGTTTGGGGCAGTTGAAAGATGCTCTGCTCCGGGCGGTACTCCGTGTGCGTGTCTGGTGCCTGGGTGCCCCTGGCCTCACACTCTCCCTTCAGGTGAAATCTCGTCCTCCGGGGCTTTTCCGTGCAGCTGAGGACTCTCACAGGAGGGCAGCCTCAGGTGGCCAGACTTCCTACATGGAAACTCTGGGACCTGACTGTGAAAAAGGAAATGAAAACTGCCGGTCTCTTGAATCTTGGGCCTGTCAACTAGTAGAATATCACTTCTGCCTTATTCTATAGGTCAAGCAGTCACAAAACCAACCTGGCTTCCACAATGGGGGACACAGATCTCACCTCTTAGAGGAACAATAATGAAGAATTTGCAGTCATCTTTAATCTATTGCTGGTGGCTCAGATGGTAAAACGTCTGCTTGCAATGCTGGAGATCCGGGTTCGATTCCTGGGTCAGGAAGATCCCCTGGAGAAGGAAATGGCAATCCACTCCAACACTCTTGCCTGGAAAATCCCGTGGACAGAGGAGCCTGATAGGCTACAGTCCATGGGGTCGCAAAGAGTCGGACACGACTGAGCGACTTCACTCACTTTAACCTATTGCACCCACTAAGAAGGAACAGATTTTCTGCCACCTGAAGATTGAATATCGTGTTTCTCTCTTTCAGCATCCCTTTCTTATTGAGAGATACTTGGACTAAAAAAACTACTCACTGTTGATCTGAGTATTGGTACAAGTCCAAGGCAATGACAACGGCTCATTTCAGCTTCTGGCTGGTTGGGAGAAGGGCATTAGGAAAAAAGGGTGCTCGGAAAGGTAGGGGAATTGTGGTTAGTGTTTCAATATATGATTCCTAAGGTTGACTAATATATAATAATTCAGAAAGATATTAAATTGTTAAGGTGACTTTTGTCAAGTGACAAAAGTGTTTTTACAGTATAAAGTTTCTCTTAAATGTTATTATACTATATAAATCAGAGAAGGCAATGGCATCCCACTCCAGTACTCTTGCCTGGAAAATCCCATGGACGGAGGAGCCTGGTGGGCTGCAGTCCATGGGTTCGCTAAGAGTTGGACACAACTGAGTGACTTCACTTTCACTTTTCACTTTCATGCATTGGAGAAGGAAATGGCAACTCACGCCAATGTTCTTGCCTGGAGAATCCCAGGAACAGGGGAACCTGGTAGGCTGCCATCCATGGGGTCCATTAAATTGGACACAACTGAAGTGACTTAGCAGCAGCAGCACTATATAAATGTTGGATAGCTATATGCAAAAATATTAGCAGTGATTCATCTGTAAAAGGTGTGATTCTGGCACATTTTGATCTTTCTGCTTATAAATGTTTTTGATATTTAAAAAAATGAATACGTGTCACTTTTATTTTAGAAAAAAAGAGGTCATCATAAAATAAGACAAAAAGGAATCCACTGTCCTCCTATTTATTAACCTTTTAGTTATTCGTACAAATCCTATTTACCATCTAGCATTTACTTGTTACTGTACTAGGTCCTGGGGATTCTGCCATAAGCCAGACAAAGTCTTCTCCAGAATCTCTGGAAAGAGCATTGCCCTGACAATGCTTTTGTTTTGGACTTCCAGCCTCCCAGATGGCTAGTGGTAAAAGAACCCCCCTGCCAATGCTGGAGATACAAGAGATACGGATTCAATCCCTGAGTCAGGACGATCCCCTGAAGGAGGGCACAGCTACCCACTCCAGTATTCTTGCCTGGAGAATCCCATGGACAGAGGAGCCTGGCAGGCTACGGTCCATAGTGTTGCACAGAGTCAGACATGACTGAAGCAACTTAGCACAGCCTCCAGAACTTGAGAAAATTTTGTTTTTTTTTTTCTTTTTGTTTATTTTTTTGGCACCTGCATTGCAATAATTTGTTCTGGCAGCCCTGGGAACTAAATACAAGCCCTTCATTCCTGGGTATCTTATTAACCAATGATGGAGATTTCCATTTTGGAAGCAAGTAATCTAATTGTTCCCACTTTACAAATTGGGAAACTGAGATTCTGTAAAGATCAGTAGTTTGTCTCAGACCCCACAGAGCATGGCTTCCACAGCAGATCCAGGATTCAAACTCTGGTTTTTCCATCACCAGTGTTTCGGCTGTCTCCATGGCGTGGCAGCTTGTAGACCTGGGTTTCCAGCAGTTTCTTTTAAGACTCCGGCAACTGTTTCTGAGATCCTTGCTCCTTGCTCTGTCACCCTGCAAGGACACAGCAACCAGCCCCGGGGCCTCTCCACAGCAGAAGCATCTCCTCCTCGTGGCCAATGAGCAGAAAGAGTCCTTGCATCAGCATCGGCCCTGTTCCTCCACCTCTGACCACGCTGGGATGAATGGGACCCAGACAGCTGTTTGCAGGTGTGCGCGCTGCCATTCAGGCCTGCACGTGCTCATAAGCCCTCTACATCACTTGGTTGAAGCCAGGGTGTACCCCGCACTCAGGAGGCCTCAGCCTCTCCTCTGACCATGCAAGGAGGGACTGCCACTGCTTTCCTTCCTTTAAATATTTTCTTTCCAGATTTTAAAATGAATACATGCTTTATAGAAAAGAAATACAGAAAGATAATGGAAGGACAAAGAAGAAAATAGAAATGACTTATAGGCACCAGCAGTTTCCTATTTATAAATGTGCAAAAGCAAAAAAATAACTATATTCAGATATGCCTCTGCTTGTGCTGCGTATGTAGACACATCCATTCACAGAACAAATTTAGCTATGTTTAAAAATGAACATTTTTATATAGATTCTTTCTATGGGGGGCGGGGAGCAGCAGAAATCTGGCCATAAGAACAATTTTGTAATCTATCCTCAGCATTTCCCCAGATCATTAAAAATCCCTTGTAAATACCATTTTTAATGGCTACATGGTATTCTATCAATTGGATCATGTATTATCTATTATTAAACATTCAGAGATTTTTACAGTTTTTCTAGAGAAGGCAATGGCAACCCACTCCAGTACTCTTGCCTGGAAAATCCTATGGACAGAGGAGCATGGTAGGCTATAGTCCATGGGGTCGCAAAGAGTCGGACACGACTGAGAGTTCCCTTTCACTTTCATTAACTTAAAACACTGTTATGAGCATACTTGACATGAGCCTTTGTGTGCCTTTCCAATTATGTCCTTGTTATGAAATTATTGGGTTCAAGCTTATGAACATAACATTTTTACAGCTTTATTGAGGTATACTTTACAAAACATAAAATTCACCATTGTAAGTTCTTCATTTAATGATTTTTAATAAATTTATACATCCATGCCAATCACCTCCACAGTCCAGATTTAGAACATACTGGTCATCACAAAACATTTCTTCAATTTCTTTTATGACCAAACTCACTCCCACTCCAGCCCCAAACAACCACTGATCTACTATATATAGAGATTTACCCTTTATGGGCATTTCACAAAACAGAATCATACACTATGTACTCTTTTTCTACATGGCCATGTTTACTGATCATATCATTATTTTGATCCAGTGATGTTGCAACATGAATTATGACTTTGTTCCTTTTTGTTGCTGAGTAGTATCTCAGTGTATGGATTTGCCACATTTTGTTCATCTGTTGGTGGAAATTTGGATTATTTCCAGTTTTCTACTATTAAGAAGAATATTGCTATGAATATTTACCCACATGTCTCTTTGTGGACATGTTTTTACCCATTTCTCTTGGGTAGATAGATACCTAGGAGTGAGTCATATGGTAAGCTTATATTAAACATTTTAAGAAATCACCAAAGAATGTCCCAAAACTTTCCCTTTTACCTTCTCACTAGCAATATATAATATCAGGGTTACACTTGTTTCACATCCTCATCAACACTTATTATTTTGAGTATTGTCATTCTAATCAGTCAGTCAGTTCAGTCACTCAGTCGTGTCCGACTCTTTGTGACCCCATGAATCGCAGCACGCCAGGACTCCCTGTCCATCACCAACCCCCAGAGTTCACTCAGACTCACATCCATTGAGTCAGTGATGCCATCCAGCCATCTCATCCTCTGTCGTCCCCTTCTCCCCCTGCCCCCAATCCCTCCAAGCATCAGAGTCTTTTCCAATGAGTCAACTCTTTGCGTGAGGTGGCCAAAGTACTGGAGTTTCAGCTTTAGCATAATTCCTTGCAAAGAAATCCCAGGGCTGATCTCCTTCAGAATGGACTGGTTGGATCTCCTTGCAGTCCAAGGGACTCTCAAGAGTCTTCTCCAACACCACAGTTCAAAAGCATTAATTCTTCGACACTCAGCCTTCTTCACAGTCCAACTCTCATATCCATACATGACCATAGGAAAAACCATAGCCTTGACTAGATGGACCTTTGTTGGCAAAGTAATGTCTCTGCTTTTGAATATGCTATCCAGGTTGGACATAACTTTTCTTTCAAGGAGGAAGTGTCTTTTACTTTCATGGCTGCAGTCACCATCTGTAGTGATTTTGGAGCCCAGAAAAATAAAGTCTGACACTGTTTCCACTGTTTCCCCATCTATTTCCCATGAAGTGATGGGACCGGATACATGATCTTCGTTTTCTGAATGTTGAGCTTTGAGCCAACTTTTTCACTCTCCTCTTTCACTTTTATCAGGAGGCTTTTGAGTTCCTCTTCACTTTCTGCCATAAGGATGGTGTCATAGGTAAGCATTAATATCTCTGTGGTTTGAATTTACGTTTCCTTAATGACTAATGATGAACATCTTTTCATGTGCTTCTCAGCCATTTGTGTATCTTGTTTGGGGAAATGTCTATTAGAAACTTTTGCTCATTTTTTAATTGACTTGTCTTGTTGCTCTTCAAACATTCTGGAAACAAATCCTTTATCAAACATGATTTACAAATCTTTTCTTCTAATCCCTGGCTTGGTTTTCATGTTTTTTAAATGATGTTTGTTGATGAGCAAAAGCTTTTAATTTTATAAAGTCCAGTTTATTTACTTTTTGGATTACCCTTTTTTGTGACTTGTCTAAAAGCTTGCCTTACACAAATTTACAAAAATTTTTCTCTGATATTTTCCTCTAGAATATTTTTGAACATAATTTGAAAATGATTTTTGTTTTTTCATTTTGAACAAAATCCATGGTAATTTTTTAAAATTAGAAAATATGGGTGAACAAAACAAAGAAAATACAGATCACTCATAATCAGACTACCCTAGATGAGCCACCATGAATGTATTGTTGTGTATGTGTGTATTAGTTATCTATTGCTATGTAACAAATTATCCCAAAAACATAACTTAAAACAAACATTTATTTTCTCAAAGTTTCTGTGGATCAGGCATCTGGGAGCACTTTACTGGGCTCCTTTTTCTCAGGGTCACTCACAAGGCTGCAATCAAGGTGTCATTGTGACAGCAGTCATTTCAAGCCTCGACAGAGAGAGATGCATTTCCAAGCTCACTCACATGGCTGTCAGCAGCCCTCTAGTCCTTGCTGGCTATTGGTTGGGGACATCAACTCCTTGCCATATGGGTCTCTCCACAGGGCAACTAGCAACATGGGAGCTGTCTTCCCTGAGAGGAAGAGAAGGAGGAGGGTGCTCATAAAGAAGTCATAGTCCTTTCGTAACCTGGTCTTGGAAATGACCTTCCATTGTTCTGCTCCTGTTCTACTGTAGAGGTGAGTCACTAGGCCCAGTCCACTCAGAAGGGGGGCAGATCACAGAAGTGTCTGAGTCCTAGGAGGTGGGGATCTTTGGGACCATTTTAGAAAGCTGCCACCGTGTCTTTGTTTGTTTTCTATTTTTCTTATGAATTAGGTGGTGAATGTTTGCCTGTGACACATAGAGACTCAGGGGCTCCTTTATAGATGCTAGATTCTACTGGGTCAGAATCTCCATGGGAAATGCCTCTTTCTGTAAGCTTATTTTTCAAAAACATCACAGGTTACTCTAACAGGATCCAGGGTTGAGAGTCACTGGCAAGCATAAATTTAAGTGTTTCCTGACATGGATTACCACTGTGCACACTGTTTAGAAGTGTGTTCTGTTGTCCCCCTCAGATAGGCTTGAAGATAAATGTGCCTCAGTTCCCAGTGTGGGGCTGCCACATTTGCCCCTCTGCTTCCTCGGAGCCGCATCTGAGGGGCTGTGCCAGGCAGTCACGACCTTCACTTCTAGGAGTTTCAGGGAAGTCGAGTGGGTGGCAGGGACTGCCTGCCTCCGTGTTTGGCTCCAGAGCAGTTCTGACATCAATTCATCAGTCCGGAGGACACTTTTAGATGCAAGTCTGCTGGTGTGAGGACTTTATGAGAACAAAAATCCCTGGCTGTGAAATTGCTGGCATTTCATGATGTGAAAGAAGATTTACAAGCTCCATGCTGTGCTAAGCTATAAAACCAGGCGCAGCAGTTATGCAACCAAGCCTGTGAGGCAGGCAAAACGCAAGGAAGTGGCAGGTGGAAATAAGGGAGGCTACCACCTCACGGTGCCTGGGACCCCCTGGCCCCAAACACACGCCCACGGGGGAGTCAGGTCAAGGTTCCTTCAGCTATATCCAGCTTCTGGGGGGCTCACCCAGTAGTCATTAGGGAACAAATGGCCAAGTAGTATTACGTGAGATCCCCATGGACTCAGAATGGAAGGGGTTTCAAAGGTCCCTAGCTGATACTCCCTGAACACCCGCCTTGCTAAGAGGCCATTTTGCTTCTGCTTGATATTCACCCTGTGACCCAATTCAGAGGAGACACTTGCAATGTACTCTCCCATAACCCTTATTTCATTTTTTTGTATAATTAAAAAATTGTTTGTCTTCCCCACTAAAATGTAAGCTACCTAATAGTAGTAACCGTGCCTGTCTGGCCCTCAAAGTGTAGCTTATATATGTAGCTTGCATATGCTTATATATGCAACAATGCATATATGTTGACCGAATAAATGAAAGAATGGATATTTGGATGCTTCCAGGGATGGGGACCTCACTGCCTTACAGGCCAGCTGTCCCCAGTCAGGATGGCTCTTGAGTACTGGCTGTCCCTCGCCTGGCTGCCATCTACCTCCATGTGGCCCTCCTTCATTGTCCTCACCTGTAGGGCACCCTTTGAGCAGGTCCACTTCTCTTCTCCACTGGAGCCATCCAGAGATTTGAAAACAGTGGCCAGCTGCTTGCTGTTCAAAATGAACGTCCCCATTTCTTTCAGCTGTTTCTCGCTTGTCAGTGTCGTCTTAGCAATCCTCCTCCAGAGGTCTCTTTAATGGGGCACTGTCCCTCAGTAAGTTAGGTTAACTCTTTTGAGATCCTTAGCAAGCCTTGGCAGTTTGCAGATTTGAGACTCTTCTGCCCCAACAAACATTTAGGTTGCTTCTTCACGCTCAGAGTTTTTAGATATAAAAAGAGTCAGTGGATTTCACTGAGGATTGATGCTGCAAGCCAGTTGACTTGGTTCCCTTGCTCAAAGTTTCTGGAGAACAGCAGTCACAAGTAGGGGGCCCAGATTTGTGGGGAGCAAATGGCTCTACTGACTTTGCCCTCCCACCCCCCTAACTCTTAGGACCAGGCTGAGGGGTACGGAACTGAGAGCAGAGTGTACTGTGTGCTGCCACTCAGCAGAGGAGGTGGGGGACCCCTGCTTTCTCATCATCAAGGGCAGTGAACCCATGGGAGAGGAGTGAAGAAGCGGGGGGCTTGGGCCCCTAGGGGATGCTACCAGGGTCTGAGATGGATGTTGTGTTGGAAAATTAATATACAATATTTTTTTATTATTCTCATAATTTAACCTGTGGGTCAAACTTCAAGTTTTATTGCTTGCTGGGGAGGTAAAACAAAGTGCTCCGGTGTTACAGGGGAGTGAGTTTATAAAGCTTGGGAAACTGGCTGGGACTCTGGAAGTGCTCACATCCCCTAAGTTTGGGGCAGTCTCCCTACGCTGGTGTCCGGCTGGCGTGTCAATCCTGACCGCCCCTCCTCCTGCTGGCCGTGGTGGCCCTTTCAGTCAGAGGTGCAGGACCCCAAGGGCATAACAGGAGAGAGCCCCCCTGCCTCCTTGGTGAGGTGCTCTGGGAGCCCATGAGGGAACCATGTGGCTGGGTTTAACAATCCAGGTGGGGAAGGGCTGGTGGCTGCTGTGGGCACCTGGCCCGTGTCAACCGCTGCTCCGGCCGGGGCCTCAGATGGTCCACAGCCCCTCAACATGGGGCTGAAGCCTGAACATGTGAATATTTGATGAAGTACATGGGATTTCTGGACACTGTTTTGCAGGTGACCAAAAGAGGAAAGGGAGGAGCAAGGATCCCTTAGATCCACTGCTTGGTGATAATTTTACTCATCCATCCATCCATCCATCCATCCACCACTCACTCAGGTAACAGGTGTTCCGGACCCAAGATAGCCAGGCCTTGTGCCTCTTCCTTCTTTATCCTGCTCTCTTCCAGCAGCCCCACCCTCCTTCTCTAAGGAATTCATGGAAATTTCTAAAGAAAGCATTCAACAATAAAACTAAATGCCCAGATAAAGCAAGTTGTGTATAAATGCTATATAATTTTTTTAAAAATTTTAAGAATAAAGTACCAAAATCTGTAATTTTGGAGAAAAGTCCACATTCCCATCCATCAGACTCCAGTCTGCTAAAATATCTGCGGGTCATTTCTCATTGCAAGTCTGTACTAGTGTCATCCTGAAGATATCCTGGCTCGATCTAGTTTATAGGGGAGCACTGAGGGGAAAGGGGTTTGGGCAGCAGCTTTGTTAAAGAAAGGAGCAGAGTGGGTTGCATCCTCCATGGAACTCCTGTTGGGCAGCTGGGACTCGGGTAGCTGTCAGGATCACTTAGAAAGCAAAGGTGACTTACCATCTCACACTGTCACCAAGCAAACACAAACAGACACTTAGGGGGCTGGTAGTTTGGGGGCTTGTGAAGACCTGCATCTGTCAATGCAAGGAAGGGAGAAACCCCGTACCATGCCCAAGGCCACGTGAGAATGTGAGGTGCCTGCTCTGGCAGGTGAGCCACTAGCTTTGGGGAGTGGATGAGGGCCTTTTGTACCACCAGTCAGCCCCTTGACATCTAGAACTTAACGCTGACCATACACCCGTGGCTCACCTGGTCCACACCTGGCAGGGTCCACCCAGAGGTAAAGTTGGTATTTTACTGGGAAGGTGGTTATTACTCCTGTTGTTCAGTGGCTAAATTGTGTCTGACTCTTGTGACCCCATAGGCTGTAGCCCTCCAGGCTCCTCTGGCCATGGGATTTCCCAGGCAAGAATACTGGAGCTGGTTGCTATTTCCTTCTCCAGAGGATCTTCCTGACCCAGGGATAGAACCTATGTCTCCTACATTGGCAGGCAGATTCTTTACCACTGAGCCACCAGGGAAGCCCCTATTATTCCTATGTACCACTATTAATTGGAGCCCACTATTGGGCTTCCCTGGTGGCTCAGCTGGTGAAGAATCCACCTGCAATTTGGGACACCTGGGTTCAACCACTGGGTTGGGAAGATCCCCTGGAGAAGGGAATGGCTAACCACTCCAGTATTCTGGCCTGGAGAAGTCCGTGGACTGTATAGTCCATGAGGTTACAGAGTCGGACACAACTGAGCAACTTTCAAAAAAAAATTGGTGCATCAGATATTTAGTGAACATGCCTGGGGAACAAGGCTCACCAGTTTATCACTCTCACTAGTTTATGAATCCTGATTTAGGCACACACCTCTTGGTGCCTCAGTCTCCCCACTTCTACATGATGTTTACAAGGTGATTAACCCTGGAAAGCTCATAGCAGGGGCTGTTGTGTAAACAATGAGAAGTTCAGAGTGTTCTGAGGGCCCCTGCGCTGTTCCAGGAGGCCTGTGTCACTGGACCTGTGACATCTGAGGCCTGAAAGGCCGCGAAGATGGGAGCACGTGGTGCCCGTGGCCCCGGTGCCTGGGATGAGTGCCACCAGTGCACACCGTGTACCCTGGCTTTGCAGCTTCCTGTATCACTCAGTGCTGGTCAAGGTCAGCAGTTTCAGTCCTGGAACATTCACAGCTTTTACTGTGAAACTGAGGGCCACAGTGCCTCCTTCTGGTTTATTTCAATCAGAGTCGAGTTCAGGAGGGAAGTCACAAAACCACAGTGGTAGTTTGTTCTCAGACACCTCGGCAGGTGTCTGAGAATATAGACTTGGCTCCCACAGCATCGAGTTCCAGGGACAGCTCTGCCATGAACATCCCTGTGCTCTTAGGACTGACTTCCTTAAGACTGGATCCCCCATCTCTAAATTGGGGATTAAAAGTACTTGCCCCACAGGGTGGTTGGTCAGCTGAACTATACGTAAAGAGCAGAGCATAGAGCTTGGCACAGACTATGTGCTAATCGATGGGAACATCCTTCTTCCCCCAGCAGGTCGCTCCTGGTGGGCTGCCCAGGCTAGTCGACAGTCCTGGGCTCCTCAGTGGTGATATGTCTCATGCTTGCCTTGCCTGTTTGTTGGCTAGGCTTTCAGAACTTTCTATGTCTTTTGGTACCAGAGGCAACAGGGTCTTCTCAGGACTCACCCTCCACCCAATCCCATTGAGACACAGACCCAATCTCCCATAAATTGTCATGGATAAGATACTGGTCACTGCCCAGAAGTGACTGCTCTGGGGTCCCAGTCCTCCCCAGCCTCTCTATCAATGTTCATGTACATCAGTGCTGGGAGTCCCAGGCTCTGTTCTCTGTAATTATAGGGACCCTCAACTCTTACTCTAGTGAAACACAGAGCAATCTAGATGTGGGACCTTTTCATCATATGCCCAAAAGTTACATATTTTCAAGGTCATAGGCTCTTCCTACCTACTCTTGCCCTCTTTCTCCCCATCATGCATATGTAGAAACACACTCCTGCTTCTCTGCCCATGAAATCCTTAACTCCAGTTGCCTGACCACTGGGCTCATATCTTGTTGTTCTTATTTGCCTGGTTTTGGTTTTATTTATCCTGCAGGTTTTGAGTAAACTGTCTTTGAGGCTTTTGAAAATAAACAACATTAAAAAAAAAATCAGTGTAGAAGCTCTTCAAAACATTAACTTGTTTCTGTGCTAACCTCAAAATCAAACTTTTCTGGAGATCTCTGTTTAGGGAAGAATTTCTGGAGATCACGATAGATTAAAATACACTGTTTTCCACTTGCAGTTATCTCTTTGTGCTGATCACTGTGTTAGTCATTCAGTCATGTCTGATTCTGAGCAACCCCATGGACTGTAGCCTCCCAGGCTCCTCTGTCCCTGGAATTCTCCAGGCAAGAATACTGGAGTGGGTAGCCATTGCCTTCTCCAGGGGATCTTTCTGACCTAGGGATTGAACTTGGGCCTCCTGCTTGGTAGGCAGATTCTTTACTGTCTGAGACCCAGCAAAGTGCAAAACATAGAAATCTGTCAGATGCAGAGGACAGCCCACAGCTGAGTAGCCTGATTCCTGATTTCACTTTTTTGTGTTTATCAAGTAACCTTTTTGTTCAGTCCATGTCATTGATCAACTTATTATAATAAGTAAATCTGATATTTACTTATGAAATCGAATACCATATGAAATACACAAAGTTCTTTTAAAGTACATTTCTCTGGTTGTCTATTGTCAGTGTTTGGTTAACCACTGCAAGAAATGCCCCTCAAATTTCAATGTCTTAATTTATGTCAAACTAGAACATGAGTCAGCAGGGAGACTGTTCTATGTCCTTCAGGGACCCTGACTTTTTCTACCTTGCAGTCCCCTTCCCCTGGGTCCTCGGAGTCCTCTTCACTTACGGGAAAAGCAAAGAGTCTCTCGGGGAGGTGGCTGTGGTCAGGTCTGCAAGTGGAGCCCATTCCTTCTGCTTGCACCCCGTTGACCAGAACTCAGCTGCACGGTCATCACACCTGAACACAGGGAAAGAGACGGTGTGACCAGGAGGGAGAGAAGATGAATATCGATGAGGAGTAGTGGGTCTGCTATAAATATATAACCTCACTTCATCCAAGTGTGCTATGCTATGCTATGCGACGTCGCTTCCGTCATGTCTGACTCTTTGTGACCCTATGGCCTGTAGCCCACCAGACTCCTTGGGAGCCTTGTCCGTGGGATTCTCCAGACAAGAATACTGGCAAGAATACATGCCCTTCTCCAAATGTAAGCTCCCTCAAAGAGCTTGTGGTAGGCAAAATGATGGCCTACAAAAATTTCCATGTTCTAATGCTCAGAATCTCAGAAGATATTACCTTCATGCAAAAGAGACTTTGCAGATGTGATTAAGAATCTTGAGATAAGGAGATTTTACTGGATCATCTAAGGGAGAGGTGCAATGTAATCACAAGTGTTAGAAAAGCAAGACAAGAGAGACAGAGAGAAATTTGAAGATGCTACAATGGTGGCTTTGAACACGGAAGAAGGGGCTCTGAGGTAAGCAATGCAGGCAGCCTCAGGAAGCTTCAAAGGCAAAGGAATGGAGTCTCCCCTAGACCTTCCAGAAGAAATGCATCCTTGAAAACATCTCGATTTTAGCCCAATGAAACCCACTTTGAACTTCCAATGTTCAGGACTGTAAGATAGTAATCTTGTTTTAAGCCACTAAGTTTGTGGCAATTTTCTAGAAAGCCATAGGAAATGAATGCACAGCTCATTTTACTTTGCATCCCTACTGTGTGCCTGGTACACAGTAAGTACAGATAGCAGGTGCATTTTTCACATGGAGTTTGATGGGGAGCAAAGCAAACTTGTGATGCAAGAACTGAAAATCAGGGAAAGTGGGGCTCCATCCTGAAGACTGGGAGACTGTTGTCATAGAGCCCAGGTAAGGAAGGAGACCAAATTTCCAGTAAGGAGGAGACTTGAAAGGTGGCAGCCTGGGAGCAGTTGAGTAAGAAGCATGTAACCCCAGCATGGAGGTGGGTGGGTAGAGTGGTTGCTTATGATGATTTAGTAGTATCGGGGGAGCCGGGGAGCCAAGCTTCTATCTAGAAGGGAACCTGGGGAGCATGGGAACAATAGGCTTTCTGAGGGGAAGCTGGAAACAGGCTCTTCGGTCAGAATTCCAGGATCAAAGTCTGACCTCGTGTTCCTTCTTCTTATCTGGCTGTGTAACCTTAGGAGTTTCACTAGTATTGCTGCATAACAGATTGCCTTAAGACTTAGTAGTGTACCGCAAGCTTTGTACCATGCTCAGCATTCTCTGAGTTGGACAGGGCATGGTGGGGCAGCTTATCTCTGGTCTATGTTTCCTGGGTCTCCAGGGGGAAGATTACAAGGCTGGGGATGACTCAACATAGTCTGGCAACCTTATATGGAAGTTCAGAGCTTCAAAGACGAGTGTCCTAGCCCATAAAGTAGAACCTGTAGCTTCTTTTATGATTTATCCTCAGCAGCCATCCAGCGTCCCTTCTGCTGCACTTTATTAGTTTACAATCAAATCACAAGCTCATCCGGATTCAAGAGCAGAACTAGATTCTCCCTCTTGATGGGAAGTGACAAGGTTCTAGTAGAATGCATCAAACAGCAGAGAGTACCTTAGGAAAATGTAATCTGCCACATTGGGTAATTTTCCAACTTTTTGAAATCTGGTTTCCTCAGCAAGAAGATAGGTTGATAGCTGCAAACCTCCCATTTGGGTTAAAGTATCTAAAGCTTTTGACGCAGTGCCTTGAATATAATAATATCCTAAGTCCTTCCAAGAAACCAGAGAGCAGGTCTGTTGTTTCTCATGATAGCATCCACAGTTCCTAGTACAGTGCCTGGCATATGAATGAATCTTAGAGAATTGTGCCAGATTGGGGATTGTCTGTCAGTGTATCAGCTAGATACTGCTGTGTAACAAGCTTCTCCAAAACTTAGTCACTTAAAACAGCAACCATTTTATTTGTCTGTAGTTCTGTGAGTCAGCAGTTCAGGCTGGATTCGGCTCAGTGGATCTTCGGCTGCTCTCACCTGGGATCACTTATGTGGCTGCAGTTATGGGCAGTTGACTAATGTTGGACGATCCCAGACCCATCATACACATCTCACACATCTGACAGTTAGTGCTGGCTATCAGTTGGAGAGCCTCAGTTTTCCTCCATGTGGCCATTCTAGCCAGCTAGCTCAGGTCCATTTGCACCATGGTCCCAGGGTCCCAACTGCAGCCAAAAGACAAGCCCTAATTTCTAGGGACTTCTGAAGCCTCTGCCTGTGCCTTATTTACTAATTTCCTGTTGTCTTAAAACTCAACATTCAAAAAACTACAATCATGGCATCCAGTCCCATCACTTCATGGCAAATAGATGGGGAACAATGGAAATAGTGACAGACTTTATTTTCTTGGGCTCTGAAATAACTGCAGATAGTGACTGCAGCCATGAAATTAAAAGGCACCTGCCCCTTGGAAGAAAAGCTATGACAAAGCTAGACAGCATATTAAAAAGCAGAGACATCATTTTGCTGACAAAAGTCTGTATAGTCAAAGTTGTGGTTTTTTCAGTAGTTATATATGGATGTGAGAGTTGGGCCATGAAAAGGCTGAGCACCAAAGAATTGATGCTTTTGAACTATGATGCTGGAGAAGATTCTTGAGAGTCCCTTGGACAGTAAGGAGATCCAAACAGTCAATCCTAAAGGAAATCAGTCCTGAATATTCACTGGAAGGACTGATGTTGAAGCTGAAGCTCCAATACTTTGGCCACCTGATGGGAAGAGTCAACTCATTGGAAAAGATCCTGATGCTGGGAAAGATTGAGGGAAGAAGGAGAAGGGGGCCACAGAGGATGAGATGGTCAGATGGCATCATCGACTCAATGGACATGAATTTGAGCAAACTGCGGGAGATAGTGAAGGACAGAGAAGTCTGGTGTGCTGTAGTCCATGGGGTCGCAAAGAGGCAGGTCACATGGCCAAGCCTGGACTTAAGGGATGGAAAAATAAACCCCACGTCTTGATGGGAGGGGCGACAGAGTCGCATTACAAAGTACAGGAAAGGAGGGATCATTGCAGTCGTCCTTGCAAATGATCCATCACAGTTAAGCTGTATAATAGAGGTTGAGATCGGGCTGGAGGCTCAGTGGCATGAGGGAGGTGGCAGGGGGTAGTGCTGAACATACGTGACAGTCTATCTAGCAGGACACTGGTTTGGCAAGGAGAGTTCACTGCACCTTCTCCCTCAAACCACAGGGAAATGCATCATCTCACCTGACAGGACTGCAGAGCCTGGGCTTGCTCCAGTGTGGCTGAAGGAGCAACTCAACAAAGTCAGCCATCCCAGGTCCTCACCCATCCAGCTTGCAGTATGATGACTGCAGCAATTCCCAGAGCCCCAACCAGGCACCTGGAGAAGGAAAGGCAGAAACTTCTCAGAATCCAGCCTAGCAGTTTTTTCGATTATGGCTCCTTGGCCAGGATTGAGCCAAGAGGGTACGATTACCATGGCTGCTCATGTTAGTTTCCTGGGCTGCCATAACAAAATACAATATGCTGGTGGCTTAAAGCCACAGAAATGTACTGTCTCGCAGTTCTGGAGGTTAGAAGTCCTACATCATTGTGTTGGCAGTGCCATGATCCCTTTGAAACCTGAAGGAAAATCATTGCTTGCCTCTTCCTAGCTTCTGGTGTTTTGCCCCAAATCCTTGACATTCCTTGGCCTGTAGATGCATCACTACAATCCCCCATCTTCACATGATCTTCTCCCTATGGGTTCACATCATCTTCCCTCTGTGTGTGTCTGTCTCTGGGTCCCAATTGTCCCTTTTAATAAGAACATCAGTCATACTGGATTAAGGCCCACCTTCACGACCTTATCGGAGAAGGCAATGGCACCCCACTCCAGTACTCTTGCCTAGAAAATCCCATGGACGGAGGAGCCTGGTGGGCTGCAGTCCATGGCATCGCTAAGAGTCGGACACGACTGAGAGACTTCATGCATTGGAGAAGGAAATGGCAACCCACTCCAGTGTTCTTGCTTGGAGAATCCCAGGGATGGGGGAGCCTGGTGGGCTGCCATCCATAGGGTCACACAGAGTCGGACATGACTGAAGTGACTTAGCATAGCATCACGACCTTATTTTAACTTGATCACCTATTTTAAGACCCCGTTTCCAAACAAGGTCACATTCTGGGGTGGTAGGGATTAGGACTATAACTTACAATGTAGTTGAATGTTGAAAATGAATCACAATGATCCTCACAGCCCTTGAATGAATGAATGAATGAGTGAATGAAAGACCACAGTACTTGGAGTCTCCCATGGAGTCTGATATTAGCTTCCTGGTGAGGTTTGCAGGGTAATTTTAGCCCTAGAACTCATTGAGGATATTTGGGTATTTGTGCCTTCTGCTTATGACAGATTGTTGATCACATTTATAATTTATTTCTGGCCTGTATCTTTAGTCAGAAGCACAACCAACTCCTCAAGGAGAACAAATGCTATTCCTTTGGGAAATTTTGACAAACCACATTATGTCATAGTTTCCAGGAATGTATTGTGACGAAGTCCAGTCTGCTTATACAGACACTCAGCAAATACCCACAAGCATCCACCTCATATACACAAACCAGCATCTCCAGGGCAACAAAGGACAGCAACTGGCTGCCTAGCAACACTGCCTCCCTGGCTCCCACCTTCTACTACCCTCTCCTATGTGGATTGCAGGCCTTTCCCCTTCAAGGCAACTCTCTGTGGGTAAGACGATTAGATTTCCCTGCGGGAGGGAGTGGGGACTCTGAATACCCTATCACAAAACTTACCAAAGTCGCCCTGTTGTTTTAGAATATATTTAGGTCTACCCAACCCCAGATATATCACACAATTCTTAGAAGCCAAACTTGAAATTTGCACCCATGACTGAAAGTCCTGAGTAATACATAATGAGAGATTAGGGGCTGCCAGTCTTGTGGGGTGTGTGAGCTCAGTCACTTTGGTCATGGTCGACTCTTTGCCACCCTATGGACCATAGCCTGCCAGGCTGTGTCCGTGGGATTCTCCAGAATACTGTAGTGGGTTGCCATGCTCTCCTCCTTGTAGAGGAGGCACCAATTCTCTCACCTTGCTCTTTTGAGGTGATGGGGGACTGGGTGGAACTGGGGTTTAGAGTCCCCTGGGAGGACCCAGGGTTAAAAATAAAAATCTCCTTCTTGACTATAAATTCACCACAGCAGATACCTTTAAAATGTGCATCTATCTGCACAGAGAGCTAGCACTCAGGTACTTTTTATTGTAATTGTTTTTCCCATTAAAAAGGACTAGGTTCCACAGCAGGAAAAGGAGAGTGTGGGGCAAATTGAGAGAGTAGCATTGAAATATATATACATGAAATATATATACACTACCATGGGTGAAATAAATAGCTAGTGGGAAGCTGCTGCATAACACGGGGAGCTCAGCCAGGTGCTCTGTGATGACCTAGAGGGGTCAGATGGGGGGTGGGATGGAAGGCTCAAGGGGGAGGAGATATATGTATACTTCTGACTGATTCATGATTTTGTATGGCAGAAACCAACACAACATTGTAAAGCAATTATCCTCCAATTAAAAATTAAAAAGACAAAGCTCTCTAAAAAAAAAAAAAGAAAGAAAGCAAGCTCTCTTAAAAAAAAAAAAAAAAAAGGAAAAACGACTGGGTTTCAACCAGTGGAAAGAGGAGAAGAGTGGAGTCATGGAAATCGATTTGTAGCCAGGACACTTTGAGGTCAGACTGCTGTGAAAATGGGTATTTGGGGACTTATAAGTGGTAGAGAAAAAGGGTACAGAACAGAAGAAGAAGGATGTTGTAATTCTGCCCAGAGTCAAGACACAGGGGGACATCAATCTTTCTTCTCACAGTTGCCTTTGCCGCTGGAAAACAGTGATTTTTTTCACCAGGAGGCTTCCCTGGTGGCTCAGATGGTAAAGAATCTGCCTGCAATGTGGGAGACCTGGGTTCAGTCTCTGGGTTGGGGAAGATCCCCTGGAGAAGGGCATGGCAACCCACTCCAGTATTCTTGCCTGGAGAATCCACATGGTCAGAGGAGCCTGGTGGGCTGCAGTCCATGGGGTCACAGAGTCAGACACAACTGAGCGACTAAGCACAGCACAGCAGCACCTGCGCTTGGACTTGAACCCTCTCCTAGTTAACAGTGTCACCACCCACCAAGTTCCCCAGGCTACTCTGGACATTTCCCTTGTCCTTAGACTCCATCAACGGGTCATGACTGTTCCATTTCCTCAATGTGCGCGAATCTTTCCCTTCCCCGTGACCTGTTTTAGTTCAGACCCTCATACTCTCTTCCTGTCCCCATCCCTCTGCCTCTGTTCATCCTCCATCCTGCCCAAAATGGTCTTGTTGAACTGCTCATGTCATCACATCACTCCTGGGCAGGACATCTTCCATCTGCCCCTGCAAACCTGTTCTATTCTACTCTTAGTCCTGGGAACTGACCTAGATGGACCACAACAATGGACCCCCCCTTGGCTTCTGGCTTCTGGCTGGATTTGGCCAAAGGGGAGCACCACCAGGAGGTCAAAGGGGAAGGAGAATGAGGTTGGGGTCTTTTTAGCCCCTCACGGTGGAGTCTCACTTAGTTGCTCAGTCGTGTCCAACTCTTAGTGACTGCATGGACTACAGCCCACCAGGCTCCTCTGTCCATGGGACTGTCTAAGCAAGAATACTGGAGTGGGTTCCCATTTCCTACTCCAGGGGATCTTTCCAGCCCAGGGACTGAACCCATGTCTCCTGTGTCTCCTGCATTGGCAGGTGGATTCTTTACCACTGAGCCACCTGAAAAATCCAAAAGGAAGGGGGCTTGTCCAGGATTTGAATCTGGGACCTCTCACAACCGAGGTGAGGATCATACCTGTAGACTAGCAAGCCCAACAAGCCAACTTGGGATCCCCATGGTAGGTTCACCTTAAGCAAAAGCCTTAGCTTCTCTCAAGGTGACCCTCGCATGAGTCTTTCAGCAACTGCTCCTTCCTGTGATCTCTTCCTCTTGTTACCTGACTCAGGGATAGCATTTTACTTTGTGGTTTTACTGCATGCTGCCCAAACCTTAGTAAAGAGCTTTTCCATTGAACACACCTCAGATTATCCCTGTTTGTGCCGTCTCTTTCCGCTGCATTCCTGAATGATTCACTTCTCCTACTCAAAATCCTCAGAGGTTCCCACGGCCTTTAAAATAAAGCCCAAGTTGATGATCTTGGCACTCAAAGTCCTTCATCACCCCATTTACCTTTCCAGCCTGGTTCTTGTCACTGGCCTTCACTCACTCTGCAATCTAATTATAGAGTCATACGTATTTACCCTCAGATATTTGCACCACTGAGCATGCAGTGTTTTATGTCTGAACTGCTTCTCACTCTTTCTCAGTCTGATAACAGCAGTACTAAAGATCTAGCACTGTGTCTAGCATTTAGAAAACTCTCAGTAATTACACAGTGAATGAAAAAAATGAGAATTTTTGAGAATCTCACTTCCAGGCCCAATGTCATGCAAATGCATGTTTGTGGATACATAAGACTCAACTCTTAAGGAAAAGGATTTCATACCAAATCAGGCACTATATAGTCTTCGTCCCTAAATTCCGGGGACAAGTGGTAAGGGGGAAGTGAGGAGGCTTCTAAGCACAAATCAGTGCAAGGTTGTACAACCCCTTCAAAGCTGGAGAAAAACAATGGCATCTTCCCCAGATGGCTGTCTCTGATGATCCCTGAATGAATCACTGCAGAAAAAATAGAGAGATGTTCCAGGCAGCCAAACACGTAATCAGTAGGAAAATCTATCCCTTCAGGGTGTTCTCATTTAGTAAACATTCCCTGGCTGTGAGCTTCCTCAGGACTGGGAAGCCCTGGTGAAAGGTAGGGATGGAGCAGGAGGTGGGAGGGAGGAGTCAGGATGGAAGAAGAGAGGAGGGAGGAAGGGTCAGCGCAAACCAGCCTGCAGCAGAGGCTTCCTGGCTTCAGGGAGTTGAGTCCATCACCTGGAACTCGGGCACCAAGCCTCGTTAGAGAGGGGGCCAGAGGGTCTAGAATGCTTGGGATCTCCCCTCAATTAGGTGGGACAGCTAATAGAGCAACTTACCAATCCTTTTACTCTGGGTTTGACTGCTGTAGAAATAACAGCAAAATCACATAAGAAACTTGCTAATGGGTCCCAGTGGGAAGGGGAGACTCAGGAAGAAGATTTTGCGTTTCTGTCTTATATTGTTCTATACAAATAACGTGCAGAGGTATTATTTTCAAAAAATGCCTAAGAGGCTATCTCATCTGTGGAACTTTGGACCAATTGGTTTTTACTTAATTTCTATATTTAAGAAAATAATAAATGTTATTGACTTAAGATTTCCAACACAGCTCTGAGTTCCAATATTCTGTCCCTTTGGTCTCACAGAGTATAGAATCATCCCAGAAATTCTGAGCATATTAGCATCTAAACTCCTCACCGACCTGGAAGTAGTGCCAAATCTCAAATCAGACCTCAGTTTCTAATGTCGAGGAAAGAAAATATAAATATATTATAATCTCCATGTCTAGTAAGAACATTCACTTTTTCTTTCTTCTCTGAGAGTAATAATACATTATTATTATTATTATGGATGGTCAAGATAATAATACATTAATTTTTTCAATAATCTGAGGATGCAAACATCCTTCACTAGGGCTGATGTGAGTCTGCCAATCCCCAATTTTAAGAATGGTTCCCCAGGCACTAGGAACACTCTGGGGGCACTCACTATACTGAGAAATGGGGAATCACTCCCCAAGTTGTCTCCAGTTATAGATCCTGCAGAGACATGGCCTCGGCTAGGGCAGAGGGTTTCCATTCCTGTTCTGGAATCTTATCTTTTCTATGGAGCTTCATCTTATCATGTCTTAGCAACTACTGACTCTCTTAAAGCAAAGGCAAGATATTCCACTGAAGACATTGCTGGAACTTCTGAAACAAGCTTCTTCTGAAGGCAGGCCTATCATTTTATTTGGTTACAAGTCAATTGTTGTTCTGTCCCTAAGTTGTGTCCAACTCTACGATCGCATGGACTACAGCATGCCAGGATTCCCTGGTCTTCACCATCTCCTGGAGTTTGCTCAAACTCATGTCCATTGATTTGGTGATACCCTCCAACCATTTTATTTTTTGTCATCTCCTTCTCCTCCTGCCCTCAATCTTTCCCAGTATCAGGTTTTTTTCCAAAGAGTAGGCTTTTCGTGTCAGACCAAAGTATTGGAGCTTCAGCATCAGTCCTTCTGATGAATATTCAGGGTTGATTTCCATTAGGATTGATTACTTTGATCTCCTTGCAGTCCATGGGACTCTCGAGAGTCTTCTCCAGCACCACCACCAAGAATTGAAAGCATCAATTCTTCAGTGCTCAGCCTTCTTTATGGTCCAACCCCTTTTTGTTCAAGAGTATTCAAGTTGGGATTTTTGCCTCCATATAAAGGTTCCTGAGAGGGATGTTATGCTGAAGGCAGCATAAGTCTGTCCCTGGTCTCTGAGCCTAGTGCTCCCTGCGTGTTCCAGGCTGCTAAGAGGATCTATTGACCCTCAGATCCCATACATCATGGTGCCATCCTGCCACCAGCCCTGCTCCAGCCCCTGCCCTGTATAATCTCCCCTGACTTCCTGTCTCATGGCTGGGGTCCCACTACGCCTTGGAACAACCCTCAGAGAACAACTGCTCCTGCCAAGTCCTGACTAGATTAGTCTGGAAACCATATGAAATGAATGTGAGGTCAGGGAAGTAGTTGGCTTCTCAGGGCTTTCCTTGTGGCTCAGATGGTAAACAGTCCGCCTGCAATGTAGGAAACATCAGTTTAATCCCTGGTCAGGAATATCTTTAGAAAAGGAAACAGCTACCCACTCCAGAATTTTTACCTGGAGAATTCCATGGACAGAGGAGCCTGGCAGGCTACAGTCCATGGGATTGCAGAGCCGGACACGACTGATCGACTAATACTTTCATACTTTCGGGGGGACCTGTCACAGCAGAGGCTGGGCCAGTGAGGCCATGGTGGACAGACCTCATAAGTGAGACATGGAAAGAAACGAAGGCGCACACAGGTTGATTTCCCAAAGAAGTTCTCCCTCCTAGAGCATCTCCTGGAACCAGCAGTTCTGAACCTGTGGCTTCCTTCCCTCAGCATAGCTGCTACAATCATGCAACAGAGAGAAGGCAAGAGGCAGGCAACCACTTGGAAAATCATTTGCTAGTGCATCTAGTAAAGGTGAAGAAATGTGTATCCTTTGACCCAGCAATTCCACCGTTAAAAACAAGCCCTGGAGAAATACATGCACATAGCACCAGGCTATACATACCAAGAACACTCATAACAGCATTGTGGTAACAGTCAAAACAACTCAAATGTTCACTAACAGTAGCATGGATAAATAAATCTGACATATATATATATAGTGGAATACTATATAGCCACGAAAATGAGGGCACTACAGCTACACACTATGGATGATTCTCAGAAACACAACTGAACAAAATAATGATTCTATTTGAATCAAGTAATGATTCTGTTTATGTAAAGCTCAAAACAGGCAAACACCATTTTCTTTGGGAATGTAAACTTAAGTGGAAAAACTAAAAGGCAGTAAATGTTATAAGTCTCAGGGAGAGGGAGAGTGTGATAAAACAGAGACATGCAAGGGGCATCAGAATCCTGGAAATGTTTTATTTCTTGATGTGAGTGGTGATGACATGAGCATTTGCTTTACAGTTATTTATTAGAATGTGTAAGATTCTTTGCACTTTTCTATATGCATGTTAATTCTCAGAATTAAAAAAATGAAAGAATGAGAGGCCTGGTTTTAAGAAGAGCTTAGATAAGGGCCTCACACTCTAATGCTCTCAATTTCAGAATCTACCATCATGGTCCTGGAGGAGGGACATCCCTGCCTGGTCTTGCATCCCTGCCCTGCTCCAGCAATCAGTCCCAAGCCACCAATCTCATTCTTGACTAAGCCTGACTCAGCTGGCCCTGATTGCATCTTCTGGGCTCCTGCATCCCCAAGGATGTAATTGAGTGTGTTCTGTGGGAGACAGTCTGTAATGAATTTCCTAGGATGGAAACTGAACGGAAATCAAGAGAGTTGTGCCAGATTGCTGGTGTGGATCACAGCTGAGGAGTAGCCCTGATATGCCTGGCTCGGGCTGGCACCTGGTATGTACGTCTCATGTCTGGTTTCCTTCTCTTCCTCCTCCACTTCCTCCCCCATTTCCTCTGCTCAGGTGGCTGGTATGTGTGCCAGGTCTCTGAATGAACCAGGAGGGCGTTGTGTTTAGCTCTGGCAGCTTCTCACCAGGGCATTTTCTGAGGATTTGGGTTGTTTGTTTCCACAACATGCAGCGTAAATGAAGCTAACAACAATGATAATAATAAACCAACTTGGCATAAATAAAGCAGGTGCTCCTGGTGGGTTGGTAGTAGGTGATACTTTGCTGTTCTGAGATGAGCAGTGATGAAGCTGGGACTGAGAAGGCCACTATCTCTGAGGAGAGCCTAGACTGAATCACCAGTGAAGCCCAGGAACTTTGTTCAAGGCATGTGGGTCCTCTTGTTTGGGACCTGGGGAGTGATGAGGCTACAGTTGTCCTAGTCTCCTGGGATGCTGGTCATTTGAAGACTTGCTATTCCGATGGAAGCTCAGATTTTCCTCCACCTTTTCCTCCTTTGTCCCCAGCAAGGCAGGGTCAGAAGCCCTGTACTCAATGCCTTCATTAGGGATTGCAGAGGTCGATCTAGGTTACTGCCCTCTTTGCCCACTCCTTTTCTGAAGTTGCCCCTTCCTCCCCTTGGCCTCAGAGATCTCTGCTCCCTGGCTCTGTGGATACAAAAGCTCAGCTCAGCTCAGATTGGGGGTCCCTCCCTGCAGAGGCAGCTGCTAAGTTCCTGGGACAGAATACACTTGGCGAGACCCAAGCTTGGAGGCAGCTGGGCAGGCTATAGTAAAAAAAAAAAAAAAAAAAAGAGGGATGTAGGGATAGGCAGGAGGAAGTTAGGAAGGAGCCTCTATCATGACTGCAAATAGAAACCTCAGTTTGTGGTGCAATGAAATCACCGTATATGGCTTGGGAGGAAATTCTCTGCAAGGAGCTGCATGCAAATAGGTCATCAAGTAATGGCAAAAATATGCAGCCAAATGGAGGTGCCTCTGCAGGGCTTCTGTGTCTCTAAGGGCTAAGTAAGCTCCAGGAAGCCATAAGGACTCTGAGCTTCATGCCACAGAGAATGAGGGACAAGAGATGATCCCTCTGCTTCTCTGCCCAGCCTGCAGCCTCCTGCTTCTCCCCTCCCCGCCAGGACCACACCGAGTCTGACTAGCATCCTTGCTCTCTATTGCTGAGATCAGGCAGGGATTTGGAGATTGCCTGAGACACTTTCTGGTGACTAATGCAGTACTTGAACAGGAAACAGACTGGAAAGGGCTTAGGAGGAGCTATAAATAGCTCATGTCCTAAAAAATCTAACTTAGGGAGAAATGGAATTAACACACTGGAAGGAGAACAAGGAGATCACAGGCTTCAAGCAAGACCAAGACTCCTCTTGGGAAATGAGCTTTTCTCCCAGACGGAGCTCAATCTGCCCTTGTAGGAGTCAACTCTATTAAGTCTTAATAGAGTTGTACTTCTTGATCCTGAGGTTGACCAGCTAGCCTTGTCTGCCTGCCAGATATACCCTGAATTATCTATAGTTCTGGGGATTAAGCCATGGAGGGATCACATAAGGGCGTGTGTGTGTGTGTGTGTGTGTGTGTGTGTGTGTGTGTGTGTGTTTAATGGGGGTCACTGAGGCTCAGAGCTCAAGGAGTACAAATGTTCTCATATTGGGGGGATGTAGAACTGAAAATGTATCAGTTTCCCCTCTATCCATTAGGCTACAGCAATTCCTTTCCATTTTGAAAGTAGTGAGGAGAAGAGAGAAAAAGCTAGGAGATCTAGCTTTGGAATTAACAGTGGATCAGTAGACTGGGGTTCTAATTCCAGCCAAGACATTCATTTGCTGGGCAACTTGGAGTAGATACTCACTTCACTAAGATTGTTTGCTTTTCTATCAGAGGGAGGAGTTGGTCCATTTCAGTGAAGTTAAAATCTTTTTATTTTGTTTTTTCAAAGCTGGCTAACATTTCCCCAAAGAAAGTCACAAAGCCAGAACTAAGCTGCCCTGGTTAAGGCAGGGACCTCACACTTAAACACATTCACTTCCCTTGTGGTATCTGCTAAAAAGCCACCGCAGAAGCCCGGGGCTTTGCAGAGCGCCAGGTGAAAAACCACAAAACTAGAGCACTTGGTAAGGGTGGCTGGCCGCCCCAAAGTTCCTTCTATGGACCCTTTTCTCTTTACCTCCATGTAGAGGCTGGAAGTTTAAAAGAATGAAAAGTAATATTGGATGATGGAGATCTAACTAAAGATGTCAGTCAAAATAAAGGAGAGTTTTTAGTTCACAATACCCAGCAAACTTCTTAACATCCTCATTGGCTGTGGGAATAGACTGACTGCAAAACAGCCAAATCTTCACCCACCCAGTATCCACATCCCTGCAATGTGACTCTAACTCCTCCCATCAAGAAAGAGAATTGATTTCCACATCTTTGGAGCATGTGCTGGCCTTGAGATTTGCTTTGAACAATATTTAGTGGAATTGATATATGCCAGCTTTAGGTTTAGGTCTTAAGAAGCCTTGTATCTTCTACTCTGTCTGTTACACCCCTGCTACCACACTGCAACTGGCCTGGGTTAGTCTGTCAGGGAACGAGAGGTCACATACATCAGAACTGACTCATCCCAACTGAGACCACGACAGAACAGCCAGCCCCCAGCTGACTGCCTGAAGACAGATGAGCAAAGAGCCTTATGAAAAATATTAAATGGTGGTTGTTTTAAGGCATACATTTTGGGGTAGTCTATTTCTGTTCTAGCTATCTATTACTAGTAACAAAGCACCCCAAAACATAGTGGTGTAGAACTATTATATATTGATTTGTTATGATCTCCATGGTTCTGTGCCTTGACTAGTTTCATTTGGGTGATTTCCATGTGGGGTCTTTTCCAGGATGACAGTCTGTTGTCAGCTGCGGCTACAGTCATCTGAAGGTTTAACCAGACTAGGTGTCTGAGATGGCTCATGTGGATGGCTGGCGTTTGATGCTGGCTGTCATCTGAGGGCTCAGCTGGGGCTGTTGATTGTTCCTTATGGTGTTGACCTCTCTACGTGGCTGGAGTTTCTCACAACATGGCCACTGGTTTCCCAGGGGCTGGAAGAGAAAGCTGCCAGGCCAGTTAAGGGCTATGCCGGTTACAGTATGGCATCGCTTCCTCCATATTTTATTGGTCAAAACAGTTATAGGGTCCTCTCATACTAAAGAGGGAATAGATGTTAAAAAAGAAATAGATGTTATCTCTTGATGGGGAAATGGCAAGATCACATTTCAAAAGAGAATATAGAATGAGAGATGCTGTTAGGACCATCTTTGGGAAATAAGGCCTGCCATAGCTGAACAGCATTATTGTGGCAAAAGATAAGACGGCAGTTTTGTTCTGCACGGTCCTTCCCTGCAGCACTGCTTTCTGTCCATTTTGTTCACATAATCACACAGAGATTGGCAAGCACTGAGCAACCAGAGAGGAAGAACTGCAGAGCTCTGCTCAGCATTATCAACTCCTCTGGGCTCAGCGGGAAAGAAGGCAGAGACTCAACAGCATCTCTGCCTACCAGGAGCCAGGAAAGGAGAAGGTGTCTGAAGTGGGAGGTAATAGTTTGTCCCCTTGGGGAGCTTCCCTGGTGGTTCTTAAGTTAACAAATATGATCCCCGGGTCAGGAAGATCCCCTGGAGAAGGGAATGGAAACCCACTCCAGTATCCCTGCCTGGAGAATTCCATGGACAGAGGAGCCTGTGGGCTATAGTCCAAGGGGTCACACAGAATCAGACACAACTGAGCTCTACCTGGGTTTTCTCTTTTTCATTTTTTTAAAGGGCTATTCAGCATGGGAATGAGGAAATGCAATTGCCAAATTTAAAAAGTGAATGAATAGAGTCAATGTTGCTGCTGCTGCTGCTAAGTCGCTTCAGTCGTGCCCGACTCTGTGAGACCCCATAGATGGCAGCCCACCAGGCTCCGCCGTCCCTGGGATTTTCCAGGCAAGAACACTGGAGTGGGCTGCCATTGCCTTCTCCAGAGTCAATGCTAGTTAAGTGTTTTGTCAATGCCCGGTACTGTGGAGGGGAAAATCAGATGATAAACAGGTTCAAGTTGAGATTCTCACCTTGTTACCCATATGGTGAGGCTGAAGATGTCAGTCTCTGGATGCCTGAGCTAGGCCTATCTTCAGAGGCTGGAGATCTGCGGCTGCCCCCTTTAGCTGCTACTCCCAGGACCATTGCCCAGTGGATAAGAGCCCCATCTGGGCAGTGGGAGAGGGAAGATTAACATCTGCGTTCATGACTCATGTGGTCCTAAGGAAGCTCCCCAGCTCTATCTGGGCGACTGGGCTTCTGCTCTAATTCTAACAGGTTTTCCGGTGAATGGGGAGTCCCCTGGGACCCATTTGGCAGGGACTCTAAGCTCTTGTTCACCTCTCTCATCTTTCCCCTTGTAGGCTGACTCCTGTTCCTGAATCCAAAACCACTTCCTGTTTCGAATGTCCCCTCAGAGTCGAGATGCTGCTGCCTACCTGATGACAGAGACCAGAAGCTCTTCCTGCCAGAGTCCCTGCCAGGTCTATGGCCAGCCATCACCTCCTCTGAGGGCCGGGCCCTGCTACCTCTGTCCCAGTGCCAGGGCCTGGTGGCTGGGCCCAGCAGGTCACAACAGGATGCCCCCACCTCCTGGGTTGACTTGGGCTCGGGCTGCTTTAGCACCAACATCCTGTCTGCCCTATTTCCTACCGAGGGTAAGGTTTTCATGAAGCCCATACCCCTGAGAGCCTGGGGGAAGAGAGAGCCTCATAGAACTCCTTCCGCAGGTATCAGAATACGATAAAGTTCTGGGGAGCTGAGAGCAGGAAAGAAGAAGGTAAAAACGAAGTCAGAAATCCAGAGTGGCTCCCTCCTGGCTGGCATAACGTGCCTCCTGTGATGAGTAGCTTGCCTGCTCACAGGAGAACCAGCCCCTCCAGGTAGCAGCCACAGCTACACCCACTGCATAGACACACTCGTCCCATCCATCCATCCACTGAGCAGTGGGAGCATCTTTGAATAATGTCCTTCAAATCAAGCAAAATAAAGGGAACTGTAGCCACAGTAATATGGGCACAGAAGAGACTATCTGAACAGAGGAAAGATAATTTCAGGAGTTCCACCCTTAGAAATAATTTCTGTATTCTGGAAGAGGTTTTTTTTTTTTTTCCTTAAAATAATGTTTAACCAAATTATAGCCTTCAGATATTATGTCTTTGGTGCTGCCTTTTTGGTCTTTAGCTGAGCCCCTCTCAGGGGCTACAGAGGTCATGAGGTTGATGTGGCTTTTCTGTCCTCATCTTAAAGGGCAGGGCTACCTCGGTAATTAGGCTCAGGATTCTCCCTTTCACCCCACTAGGCCTCAAGGAGCCCTGCCTCCTCCGTCAGAGAGGATCCTTAGCTGTGAAAGTCTGCCTTCTCCTCTCCTTCCTCCAAAGGCAAAACAGGGTACTCTGACAAGACTGCTGCAATGGGGCTTCTAGACTCCTAGGACCCAAGGACGCAGCCTCCAGGAGAGGAGGAGGAGGGCAGGCCTGGAGCCTCCAACTTCACCTGCCTCCCTCCCTCTGCTCTCTCTTCTCCTCCTCTCTCAGCTTCCTCCTTCCCACATCTTCCTGCCCTCCACCTCCTCTCTTCCATAATAGGCAGAAGTGAGTACGTGGCCCTGGACCTGGATTCCGCAGTCACAGGTAGACAGAGATTGCCTCTCGATTCTATCATTGACTGGGTGGCCTTGATTGAATGAGTCACTTTAGTTCTCTGAGCATTTATGGAGATGATAATACCACTGAGGTGAGGACTAAATGGGTTTAGATCTTAAATATTTAACCCAAGGCCTTATACAGGATAGTCTCTGAAAGAATGTTAACCAAACGAATCTGCATCAACTAAGCACCTACTGTGTGCCAGGTGCCAAGGGCCCAGAAGGGAACAAAGGGAAGTTTTTAAAAATCTGTTTTAATCTCTTTGAGGTATATTGTAATGATCATTATTAGAAAATGTGTAAGGAAACTAAGTAGCTCCCACTGCTTGGCACTTGGGTACCAGATTTTAAGGGCCTCTGCACACCCAACAACACAGAGTAGCCTGGTGGCTGGAATGAAGTCAAAACCAGATCCTGTGGCAAATTATATCTCCATTCATTCTACAGGGCTAACTGGTTTGCCTAAAATCTACTTCTTATCCAGGGGCGGAGACCTCTAAAATAGGAGGAGGTCACACATCGGATGTGCCAATCCTTCTATCTTGGAAGATGGCAAGCTAAGAGTTCTGTGCAGGCCTGCAGGGCCCAGTGTTGGGTTGTCACAGGGCCCCAGGAAATGCCCCCTCCAGAGAGGTTAGGTTCGTTTTGCTCATCATGCCAGCTCTGGCTAATTTGGGGGCCAGGTTGAGAATCCAGGCTTGGACTCCCTGCTTTGCGGACTAGTACTACCTGCCACAGCAGGCTTAGGAAGCGGGGGCTTGTTTGCCACCCTCAGGTTAGGCAAACCTTGACAATCGGTTTGAAAAGCTTACTTTGGTTTCCTGCTCATATCCAGAGATCACTTTCTGTAAGCTTTTTACTCTTCTACTGGGAACTTCTTTGGGAATGATATTCTGTGGTTCATGGCCACATCCCACACAAAGTGAACCGAATCAGTAGAGCTCTCTACCTGACCCATGGATTAGAAGATTCAGAACCCTAAACATGAAGATATCTCCCAAATTAATACATGTGTTTAATGAAATGCCTATCAAAACCTCAATAAGGATTTTCCTAGACCTTTACAAGCTGATTCTAAAATTCACAGACAACAGACAAGGCCAAAGAATGGCCAGAATGGCTTTGAAGAAGAACAAGAAGCAGAGACTGACCCTGCCAGTTCTTAAGAACTATTATAAATCATTGACATAAAGAAATTTGTGCACCAAGGGACAAATAAACCAATGGAATAGAACAGAGAGCCCAGAAATAGACTCACACGTATCTGAATACCCGATACCTGACAGGGAAAGGATAGACCATTCAATAAACAATGTTGGCTAATGGGTTATCCATATGGGAAAGTTAGTATTCAAGATGGAATGCAATTGGGATTGTATATTTATAACTGATTCTTTTTGCCATATAGCAGAAACTAACACAACACTGTAAATCGACTACGATAAAAATAAATGAAAAAACAGAAAACACAACAAGGATGGAATGCAAAATAAAAACAGGTTTTTAAAAAGTAGAATGTAAAACTTTTTGAAAGAGACTGTAAACAGAAGAGGACAGATTTATGACATCGGGGTAAGGAAATATTTTTTAAAATAGAGAATAGCAAGAACAACAAACCCACAGGCCACAAAGGAAACAATAAATTTGCCTAAATTCAAATTATAAATTTTGTTCAAGAAAAGACAAAGCAAACCAAGTAAAAAGATTCATTCCAGATTATACCGAGAATATATCAAGAACTCCCACACTCAGCATGAAAAAGGCCACCCAGGAGGATAATCAACAAAAGGTATAAATTTGAAATTCAGAAACAAATGACACCCAAGTGTCCAATAAACATAAGCAGCTTCACCTCTACAGTAATTGGGGAAACGCAGATTCAAATCACAGTGGACTTTCACTTCATCCCCATCAGATTGGCAAGACCTTTAAAATGTGCACGGCAGTGGTTCATGCTGTACAGAAATGCACTAAAGAGGGTAAATGGTATAACCGCCTTGAAGAGCAGTATGTTCCTAGTGAGTAGAGTTGAGAATGAATATTTCTAATTCAATTCTAGATGTATAGGATGATTGTCATACATGTACACAAAAAGACAAATACAAAAATGTTTTGCAACTTCAATTATAAAAGCAAAAGATATCAACAGGGGAATGAGCAAATAAAGTGTGATATGTTCACTCAGTGGCATGCTATTCAGCAGTCAAAACAAATTAGCATGTACTCAAGAGTAAATCTCAGATATTAACATGGATAAATTTCCAAAAACATAATGTTAAGGGAAAAGCAAATAGTCATTTCATAGTGGAGAAGGCAATGGCACCGCATTCCAGTACTATTGCCTGGAAAATCCCATGGACGGAGGAGTCTAGTAGGCTGTAGTCCATGGGGTCGCTAAGAGTCGGACACGACTAAGTGACTTCACTTTCACTTTTCGCTTTCATGCATTGGAGAAGGAAATGGCAGCCCACTCCAGTGTTCTTGCCTGGAGAATCTCAGGGACACAGGAGCCTGGTGGGCTGCCGTCTATGGGGTTGCACAGAGTTGGACACGAGTGAAGCGACTTAGCAGCAGAAGCAGCATAGTATGAGTCTATATTTTAAGTTAATATGCTTTAAAATGTGAAAAATCATATAAAACATTGTTTGGAAATATATGCCTATGTAGTGAAAATATAAAAATATATATTAGAATGATAAACATTAAATTCATAAAAAAGTTAATGAATCTTTTTAACAGCATGCATTAACTATAACATTTATTTTTTTAAAAAAAGAAAAAATACATCTGAAATAAGTATGACAAAATAAGATTCATTAACAAGAGTGTTTGGTGTGTTATGTTGGGTTGGCCAAAAATTTCATTCAGATTTCTCTATAAGATAGTACACATGAATGAAATTTTTGCCCAAACCACCTTGGTTTTCTTATAAGCCCCAGGTCCCTGGTCTCTGAGTTTTCCCCAAAAGCATGCTTATGGCTTGGGAAAGCAAAAGACAGAAATGTTTTTCGCCCTTATGTTATATTCAGCAGTTTTCCTAGAGACTTGGCCCTCCTTAATGCACCTCTCACCTAGGATGTTCAATGACTGCACCTCTCACCTAGGATGTTCAATTACTTTGAGCTCAACTCAGCACCAGCTCAGTGCTGTCCAAAACAAAAATTAAGAACTGTTCCTTTTCTATATAGGAGTTTGTAGGATGCTAAAACTGAAGTATGTTTAAAAAAAATGTTTGGGATAGCACAGTAGGAAGGAGTGAGTCATAATTCATTCTGCTGAAGGGGTGGATACAGAAAAAGCAAAGAATTGGGCTTTGAAGTCTACTTAAGAGTTGGCAAGACAAAGAGGTTGACAATGTGAGTAAGGAAAACAAGGCATGGGATTGTATTATGGGGCTGGAGGGCAGCATCTCAACTGGACACGTGCTTCAGAAAAATTCTTCTGGCAGTGGCAGAGGATGGAAAATCTGAAGGGAAAAAAAGGCTTAGAGATTGGTTAGAAGCCACTAAAAAAGTGTTTCAACGGGAGGTGATGAAAATCTTAGCAACGACATAGTGATTTTGGTTCTAGTTTCCCTGCACAACTGCAAATTAATTGAAGGTGGGGCAATGGCTCAATCCAGTTTTATCTGTGTGTACCCCACAGATCCTACAGTTGTACCCGGCATATGATAGGAGCTCAATGAACACAAGCTGATGGAAAGAAGTGAGACAGGAAGCAGGCAGCTCACCCCTCCTTTGAGAGATAAGAAGGCTGAGAGTAGGAGAGGAGGAGTGATGTTTTCAAGGATATCTGTAGCTGGAAGCTTACAGCAAAGAGCCCTGCAACCACTCTGCTAACAAATTAAGAAGCATGTAGGTTTTTTAATTTTTTTTTTTTTTTAATTATTTGTTTATTTGGCTGTGCTGGCTGTTAATTGCAACACACGGGCTCTCCAGTCTTCATTGTAGCATGCACGATTTTCAGTTGTGGCATGCAAAATCATAGTTGCAGCCTGTGGGGCCTAGTTCCCTGACCAGGGACCAAACCCAGGCCCCTTGCATTGAAAATGTGCAGTCTTAGCCACTGGACCACCAGGGAGGTCCCACACATAAGTTCCTAAAGACAAAGCCTAGACAGGTAAAGTTCCGTTGTAATCAGTTTCCTTATAAATCTGTGTTCTTCATGAGGAAGCACTTTCTCATTCCCTTAGGCAGAAAAAGAGTTCCTTTAAAATAGGCTAAATTCCCCAAGATGAATAATACAAGACAATATCCCTTTATCTGGCCTGGGTCAAAATAACAGGCTCTATTCAGGTGACTCTGAAAACACCTGATTGTGTGCTTTTGGCATTGTGGGCAGGGCAAGCCCAGCAGTAGTGAGAACTTTACAAGTCCTTTGTTCTGCCACCACGAGGTAATTGGCTCCCCATCCTAATATAAACTTTCAGCCACCTGAACAAAATTTACCTACGTTAACAGCCTACATGCAAAGCAAAACCACCTCCACAGTGCATACAGGTTTGAAGTGCTCCACCTCCACCCTCTGTGATTCCTCTGGCCTGGAGAGACTCAGTTCTCTGTGTAGGAATAAAGGAAAGAATGAAGATAGAGGCTGACACTGTGCTCGCTCTGTGCTGCCAGTGTTCTAAGTATTTTACAGGTGTTAATCTTGACCTGCTGACCACGTCACTGTGGTGTAAGTGCTATCGTTACTTACATTTTGTAGATGAGGAAAGCAGGCCCAGAGTGGTTGAATACTTACACTGGATCCCATGGAACTAGGATTTGGGCAAAGGCACCCTGGCTCCAGAACCTAAACTTTTTTACACTTTGTACTCAGTACAAGGTCGCTTGAAGGAAAAAAAAATACTTAAGAAAACGGTATGAACCAAGGGCAAGCATTGTGGCCAGGCTCAGATCACAAGAAGATGGCATGAACCTGTCCCACTTATTTATTCATTTGTTCATTATTTAACACTCACTGAGGGCCTACCATGTGCAAGGCAGAAGGGATAAAATACATAAATCTACCATTTAGATGCTCAGAGCCCAAAGAAGGAGGCAGGCCAGTAATACGGTGGCATGAAGAGCCCCGGTAAGTCGGAAGGTGGGGAACTGGGGAAGCAAAGACGAAGCAGCTTGCTTTACTTAAAGTGGTTTCCATGCTTTACTCTGCATTGAAATCACCTGAGATCTCTAAAAATGACTGATGCCTGGCTCCCACCCCTAGCCTTTATGATCTAATAGGCACTGGGAGTTTTAAAAGCTAATGTTCGGCAAAATTTAGGAAGCATTGGCCTAACAGGTCATAAGCTGGTTTGCAAGTAACACAAGACCTAACTGAAATTATCTTAAGGAAAAATAATGAAAAGAAAAGGAGGGGCATGGGGCTTAATTTATTAGGGTACAATAAAAAAAAGGGGACAAAAGCAAAAGATACAAACTTCGAGTTATAAATGAGTCATAGAGATGTCATGTGTAGCATGGTAACTATAGTTAATAATACCATATTACATATTTGGGAGTAGATCTTGAAAAGTTTTATCATAAGAAAAACATCTTTTTGGTGACTATGTACAGTGACATGTTAAGGAGGTAATCATGTCGCAACGTACAAATATCCAATTGTTATCTTGTACAACTGAAACTGGTATGTTATATATCAATTATACCTCAATTTTTTTTAAAAAAAGGAGAAACAAAGGGTATATGGTTTTGAGAAGGGTTTGATTCAGTCTTAAAGATGTCACCAGAGTGAGGTTTCCTCTCTCCAGCGATGGCTCCACTCACAGGCTCCTCTTGGTTGCAAGCTGCAGCAGTTCTGGTCTCTGCCTTGTTTCTTCATGTCCAGTGCAAGGAAGATGTTTGATTTCCTCCTAGCTCAAATAAAAGCCCGGAACTGCATTCCACTGACTGGGGCCTGAACAAGTTGCTGGAGTCAGAAAGGTGGAAACCGCTGACTGGCTTAGCCTGTTTTGTAGTTTTATTTTTGTTTGGTTTTGTTTGTTTACTTTTCCTAAGTTTGATTTGCTCAGTTTGATAAAAGAGGTGTGACCAAGTTGTCAGGAAAAAAAGAGAGGGAAGAGCTGAAGCAAAAGTGATTTTCCATAGAGACTGAAAGCAGATAAGTGGTCACCAGGGGTGGGAGAAAGGGTAACGGAGAGGGATGCCTTAAAGGATGTGGGGTTTCCTTTTGAGGTGATAAGAATGATCTGGAACTAGATAGTGATGCTAGTTGTGTAACACTGTGAATTTACTGAATACCACTGAATTTTACACCTTGAAATGGCGAATTTTTTGTTATATGTACTTTAAACATCCCATCCCCCTAACACACACAGTGATTTTATATACCTTGCTTGGTGGGTTTTATGTGGATCATTTTATTTAATCCTAACAACAAAATTAATTCAACTTTGGGGAATTTCCTGGTAGTCGAGTGGTTGGAACTCTGCTTTCACTGCCAAGGGTGCGGGTTCAGTTAGGGAACTAAGATCTGGTAAGCCGTGTGGCAGAGCCACAAAGAAATAAAAATAAAAATTAATACAACTTTATAATTACTTGATTATTCCCATTTTACACAAGAAAAAAACCGAGATTCAGAGAGATGATTAATTTATCCAAGATCACACAACTAGATTTGAGATTCTAATTTGAGCTGATTTAACTACAAAGCCCAAATTCTTAAACCCTCTCTCATACTGCCTCTATAGCTACATAATTTCATATCTATATATATAGATAATATAATAGACCCATATTCAAAGTATTGATGGTCTGAATCTCTGAGTGATGAGACTATATAGTTTCTTATATTATTCTTTTTGATTGGGCATGATTTTTATTTAAAAAAGATAAATCCTATTTTTAACATAAGGAAGTAAAAGGTTTTTATAAGTACAGCACTTCTCTGAAGAAGGTGCAAAACAACTAGAGAAGATGCGAAACTTCACAGGGACACAGGCGAGTCTGCAGGCTGTGGAAGGAGCATGAACTCCAAGGCAGTAAGGAAGACTTCTCAAGGGGGTGACCCAGAGCGCAGTATGGAAGGGAGTGACGGTCATCAGTGGGTGGAAAGCAGGAGAGGGAACAGCCGGGCTGAAGCCCTGTGGCCAGGATGGGGAGGGTCAGGATCCAGCTGGGCCGTGTTTCGGGCCTGCCCGGCTTCCAGGTCCCTCTGCTCCTCCCTCTGCCCGGAGTGAACAACACCCCGCAAAGCTGTTTTGCTCTGTCTGTCCACGGGGCAGCCACAGCTTTATTCTGAGATGCTTTCCTCAGCCCTCTGGGGAATAGAAAACCTCGAGGGCTGGCCTCCCAGGCATTCTTAGAAGGCCGCTGTGGCCATGCCTTCCTGCTTTGTCCTGGGATCCTGTGACTCTCGGGCACAAACCCAGAGCAGCCCTCACTCAATCACTTCTTTGATTTTCTCCCAGTTGGACTGTCAGTGGGAGGGTGCTGAGTGCTGAACTGTGCAGAGAAACGACAATTGTATTTCTTTGGGTCAAAAGTCAAGTTTCTTTGCTGAGATGGCTGTGCAGAGAGGGCTCAGACCCCTTCAGATGAGACAAGACCTAAACCAGTTTGCCTAAAGAGCAAGTTGCCCCATGACTAGCAGGTCTACAACTTAATGCCCTCCTGACAGTGTTTTATATCTTTGAGGGTATGTCCATCCCCCCTTTTTTTTTTTATTTTTTGCCATGTTTTTGGCAGGTTAAACATTTTAAATTAACATGTCTAAGAGTCTTTCCTCTTTTTATTTCTAGCCACACCATGTGGCTTGCAGGATCTTAGTTGTCCAATCAGGGGTTGAATCTGAGCCATCCTAGTGAAAGAGCTGAGTCCTATCCACTGGACTGGACCCCATAGACGGCAGCCCACCAGGCTCTGCCGTCCCTGGGATTCTCCAGGCAAGAACACTGGAGTGGGTTGCCATTGCCTTCTCCACTTAGCAGCAGTGAAAGAGCTGAGTCCTATCCACTGGACTGGGAAGGAATTCCCTTCCTGTTCCTAATAAGAATATATCACATTTGTAGTACTTTTATAATTAATGAGATTTGTACTTCTGATAAATTTCAGAGTGACCAAGTGATCCAAGCTTAGTCTCAGGAACTGGACACACCAGGGTTTAAATCCTAGTTCTGCCAGATACTAGGACATGGTATTTAACCTTCTTGATCTTTGGCTTCTCCAAGGGTGATGGTTAATTTTATGTGTCAACTTGACTAGGTCACAGGGTACTCAGATATCTAGTTAAACATTATTTCTAGGTGTGTCTGTGAGCGTGTTTCTGGATGAAATCAGCATTTGAATCAGTAGACTGAGAGAAACATGTGGCCTTCCCTGGGGTGGGTGGGCATCACCCACATCCTTTGAAGGCCTGGATGGAACAAAAAGAGAGAAGGGAGAAATCACTCTCTTAGCCTGTTGAGCTGGAACATTCGTTTTTTTCCTGCCCTTGGACTCACACCATTGGCTCCCCTGGTTCTCAGGCCTCCAGACTTGGTATGGAACCACAATACCTGCTTTCCAGGGTCTCCAACTTGCTGATGGCAGGCCATGGACTTCTCAGTCTCCATAACCAAATGAGCAAATTTCTCATAATAAATCTATCTGTATCTTTACCTATGCTATGCTATGCTAAGTCACTTCAGTCGTGTCCGACAATCTCTTCTTGGTTCTGCTTCTCTGAAACACCCTATTACACCAAGTATAAAATTGGGCTGATAATCTCAGTCCATAATTCTCAGAAGTAATCTTGTACGGATGATGTGAAGATGTGTAAAGTGATGACAGGTCCACTGTAGGCCCATGAGGAGTGGCAGTCTCATTTACCTAGTGTATCAGTTAGGGCTTGATCGGGGAAGCAGGGTCACACTGGGATATGGGACAAGGGATGATTATCAAGAGAGAGAAGTTCACACAGCCAAGGCAGCTGGTGAAGAGGTCTGGGAATGCTGTTGCCTCGATGTCTACTAGGGGCCTGAAGTTGTGTTGGCCAGCGGGGTTGGCAGGTGAGAAGACAACATAGATGTCAAACAAACAAACAACAACAAAAATAAAACAGAGCAAACAGAACACTGACATCCCTTGAAGAGAAGCTGGAACTTGTGTCTATTTCTCACCACCTCCTCCTTTGACAGCCTGGTGGCCCCAAGGGAGTTCTGGGAAACCCAGTTCTAGCTTCGTAAGTTGCTACAATATAAAATAATCACACTTACAAATAGGAGGGAAAACAACATTTAGAGCCAACAATACACCTTCATGTATGTTTGTCACCTGATTTAATCTATACTCTGTGCTAATCGAAATCAGATCAATTATATTCTTTGCAGCCAAAGATGGAGAAGCTCTATACAATCAGCAAAAACAAGACCAGGAGCTAACTGTGGCTCGGACCATGAACTCCTTATTGCCAAATTCAGACTTAAATTGAAGAAAGTAGGGAAAACCACTAGACCATTCAGGTATGACCTAAATCAAATCCCTTATGATTATACAGTGGAAGTGAGAAATAGATTTAAGGGCCTAGATCTGATAGATAGAGTGCCTGATGAACTATGGAATGAGGTTCATGACATTGTACAGGAGACAGGGATCAAGACCATCCCCATGGAAAAGAAATGCAAAAAAGCAAAATGGTTGTCTGGGGAGGCCTTGCAAATAGCTGTGAAAAGAAGAGAAGCGAAAAGCAAAGGAGAAAAGGAAAGATATAAACATCTGAATGCAGAGTTCCAAAGAATAGCAAGAAGAGATAAGAAAGCCTTCTTCAGCGATCAATGCAAAGAAATAGAGGAAAACAACAGAATGGGAAAGACTAAGGATCTATTCAAGAAAATCAGAGATACCAAAGGAACATTTCATGCAAAAATGGGCTCGATAAAGGACAGAAATGGTATGGACCTAACAGAAGCAGAAGATATTAAGAAGAGGTGGCAAGAATACACAGAAGAACTGTACAAAAAAGAGCTTCACGACCCAGATAATCATGATGGTGTGATCACTGACCTAGAGCCAGACATCCTGGAAGGTGAAGTCAAGTGGGCCTTAGAAAGCATCACTAGGAACAAAGATAGTGGAGGTGATGGAATTCCAGTGGAGCTATTCCAAATCCTGAAAGATGATGCTGTGAAAGTGCTGCACTCAATATGCCAGCAAATTTGGAAAACTCAGCAGTGGCCACAAGATTGGAAAAGGTCAGTTTTCATCCCAATCCCAAAGAAAGGCAATACCAAAGAATGCTCAAACTACCACACAATTGCACTCATCTCACACGCTAGTAAAGTAATGCTCAAAATTCTCCAAGCCAGGCTTCAGCAATATGTGAACCGTGAACTTTCTGATGTTCAAGCTGGTTTTAGAAAAGGCAGAGGAACCAGAGATCAAATTGCCAACATCCGTTGGATCATCGAAAAAGCAAGAGAGTTCCAGAAAAACATCTATTTCTGCTTTATTGACTATGCCAAAGCCTTTGTGTAGATCACAATAAACTGTGGAAAATTCTGAAAGAGATGGGAATACCAGACCACCTGATCTGCCTCTTGAGAAATCTGTATGCAGGTCAGGAAGCAACAGTTAGAACTGGTCATGGAACAACAGACTGATTCCAAATAGGAAAAGGAGTACGTCAAGGCTGTATATTGTCACCATGTTTATTTAACTTATATGCAGAGTACATCATGAGAAATGCTGGACTGGAAGAAACACAAGCTGGAATCAAGATTGCCGGGAGAAATATCAATAACCTCAGATATGCAGATGATACCACCCTAATGGCAGAAAGTGAAGAGGAACTAAAAAGCCTCTTGATGAAAGTGAAAGTGGAGAGTGCAAAGGTTGGCTTAAAGCTCAACATTCAGAAAACGAAGATCATGGCATCTGGTCCCATCACTACATGGGAAATAGATGGAGAAACAGTGGAAACAGTGTCAGACTTTGTTTTTCTGGGCTCCAAAATCACTGCAGATGGTGACTGCAGCCATGAAATTAAGAGACGCTTACTCCTTGGAAGGAAAGTTATGACCAACCTAGATAGCATATTCTAAAGCAGAGACATCACTTTACCAACAAAGGTTCGCCTAATCAAGGCTGTGGTCTTTCCTGTGGTCATGTATGGATGTGAGAGCTGGACTGTGAAGAAGGCTGAGCGCCGAAGAATTGATGCTTTTGAACTGTGGTGTTGGAGAAGATTCTTGAGAGTCCCTTGGACTGCAAGGAAATCCAACCAGTCCATTCTGAAGGAGATCAGCCCTGGGATTTCTTTGGAAGGAATGATGCTAAAGCTGAAACTCCAGTATTTTGGCCACCTCATGCGAAGAGTTGACTCATTGGAGAAGACTCTGATGCTGGGAGGGATTGGGGGCAGGAGGAGAAGGGGACGACAGAGGATGAGATGGCTGGATGGCATCACTGACTCGATGGGTATGAGTCTGGGTGACCTCCGGGAGCTGGTGACAGACAGGGAGGCCTGGTGTGCTGCGGTTCATGGGGTCACAAAGAGTCGGACACGACTGAGTGACTGATCTGATCTGATCTGTGCTAACCAAATAAGGCGTATTATCTCCATCACCTGTTGAAAGTCTACTGGAACCCAGGTTGTCAGGGCCTGAGCACTTTCCACCAGAATCTGACCTGTGAAGCTGAACTGGGCTTTTTTGTTTGGGGGTTTCAGCCCTGCAGACCCCACACGTCTGGACAAGGGGACGAATCAGCTCTCTGAACCCATCAGAGGCTGGGCTGCCCTGGATAGTTTCTTGCCATCTAAGCTGCATCTAGGAGAAGGATTTGAATAGCAGAGCAGTTGGGCAGGAATTTAATTTTAATTAAAATGTATTTATCTGCTACAAAATGCATGGAACTTAGAGAAAACCTTCATGTGAGGTGGTATGTGGGTGGGGTCAGAGTGAGGAGCGGACGATAGAAGAGGAGGTCAAGATGACGTACAAGGATAATGCTGAGAGGTGAAAAGCACAAATTCCTTCTGAGCATTCATATTGGCCAAAGTCCATGGCAATGATCCAGACATACTGGAGAAACAATGGTGGGTGGTACAAACACCTTGTGCTTTTGAATAGCTTCCTCTTTTATTCTTTTAACAAACATTTACTGACACCTTCCAGGTATGGGGTGCAGTTTCAGCTACACACACAGAAGGTACAGCATTGATAAACTTACTGTTGCTCATCTCAAGGAGTTGTAGGTTGGGGTTTAGATGACTCTATAGTTTAGAATGGGTTCCCCCAGAAGCAGACCTTGAGAAGAGAATCTGAGTTCAAGCAGTTTATTTGGGAAGTAAGTCTGGAAAGCATCAGGAAAGAGCTGAGGAGGTGATAAGAGGGAACCAATATAGAACATGCTGTAGGCACCTGGGCTCTGCCCTTCTGGAGATCTCTGGGACAGAGACAGATATAGCACATACCTCCAAGACATCCCACTTGAGGCTGAGACATTTGGGGTATGTATCCGCCAACTATTGCCCACTCTTGTTTGAAGGCTACTACTGGAGGTGTTAAATCTCCAGGACTCTGGCCTGCCCTATGCATTGGCTGAGTTCACTGCAGAGGCCAGAGGAAACCCACAGGTATGGAGTCACAGGTGCTTGCAATAGAAAGCCATTCGTGGATATGAAAACCAGCAGCATCTGCTATACCTACCCAGCATATAACCCTCTATCCCTTTTCCTCCCTTCCTAACCATCTCAGCTTTCGTTCAGGTGTCCCTGTCCGTCCCATGCAGCCTGAGTGTCTCAGGGGAATCTGAGCCCACCCCAGCTCCAGGCAGGGGCCCTGACTGGCACAGCCAATCAGCACACTCCAGACCTCTGGTTACGGTATGGGTTCAAGGAGGCATGTGACTGAGTCCAATCAGAGTGGATCTCAGGATTCCTGCTTGGAATGCTGGGTCAGAAATGGCTTTTGGTATCAAGTAGTTTCTGGCATTGAAGCTTTTCTGGTACTGGTTACAGGGAGAAAAAAATCAGCCTGAAGACAAAACCAGCACAAGGGAGGGCAGAGTCAAGAGAATTGCAAAGGATAGCTGGAACTTTACTTCTTCAGTCAGAGGAGTCTCCTACACTCCTACTGTAGTCAGATCTCTTCCAGCACACGTGGGACACAGCCTCAGGCAGCCCTGACTTCCAGGGAGAGAAAGTTTCTCTTGTGCTACCTATGCACTGGTCCTGAAAAAGGAATCTGCTTGGACCATGTGCATGTCTGTTGGACCTGTCACCACTGAGCCTACACAGCTGGCTGGGCCTAGGTGCTCTGTCCGGTCTTGTAACCAGAAGTAGGGAGTCAGTTAGATTCACCCTGTCATATACCAGCTCCTGGGAGACTTTGGGTGAGTGGCTTCACTTCTCCAAGGTTGCATTTTTTTCACCTCTAAGGTGTGGATGATAATTATCCACCTTAAAATGTGGCTGAAGAGACACAAGTGTAGCACTGGGAGGGGCCATGTCCCTGACTTGGAGTTGCCCATAACGGTGTCTCTTAGAGACTCCAGTTCTCTACCCCCTTATTGATACCAGCCCCCAAGTTACTTTAATCAAAACTCATATATGTTATTTACTATGTACATGGGTTCTAAGCACACATCTCCCTCTAACTATGCTATCCTATAACTATTTCCCTATTATAGGTGAAGAACATGCTGTACAGAGAGGTTAAGATCGTCTCCAAGGTCACCTAGTTAATAAGTGGCAGAGTTGGGATTCAAACTCAGGCATCTTGACTTCAGGGTTTGTGGGACGAACTACTTGACTATGATGTCTCTTAGAATAACTGCATTGTATCTATTTGTGGGGTGGATATATGTTGGATGGATACACAGGTGAACTTGAGTGAGTCCCCTCTATGGGCTAGAACAGAAGAGTATCCCCATCCTTGCCCCTAACCAGCTACCCTGTGGTGGTCTGGGGAGCTTTGTTGAATGAGAGCAGTGTGTTCTAGAGTGGGCTTCAGGTTTGCATGAACAGGACTCTGCCAAGGCAGCAGTTGGGCCCAGCCTGCCACCAGGGTACAGTTGGTTTGGTGGTATTGTTTAGTCTTATGTGTCTCTAGGGGCCAGAACTGTACCCTTGGATTTCACAGGTGGCTTTGAGTATGTATGTATCTACCTGTGACTCAGCCTTTACCATTTCCCCAGGCTGTTTGGAGCTGCTTTCAGACTACTTTCTTGATCCTGTGTCTCCTCCCCTCTCCTTCGCATACCCACTCTGTTTGCTCTGGTTCTTACATCATCCCCTCCTGCCTGTGGCCTCATCTCTCCAGTGCTGATCTTCCCATCCTTGCAGCCAAATGCACACATTCCCCAAAGTGCTGCAGTGGCTCCGAGGGGATTATTGATTTTGACAGGTGCCATCTCTTCTCCAAACTGTCTGGAAAAATGCACTGAATGTGTGGAAGGCCTGATGAGTTCCTAGTGACCTTGAAAACTTTTATATGTCTTATCTGTGAGAAACAGTGCATTCTGCAGCCATCAGGATGATAAGGGAATGGAATAAAGCCCGAGTGATTCCTGTTTCTCACACAGTCCTGAGTCTGTTTGAGAGAGGTAAAAATGTTTCCACTTCCTGGCTTAGAAAACCCTTCTCCAAAGATACCTCCCAAGGATAGGTGCCAGTCAGCTTTTTCTCATCATCTAACAAGGTCATCTGACTCTGTGTAGATATCAGCCTTCCTCCTCTTTCTAAGTATTCTTGCCTGGAGAATTCCATGGATGGAGGAGCCTGGCAGGCAACAATCTATTGGTCCAAGAGTCAGACTAAACTGAGCAACTAAGCGCACACCTCTTTCTAAAAGACTGAAGTCCTCTGATAGTGGTTTGGGGAGGAAGTGTGTGAGACCACACTCACTGACCAGTTTTATCCCTTCCTGGAACATCTGTGTATGAGGAAGGGGTCTAAGGGAACAGACCCTTTCTTATCTGGAGAAGGAGACTCAGGTGGTGATTCATTTCCCTAACACTGAAACGCTGTGAGACACACTCAGGCTCCTCTGCAGGAAATCTCTGCATTGTGAATCCGCTTAATTCAACTCTGACCTTTCTTCAAGCCAACTGCTTGGCTGAAAATAAGAAGCCAGGCCTGATGCCCCCTCCCTGCCTCCTGCTCCAGCCCCACCCTGGGACACCATCAGGTGGGTAACTGCTGAGGATGAAGATCACCAGCTGGACTTCTTTCAGGAGGAGGCATGCACAGTGGTGCTGAGACTCACTGCTTCCAGTCTGAGATGCAGATATTTTTAGGAATGAATCTGGGCCTTCCTTTTCTCCCTTCCTCTGATGCTAATGTGGCCATCTGCATCTCCCAGACAACCTTCACAAGCGCACATTCACCATCCCAGAAGAGTGGGCTGGGGAGAGATTGTCATTAAATATAGAACACTAAGCCATGGCCCAAAGAGGTTGAGTTTGCCTGGCATGCTCAGAGTGAAGTAGGGGCGTTAGAAACCTGGAACCCACTTTTGTACTCTGTGACTCTCATGGTACCTTGCCTTCCCGATTAATGTGTAAATTTCTTGAATCTGTTCAGTGAGAGTCTTATATATTTCCTTTAAGTTCACTCTAACATTGTAAGATCTTTTCTTTGACGATCTTAGTTGTATAAACTCCCAACAGAGTCCAGGCTACCACTTTGTCCAGAGAAAGGACAATTGTGATCTTCTGTTTCCATTCCTCTCTACCTCCGAGGGAGCTGGCCAGCAAGGGTGGCTTGGATGTATCAAGAGGTAGCAAGAGGCTCTGACCACTGATTCAAGAAGTCTCAATGCTTATCTCCCTGCAATCAGCCTTCATAAGCTCCCAGCTTGCCCTACATCCAAGGAAAAGCTCACTCTTCAGCCCTCAGACTCACCTAACAGGGGCCTTTCTTATCTGAGGCCCCGAAGTCAAAAAGTTTGGGAATAGGGTTGAGAGAGGAGGCAGAGGTCCTAGGAACACATTGATAAGTTTGAGCTTTTGAGCTAATAGAATTTCTATGCTGAGCCATGCTATCTCACTGTGGTGGGCACACAGTTGTTCCTGCAGTAGAGTTAAATTTGTTTATTTGGAGAACACATGCCATAGATAAGGTGACAGGAATCATAAAAAATAAAAGTGATAAAGAACACAGCCCCCCTAGCACCGTGTACTTCTGATTATTTATCAGCTGAATAAGTTACATGAATGCAAGAATCATATTTGGCTCACACACTTTCACTTTTCACTTTCACACAATGGAGAAGGCAATGGCAATCCACTCCAGTGTTCTTGCCTGGAGAAACCCAGGGACGGCAGAGCCTGGTGGGCTGCTGTCTATGGGGTCACACAGAGTCGGACACGACTGAAGCGACTTAGCAGCAGCAGCAGCAGCAGCAGCAGCATCAATGAAATGAATGAATGACTCTGTCTCCATCTCCATCACTAGCATGGGTGTCTCAAGCCCAGACCAGAAGCAAGAAGCTTGTGTCTAGTGAGGATCTGGGCTGGGGGCAGAGGTAATGCTGTTTCCTCCATCAGTCATTCTGTAAATATGTCAGGGCCATGTTGATCTCATCTCCTGTCCCTGACAGTGCCCAGGCTTGAGCTCACCAAAACGGCTGAATGGACTGGGGCTAGTCAGGCCCCAGAGGAGTTTCTTCAGGGATAGACCTGGCCTGTCCAGTGCTCTAGAAGCATGGACAGGACTGCAGAGACCCCAGTGCACAGTGATTAGGCATGGAGTTTCTGGAATCCAGAATCAAATCTAGGCTCTGAAACTTATTAACCATGTGACCTTGATAAGCTACTTTACTTCTTTGAGTTTTCACATCTGCAAAAGGGGATGATAATAAAGATGCACACCGTTCAGAGCCACTGTCAGAATTAAATGAGATAATGTGTGTAGAAGACACTTCATCAACTGGCATGACAGGCAGAGTTGCATCCGAGTGGAGAGCTGCCCCTCTGAGAATCAATACTGACTGAGTCTTGCAAACTGAGCAGGGATGGCTTTTGCTGAAAGTTCATCTGCAGGAAGTGGATTGAACTCTGAAGATGCTAAGTGAACAACCAAGTAGGACAATCCCTGGGAAAACCCTAACGGCCTCAAATAGGGTCACATGGTAAGGGGCATGGGAAAAAATAAACCCCAGGTTTGATAGGGACGAACTGCTCTGTTTAAACTTGCCTGGCAAGGGAACATAGTCTCTTCAGAGGGTGGTCTGATGCTGTGGAAATTCCAGTAGCCTGGAGACATGATACTGTTTTCTTGCTGCCCAGGCCTGCCTGTTCTCCTACCCCTGGGTCAGCTCTGTCCCAAGAACATTTGTATTGGGCCAAGCCCATGACAGGCGCTTAGGCCCCAGAGGTAAGACATACCTCCTGCAGATGGGATGCCTGTTTCATTATCACTGCTATCAGGGCAGTCTGCCCAAGGTGTTCGCAGTATTTACAGTTCACAAAGCAGCTTCACACCCCTCTCACTGTTCACTGTTTTTTCTGTGAATGGTGCTCTCTGGAGCTGGGGGCAACCAGGGAGGGTGGGCAGAGCAGAGATTAAGGTAGCCATTTGACAGACAAGAGAAGAGGGTGCTTGCATGATTTGACTAAAGTAATGATGCTGGGAGGGTTTGAGGGCAGGAGGAGAAGGGGACGACAGAGGATGAGATGGCTGGATGGCATCACTGACTTGATGGGTGTGAGTCTGAGTGACCTCCGGGAGCTGGTGATGGACAGGGAGGCCTGGCATGCTGCGGTTCATGGGGTCGCAAAGAGTAGGACACGACTGAGCGACTGATCTGATCTGATGTGAACAGGTGAAAATTGCATAGGAACCTGGAATGTCAAGTCCATGAATCAAGGTAAGTTGGAAGTGGTCAAACAGGAGATGGCAAGACTAAACATCGACATTTTAGGAATCAGAGAACTAAAATGGACTGGAATGAGTGCATTTAACTCAGATGACCATTATATCTACTGCTGTGGGCAAGAATCCCTTAGAAGAAATGGAGTAGCCCTCACAGTCAATGAAAGAGCCTAAAATGCAGTACTTGGATGCAGTCTCAAAAATGACAGAATGATCTCTGTTCTTTTTAAAGGCAAATCATTCAATATCATGGTAATCGAAGTCTATGCCCCAACCAGTAATGCCGAAACGAAGAAGCTGAAGTTGAACGGTTCTATGAAGACCTACAAAACATTCTAGAAACGACTCCCAAAAAAGATGTCCTTTTCATTATAGGACATTGGATTGCAAAAGTAGTTGTCTGAGGAAGCCTTACAAAAAGCTGATAAAAGAAGAGAAGCTAAAAGCAAAGGAGAAAAGGAACGATATACCCATTTGAATGCAGAGTTCCAAAGAATAGCAAGGAGAGATAAGAAAGCCTTCCTCAGTAATCAATGCAAGGATATAGAGGAAAACAATAGAATGGGAAAGACTAGAGATCTCTTCAAGAAAATTAGAGATACCAAGGAACATCTGATGCAAAGATGAGCACAATAAAGGACAGAAATGGTATGGACCTAATAGAAGCAAAAGATATTAAGAAGAGGTGGCAAGAATACACAGAAGAACTGTACAAAAAAGATCTTCATGACCCAGGTAACCACAATGGTGTGATCACTCACCTAGAGCCAGACATTCCGGAATGCGAAGTCAGGTGGGCCTTAGGATACATCATTACGAACAAAGCTAGTGGAGGTGACGGAATTCCAGTTGAGCTATTTCAAATCCTAAAAGATGATGCTGTGAAAGTGCTGCCCTCAATATGCCAGCGAATTTGGAAAACTCAGCAGTGGCCACAGGACTGGAAAGGGTCAGTTTTCATTCTAATCCCAAAGAGGGGCAATGCCAAAAAATGTTCAAACCACAACATGATTGCACTTATCTCACATGCTAGCAAAGGAATGCTCAAAATTTTCCAAGCCATGCTTCAACAATATGTGAACCATGAACTTCCAGATGTTTAAGCTGGATTTAGAAAAGGTAGAGGAACCAGAGATTAAATTGCCAACATCCGTTGGATTATCAAAAAAGCAAGAGAGTTCCAGAAAACATCTATTTCTGCTTTATTGACTATGCCAAAGCCTTTGGCTGTGTGGATCACAACACATTGTGGAAAATTTTTCAAGAAATGGGAGTACCAGACCACTTGACCTGCCTCCTGAGAAATCTGTATGCAGATCAAGAAGCAACAGTTAGAACTGAACATAGAAAAACAGACTGGTTCCAAATCAGGAAAGGAGTACCTCAAGGCTGTATACTGTCACCCTGCTTATTTAACTTATATGCAGAGTACATCATGCAAAATGCTGGGCTGGATGAAGTATAAGCTGGAATCAAGATTGCTGGGAGAAATATCAATAATCTCAGATATGCAGATGACACTACCCTTATGGCAGAAAGCGAAGAAAAACTAAAGAGTTTCTTAAAAGTGAAAGAGGAGAATGAAAAAGTTGGCTTAAAACTCAACATTCAGAAAACTAAGATCATGGCATCTGGTCTCATCACTTCATGTCAAATAAATGGGGAAACAATGGAAACAGTGACAAATTTTATTTTGGGGGCTCCAAAATCGCTGAGATGGTGACTGCAGCCATGAAATTAAAAGATGTTTGCTCTGTGGAAGAAAAGCTATGACTAACCTAGACAGCATATTGAAAAGCAGAGACATTACTTTGCTGACAAAGGTCTGTCTAATCAAAGCTATGGTTTTTCCAGTAGTCAAGTATGGATGTGAGAGTTGGACTATAAAGAAAGCTGAGTGCCAAAGAATTGATGCTTTTGAATTGTGGTGTTGGAGAAGACTGTTAAGAGTCCCTTGGACTGCAAGGAGATCCAACCAATCCATCCTAAAGGAAATCAGTCCTGAATATTCATTGGAAGGACTGATGTTGAAGTTGAAACTCCCATACTTAGGCCACCTGATGCAAAGAACTGACTCATTGGAAAAGACACTGATGCTGGGAAAGATTGAAGGCAGGAGGAGAAGGGGATAAGATGGATAAGATGGTTGGATGGCATCACCGACTCAATGGACATGAGCTTGAGTAAACTCCGGGAGTCAGTGTTGGACAGGGAGGCCTGGCGCAATGCAGTCCATGGGGTCACAAAGAGTTGGACACGACTGAGTGACTGAACTGAACAGGTGATATGCACCACCGCCTCTTTCCACCAGTTTTATTCTAAGGCCAGTCTAGGTGAGGGGAAGGGCCTATCCGCTAGCAGGGGTTTGCTGAAGCCCAGAGTGGTGAAGAAGCAAAGCAAGAATGAAGGTCCACGGCCGGTACTAGAAGTGGTATGCCGCTCCCCCAAGTCCAAAAGGGGATACCGAGGGTTGCTTTCCAGCTTCTTAGGCCAAGGAGCCTGAAGCCCAGACCTTGCCTCTCTCTTGACATTTGGATACCCGCACCGGGGTTTTCATCTAGCAGCACCACCACGCCTTGTCCCCATCGGCCCTCTGCTGGTCTCAGAATTGCACTGATCTCGGTGGGAGCGCCGGGCTGCTCCCTACTCTAGGGCCGGGCTACAGCCCACGTGCGCCCGCGGCTGCCGCGGTGACAGCTGGCCCTCCAGGGGCGGGGCGGGTGGAGAGAGGGGGTGGGGGTGGGCTCCGCGCCGCGCCGCCATTGGCTACAGGCCTCCACCTGGGGGCGGGGCTGCGCCGCCGGTGGCCCTGTTATTGGTCTCGCCGCAGATGGGGGCGTCTCCCGGTCCTGTCCGCCGCAAGGCGCAGAACCGCAGGCGCTCGCCGGGCTAAGCCTGCGCGGGGCTGCCTAGCTCGCTCACAGTTCGGCAGGCGGCCTCCGGGTCCCGACCACTGCGCCCGCGGCCCTGGGCGAGAATAGAGACTGGACTCGAGGTTCGGCGGCCGGCGCCGCTCTCGGTAAGGAGGTGGGAGGAACGGGAGGGAAGGGGAGAGTGGGGTTCCAGGAAGAGCGGGCGGGGACCTTGGTAGCCGAGCCTGGACTCTGCGCCCTAGCTGGCGCCGGGGAGGGTCAGGTGCGGCGGCAGCATCTCCCGCCTCAGACCCTCCCCGCGAGGCGCCCAGCGAGCAGGTGGCGCTGCCCAGGTAGGCCGGTGTACCCCGATAGCTCTCTGAATCCATTAGAACGCAGTACGACGGACTACCTCTTATTCCGCCCCACAACACCCAAATTCTTCCATTCTAAGCCTAGAAAATACCCAAACGTCGACATGGAGTGGGAGCGACGCGCCAGTAGTACCGCCTGCCACCAGGGCAGATCATCCCCAAACTTATCTTCCCACGATTTGGGCACCTACCCTGTCACGTTCTTTCCCGGCGTTTCGCTGGGCGCACCCCACACCCCAGCCGGGTTCCCCTCCCTCCTTAACAACAGGAAGTTAAGTTGGGCCAAATGTCGGTGGCCTGGCCGCCTGCGGGCTGGGATTGGGTCTGGGATGGTGGCCCGAGGGGCCGTGGAGCTGTCTTTTTCTGAACCTCGCTCCCCCAGCAGCACGCACACCCCCCAGGCACCGGAGCACCCCCGCCGGGCTTGCCCTTGCGGATTGGCCCCGGGTAAAAGTGCCCGCTGACTTGACTTCCAGGCCGGGGCAGGTGGGGTTAATTTATCCTAGGCCAGCCTTTCAGCAGAACTGGGAATGGCTTTTGCTGGATGGGGAGGAGGCGTGTTGAAACCAGAGTAAACGTGCGTCTCCTTCCACATTGTTTATTCTAAAGCCAAAGAGCTTTTATTTGGAGGCACATCGGGCCCTACTGGGACCTTAAGCAGTGTGGGGACCTCTTTCTGTCAGTCTCTCCTGCTCACTACAGTCTTGGGTGGTGTCCCTGAAGGATGAAATCCCAACCAGTTCCCTTCTGGGCGGCCTGGTGGGAGAAGAAGTCAGCAGCTGATTCCCCTTGAGATGTTTGCTTGCCTGGTTGCTCTGAGACCCGGGTCCCCTGGGTCTCCAGGCCAGATTTGTTCCTGTCCCTTTCCCAGGGGAAGGGGGCCCAAGAGGGGCTCAGGTCTCCAAGGCAGCCCCACATGATGCTGTGGAAGCTCTTATTGCAGTAAGAACTGGCCTTCAGATAGAAAATGGTTTTATTAAGTGCCTACTGAGCGAGCTAGGCACTTAAGTCTTGGCTTGTGGCACTCTTGTGGCCAATTTCATGGTAATTAAAAACCTCTGAGAGGCTTGCCCTCCTCATTTTAGAGATGGGGAAACAGACTCAGGTAGGGTAAGTGTCCAAGGTCACATAGAAAGTGGCATAGCCAGGATTTGAAACAGACTGCCAGAGCTCAGGTCCAGTGCTCTTCCTGCTGACCCGTGGCTGTGAAGAGTGAGTGTTGTAGGCTCCTGTCCTCTGAAAAGATTCTGTCCAAAGATCCTGAGGGTGCTTCTTCTTATTTATTTATTTATTTTTTGATGTGGACCATTTTTAATGTCATTATTGAATTTGTTACAATATTGCTTTTGTTTTGTTTTAGTTTTTTGAGCCACAAGGCATGTGGGATCTTAGCTCCCCGAACGGGGATCAGACCCGCACACCCTGCCTTGGAAGATGAAGTCTTAATCACTGGACTGCCAGGGAAGTCCCCTGGGTGTTTTTGTCTTTTTTTTTTTTTTAAGCAGAGGACTTGAACTAACCCAGATTAACCAAGTTGTTCAACCTGCAGACACCTTGCCTACCCTGTCCTTCAAGGGTGATGGCAAGTGTTGGTCATGTTGTGAGAAAGAGGGGTTGATTATTGGGGTCTGGGTGGTATTTGAGGGGGAAAGCTGCCTCTGCCACTGTTGACTTGAACCTACCTCTGAGAGCTGACTTTTGCAATGATTTAGAAGGACTGTTATTTGCAATAATCTCTACTTTAGGACCAATTCTAGTTTTGTTTTGTTTTTGTTTTGTTTTAGGAGGGAGGGCAGATGTTGAGGTACATTAGCTGTGATTGTAAGGTGACTGAGATCCACAGTTGGAGTTTATGTTTATAAAAAATGAAATCACTGCCTCTTTCCTTCTTCAGGCCCAGGGCTGGCTTTCTACTCATCCTTCTCTTCTGAAAGAAAATTGTGATTACCAGTTAGTTACACCTTAGTATAAATCAGCTTATGGACTAAGGCTGGCTGTGGTTTGGTCATTGGAAGCCTATTCCCAGGAACTTTAAGGAGCACAGGAGCACTGAGTAATCCCTCTCTGCCTGTGATTGGGATGTGTCTCTCTCTTCTCCACCCACGTCCACACCCATCTGGGTGTGCCTCCCAGTCATGGGCCCTGTTCCTTTCACTCCCTACTACTGAGGTCCTGCCTTCCTGGGGAGAGCCTTGTCTCCGCCAAGAGGAGTGGGGTTAGGTGCAAAAAGATTTGGGTTGAACATTGTCAATCTTTGAGGCCTTTCCAGGGCTAGAGAGTCTCTGTTGTTTAAAGAACCAGAAAAGGGAACACTGTATATCATGCTGGGATTTTTCATTCTTTATAATCATTTGATCTTCACGGTAGCCCTCTGAAGAAGTATGTAAGGTTATTCCCATTTTACAGATTAGGAAACTGAGGTTCAGGGACTTACCTCCAATTATAAGCCTAGTGGGTGACCAAACTAGGACTCTGTTCTCCATCTGTGTGAATGAGGTCTGCGTGGCGAATTCAACACTGAGAGAAACAGGAAAAAACTGGGGCTGTTCTCTGAACTTTGGAGGCTTGGTGTGTGCAGCCCTCTGTTGTGCTTATGATTCCCCAGCTTATGTTGTAATTATTTGTGAACATTTCTTTCCACCCCACTATGAAATGGCATTTAAGACGCTCATAAACATGGCACATTTATGAGGTCCAGTGGTTAGGACTGGGCACTTCACTGCAAGGGCCGGGGTTCTATCCCTGGTCAGACAACTAAGATCCCACAAACTGCGCAGTGCAGTCCCCACCCCCACCCCCAATCATTAACATTTTCAAGCACAAAAATAGAATAGTATGCTGCTGCTGCTGCTGCTGCTAAGTCGCTTCAGTCGTGTCCGACTCTGTGCGACCCCATAGACGGAAGCTCACCAGGCTCCCCTGTCCCTGGGATTCTCCAGGCAAGAACACTGGAGTGGGTTGCCATTTCCTTCTCCAATGCATGAAAGTGAAAAGTCAAAGTGAAGTCGTTCAGTCGTGTCCGACTCTGTGCGACCCCATAGACGGAAGCTCACCAGGCTCCCCCGTCCCTGGGATTCTCCAGGCAAGAACACTGGAGTGGGTTGCCATTTCCTTCTCCAATGCATGAAAGTGAAAAGTCAAAGTGAAGTCGTTCAGTCGTGTCCGACTCTTAGCGACCCCACGGACTGGAGCCTACCAGGCACCTCCGTCCATGGGATTTTCCAGGCAAAAGTACTGGGGTGGGGTGCCATTGCCTTCCCCGAGAATAGTATAGTGAGCCCCAAATACTCATTATCTAGCTTCAGCAACCAAGACCATGCCAGGCTGGCTTCATCTCTCTCTTTCTCTTTTTTTCTTCCCTATATATTTTAAAAAGAAGGTTCTTTCATGACCACATCACTATTATTGCATGTAGCAGAATCAACAGTAACTCTTTGGTCTCGTCTGTATATATTCAGATGAAGTGTCCTTCCTCATGAGTTTGTTCAAATCACGATCCAAACAAAGTCTGTGTGGTGCATTTGGTTGTTCGTCCTTTTACGCCTCCTTTAGTCTGGAGCACCACCCCTTCTGCAGCACTTCTGCTTTTATCCAGCCGTTATCCCCGTTACCCTCCGTTTTTAAATCTCCCACTGGACAGCGAACCCTCTGATGCTCGAGTCTGCTTTTGTGCTCTGTTGGATCCCCAGTGCTGTCTCTGGGATGGGGCAGGGGCGTGGTGAGCATCTGCCCAGTGATGTTACAGCCGCTCAGGAAATGCATATTGAATGAATGAATCCTGTGGTGGGTTTGTGTGACGGCCCCTGCATGTGTTTAGCTAAGAGGTTTTTGTTTTTTTTTTTTTTAAAAAAGATGACTTGCTCGAGTGTGGATATTTCCTCTGCAAGCGTCAGCCTGTAAACATCCTGAAACAATAGGAGAACTATTTGCCGTGCTCTCTGGCGCTCTGGTTTGCGGTGTGGGGAGCCCAGGCATCTGCCGAGGTGACCTGATCAGCAGCTGGCCTCCCCAAATCACACGTGGGATGGACAGGGACTGAGGTCATTTCTGCCCAAGCTCTGAATACTGACTTATGCAGCCACAGGCATTACCACATTAGGAGTCCAGCATTTGGCCTTGGGCTGCCCAGAAAATGCTGTCCACCTCTCTCTGGGCAGTGCAAGATTCTTGCCTTGTGCCTTTGGGAGCCTTCTCTATTTGGCCTCATACCTGGGCAAGGTGTGGGCTCTTCTCAAATCATTATCCATCTGCAACTGACAGACTGTGACAGAAAACATACACTTATAACCTTTCAGTGTCTGGTCTGAATTTATGGTGAAGAGATAGTATCACCATTGGCACCTTTGTAGGCGTCCTAATGAAGGAGACTAGAGGTTCAGCGAGAAGGAAGGACGAGGTGTGTTCCCTCCCCAGATAACATGCTTCACACCTGGAGTCCTTGTCAGATTTCTCCAAGGTGCTGGGCTTTCTGATAGCCATCTTCTGACCCACCCAGCAAAGACCGTTCTCTGCAAACAGCCCCTAAATTGGGAGGCTTTTTTCTTTTCCTCCTCCTCCTCCTCAACATAAACAGGCCTTTCCACTAGCCATTAAGTATAAGAGAATGTTGTTTTTCTCTCTGTATTGTGGGGATAGAGTTAATTTTTTCCTGTAAATTATATTTCTCAGCATTTTTCTAAAATTTTTATAATAAAAATGTTTTATTGTTCTAATGGAAAATCAAAATATTGGGGGATATTTTTCCTCTTGAAAAAGAGAACTTCCTCCCACTGATTTGTGTAGGTAAACAAGGTTATACATGCACCCTGTCCAGCTTTATGTGTGGATAGGTTCCTATACCCATTGGGATTTTGATATTTGCCTATTTTATTTTTTGACATTATTTTAAAGAATATATCTGTGTTTTTGTTTACATTTTTTAATGTTTGGCCTCAACACATAGTTTGCAGGATCTTTGTTCCCTGACCAGAGATGGAACCCAGACCTGTACAGTGAAAGTGCCAACCACCAGGAAATTCCCATACCTAAGAAAGCTGGAGCTGCAGAGACAGGAAGCTGTGGAATCCACGCAGCCTGACCCTCTTTCCCATTGTACCACCTCACTTTCTTTCATGAGAGTTTCATTCTGGTTTCCTCAGAATGAAATCGTTCTCATGGTAGGCTCTTGATTTTGATTTTTTTAATTCAGGGAGTTGGAGATATCAAAGGAAGACAGAATAACATAGTGGGTTAAGAAAAAGGCAGGGCAAAGCTTCAGGCTCAGACAGCCTGTCTCGTCCCCTTGGGAAAGTACCTGATGGCCAGATGCCCCACTCACCTCACTTCGGGGGCCCTGACCCCTCCCTCCACCATTTTCTGCTTTTCTCCCTGCCACCTCCTCCGAGGTAGAAAGCACAGCTGCTCTGCACTGATAAGGCTCCTCCTTCTCAAGCCCTGATCATCTGGTCTCTGAACTCAGAGTTAGTGGGGGTGACGGGGACATGGGCCTTCTAGTCACAAACAAACCTTCATCTCAGGGCTGGGTCACAGTGGAGTGTGATTTTTGAGATGCTCCCCTTCTCTGCCAGCTGTTGAGAAAATGTCCATCCCTGTGTCCCAGAGGAAGAGCCGTTTGTGAATATCAGGTATGTTGGGGTTGTTTAGTCACTAAGTCGTGTCTGACTCTTTTGAGACCCCATGGACTGTAGCCTGCCAGGCTCCTCTGTCCAGGGGTTTCCCAGGCAAGAATACTGAAGTTGGTTGCCATTTCCTTCTTCAGGGGTTCTTCCCAACCCAGGGATCAAACCGACATCTCCTACATTGCAGGTGGATTTTTTTTTACCACTGAGCCACTGGGGAAGTCTGGTACTACGTATTGTATCGTTTCTTAAATGCAATTGGTCTAAATATTACTAAGTTTATCCTAGGAAAACCTGTGTGTCTCTCTAGTGGCTGGCAGTGAGTTGTGTGTGTTTGTGTGTGGATGGTATGGTGTTTGTAGGGTTGGGATTTTAGTGTGTTCTGTACTCGCGCTGGTGTTTCTCTCCCCTGAGAGTCAGAGCAATCTCCCTGTCCCTCCCCACCTGAACCCCCCTTCTCCTGGAGGTGTCCAGAGACCCTGCCGCTCTTGTATTCCTTCCAAGGCTCGGTCAGCTTTCTCTTTGGGCAATACAGAGATCAAGGCAGGGACTTGTTTCCTGCTGGTTTGGGGCTCAGGTTTTCCCTTTCCCGTGCAGTGGAGGATGTCTAGTGCCGATGTCATTTCTAAAGGCAACAAGGTAGGATCGCCAAGAGTCGGCTGGTGACCCCTGATCCCTGAGCTGCTGCAACAGCAGGTTTAATGGAACATTTGCAGGCTGGAGCTCCTGACACACCCAGTGCAGAAACCCAACCAGCCCAGAGACCAAGGGGGAGTCTAAGAACATCTTGTCCTGCACTGGAGTATCAATGTGTTAAGATGCGGAAACTACTTCTTGGCTCTGGTGACTCTGAATGGTTGGCTTTGGCTACTGATCTGAGAACTGACTGTATATGGTGAAGAGTTGCAGGATCTCAGGGTTTAACTTGTGCCAGGGCCAGGAGAATAAAGTGTAGGGGAGGATGAAGTGCCAAAGTCGCTTGGACCTTCTGATCACCAAGGAAAGCTGCTGGGGGCCTGGTAGAGCTGCTGAACCCTTCTGTTGGAGAGCTTCATCTCAGGGGAGCAGCATGGGGGGCTGAGGTGTGGCCAGTGGAGTTCATGGCTGCTGTAAAGTTGGGACGCTGATGACTCTACATGTCAGGACGGCTGGGCTTTTGCACAGTGGAGTACAAAGATGATAACAGTCAGGAGCTCTCTGCTTGGAGGGGTGAGAAATCCGATAGTGGAAGAAAGGGACAGAATAGAGGATTAAGCAGGGGAGTCAGGGAAGCCTCTCTCCAGACCCTCGAGAAGAGGATACAGTCAATCTGTTTCCTAAGGGGATGTCATGGGGGGCTCATGCAACTGGTTGCGGACTTGGAGACCAAGGGGTTCATGCTCAGAGAGCTTCTGGCCATCTGCCTGGACTTGCAGCAAGTTACTATTGTGAGGGAGATAAGCTTCTTCTGGATTCCAGGCTTGCTGGGACCAGGGGACCCAGGACTTCCTGCTTGGTCCAGGTCACTATCTCCAGCTTGGGCGTGTCTGTTACCTTGTACCTGACATCTTGCTGCTAAGTCACTTCAGTCGTTTCCAACTCTGTGTGACCCCGTAGACGGCAGCCGACCAGGCTCCCCTGTCCCTGGGATTCTCCAGGCAAGCACACTGGAGTGGGTTGCCATTTCCTTCTCCAATGCATGAAAGTGAAAAGTGAAAGTGAATTCACTCAGTTGTGTCTGACTCTCAGCGACCCCATGGACTGCAGCCTACCAGGCTCCTCCGTCCATGGGATTTTCCAGGCAAGAGTACTAGAGTGGGGTGTCATTGCCTGACATCTTGGGCTCTCTTAAAAATGACTCACCCATAGGAATTCCCTGGTGGTCTAGAGGTTAGGACTCTGCATTTTCATTGCCAAGGGCCCAGGTTCAATCCCTGGTGGGAGGACTGAGAGCCCACAAACTGCATGGTGCAGCCAAAAAAAAAAAAAAAGACTCACCCCTCCCCTACCACGTGCATGGATGATGGTACTCACCCTCCCCTGCCCCAAGTATACACAAACACACATACCACACAAGTGATGCTACTCACCTCCACACACACACATGCATAGATAGTGGTGCTCACCCAGCCTCCCCACCACATACCTGGATACATGACATTTACCACCCCCAGCACAGATGAGGCTATTCACTCCACACATACATGGGTGCGTGGTAACATATTCACTCAGTACAAAGAGAATTCAATGAAAAGCAGTCCCCCAGTCCTCATTTCTCTTCCTCAGCGGCACTACTGTCCCCAGTCTCCTGTGACTCCTTCCAGATAGTCTGGGCATATATTTGTGCCTACTTTCCTCTTCACTCCTCTCTCAGGCTGGGAAGCCACTAGGCTGGAAAACCAAAGGACCTGCGGGGCTGCTGAGACTCAGCAGTTATCTGAATTAGCCAGGCATGGCTTGACTCCTGCCCTTCTACCCTACTCTGTCACCTCTCCCATTTAGGACCCTCCTTGGGTTGGATTTGTGGGTGCAGAAAGTCTGGGCACTCATACTCAGGGGCACTTTCTGGGTGCAAGTGACAGAGGCAAAGACAAACAAATGTGCTAAGACAGACCTGGGTTTGAATCGGAGCCATGTGGCCTTGGGCATCAACGAACCCTAGTGTTTTAGTCTGAAAAAAAGAAAAAAAAGAGGTAATCACACTGAACTCAGAATTGATGTAGAAATAAAATATTTGTGAAGTGCCCCACTTAGGTAGGCACTCAGAACTGTCAGTTTTTTTCCACTTGTAAGGAGTGACCCATTTTCAGAATGAATGACACTGGCATGGAATCCTCTGGATGACTTCCTGGAAATTTTCTTGGTGGATCCCTGAGCTTTTATTTCCCTGCAGATGGCAGCCAGTTCTCCATTTTCTGCCAAGTTGGGCTCTCCCCCACCACCTCTTCCTGCTGTGTCCTCCCTAGCCTCTGAACACCACCTCTTCCTCTGTCCTTTCATCCCCTCACCTCTCCCCTACTGTTGGTGAGCAGGAGGCTGCAGGTGCCTGGAGAAAGCTCTGGGCTGTTTATGGCTGTTCTCTGGGGGTGTTTATGCTGTAATCTTCAGAAGCTCTAGCAGATGTCTGTTTATTGCTGAAACTTCATCTTTATCTTCAGCATAAGAGAAGAAAGAGTCTATTTTTAAAGAACTTTAATTGGCAGGTCTGCACACCATGGCCTAGATTGCCTCCAAGTTTCATTCTTCATCATGCTCACTCTACCCATTTGAAACCCTTCAGATCCAAGCAGAGAGACCTTATATGTCCTGATCTTAGGGCAGCACTTACATTTGGCAGGCAGTGGTAATGTCTTAAAAAGGTAGGTCAGGGAGCAAAGGCAATCAGCTGACTGTCTTTCTGGGTTGGGACAAATGGAGTAAGAGAGAGTAGCATTTGTATGTCCATAGAAACCAACATTTTCCCCCACTTCTGCCCCTTCCTTCTCCCTACGCTGAGAGGGGCCTGCCTGCTTGCTGCCTGCTGATTGGCTGGGAGATCTTTAGCTTTAGCTTTCCCTTTGGACTCAGGTGGGGCTCAAGGTAAGGGGGGAGTGGAAGCAGGTAGTTTCAAATGATACTGACCTCTCAGGAGGGAGGACAAGTAGAGACTATGAATCACAGAAACTTGAGATGTCGGACTGGAAGGGACCTCTGAGATCATCTAGTTCTCACTCCTGCCACCTTGTTTGTTTGTTTTTTTAACCTATGGGGAAACTGAGGCTCAGAGGCTTCTTGTATGTTTGTTTGTTTAATTGAGTTTTTTTGCTGAACTTTGCAGCATGTGGGATCTTAGTTCCCCAACCAGGGAGGGAAACCACACCCCCTTCAGTGGAATCATAGAGTCTTAACCACTGAACTGCCAGGGAAGTATCAAGGTTTCCTGATACTGAGTGGAGGCCAGAATGTGTGGTTCCTGGCTCAAAGTCACCTAGCCAGGTCAGAATCTGTTCTCCATCCTCCATTTCTGTCAGGCTGTGAGCCTGTGACCAGGCTCGGGCAGCATACTTGGATCTGGCCTTCGCTTTTTCAGCGCCAAGCTGCACCTCCCCTTTCTAGCAGGTCTCTTGTGCTTTGAATTGGGGCTTCCTAGGTGTCACTAGCAGTAAAGATCCTGTCTGCCAATGCAGGAGACACAAGAGATAAGTGTTCAATCTTTGGGTAGGGAAGATCCCTTGGAGGAGGGCATGGCGACCCACTCCAGTATTCTTGCGTGGAGGATCCCATGGACAGAGGAGCCCGGCAGGCTCCAGTCCAACAGGCTAGCAAAGAGTCAGACACGACTGAAACAATTTAGCACCCTGGTAGCACTGGCTTGGAGAAGGCAATGGCACCCCACTCCAGTACTCTTGCCTGGAAATCCCAGGGACGGGGGAGCCTGGTGGGCTGCCGTCTATGGGGTCGCACAGAGTTGGACACGACTGAAGCGACTTAGCAGCAGCAGCACTGGCTTGCACAGTGGTTTGGTGCAACATCTTCCCTTATCAGAACTACTGCCCCCAGAGTTCTGGGGCCTAAAATTCCCACCTTTGTCTTCAGCCCTTGTCTCCAAAGGGCCTTTGTTAAAAATATAGAATTTAACTGGGAAAGATATTATGTTGATTAGTTTATCTCCAATTAACTGTCAGGTGAGGGCTAAACCTTGAGAGAATGGGGAATGAGTCAGCTGGAAGTAGGTGGAGGAGGGAATCAGAAAGGACTGTAAATAGGGTGCTATCTGGGCTGGCATGGAGCATGGTGACCTATGCTCCTTAGGACTTGGTGTTCAGCTGCCATGCCGAGGGGCACTGTGCTGAATGACAGAACCAGAGCTGTCATCTAACATGTGGAGGGAGGTGCCTTAGACAAGCCCATAGATGCCCACACATCAAGATAAGAGTTTGGAATGTTGCATTAGTCAGTCGCAGTGTGAGGGAGTCAGGGGAGACCTCCTGGAGGAGATTGCAATTGGTCATTGAGATGGGCCTTGAAAGATAGAATTTCCATAGGCAGAGATGGGGAGAGGTAGAGCACAAAGAGATGTGGAAACATAAAGGTATGTTCAGGATGTCACGTGGTAGAAATGTGGGGGCTGCCTGGGGGAACTGTGGAAGCTGAATCTGGAATCAGGCTAGCCTTGAGTACTGGTGAGAGGGGTGAGTATGGCCCTAACCCTGCAGGCAGTGGGAACCATTGGAGAGGGATGGTCAGAGTGCTCCTTCAGGCAGATCAGGTTGTGTAAGATAAGCTCATGTGAGAATCAGGGGTGGGGGAATCTCTGAGGAGGTCTGCACTGCCCTCCATGTGCTGGACAGGTACTCTGACCAGAAGGTGGTGGGGGTTGGGGAACAGAAGGGTCAAGGGGTGCTTAAGTCTGGGCCAGACTAAGGCCTTGTCTGTGCTTTTGCCTCACTGTCTTCTATGTGAAGGAGTCAGTATGGGCAACCCCTGTCTTTCAGTTGATCAGGAAGGCAGCCCATTTGGAATACCTCAGTTAGGGTCTTGGAGAAGGCAATGGCACCCCACTCCAGTACTCTTTCCTGGAAACTCCCATGGATGGAGGAGCCTGGTGGGTTGTAGTCCATGGGGTCTGGAAAGTCGGACGTGACTGAGCGACTTCACTTTCACTTTTCACTTTCCTGCACTGGAGAAGGAAATGGCAACCCACTCCAGTGTTCTTGCCTGGAGAATCCCAGGGACAGGGGAGCCTGGTGGGCTGCCATCTGTGGGGTCGCACAGAGTCGGACATGACTGAAGCGACTTAGCAGCAGTAGCAGCAGTTAGGGTCTTATTATATGGGACATCTATCACTTTCTGTGCCCTCAGTGTGCCTGTTCTGTGCTTCAGTGGCTCTATCAGCTGTAGAACAAATAGTAATTGCCTTTACTTTTCACCACCTCACTACAGGAGGGTCTCCTCCCTCAGGGTCAGCCTGAGGGGGATGCATAGAGGAGACATGTGTGCTGAACCCCTGGAAATGGGTACCCATGGATTAGGAGAAGGTGTTACGTGCCTGCACATGGCTGAGGCAGCACAGCTGGCCTGGGCAAGGACCTCCATGATCCCCTCCTCCTTCATTGGAATCATTTCTACAGATGTTACCTGCTCACGGCGCACTGTGGGTCATCATCAGAAATGACTTGATTCTCCCCTTCTATGGTCTCATAAGCCCCTGACTATCCCCTTCAGGTGGGTGCTGCTCTGGTATCTGGTACCCACTTTAAGTTGATCTCCCCAGTGGAGGAGGAAACCTGGACCTGCTGGCTGGCGGGCCTGGGACTGGACTGGATGTCTCCAGGCCAACTGGATCATATAGGGCGGAGAGTTGGCTGACTCTCCAGCCCTCTGGACACCCTGGCCCTGGGAGGGGACAAAAGCTGAGCTCAGCTTCTGCCCGCTCCAGTGTTAACCTGGCAGGTGGGAGGCATGGCAACCTGGTGTGCTTACAGCTTTGACATTTGAGCAGAGCTGCTGGCACCTGTTCTCTGCCATAGACGTCTCAGAAACACCCTTGCTTTATGTGTTGGAATAAATTGCTTCAGCAGCAAGCAAATGGCATGAGTTTTGTGCTTGTGGGAGCTTCTGATAGAGGGTAGGGATGGAACGCTGAGACAGCTTTCCTCTTTCTTTGTTCTCCTAGCATCTGTGCTGCCAATATGAGGCCAAGTTGGTTCATTCATTGATTGCTCAGCTGAGCACTCCATTCATTCTGCCAGTCAAAACTTTTGGAGGTCCCTCTATTCGAAGCATGTTGTCACAGACTGACCATGGCTTTCAGAGTGGCAGTAACACCTTGCTAAAGCCACTGACTTTCTCCGAGTGTCAGATTTCTCTTCTGTAAGATGCGGGTGACAGTGCTTGTCTCACAGCGGGCCGTGAGGATTAACTGGGGCAGGGTATGTAGCACACCTGTCACACGCCTGGCACATAGCAGGCATGTAGGTGGCCCCCAGCTGGCCCACCGGAGTCTGAAAACACAGTTGCAGGCCATGTTCCACTCTGCTTCAGATCCCCCATTCAGTGCTGTTTCCTAAATGGCTTTTCTTTTTGAGTGGTGACTTTTTAAGAGAATAACTGAGCTAAGCACATAGGTGGGTAACAAAGAAAGATGGGTTGCCTTTCTCTTTGTGGTGAGTTTTCTCAGTCAGACCTTGGGACCAAGGGCTGTCACATGGGTGCTTGGTTTCCCCAGTGTGGTCCAGCCTGGGTTTTACCTCAGAGGTGACCCATTCCATCTTTGGACAGAGCCTCCTATACCCGCTCCTGGCTCCCTGTAGCTTCTGGCATCTGGGCCTAGATCTTCCTCCTTGGAATCATAGAGAAGGATACTCTAGTCTCTCTCCCACTTGAAAGCTCTTCAGATTCTTTTTTTTTATATATGTATTTATTTGGCTGTATCCTCACTTGGAAGGATGTGATGTATATCTTGGGACAAACGCTGACTCTCGAGTCAAAGACTCGAGTTTTGGGAAAAGTGGTTGCTTAAGGCAATGGCACCCCCACTCCAGTACTCTTGCCTGGAAAATCCCATGGATGGAGGAGCCTGGTAGGCTGCAGTCCATGGGGTCGCTGAGAGTCGGACACGACTGAGCGACTTCACTTTCACTTTTCACTTTCCTGCACTGGAGAAGGAAATGGCAACCCACTCCAGTGTTCTTGCCTGGAGAATCCCAGGGATGGGGGAGCCTGGTGGTCTGCCATCTATGGGGTCGCACAGAGTTAAACACAACTGACGCAACTTAGCAGTAGCAGCAGCATTTGGCTGTATCAGGTCTTCATTGTGGCTAGAGGATTTTTTTTCAGTTGTGGCACGTGCAATCTTTTTTTAGTTGTTGCATACAGAATCTTTAGTGGCACGTGAACTCTTGGTTGCAGCATGTGGGATCTAGTTTCCTGACCAGGGATTGAACCTGGGCCCCCTGCATTGTGATTGCAGAATCTTAGCCACTGGACCACCAAGAAAGTCCCCAGATACTGTCTTTTAAATCAAATCTGTGATATTGTTGATTGTAAGATATACCATTCTCTTATGAACCTGTAAGAAATAGAAAGTACTTCCAGTTAAACTGAAGAACAATGCTTTGTTATCACTTAAAATGTTTATATTTACTGAAAGAATTCTCTTAGATTTTAGATATAAGTTTTTTGTCCGTATCACTCTTGCATCCACATAAAAAGGAAAAAAGAAATTAGTTACAGCATTTTGAAAACGTCTTCACTTTTGGAATCCAAATCTCTCAAATCACTTTTTGACTCAGAGTTATCAATGTGTTCTTTTTTTTTTTTTTTTTGACATATTATATTTCTGGTGAAGTGGTGATGTATTTCTTAATCTCTATTGTCTTTGGAATTCTTTTTACTAGGACTCACATTTCTTCCTCAAATGGTCCTTGAATGTTCTGGCTCCTGAAGTGTTGAGGGCTGCAGTCGTCCAGACATGTCACGGGGAATAACAGTCAAATTTCCATGTGGTAGTGGCGAAGAGGCAATGACAACTATGCCGCAGCTGCACTCTGGCCTAGAGACTGTTAGATGCTAGGGTATTATACGATAATTCTGCTTTCAGACATTCTGTAACCGAAACAAATGCACATCTCCTAATAAGTAAAATATGATACTTAAAGACAGCCCTCTTGTCCTCTCCTGAGTTTTCTTCCAATTTACAACCCTTGATGTGGGTTCGGGTGTTTTCCTGTGGTTCTTCTCTGAACAAACTCCATTTTTGTCTGTATCCTTCTAATACAGCAAGGCTAGTGCCCAGACCAGCGATCATATTCATGGTGTGGTGTGACCACAGCAGAGGAAGGCAGGTATCCCCTCTCTAATTCAGGCCATTCTATTTCTTTTAATGCAGCCCAAGATTGCATCAGTTTTTCTGGCAACTACTTTACATCTTTGACCCACTGAATTACTCCTGAGAAAATCGTTTTTTTTTGGCGGGGCTGTACCACACGATTTACAGAATCTTAGTTCTCTAACCCAGAATCAAACCTGTACCCACTGCATAGTCCTAATCACTAGACCGCCATGGAATTCTCCTGACCAGATCTTTTTAACATGGGGTGTTGCTAAACTGCTTCTCCTCTGTCCTTAACATGTTCTATAGAATTTAAGTACAAGCCTCCTCCAATCTGATTCAGAACAAGCATTTCTGTTAAATTTCAGTGTGTTAAATTCTGTGCAACCCTTTCCCTTGAGCTCTTTCAGGATCCTGTTTAATGTGCTTTCCCTAGCATTGCCCAAGTTGTCAGTAAAATGCTTATTAGCAGAGAACCCTCTGCTAGAGTCCTCCCCTCCTGACATGATCTTTCATCAGCTTGCTTGGGGTCCCTTGCCTCAGTCTCTGCCTTTTGCTTTCCTGACCTCTAGCCAGATGCCTTTTTGGATCTAGTTATGCCAAATCTATCGTAGTTCTCCACCAACTGTCAAGTATCCTATCACAGAAAGGCATGGACACTCCTTGACATCACGTGCTCTCAGTTCCCAGAGGGTTCCGGGACTGCTTTCAGTGTCCCCAGAGTGCCCCCATAGGTGCAATTCAGTGGTCTCACCTGCCAGAGTTTCCAATGCTCCAGGCCAACCAGGGAGGTGGATGGCATTGAAATTATCTAAATAGCCTTTCCTAAAACTCCAGGCTTTCCCCACCCCCTACCCTTTCTCATCTCAGTGTTGGATCTTGGCATGTCAGTCTAAGGATAGTTCTCTTCAACAGGGGCCATCGTGTGCCCAGAGTCAGAGCCAAAGTCCTGTTTCCCAGGGTCCCTTGATACCTCTGGACCTCTTGGCTCAAGATGACCACTAGCCCTTCCTGTGGTCTGGGTGTGTTGTGCAGCCTCAGCTCGTCTCAGACTCCTCCTCTGGTTCATGGTCTGCGAGGAGGCTGTCTCAGGGGATTCTTTTGGTTCACATCCTTCTCCCAGTGATGGGACCTGTGCTTTTCAACAACTCACCTTGTCAAGGTTCCGTGTGTGACCGTGTGGCTCTATTCTCTCACACTCACATGCCAGCACCCTGTGAGGGCTCTGTAAACACTAACTCACTTCATCCCTTTTTTTAAAAAAAAAAATTATTTATTTACTTTATTTTTGGCTGTTCTGGGCCTTTGTTGCTGCCTTTGAGCTTTTCCTAGTTGTGGCCAGTGGGTTGGGGGTACACTTTGTTGCGGTGTGTGGGCTTCTCCTGGCGGTAGCTTCCCTTGCTGTGGAGCGCATGCTCTAGGGTGCACAGGTTTCGGTAGTTGCAGGGCAAGCGTGGGCTCAGTAGTTGCGGCTCCTGGGCTCTAGAGCATAGGCTCAGTAGTTGGAGCTCCTGGGCTTAGTTGTTCCACAGCATGTGGGATCTTCCTGGTCCAGGGATCGAACCTGAGTCTCCTGCATTGGCAGGCAGATTTTTTAACCACTGAGCCGCCAGGGAAGCCCTCACTTCATTCTTGTGTCAGCCCCATTAGAGAAAAACTCTCATGATCCTCACTTACTAACGAGGAAATTACGGTGCAGAGGGGTTCACTGATGTCTCCAGGTTTCACAGCTAGGAGCGGGAGGGAGAGTTCGTATCCAGTCAGGTTGCCACCAGGTCCAGCTCTGAAGCATAATGGTGAGCTGCCTGCTTCCTAAAAAGCCCTGTCTGCCCTGCCTGTCCTCCTCACCCTCCTGCCCCTCCCTCTCTGTGCCTTCTTGTCTTCACTCCCCTCTGCCCTTCCCCCATCCTCAGCTGCACAGTTAGAATTGCGTTTCAGAGCATCAGAATCATTTACTTCCTCAATCTCAGGTTCCAGAGCCCTCCTATTCTTTCAGCAATTTAAAGTCTGTTTCCTTAGAGTCTCAGACCCAACTTCCCCTTCTCGGTCCCTCCCAAGTTCCAGAGGAAATGATTGCTTTTCCTCCACAGATCCTTCCTGTTTCCCCCGTGGTCAGTACCCATTCAGTGACTGCCATGAGAATTAGGTTAGTCCCTCTCCTGTAGATGCTTCCTCTCTCTTCCTGAAGGTGAAGAGCTCAGCGAGGCTGATTGGAGCTTTTAGCCAGTGGGGCTTTAATGCCAACAGAATGGTAGATCCCACTGCCTGCCCAGCAACCCCAAGGGCTCTCATCGGCTGACTTGGGATTAGGGTCACCACAAGGCAGTAGTGCCTGCAGTGACTGGACCTTTAACCTCAGTCACCTCTCACACGAGTACTCTGGAGAATTCTCTCAGCCCTCTCTCCTCACACACTGGTCCTCTAGAATAATCCCTCAGCTCTCTCTCCTCACATACCTATCCTCTAGAATATTCCCTCAGCACTCTCTCCTCACAGACCTATCCTCCAGAGTATTCCCTCAGCCCTCTCTCCTCACATACTGGTCCTCCAGAGTATTCCCTCAGCCCTCTCTCCTCACACATCTATCCTCTAGAATATTCCCTCAGCCCTCTCTCCTCACACACTGGTCCTCTAGAATATTCCCACAGCCCTCTCTCCTCACACACCTATCCTCCAGAGTATTCCCTCAGCCCTCTCTCCTCACATACCTATCCTCTAGAATATTCCCGCAGCCCTCTCTCCTCTCACAGCTGTCCTCTGGAGTATTCCCTCAGCCCTCTCTCCTTGCACACATGTCCTCCTGAATATCTTTTTGTTTCATGGGACTTTCACGTAGACTCACCTCTTTTTCTTTGTGTAGAGATCCTCTGTCTCGCTGTCCTAGTCCAAGTTCATTCCTTTAAAAGATAAAAGCTAGGCATAGGGATGTGTGTAGTCTGTGCCCCCCCCCCATAAGAAAGAATAGATATTTCTATTTGCGTGTATGTACATAAACACCATCAGGGATGAGACACAAGCCGCTGATAACCATAGTTACCTGTTTCAGAACAGGGGCAGACTGGGTTGATGTGACGGAAGTAGGAGGGGCACATTTCCTGGATACATCTGTACTCTTTGAACCCAGTGAAGTGTTTGCCATTCAAAATTTTAAAAAGCATAGATAATCTGGGAGTCCTGATTGGCGAGCTGTAGATAGAGGGTGACAGCCGGTTGAGTTGGCATGCTGCCTCTGCTCCCAACGTGTGCCTGCTTCCTTAGGTGTGAGCGGGCTGGTCACAGCTCACTTACAGCGAGGACACCAGGAGACCCTTCCCTGGGTCCGGCGTGGGTCCAGCACAGAGAGATTCTGCAGCACAGAGGGCCCCCTCCATTCCTCCCTGATTCTCATCTCTCCAAGCTCAGAAGTAGCTTGAGATTTTTCTGCGTTTTGTTCTAATCTCAGTTTACTTAGAGCTGGTACTCCGAAGGTGCACCTGGGCCTTGAGTGTTGGTTTTCTGTGGTAAGTCATCTAAAACATCATGTTTTGTTTTGTTTTTTAATTTTATTTTACTATGTATTTTGTTTTGTTTTGTTTTCTCCTCTGTTATTTGAAGAAACTGAAACACTCTGAATATCTGGGTTTGCCTGGAACAACTATGTTCTTTCCGTTTCCAGACCTGTGGGACTTTACATATTGTTTCTTTCCTGGACATCCTCATCTGCCTAGTACATGGGTGTGTGTGATTAGAAAGTGTCTGATACCCTTTGAGAACACAAGCGCATGACTGGGTTTGCAGATAACCAAGGTCAGAGCAGGCCCTGAAGAAAGAAATCAGGGCATTGAGAGAAGCTAGTCCAGGTACCTATAATTGAGGAAGTGACCTGATTGGGACGCTGACTTGCTTATGTTGGGCAGTTAATTAAAAAGCATACATTTAGCACCTACGGTGTGCCCCAGGCCCTGTGCCATGTGGATGACAGTATGGTTAAGGCCCAGCCTCTCCTCCCAAAGCCTTCACAGTATTCTTGGGAAAACAAGACACACTTTTGTTTTGTTTTTTAAATGAACAGATTTTGGTAACAGTTCAGCTCAGTCAGAGCAGGCAAGTGACAAAGTAGTTCATGACTAATTTCCGTGTGACTGGTGGAAACAGCAATGGGTGTGGGGGAGTGTTTTCTGGAGGCTGGAGAGGGCCTGGAAAGCTTCCTGGAGGAGGTGGAAGCAGATGCGGCTGCATTTGGTATTATCTTCAAGAGTAGGTAAAGTACAGATGGATAAGTGGGAGGAAGATGAGAGCATCTTTAGTGGTGTCCAGGAGGGGAATCGCCTGGCTTGAAGGTGGGACTCAGAGATGAGGCTGGCAGAGGAGTTTAGGATGGATGCTGAATGCTTTCAGTATGATGGATAGAGAGGTGTGTGTGTGTGTGTGTGTGTGTGTGTGTGTGTGTGTGTGTGTGTGTAAAAGTTCAGAAAAGGAATGGGAGGATGAGGGCCCAGGGTCTTACAGGGAACTCTTGTAAATCCTGGGAAGACTTTGGCCTTTAGACATTTTAATTGAGGCATCTCTCGTGTGTCTTCCAGAAATGTTCTCAGGAGCAAAGAGGAGGCCAGAAACACTAGCCATACCCCCACCGTTGTTTTGTTTGGACACTTGCTTCTTAGAGACATTTTAAATGTTTATTCATTCAGCAGTTATTTATGAGTTCTTGTTATTATTTAGTCGCTAAGTCATGTCCAACTCTTTGCAATGCCAGGGACTGTAGCCCACCAGGCTCCTCTGTCCCTGGGATTTTCCATGCTAGAATACTGGAGTGAGTTGCCATCCCCTCTTCCAGGAGATCTTCCCAACCCAGGGTCAAACTCCTGTCTCTTGTGTCGGTAGGCAGATTCTTTATCACTAGCCACCAGGGAAGCGCTTGTGAGTTCTTACTCTGGGCCAGAAACAGTTCTAGGTGCTGCAGTTACAGCAGAGAAAAAGAAAGAAGGTAAAATCCCTTGCCATATGGGACTTCTATTCTAGGAGGGAGAGAGAGACAGTGAAGACTTAAAATGTGTGAGGCCAGGTGATGAGAGGTGGTTGAAGAACACTGAAGCAGGCAGGAAGCGAGGGTGTGTTGGGTGCAGGTGGAGGGAAGCAGTTGGGGAGTGCTGTAAGTTTAAAGAGAGTGGTCAGGAAAAACCTTGCTGACTCGCCCTGTTCTGGGTCTTACAAGCCAGCAAGTGAGAAGTCGGGGGCCAAAGAGAAGGAGACTACTCCAGACAGATCTTCTTGGGACTCTGAGTCCTTTATTGATCTTCTCCAACCCATTGGGGTCTTCAGTTCTAGGCGGTAGGGAGCCTTAGAGTGTTCTTGAGTAGAGGAGTGTATGGGAAGATGTCCCCAGTGGTTTTGTAGAGGATAGGATATAGGGGACTGAGGCAGAGGCTGGTTGAGAGGCTGAGATTTCAGAAGAGGACCAGAGCCTAAAACAGCCCATTGGTTTGACATTTCCTGCCTAGGAGTGGTGGGGCAGAGCTAGGGAGCGCCATGGCACTGGGGTGAGGGTGAGGGTGGACACTGACAGAAGAGGGGTGATGACAGGGCTCAGGTTGTGGGGGGTGATGCCAATCCCCGAAGCTCTTAGAATGTGAGACTTACACATTCTTGCTGTGACTTTTCTTTCATTATTTTAGTATAGTAGAATGTTAAGAATCCTGGCTGAGTTACTTTGGGCAACTTATTTAACCTCTTTGTGTCTCAAGCTGCTGCTAAGTCACTCCATTTGTGTCTGACTCTGTGCGACCCCATAGATGGCAGCCCACCAGGCTCCCCTGTCCCCAGGATTCTTCAGGCAAGAACACTGGAGTGGGTTGCCATTTCCTTCTCCAATGCGTGAAAGTGAAAAGTGAAAGTGAAGTCACTCAGTCGTGTCCGACTCTGTGCGACCCCATGGACTGCAGCCCACCAGGCTCCTCCATCCATGGGATTTTTCAGGCAAGAGTACTGGAGCAGGGTGCCATTGCCTTCTCCATGTGCCTCAAGCTCCATATCTGTAAAATAGTACCTGTCATATAGGAAGTTTGTATATTACAGTATATCATCTTTGCAGTCTATTTCTCTCTCCCCATGTATGAGTAAAATTAATGTGTTGGACATATTCTTTCTGTTGTCCTAACGCTACACCAATTGAAGAAAGCGATGCTTTTGAGGATTTAATGAGAGAATGCCAGTAATGGATTTAACTTAGTGACAGGTGAATACTAGTTAAAAGTACTACTGTTACTACCAAATATTGTGGGAAAAAAATAATTTTCCTATGGAAATCCTTTAAGTCGTCTGATTCATCCCAACGTATTAAGCCTATGGTGTGCCGGTGCTACACTAGACATGTTCCTTTCTTCTTTACAAAGACTGCCTGAAATGAGAACTGCTAACCACATCTTATTGATGAAGAAGCTGAGGTTCAGAGAGGCTTAGATTTGCCTGAGGCCACATAGCCGAGTAAGAGGCAGAGCTTGAATTCGGAAATTTTTCCCCCTCTGACTACCTTTTACAATAAGCACATATTACTTCCTAAACGAGGCGTTATGCAAATGTACATTGACATACAGTTTCGTTCATCAATCTCCCTTGGTATTTGGTGCCCACGTGGAGCCTTAGGGGGTACAGAGCTGTGGCCAAACTTCCTGAACAGACCGGGGCAGCATCAGAGTGGAGGCCCTGGCCCAGCCGTCAGAGCTGCCCAGGAGCAGGAGAGGCCATGAGTGAGCCGGTGCCCTCCCTCAGTGACTCATCCCTGCAACCCTTATCAGGGCCTTTCAGCTGCAGAGAGTCTCTGAGACCTGTCTAGGTTGACTACGCCCCTTGTGTGCTAGAGGAGCAGTCTGATGGGTTCAGATTCCACCGTTTACCACTTGCATGAGACCAAGAAAGAAGTGAATTGCTTTGTCCTTCAGTTTTATCATCTGTGAACCAGTTCATAGGCTTTTTATGTGAAACAAATGAGGTAGGCCATGTAAATATTTAAGAGGTGCCTGGCCCATAGCAAGCACTCACAAAGAAAATATTATGCTAATAATTATTATAATATTATTTTTAAAAGCCTCCAAAACTCTGAGGCCAGAATGAAATGTCCCATCCTCTCCACACAATCTGGCCAGTAACATGTGTTTGCTTTGCCTTATTGTACAAATGTGGGTGGAGCTTTCCCCTCACCAGACAGTGAGTGTGTGAGACCAGGAAATAGGTCTCAATCAATGTTTTTGACATCCCTGAAGACATGTGCCTTGTCTAGAAGGTTTGCCAAATAGAATGGATTCCCAGTTTCCCGTTTCCCTTGCAGTCGAATATTTTACTTGAAGCCCCCGCCTCCCAGGACTGTGGGAAATGTCTGCCATTTCTAAGGGCACTTTACAGCTTGCTCTGTCTTCACAGTCACCCTTGTATGGTCATTGGTTATTATCTCCATTTAATAGATAAGGAGACCGTGACTCCTTAAAGTAATTTACCACAGACTGGCCGGTGGAAGATAATGACACAAGTGCCCCTGCCCATCCCAGGTGCCCCCACCTGGAGACTCAGGAATTGACCATTCCCACAAAGCCCCTTCACCATTTCTCCTTTGCTTTTCTCTGGAGGAGGGTGGGGTGGAGACTGTGACTAACACACCTTTCCACAGTTTTATCCTCTCCCTCCTCCAGGTCCTGTTATTTCTAAAAAAGCACATGATGATGGCTTGTGCTAACCCAATGATCAGAGTTGCTTAAATCATCTCAGCCCTGTTCTACCTTTTCTGTGGGTCCGAGGCCTGGGCTGGGCTTGATCAGGAGCTGAGACAGTGGGAGGGCATCGTAGCTTTCAGCATTTGGAGCAGTGCCTGAGGACAGACACTGAGCTCAGTGCCCAGGCTGGGGGGTCTAGAGGTTAGAGGGGAACCTGTACTCGAAAATGGAAGAGGCTGGCATCACGGCTTGGTCCAGGGGGAAGAGCAGGCACCACGTGTGTAGTTCAGAACCATGTCCAGTATGCACGGGGTTGCTGGGGGGCACTTCCTTTCCCAGGAGGTGAGCAGGCAAATGGTCTTTTCAGCTAAGGTGAACCTAAATCCTGGGCTCCAGGATGGACTATAATCCAGACTTACCCAACTGTAGGGTTGTTCCTTAAGCAGAAGAATTTACCGTTTGGTTCAGGTTATTGAGAAAGTACCTACCATGTCCTGGGAATATGAACTCCAGTGAGATAGGGACTCCGCCGTGAAGAGTTATCTGCTACAGCCTGGGACCTGTGCCACCTTCTCCTTCCTGGGAACCTTAAATGTCAGGGTGGTGGTGGTGATACATAGGTGCTCATGCAGTGTTCAGATTCCCAGTGTCCTGGAGCTTAGGCTAGAATCTGGATCTGGCAGGTCGTCACAGCAGCATAGGCTGGGAGTTGGCAAAAACACCTGCTCCTCCAGTTGGGTTTTAAGCCTGCTTTGGGGAAAGAGGGGTTATTGGGCCTTTATAACAGTGGTTTTTTTATTTCCTCCATGATTATTGTGTGACCAAAGGAACAGTCACAGGCGTGCCTCTGGAGTGAGGGTGAGAAAGATCCCAGAAAAAACGACCACCAAGATAATGGCTCAGGCGCCGATCCCTTGCTCAGAGCAGTCCCTCTTTCTCTCTTTCTCTAACTTGGTCAAACTGCCTACCTGCCTGGCTCATCCCTGCCTCCAGCTCTTTGCCTTTATGGTCTGCGGTGCTTTCCTTTACTTCTTGGTCTTTCTCCAGCCTCACCCTTGAAGGCTAAGATTTAGCCCTGCCTACTTCAGAAAGGTTTCCTAAACTCTCTAAGCCAAAACTCCCCCTCTTTTTCCCATATGCCTTCTGGGTGGAGAGCCAGCAGCCCCCAGTTTGGCATTTACATGTTATGTAATGTGTTTTGAACACTTGTCAACAGGCAGCAGAGCAGAAACTGGGACTTTGAAGTCTGGTGGGTCTGGGTGTGTGTTCTAGCTATGATTCTTATAAACTGTGTCATTTGGGGTAGATGCTTTGATTTCTCTAAGTTTCCTCATCTGAACTTGAGGATGTGCCTGTCTCACAGACAAGTTGTAAGGATCTGGTGAAATAATCCACACAAAGCGCTTAGCACACGATTCCTGGCTCATAGTAAATGGCTGATACACGGCAGCCTTTGTTAACTATTTGACGTGTATTATTTTATTTAATCTACACCCTAGCTTTATAAGGTAGACATCATTGCCCCAAGGTCTCAGGATATGCATGCAATGAGGCTAACTTCCAAGCCCAAGTGCCAGCTGTCCCTGCTTCCCAAGTTCAGACCCCTAGTCTCCTGCTTTTTGGTATTTTTCAGTCTTAGCCAGAAAACTTAGTAAATGTTTATTAAATGATTCTTCCTGGCTGATTTGATGGGAACCAGGAGGGCAGGAAATAGGACCCACTCAAGCATTCCATCCCCTTTCAGATGTCTAGCTGATCCAGCTTGTCTACAGGTCCCTGCCAGTATACTGCATACCATTCCAACACCAGGCAGGGCATGGTGCCTTATTGCACCCAGTCAGGGAGGAGGGAAGCCAATTCATCCCTTGAGGGCAAATCAGTCCACTCCTTTTAATTAATGTATTTATTTTTAAATAGCAGAAAATAAACTTTGAAAAGAATAAGAAAAGTAAGGGAAATACATGCCTGGATAATCCCCCATGACTGGGCAGCCACTGCCTAAACCCAGCTGCTGGAAAGCAAACAGGAAAGCCGGTAGCTGGCAAGCAAGCTCTGGGCAGCCTGTGGCGTTGTGAAGTGTGTGTCCTGTGAGGGTCAGTGGGTGAGGGCCCTCAGGAATGGCTTACTGAACTACCCAGTATCCGTGTGTGCAACTGGGGCCCTGACAAGGCTGCCGCTCTTCTTGACATTATTGTAGTCAGGATGGTTTTCACATCATCTTAGATCATGGTTTTCAGGTTTTCTCCAGCAAACTTTGGAAGCTGCCACTTCCTTCTCCAGCTGAGTCTCTTTGGTACCAGCTGATGTTTGTGTCTGCATAGTCCTCATGCCACTGGTTATTTAGTTTACGTCTGTGTAGACCTTGGCATTGAGCCCCCAGGGACCTGTGGAAGAAGATTGCTGTGCATGCTGGCTCATGTGTTCACCCCACAGCTAATGCTGCAGGAGGTGAAGGAGGTGACCCGTGTGTTTTGATTCTTTGTTTTTGTTACCAGGCTGGGGTTTGGTTTTTGCTTTGGTTTCTCTAAAACTCTTTAAAACACATGTGGAGGTGGAGCATCTTTCCCTGGAGGGAACTAAGAGGGTGCTGTTAGAAGGCCTGGAGGTACAGGAATAGATTCCCTTTGGGTGCTGGCCCAGGAGATGGTAAGAACATGAGACAAAGTCTTTATTAATATTGTTCAGTCCATGCTGTGTGTCAGGCACTATAGCTGTACCTGTGGAGTCAGAATCTCTTGGAAAAAGTGACAGAAAAAAGCAACCCCCCCAAAGAAGAAAAAAATTCTCCGTGCGATTCTGACATGCATATCCTGTTTAAAGCCCATGGATACATGCTATCTTGTTACCATCGCACTGGAGCTCTTGGAGACTGAAATAACTGATGCTCAGAGAAGGAAAGAGCCAATATGCTGCCTGTCTTGTCAGCGCCTGGGGGTCTGTCTCTGGGTGGGGTGGAGGCTGGTTGTAGATGGGGGGCTGCGGTGTATTCTGTATCCCTTGGCTGGGTCTGAACACAGGTGTGAGTGGCAGCAGATGAGCCTGGAGGAAGAGGAGGCCTCAGGCTCGGGGATCAGAGTGCTGAGGAGGCAGCATGAGGGGTACCCCATGCAGCAGGCGCTAGCAGTGTGACCTCAGCCAGTTAGTTACTGATCTCTCTAAGCCTCAGCTTCCTCACCTGGAAAATGGATTGGATGAGCATCCAGATCCTAGGGCTGTGTGAAAGTTAGATGCAATCATATCAGCAAAAGTCATTTAAGGGCTCAGACAAGCTAATTTTTCTTCCCTCACTTGCGCTCTAAAGGGATTGTTTCAAGTAGCTGCCCGAATGTTTTTCTGTATCACTGTGAAGCCAGTAGAAATAAGCTGTCTCCTTCTTTCTCTTCTTTCCTTTTCCTATTGCTCATGGCAAGTGGGACCCACATCTGAGGCTGGGTTCCCAGCCCAGGGCTGCAGGGCTGGGCTATTCCTCTTTTTGGTTCCAGCATCTTCCTTTCCCAGGAAGGGCGTGGGTCCAAGGGCTGTGGGCAGCTCCTGTCACCTCAGTTGGTGGAGATGCCTTGCTGCCCATGTTTGCTTTTTCTTGGCTGCCTGGGTTTCAGTGAGAGTGTGGGTGGGATTTAGTGATGATAAAGCAGCCAATTGTTGACTGCTGCTGTTAGTGGGGATTCTTTGGGTTTCAAGTGATAGAAAACCAACTTGAATGAGCTTAAGCAACATGGAATACACCGGAAGGTTCTAGCAGAAGTACAGAAACTCAAAGGAGGCACTGCAGAATTCAACCCCAGAAAGAGAACAGGTGATGTCCAGCCTCCCTGGACCAGCATCCCCTACTTAGTCTGAGTTGGCAGGCAGCTCCCAGCTGACCCCACACAGCCCTGCATGTGATCCAAGAGGATCAGGCTTTCCCCAGGATTTTTTAGATTGGATTGACCCAGTGTGGAGTGCCTGCCCACACTTTATACCTAAGAATGTGGCCAAGAAAGAAAGATACTCTGATGAACCTATCCTGAGCCCCATGCTTTTCTTTTAGGCTGCTGAGTGAGGGACGGGGTGGAATCTATTATTGGAGCAAAGCTAGAGGGATGCTAGAAATATTAATAATTAAGTATAAGATGAAATTTTATTGAGTGCTTACTTTGAACCAAAAGTTATTCTAAGCTCTTTATGTATGCTGCTGCTGCTGGTGCTGTTGCTTTAGTTGTGTCCGACTCTGTGCAACCCCATAGATGGCAGCCCACCAGGCTCCCCCGTTCCTGGAATTCTCCAGGCAAGAACACTGGAGCGGGTTGCCATTTCCTTCTCCAATGCATGAAAGTGAAAAGTGAAGGTGAAGTCGCTCAGTCGCTTAGCCACCCCATGGACTGCAGCCTACCAGGCTCCTCCATCCATGGGATTTTATAGAACTCGTTTAATCTTTACAGTCAGCCCTGTTTTATACACCAGGAAGCTGAGGCACAGAGAGTTAAAGCAATTTGCTAAGGTCACATAGCTAGCTAGTAGGAGAGCCTGGACTGAACCCAAACAGAGAACTCCAGAGGTGCTCCTAACTGCCACCTCTGATGCAGACAATACAACAAGATGCAGATGCCATCTCCAGGCATTTATTGTTGTTGTTCAGTTGCAAACTTTGAACTAAACACCAGGCTGTGCCCTTTATGGCGTTATCTCATTTCATCTTCTGAACAGCCTTGTGGAGTAGGTGCTAACATTATCCCCACTTTCAGATAAGAAACAAGCTCGCAGAGATTATGTGACTCCCCTAGGGCCACCTGACCAAAGTGACAGAGCCGGGATGGGAATTTAGGTTTACCTGGTTCCAGGCTCTGAGCTTGTGCCCACTTTGCTGGGCAGCCTTTGTATTCAGACATCCTTCTTGCTTTGTCAAGTGCTCCCCCAGTACTTGGGGTGAAGAGCAGTTCTGACTCAGCATCTGGGCCTTCGTCCCCAGAGGTTGGGGTGCGGCACACACTGCGGAGGGGCTGGCTTTGTGGTTCTGAGCTGACTTTGGTGTGTCTCACACTAACTCACATGGAAGGGTTCTTGAACAAGCCCTCAGTGTATCTAAGCTCTGAATGTCATTATTCCTCCATTCAGCAAATACTCAGGGATTGCCTAGGGGGTGCCAGGCCCTGTTCCAAGTTCTTGAGGTTCCTCAGGGGGACTCTGACTCTATGGAACTAGGAAGGTCCCCTGAGTCCCTCTCATCTTTTGGGATCCATGTGGCTACTCAAGCTCGCCGGAAACCTTTCCTGCATCGCCTAAATCAGGCCCTCCCAGGGGACTGGAGACTTCATACTTCTTTGGGATTGGCATGATGGCAAATATTGAGAGCAGAGATTGTTTCCTCGCTCTGATCGATGACAAAGGGAAATGTGTCAGGGAGCAAGTGTGGGCCTGGACTCCAGCCAGCTCCACCATGAGTCCCAAGCTGCTGTGGTTGGTGCAGATTGAGACTGGGCCACCCCTCAGTTCTGCCGTCTGTGATGTGTCTGTATTGCCTGCCTCACTGGGTTGCTGTGAGGATTATCTGAAATAGCGCATGCTAACCATCTGTTGTAATGCCTTCCTGTAGGTTAATCCCGCTCCCTCCTCTTAACAATCAGCTAGTTTCATAGGTCTCTCTAACAATCAGGGCCTCTGGATGAAGGGATCCTTGATGAGGAAATCACCAATTACGTCAAGTTCTTCCTTTTGCCAATGAGAAAACTGAGGCCTCTCAAGGGGAAAAAAAAATGGCCTTCTGATTTAGGGGTACTAAAGAGAGCTTGAAGCGTGTTTGACCACTGGTCATATGGAGGGTACAAGGTGGCCCTTGGAGTGCCTGAATCAAAGCGTGTGCACAGGCCCCTGTGCCCAGGCCTGACTGGTGGTTAGCCCTTGTGGACTTGTCCCAAAATGCCCACCTCCACCCAACCATGTAGACAGTCCAAGTAAAACCTCCAAGAGGCCCTGTCTCCTACTGTTGGTCTCCTCAACATCCCACAGGGGAGGGGCTTCCATTCCTGGCTTCGGGGGAGTTCCCTGGTTCTCAAACCTGATTTTGAAAACGGTGGAATTCTGCACCAGGGTGTCCTGCTCCTCCACCCACTGTACCCAGAAACTGCAGGGGAATAGAGGAGTGGAGGCCTCCTGCCCCTGACTTCTGGCTAGAGGCGGCAGCACAGAGCCTATAGCTCAGGCTGATAGAATGTGGCCAAGGCAGGCCAGCCTGTTTGTCAGCTGCCAGAGGCTGGAGAGGCGTGGCTTGATAATGTAGATGAAGACAAGGATGACTGCAACTTCTGCTCAGGTGGCTGCCACTGGGTGTGCGGGCCCATCACAGCTGTGCTGGGACCACTCTCACCTCAGTGTGGTGGGAGAGAGACTGTGAGTACCTCGTCAGCCAGGCCTGGGCTTGACAAGTGCCTTCTGCTTTCCAAGCCTCTACTGTGAGGAGCCACTGAGATAAAGCATGTCTGGTCTCTAACAGTCCTACTTCCACACATGGCCAGCGCTCAGTAAATAGTAACTTTTATCTCATTGATAGTCTGAGGATTTTGAACAGTGAGTCCCAAATCCCAGGCTTTAAATGCAGCCCTTGTGTACTAGAGAGAATACACATGTGTTTCTGTGGGCATTAGGCCTACTGCCTTGCTGAGCCAAGAGTGCTTATATCCATGGAGTGTGGGGATTACCTCTTGTTGGTCTTAACTTTTACATACGTCTTAATGTTTGCCCTTTTGAGGTAACCTCTTAGAAACTTGGAATTGTAAATCTTTAGAATTTTTGTAACTCTAGGCTTCATTTTCCAAACAGGTGTAGAAACAGTTTCTACAGAAGAAAGGGGATGTAACCAAATCACTTGGAAGCCAAAATCATAGTGTTTATGAAACTCAGCCATGATCAGATGGTCCACTTTTATGACTTCTTAGTTTACTCAGCATTTTGGACCCTTCTACCTTGGGAAATATGGCAAATTTTACATTGTTGACTTGTTACCAAGTTTTTACACCATTTCGATTACTTTCTTCATGTCTTAATCTTAGAGATTCTGGCATTTTCTATTTCTACTGAAGCAACTAACAAAGCATTCTTGGGAGTTTCCTGGTGGTCCAGTGGTTAAGAATCTGCCTTCCAATGCAGGAGATGTGGATTTGCGAGGAGCTAAAATCCTACGTGCTGTGGGACAACTAAACCCAAGTACCATGACTAGAGAGCCAGTGTACTGCAACCAAGGACCAGCCCAGCCAAAATTTAAAAGGAAAAAAAAAAAAGAGAGAGAGACATTCACTGTCCATTTGGGACATTCTCTGTCCCAACTCTTGGGTAAAGTGTTACTATAGGGCAAAATATACAGCATGTAGGACCTTTTGGTAGGAAGAAGATTGGAAGCTGTAATGTAAGATAATCTACTTGACATTCATTGTTGCACTTTGTTTTTAAAGGAAGATGGCAACCTGTGCATGGCTCATCCTGGGAGGAGCTGACTTCAGTCATCATGATGCCTAAGAATCGAGTAAGTCACAGCAGTCAGTCCTTTTCTGCCACTGAGTCGCTCTTGGGGGTCTGGCTTTGGGAAGGATAGGAATGCTTGCACCCTTCTTTCAAGCCCAAGTGAATGTGACCTCCTCTGAAGAGACAAATAATGCCTGTCTTTGCCTACCATGTCCAAGGCTGCACAGCCCTCTTACAATGTCAGAGAAGGGACGGTGGCAGGTATTGAGACTGAGTTGTATTTGAGGACATGAAAAACCTGTGTGACTCAGTGGACTTCAGGTGGATGGAATCTCTGTCCCTCTTTCCTTAAGTGATAGCAGCAACTCAGCTGTCCTGACTCTACTCCCAGCTCTGATGCTGTTTCTGCCTCCTGCTAGGCCAGGTCTGTGCCAAGAAAAGAATCTGGCTGGGCAGCTTCTGCAGGGAGTGACTTCAGATCAGGGTAGACCATTTGTCCCGGAGTTGGAAATGTGATCACAGCATCTTCCTCTGCTTGGGTTCCATTCTAAGGAGAGCAAATATGTTCACAACTTTCTGTAGATTCAGCAGATCATGGAGGCTTAGTGTCCGGAAGGCTCGCTGTAGATGAACATCAGTAATGACTTGTTTGGCTTCGTTACCCTCGTGAACAGCGTAAGAGCCTCCACACTGTTCTCCTGGCTCCACTCTCTGTCCCCCTGCTCTGTCCTCTTCAAGGCTTCCTGTGACCTTCTTCGGGGATGTGTCTGCTCTCTCGATGGCCTTCGAGACCACCTCTGGTCACTTTCCACACTCATTATCTGCCTCTCCTCTCTGCCCTGGCTCCTGTCCCACCATTCCTGGAACAGGTCTACATATCTGGGACACACCTTCCCACTGAGAAGCATCCCTCACTCTCCCAAGCAAAGTTGGGGCCTTTTCCTCCTCGCCACTCCTGCAGTGCTTTGTTCAGACCTCAGGTGTGTCACCAGCTGAGTTGAGTTTTGTCCACCTGTCCATCTTCCCCAACAGCTGTAGGAGCCTTGACAGCAAGGACCTGTCCTCCAACATTCCCGTCTGAGCTGGGCAGCACCAGGGCTGGGCATGTGGCAAGGGGGTGATACTGTTGACTCAAGTTCAGGTCCTGAGATTTCTTCATGGCTTGATGGCTCACAAACCACTGTCTTCTGTCTCATGGGGGCCTTGTAACCTGGGAGCGGTTTATTTAACAGACGTGGAGATTGAGGACTGAGCCATCAGACTGTAGGCTGTTAAGGTCCAGGACCCAGTTCATCGTCTGTGAACCGGGCTAGTCTGGTTTCTGCAAGCAAAATTTATAATTAGAGAGAACCCAAGAGGTTATTTAGAGCAAACCCCTCATTACCTGATAGGGAAACTGAGGCTTGGTCTGAGGATATTTTCTCAAGATTATATAACCAATGGCTGTCCAATGGAGAATTGGGAGGCAGGCCCTAGATTTCAAGTCTAGCTCTCTCTCCACACTCCCTCCCTCCTCCTCTGCCTCCCTTCTGTGTATAGCCATTGGAGAATGTTTGGGGACCATCAATCTATATTTCAGTTCAGTTCAGTCACTCAGTCGTGTCTGACTCTTTGCGACCCCATGAACCGCAGCACGCCAGGCCTCCCTGTCCATCACCAACTCCCGGAGTTTACCCAAACTCATGTCCATTGAGTCGGTGATGCCATCTAACCATCTCATCCAGGAGGGTAAAGAACTTACAGAATACCAAGAGTTAGAGGGAAGGTAGACATGAGTAAAACTGGCCCTGCCTCCAGGAGTTTCACTGGGGTTGTGAGACCAGGGGCAGAGACAGGGACTGAAGAACCCGGTGGAGAGAGGATGGGGGATGGTGAGCCTGGAGCAGAGCAGAAGCCTTGTGGAAGGGCAGCTGGCAGGCATGGCCTAGTGGGCACTGAGGACCCATGGGCGTGGATGGCGATGGTTAGGTTAGGTTAGGGTTAGGGTTATTGCAGGGGAGTCCACACTGACATCCTAAGCAGCAGCATGAGGAGAGGACCAAGGGAAAGCTGCTTTAAGTTGTTCTGGTTCTTAGTGTCTGGCCAGAGAGGTCCTGGCTAGCCAGCCTGCTGTGACTTGCGAATCCCTCCTGTTTCCTGGAGAAACACAGAATGTAGAGGGGGCACACAGAGGAGGGCCAAACGAACAGTGGACAGAGAATTCCATCATTGTCTGAGATGTATATGGGAAGGAAGCGTGTGAATATCTGGCTGGCTTACACTCCTACTGTGCTCAAATGAATTTTTGGTTTGTTTCTGACTGACCACACTTCCAGTTGGTCTTCACCCCTATCTCAGTTTTAGGGCTCTCCTGAAACATTCATTTGGTTCAGGCATGATACAGGGCCAGGTATGTCCTGCTCTTTCCAGTTTTATCCTGCCCCCTCTTGCAACTTCCTGGGCAGACAGACTGGGAGCCTGGGACTGACTGCAGGCTCCATCTCCACTGGCAGGTTGAAACATACACTTTGCCCAAATTACAGAGAATATGGTGTTTGCCAAATAGGTACCTTGGGTTATTTTCCAAAACATGACTAGGTTATAAACTTCCACAGGGAAAGGGTACAGTGTTACATCATTATTGCTTACACCCTAGGTTCACATTATACTCCATTTCATCAGGACCATTTCATCTTTATAAAAAGGCAGGTGGATTTACTCCCACTTTGCAGATGAGGAATTTGACTTAGACAAGCTGTGACGTGCCCTGCATTAATGTAGCTGTCTATGGGCTGAACTGGGCCATAGCCCAGGCCTCCTGTTTATAAATTCCCTCATCTTTCTACTCTACTAAGCTTCAACCATAGGCAAATTTCTGAAGGACCAAGGACGTAAGGGGAACTCAATAAATATTTGTTGAATGAGTGAACTTTGGTTATTTCCTTTTTTTAGGGGGTAGGTCACTCTTAACCGTAAATGGATCCTCTTTGGCAGCAAAGGAAACACTACCCTGTGAAGTATTTGCGTTTCTTACCATGATAAGAAACCAGTGAGCTCTCTTCTCACCCAGTCTCACCTCCAGGAACTGGGTCACCCACACTGAATAATTAATTCCTTGAGTCTTTCGCTTGGAGCTTCCTCCTCCTGATGCTGAGATGATCTGACCAGCACTGATCTGACCACCAGAGGCAGAGCCTCTTGTTTGTCATCATCAACCCTCAGATGACCCATCTAATTGCTTATGGGGAGTACTCTTGCCTAATCAGGTCAGACTTCCAGTGGTTAAATTTGATTTCCTTCTGCCCTTCTTCCCCATCAACCTCCCCTAGATGGAAAGAGAGAGATTTCTGTGGGTTATCTTAGGTATTTAGACCCACCTCTCCTTTCTCACTCTCCCTCTGGACTCCCCAGAATTTTCTGGTGAGGGCTGGAGAAAGAACAGTAGCCCATGTCAGGAATGAGAAAGAACGCATGGGGTGGGGGTAGGGGGCAGTTATCAAAATATCTGCTGGGCCTGCTCTTTCCCTGAGTGACACTTGGGTCATGTTGCTTGGCGTCTATAGAGGATCCAGCTGGCCTCATTAGAGCAACCTAATTAGATCTCGAGGTCAACAGAGTCGAGTGGAAAAAAAGAGCGGGCTGAGGCCCAGAGACCCACGACCTGGTGCTGGTTGTTCACGGCTTAGCCACGTGGCCATGGGCCAGCCACAGAACTTCACCTGCCCTCAGATTTCTTATTAAGGAAGTGAAGGGAGGCGCAGAGGGTTGTGGCATCTTACAGGAGCCTTCTAGACTCCTGTGTCCCCAGTGGCCACTCTGCTTGTCCTCATGATCAGCACCGACTTCTCCTACAGGTTGCCACCTCCTCTGCTTGTTTCTGTAGCCATTTTTTTGTTCCTGGACTTTGAAGCCTTGCCACCTCTCCCCTGCCCCACCCTGAGATACGCCTGAGCGCAGATAAGAACTGCCTGTTGTTGCCCTAGACTCCAGCCAAGCAACCTGGAAGAAATGTCTAACCTTTCAAAAGTGTGTTGGGACCTAGGGCATACAGGTTTGTGTAGGAGATGAGTGGGATTAATCCTCAGTGGAGCAAGTCAGGTCAGGTGATTAGAGCTTTTTTGGGATACAAGAGATATTGATGCCCCAAGGCATCTGTCCAGTTGTTTGACCGAAGGGTAGTAGATGTGTTCATAAAAACATGGCTCCAAGCTTATCATCATCTTCCCTGGCCAGGGTCTGTGGTCAGAGGGGACCAGACACTCTGGAGTAGAAAAGGTGATGGTGTTGGTGGAAGGCTGCTCAGGGGGAGCTAAGAGATGTCTCAGACAAACAACTAACACACAAAAAGACCAGGGTTGGGAGGATGGATCTGTCTCTAAGGCTGATAATCTTCGGGCATGAAAGCTGAAAAGAACCTACAGATCATCTGATTTTATGGGTGAAGAAGCTGAAGCAGAGAGACATGACTTAACCAGACCCAGAAAGCAAGCTAAAGATGGATCCAAGATGCAAGCCAAGTTTCCTGATTCCTAGCCTTGGAATCATAAACCTGATACAAAGTGGCTCTTTCCCCAGCGCCAGGTTGCCTCCTTTCTGTGGGTTTAGCCACCACCCTTCCCACTCTCCTCCTTCACCCTGAGCCTGATTGTCTAAGGTGTCAGCAGGGCCCCACTGCTCCCTGCTCCCACCTCCTTGTTTACTGAGGCCTAGTAAAACCTGGGTGTGACATCACGGCACAGCTGAGACTTCTCTCGTGTGTGGGCTGTTTGACTTGTACTTAGGGACTTAACACTGTTGGGTCATCAGTATTCTGTTTTATGTGGGTCTTGGAGTGAAAGATTAATGTAAGACAGGAAATGAAGGACCTGATGGCCCAGCCTCAAAAATAGTGGATTGGCATGGGTTTACCATTCAGATAAGAATCAGCTTTGTTGCTAAGCACGCTTTGTTCTGAGACTCTAAAGCTGAGGACATGGATCAAGTGCGGCCTGTTACCATCCCTTGCTCTTGACAGAGTGCACTTAGGGTTAGAGGCTGTCTGCCCGGTCGCTGTGTTGCTGGCATGTGAACCAGAACGGAAGTCATTCACTTTTTTCTAGAGAGATTCATTTGTCTCAGCACTTCCTGCTGAGCTCAAGAAAATGTATCAGGAACTCTTCCCAGTGAGCAGGCCCTGGGTTTATAGACTTCACCTTGTTTTTCCTCACCATGGTTCTCTGAGAGAAGGGAGCATGGCTGTTTGTTGTATTGAGGAGCAAACAGGCAGATAACAGGCTAAGTAACTTGCCCACGTCCCATAGGGGCCAGGGTTCAGAGGCAGGGGGTCTGATCCTAAATCTTTTTTCACTCTACATTTCACACGGCCTCTCTTTGCGTGGAGAAAAGAGAGCTGGGCCAAGTGGACCGGGCATTGGTGGAGGAATCAAGCATTCATGGTGGGACTTCTGAATGCTGAGTGTCAGGCTCTGGTCCTGGCTGTGAGGGTGCAAAGGTGAGTAAGACCTGGTCCCTTTATTCCCAGAAGCTCATGGCCTGACCTGGAGGCAGGACTGTGTATGGAGTCACAGCCATCAGTCTAAGCTCTGTCATAACGAGTCACACACCAAGTGCCCTGAAAGAACCGATGGGAGAGTGACGCACGGGCAGCATGGCCCCAGGCATGGGCTCTGGGACTTGGGTGTTGAGGGATGAGCAGGAGACCTCCAGGCAGAGACTTTGCTGAGCGAACCGTGTGGTGGTATGAAGGCTTGATTCGGTACCTGGAAGTGAGGAGGAGTCATGGGCATGTTTTATTCTCAACTGATGTAGAAGGAGTGGAACTTTCAGTTGGGAGATAAGCTGGGGGAGGAGGGGTTTAGGACTAGACTGTTAAGGGCTAATTGTGTGAGAGCTGTTGAAAGAAACGTCAGAACCAGCAAAGATTCTCCAGATATGAATTATCCAGGTAGCTGAAGTACCCTTCCCTGCAGAAATGTGCATGGGGCTCGTCTTCAGACAGTTTATGCCCATTTTCCACATTTTGTGTCTCATGCACCAGTGGAGGTGTTTATTGATGGTGCTAAGGCATCAGAGCCAGCCGGGCCACGCTGACGGTTCATATTTAAAATGTCTCAGATTCCTCTTGCCAAATAAGCTGATAGCAGACACCCTTATGAATTCATGTGCAGACTTTCTCTCCAGGGACTGTTCTGCATTCCAGACCCAGCCACACAATCATTCTGTAGGAGCTGGGGGTGTGGGGTGAAAAGGCTACTTAAAGATCAACTAAAATATATAGCTGTTTTTAAGGACAATATTTACAGGGCAAGAGTATCTAGGAAATGGATCATTTGCCATGAGGGTAAGCCATATGCTTTTAAAAATTCCAACCTTTTTGAGTGGGAAGGGTCATGGGGAAGAGAGAGAGAGCCTTCCAGGAACTCTTATCTGTCTCTTCTCTGATGAGGTCCTTGCTGATATCTGCCCCCAGCAAATCCATTCCGGAAGCAGATCTTTGAGCCTGATGTACCCTTCTGGGAGGGGAGGAAAGCAAAAACCCAGACAGCAATCTGGGGTCCACAGCTTCCTGGTCTCAGATCATAGTCCATCTTTTGTGACCTCCTGTGTTTCATTTCTTTATAAGAAAAGAGAAAATCCTTTCTGGGACGATGGCTGCTTTAGTGAACGTGTTTTTCAGAACATAAGCCCAAACACCAAGAGAAGAGTCCAGCATCTTCATTCAGCCAACCCAAGTTTATTATGTCAAAATGGTGGGACACTGTCTCCTGAACGTTGACAGAAAATTCACCAGCTCGGTCACACCTTCTGCTGTCCTCTCTGGGGCAGCTCTCTGGTGGAGTGTGAGTCAGAGACGGGTGTTGTGACTCACTGGGTGGACAGTGACCAAGCTGGCGGTCACTGGTTCTCTAGTGCTCATGCCAGCATCTCTGAGCTCACAGAAATGTGGCCTCTGAGCGTCACCTGGAGAGCCGGCTGTCCCTCCCTCAGAGCTCTGCGGCCCCTCACACAGGCCCATGTCGCTCTCCACATCAGCCTCTTGGCAGCTACCAGCAGTGCAGCACAACTTACCAAGCTAATCGTCTCCTCAGAAGTGGGGTCAGCAGTTGAGTGTATTTTAGGGACTGGTTCCACCCTGTCTTATCAGAGAGGCCTTTCTGCATTTACTGTCTGAAACCCTGAATGGTTTTAAAGAGCTTTTTCAAAAATAGTTCATAGGCGACTTTAGTTCCTCTGCACAATAAGGACATGGCCCAAACTTTCTCTCTCTTCTGCTGAGAGGTCTGAACCACCCCTCGTAAGGGCACATTGGATGTGGGCACAGAGCCTCTTGGGCAGGTCTGGAGAAGGGGAGACAGCACTGCTCTGGGCTATCTCGACCTGTCATTGTCTGACCTGCTCACTTCCCAGAGGCTGCATCTGAGGACTGTTAAGCTGTGTTTATTTAGCACATTGCCTGGCACAGGGTAGCCAGTGTCTGTGGGATGAATACGGGAACAAATATACTACCAGCAAGAAAACCCTCCAGTTTTCCAGCAGAAGCCAGAAGAAGTGAGCAGCTCTCAGGCTGAGTTGCCCGAGTGCTCTCCACAGCCCAGCACGCACTCTGGGAAAGATCCCTTTGGTCCTGGGTACAAAGGGATTTACAGATCTCCTATGTCCTGGGTTGGGTCTGGAGGGAGGGTCAGAAGAACTTTGATCCACATCCAGATATTCCCCCACTCAAGACTGTGAGTCCTATTTTCAGGGATTCAGATAAGCACAACACACCAACAAAGAGCAGTGACAGCAGCAAGGTGTGGGAATGTGGGCCCCAGCACAAGCAGCGTGCAGCTCGTCACGCTTGCCCAGCCCACTGCCCTCCCCCTCAACTGCTCCCTTGGCTGAGCATCCCATGCTTGGATATGTCTTCCAGGAGCCTCCCGTTGGGCATCTGTGTTTTGTCAGCCTGCTTCTCTACAGCACAGGGCTTTTCACCTTTACATCTCAGATCCCAGCTTCCCAAGTATGTTGACAAGGTTTTGAACAACCCATTAGGCCTTTCTGACTCAGGCAGGGCTCACCTGCCCTGGCAGGTGCACACACCTGCTTGTAAAGGCTGACTGTAGTTCACAAGCCCTTGTGTGGAGACTGAGGTAATGGGCGTGGCCAGTTGAACTGCCAGCTGGGTGGACACTTCAGTGGAAGAAACAGGCAAGCACCCCCCTCCCTTGCCCCAGGCACACCGGCTCGGAGGCCGCCCAACCGTCAAGATCTAAGGAGGTATTATTTATATTGCTAATAACATTAATGACAATATAAACAACAAAGCAAGTGTAATGGCAGATCAGGAAATTAATCCTGGAATTAAAGGTCTATAACTCAAATGGAAATGTTGGAAGCCCTTTGAGTGAACTCTAAAGATGGTGGGTACAGTATGAGCTGTTCCATTCCTCCTGAAATAAATTTTTACTGGTAAATATTCATTCAACAAAATGTACTAATTACCTACTAGGAGCAGACACCACAGTGGCACCAAAGTTAAAAAGATAAAAATAAGTAGACAATTCATTAATGGATAAATTAGTCCAAAGGGACATAATACAAAAAGTTGAATTATTTGCTTAAATATTGATTGAATGTCACTGGCATACTTAGAACTGAGCTGAATACTCTGGGAAATAGAAAAGAAACAAAAGATGTTGGCCTTTTCCTATATAATGTAAGAGCTATAATGTTAAGTTTATACATTAATTGTCTAGACAAGATTAATGCACAAATCTGTTGGGTTCAAGGTTGTAACTGTCTTTCTCTAGAAATTATTGAATGGTAGTTGCCCAGAAGCTAGGGAGACAGAACTTGTTCCCCTGATGTCCAGAGTGCCTAGCAGGTTTCCTCTTGGACCTCGGAGTGTATGGGAGTGGGCCCAGGAAGCTGTATTTTGGGATACTGCCTGATAAATCTTCTGGTATGCAACTAGTTTTGGTGACCTCTGGCAAAGAATCTGGAAATTAGAAGAATGCATGGGAAAGAAAGCTATGACAAACCTAGACGGTGTGTTAAAAAGCAAAGACATCACTTTGCTGACAAAGGTCCGTGTAGTCAAAGCTATGTGGTCTTTCTAGTAGTCATGTATGGATGTGAGATCTGGACGATAAAGAAGGCAGAGTGTCAAAGAATTGATGCTTTTGAACTGTGGTGTTGGAGAAGACTCTTGAGAGTCCCTTGGAAAGCAAGGAGATCAAACCAATCAATCTTAAAGGTTCAACCCCAAACGTTCTTTGGAAGACTGACGTTAAAGCTCAAGTACTTTGGCCATGTGGTGAACTGACTCACTGGAAAAGACCCTGATGCTGGGAAAGTAGAAGGCAGAAGGAGAAGAAGATGAGATGATTGGATGACATCACCGATGCAATGGTCATGAACTTGGGCAAACTCTGGGAGATGGTGAGGGACAGGGAAGTCTGGCGTGCTGCAGTTACAAAGAGCCAGAAACAACAGAACAACAACTTGGGAAAGAAAAGTCAGTATAGGATGGGGAAGCTTTTGTTCCTGAAAGCTCCAGCTCATCCTTCAAGATCCAGGTCTGGCACCACTTCTACTGTGGGCCTCTCTCCAGGCCACACATGGGTCATTCCATCTCCCATCTCTGTGTCCACACATCTTGCTACCCATCTCTGTGTAACTCTTACCTATAATCATTATTTAAAATTGATTTCTTGCATGGACTGTGTGTGATGATAGCATTCTATTAGTACTATGGGGCCTGACTTTGCTTCACATGATGGGTAAGATGTGAGCAGGGGTGGGAGGAAGAAGACCGAGACTGGATGTGAAGCATCAAATAGCCCAACCTGTCTGATGCAGCCACAGCGGAGCCCTAATACCTTTGGGAACTGAGCCTAATGAGGAAATGGGGGCTGCATGGAATAGGCTGATGAGACCATCAGGGGAGTTGGGACTTACACAATGGTGTATAGGAAGCCCTGAGAGCTTTATGAACAGAGCAGGGTGGTGCTGGTCAGATGGGAAGGGGAAGATGGGGAGTGGAGGCTAGTTAGGAGGCTTCTATGATAATTCTGGTGGTGGTTAGAGAGAAAGGGTGGTCACAGTTCATGTTACCATGTTACCTAAATGTTGTGGCTGCTCTTGATTGGGTTTTCTCAACAAGCAGTGGTTACTGAGTGTCTACTATTGCCAGAGGCACAGGTGCCTGGCCCTAGATGTGCAATCTCTGGCATCAGGCAGTTCACAGTCCACTGAGGCAGGCAGACCCAAAAGCAGTTCACACAATAGTCTGTTTGCAATGATCACTGGAACCTCCATGGAGCACAGCGTGGGAAAACAAGGTGTGGGGAAGCCAAGGGAAGACTTCAAAGAACAGTGCAGCCAAGGATACTGCCTAGCCTGGCGTCACTGAGTTTCATCCTCATGTAATGCAGTGGGATCAGGACTGTTATTATCTCCATTTTATGGATGAGGAAACTGAGGTTCAAAGAAGTTAAGTGACTCATCCAGGCTCACACACATAGTAAGTGATGGGGCAGGTTTGCATTAAGTCTGCTTGACTCCAGAATCCACCCTGGGACCCCTCCAACATTCTGCTGCCTTTAATGTTTCATTCCTAAAGCCAACTGGGTTTTTACCAAGTGAACAGAGTCTGGATAAACTTTCTGGATGGAGCGACCAGCATAAGCAAAGGTGCAGGGAGGGTAGCCTGAAAGATTTCAGTTTGTCAGGGAGCTGCAGATGGCTCAGTAAGTCTGGACTCGGAGGGGATGGGGACATGGTGAGGAGACAGGCTGGAGAGCAGGCAAGGGGCAAATCATGAAGGGGGCTTTTGTCTTGCTCTGCTAAGAGGTTTGGTTCTCACCCTGAAGACAGTCAAGGAGCTGATGAAGGATTTGAAATAGGAATAGGACCTGACCAAGTGTGCATTTCTGGTGGAACGATCTCCCTGGCAGCAACTCACGAGAGAGGCGGGTGGATTGGAGGGAGCAAGCAGGAAAGGTGCTTATGAGGAGTTTCTGAGAGTTCAGGTGACTGGCTGGCTCCTCAAGATGAGGGAAAAGGGACAGAGAAAGTGACTCCAGGGGTTTGGTGTGAGAGTCTGAGTGCAGATGATGTCATTCACTGAGGATGCAGGGAGGTGAGGGCAGAAGGAAAACTGACCACATGTGAGGTCTCTGTAAGATAGTCAGGGGGAGTGTATAACTGGCAGTTGAATACAGCCCTGGAAAGCAGCTCGAGGTTCACAGTGGGTCATCAGGATGTAAAGTGTGCTGAATCTGTGGGAGTGTTGAGAATGAGAGGGGTGGTGAAGATCAGAACGCTGGGAGATTTCAGGAACATTCAGAGAGAGATGTGTCTACAATAGACTGAAGATGGGAGAGACCATGAGCAAGATAAGGTCTGATGAGTGACAGCTGGATTTTGTGACAGAGTTGATGTTGACCTTGGGCGTGATGCCTGGAGTGGGCTATGTGTATGAGTGGGAATGAGATTCTGGAAGATTAGAGGGTGAATGAGGTGAGGAAGTGGATATTACCAGGCTAGACTCTTCTACAGAAGGAACCTAGGCTGTGAAGGGAAGAGGGGAGGGTACCATTTTGTTTTGTCCAATAAGAGCAAGTATAGATCAAACTTGCATTGAATTTGTGCACATTTTGGAGACTGACTTCACACTGATAATTTACACCTCAAAAAAAGAACAAAAAAACTTTTGTCAGGTGATGAAGTTTTCTTTTTTCTCTATTTGGTTTGAAAAATGTGGTCACTTGGCAGGGGCCTTTGGAAGATAGACTTAATGAGACATGGCTGGGCTTTGAGCTTCCGGAGCTGGGACTGCTCTGCGGTTGTCCTGGGCTCCTGGATACGGTGTGTGTAGAGTGAGCAGGTGTTGTTAAGAAATCCTTTTCAAGTTCACTTTTCCATGACTTCTGTGCCTCCTCCCCAGCATTCTTCTCTATCCTCCAGACTAATTACTAGGGTTGCAGTTCCCGAGGTCTGAACTCACCTGTCTAGACACAGAGGCTCACCTGGGAAGTGACTTTAATGGTGTGCTAGGCAAAGACTAGGTGGAAAATATACTTTAACCGTCCCATCTCAGCTTAAGGTAGATTAAGGGGAGATGATCGCCCTTACCGTCTATGTGAATATGCCCCAGTTTCTGCTGCAGTTTGGCTTGGGCTCCCTCTGGGTGGTGGGAGTTATTCCTGGGCAGTGGGCTGGAGTGATGCTAGATAAGCACACCCAAGCCTACCCTGTGAGAGGCACCTTTATCGGGTTGTCACAGATGTTTGTGACTGGCTCAAGGGAGTGCTGGAGGACTCAGAAGTCCACATTCTTTCGACTGCACCACATGGGCTTCTAGGCACTCAGGACCTGAAGGCTAGCCTATCCATCCCAATCTCGTGTTTTATTACAGGGAAGGAAGTGGATTCTCACCATAGGGTATATATGTGTGGGGAGAGGTGCTTAAGTGAGGGGCGGTCAGCTATATTTCTGGGGCGGGTCAAGTGACTTTTCCAGGGTATAGAGAGCCTAATGAAAGGGAAGATAGAAAATGCCAGAAATAGTTGTTTGGAAGTCAGGCTACAACAGTGTTGGTGACAAGAGGGAGGTTAATGCCCATGTGATCAACCTTCTTACTGGGAGGGGGTGCTTTCTAACCCAAGCTAAATTTGACATACCCGCTGTACTATGGTTTATCTACTGGATTCATTGATACTTTCTGCCTAACAGATGTAGCCTTGATTCTCAGCGTCTTCACATGCTTCAGGTTTATTTCCCACTTATGTGAGGTCCAAATGTTCTTGGTGTAGAGGGCTTTCCTCCCAGTGGGCATCAGGGGCCTAGCTCCTCCTCCTTATGGCCTTGCCATCTTGTACATGTGATTTCCAAGGCTGGAGGTGGAAAGAGCCCAGAGGCTTGCCATGAGAGGTTCTCATGAGTTGGTTCTAGAAGTTGTGTGCATCACTTCTGCTCACATTCCATCACCTTGAACTGGTCATGTGGGCTCACACAGCTGCGAGGAAGGAGAAGTATATCTGGTGATCAGCTGGCCTATCTCTGCCACACCCACCCAGGGTAGAAGGTGACTCCTCAGCTGACATTTTATTGTATTCATCACTGTTATCCGAAACTGCATCGAGATCTCATTACGAGAGATCCTGGCATTTGGAGTTTGATGAAAGAAGGGGAGTATCATGAACCAAAGTCTAGACCAGTGACTGTGTCCCTGATGTGGTGTGTGAGGCAGAACTTGGATCCCTCCATGCATTTTGTGTGGGAGCAGTATGGGGTGGTGGTCATGGATGTGGGCTCTGAACTCGAGCTATAGGACTTCAAGGCATAGCTTCTGTACTTCTGGCTATGTGACTTTGCCAAGTTGCAAACTTTTCTAAATCTTTGAAAAGTGGGGATAATAAATAGTGTCTCATGATGCCTTGGCTTCTTACAATGATTAACTTCTTTAATACATAGAACGCTTTACCGTATTGCCTAAAACTTTATAGATGATCATTAAATGTCAACAATTATTATGTTCCCAAGGATTGAACACTGTTCATTCATTTTGCACATACTATATAGAAAGGGTCTTGTGCTGGAAACTGGGAATAGGGAAGTGAAAAATTAAGTTCAGCACAGCAAGACTTACTGTGACTGAGCCAAGTACAGGTGCTGTGGGAGGGATCCATTCCACCTGGGGAAGGGGTCAGGGTTATGGAGGTGCGGAGTGTCTAGAGGAAAAGAGCCTTGAAGGAAGATTAGGAGTTAGTGCGGTAGGGATTGGGTCACATCCATGTGCTTTGCTGAAGAACAGTAAGGATGGTATATGATATGTCAGACATACTGTATTTTTCAAATTGGCAAGCTTCTTTGCCTTGCAGTAAGATTCTGCTAACATGACAAGGATTCAAACCCAGTGTCCCTGAAATTGATGTTAGTCAATGAAAAAATGTGTAAAGCTCTGATTTTGAGAGACAGAAGTCTCATCTAGTTACATAGCCATTGTCTTCCCTCGTTTGAGCCCGATGGTATGTCCACCAGATCTGAACTGATCTAGATGGGCCCTCAGGGAGTCTTTAGGGAATCTGTGTGCTGCAGGAAGAATGCTCCCTGCTTTCAAGGAACGAAGTCTGCTGACTGTTCTGTCCAGGTCCTGTTAGAACACAGGAGGGTTCTCCCCAGGAAAGGGATGGTGGGCTCTGGGAGGTAAGACCAGGGAGCCCTTACCCAGCCTTCTCTGTGATGCTGATGCAGATTTTACAGGTGCTGAAGGGGCAGGGGGTGACATGGTGATGGTGTCCCCGGGGAAGGCAGAATAAGAGATAAAAATTTGGAATTTGGCAGGGCTGAACTTCCAAAGGCTTCCTGGAGTCAAATGAGGTTTGGAAGGAAGACTGAAAGATGCCTACATGACTTACAAAAACAACAACAACAAGAAATTATGTCACTGAGCCAAATAAAAAACAACAGGATTCTTACACTGTTCATTTTATTACATTTTAACTCAAAAATATTTTTTTAAAAATAGGTTCATTGTTAATTAGGCCACAGATTCTGTACTCTGGCCTTGGGCAGCTCCTCCTAGAAGGTGGTGATAGTTGTTTGTTTTTTAATGGATTTTATTTTTTTATTGTGGGAGAATATACATGACAAAATTTGCCATTGTGGCCATTTTTAAATGTTAGAATTCAGTGGCTTCACATAGTTGTACAAAGATCACCACCTTCTACCTCTAGAACTTTTTCATCATCTCAAATTGAAGCTCTGTTCCCATTAAACAATAACTCCCGTTTCCCTCTTTCCCCAGCCCCCAGTAACCACCCTTCTACTTTCTGTGTCTATGAATTTGCTTATCCTAGGTGGAAGGCCATTGCACCCCACCCCAGTACTTTTGCCTGGAAAATCCCATGGATGGAGGAGCCTGGTAGGTTCCAGTCCGTGGGGTCACTAAGAGTCGGACACGACTGAGCGACTTCACTTTGACTTTTCACTTTCATGCATTGGAGAAGGAAATGGCAACCCACTCCAGTGTTCTTGCCTGGAGAATCCCAGGGACAGGGGAGCCTGGTGAGCTTCCGTCTATGGGGTCGCACAGAGTCGGACACGACTGAAGCGACTTAGCAGCAGCAGCAGCAGGTACCTCCCACCATTAGTTTTGAGAAAGGCTAGACTCCTGAAATGGAGAAGGCAATGGCACCCCGTTCCAGTACTCTTGCCTGGTTGCACAGAGTCGGACACGACTGAAGCGACTTAACAGCAGCAGTAGCAGCAGCAGACTCCTGAAAACTGGAATTTGCACTTCACAGTCCTCCCAGGCAGCCAGTGTGTGATGAAGGTGACTCAGAGCATATGCAGAACAGGCTGCTGAGTTTTTGTTGGTGAAATGGACTTGCTGTATGTGCTGAGATGTGTGTTGTTTTGTCAGCTCCTGAACTGCAACCTAGGGCTTCTGAGGTGGCACTAATAGTACAGAACCCTAACAAACACTGCTTTGATCCCTGGGTTGAGAAGTTCTCTTGGAGAAGGAAATGGCAACCCACTCCAGTATTCTTGCCTGGAGAATCCATGGATAAAGGAGCCTGGTGGAGTACAGTCCATAGGGTCGCAAAGAGTCGGACATGACTGAGTGACTGAGCACACGGACTGTAAGCAGGAAGCAGGTGTCTGTCTTGTGCAGTGTGACTGGTCAGGGTCTGTGGGCACAGCTGAGATTGTGTCAGAGGTACTGTTTTCCCCCTACCCCAGCATGGCTCTTTGGAAAGGGCCTGCCTCACTGGACTTGAAGGTCTGTGATCCAGAGAGCAGAAGTGTGAGAGGAATGTAGCCTAGGGGACCTTGTTTCTCACCTGGTGCAATATAAGCCCCTTCATTAAATTAGCAGTGTCAGGACTTCTTACAGGAAGGCCCTTTCTTTTCTAGAGAAAAACAGCACTGCTAGTATGACTGGAGTTGGATTGGCCAGAGGAAGGGAAGATACATGAGACGAAGATAGTCTAGCCAGGGAGAGAAGACTCCAGGACTTGGGACCTTGGGACTGGGAAATACAGAAAAGTATAGAGCTACAAATAAATCAACCGAAATACACACACACACACACACACACACACACACATACACACACACACACTCATGTTTGGCTTGATTCCTTTCTCCTCTGGATATTACTCTAAGGAGTTGGAATCATTGAGTGCCTTAATCTGTATCCTGCTCTTTTCACCATGATTTAGGGCATAAGCATTTTCCCCAAGGATTAAATGTCTTCATAAATATTATTTTTAAAGGACTGCCTAATACGTTATTGTTTGGTTGCACCATAACTCAAGAAGCCACACCCCATGTGACATTTGCAGGCTCTTGGAGCCTGAAAGAACTTCAGAGACTACAGAACTCACCCCGTTTAATTTATACAGCGACTTCAGAAAAGGCAGGTTGTATTATTAACATTTCCATCATCATGGCTCATGTCAGTTGGTGACTAAGAGCGTGGATTTGGAAGTGAGGTAGAACTGAGCTCTTTTACAGCATGCCCATTCAGTACTTGGCATATGAAGGGGGTTGCTTGCCCCTCGGAATCTCCTTCTGTTTTGTCCAACAGGGATGGTTAAATGAAATCATGGATGTAAAAGATCTGGGACAGGATCTGGCACCCGGTGAGCAGCTGAGCAGTGCAGTTGTTGCTGTTCTGATGAGGCTCAGTCTCCTCACGCCCAGGCCCAAGTTTTGCCTGCCTCAAAGGCTTTGCTTCTCCTAGAGGTTCATACAGATGGGCTTAGCAGTACAAACAGAGATGTGGGGCACTGGCCAGAAATCATTATGGAAAAAATTTTAAATTTGTATATGTGCACACATGTATACATACACACATATACACAATACACATACATGCATATATAAACATTTATGTACATAATATATATGCATACATTAGCGTGAACACATGCATATACATACAGTAACCACACATGGCAAACTTATACCTGCCTTGCAGGAAAGTGAGATGATCAAGTTCTGGAATCACCCCCTACCCTCAAAGTCCTTGCTTCTTATAGAGTAGATACAGAGAGAACGCAAGAGAATCACCATACCCTCTAGACTTCCTGGTCTAGACTTCCAGACACTTTGACTGGTCAGTGTATAGCTCTCTGACTCATGGGGGTGGGGTTGGGGGGTTGACCTAAGTCATCCTGGGATCTGTTAGTGTGAGTGATTCCACGAAGAAATGGACTGAGGTGAGGAAATGGGAATGTGTGAGGTCATTTCAAGCCAGAGCAGTGGAGTCAACTCACTACTGAAAGACAGTGAGGAGAGGGCTAGGGATGCGTGGGCAAGACCATATGGCCTTGGACTCTCAGAAGAGGAGCAGCACAGAAGACCAGGGCCTGCGATGGGCCTGGAGTCTCTTTCCTGAGCTCCCCCCGGGCCAGTGTAGACAGAGGGCAGTGTCCAGGCCCTGCTGCAGGCTAGGCACTTGGGTGGGCTTTCACGTACCTCTCTTGGATGTGTTTTCATTAGCCTTTCCAGTAGGGGCTTTAGAGCGCATGTGTAAGAAGACTGCACATGTGGGTTCAACCTGCATGGAAAGGGCTTTGACTTCCTGTGGGTGATCTCAAGGGCTAAGACCAACCGCGGGGAGAAGCCATTGGAGAGACAGCATCGATCTTGCTGGAGAGGGACCAAGATAAATCATCTCACTGAGGCTGTCTTCCTGTCAGCGGAGACAAGGGTGGGGCAGGCTGCCCCAGGAAGCGGTGCGTGCTCAACCTGGGGAGGTGACGAAGGGAAGGCTGGGGACTCCTGGCTGGAAGGAGATTACAAGGGGACCCTTTCAGCCCCATCCCAACCTTGGGAGTTGCCCCAGGGTTAGGTTCAAGTTGCTGTCACATGCCCTGGTAGATGGAAAGCCGGGCCTCCCTGGGCCAGGTGAGAAGATGACGTCTGCAGACATCACCTGTAAGGCAGGTGTTCTGCCTGTGCTGGGCTCTGCAGAGATGCAGTATGTGAGGATTTCCCACTGCTTTGGCCCTGGCTGCCTCCTGCCTCGTCTCATACGTCAGATCCAAGTAGCCATGCCTGAGGGTCTTCTGTGTGTGAGGTGCAGAGCTGGGGGCTTTAACTCCTTCCAGCAGCTCTGTGAGTGGATGGGGTGAAGACCTCCCCATCTTTCACTGCTGAGGAAATTGGGCCCTGCCCCCATGGCCCCTTGGGGTGGTTAACCTGAGAGATGGTGAGTTTGAATAGGGGTTTGACAGTGGAAATGACAAGAGGGTTTGGTTTTTAGATTGCATTTGCCTTGAAAGGTGTCTGTGAGCCTTGAGGGTGGGGTTGAGGGCTGCCATTTCCTCATTCTGCTTTGAGAGAAGGTTTTGCTCTTTGTCTCTTCCAGCTTTCCTTCCGTTTTTCTAGAACTCCCTCTTTTATTTATTTATTTGGCTGGGCCATGTCTTAGTTACACCATGAGGGTTCTTTAGTTGTGACATGAAACTCTTAGTTACAGCGTGTGGAAGCGAGTTCCCTGACCAGGGATCGAACTTGGGCCACCTGTATGGGAAGCGTGGAGTCTTAGCCACTGGACCACCAGTGAGGTCTCATCTGTTATACACTGCCTGGTCACACTCTTTGATGGCATTTCGCAGGTGATGAGGCCAAGGAACAACAGAGGTGTGGGAGTTCCATACTTGAGTATACTGGTAACTCTTGGGCCAGGAGCTCGTCTCTTATTTTGAGGACTACTCAGGGCCTCTACGTAAACCTTGAACTTGTCTCCCAGATGTTATGAGCCCAAGAGCCCATTACCAGTGCTGGCAGTCTGAGACTCTGAGCTGTAATTTGTAACAGCCAGAGGCAGGGAGGGGGAATTGCTTTGTGACTCATGAAGTCACATAGGCAGAACCACAAATAAGGGACTCGTTGGCAAAGACCAAATTGCTTCAAGGCTATTCTTAGAAACTAAAGCATCATGTCTTGTTTCTTCCCAGAAATGCAAAAACCTTTCATATTTCTGAGTAGCTCATTTATTTATATTTCATACCAAACTCCCAAAAGGCAACAACTGGGTAGTGATTGACAAGGAAGGCTAACAAGGGCTATTACCCAGGATCCTCTGGCTTAACTAATCCTGACTTTCTTCTTTGGTGGAAAGAGAAGGGTATCCAGCAAAAGACTACACTCCAGTTTCTGGAAACTCAGACTCAAACTTATGGGAGTCCTTCTAAATCAGCCTTTCTAGTTCATTCACAAAACTACCTTGTACCATGAATGTTTCAGTTCATCATCCAAACTTCTTCATGTGAGGTTCCCCACATTCATATGGGAACTTAAAACTCAGAAGTGGAGTTAGTTGTCCAAGGCTACAAAGCTAGGAAGTGGATTTGAAACCAGATCTTCTGTATTGAAAGCCCATGCCCTCTAATTGTAAAGTGTATATAATTGTTTGACTTGGGATGCTAGTGCTGCTGCTGCTGCTGCTAAGTCGCTTCAGTCATGTCCTACTCTGTGCGACCCCATAGACGGCAGCCCAGGCTCCCCCATCCCTGGGATTCTCCAGACAAGAACACTGGAGTGGGTTGCCATTTCCTTCTCCAATGCATGAAAGTGAAAAGCGAAAGTGAAGTCGCTCAGTAGTGTCTGACTCTTCGGGCGACCTCATGGACTGCGGCCTACCAGGCTCCTCCGTCCATGGGATTTTCCAGGCAAAAGTATTGGAGTGGGGTGCCACTTCCCTCTCTGAGAAGCTAGTACTAGTGATCATCAATTATATTCTCTTCATTTTGGTCTGATGGTGTTTGAGCCATTTGATGAATAGTAATGAGTGGTGGTTGTCAGGGAGTCACAGGTGCTAAATACATCACACATGATTGAGTTTACTCCTTACCACCGTATGACTCGAGTATCAGTGTCCCCATTGAGCAGATGAGAAAGCAGGCTGAGAGGCTAGATAACCTTCCAAGGGTCCCGTGGCTAGTGAGTGCCTGAGACCCACACCCGGGCTTGCCAGACTCCATATATCTAGATGCTCTTCTACGAGGAGACCTACTCCTAGGGGCTGTCAGTCATTCCTAAGGTCTCTGACTTAAACTAGAAAATGATTTTAAAGGCTGAGACCAGACTCTTTAGATGCAGGGCGGCAGGGCCGAGGCTGGCACGGGCTGTGGGGGCACAGCCCCAGGCAGGGCTTATCTCCTCCTGTCCAGTCATCTCCCTCCACCTCCTGGTATCTCCCTCCAGATAGGAGCTAGTTCCTACAGCTCTCACGCCTACCCACAGCCCTCAACACCACTCTCGCTCTTTCCCTTGGAGCTGTAAAATTAAGTTGTTCATTTTTCTTTCGGGGGAGGAGAGGAGGCAGCTGGCATTGGGAGGAGGCAGGTTCTTCCAGTTTATAAATTATTCTCTGGGAGTTGGGTCTAGCTTGATAACTCAAAACAGTTCACCATTTTAGACAGGGAGGAGTTGGTGACTTGGAGAGCTGACTTTCAAAGCTCCTTTTTCAAACTGGGGCATTCCCCAGATTCAGATCAGCCACAGGTGATGGCTTCAGCATACATCTTCACATCTACGCAGTGCCTCCTTGGGCCAGGCTCTGCCATCACTCCTGTTTCTCCCCCTTCACAGCAGCTCTGCAGGCTCTCATACAAAAGAAACAGCTGGGGCTCAGAGTTTATGTGGCTTATGTGAGGCCAGATGGGCAGCAAGGGGCCAAGCTGAGCTTTGGACATGGCTTTAAGAGCCCCAAAGCCTGTGGTTTCCTCTGTGCCACCTGCCCATCCCATACTACAGGATTCTGGTGGAATTCAAGTAGCTTTGCAGCTGTCAATTAGCTACTCCTGCCCTTCTTCAATCCCTGGCATAGAAGCAAGTCCAAAGATAAAGACTGAGGATGTTAATATGCTCTGAAAAGCAGATAAGTCTTGTTCTCTGTTTATGCTCTCTGGGTGGTGAGTCCTGCACAGGGGAAAAGTTGGAACACAGGAGGAGGCAGAGTTTATGTGAGTGATACCAATGTGAGCACTGCAGACACTAAAGGTTCTGACTGATCCACGCGGGGAGGGAATCCATGTCTTCTCAGTCCCGGGTAGAGCACAAAGCCAGCTTTCGAAGTTGGTTGAATTTGTTGAGTTGAGGGGACCAGAGGACAGAGGCCTGGCTGCAGAGTAGAGTTTGGCTGGGTCTGAAGCAGGGAATGTACTATTCTCCCTTCTGCTGAGTCTGGCACTGGGCCTGTTGGAAGCTCTTGGAGAAAGAGGGACGGGAGGGAGGTGCCCTATGCTGTAGCCCGAGCCACTTCACCCATCAGGATCTGGGTGTCTGGAGAGCTTGTCTGCCCCCAGCGAGCAGCCCCTCACAGGTGGCGCCCAGCCAGGCTGTACATAACATACATGTGTGTGCTTTCCTTCCCCCTGCTCTGCCAGTTTCTTTCGTCATTGTGCCTGGGCAGTCCTCAGCTGCCTCGTTCTCCAGTCCACCCCTGCCACCTCATTTTCCCAAAGACTTATCTCACCCCGCTGCTCTGTCTCCTGTACCCCACAGCCCACTGGAGAAGCCAGGTCCCCTCTACAGTCTGCCCGAGACACCTTGTCACGAGTCCTGAATTCCCAATGCCTTGAACTTGCTGTCATTCTGCAGCCATGCTGGCTCTTTCCAGATCCGTGCCTTTGTATGGTCCATTCCCAAGTTGTCTAGCAAAATCCACCTCAGTCCTAAAATCACAGCGTTTAGGCATTTCCCTGTTGTGGCTCCTCTGGGCTTCTCCAGGCTCTGTTGAACATCTCCTTCTCTGGGCTTCCTTGTGCTGTGTTCAGTTTTACAAGCGCTGGCCTGTTGTCTTGTAATCAGCTATGTACAGGGCTGCCTTCCTCGCTAGGCCCTGTCTCTGCATCCTCCTCTAGCATCTAGGGTGATGTGTGGCCCTTGCTAAGGCACCAGTAGTTATTGCTTAATGAATGAGTAAAGGATTAAGGAAGAAGAAAAACACCATCCTCTGCTTTTAGTTTTATAAGGCCAGCCCGCAATCTAAGCGCACCCACAATGGTGTTTCCGTCTAGAGAGTGGGAAGCTACCCAGCCGGAGGGCTTTGTGTCTGTTTGCTGACCTCCTCCTGCCAGGCTTCTGTCTGGGGGAGCTTGGTATGCTCTGTCCTCTGTTTACAGACTCCCTCAAGCCCTCCTGACACCGGGGCCAGCCCCAGCTCCTCCATACTTGTTTTCTTGCACCGGCTTCGGATTCTGGAAAAATAGCTAGTGCTTTGGAAAATCAGTCTAATTTATTTTTGTTCCTTTGAAACTTAAATGACTTTCCTAAGAAAATGCCTGAGGTTAGAGTGGTGCAGAGAAGAAAGGATGATGGCCAAAATCCTGGCAAGCTATTTTTGTGATGTGAATGAGCCTCCATCACATTTTTCTTTCCTTTAGCACTTGTTCCAAATAGGTCCCAGCTTGGGCTTACAAAGCACAGACTCGTTTTGTGCATCAGGAGGAGACCCACATGTCTCTTTGTCTTTCTGTATGTCTCACTGAAGTGGGTGCTGTCCTTCCAGCAGATTTGATAAGTTGCTATTTGTTGTCTGTATAAAGAGAAGATCCGCCCTCTGATAACTAATGAAGGAAAATGTAAAAGTGTGATCTCTAAAGAAAGGTGGGATGATGGTCATGAAATCTAGAGAACTTTACTTTTGGGGAACTGTGCCTTCATGTCATGTGGTTAGGTTACATTAATATTAGTCAATCACTTTATGATACCAAGAATTATAGGTTTTCAGCAGTATGAAATCTGGGTTTCTGGGTTTGTTTGTTTTCTTTTTGCTAGTTCCTACTTTCAGAACCATCTGGCTTATGGCAAGATTGACCAGATAATGTTGACATCAGCCAGGGTATGTCTTTGGCAATCTGTAGTTCTTTGCAGCCAGCCAGGGGAGTGGAGTGTTGGGGAGAGAGATTGCCAGCAAGGCAGCATTTCCAGGTTAGATGGTATGATTATACCTCTCCTATAGAGTATGTATGGTTGCTATTATGTTTAGTATGTTAGTATCTTAAAGGAATTGTATTTTTACCTCTCTGCACCCTCTCCCCAGCCTACCCTCATCCACAGAGCTCACCTCTGCCTCCATCTACCTTTGCAGGTGTGACATTTCTCCAGGTACTTCATGGTGTTCTCCTCTATCCTCTCCACATCGCTGCCCTGGGTGGCTCCTGAAACATGGGGGAAAATGAGGATGAGAAGCAGACCCAGGCCGGGCAGATATTCGAGAACTTTGTCCAAGCTTCCACATGCAAAGGTACCCTTCAGGCCTTCAACATCCTCACCCGACACTTGGACCTAGACCCTCTGGACCACAGAAACTTTTATTCCAAGCTCAAGTCCAAAGTGACCACCTGGAAGGCCAAGGCCCTGTGGTACAAACTTGACAAGCGTGGGTCCCACAAAGAGTATAAGCGAGGAAAGTCTTGTATGAACACCAAGGTAAGGGAACCCTTACATAGATGTTTCTTACCTGTGGGGCATGTGGGTTGGCTTGTTGGGAGGTTAGGAAGCTGTTGCCATTTCGCCATTGTAAGGTTCTTAGCAGGTGTGATTGTGTTTTATTGTTTGACTCAGCTGAAGGTTACCTTTGTCTGTATATGCACAGCTTATCTTGGTTGGGGGCGTCTATCCTATCATAGTGGTCTCAGCAATTCTTCTTATGTGCTTTCCGAGGCACAGAAAATAAAGGCGTCAACTTGAAAAATAGTCATAACCTAAAGGCTGAGAGCTATGCTTTATTTGGTAGGGACTTTTAGGATATTTCAGGAGACAGCATCTCAAGTAGGAGAGAATTGCTCCAAGGAGGTGAGGAGAGGAACCAGGTTATATGGAAGCTTTGCAACAAAGAGCAGATAGTCTGAACATCAAGATTATTGCTAAATAAAACCAGATATCCCAAGTTAAGGAAATCAGTGCTTTTCTTTGCATGGGAAGATGCAAGAGTCTAGGCTCACAGAAATCATTCCTTTTGATACGCACCTCAGATATCTGGGGCCAGTGTCCTGTTTTTATATCCTGAGTTCCTCAGGGCTCACTGTAGGGAGTAGCTGCAGTCCTGTAGCTGCTAGATGGCAGGTATTCTTCTCCTTTCTGAGTGCCCTTAAGGCTCACCAGCTGGCATTGGAGGGCTGCAATTGAGGATGACTTGTCACATCCTTGTTTATTGATATGGCAGGAAATGTTCCACTCATCAAAGGCATGCTTGATGTTATCCTGTTTCTGCTATTACTACTACCACTACTTCTAGGAGCCATTATTTACCAAGTAGCTTCTCTGGGCCAGGCCCGTTCTGTATGAGGTCTCATTGAACAGTACGGTAGTCCTTTGGGTCACTTAAGAGATATGGAACCGGCAAAGTCAGTCTCACTTAAGGCCACACAACAAAAAGGCAACCGCAATCTCTCTGATTTTAGGGCTTATGCCCTGAAGTCCCTGGAGAGACATAATTAGAGTTGTACTCCTCTGGGAACAAACATTTGAGAAAGATCCACTGACTTTAATTGGCTAAGAAATAGGTCTTTGGTATTTATTACCATTCCCTCCCTCTCTTTCTCTTCCTCTTCACATCTCTGCATTCTCCACCACCCCGTCCCCTTCCTCTGCTCAGGATCACATGTAGGTGACATCACTGAACCTGTGCCTAGCACATCATGTCTCTGATAGCTCTGATTCACCCATCCCCAAATGGGCAGCCAGAAGTCAAGACTTCCCTGGGGGCTCTCAGCCCTGGGCACTGGTCCAGGCTGTGTGTTTAGGTTAAAAGCAAGCGTGCTGTATTTAGACCTCACAGGAGGTAGCTCAGCCAGAGCCCTTGGAATTCTAGTTGGTGCCAATCCTAGACAAGAGGATTGAACTCTCCATAGAGATCAGAACTGTTGTGCTTTTGTTTTGGTGATGCAGAGCTGTTGAGTCCACCGTGGGATACAGCCACTTTCCCTTGCCCTGGGGAAGACAGCTGCCAAGCTCCTCTGAGCCTGGGACACACAGACTGTGCAGGGTATATGAGAGCATTTTGTCAGGCGAAGCAGGAGTCATTTTAGCTCAGAGCATACTAGCCATCCAGGAAGGGCTTGACCATACCTGCTAAGCTCCAGCCTGACCCAAGGAGAGGAAAGCTTTAAAGAAAGAAGAGGGGGACCAGTATCCTAAGTGCTACCCCTGCCCAGTACCTCTTTTCTAGCTGTTGTAGTTTCATGGTTCATGGCTCACTGGGCAGCTCTTCAGAGTTCTAGGAGTGGGAAGCTTTTAACTTACAAAGCACCACCCTTTTCAGTAACCATATATAGTGGTTTCGTTTTTCAAAGGTCCTATGGAAGTTAGGTGGCTAGCGTACAATATGTTTTCTCAAGGAAGATTTTCAGAGCTCTTATTGTATCAGAAAATGCATCACCCCATACACCCAACAGTTCCTAGCTGTTGGGGACTCTCTCGGGGATCTGAGGACAGACCTTCAGAGGGAGTCAGCCAGCAGAGGGATGGAATGAAGGGGTGACCACCACGAAGGTGTCCTTCCAAAAATCACTGGCTGGTTGCCTAGCTTGCCTGGCCAGCCCCTGTTTTACAAGCTTTGATGGCTTGAAGTGGAGGAGTCTATACATCTGGTGGTTGGCAGGTCATCAGTGATGTCTAAGATATTAAAACAAAGGGAAAGGACTCATGTCTTTCCTTAGTGATGCTGAGTAAGAGTGGTTCTTGTGCAGGAATTTTTACACCTTTCTCAGGAGGAGGAACAAAGACGTCAAATGTGGTGGCCCATCTCATAAAAGCTACCTGTTTCCTGAATTGTAGAAGACCTATTAGAAAATGCGCTCAGTGTACAGAAAAAGAATTCAAACAAAATATTGCTGTTCTTCAGTTTTGTTCATGAAATTTAAAATCAATTACTGGACTGTGGAGATAAAGAAAAATGGTTGTGACTATTAGGTGAATTTATTCGCACATTTCAGAAACTCAAACTAACCTAAACAAAACAGGGAGATGATTAACTCATATGAACAGGAAGCTCCAGACACTCAAAGTCTTTCCCACCTTCTCTTCTTCCATCTAAGTATCTCTTAGATATTTTGCTCTGTCTTGGCCCCATTCTTCCCTCCTGCAAACATGTTTTCTCCATGTTGCTAGCCTCTTATTCATATCTTGATAGCTCTGTGACTCAAAAGACCTTTGTCTTCCTGCTCAATATGGAAAATAAAATCTCAGGCAAGGATTTCAGTTAGCTCACTTTTGGGCCAGTTATTGAGGCCAAAATCAAGAGAGCTGACCGCTGTCTTTGGCAGCCCTTTTAAGCATCACATGATTCACATGAGGGGAGGAACAGGTCCCCAGGGACGGGGGGTGGGAGATAGACAAACACTAGGTGTCCCCTACATGATGAGCAACTGCTTGTTTGCATCCTAGGTATGGTCCAGGCCTCTTCATGTTGGATTCATGTGGGTAATGGTAATGATGGGTAATATTCACTCGAAGAGCCTGGGTCTCCTGGTTGTGAGTCAAGCAGAACGAAGAACATGGTCTTCCCTCTCTTCCAACATGAACAGACACTGTCTTGCTCACACATCTCACTTAGGTTTATCCCTTGGTATAGTAGCTGATGCTGAGCATTAACAAAATGAGTGATGGGCATTAGCATGCTTGTGGTTCATCATTAATGCTAAGCCATGTAACACAGATGTGTCAGGTACCAGGCATATAGCCAAGCTCCTGCTTAGTCACAGGGAGAGTGGGAATGAATGAACTGCAGCCAGAACTCCCACCTTTGCCCTGACATGGATGCATCTCAGCACCATATGGGGTGGATCTAGGCCTCAGTGATTCACAAGCATTAATCAGCCCTTCCAGGTGCTGTAAGCTCTTCATGCCAGCAGGAGTGTGTGTGTGTGCACATGCATGCACTAGTGGTGATGGCAGGGGAAGACTGGTGACCAGGGTCTGTTTGGAGAAGATGATCTCTGGTTCATATGCCGGGGATAGGGAGGACCACCTGCAAGGTCCATAGAGCAGTAGTTTGGGTGCCAGTTGCGTAATCTAACTTGGGGTTATTGTTCATTATTGATTATTACTTATGAGGGTTTAGCCAAGCAGTTAGTAATTCTTTCCCTGGGTGTGATCTGTTTGGGTAAGAAATGAGCGAACCAAGGAGCAGGCCAAAGAAACTCTTTCAGGGCTGATTTTGGCTGTGAATTAGGGTAGTACCCAGATCAAATGCCACATCTGATTGTGCTGTTCCTGGGGAAGACAGCCCTCAAGAAAGTAAAATACATGATTTGGCCTGGGAGTTACTATTGCCACAAAGTCATTGAGTCTGGTCGTTTATTTTATATATACTTTTAATGCTAGAAGGAAGTTGAAAGAATGTTGTATATAATCTCTGCATTTGACAGATGACAAACCAAGAGGCCCAGGAAGCTGCAGCTGTCTGGTTGAAGCTAATGGGTGGCATTGCCAGGGTTTGGATTCTATTTATTGGATTGCTCGTATAGTGTTTTATTTATTCATTCATTAGGTATTTCCTGTATCCTACACCTTAGTAGGTGTTTGACAAAGGAGATGGTTTGAAACAGTAGTAAGAAATGGTTCTCACTTGAGCTTTCTATAGAGGGGACAGAAATGTCACCATTTCTGTATTTACTCACTTATTTAACCGTTTTTGAGGTAAATGATTATTAAGCAGCTGCTATGTGCCAGGTACTTATCTAGGCACCAGTCAGTCACTTAAGAGCTCCTTGTCTTTGGGCACCTTACCTAATTCCTTATTCTCAGTAGCAGCCTCTGTAAAATGACAATGATGCTTCTTCCTTCATGGAATTTTTGTGAATATTGAATAAAGTAATCTTTGAAAAGTGTTTAGAACTCTGCCTAGTACCTGGTAAGTGATCAGCTAATGTTTAGCCATTAATATTATTATTATAATCCTAAGTGATATGAGAGAGTTGTGTACACTGTTCTGAGCAAGTGATTGGAGTAGTCTGGGAATGCTTCCTGGAAGAAGAGAAATGATTTGGGGTTTGACAGATGAGTAGGAGTTTGCCTGGCTTTATTGAAGGAAGAGCGCAAGGGAACATAAGGCAGAGAAACATATTCTGGGAAGAGTGGGTTGCTCATGTAATGGAAATGAAGATGTGCGTGGGGAGAGGGAAGAGGAAGGGGAGAGCATGAGAGCAGGATGGATGAATGGCAGGAGACCAGAAGGCCTCCTGGGGCCAGGCTCAGACAGAGGACCTGGAGGATCATTGAGGATGTGTCCCTGATCCCAATCCAGGGTTCCTGCTCCCACCTTCCAGGGGGTGGCTTGGTAATCACAGGTAACCAGTTCAGACCAGAAGGCATTTGTACATCACTGCCATAAAAACTCCTTTGCAGGAAATGACTCACAGGCTCCTGTCACCAGCAGCCATGGGGCCAGCCTATATAATGAAAACTCTTGGATTATCCTGTGAGAAGGAAGTGTCTGTATTTTGGGTCACACCATGCCTTCTGCTCTTGAACATGACCTTTGCCCATCTTTGTGTCTGCACTGACTCCCTGGGGGTGGGTAACCCCAGCCTGAGTAATGCTTGCAGCCCAGCTCATTACAGCGTGATTCACTAGCTGCCTGAGCAGAGCACAGTAGGAGCAGGGAAAGGGGGAAGGAGAGGTGAAGCTCGGAGGGAAGGCCGCTATCTCGCAGCCTAGATAAGCCTATCTGACATTCCCCACTTCTGAAATCACCCACCAGGACCCTCAAAGCCTGGCTGCGCTGCACCGGCTGGGAATGCCCAGCACCACTTTGCCTAATACAGGCAGTTACACGCATAACCGACAGAGTAGAGGATGGTCCCTGCACTGTGACCTTCTGTGCTGTGTTCTGTGCTTAGTCGCTCGGTCATGTCTGACTCTTTGTGACACCATGGATGGTAGCCTTCCAGGGTCCTCTGTCCATGGGGATTCTCCAGGCAAGAATACTGGAGTGGGTTGCCATGCTCTCTTCCAGGGGATCTTCCCAACCCAGGGATCGAACCCAGGTCTCCTGCATTGCAGGCGTATTCTTCACTGTCTGAGCCACCAGGAAAGTGCTAGTTGAACAGAAAGCTTCCATAAACTCTGTATCTGTCCACTTACCTGCCAGTGGACTATGGCGCTGCCCAAGTAGGCACGTCTGCAAGCCTAGATTGCCAATCGAGTTCTGTGAATCACTACACTTGTCACCATGAAGTGTGACACGCACAAAGTGCACCTCACGAAGTGTGTGGAGTTTGCCTGAGTGCGTGCATGGAACATGAGGAAGTCAATTATCCCAACAATATTAAACTGAGATGAAAAAATTCTTTTTTGACTGTCTTCATAGGAAGTGGTTAGTCTGGGTTCACTGTGGTTCATTTTACAAACACATTTATAATTAGAGTTCTTTGTCTATTTAAGATCTATCTAATTCATTTTCTTTAACTCAAAAAGAAATGCAGGACTTCCCTGGTGGTCCAGTGGTTAAGAATCCTCCTACCAGTCCAGGGGACACAGGTTTGATCCTTGGTCCAGGAGGATGTCCCAGAACAACTAAGCACGTGCACCTGAACTGCCGAGCCCATGAGTACCTTCTGTTGCATATGCTCTGCAGCAAGAGAAGCCATCATGATGAGAAGCCCAGGCACCACAACTAGAGAGAACCCCCACTTGCTGCAACTAGAGAAAGACTGCTTGCAGCAACAAACACTGAGTGCAGACAAAAATTTATCAAATTTTTAAACAATACATGCTCATGATAAAAAAAAAATTAATTCAAGCAGGATAGGACAAGAAAATATACTGAGAAAGGAATGCCTCTGCCCAGGCCCCCAGGTCTTCTCCCTAGAGGCAATCAGTATGCCATTTCCCATGCACCCTTCCTCAAAGTCTCCATCTGTGTGTGTACGCGTGCATCCCCCTTCTTCTTATTTAATGGGAAGTTTTTTTTAACATATTCGTTGTGTACCTTTTTTTTTTCACTTAAAAAAACACATATCTTGGAGATTGTTTTATATCAGTACATGGGGACTCTAACCCTTTTATTACTTTCATGGCTTTTTATGGCTTCCCATTTTATGGCTCCATCACAGTTTACTTAACTGCTTAGCTTGTTTCCAGCCTATTGCCATCTTAAACAGTGCAGTACACTTCCTCATATGTACTTTGTATGCACATGAAAGTCTGTCTGTGGGATACATTGTGAGAATTTCAGAGTCCTAGGGTGTGTGCATTGCATTAACAATGTTATAGGCATTGTCAAGTTCTCGTCCATGGAGGTTCTTGCAGTAGACACTCCCAAAAGTGCAGGAGAGTGATAAGAAGGGCCCTGATTGAAAAGGGAGCCACAGTGGGATGTTGCCTACTTGGATTTCTTTGGCTTGGTTGAGTGGCTATTGTGATGGACACCCTCTGAATCCTGGAGTCTGGGCTGGGTGGCCTTGAATGGGGTCACTGAGCGAAGGGCAGTCGGTAGCAACACGGTCGGGACCACTGCCACCCCGGTAACAATCACAATGATTTCATTACTGTTAAATCCAGCATTTGCATAGTGCTTTATAGTTTCATACACATGACTTCATTCAGAAATTTGCCTTGTAAAAGGTGACTGCTCTTTCAAAGAAGAATGAATACAAGAATATGCTTTCCTCTTCAAAATTTCATCAAATAGTGGGAGACTTTACAGCCTTGATCCATGGAGGATCTGTACTCTTCGTGCTGAGCAGCGGCACCCTCCTGGCCTAGCTAACTTGTTCTCTTTATGATTCAGTTTAAGCTAGTATCACCTCCAGGGAGCCTGCCCTGACCTCCTTTCTCCATCTCCTTTCTCTTATTTCATCCCCAGTTGAGTTTGTTGCTTCCATGGGTTCTCAACTCTGGCGCTATCACTATCTTGCTGATGAATGTCCCTCACTGAATGCTTTTTGGCTCCTCACCACTGTGGGCTCCCTGAGGACAGGAACCAAGACTGGCTCCTCTTTAGGTCTGAAGCACAGCATAGGGCTTGACACAAGAAGGGTGCTCAGGGACTAAATGAACAAACTGTGTAGCTCAAGAGGCTTCTTTCTGCAGTAGTACAAATAGCATACTGGGGGCTTCCCCAGTGACTCAGCAGGTAACGAATCCACCTGCAATGCAGGAGATATGGGAGATTCAGGTTCGATCCCTGGGTTGGGAAGATACCCTGAAGGAGGAAATGGCAACCCACTCCAGTATTCTTGCCTGAAAAATCTCATAGACAGAGGAGCCTGGTGAGCTGCAGTCCATGGAGTCTCAAAGAGTTGGACACGACTGAGCACTCATGCACAAACAGCATACTATTAACATACAGTTCTCTCTGTACAGCTGTACTGGGTGAGTCCCAGTATATTTCCAAGCCCTGATTGTGGGTTTACAGAAGCCAGGACCAGCCAATCCCTTATTTTCTTATTCAAACATCTGTCCAGATTTGCATCTGAGCACCCTCTCCCAGGGGTGTGTGATGAGGACCATAGCCTTGTCCGTACCTTGACTAGCATCTGGCTGTTCATGGAGCTTTCAAAAGGAGGATGGGGAAATTAGCCAGCAGGCTTGTTAGACTGAAGGGCTGGGTCTCTTTTTCTCTTGGCGAAAAAAGAAAAACCTCTCACAGTTCCTGGCCCACCCAGGATTGCACAAGGCCTTAGGGAATCTCTGGCCAGGATTATCCAAATTAATGTGTACCACTGGGCAAGGTAAGAGGAAGCCATGAAGCAGTTTCATGCTCTGTTTCCTAGACTGGAAGGTGTGCCCTGGCTTCCCTCCTTCCTGCTCATTGGAGGCACTTGCTCAGCTTTGCTTTTCTTCATAATAAAAAATATCTTTGAGATAAATATTTTCCATGGCAAGGGATTTGTCCACTTAAGTGTGAATATATCTGTCTAACTCTTATCAACTAGATGGGGTGCCAGGCTGAATTCAGCCTTCCTGCCTTAGGGCAGGTCCAGGGCAATTCACACTCCCTCTGAATCAGAAATGATTGCACTCAACTGCAAACTCAGCTGCAGTGACTTTAAATAAATAGGAGCTTATTTTTTAACCAGCTGTCAGGAGAAAGATGGTGACTGAAAATTCAATGGCTATATTCTCTGTGCTTCTTTGAGCCAGTGCTGTCCAGTAGAAATATAATGTGAGCTATATATGTGATTAAAAATGTTCTAGTACCCACATTTTAAAGAGTATGAAGAAATGGTGAAGTTTGTTTTAATAATATATTTCACTTAATATATCCACTATATTATTATTTCAGCATGTAGTCAATATAAAACTTTATTGCTGAGATATTTTTAAAATTCTTTTTTGGTATTATGTCTCTGAAATCCTGTGTGTTTTACAGCTCAGCTCAATTCAGACTAGCCACTGTTGAAATGCTCAATAGCCTCATGTGACTAATGGCTGTTGAACTGGATAGTGCAGCTCTAGGCTTTTCCTCATACTTGTCACCTTGTAGTTGCAAGGTAGCTGCTGCTGTATATCCAGCCATCATGTCTGCTTTTGAGGCAGGAAGAAGGTAGAAGGGACTGCTGTAGCTGCATACATTGCTTTATCACATAGACAAAAGTGTTTCCAGAAACCCTACTATTAATAAAATGTAAGTTCCATGGGGGCAGGAGTTTTTGTCTTCATAGTTTCTGCTGATTTTCCAGCACCTAGAATAGTAATTAATGAATAGTACATATTTGTCACAGATTGAGTTCTGCAAAAGCAGATGCTTAGAAGATATTTGGAGTGCAAGATGTTTATTAGTAATCAATATCTGTGAAAGGAATGGGGGAGAGAAGCAGGATTGGGCAGAAGAAGTCAAACTGTACAAGAGAATCATATGTCTGCGGGTTCAGGCAGCTGAATCTTTTCTTACTTGGCCTTTCAGCCAGTGAATTTTGCAGGAGACAGGATTGGGAGACCACAAAGACCTCAGTTGATATAGGAGGTCAGCTATGAGCTACCAGCCCTCTCTATGACATGCTCAATACATACACCAATACAAATAGTGTATTTTAGAACATGTGTAGTTATAGACTTGTATACTTAAGGGCTGGAAAGCAGAGACATTACTCTGCTGACAAAGGTCTGTATAGTCAAGGCTATGGTCTTCCCAGTGTTCATGTACGATTGTGAGAGCTAGATTGTAAAGAAGGCAGAATGCCAAAGAACTGATGCCTCGAACTGTGGTGCTGGAGAGACTACTAAAAGTCCTGTGGACAGCAAGGAGATCGAACAGTCAATCTTAAGGGAGATCAACTCTGTAAAATCACTGGAAGGACTGATGCTGAGGCTAAAGCTCCAGTATTTTGGTCACCTGATGCTAATAGACAACTCATTGGAAAACTCCCTGGTGCTGGGAAAGATTGAGGGCAGAAGGAGAAGAGGGCGTCAGAGGATGCGATGGCTTTATAGCATCACCAATGCAATGAATATGAACTTGGGCAAACTCCAGGAGATGTTGAGGGACAGGGAGGCCTGGCGTACTGCAGTCCATGAGATCTCAAAGAGTCGGACATGACTGGGTGACTGAACCACAACAATAATACTTAAGGGGAGTAAGTTATAAATTTAATAGTATGTACATGAATAGTATATAGTATATACAGTACATATATATAGCATATATATGAATATATTATATATTAAATTACATAAAAAACTATTTATTTTAAACTTCTATGCAGTATCTTGGGCAGAAAACCCAACTGTGTTCTAACTACACAGCCTTCAACAGTATGGAGCATGTTTCACTGCCACCTGGCATACCCTACACCCCCTCCTGTGCATCACAGCCTTAAGAGATATAAATACAGGCTAGCAAACTTCACCAGTGGTTTGTCCATGGGGATTCAGCAGTGGGAGGACTTTATTCTCAGATCTTTCTCCAGGGAGAACTGTCTAAATTTGAGGAACATACCTGGAAAAATTCTCTGTGTCCAAATCTGTAGAAGTCCAGGAAAGTTTCTTCTCCCCTTCTAGTTAGCAAGCCAGTGGTTACCATATAACTGTTCATTGTTCTCTCTGCCATAAACATTCTCTTCTGTTTCTTCCTTCTCTCATCCTCTGTTTCCATCTCTGTCTCTGTTTCTTTGATTCCTAATGTTTACCTTTTTGACTGTGGTAAAAGATGTACAACATAAAATTTGTCATTTTGATCATTTTAAGTATGTGAATCTGTGGCGTTACATTCTCGATGTTATACAACCATCGCCATTTTCTACTTCCAAAATTTTTCACTGCCCCAGATAGAATCTCTGAACTCTTCGGCAATAACTTTCTACTACCCACTTCCCCTTAGCCCTTGGTAACCTCTAATCTACTTTCTGTCTCTATACATTTTCCTATTCTAGGTATTTCATGTAAGTGGAATCATGTAATTAATATTTGTCTTTTTGTATCTGGCTTATTTCATTTAGCGTAATGTTTTCAAGGTTCAGCCAAGTGGTACCAAGTATCAGAACTTTAATCCTTCTTTTTCCAACTTTAGTAATATCTTTTATTTAATCCAACTTATAAAAATATTCTAAAATGTCTCTGTAAAAGTTATTAATAGGATATTTTAGATTTTTGTACCATGACCTTGAACTCTGGTGTATATTTACTCTACTAACATATCTCAGTTTGGATGCTAAATTTTAATCAAAAATACTTAATCCATATTTAGATTTCATAATATTTACAGTTTAAAAAGTAGATTTACGTGTCCAAGTTATTTTAATCCTACTTTGTTTTCCAGTAACTGAATTGAGTTTGGGTTTATTTTTTAACTGCGGTAAAATACATGACATTAATTTTACTATTTTAATCATTTCTCAGTTTACAGCATTTACGTTGTTAAGCAGCCAATACACCATTCATCTCTCAAATTTTTTTCATCATCTCAGACTAAAACTCTACATATTAAACAATAATTTCCATCTCTCCCCTCTCCCCAACCCCTGGCACTTCCATTCTACTTTCTGTCTCTGCAATTTGGCTACTCTGGGTACCTTATATAAATGGAATCATACATATTTGTCCTTTTCTGACTGTCAGAGAAGGCGATGGCACCCCACTCAGTACTCTTGCCTGGAAAATCCCATGGATGGAGGAGCCTGGTAGGCTGCAGTCCATGGGATCGCTGAGGGTCGGACATGATTGAGCTACTTCACTTTCACTTTTCACTTTCATGCATTGGAGAAGGAAATGGCAGCCCACTCCAGTGTTCTTGCCTGGAGAATCCCAGGGACTAGGGAGCCTGGTGGCTGCCATCTGTGGGGTTGCACAGAGTCGGAACGACTGAAGTGACTTACCAGTAGCAGTATTTTACTTAGCATAATGTCCTCAGGGTTTATGCATGTTGTAGCACATGTCAGAATTTCTTTCCTTTTCAAGGCAGAATAATATTTTGTTATGTGCACATACTACATTTTGTTTATCCATTCATCCCTCGATGGACACTTGAGTTGCTTCCACCTTTCACCTATTGCAAATGCTGCTGCCATGAACCTTGGCATACAGAATCAGCTCAAGTTCCTGTTTCCAGTTCTTTGGGGCATATACCTAGGAGAAGAACTACTAGGCTGTATGGTAATTCCGTGTTTAACTTTTTGAGTGCGTGTGTGCAAGCATGCCCAGTCACTCAGTCATGTCCAACTCTTTGTGACCTCATAGACTGTAGCCTGCCAGACTCCTCTATCCATTGGATTTTCCAGGCAGGAGTACGGAAGTGGGTTGCCATTTCCTACTCCAAGGAATCTTCCTGGCCCAGGGGTTGAACCAATGTCTTCTGCATTGGCAGGCAGATTCTTTACCACTGTGCCACATGGAAAGCCCACTTAACTTTTAGAGGAACCACCAAACTATTTCTTACTCTTATTATTATTATTTCTACTACTTCTTACTTTTACTTTAAAATTGCCATCCCTGAAAAATTTCACATTTATTCATTCAAAAAACCATTTGAAATGCCTGCTACATGCCAAGCATCAGGGTTACAGCAGTAAAGAGAACAGATAAAATCCCTGTCCTTTTGGAGTTTACATTCTTCTCTGAGAAAGACAGACAACAAATAAATATATGTGACCCGAGTGTGCACACATGTGTGCCTGTGTTGGTGGTGGTAAATGCTATAGAGGAACAACAAGGTGAGGGCGATGTGCATGCCCCGAGTAGAGGTGGGTTGCTGTTTTATATCAGATGTGCTGGGAAGGCTTCTGTGAGATGGTGACATTTAAGCAGAGACCTGAAGGAAGTGAGCCTGTGGCTCTTAGAGGAAACAGAGTTCTAGACAAAGGGAACAAGTGATGCTGACAAGCAAATGTGCTCAGCATATTCTCAAAATAACAGGGAGACCTTTGTGACTAGAAAGAATCAGGCTGGTGTGGTCAGGCACAGGTCCAGGAAGGGAATGAGGTGAGGAGGTCCAGATTGCATGGACCTTGTGAAACCCCTGGAGGTGGATGAAGAGTCACATGATCCTCATGGAAGGACTTGTGAAACCCTGGAGATGAAGAAAGTGAAGGTGGACTAGAATCTCTCCCTCTGTGAATAACAGCTATCTCAGGCCCAAGGAATTTACTGCATCCTTTTTACATCCTATCTTAGAAGAGCTGTCTGCTCTTTCATTACAGACAGCACATCAGGGACAGGCTGGGACCTGTCCCTGTCCAGGTCTTGCTGCCCAGGTGAGGGCAGACTTGGTGATACTTTGCCAACAAAGGTCCATATAGTCAAAGCTGTGGTTTTTCCAGTAGTCATGTATGGATGTGAGAGTTGGACCATAAAGAAGATTGAGTGCCAAAGAATTGATGCCTTTTAACTGTGGTGCAAGAGAAGACTCTTGAGAGCCTCTTGGACTATAAGGAGATCAAACCAGTCAATCCTAAAGGAAATCAATCCTGAATATTCATTAGAAGGACTAATGCTGAAGCTGAAACTCCAATACTTTGGCCACCTGATGCAAAGAGCCAACTCGTTGGAAAAGGCCCTGACAATGGGGTTAGACTGAAGGCAGGAGGAGAGGGGACAACAGAAGACAAGGTGGCTGGATGGCATCACCGACTCAATGACCATGAACTTGAGCAAGCTCTGGGAGATGGTGAAGGACAGGGAAGCCTAGCGTGCTGTAGTTCATGGGGTCGCAAAGAGTCGGACACAACTGAGCGACTGAACAACAATTGAAAAGTCTTCCTGGAAGGGAAAAAATCCTCCCAAACATCCACAGCAACTAACACTATCCCCAGAAGGAGTAGATTCATTAATTTAGTTTTTCCTCACTCGTTTAGTGATTGCTGAGTGCTACTCCTTGGGCACTGGAGAGGAGAGGTAAAGACAGCAGAGAAGGCCCCTGCAATTGTGCAGCTTCCTGTCTGGTCCAGGGGGAGAACAGAAACACACAAAAACAATCTTATCACCTCTTCTTAAGAAGGACATAAATAGGGCATTATGATAGAAGCAGGAAGGGTAATTGATTCTACACAGCGTATTGTTGTTCAGTCGCTAAGTCGTGTCCTACTGTTTGTGACCCCATGGGCTGCAACATGCCAGGCTTCCCTGTCCTCTACTATCTCCCGGAGTTTGCTCAAGTTCATGTCCACTGAGTTGGTGATGCCATCCAACCATCTCTTCTTATCTCAAGACAAGGTATTATAGGTGACATTTAAGCTTAGATCTCCAAATAGGAAGCAGCTAGCTGGCAGAGCTGGCTATTCAGAGAGGACAAGTGCAAAGGCCCTGAGCTGAGAAAGCTCTTGGCCAGCTGGAAGAGGTAGCAAGGCAGCCAAGAAGGGGCTGGAGGGGAGAGAGTGGAGGGGAGTGTGGTAGGTAAGGTTGGGGGTTGGGTAGACAGTAGACAGATCACTGAAAGGCCTTTCATGTAGTCCATTCTAACAAGTTTAGGTTTTATTTTCTCCTTGAATACCAGCTCCACTGCTTGCTAAGTAGTGTGACCTCGCCTCTTGGAGCCTCTATTTGTTCATCTGTGAAATGGGAATAATAATAGTTATGTCCTAGGACTGGGGTGACGATTATACACCAAATGAACATGAAGAACTTAAGTGCCTGGTAGCTGTTAATTGCCTCCTCTCCTTCTCAAAACTATCCTATTGGATTTGTGACACAATTTTTCAGACACATTTTTTAAAGTCATCCTCATGCTCTCCTTTCCTGTAGTACATGCTCAGTCTCCTCCAAGGGCTTGTCTCTGACACCTGCTTCTGCTGGGTGTGCTTCCCAGGGGAAGTCTCAGATACATTCATCTGTCACCCCTCCCTCCCCCATGAGGGTGACTCTCTACTTTTGTATCTCTGGCCCTACATGTCTCTTGAGCCCCATGAGCCCACTTAGGTAACTTAAGACATCTTCAGGATGTCCCTTGGGCACCTTTAAACCCCATTGACCATCTTCTTTCTGAAACCCATTTCTCTCCTCCTTTTTCTCTAAATCTTGAAGGCTCAGAACCATACCAACGTCTTGGATTCCTGTGTGCTTTCTGCTCCCAGTTGTCGGGTTCTGCTGCACCTTCCTTTGCAGTTTTATTCGTACCTGTCCCCTTCTCTCTATTTCCATTGACAACACTTTCGTGGGGGTAGCAGTCTCTTACCCAAGTGATGGCATTTGTGTGTCGAAAGTCTCTTTTGCCTTTTCCTCCCATCCAGACCAGCTGCTGACCCCCACAGAATTATCCTTCCAAAGCACGGCTCTGATTGTGGCTCTCTGCTCACATTCACAGCTCCCCAGTGCCTTGCACTGCAGTTCCCCCTCCGGCCTGGCCTTGTGTCCTGTTTGGTCAACCTGTCTCCTACTTCATATTCCAGAACTCCCTTCTCACATGCCCTTGCTGGCTATACTCCTCCTTGCTCTCAGCCTCATGTCCCCCCTGCCCCTGGCCAGCCTTTGAGCACTTCAGTCCAGCCTACAGAGCACTCCCTTCTCTGAAGCTTTGGTCTCTGTCGCTCCAGCAGCTTCCTCCTCCCACCTTCCCCTTGGCAACCCATCCCCATGGCCACACCTTAGAGTTTGCTTCACCTAAATCCTCCTTTGAAAAGCTCCTCTCTAACCACAGCTCTGAGCGGTTGCTTGTCTCGCTGAGTTACTCCCTCAAAATCTGCTGCTAACCTGCCATCCTTTCTTTTCTGCCCATTTGTCAGCCTAGCCTCCCCTGACCTTCACTTTCTTACTCTTCTCTGGAGCCTGTCCTCTGTCTTTGCAGCCGTGTTCAGCAGCTTCTCAAAGCCACAACTTTAGGCCAGCCTCACCTTGGGAAATCTGACTCTCACTCTGCCCCATCCACAAAGCTGCCAGTTTCCACTGGAGAAGGTAGCAGAGCCTGACCAGCTGATCTTGGTACCAAGTTGTGAGAACTCAGTTCTGAGCATCTTTGTGCTGCCAGGACAGTGTTTTAAGAAAGTCTAGCCAGTTTCTGTCCAAGTCGTCCCCAGCCTTTATCGCCTTCTCTACCCTTCAGTCCCTTACCTTTAAGCAGCTGTCCTACTTCTCAGGAAAACTGGTATCATCAGCTCTGTTTCTTTTCGTTTTCTCAACCTAATTTCTGGGCAAGATAATCTCTATACTCCTTGCTCCCTGGCTTCACCTTCCTCATTCCCAACCTGCTGTAACCTGACTCCATTCCACTGTGCCAGTAGAGATGCTTTTTTTTTTTTTTTTGGTGTCATGGGGGCCTCAGAGTTATCCAAGACCATGGCTGCCTTTGCATCCTTGTCTGCTTGGCCTCTTTCTGACACTGGACATGGCAGATCATTATCTCCCTGAAACTCCTCTCCTGAGAGAGGCACCTAAGTGTAGCCCATGAGCTCTGGTTCTTGAGGGAAGGGAAAATATAGGTTATGCTTCTTTACAAGAAATTGTAAACCTGAGTATTTACAGGTCCAGACTCTTCCTGTTTTTTCATATTTTTTGGCAAGAAGGCTTTCTGTAAAGAGCACATCATTGACCTTTTTCTGCTGCTGAGCTTAGCAACAGGTGGAGTGGCATGGATTTATGATGCCTTCTTGTGCTGCAGGAGCCTCTTGTCTTTTACCTTATAGATTTACTCCAGGGCTCCAGATCATATCAAATGACACTGTTCGCTAGAATTTAGCCGTACATCACAGCACTACAAAGCTTTTCCACTTGCAAAGCAGTTTTGCATCCAGTATCTCATTGGATTCTGACAATAACTCTAGGGGGCAATCAGGGCTGGCATGGTCAACTGTACTTTACAGATGAGGAAACTAAGGCTTAATTGGGATAAAGGACTTGCCTGGAATTTCACAGGGATAAATGTAAGAATACAAGAATGTTCAAAACCAGCAGGCCCAAATGTTGTTGCCAGTTGTTTGAGGACTTCAATACAGACAGACAGTGACCCTCAGAAATATATAAAATCCATTGTGTCTCCAACCACATAATTTCTTCAATACTTAGTATTGGGTGTTAAGGATATAAGGATGGCTCAAATAGTCTTACTTTCATTTTCAAAAGAAATTTTACCTGAAACATTTAAGGTAGACAGCAGCATTGCTTAGTATTTATGAATTTATTATTTTAGAACTTCACATTTTAATGTTTGCTTATTAAAAGGGTCTCAGTTAGTTTGCTGATACCATGAAGCTCTTTTGATAGATGTATTAGTTTGAAATTCAGCGTTAAGTATGGTGTTATTGTTCAGTTGCTCAGTCGTCGACTCTTTGTGACCCTGTGGACTGTAGCACGCCAGGCTTCCCTGTCCTTCACCATCTCCTGGAGCTTGCTCAAACTCATGTCCATTGAATTGGTGATACCATCCAATCATCTTCTCCTCTGGCATCCCCTTCTCCTCCTGCCCTCAATCTTTCCCAGCATCAGGGTCTTTTCTAATGAATTGGCTCTTTGCATCAGGTGGCTGAGCTTCAGCTTCAGCATCAGTCCTTCTAATGAATATTCAGGATTGATTTCCTTTAGGATTGACTGGTTTGACCTTGCAGTCCAAGAGACTCTCAAGAGCCTTCTCCGACACCACAGCTCAAAAGCATCAATTCTTTGGCATTCAACCTTTTTTATGGTCAAACTCTTACATCCGTACATGACTACTGGAAAAACCTTAAGTGTGGCACTCACAGCCTTATATCAGATTTAGCATCTAATTTATTTTGTTTTATTTACACAGATTTAAAATAGGGTTTCAAGTAAAATAATTTTTTAACAGCTTGTTTTGCAATCTCTCCAATCATAGTAATCCAGAAACTTGACATATAGTAGGTTCGGTTCAGTTAAGTTCAGTCGCTCAGTCATGTCCAACTCTTTGCAACCCCATGAATCTCACCATGCCAGGCCTCCCTGTCCATCACCAACTCCTGGAGTTCACTCAGACTCACGTCCATCGAGTCAGTGATGCCATCCAGCCATCTCATCCTCTGTCATCCCCTTCCCCTCTTGCCCCCAATCCCTCCCAGCATCAGAGTCTTTTTCATTGAGTCACCTCTTCGCATGAGGTGGCCAAAGTACTGGAGTTTCAGCTTTAGCATCATTCCTTCCAACGAAATCCCAGGGCTGATCTCCTTCAGAATGGACTGGTTGGATCTCCTTGCAGTCCAAGGGACTCTCAAGAGTCTTCTCCAGCAACACAGTTCAAAAGCATCAATTCTTCAGCTCTCAGCTTTCTTCACAGTCTGACTTTCGCATCCATACATGACCATTGGAAAAACCATAGCCTTGACTAGACGGACCTTTGTTGGCCAAGTAATGTCTCTGCTTTTGAATATGCTATCTAGGTTGGTCGTAACTTTCCTTCCAAGGAGTAAGCGTCTTTTAATTTCATGGCTGCAATCACCATCTGCAGTGATTTTGGAGCCCCCAAAATAAAGTCTGACACTGTTTCCCCATCTATTTCCCATGAAGTGATGGGACCAGATGCCATGAGCATCGTTTTCTGAATGTTGAGCTTTAAGCCAACCTTTTCACTCTCCACTTTCACTTTCATCAAGAGGCTTTTTAGTTCCTCTTCACTTTCTGCCATAAGGGTGGTGTCATTTGCATATCTGAGGTTATTGATATTTCTCCCGGCAATCTTGATTCCAGCTTGTGCTTCTTCCAGCCCAGCGTTTCTCATGATCTACTCTGCATATACGTTAAATAAGCAGCGTGACATTATACAGCCTTGACGTACTGCTTTCCCTATTTGGAACCAGTCTGTTGTTCCATGTTCAGTTCTAACTGTTGCTTCCTGACATGCATATAGGTTTCTCAAGAGGTAGGTCAGGTGATCTGGTATTCCCATCTCTTTCAGAATTTTCCACAGTTTATTGTGATCCACACAGTCAAAGGCTTTGGCATAGTCAATAAAGCAGAAATAGATGTTTTTCTGGAACTCTCTCACTTTTTTGATGATCCAGTGGATGTTGGCAATTTGATCTCTGGTTCCTCTGCCTTTTCTAAAACCAGCTTGAACATCTAGAAGTTCACAGTTCACATATTGTTGAAGTCTGGCTTGGAGAATTTTGAGCATTACTTTACTAGCATGTGAGATGAGTGCAATTGTGCAGTAGTCTGAGCATTCTTTGGCATTGCCTTTCTTTGTGATTGAAATGAAAACTCACCTTTTCCAGTCCTGTGGCCACTGCTGAGTTTTCCAAATTTGCTGGCATATTGAGTGCAGCACTTTCACGGCATCATCTTTCAGGATTTGAAATAGCTCAACTGGAATTCCATCACCTCCACTAGCTTTGTTCGTAGTGATGCTTTCTAAGGCCCACTTGACTTCACATTCCAGGATGTCTGGCTCTAGGTGAGGGATCATACCATCATGATCATCTTGGTTGTGAAGATCTTTTTGTACAGTTCTTCTGTGTATTCTTGCCACCTCTTCTTAATATCTTCTGCTTCTGTTAGGCCCATACCATTTCTGTCCTTTATCGAGCCAATCTTTGCATGAAATGTTCCCTTGGTATCTCTAATTTTCTTGAAGAGATCTCTAGTCTTTCCCATTCTGTTGTTTTCCTCTATTTCTTTGCATTGATCACTGTGGAAGGCTTTCTTATCTCTCCTTGCTATTCTTTGGCACTCTGCATTCAGATGCTTATATCTTTCCTTTTCTCCTTTGCTTTTCGCTTCTCTTCTTTTCACAGCTATTTGTAAGGCCTCCTCAGACAGCCATTTTGCTTTTTTACATTTCTTTTCCATGGGGATGGTCTTGATCCCTGTCTCCTGTACAATGTCACGAACCTCATTCCATAGTTCATCAGACACTCTATCAGATCTAGTCCCTTAAATCTATTTCTCACTTCTACTGTATAATCATGAGGGATTTGATTTAGGTCATACCTGAATGGTCTAGTTGTTTTCCCTACTTTCTTCAATTTCAGTCTGAATTTGGCAATAAGGAGTTCATGATCTGAGCCACAGTCAGCTCCTGGTCTTGTTTTTGTTGACTGTATAGAGCTTCTCCATCTTTGGCTGCAAAGAATATAATCGATCTGATTTCGGTGTTGACCATCTGGTGATGTCCATGTGTAGAGTCTTTTCTTGTGTTGTTGGAAGAGGGTGTTTGCTATGACCAGTGCATTTTCTTGGCAAAACTCTATTAGTCTTTGCCCTGCTTCATTCCGTATTCCAAGGCCAAATTTGCCTGTTACCCCAGCTGTTTCTTGACTTCCTACTTTTGCATTCCAGTCCCCTATAATGAAAAGGACATCTTTTTTGGGTGTTAGTTCTAAAAGGTCTTGTAGGTCTTCACAGAACCGTTCAACTTCAGCTTCTTCAGCATTACTGGTTGGGGCATAGACTTGGATTACTGTGATATTGAATGGTTTGCCTTGGAAACGAACAGAGATCATTCTGTCGTTTTTGAGATTGCATCCAAGTACTGCATTTTGGACTCTTTTGTTGACCATGATGGCCACTCCATTTCTTCTGAGGGATTCCTGCCTGCAATAGTAGATATAATGGTCCTCTGAGTTAAATTCACCCATTCCAGTCCATTTTAGTTCACTGATCCCTAGAATGTCAACATTCACTCTTGCCATTTCTTGTTTGACCACTTCCAATTTTTTCTTGATTGATGGACCTGACATTCCAGGTTCCTATGCAATATTGCTCTTTACAGCATCGGACCTTGCTTCTATCACCAGACACATCCACAGCTGGGTATTGTTTTTGCTTTGGCTCTATCCCTTCATTCTTTCTGTAGTTATTTCTCCACTGATCTCCAGTAGCATATTGGGCACCTACTAACCTGGGGAGTTCCTCTTTCAGTATCCTATCGTTTTGCCTTTTCATACTGTTCATGGGGTTCTCAAGGCAAGAATACTGAAGTGGTTTGCCATTCCCTTCTCCAGTGGACCACATTCTGTCAGACCTCTTCACCATGACCCGCCCATCTTAGGAGGTCCCACGGGCATGGCTTAGTTTCATTGAGTTGGACAAGGCTGTGGTCCATGTGATTAGATTGACTAGTTTTCTGTGATTATGGTTTCAGTATGTCTTCCCTCTGATGCCCTCTTGCAACACTTACCATCTTATTTGGGTTTCTCTTACCTTGGACATGGGGGTATCTCTTCACGGCTGCTCCAGCAAAGCGCTGCTGCTGGTCCTTACCTTGGAAGAGGGGTATCTCCTCACCACCACCCCTCCTGACCTTGAACGTGGAATAGCTCCTCTAGGCCCTCCTGCGCTCACGCAGCCACTGCTCCTTGGACGTGGGGTTGCTCCTCCCAGCCACCACTCCTGGAGGCCATGGGGTAGCTGCTCCCAGCTGCCCCCCCTGGCCTCAGATGTGGGGTAGCTCCTCTCGGCTGCTCCTGCGCTGTCGCAGCCTGGCACTCTCGGCCATAGCGAGATATAGTAGGTAGATACATCCAATTTGCTTTAAGATTCAACTTTGAAACTGAAATTTTCTAATCTGTAGAATGAAGGTAATATTTACCCTGTTCAAAGAGTTGTAAATAGGAAATGGTTTACCATAACAGGGCGCTGCAACCTTGTAAACCTTCAGCAAATGGTCACTGTTACTGTTCTGCCCTACAGCTTTAAGGGAAGGGTTGATACTGTCCCACATGCTAAGGATTCATAGCAGTGTTTGTGTAGTATGGGTTTTGTTTGTTTTTTGTGGTTGCATCCTTTTTCTCTTTTTTCTTAGAGCAGTTTTTGGTTCACAGCAAAATTGAAGGAAAGGCATAGAGATTTCCCATATACTCCCTACACCCACACGTCCATAGCCTCCCCACGATCAATAGTCATCCAAAGTGATTATGACATCAGAGCCACCCAAAGTTTGTAGTTTTCCTTAGTATACCCTAAGGAAAGTATATAAGTATACCCTAAGGAAAGTATATAAGTATACCCTAAGGAAAGTATATAAGTATACCCTAAGGAAAGTATATAACACCCTAAGTATATAACACTTCATTCACAGTGTTATATATTCTATGGGTTTGGGCAAACATGTACAGTTGTGTATCTCTTTACTGCCCTAAAATTTCTCAGTGCTCCATCCATTCTTCCTGCCTTTTCATCCTATCCCCTTGATTCTCCTGGCAACCACTAATCTCTTTTACTATCTTCATAGTTTTTTGACTTTTTTTTTCAGAAGTTCTTATAGTTGGAATCACATAGTAGGTAGCCTTTTAACACTGGCTTCTTTCACTTAGTTATATGCATTTAAGATGCCTACATACCTTTTCACAGCTTGATAGTTCACTTCTTTTTAGTGCTGATTGTCTGGATGTACCACAGTTTATTATATACCATTCATGTACTGATCAAGATCAGATCAGTTGCTCAGTCGTGTCTGACTCTTTGCGACCCCATGAATCACAGCACACCAGGCCTCCCTGTCCATCACCAACTCCTGGAGTTCACTCAGACTCACGTCCATCGAGTCAGTGATGCCATCCAGCCATCTCATCCTCTGTCGTCCCCTTCTCCTCCTGCCCCCAATCCCTCCCAGCATCAGAGTCTTTTCCAATGAGTCAACTCTTCGCATGAGGTGGCCAAAGTACTGGAGTTTCAGCTTTAGCATCATTCCTTGCAAAGAAATTCCAGGGCTGATCTCCTTCAGAATGGACTGGTTGGATCTCCTTGCAGTCCAGGGGACTCTCAAGAGACTTCTCCAACACTACAGTTCAAAAGCATCAATTCTTTGGCGCTCAGCCTTCTTCACAATCCAGCTCTCACATCCATACATGACCACAGGAAAGACCATAGCCTTGACTAGACGAACCTTTGTTGGCAAAGTAATGTCTCTGCTTTTGAATATGCTATCTAGGCTGGTCATAACTGAAGAACATCTTATTTCCTTCCAAGTTTTGCAATGATGAAAAAACTGCTATAAATATTCATATGCAGGTTTTTGGACATAAACTTTCTTCTTCTTTGAGTAAATACCGAGGAGCTTGATTGCAGGATTGTATGGTAAGAGTGTGTTTAGTTTTGTAAGAAACTGATAAACTGTCTTTCAACGTGGCTGTGCCCTTTTTCATTCATTCCTGTCAGCAGTGAATGAGCGTTCCTGTTGCTCCACATGCTCACCAGCATTTGATGTTGTCAGTGTTCTGGATTTTGGCCATTCTGATAGATATGTGTTTGCAGTTCCCTGATGACATATGAGGTGGAACATCTTTTCATATGCTTATTTTCCTTCTGTACTGTTATGAGGTTTTTTAATCTTTAGGTATCTGTGAACTTGGAAGGCAGGGGCAGGGGGAATTCTTATTTTCACTAACCTCTAACTGAAATGTAGCATTTCTCCCATTTGTGAGTGTGGTACTTGTGCTTTGTCACCCATAGAAATCACAGATATTTTCGTTTATCCTTACAGTTGTAGATATCTCAATCTCTGGTTTACACATCACTATTTGGAAACTATTTAAGGCCTTAGACCTGCAGCTAAGTCTAAGGTCATCATTATTTAATAATATATTATGAGATATGTTAAGTGTGTTAACATTTTATCTCATGCATTTAAAGATTGAGAAAGTTTTCATAAACTTCATTGGGTTGCCAGAGTAACCCAGGGCACAGACATGGTCAAGGGCCCCTCGGCCGATGTCACAGACCTGGGAACTAGGGACCAAGAGCTGTGTGAGGCCTGCCTGTGTGCAGCCAGTGTGGGGACGGTATGCTGGGAAGAGCCTGGGGCAGGACCTGAGTCAAATCTCTGCCCCTTCATTTAGTTTACAACCCTGGGCCAATTACTTGAGTGGTTTGATTCCCAATGTCCTTCCTTATCTGCAAAGCAGTGATATTAACACATACTTTACTGGCTTTAACAGGCAAAGAATCATTTCTTGCACATTGGAAGTCTTCAAGAACGTAAATTCCCCTCTCCTTTCCTCCTTGCTCTGTTTCCTCTTGTGTGACATAAGAGTCTCAGTAGAAGTCTTCTCTGAGTTCTCTCTTAAATTTGTTGTTATCCTGAATCTTACAATCAAGGCAAACCAGGTGGTCCATTGCTGTGGAATCGGAGCTGGTGTCTTCATGCCCCTGGCACTGCCAGTCTCCATTCCTGGAGCAGCAGGGAGTACCAGCATCCTCAGACCTTTCCCGCCCCTTCCGCTCTCCACCTGGGCTTTTCCTGGCTCCCCTCCAGGCTGAGCTCATGGGTTGGGAATGCGTAGGCAGAGCTGCTCCCTGAGTGCCTGAGAGAGGGCCGTTGGTGTAACATGTTCTAAGAGCATTCTCTCCACCTCATGTCTGGGACAGCTGATAGCAGACCTGGGAAACCCATTAATCAACATCCTCAGTGGCTCAGCAGAGCCCACCTTCCCCGCTTGGCCATCTGTTGTTTCAAGCTGGCTGTTCTTAGATGGAAAAAATGTAGCCTATTGTTGTCTTGGCGAGAAGGTGCTAAGGTGACAAAATGCTTCTCTGTACAGGAAGTTAGGAGTATGGGGGTAGATGGCTCGATGCCATCATGGAACCATATCCTGCTCCTTTTTTTTTTTTCCCCTTAATTAGGCTCTGAATATAAAAAGGGTTTGTGGTTCCTGGGTTCAGATGACACGTAATTGTGGGTTTTTTTTCTTTCCATTGTTGAACCGCCCTGGACCTGGGAAACATGTTCTATTCCAATTCAGTTTTCAAAATAGGTGAAAACCTATGGTGTAAAATCTGGCTAATTGCTGCACTATTCCTTAAGACAATTGCTAGAGTCTTGGCCCAGTGGGCAACCATTTGGAGCACAGCCAGAAAGGACTGTCATCCCTACTCTGCATGTTCGCTTCCCTGTCCCAGACCCAATATGGCGCCTCCACTCCAGTTCTGAGCCCAGAACTAACCACCTCTGCTCTGCCTCAGCCTGCAAGAGAACTGAGATGGAGTTTCTGAGACTGAGCTGAGCCAGTCTCATGTGTCTTGTCCTTTAAATATCACTGGGAAGATGCTGGCTGGGGACTGTTGAAGTGAGAGGGATCTTCCTGCCCTGGCACATAGGAGAGTTAGGTGTACCAAGGGCTCCACTGAGATAGAAGCCCTTCAGGCTGTCACTTCTTTATGCCAAGAAGTGAGGCAGTGGTGTGCCTGTGGTGCTGTGCCTGGACAGCCTGGTCTTTGAGTTCAGACCAACCTAGGTTTGCATCTCAGTTTTAGCTGTGTGACCTTCAGCATCTTACTTAACCTCTCTGGCCCTCCATTTCCTCAGTTGTAAACCGGGTATAATAATAGTACTCAGGTCACAGGGTGATTGTGAGACCTACATAAATTAATATATGTAGAGCACTTAGAGTGAGGTTATTTTCTTGGTCGTTATTACTGTTTGTCAGGGTGAACGGGATCTAGATAGTGGGGGTGTTTATCCCTCTGCCTCCCTGACCTGGGAGCTGCTTCTTGTTCACTTTTCCCCCAGTGGTTAACTGTGGGTGTCTGTGTCCCAGAGGGAGGGCTCCACTATGGACCTTAACCACTGGCCTCATAGCCCATAGAGACTGCAGAGTTGGTGATCCCGGCTTCTCAGAAATTCCAGCCCAGGAGTGGTGGAACTAGGGATGGTGCCAGCCTGCAGTCTGTCTGCAGGGCACCTAGCTCCTGAATGTCCTGCCCTATTGTCTGTCTCAGAGAATGTCTGATATTTGGGTTTTGTGATAAAATTGGCCTCTCTGAGAGGTTTCGCAAATAGATTCCAGACGTTGTAGTAAACCAAGCCTTTCTGTATTTTTACCAACACAAGAATGAGCTTGGGGGAATGACTTCACAGATTCCTCTCATCAGTCTGCTGGGGAAGGAGGGCTGGGGTGATGTTCACTTTGGTAGTTAACAGCAACAATGGTAACTAACCCAAAGTAGGTTAGTTAGTTGAATTCTGCCATCAAGCGTCAGGGGTTGGTGAGGTTATCTCCCATCTCTCAGCCTCTAGGTGCTCAGAACCTCTCCAGTTCGCTGAGTCTCCTGAATCTCACTGCCTTACGAGTTCACATAGCAGGAGGGGAGAATGCAAGGCTTCACATAATCTAGAGAGTCATCAGAAGAGTAATGTCCTTAGGAAGGGCTCCCCACCTACCACCCCCAAGGCACCTCCTGTTTATACAAGGCTCACAGCAGCGATTAGCTTCTGTTGAATGCATACATATATTTGGGGTCAGGATGGCAGGGTTCTAGAGGCTGGAGATAAAGCAGTGCACTCGAGAAATGGTAACTGCTAGAATAAAAACCATTGCTATTACCATGTGCTATAGAGAACAGTGAAGAAACAGCCTCACTTCCCTGGTTCAAGAGAACATTCCCATGTTGCCCACATTCTTTCCCTCTTGTTCTAAGCCTCTCATGCCTCCTTTCCATCCAGATGACAGAGGCTGGTCATCTGTGAACCTCCCGCTGCTGTGCTGGCCAGGGCGGGGGACAGGGCTGGGGTCTGAGCTTCCTGGCAGCTCTCTGATGTGTGCAAATGTTACAGGCACTAATTCCACGGGTGAGCACATTGAGGCCAGAGGAGACCAGGGCACCAAAGTGCAGGAGCACTGTTGGTCTCAGTGCTAGTTAGTGTTCTTGACCACGTGGCTGTGCTCAGCTCTCCCTGGGGAGGCCGTGAGGCTGGCCCAGCCCATAGAGTGTGTTTAAAGGAGAAGCTGTGGGATATCTGAGAGCCTGGGAGAGACTGGCACGCCACGCCTCTTCCCTGACAGGCTTCCTCTAAACTGCTTCAACCCCAACTGCTTGCACCCCAACCCCCACCTATGGTCATGTTTCTAAAACACCACCAAAGACTTGGACATTCTGCGCCTTCTTCAGGGTATCCCAGGTGCCTCCAAGGCACATAGTGGGTGCTTAGCACAGGAGCCCTCGAACTAGAAGGTGGACCCAGTGGCTCTGAGTGGGTCCCCGGTTCCTGGCACTGTTAGGGCTTTCCTTTCTTCCTTACTTAGGAGGGAAGTGGAAGTCCTCAAGCCAGCAGCAGGGGGAGGCTCTCCTTTAAGGGATTAACTGGGGTCTGCCCTTGAAACTGTGACAGGCAGTGAAGAGGTCTCAAGTGCTTACAAACTAGGTTTTGAAAAACAGACAAGACCTTACCTACACAGAGTTGAAGCAGAAGTTAGACATGGCTTTTTGGAAGATGGGTTGGGGGTGGGAGGTGTTTAGTTGAATAAGAACTCTGAGACTAGAAAGAACACTGTAGGTAGGTCCATAAGTTTGTCTGGAGGATGATGTAATCGGAAACACCCAGTCACCTCTACCAGTCATTTATAATAACAACTATCATTTGTTAAAAAGCTTTATAATTGACTCTTTTCACATGTACTGCATGTGTATGTAAATACTATATAGAATCTTCCCCTTTAAGGTTATTGAACATACACACACCTTCCTGCCTGTTACATAGTGGAAAGAACCCAGGTTGCCTTGCAGTCTCTGGGCCTCAGTTAACCCATTTGCAAAATATAGGTGACAGGCTCGATTGGGAACTTTGGTATAGGGATGTGCCTCTCACCAGCTTGGTGCTGTGTTGGAACGTGGAGAATAGGAGCTGGTTGGCTCTGAGAGTGCTAGGTATTTAGGGGTGCCTGGTACAGTTGATGGGAACCTAGGCATCAGCTAAGGGACGTTCTCTTCTGGAGCTGCCCACTCAGAAGGGGGCATCTGCCTCTTCCTAGAGGCAGACAGGAGAGGCTCAGGACCCAAGGTCCATGGGCAGCTGGGCTGTGTACCAGGCTGCCTTCTTATACCTCTTCAAGGTGATCTGATGGGGTCCGTAAAAATGCACTGCCATAGGAATTCTCATCAAGTGGAGCCACTGAGGGGTGAGTCGTGATACTCCTCAGAGAATGTGAGAGACCAGTGATGACCAATGCACAACCCTGACTGCGAGAGTAGAGATGGACAGCACTTCCCTGCCCTCCACCCGAGGCTGGAGCAGGGGTATCAACTCTGCCATCCCCTTTGCTCTCCTCCACAGCCAGGGTGAGGGTGAGGGGTGGGGGGCAGAATCCAGGTCCCCTGGTTCCTTTGTTTGTATTCCTCTGTCCCATTCCTGCTCCATTTATCTTCTTCCTTCCTCTCTTTAATCCCATGGAGCTGTTTGCTTTATCATTGTAGTTTTTGTTTCTTGTTCCATGTATAAAACATTGATGAGCTAGCTGTTTTCATATTCAAGGAGGGACCATCTCTAAATCTTATTTTTGAATTATGTGCTTCAGGTTTTTTAAATGTTTTTTCTTTAAATAATTAGTGGCGCATCCTAGTCCTGGCCCTTTCCAGCAGTGTGGTCCTGTGTCTCCGTCCATACAGTGGGAATGGTAATGCCCCTCTCAGAACAGCAGTGGCCTATTGAGTGAATAAATGAAGTCTAGACAGCCACAAGTCCTCAGCCCTTCCATTTGAATTGCCCCCAAAGATATGTTGATCATTACTGAGTGGTTCCAGGCCTTGGTTTTTCTGCATCTGACTAAAGACTGACTCAGACGCTGTGGTTTAGAGGGCTTTGTTTCAGCGGTTACTTGGGCTGGAATCAGCCCTGTGTCAGCAGCTGCTGGTAGAGGTGACTGGGCGTTTCCCGATTACAGATGAGTTGTCTGTCTCTGTCTTACTCCTCGGGTGGCTGCCTCCCTGGAAGCTAGTAACTCCCATTGTCTGCGTGGGTGGGCATCCCAGGACCCTCTCTCAGGTTTCCCTTCCACCCCTCTTAAACAGGTGCCTGCCTCTACTCCCACTTGCCCTACCCATCCCATGGAGTAGGTGGGTTGCTGGTGGGCAGGGACAGTTCTCAGAGGCGAAAGGAAAAGCTTGAGCTGCCAACATCTACATTGTGCCCTCTGACCACTGTTCAGTGTTGCCCTTGGTCCCTCTGTCTCCACCATTCATAAATGTGGGTGAGGGAGCCTCTTCTTCCCTCTAGATCTGTGCTGTCCAGTATGGGGTGCCACTAGCCACATGGCTTGGGCGCTTGAAATGTGCCAAGTCCGAACTGAAATGTGCTCTAAGTGTAAAATATGCACCTGATTTCAAAGACTGAATATGGAAAGAAAAAAAAAGATTATATAATAACTTATTATTGCTTTTTGTATGAATGACATATTGAACTAAATTACAGTATTAAAATTAATTTTATCTTTTTCAAAAAAAGTGTGGCTGCCTGAAAATTTTAAATTACATGCATGGCTTACATTATATTTCTGTTGCAGTGGTTCTTAACTGATGGCGATTTTGCCTCCTCTCTAATTATTTAGCAATATTTAGAGACATTTTTGATTGTCATGCTCAGGGGGAAGGGGGATCTAGCTGGGAGAGGCCAGGAATGCTGCTAAACAACCTGCAATTCACAGGACAGGTCCCCACCCCCCAACTATAAAATAAATGATGTAGCCCACGTGTCCATCCACCAAAGTCGAGAAACCCAGTTCTACTGGACACTCTCACTTTGGATGATATAGTCTTGTCTTATGGGCGATGACTCCAAAATTACAGGCCCTGCGGCCGAACAGCATAAATTGCTGGAGTCAGAGACCTGAGACTCTGGCCATTTTGAGTATCTGTTTCCTAATCTGTAAAATAGGCATAAGAATATCTGTTTTACAAGTTTCTAGTTAGGAGTAAATGAGATTGACTTGTAACCTGATATTTAGTAAACCTCCACCAAATAGAAGTTATTATTGTCATTAAAAAAAACGTGTATCTTTTACTCTCTGTATCAACTATTGGGATTTCTACATGCCTTCTGGATTTTTCTGTGATACTTGACATTCAAAAGCTCGAAAACTAAATTTGTAATTTCACCTTTCCTCTTCTCTCCCACTCTCTAAATGTATGATACTTTCTGACTTTCAGTCTTAGCTCACAGTGGCACCACCCTCCTAGTCTTAGAATCTGAGTCAGTTTCACTTCCTCCTCCTACCCTCTCAAAGAATTTTTAATTTGTTAACCTCTTTGGTGAAAGAGGAGAGTGAAAAAGTTGGCTTAAAGCTCAACATTCAGAAAACAAAGATCATGGCATCTGGTCCCATCACTTCATGGGAAATAGATGGGGAAACAGTGTCAGACTTTATTTTGGGGGCTCCAAAATCACTGCAGATGGTGATTGCAGCCATGAAATTAAAAGATGCTTACTCCTTGGAAGGAAAGTTATGACCAACCTAGATAGCATATTGAAAAGTAGAGACATTACTTTGCCAACAAAGGTCCGTCTAGTCAAGGCTATGGTTTTTCCAGTGGTCATGTATGGATGTGAGAGTTGGACTGTGAAGAAGGCTGAGCGCCAAAGAATTGATGCTTTTGAAGTGTGGTGTTGGAGAAGACTTGAGAGTCCCTTGGACTGCAAGGAGATCCAATCAGTCCATTCTAAAGGAGATCAGTCCTGGGTGTTCTTTGGAAGGAATGATGCTAAAGCTGAAACTCCAGTACTTTGGCCACCTCATGCGAAGAGTTGACTCATTGGAGAATACTCTGATGTTGGGAGGGATTGGAGGCAAGAGGAGAAGGGGACAACAGAGGATGAGATGGCTGGATGGCATCACTGACTCGATGGATGTGAGTCTGAGTGAACTCCGGGAGTTGGTGATGGACAGGGAGGCCTGGTGTGCTGTGATTCATGGGGTCGCAAAGAGTTGGACACGACTGAGTAACAACTGAACCTCTTTGGAGTAGGGACGTCTCCTCCAGCCCTCCTCTCTGTTTCAGCCTAGCAGAACATCTTCACCCAGCCTGAGGGCAGCTCCCTTTCAGGCCCTGCCTTGGCTCTTTCCTCTTCCCTCGGTGTGTGATTAGTGAATCCCATCTTACTTAGAAGCCCTCAGCGGTTTGTTGCTTTCTTTTGCTTTTGCTAAAGTGGGAGTACCTGTGGACAGAAAGTGTGACATGCCCATCTTCTAGCCCACTTCCCTAGTTCTCAACATGATGCCTGAGAAAGGGTGTTCCTTGAGTGTCTTCTGAATGAAACACTCTGAATGCATTCAAAATGCATGATGTTGTTGTTGTTTAGTCGCTAAGTCATGTTTGATTCTTTTGCAACCCCAAGAGCTGAAACCTACCGGGCTCCTCTGTCTGTGGGACTTGCCAGGAAAGAATACTGGAGTGGGTTGCCATTTCCTTCTCCAGGGAATCTTCCTGACCCAGGGATTGAACCCATGTCTCTTGTACTGGCAGGCCAGTTCTTTACCACTAAGCCACGTGGGAAGCCCAAATCCATGATATGTATCCTTTCCTCCGTGGTTCTCCAGGTTTCCTCCAGGTCATGCATGGAACTAGAATAGTGATTTCCAAATGCCTTATTTTCCTTTTAATAGATCAGCAGACCTTAACCCGTGTCTTCACCTATCTCTTCACTCCCCGCTGTCCAACCCACACCCAGTGTTTAAGCTGGAAAAGCACTTTGTTTGTTCTCCCTGGAGGGTTACAGCCATGATGTAATACACCTAGATCCCAGAAATCCCATCTTCCATAAGTGGACTTCTGCAGCCAGCCTGAGGGGTGATGCCGCAGTCATTCCGCTGGTCCAGGCCCGCCTCCAGAGAGCAGGGGCCCTCGATGCCCAGGCATGCCTTCTTTCTGGTGGCAGAAATAATTCCCAAGCAGCTCCCAGCAGGCTGTGAGAAGAAGTTTTCCAGAAACATGCTCTTTAAGATGGTCTGATAAAGAAAATATAACGTGTTCCTTGGCAGGTTGCAGACATGGATGGGCAGAATGGTGTAAGGTTGGAGTCTCCCAATGTCTAGACACTGTGACCTATTCAAAGTTTTGAAACATTTTAAATACAAGCCGTTTTACAGTGTAAAGTGACCCACTTGGAAGTTGTCAAGAGCTTCTGAGTTTGCTCCCTTTTGTGGCAGCTATGAGTCCAAACACTGTGCTAGTGAGAAGAGATTCCCTGGCCTGGAAGGCAGGTGAGATCCTAGAAAGAACTCATCTTTCCCCTGTTTTCTGCAAGACCTTAAAGCTCCTTTTCTAGGGAAGGCATCTAAGTGTAAATATTCTGGGGCTTGTCTTCTGGAACTGGGGACCCGTGTCTGGGCATGGGACTTTGCTATGCAGCTGTCTTCTGTGTGTTGGCACTAGAGGTGTATCCCTCCCCCAACAGACAGATCAAGGTGCAGTTGACCAAATGGATCCTCCCTTAGGAAATGCTAAGCTTTGCTGTTACCCTTGGCTTTGTCACATCTCAAGTTTTTCCTCCGAATCTAACTATTCCATTGGTAATAAAAGCCCCATACATTGCATATATTAGATAATATCTTCCCCCCACTTTAAACAAATCCAGAGACACGTCACTGCTCATCAGCATTTCTAATCAGCTGCAGACAATCTGTGTACATTCTAACTTAATGTAATTTGAGGTAAAATTAAGCAAGAGTGATAGTTAATTGTTTGAGCCCCAGATTTGGGCAGGTCTGGGTTTGAAATTTAGTTTTGCCTCTTACCAGATACATGCCTTTGAGCATTGGGACTTTAACTTCATCAGAAATGGGGAGATAAAATAGTTGCTGTCTCATAAGTTAGTTTCTGTCTCATTTAATAAGGAGATATATATAAATCCCCAGGACAGTATCTCAGTAAATATTGGCTATGACACTTGACTCAGCCTCTGTGGGCATCCTGATTTGGGGATAAAAGCATGATTTGATTTTATGCGTTTATTCACTTGGCCAATATTTCATGGCACCTCCTGTGGGTCAGGAATTATGCTGGGCCCTGGGCATCCAGTGCGAGTGAGGGAGAAAAGGCCTCTGCTTTGGTGGAGCTTGCCTTCCAGAGGGAGAGACACACAGTGAACTAGCTGATAAATGAAAGCAAGGCTAGGGTTGTGAAAAGCGCTGTGCAGAAAATGAATGGGGAGATGGAATGGAGCAGATGGGGTAGGGCTGGGGAGTTGTCTCCGAGGAATGGCAAGTCTGAGATGAGACCTGATCACAGAGATCTGAGGGAGGGCATCCCAGACTGCAGGAGCTGCAAGGGGCGCCCATCTGAAAAGGGCCTCTGCGCTCCTGTGAACATCTTCTCCCGCCCCTAAGGAAAAGACAACATGGGGAAGGAGATGTTAGGATAATCTAAGCCTTCTGTTGACAAAATGTCTGAAGTATTTACTGTCTGGCCCCTTACAGAAAAAGTGCACTGACCCTTGATCTAAAGTCTTCTCCAGGTCAAACAGCGAACGTACTTGTGAGCTCAGGGCCAACACGCTGGTGCAGGGGACAGCAGCTGGCTGCCTCCTGGGTACCCAAGTGGGGTTCATCTACCTGCTGAACATTCACTGATAAAGGCAGTATACCTGCCCCAAGGGATGCAAACCCCTCCCAGCCTTTAAACTGGTGGGATCACAGCCTCCACATCCCCTGATGGATTGGACCATGACTCTCACGGGTCCCAACACTGATTTTCACTTCTAGGACTGCTCAGGAAGAAGAGAGGGAGCAGAGGATCTGTTAGTCATTGCTGTTTTTTATTGGCTGCTCATCCTGTGCTAGGCTAGGCCCTTTTGTGAATAATTCCACAGTTTACTAATTCCATCCCTGTAACAACCATAGTTGGTAGGAACTGCTCTAATCCTCTCTTAGGCTGAGTAAAGTGAGGTCAAGAGAAATGACTGTAATAGGCTGCTGTGCTCAAAGGCACACAGCTGATAGATGGCTTGCCAGCTTTAGAACCTGCCCCTTACTTTGTCCCTGGATGTGCTGTTTCTTGCTGGTGTTCCACTGAGGACAGGTAAGTCTTTGCCTGTTTGCATGCCTGAACTAAGCCATGCTTAGTTCATGCTAAGCCACAGTCATTCCGTACCTACCCATAGGGCTAGAGACCCTATAAAAGGAGAATATGAAAGGGGCCAGTGCGTCCTTACAGTATATTCTTAGGTGTATACTTACCCACCACTTCCTTACCAGAGAGTACGGCCGGGTTCTTCGCAGGGTGGTTAACTAGTCCACAGATGTCAGGGGTGGCCTGGTGCTCCTTGGGCTCTCGGCCCAGCTCTGAGCTGGCTGCAGAATCAGCTGCTGGGTTCAGGTAAGTAGTCTCTCCTTTGCTGACCTCAAAGCAATAGGAGTCGATGAACGTGGAGTGAACACCTGGCCTCTTCTCATGCAGATCCATTACCAGGCCCAGGGTGGCCTTTCTGTAGAGGCCAGCCCAGGACAAGGCTGCTGCCCACTGATAAGAGTCAGCCTTGCTGGTGACCACGAGTGATCATGGGATGAGGTAGCACCAGTGGAGGAATGTCATGAGGGAGAGCAAAGGAGCTAGAAATGGACAGTGGGCCCCAACACTTGGGAGAAAAAAATGGCAGTGAGAGCAATGTAAAAGAATACTGGCTACCAGAGTCAAGGACCTGGTAGTGACTGGCTCCTGGCTCTGCCTTTTATTAGCCGTGTGATCTTAGGCAGATCTGAGTTTATGCTCCGGAGCTAGAATCCTGGGTCTGAATGTAAGTTCCTTCTTCTTAATTGTGACGTGACCTTGGGTACTTCATTTAACCAATTCTGTGTCTCGATTCCCTAATCTTGGATTGTTGTTGTCTTTAATAAATTAATACATCTGGAGCATTTAGATCAGTGCTTGACATAGGCAGCCCATTCCAGTATTCTTGCTTGGAGAATCCCAAGGACAGAGGAGCCTGGCGGGCTACCATCCATGGGGTTGCAAAGAGTAGGACACGACTGAGTGACTAACCCTTTCAACTTTCTTTTCTTTGACACAGAGTTAGACTTCAAGAAATGCTAGCTGTATTAAGTTATGTGACCTCTGGATCTCAGTTTCTCAACCATCTACCAGGGAAAGCAATGCTGCTTTCACAATGGAAATAAGCTGGTTTACTTAAAGCACCTGCTGCAGGTCTGACATATGTGACATACCCAGTGAATGCTTCTCCTGAACTCAAGTGGCTCCCAGTCTTGGCACCTGTTGAGTGGAAATGTTTGACCTTGGGTAGATTGACAGCTGCTGGTCCCAGCCCTGGCTGGCTTGTCTGGGCTGGGAAAGTGTAGGTGGGCGCAGAGCCTGTTCTGCTTTTCTCACTGGATTGAGTTACCCATGATGTTGGCCTCTTTCAGATGTTGCTAAGTCCTGGATGGGAAGGAGCATCTTGCCATTGCTGTAGTTTTCCTACCGGGTCCTGCCAGTGCTTGCTGCTCTCACTGCCACCATAACAGATTGGCTCCAGGGGTACCTGGAGTATACTCAGGGCCTGCTGGATACTCTCACCCTCCTTTTTCCCCTAATCATCCCTGAACACTTAACCTGGGTCAGGCTGGTTGCCTGGGGTGCAAAAGTGAATCATACATATCTCTACTTTTGAAGAGGTCACTGGAGGTCAGGTAGACTTGAAAAAAAAAAAAAACTCATTGATAAATGGAGCAGTGGGGGGCATGGGCATTCCCTGCCTGCACCCTCTCTCTCCCTGTCTACCTGCAGTGGTGTCTGGTGGTGGTTTAGTTGCTCAGTCGTCTCTGACTCTTTACAATCCCATGGACTGTATGTAGCCCACCAGGCTCCTTTGTCCATGGGATTTCCCAGGCAAGAATACTAGAGTGGGTTGCCATTTCCTTCTCCAGGGACCTTCCCCACCCAGGGATTGAACTCAGGTCTCCTGCATTGCAGGCAGATTCTTTACCAACTGATTAAAGTCATGGTCCCTGGACCCAGGCACCTGAGTTTGAGTCCTGGATCCAGCTCTTAAAAGTTACAGTTGTGAAATTGGCAGGGTGGTTATGAGTTGTTGTGAATAAAGGACTCTGAGTGCTGGCTATTATCATTGTAATGTTTAAAAGCAAAAGTTCACTAAGCAACTGAAAAGAAAGAGAGAAAGTGATAAATGTGAACTTGTGTATCTATTTCTGGAGGCTAGATTGTGTATCTTAGCTCTACTTTCCCCCTCACATATGGATTATAACTGGCCCTAGAGTTTTCAGCTTTGAATATATCTAGACTCATCTCTGGAGGCTCTTCACGCTATTCCTCCTAAAGGAATATGAGATTCCTAACACCCTATTTTGGAGTCTTGGAAGGGCCATGGCTTTTGCTCTTCCAAAGGAAGGAAGGAGATTCAAGGCAGCTGGCTGGTCAAGCCCTCCCCCCATGACTAGAAATTCCTTACTGATAACTGTGTACACCAAGATGTCAGTCTCAGAGCCCAGGGATAAGAACTTATGAGATCTATTGAAGAAAGACCATTGATGGGGAGAAAACCAATGCTATGAGAAGCAACATGTATTGTAAATTGTCACATCAAATGGTATGTTTAGATGAGTCCATTTTTGTATATAAATTTTACCTAAAAAAAAAAGAAATTAAATAATTATTCTTTATTAACTTATTTTTACTATTGATTTACAGTGTTGTATCATTACTGCTGTACAGCAAAGTGACTTAATTATACATATGGATGCTTTCTTTTTTTCCTTCCACTGTGGTTTATCATAGCATGCTGAATATAGCTCCCTGTGCCACACGGCACCTTGCTGTCTATCCGTCCTGTGTACACCGGTTTGCATCTACTGATCCTAAACTCCCTCTGCTGCTTGCCTCCCCCTTGGCAACCCCCAGCCTCTTCTCTGTGTCCCTGATTCTGGTTCTGTTTCATAGACGGCTTCATTTGTGTTGTATTTTAGATTCTACATACAAATTATATCAGAAGATATTTGTCTTTCTGACTTCAGATAGTAGATTCTCTCTATTTACATCCATTTTCCTGCAAATGGCATTATTTTGTTCTTTTTTACGGCTGAGTAATATTCCATTGTATGTCTGTACCACATCTTCTTTATCCACTTATCTATTGATGGACATTTAAATTGTTTCCATGTTTTGCTGTTGTGAATAGTGCTGGCATGAACATGGGAGTACATGTATCTTTTTGAATTAGAGTTTTGTCTGTAAAATATGCCCAGGAGGGGGATTGCTGAAATGATATGGTAATTCTACTTTTAATTTTCTGAGGAACCTCCATACTGTTTTCCACAGTGGATGCACCAACTTATGTTCCAACTTACAGGCAAGAGAGTAACCTTTTCTCCACACGCTCTCCAACATTTATTTGTAGACTTTTTTAACGATAGCCGTTCTGACCTCTGTGAGATGGTACCTCACTGTCATTTTGTTCTGCATTTCTCTGGTGTTGGAGAAGGCTCTTGAGAGTCCCTTGGACTGCAAGGAGATCCAACCAGTCCATTCTGAAGGAGATCAGCCCTGGGATTTCTTTGGAAGGAATGATGCTAAAGCTGAAACTCCAGTACTTTGGCCACCTCGTGCGAAGAGTTGACTCATTGGAAAAGACTCTGATGCTGAGAGGTATTGGGGGCAGGAGGAGGAGGGTATGACAGAGGATGAGATGGCTGGATGGCATCACTGAGTTGATGGACGTGAGTCTGAGTGAACTCTGGGAGTCGGTGATGGACAGGGAGGCCTGGCATGCTGCGATTCATGGGGTCGCAAAGAGTCGGACATGACTGAGCGACTGAACTGAACTGAATAATTAATGATGCTGAACATCTTTTCGGGTACCTATTGGACAGCTGCATTTTTTCTTTGGAGAAATGTCTCTTTAGGTCTTCTGTCCATTTTTCAGTTGGGTTGCTCATCTTTATGTTGACTTATACAAGTTATTGTATGTTTTGGAACTTAAGCCTTTGTCAATTACAATGTTTGCAAATTTGTTGTTGTTTAGTCACTCAGTCATATCTGACTCTTTGTGACCCCATGGACTATAGCACACCAGGTTTCCCTGTCCTTCATCATCTCCTGAATTTTGCTCAAACTCATGTCCATTGAGTTAGTGATGCCATCCAACCATCGTCCCCTTCTCTTCCTGCATTCAGTCTTTCCCAGCATCAAGGTCTTTTCTTTAATGAGTTGGCTTGTCACATCAGGTGCCCAAATATTAGAGCTTCAGCATCAGTCCTTCCAGTGAACATTCAGGGTTGATATCCTTTAGAATTGACTGGTTTGATCTCCTTGCAATCAAATATTGATTACAAATATTTCTTTCCCATTCTGTAGATTGTTTTTTTGTTTGGTTTATGGTTTCCTTTGCTGTATAAAAGCTTGTAAGTTTAATTAGGTCCATTTGTTTATTTTCATTTTTACTTTTATTGCCTTGGGAAACTGACCATGGGTATAATTTATGTTAGAGAATGTTTTGCCTATGTTCTCTTCTAGGAGTTTTATGGTGATATGTCATATGTTTAAGTCTTTAAGCCATTTGAAGTTTATTTTTGTTTATGGTGAGAGGGTGTGAAAAATTTGAATAAATATTGAACTCTAGTTACTTAGATTTACATCCTGAAATATTTGGGAAGAAATGTACTGATTCAGCAATTTCACTGAAATACACCAAAAATTAAGATCAACTGATGAATAAGTAGAGAGGTAGAAGGATGATAAGACATATGATAAAGCAAGGAGTATAAAATCTAATCATAGAATCTAGGTGGTGGGTATTTGGGTGTTCACTAAAATTCTTTCAATTTTTTAAAATTTATTTTTAAAATTTTATAGTAAGATACTGTCAAAAAATGTTTTAAAGCTACCAGACTGAAAATAGAACCAAGCGAAAAAGCCCATAATGGAAAAATCTTTAAGTAGATACTGGAAATATTTACAGACATTTAAAATAATGCTGGAAAACTGGATGTTAATATAAAGAAAAATAAAAGTAGTCCTTTATATATTCTGCAATATATTTCCTTTTTTTGAATTATAAAAGTTATATATATTTATGTAATAAATGTGTGTGTGTGTATTTAGAAGGATATTGCAGACAGTGGGCAAAGCAAGTGAAAAGACCCTGTGTGTGCTTAGGGAGACCATTGTGGTTGGAGTGCAGAGGTGGGGGCGGGTGGGCAGGAGCTGAAGACAGAAAGGAGATTGAAGGGCAAGATCATGTAGGGTCTTGAGGCCATAATACAGTCTGATTTTGAGTTGTGTGTGCCATGAAAAGCCATCAGGGGTCTTGAACTGGGTGTGATGTGACCGGACTTTAGAAGGGCCACTCCAGTTGCTGTTGGGGGTGTGGAATGTAAGGGGACATGGGGGAAAGCAGGAGGCCAGGTGGTCCTGCGATCAGGGAGGAGGAGGAGGACCGTATCTTGCATCAGAGTGGCAGCATGGAGGATGTGAAACTAATCAGGGGCAGACTCTTTTCTGACGGTAGAGTCAACAGGATTTATTGGCAGGATTGGTTTGAGATAAGAGAAAAGGAATCTAGGTTGACTCCAGATTTTTGGCTCCAGGAGCTGAAAAAGTGGGAAGTGGATAAATATGAACTGAGATGACCGTGACTGGGAGAGGAGCAGGGGGTGGGGGTGGTGGGGGATGATGTGTGATCAAGAGTGTGATTGCAGGTCTGGTTTGACATCTGAGATGCTTATTAGAGCAGCTGAGAATGTCAGCAGGCAGTTTATCCAAGTCCAGAAGTTTAGGGGTTAGAGACAATTTTGAGCATCATCAGAAGATGGTACTTAAAGCCATGGAAAGAGGATGTAAAATAAAGAAGGGAAGAGGATGGAGCTTGAGCCCCAGGTGCTGCCAAGTGTGGAGGTCAGAAAGATGAGGGGAGCTAGTAGAGATGCATGGGTGTCTGTGGCCGAGGTGGAGAAAGGAGATTCCAGAGAGCGAGTCTGTTTCAAATGCTGCAGTGCTGGTTCTCTGCCTCTGCCTTTCTCTCTCCTTACCATCTCTTTTATTGCTCTGGAACTACTTGTCCTAAACTAGTACTTTCATTCTACTCCAAACTCATAACAGCCCAAGTAGGGATGGTGGGGGGAACCATTCAAATCCTTTGATCTGACATCCCAGGCCTTCTACCATCTGGCTCCCTTTCTGTCCCCTGCCTGGTTTCCCTTCAGCCCTTTCTTGTCCCACACAACACCAGGCTCACTTGAGCTCAGCCTGGCCTCCTCGCCCCCTCCAAGTCACCTCCCTCTTTCTCAGCCTGACATTTCTTCTGTCTCTCTTGAGTCCTCAGCCTCAGTTCTCCACTCCTGGACCATCTTCTGATAGGACTTTTTCATAACCAAATTGGTCCCTTCCACACACATCCCCAATAGTTGCAGGTGGTCCCAAGCCATCTAGCATTTCTGGTCCCTGTTTCCCTTTCTCTCCAGTCCCCAATCAGACAGCCTCCTGAGGTTTGGGAACAGGCATCTTCTCTTGCATCTTTTGCCACTCACAGAGGGGACTCAGTGGTCTTACATATCTTAGCTGAGAATGGAACATGCTAATTCATAATAAGGCCCAAGGAAACCTGGAAGAATTTTAATTCATGATCATGATTTCAAGTACAACTCCTGGGATCCAAGGTTTGTTCTAGCCCTAGTCCTGTGACCACAGTCAAATTTACCTTCCCAAACCCCAGTTTTCTCATCTGCCAAATGCCCAGTTCAGGGTTATTATAGGTAAGAAATGAGGTGCCTATCTTACAAAGTGCTTAGCGCTATAAAAGCAGACAGTAAGTGGGAGCTCTGATTTTTATTATTGCTATTATGAAACTGTCTTTACTATTACTCTTCCCGTTATGGGATGGACAGACACCTGCAAAGGTGGGACAGAGTTGGCACTGTTGATGATGTACTTTGGCATCTGAAATGAAAGGAGTTGTGGGCTTACTTGCTGCTGATCTCTAGGGGAGGTTTGGCAGCACACATGCCCAGACTTCAGGGAACTCATGCCTTAAATGAAGGAGATGCGGGAGGTATGAACGGCACCCAGAGGCATGAAGCACAGCCTTGGTGATTGCACTTCTGACTCTCAAGTCCAGGGTCCAACATGAGTGTACTTACATAGCCCAGGGGTAAGATGTTTACAAATGAAACTGTCCCCCAAAATCCAGACCCTAATCTCAGCAGTTACAATTGCTCAAATGGGTCAGAGCACCGGCTCAGGCTGAAAGGGAGGGACAGAGGAATGGAATGTTTCTCAGAGGAATTCGTGTTATTTTTTTGAGAGCAGACAGGGAGAACAGGATATCTTTCTTCATTTCCTCTCTGTAAATTTCTGAGGTTAGTAAGTGGGTAATTGTTACTCAGGAATAGCTGGGTGTGACCCAGATACAGGAGAGTCAGATCAGGGCAGGGTAGGGTAGGGCCCTGTCAAGTCAGATGAGGGTTTGCTCCTCACTGGAGTGGCCTTTGAAGTTGCCGTGGAGAACCCCGTCTGGCCATCCCCACCCCCGCCACACAGAGCTTTCTCCATCCAAGACTATAATCGTAGGTGGCTGCATCTCTCGTGAGCTCCCCTTTCTTGGATTGTGGGGCTGTGAGGGCAGGCCCCTTAGACCAGCGTGTGGGTTATCACCTTGGGTTTGATAACCCTCTGCCCTGTGATTCTGAACGAGCTGTTTGCACTCATGGTAACCCAGTAACAGTCAGGGCCTTCCTGTCTGGGTTTAGATAAGCATCCAGGAAGCACGAGGGCACGTCTCTGGACCCAGAGCACTGCCCGGGGAGCTGGCCAGCAGGCCAGCATGCCGGAGGGCAGCTGCTACCAGGGAGACGGCACCACACGTGACATCGCGTCTCTCAGCTCGCTGCCAGGCCTCCAGAGGCACCAGAGAGGCTGCCAGTGTTCATGCCTGACCCCCCACTGCCCACACCTGCCTGAGTGGCTTCCTGAGAGCTGCAGGGGCTTTAGCACCATCCGGGCTGTAAATTTCCATCACAGGGAAGGACATGAAGTTCAACCGAGACGCAGACTCAGGGCTTCGGTACAGAGGTCCCGTGCACTCAGCCTGAACCTGGCTCCGTTTGGAGGGCCAAGGTGTGCCCTGTGTAGGGAAGGAGTGGAGCCCAAGCTGGCCTCACTTACTCCTCAACACATCCCCTGTGGCCTGGCCTCATGGTCAGGCAAGCAGCTCGGAGCTCAGCCTTTGGACCCACGTGCCCTGGGTTTGTGTCCAAACTTGACCACTTCCTCATTAGGTGACCCATCTTGGGGCAATTTCTGACCCTCCTTTGCCTCCACTTCTTAGCTCAAATATGGGGACAATAATAGTACCCAGAGCAAGTTAACTTTTCAATGCCTCAGTTTCCTCATTTACAAAGTGGAGGTGGTGATGACAGTTACCTCATAGGGCAGCTGGAAAGATGAAATAGATGGAATGATTAGGACAGTGCCTCGCAAGTAGAACATGCTGGGCATGATGTAGTTTAGATTCTATAGTCATCCTTTTCAAGGAGCTGCAGCGCCTGGTTGAGTGAGTTTGTGAATGGCAGACCTTGATCTGCTTGCTCCCTCCAAGTGCTGGCTTTCTGCGCCCCACCTCCCTGGACTGTCTGCATGCAGAGCTCCCAAACAAACTGGAGGCAGAATTCAAAAGCGGAAATCAAGCCTCCAGAATGCTAACCCCTAGCTTAGCCCCTGGGTCTCTCGGCGGCTCCCTTTGGGGACTGATCCCTTTAACATTCTTGGCGCAGTCCCAGCACCTTCCCCTCTGCCCCCCGCCCCCCGCCACTTGTGGGTTGGATGATGCACCATGTCACCGAGAAGTCAGTAGTGCTTTGGGGCTTCCCCTGGGAGGGCACAGGGCTCCTGTCCAGCCCGGTGCCTTGACAGTGGGCAAGGCCTCACATCCCCTCTTCCCATCCTTTGATAAATAAAGGGCTGATTTTTCCATGTGGCGTTTGTCTCTCTCCACAAATGTGGAGGTCTAAGCACGGCCAAGCTTATCTATACAATGGACTTCCTGCTGGTGTTGGATCTACCCCACTCCCCACTGTGTAATAAATTTATGTCGCCTGAGCACACAGATCTGCTGACGTCCGTGATCCTGGTGGCCTTGGCAGACCCCAGCTCCCCCAGCCTGGGTGGGAAATGCAGACGTAAACCCTGGCTGATGTGAATCGAACATCCCCGATTACAGTCAGACAGCCAGAACTGGGTGGGCCTTGAGGGTGTGGGAAGTTCCTTCATCCATCAAATGTTTATTGAGGCCTCTTGTGTGTCAGGCCCCATACCGGACATGGAGATAGCTTTTGAGGAGCTTTTACGCTGGCCTGGGAATCAGATGCACATAATTATAACACACGGAGCTTGGTTCTGGGATGGCACTAAGGACGGAGCCTGCAGGAGGAATGTACAATCTAATTTGGGGCTCAGTCTCAGGGCTGACTTTTAATGAAAAATTTTCATTCCTTGGCATGGAATCCTCAGCAGTGAAGCCCGGATGTATCTGGGAAAGGTAGAGAGTTCCTTTGGGTTGAGTTATCATAATGCTTTGCACACATGATCTGTTTGCACTATGCCCACCATCCAGAGCATCAGCTGTGGGCAGGCCAGGAGAACCCTCTTCTTCGCCTGCTCCTCTGCCCAGGCTCACTGCAGCCGTGGTTTTCAGCTTCTTGTCAGAACTCCGAGTTCCCATGTTAATCATAACAAGTGTGTTCCTGGAGGAACTGGCCAGGCTCCGGCCAGCAAGCCTTCTCTCCTGTCTTGATAACATCTGTACCAAATTTTCTCCCTTTATGTAATTAGGCCTGTTGGTATTTGCTTTGAGTATGACTGGTGTCTCTGAAATTTCAGGCCCCAAAGTATGAGCTGGGGCCCAGGGTGGTGGGAAAACCAAGCTTTCATTGGTGGGATTTCAGGTTTAGTTGAGAGAGCCAGAGATGGTACAGCAGCTACTGTTTGCATGAGAAATGCACGGCAGCCCCCCAGCTGGTGGGAGTGGGAATCCCTGCCTTACCCTGGGAGCAGCTCTGGGTCAGGCCTGGTAGATGGAAGAATGCAGGGTGCTCGCTTCCTCCCCTCCCTGTCTTTCTTCACCCCACATCCTCCCGCCCCACTCCGTCTGTGGCCCTGGGGTGACAGAACTCAGCAAACAGGAAAAGATGCGCTAACTGCAAAGAAATGCAGTGAATCCAGACTTAACCCCAAAGCCAACCTCAGAGCGCTGGGGTTTGGAGTCTTGCTTTGAGATGCCCGTCATGGTCTGGCTATGTCCGAGCCAGAGGAACTGTTTGGGGTGTGAGATAAAAAGGAGAGCTGGGCTTGGGGGAGTTGGTTCTGTAGTCAGCTCCAACCAGAAAGGAAGCATTAGGTTTTGCCTACCCGCTGCCTGTCTCTGGAGTGAATTGTATCTCAGTGGTGACTTCATTTCCCTTAACAGTTTCCACAAACTCTCTGGACCGTTCCAGTGAGTAAGCCACACTGATTGTGGTGTGGGAGCTTCTGATATGCTTATTTGCAGTTTCCCTTTGGGAGTCTGGAGGCCCCAGATGAGTGATAACTGGATGATGGAACATTTGCTAGGGGAAGGGGAATGCTTTTTTTTTTTTTTTTTAAGATAAGGTTTGATCCCGAGCAGAAGGGATGTTTCCAGACGCCTGTGTGGTGTCAAGCAGTGATGTGTGGGTACAGATCCCCTTCTCTGTGACTCTGGGGGGTATCCCCAGTTAGTTAGACCATCCTCCCAAGTTGAACTCTTGCCTCTTAAAGGTGCTTTGGGACCTGTCTAGGGGTAGGGTGGGCTGCTGCGAGGGGGTCTGTCAGCCAGAATACCGACCGCCACCTTCCTGTTTTTCCTGGAGCAGTGATACTCAGAAGATTTTATTTGAATAGAAGGGCTTTTCCCCAGTATAAGTAGTTGGTTAGGTCATTATGTGTCTTCTCTTCTTTCCTAAACGGCTGTAGCTTTCCTGGGGAAGGATCCTTGTCTTGTTCAGTGTTGTAGGATCCATGGAGACCCAGTTCAGGACTGGAACAGAATCCCATTCCTGTCGCTTCTGCCCACACAGTCCCAGTGCCTTCAGAGCCATGACCATACCCCTTTGCTTGACTTTTCAGACTCTCAGCATCTAATTCCAGATGAATCCTTGTCTCTTTCTTTCCTTTCCCCCAAAGTATCCTTCTCTCCATCCACCTGAACTAACAGGTTAAATGCCAGAGCTGGGATTTAAGCCCAGTCCAGTTTAACTCTGAACCTCACGTCTATCTTACTGTGCCTTCCCTGAGTCCTTCATGGACTTTGCATTCTTCACGGGATTTGGCACAGTGATTGGTGTGGGGTAAACCCACAGGTAATGTACATGGGATGTATGATTGGTGGGTCCTAATAAGTGTTCGATTTGCACTTGCTGGTTAATTTGGGTGCATGTGGGTTTGCTCCCCAGTTACATTGCTGACTAGGGAGGAAGTTCTGTCCACAAGGCTAGAGCCCACTGAGTGTGTCTCTCCTCTCTCCCCTCTTCAGTGTCTCATCATTGGGGGAGGACCATGTGGTCTGCGCACTGCCATTGAACTTGCCTACCTGGGGGCCAAAGTGGTCGTGGTGGAGAAGAGGGACACTTTCTCCCGGAACAACGTGCTGCACCTCTGGCCTTTCACCATCCATGACCTGCGAGGCCTGGGAGCCAAGAAGTTCTATGGGAAGTTTTGTGCCGGTTCCATCGACCATATCAGTGAGTGGAGCCCGTGGTGGCACCCCATCTGGTGAAGGGGCTGACCTGGGGTGGGGTATTTCTCCACATTGTGGAATCCCCAGGATATTCCATCTTGCAAGTCTCTGGGGGCTCCTCACATCCAACCGACAGAATTTAGTGCCAGACCCTGTGCTGTGCCCACTAGGCTGGAAGCACCGTGAGGCCAGGGGCCATGATATGTCTTACCACAGTATCTTTAGGGCATTAAATGGTACCTGACACATAGTAGATGCTCAGTGCACTTCTGTTGAATGAATGAATGGATAAAATATGGTAAACAGAGACAGAGGTAAGTCATATAGTTTACACTCCTAGGGAAATCACTGAGATTTTGTCAACAATAAATTGTGCTGTAATAGAATAATCAGACTTGCCAGAGGCACTTAGAAGAGGGAGTCACATAAAACCACCCAGTGGGCCAGATTGTCAAGGGGTCTCTTGGTTAAAGGAATCTGGGACATGGAGTTGCCAGTCTAGGGAACCAGGGAAGGATTTAGAGCAGAGGAATGACACCGTTGACAGATCCTGCACCAGGTTTCCTTGAGCTTTAGAAAGAGAGAGGCCATCCTGATGGGGGTCCCTCCAGAAAAGGAGGGGGATTGGGAAGGTGGATTTTGGGTCCCGGGCCATCCCTGAATGCTTAGTAGGTGAAGTGAGCACTGAGGCGCCTCCTGCGCTGAAGTTACTTGGGTCTCTCAAGGCAAGATCTGTGCAGGCAGGCTTTGGGAGAGAAGCCTCCCTCCTCCTCATGCTTTACAGGGAAGAGGTCTTTTTTTTTTTTTTTTTTTTTGAATTAATTTGGCTGCACCAGTCACTTACATCACTCGGGATCTTTAACTGTGGCATGTGGGATCTAGTTCCCTGACCAGAGATCAAACCTGGGCCCACAGCATTGGGAACCTGGAGTCTTAGCCACTGGACCACCAGGGAAGGAGTCTTTAGTCATTTTATATACAGCAATCATAACTCAAAAGTCAGGAAGGTTACTACTGTGGGGAGAGTTCAAGGGTTTAAATAGATTTGAGTCTATTTTCTGTGTGACCTGGATCAGATTCTCACCTTCCTCCAGCCCCAGTTTTGTCTCCCCTAAATGTGATCAATGCCTGCATACCAAAAGAGCTGAGAGGATTGAATGAGGTCATGTGTGAAATGTGCTTATAACTATGCCTGGCTGGTCTAAGTGTTCAGGAAGTGCTTTGCATCCAGTGGGGTACATTGAACAAGAAGCAGCCGGGATCCCCAAATTCAAATAAATTCAGAGCTGCAATCTCTCAACCAGTGAGTGGAAGGAGAACCCTGAGACCCATGCTTTTATGAGGACAGGCACTGATGGGAAAAGGGTGTGGGGTTGGGGCAAGAACAACTGGAGAGAATTATCAGCCAGACAGGGTGTAATTTAGTCAGATACAGGAGACCTTACCAGCAGTGGCCCAGGGTTTGTTCCCACCCTGGGATGAGAAAATTCCAAGAGTCCATTGGAAAGAAATTTGGATTTGCCCAGAAGGCTGCAGTGTCAGCTTTCCAGATATTCCTTACCACCCACAGAAGAATGTATGTTGGTACCAGTTTAGAATGACAACATTAAGCACCACTTTCCCATTGAGCCTTCTTGAGAGGCAGAGTTGATCACCAGGAGGCCTCAAGAGGTCTCAGGGCTGCCAGGCTGCCTTTCTAGCCAGGGGGCCTCTCACTGCTCCATTGCCGGGGCCCCCACTTAACCCCTGGTTCTTGTGTGTGGAAACACGGGCAGGACTCTGAAACTGAGATTCAAAGTTCAGAGTGATTGTCATCAAGGGCAGCTCTAACACTTGTGAGAAGGGAGGCAGGGAGAATTTATTGAGTACCTACTGGGTGCTGGAACCAGATAGACTAGGAACCTTGAAACCATGAGGAGGAGCCTACCCGCCCCCATGGCCTATTTCCTGGCATGGATTCTTTAAGCACCAGCCTATTGGCTTCCTTTCAAACTGGCCATGGTCTGCAGCCCCAGCTGTGACCTGGTCTTCAGCTTTGCTCAGCAGTTTTCCACTCGTCCTGTGTCAGCATCCTCCTCCAGCTCCCACCGTGGCTGTCCCAAGCCTCCACCACAGCCTCCTCGTTCTGAGCAGATGGCCTCCCTCCATCCACTTCCCTCCAACGCTCTGCAGAAGAGAAGCCACCGGAGGGAACTCCCCCTGCCAGTCCCTCTCCTTCCTCCTGCACTCTCCTCTCCCCAAGTGCCCGATCCTTCCTCTCACCCCGAAGTCAGAGGCAGAACTGGCCATTTCCTCTCCCACCCTAGAGGCTCTCAGTTTCCTTCTCACCTCATCCCCTGCCCTTGCCTCACTCAACCCCTCCAGTCCTCTGATAGAGCCCATTACTCTCTTCACCCCAAAGTACTCATTCTAGAAAGAGGTGACTTAGACTTAGACTTAGACTTAGACTTTGCCTCCACTTTCCACTCATGCCGGCTTCCACTGGGGTCTGATTTCTCCCCAGTACTGTGCTAAAGGGATTCTCTCCAGAAGCGTCCCTACCTCCCATGCCCTGGCCTCCTGCAGTCTTCATATTATCACTCTCTCCACAGGACCTAGTATTCTTGGTCCCTCCTCCCCTGGCTCTCATGACTGCAGCTCAGACCCTGTTCTGCCACCCTGCTGGCCCCAACCACCAGGTCCTGCCCCATTCTGTTTACCCATGTTTCCTCCATTAGATGGGGTTCCATATCTCCTGGGCCTGGTATGGCACTGTGTGATGGTAGATGTTCAATAAATGTTCAAGGAGTGAAGCCCACAAAATGCAGAGGGACCCACAGGTAATCTGAAACTTTGTGCTCTCAGAAATGTATTTGGAGGCATGCCCTTCTGTGCTCAATGGCAGGGGCAAAATGGAAAAACAAAGAGCCACTCGTTGGGAGAGTTTGGGAGAGTGGGTAGGAGGTGGAAAACATGAGTCTAGCTTTGTGGGGAGGATTCCCCACTCCACCCATTACCAGGGATGGCTGAGAGCTTAGGCAGAGTAAGCCATTTACTCTCTGACTGTACGTATTAACTCTTTACTCACTCTCCATTTACTTCTCTTACCATCTTCATCTTGTCAAACCCATAGCCCAGCTCAGGAAGGAGGCAGAAAAGAGAGTCACCCTCATGATAGCGGGTGTCACCCACCTGACAGCTCGAGCACAGCCTTGGAGTCAGACAGATCTGGATCCACATTCCAGTTTTGCTTCTGTGTGAGCCTGAGCAAGTCACTTAGCCCTGTTGAGCCTCAATTTCTCATCTCTAAAACGAGAGTAATTATCCCAAAGGGTCACTGTAAGGGTTAAACGAGAAAGCAGTGGATGGGTTAAATGAGAGAACACAGGGTGCTTGACACATAATTAGTGCTCAGTAATGATCATTATTGGTACAGGCATACCATGGAGAAATTGCAGGTTTGGTTCTAGACCATCACAACAAAGCAAATATTGAATAAAGCAAGTTACATGAATTACAGTGCAGGTAAAAGTGATGTTTACACTATACTGTAGTCTATCTAGTGTATATGCATATGGAATTAGGTGTAAAAAAGCAATGTAAATACCTTAATTTAAAAATATTTTATTTCTAAAAAATGCTAACCATGATCTGAGCCTTCAGTGAGTTGTAATCTTTTTGTAATAGTGAACATCAAAGGTCACTGATCATAGATCACCATAACAAATATAATAATAATGAAAAAGTTTGAAGTATTTCTAGAATTGCCAAAATATGACACAGAGACACAAAATGAGCAAATGCTGTTGGGAAAAATGACACAGGTAGACTTGCTTGACACAGGGTTGCCACAAATCTGCAATTTGTAAAATACATAATATCTAGAAAGTGCAATAAAGCAAAGTGCAATAAAATGAGATACGCCTCTATATTGTTATTCTCAGAAATCATATGGTAATTAGATAGTGTTCTGCATACAAGAGGCACTCAGGCATTGTTAATGATAATTCATCTCTTTCAACTTCCTTTCTAACAGGTATTCGTCAGTTGCAGCTCATCCTGTTCAAGGTGGCCTTGATATTGGGGGTTGAAATTCATGTGAATGTGGAGTTTGTGAAGGTTCTAGAGCCTCCTGAAGATCAAGAAAATCAAAGTACAGTATAATTTTCCTTTTGGTCTAGAAATCAGATATTGTGAAATGGAAACAACATTTGCAACTCCCAGAAGATGATTCTATAATAATTATTCTGGGGCTGTTTGACATAATTCCATCAAAGGATATTTTACAGTTTTGGATCATTGCTGTCATTTTAGGTTTGTTCTTCAGCTCCCAGGGGATTTATTAGAGACATGAGTTTGATCTCTGGGTAGAGGAGGAGATCCCCTGGAGTAGGAAATGACAACCTGCTCCAATGTTCTTGCCTAGAAAATTCCATGGGCAGAGGAATTTGGTGGCCTACAGTCCATGGGGTTGCAGAGTCAGACACAGCTGAACACACACACACACACACACACACACACACACACACACACACACGTTAAACCTGTAATTTGGTTACCCTGTCCCTAGGAGGCAGTAGTCTAAGTAGTAAGTGGGAAAGAGAACATAGATTTGGTTATCTGATAAAATTCATCCACATGCTCTTCAAGCTGTGTGTACACACACACATATGTGGATACACTTATTGTACCTGTATGATATTTTAAAATCTAGTAAAGGAAAATGAAGTTTTGAGAGCAAATGTGAAATAAATGTTTGAAATATTATTTGGCCTATAATATTTTTTAAGCTTTATTGAAAAATAATTTATAAACCATAAAATTCATCCATTTTAGGTATGTCATATTGAGTAATTTTTCTCTTGTTCCTTTTAGTATTTTATAAAAATTTTGATCTTTTGTATTCACCATGGCCAGAGTTTGTTCATGATGCCTCTATATCTTAATATCAAACTCTTCTGCTGCTGGACAGGGCTTTCAATTCTGGGTCCAGTTTTGTGTCAGAGACCTTGTAGTTTCACACATAGGTTACAATCCTGATTTCTCCTGTCCTTTGCCCAGAATATTGACATTTTAGGGGAGACATTAGTTGGCTTTTGTGGCAATATGTGTGATTTGACTTATGTCAAATTATGTGCTCTTAACCTTTCCCAGATCCCTATGTGCTGTGCTTAGTTGCTCAGTTGTTTCTGACTCTTTGCAACACCATGGACTGTAGGCCGCCAGGCTCCTCTGTCCATGGGGATCCTCCAGGCAAGAATACTGGAGTGGGTTGCCATACCCTCTCCAGGGTCTCAAACCAACCCAGGGATCTTCCCAAGGAAGATCAAATCCAGGTCTCCTTCATTGCAGGTAGATGCTTTACCTTCTGAGCCTCCAGGAAAGCCCAAGAATACTGGAGTGGGTAGCCTGTCCCTTCTCCAGAGGATCTTCCAAATCCAGGTGTCAAACCAGGGTATCCTGAACTGCAGGCAGATTCTTTACCAGCTAAGCTACCAGAGAAGCCCTCCCAGATCCCTAGTGTGTGTTAAATTCTAATTATGGGTAACCAGCAAGATTTCACCTGAGAATTGTTTCATAGACTCCCAGCCTTTATAGAAAACAGTAAAACCAGGCATGGAATTGGCACTGCTGATTTACCTTTTCCTGGACTGAACTGAAACTAAGCCAGAAGGACTCCAAATATAAGTGTGAATCTGAACAGTCTGGGTCTTTCCTTTGGAGCCTCTATCTGGGGTGCCTGTACCTGGTGGCATTGTCCATTTCTCATGGCCAACATGGGGCAGGGCATGTAATCACTTTGTCCTTCCATCTCTCACTGCCAACTCATCTCATTTTTCTGTCCTGGCAGAAATTGGCTGGCGGGCAGAATTTCTCCCTGCAGATCACTCTCTGTCAGAATTTGAGTTTGATGTCATCATTGGCGCAGATGGCCGCAGGAACACACTGGAAGGTGATGACTCTTCTTGGGGCTGAGAATGGAGGGATGAGGGTGGGAAAGGGTATATCAAGAAAGGCATGGAGAATGGGTGTAAGATGATAGGTGCCAAAGCTGGGTTGGGGGTCCTGATAGAAGGGCAAACTGCCCTGCCATGCTTGAGGCTGAGCATTTAGAGAAAACCATTTAATTCTCTTTGAAGCTCTGTAATTTGTGAATAGTAGGACCTCTCAGAACATTGCTAAGACTCATATTTAACCATTCTTTTTAAAGGTTAAACATCATGGAAATTAAAAGAAAAAATCAATATACATTTATTGAATACCTGCTAGTGTGCAAGCCAGGGTGCTGAGTACTTTCATACTTCTTCCAACTAAGAGAATCATTTTATACTGTTGATGGTTTTGTTTTACTGTGAAGTATAATACAGTAGAAGTAGGACCTCATCTCTTCTCATAACTTTACAGCATGCTCACTGCTGGGTAGTAAGACAAGTTTAGCCCAAACTGTCAAGGAATAAAACCACACCTCTTTGCTTCTAAGTTTGGAAGCATAACACGTTTTTAGGGGACAATCTAGAATCTATTAGGACCCTTACTTGAAGACCAACTGGTCCCACATGGCATCTCTTGGGCTGAGGACAGGTCTGTTTTTCAAGCTTAACTTGCTCAGAGGCTACAGCCTGCAGATATCTCCCGGGGAGGGCACCTGGGGACAGAACACCCTCCCGGAACTGGGGTTGACCTGCCAGACCTCAGGAAGTGTGGTCCTCCTAGCCAAGGCCCTTCCCTCCTACTATACAGTGCTGCTCCTTTCCTCTCTTCACTTCCACACCCACTCTCCCACCCCAAACAATCAATATTGGATACCTATCAAGAAAATGTTTAAGCTGCCTACCTGAATGTTGTACTGTTAGTTTATGAGGCCATTCTGAAGGTTTGTAAGTCTGAATATAAAAATCCAGGATCCACGCCCACCTTGAGGATGGTTTGACATTTTGTTAACATAAGTAGAGCAGGAAGGGGGAGAACCCATCTGAGCAACTTAAGACCAGGTAAGCAGACGAGAACAGATTTCTCAAATGATACTCTTGGCATCTGGGGCCAGGTAGTTTTTTGTCGTGGGGACTGTCATGTGTTGTAGGATGCTTAGCGGCATCCCTCACCTCTACCCACTAGATACCAGCAGCGCCCTTAGTCGTAGCAACCAGAACCATCTTCACACTTGGCCAAATGCCCACTGGGGGGCAAAATCACCTCCAATTAAAAAATACTAGAGACTATTGGCCATTATTGACCACTTCCACAGAGGTCTAATGAAGAACCAAAATGAGGGAGTGTTGAACAGAAACTCAAGATTTTTAGTCAAAGAGATTTTCGGCAAAGAAGTTTGGAATCACCATGCTAGTGGTAGAGAACCTGCCTGCCAATCCAGGAGACACAGGTTTGATCCCTGGCTTGGGAAGATCCCCCGGAGGGAGGGGCATGGCAACTCCTCTCCAGTATTCTGGCCTGGAGAATCTCCTGCAGGGAGGAGCCTGGAGGGCTACAGTCCATAAGGTCACAAAGAGTGGACTGGAGCGATTTAGCATTAGCAAGAGTCTTAGCATATGCGAAGGGGAGGGGAATCCCCACTGGTGCTGAAGACTGTGGCTATGTCTGCTAGCAAGATAAATGCCTTGAGTTAAGCTAAGTAAACAGCAGTCAGTACCTGGGGCTGGGGTGGAAAGGAAATTCTGGACTGAAGGAAAAGACAAATGGTAAAAAGTGAGAGGATTAGAAGGTGGTGGTCCATTGAAATGGGACCACCTGTTGGTGATCCTTTGTGTAATCGCCTGTGTTATTGTGATTTATAATAAGGCAAATATATCTGGGTCTTTGTCTGTTTTCTGGCACAGCTCCCCAAACCCTTGGAATTTCCTGAGTGGTAAGAGCAAGAGGAGCATCTTTTGTTATGATATTTGTCTGTGGTTCCTGAAAACATTTCAGAGCCATAAATGAGAAATGGCTGTGTTGTTATTCACAAGCTCCTTTCCACCACACCTGAGTGTATGTTAATGAAGTGAGTTTTGGAAAGAGCCTAAGAAAAGGGAGGGGACTGGTTGCCAGGGGAGCCAAAAAAAAAAAATGATTAAAGGATTAGAACTTTTAATCCTATCTCCTGACCTCATGGGAGAGAAGAGGAGCTAGAGATGGCTAGCCCAGTGACCAGTGATTTAATCACTCATGTGTCTGTAATAAAGTCTCCAAAAAAAAAAAAAAAAAACCCCAAAGGAAAGGGTGTGGAGAGCTTCTGGGTTGGTGAACAAGCGGAGGTTTGCAGAGAGTAGAAAGTAGCTTGGAGAGGGTGTGAAAGCTCTGGCTTTCCCTACACCTTGCCTAAGCATCTCTTCCACTCAGCTGATCCTGAGTTGTTTAGTATGATATTCTCTGAGTTCTGAGAGCCACTCTGGAAAATTAATCAAACCTAGGAGGGAGTTGTTGAACCTACAATCTAGAGCTGGTTAGAAGCATTGGTGACGACAAGGGCTTGTAACTGGCATCTGAAATAGACTGTCGGTGGGACTGAGCTCTTAACCTGTGGGGTCTGATCTTATCTCCATGTAGGTAGTGTCAGAATTGAGTTGAAGTGTAGGACATACCACTGCTATCCTGAAATTGCTAGTTGGCGTGTGAGGGAAAAGGAAAAAAAAAAAATCAACCACATTGTAATTGGGTGCAGAATTCTTATGGCCATTAAAAAAGCGATTTCAATGTACACCACTGAAAACTATAAGAACCTCAATTAGTCACTGAACTAAAACAATTGCAAGTTAGAATTCCATCTAACCATTATACATAAATGGAGTGCGTACTAAATGCCAGTCACTGTGGACTGGAGACTGAAAGAGAACTTGTTAAAAAATCTCTGTCCCACAGGAATTCAATCTCATAATTCTACTTATCAAATGGGGAAAAACATGAAAAATGCTAACACAGCAATTTTAATTGTGTAAGTTTAAATTGCATGTGGGTCTTTTATGAGACTACCTTGCAGCAATGTCTGTATCTGCTGCTTCTAAAGATAATCTTTCCATGGGTGGTGGTGAGGGGGAGGGGGCGGTGATTTCAGGATGGTTCTAGGGCATTATATTTATTGTACACTTTATTTCTATTATTATATCAACTCTACCTCAGATCATCAGGCATTAGATTCCAGAGGTTGGGGACCCCTGTTCTAAAGGATGAGCTCTGTGATTGCCCACTGGAGAAGCACACTGTTGTTTTGGAAGCCTACCCAGGATAATTGGTCCTAGAGATCTGGGGGAAGGAACAGATCCCACTGAGAAAGGCCTCCAGTGAATTTCTTCCTCAGGGACAAACCTTAGCATTTCCGTCTGCCTTTATACTCTAGATCCAAAATTCTGGTTTCACTGTCCCATGGGCCATCTGAGAGTAGCTTTCTCAGTAATCTTTTCCAGTTTTCACATCAAATCCAGAAGAAAGACTCACTTTTCCCCTTTTCCTCACACAGGGTTCAGAAGAAAAGAATTCCGTGGGAAGCTGGCTATTGCAATCACCGCCAACTTCATCAACAGAAACAGCACAGCTGAGGCCAAGGTGGAAGAGATTAGCGGTGTGGCTTTCATCTTCAATCAGAAATTTTTTCAGGATCTTAAAGAAGAAACAGGTGGGACCTTCACCTTTCTCCAAACCAGGCTACTGTTCATGCTTCTCTGTTCTGTATAGGGGTTGGAGTGGGGTGGAAGGGGGAGGGGTGGGGGCACTTGGCTTTCCTAGCTCTTGGCACAGAGAGACTCACTCTGGTAAAGTGGAAGCGGGGGTTTCTCTTTAGGATAATAATGGACAGAATTCCTTCAGGGACAGGAAGGATTCTTGAGGGAAATTTCTAGATGTTGTATATGAAAATAGTTAACCTTTTATATAATGGTTAATAGGTAACCATTTATTTAGCCATCTATACTCAGGAGACATTCACTGATTGCCTGTCATATTTGCTGTTGTTCCGTCACCAAGTCGTGTCTGACTCTTTGTGACCCCATAGACTGCACCACACCAGCCCTCTCTGTCTCTTAACCATCTCCTGGAGTTTGCACTCAATTTCATGGGATACACGGTTGAGGTTGATGTGGTCTCCTCCCGATAGTGGCTCCTTGTCTGGGAAGAGACAGCCACATAAACCATCCTAAAACAGGCTAGTGAATCTATGCCCTAAGTCAGTGTGGGGTTCCAGGAGCACTCTGATGAGGAAGCAGTAACCTGTGGGTGGTCCAAAAAGACGCATAGGTGCTTTTATCAGTGTGGCAGCTGCCCTTCCCTCCAGGGATGGTCAGGGATGTAGAGTGTGGGTCATGACACCCAGGGGCATCGGTTGTCTCTCAACCACGGGACTTGAAACGACTCATTCATTTCCTCAACAAATATTCATTGAACATCTACCATCCATCCGTTTTCCAAGGGCATGAGGTAGAGGGGTTGGCAAAACAAACAAAAATCCCTTTTTCGGAGTTTATATTCTATAGGTGTTGTGGGGGTGGGGGGTGACCATCAATAGGCAAATCGATTACTAACATGTCAGGTGGTCTATAAGTATAGTGGAGAAAAAATCATGCAAGGTGAAGGAGAAGAAGGGTGAAACTCCTGTTCCCAGTTGAGTAAAATTCATATTTTTTTCCCTTTCTTTTTAACCTGACTTTGAAATATATATATGTCTCCTTGAAAAGGTAGCGGAACAATGTTAAATAAAACTTTTATACTAAAAATAAATCATTAACACCCAGCAGCACCCAGCACAGGAACACTCATTTTCATGTACTCCTTTTCGGTAATTCTCCACTGGCATCCTTACTTTTTACATGGCGGGCGCTCTCACCATAGTGTCAATACTGTTATTCTGCTTTTCTAATCCAGCATCACATTTTAAATGTTGTCCATTGTGCCCAGTCCTCCTGATGGTCAGGTTTGTTTGGAATAGCTCATGCAGTGAATATATTGTCACTCACTGCTGAAGCCTTTAAACCAGGGCTTGGCAAACCATGACTTGCCATGCATTTTTGTATTGCCTTCAACCTAAAAACAATTTTAATATTTTTAAATGGCTGCAGAAATATCAAAAGAGCAAATTTAAAGGAAAAATAAAAAAGTCATGAATTCAAGTTTCATTGTCCATCAATAGAAGTTTATTAGAATGCAGCCAGGCCGGTTTGTTTACCTTGGTGCCATGAAGGCTTGCAACACAGACCAGATCGCCCTCAAAGCCCAAAATATTTACTCTCTGGCCCTTTACGGTAAAAGTTTGCGGACTTCTGATTCAAACTTTTCAGTTATTTACTGTTACTGATAAAGCTGCTGTCGGATTATTTCTGTAAGGTCCTTTTCTAGGAATGGGATTAGTTATTGAGCCAGACTCTGCCTCTCACTGGCCAGTGATGTGTATCCACTGCGTGACCTTCTGAGTGTCACCACAGTTGCATTATTTTTTTAAAAAATATTTCCTCCCAGCATATTATGCCCTTTTGAATGATTTAAGAATTCTCCAGCCCTCCCTTCCCCTCAAAAACCAAGACAATAAACAAACCACCAAATATAAATTATGCCAGGATGTTGAGTGTGTTTTTCCAAATATTTCAATAAGTTCCTTCACACTTTGTTGCGGTCGTCACCTTTGGCCTTTTTTTTTTTTTTTTGACAACAATGCCCTTACAGAGTGACAGCAGTGAATTTCCTGGATCCTCTGGGGGGCCCTAGGCATGAATGGCTGTTTCCTATTTAACAGTAATAAAGGGGTTTCCATGGTTACCCAGCACGCCTCTGTGATAACTGCTAAGTTGCCTTAAACCTGTTCCTTTTTCTCCTAAGAAACCACACCAGTGGTTCTCAAACTTGAGGGTGAATCAGAATCACCTGTAAGGCCTCTTCAAGCACAGATTGCTGGCCAGAGTTTCCCATTCTGTAGGCTGGAGTCAGGCCCCAGTTACTTGCATTAATAAGTCTTCAGGTGATGGTGCTGGCTAGAGATCCTCCTTTGAGAAACACTGAGCTAAGCTGTTATTTTATGGCATTGTTTTAGATGGAGAAACCTAGCCTAAAAAGTCTTTTGCAGTTGGTGGAAAGTACAAAAAGATAGAATCCAGTCCTCTGAATTGCTCTACCAGAGCCACCTGGGTTTTCACACGTAACAGGAGGATGGTAGAAATGTCTCTTAGGCTTTGGAGAATTCACGTAGCTCTAGCATCTCTGTTCACATGGAGGAAATGGTGGATGGGACTTGGATTCAGACAAACTATGGTTCAAATCCTGGTTCTGTTGCCACTTAACTGCCATGCCATAGACAGCACTGTGCCTTTCTGCAGCATCTGCTCAGCTCTGACTTGGAAATACTGGTCCACAGCCCCGAAGAGCTTTGTGAGTTTTAAAAAGAAATAGAGGCTTAATCGTATTGCATTATATAAATATATCAAATCAGTATGTTGAACACCTTAAACCTGCACAAAGTTATATCTCAACTTAAAAAGAAAATAGTATATTTGTGGGACCACGAAGGCTGTGTTGACTTGGGTAAATTCCGGCACTTGACTCTATCTTTGCCAGCCTTCTATATCTTCAAAATTTGTCTAACACAAATATTTTGCAGATAAACAATGAGACATATAATGAGACAAAGCAGGACCCTAACACACAGTAGGCGCTGAAGAAGTAATATTGTGTCCGTAACCTTCTCTTTCAGGGATTGATCTTGAGAACATTGTTTACTACAAGGACTGCACCCACTATTTTGTCATGACCGCCAAGAAGCAGAGCTTGCTTGACAAAGGTGTCATCATTAATGTACGTATCTCTTATCTCTTGGCTGTGTATCGATCCTGTCTTTCCCTTTGGGACCTGGGCTAGCAGCATCAGCGAGTGTGGGAGTAGAAACTGAGTCGGGGTGGGGGGAAGAGGGACTGTAGAGGAAGGCACCACCCCCCACCAAGTCCTCCTTGGTGGCGCATGAATGTTGGATGAAGGAGCCCACACTAACAATAAGAGGCAGGGGTACTTCTGTAGAGAGCCAGATGGGGGGGTTGCTAAGATTCTCACTCAGGTGTCACTGAGGGTTTTACCACGTGTCTCATTTACCCCTCCCTCCTTTTCTGGGCTGTCACACATAATTTGGAGGCAGATGGTGGTTCATTGTCCTAGTGGGACATGGGCACATACCTGTGAATTTCACTCTGTAGCCCCATTGTCATGGTCTGGGGGAAAGGGTTGTTGTAGTCAAGAAGACTCAAGTTGAATCTTGGCTCTGCCATGTATTAACTCAGGACTGTGACTAAGCTGCTTGTCTTCTCTGAGCCTCAGTCTTCTCATCTGCAGAATAGGAATAATAGTTTCTATCTAAAAGGATTGTTCAGAGGAATGTGTTTTAAAATGTATGCAGAGCACTGACATGTTGCAGGTTTGTAGATTCCCTCCGCAACTTCTCTGCCTGGTTTGCTGCTGCTGCTAAGTCGCGTCAGTCGTGTCGGACTCTGTGCGACCCCATTGATGGTTTGGACACCTGCTTTTTTGCCTTGCTGTCCTTCGGGCCTCTGCTTCCTGCTTTTGCACCTTCCTGCTTATACAGAGAGCAGGGCTGCAAGGAAAGAGCACGTGGAGTGACCGGCCCTGGGCTAACAGCTTCTTTGGTCAGGGTTCAACCCTTCCAGAGCCCTGGTTGCTGCCACCGCTGCTGCTGTGGCCTTAAGATAAGGATCATGCAATCCCAGGTCAGTCTGCTCTCAGGGGGTTGGCCTGTAGCCCAGGCAGCATGGTGACCATTCATTGACGCTTGTCAGAGAAGAATGCGCCTATCCTTATGCCAGCTTGTGCTGGCAGCCAGCTGGGCAGCTTTAGTAACCCAGCCCTCCCCTGGGCCTCCTCTGCATCAGCTCAGGGCTTTGCTGAGAGCCTGAGTTGCTGGACAGGAGGCTGGGAATGGGAGGGGGGATAGTGAATGAAGCCAACTTAGCCCAGTCAGCGGATGTGGGTTTCAACTTCTGGTGCCCCACTACTGACCCGGTCTGGGGGAGGTAAGGCCATGCCCCCTTTTTCCCTCTGCTCCACAGATGTGCCTCCCAAAATTACCTCCTCCATTGGGATGCCTGTGTCAGATCAGATCAGATCAGTCACTCAGTCGTGTCCAACCCTTTGCGACCCCATGAATCGCAGCACACCAGGCCTCCCTGTCCATCACTAACTCCTGGAGTTCACTGAGACTCACGTCCATCGAGTCAGTGATGCCATCCAGCCATCTCATCCTCTGTCATCCCCTTCTCCTCTTGCCCCCAATCCCTCCCAGCATCAGAGTCTTCTCCAATGAGTCAACTCTTGGCATGAGGTGGCCAAAGTACTGGGGTTTCAGCTTTAGCATCATTCCTTCCAAAGAAATCCCAGATAGTGAAGGACTATTTAGGGCCCAAGGTGTAGGTACGGTGGGTACCTTGGCTTGGAAGGAGCTACAGAAGTTCTTCTTAGCCCATCTCTGGGGAGTCAAGCCAAGTTTGAATTAGGGTTCCCATGTCACTGGCTGAAAACTCTGGCCTTCTGGGATGCTGAGGTTCCTCCTGGTCATCCCAGGGTGTTCGTCCTGGCCACAACATGTTGCTCATGGTGACTTGATTTTTTGGCATTGCCAAAGCCCCTCCACACTCCCCTCAGGCTCTGTGCCATGGCACAGGTGGGTGGGAACTTTGAGCTTTGGTCCCATAATTACTGCAGGAACTGGGGGCCCATGGTTGTCCCCATCAAGGCCTTTCTTCTGCCTCAGAGAATCTGGGAGCATCATCTGAGATGGTGCAGAGGGTCCTTGAGATATAAGACATGAACTCTAGAAATTGGAGGCCAGACCGGACATGGGAGAACTAGACACCATTTGGTTCAGGGGTCCTGCATGGAGTCTCCAGGTGTCCAGCCAAGCTCTATAGTATTTGCACAAGCTGAGAGCTGACCTGTCTACCCCAATCTACTTAAATTACCCTTCTTTACTTGCTCCCAGAGGAATGGCAAATCCTGTTTTCCTGTCTCTATATGGGCCAGAATCTTCCTTGAGATACATAATGTGTTGAATGAATGTTGGCTGAATGACTAACTGACCTGCTTACCCATCTATTCCTGCTGATCTCTGGGTCTTTTCCCATGACTACCAAAGGGAGAGTAAAGCTTCTCCTGTAGGAGAAACCTCTGGGCTCTGAGCTGTGTCTGTCCCTCCAGGCCCCTGCCTCTCTGACCTATGAACATGCAGGCTTGGTCTTAACCCCAGTAGAAGGGAACTTGGTGGCCAGGAGTGTGAGATGGATGGATACACATCACAGCTGGTCTCCCTGTGCTGAGTCCGCCCTCATCTGAAGCAGTGAACAGGTGTTGCCTAACCTTCTTTTCTGGTCTACAGCCTCCTTCCACCTCCACACCTTGGGGAACTCTTCTTCCTGTTGGGATTCCCCACTCTTCTCTCATGTTTCCTGCTTCCCTCTCTCCCTCCCCACCTCCGTCTAGGACCCAACTTCTCTTCCCTCAGTTCGGTTCAGTTCAGTCGCTCAGTCGTTTCCGACTCTTTGCAACCCCATGAATCGCAGCACTCCAGGCCTCCCTGTCTATCACCAACTCCTGGAGTTCACTCAGACTCACGTCCATTGAGTCAGTGATGCCATCCAGCCATCTCATCCTCTGTTGTCCCCTTCTCCTCCTGCCCCCAATCCCTCCCAGCATCAGAGTCTTCTCCAATGAGTCAACTCTTCTCTTCCCTAGGCCTATGCAAAATGAGGCCCAAACTCACCTCCTGCCTGTATCGTCATTTGGCTCTCCTTCCTCGGCCCTACCCTTTTTCTTATAGCCCCATTCCCACTTTCTTCCTCTCATCCTGTACTCGCCTGTTTCCTACAAGTCTGTTCTACCATCCACCCTCTCACCTGGGACCTCCAGCCCAGCAAGACCCCTTGGCTCCTCCCAGCAGCCCTGGGGGAGGTGGCTGTCATCCCAGCACAGCGGGGGTCCACCCCTTGGCCAGGTCCCCACAGTCTTGTCTGTGGCATCAGCGCCGGGTGCGGCCTTCATCATACAGTGTCCACATTCATCCATCAACTAGTCCTCCATAACGGTGCTTGTGACACGTTTTGAAGAGGGGATATTTTTGAGATTTCTCCATTCACTCTCCCATATCCTCAGGGAGGAGATGATCTTGTGATCTAAGAGTAGGTATGAGAAAGGAAAGCCAGTAACAGGAGCTCCAGCTGTGACCCGACAAAAGGCTCTTGGGCCAACTCTGGGTTCAATTTAGTTGGCATGGTTTGGATGTGGAAATACTGGAATTTGGGGGAAATCATGGCTGTTGGGAAAATTGCCACAGTAGGTCGCTGTTTGTGGTTGAGACTCTGCCATCTAAGACCTTTGTAAATGCTCATGCTGTTAGTCTTTGGGTGTCAGGGATGCAGTTCAGTACATACTGCAGTTTGGCCGTTGTTATTTATTATAGACTGGAATCTTAGTCATTGTAAACTTCCCAATTCCTAGGCCTTGGGCTCGGGAGCCATGTACACAGTCTCATTCAGTTCTCACATGGTTTTATGGAGTAGAGTTTGTTAATCTCATTTTGCAAACTCAAATTTTACAAATAAGAATACAGAGACTCAGAAAAGTTCAGTAACTTGCCCAAATTTACAGTCAATGCAATCAATAAACAGAGATGGAATTTGACCTGTTGATCTCACTGACGCAAGGCCCATGTTAGTCTTACGCACACTAGTCCTTGCCCCGCGCCCAGGGGGTTTGCATGTACTGTGTCACCTTTCGGGAAAGGTGATCTTTTCATTTCTGTAGCCACACTATGAGCAGATTTGGCTCTGGGAGATGTCCTAGAGATCATCGCCCGTGTCCCTCCAGGGGGGATATCCTAGTCCTCTAAGCTCAGGGTTCTCTACCCTGCAGTGGGAAAGTGCATCATTAACACTGTAAGAGCAAAGCAGGGCCCTCAGGAGCCCTTAGCCTCTTGAGAAAAGGGGTAACTGATCTTGGAGAGAAAGTTTGAGAGTTATGCCAATTACTTGTTTCTTTCTCAGACTTGTTTGACCACTGGCCACAGCATTTCTGGACCACATTAGCTTAGTCCATTGTAAAATCACTCCTACTCACTTGCTTTTTTGTCTTTTAATTTTACTGAACGTTATCATAAGAACCAGCCATATGACATATGCTTCTGTACTTTTGCAGGACCATTATTTACACTGTTCGTTACAACACACTGCTCTCTATCAAAATTCCTATGTCAGACAGTTCTTTTAGAATTTAGTGCCAGGAATAAATTGCCTCCCCTAGGAATTTCTACGCTTCCTTCTTTCTGATAAGGAAAGCCCTGTAACATATCTCATTTCCCTTTTGCCTTGGATGCCAGGAAGCTCAAAGCCAAATGTGATGCTTAATCATAACTCTTAACATTCCAGATGACTGGTTTGGTTCCTCTTTGTTCCCTGGGCCCCAGTTTTCTAGTTCTGTCTCAATTAGCCTTTCTGCAAATCCATTCCAAGTCCTTTTACAAAGAAGTGGATATGACTCCGTGCCCTCTTGAGGGGCAAGTTACTATGCTGTGCTCCTGTTCTTTCCCCCAGGACTATATTGACACAGAGATGCTGCTGTGTGCGGAGAATGTGAACCAGGACAACCTGCTTTCCTACGCACGCGAGGCTGCAGACTTCGCCACCAATTACCAGCTGCCATCTTTAGACTTTGCCATGAACCATTACGGGCAGCCCGATGTGGCCATGTTCGACTTCACCTCCATGTACGCCTCCGAGAATGCGGCCTTGGTGCGCGAGCGGCAGTCACACCAGCTGCTCGTGGCCCTCGTGGGTGACAGCTTGCTTGAGGTACCTCCTGCATTTGGATTCCCCTGCTTCCTGCTGGAAGATAGACCCCCACATTGCTTTTCTAACTGGCAGCATCTGCTGTCCTGAAGGACAGGCTCTCAGCCAATTGGCAGGACTCTGACGAACCCATCCTGGCCTCAGAGCCTGCTCTTTGACTAAATTCAAAGGAGTTAACTCTGCCTGTGTACAGGCAGGAACACTTTCCCTTGCCCCTCTTGTTTCTTCTGGGCTGGCTTCTCGGTTGGAGCACAAAATTAAGCGGCCCTAGTCTGGACTTAATGGGCCATCCTTCTTAGAGTTTGTAGATCCTGAGACTTCTTCCTCCAGTCTGTGGATCTCTGTGGACTTTCAGCATAGAGTTCATATAGGAGCAAGAAGGGAATGTTGGCTCCAAAGTCCATGCCACCTTGCTCGAAATTCTTCCCAGAAAATCTGCAGATGCTAACATTCTTAGATTAAATGAATGCTTTCAGGAGGGGGAAATTTTTATCTTAATGTAAGCACTGACCAAAAAATGTTGATGTATGTATCCCACGTTAGCATCAAATTTCAAACCATGATTTGGGTGCACATGGAACAGTTTAGTTAGAACTTAGCTTCATGAATCCAAGCTTGTTGGATTGTTCATCCCGGGATGCTTGTTCATCCCGGTGTGCAGACTCTGACCCAAGTTCCTTGCATAAGCCCTCAGCACGCCCTCTGCTGCTGTCCCAGTCCTCCTTCCCAGCTTTCTCTCAGCACTCTCCTCCCACGCTCTCTGCTGCACCCAAACCAGACAGGCTGTTCTTCCGTCAGGCTCTGTTATTTTCCTACCACCAAGCCTTTGCTCTCTGTTCCGGAATGGATCAAGATCAGAATCCTATCCATTCTTTAAAATCAGCATGAATGTATCTCTTCTATAAAGTATTCTTTGGTTATTTCTGTCTCCCTCCCCCGGGATGGGAATTTGCCTCTGCCTTTTTGAGCCCCCAAAGCAGTTATGCTGTTCCATGTCATAGCACCCTTGCATAGACTTTATGCTACAGTTACTTGTGTTTGTGGTGAATCCCAGTGATGTGCCTGTCACCTCTCTGTCCTCCCAGTGCCTTCCATAGGCCTGACAAGCACCAAGTGCTGGATAGAGTGGGATGGCAGGCTGGGAATCGCTGGAATCAGCTGGAACTTTGTATGTGTCTTTTGTAGCCATTCTGGCCCATGGGCACTGGCTGTGCCCGCGGCTTCCTGGCAGCCTTTGACACTGCATGGATGGTGAAAAGCTGGGACCAGGGCACTTCTCCCCTGGAGCTTCTGGCTGAAAGGTGAGTACTGACAACAGAACCCTCAGCTGGAGGCAGGGTCGAGTCAAAATTCAGGCAGGAGAGGGAGCGAGGCTGGATGAAATCTGGAGCCCCTACCCTGCTCTCTCTGCCTTCCTACATGTGGCCAGTTTGACCTTTGGTGTCCCTGAGAAGTCCTCCATAATGACCTACCTCTGTCATGATCTACTTCCCTAGGGGCCAGGCTCTTAAGTCTTGGATGCCAAAGAGAAATCTTCATCTTTCAGGGCAGCCCGAAAGTTGGGGTTCTCAGCACTGCTGAGGAGCTGGAAGAGGTCTAGGGGAAGCTTCCGTTGCAGCGTTGAGTCCCACTCCGTTGAGGGTTGGGTGCTCTGACCTCCTAGGCCTCTTCCACTGCTAAGATCCTGAGCTTCCTCCCAGATCCCTGCTGTGGGCCACATGGCTGTGACAGCTAGTGGACTGGGAAAAGTCAGGGATGGCGAGTGGGGACAGGCCTCTGCTGGTCTTGGGTGTGGAGACCTGTGGTCATGAGGGAGCAGCCACAGGAGGCTGAGTGGCAGTTATAGCAAAACCACAGGTCGCTGGGCTGCCAGCTGAGTCCCTGCCCTCTGCCCAGGGGAGGAGGCCAGCATCACCACCTCCCAGGCTCCCTCCTGCTTCATCCCAACCCTGTTGACCCTCCCTTGCTTTGTAAATCTCAGGAACCAGGAGGGCCAGGCATTGCTGGGAAGGGTTATGCAAGCACATCTAAGAAGTTCTTGGGAACAGGGGAAGGGGGGCGGGGGCGAGGGCGTGGTGGAGGGAAGGGGTGGGACCGAAGGCCCGAGCAATCTTTGACCCCAGCTCTGCCTCCCTCCAGAGAAAGTCTTTACCGACTGTTACCTCAAACGACCCCAGAGAACATCAACAAGAACTTTGAGCAGTACACATTAGACCCGGCGACGCGGTACCCAAACCTCAACTCAAACTGCGTCAGGCCGCATCAGGTAAGGCCTGGCCTGGAGTCCTTTCTGGGTCACTGTGCTCTGAGTGGTAGGAAGGGGTGGTCACCTAAAATCTTGGCACAGTCCTGGGACCAAGGTCACCAATGCCTCTTGGCCTAAAGGCGGGGCAGTTCCTCTCTCTAGCAAAGCCACAGGGGTAGTCAACATCTCTAGCCCACAGGAAAGAACTGGAACATGTAGGTGTGTATCCACATATGTACACGTATTTACATGTTTGCTAGTCACTGAGCACACGCACTGCTGAGCATGAAGAGTGAAAAGTGTTAGTCACTCACTCACGTCCAGCTCTTTTTGACCCCATGGACTGTAGCCTGCCAGGCTCCTTTGTCCATGGAATTATCCCGGCAAGAATTCTGGATTGGGCCATTGTAGCCATTTCTGGATTGGGCAGCCATTTCCTTCTCCAGGGAATCTTCCTAACCTAGGGACTGAACCCCAGTCTCCTGCATTTGGACTTCCTCAGTGGCACTAGTGCTAAAGATCCCTCCTGCTGATTCAGGAGACATAAATGAGGGATGCATGTTTGATCCCTGAGTTAGGAATATCCCCTGGAAGAGGGCATGGCAACCCACTCCAGTATTCTTGTCTAGAGAATCCCATGGACAGAGGAGCCTGGTGGGCTACAGTCCATGGGATCACAAAGAGTCTGACATGATTGAAGTGACTTAGCACACACACTCCTGAACTGCGGGCAGATTCTTTATTGTCTGAGCCACCAGGGAAGCCCATTGCTGAGCATAGCTCTCTCAAATAATCTACTTGATCAAATAGCAAGTCCTTTCCATCCAAGGTTCCAGACTCTATTTTTTCTCTCGCTGACTTAGAGTCACACAAGCTCTGACCTCTTCAGTTAATAGCATAAAAATGGTGTGAATTTTAAAAATCAGCCAATTATCTATATTCACTCTTGACTTCCCCCACATTTGGGTGGATCACAGATCCATAGCTCTGTATCAGGTTGCTGGTTCCCTTGCCGAAGGTTGTGCCCTTCAGTGAGAGAGGAAAAGTCAGAGGCCCTGCGACTGGGATTTGGGGAAGAACTGGCAGACAGCTGTGTTCCCTCTCCCCCTAGGTGAAGCATTTGTACATTACTAAGGAGCTGCACCAGTATCCTCTTGAGAGGCTGGGCTCAGTGAGGAGATCCGTCGGCCTCTCCAGGCGAGGTAAGAGGCCTTCCTGGGACCCCAACTCTGCAGGGAGCAGGCCGGCTGGGTGGCAGGCAGGGCCCAGGCCCTGCAGGCAGCCTGGTTCTGATCCAGTGACCTTGGCCAGGTGCCTCTCATCTCTGCCCTTCAGTTTCTTCACCTGTAAACCCGGGACAGGGCAATACCAACCATAGCATCACTGTGTAGGGTAGAGGCAAGTGCTTGGTACATTAAAGTGAACTGGAATGACTTCCCTGGGACTTGCTTTTCTTTCCCTGTGTTTCCAGTCTGAGGAATCTTGACCCCTCAGTTAGATAACCAGCTCCACGTGCTTTGTTCTTTTACTGGTCTCTGGGGCCTGGCACAGCGCTGGGCACAAGGCCGGCGCTCAGTGCAAAAGGAAAGGAGGGTTAAATGGCTGACTTCTCAGGGTCCATCCAGCTGTGCTCAGGTCACCATCCTGCTCAAAGAGGCACCAGCTGCCCAGACCTGTGTCCTGCCTGCCACTCCTCTCTGCCCTCCACATTCACACGCCCCACTGCTGCTGGCCCTTTGATAAACCATTTCACATAACATGGAAGCTTTTTCTAGATTCTTTGCCATGCCACAGTCCTTGTCTCTTCCCTGGAGACCTCCTTCTGTCTTAGACACTCTTCTAGAAGCAGCTCATATGTACCTCCTCCATGACCCTCTTTGGTGAATTCCCTGGCACTGCCAGACTCTAGCAAACCTGCTCCCCTGGCACTGGTTTCTCCATCACTGTCACCCCTAATGCGTCTGTCTTCCCCACAGGATAAACGTGCTATTGACAGAGTCCATGTCTTCCTTACCCCTATGTTCCTGACCTCTAACTAGGACCTGGACAGAGTAGGGGTCTTAGGGACTCTTTACTGCAAGAGACCATGCTTCCTGTCCCAGCATCCTGCATGCTCTCTATAGGACCCCCTCAGGGATGCACCTGTGCCCACAGCCCCTCACTTCCATACTTTTCCTCCTGGTCCCCATCCATGGTGGCAGATGGAGGGGGTCCCCAGGGTAGCTGCTGAGATTTCTGCAGAGCACTTCACCACTATCCGTCTCCTCCTGCTGCAGAGTCAGACATCCGACCCAGCAAGCTCTTAACCTGGTGCCAGCAGCAGACCGAGGGCTACCAGCATGTCAATGTCACCAACCTGACCACGTCCTGGCGGAGTGGCCTGGCCCTGTGTGCCATCATCCACCGCTTCCGGCCTGACCTGATGTGAGTCTGGGGCCCCGTTGGACCTGGCAAGCTCCTCAGTTCTCAAGGGGACCTTGGAGACAAGGGAGACCAGGGCTATTCTACATGCAGAATCCTTGGTTCAGTATTCTCTTCGCATACTTTGGATTTGAGTTTTTTCTTCAGTTTGTTCTCTTCCCTTTACACTGGTTACTCTGCCTGCAGCTTGTCTGATCTGTGAGGAGCTAAAGTGGCTCAGATTCACGAATTCATTGCACTTATATTCCAAACTCTCTTATTTTGGGAAATTTGAGCATTTGCGCCTTCAAATTCTAGCCTCAAGAGAGGACTTAGAGGCAAGACTTAATTCTGGGGACCGGTGTGAGGTTTTACAGCCAAAAGAATTAGATTCGAGACCCAGATCTGTTAGCTGTATACTGTTGGGCAGGCCCCTTATCTTCTCTGAGTTTGCTTCTTCATCTATAAATTGGGAATAATAGCAAGGTCATTAGGAGAAGGCAATGGCACCTCACTCCAGTACTCTTGCTGGGAAAATCCCATGGACGAAGGAGCCTGGTAGGCTGCAGTCCATGGGGTCGCTAAGAGTCGGACACGACTGAACGACTTCACTTTCACTTTTCCCTTTCATGCATTGGAGAAGGAAATGGCAACCCGCTCCAGTGTTCTTGCCTGGAGAATCCCAAGGACGGGGGAGCCTGGTGGGCTGCCGTCTATGGGGTCACACAGAGTCGGACACGACTTAAGTGACTTAGCATAGCATAGCAAGGTTATTAGGAAGTTTGGATTGTGTTTGTGGAAATGCTTTATGATGTCAAAAGCACTATATATCTATTCTGTTGTTTTAAAATCAACTGCAGTGTAACCTCACACCCATGAGCAAATTTGTCCAGAAGGCTGGATGGCAACCTAGTAAAGGTACCCAACTGGTACCTTTAAGAAGTAAAGTTGCCTCAAGAAGGGGACAGGGCTCTCGCTTGTTACTTTATTAGTTTTGTAATTAAAAGGAAAAGAATATATTTTAAAAATAAAATAGCTCATAGATTTTCCAATCATTTTCTTATGTTTTCAGCCCAACGACATTCTCATGGCCCAGATCTGATTTGGTCCCTCCCTGAGTGAGAACAGGGTTTACTTCTTCTGGCTGAGCCCTGCTAAGGGGTCGGGGGTGGTAGTGGAGGGATCCGAGCGGAAACAGTGTCCCCTGCAGTGCTCCTTACGGCTGAGGTTGTTCAGCTCTTCATCCCTCTCCATCCTCTCCCTGAACTTCACTTCATTCTGATTCTCTAGCAACTTTGACTCTTTGAATGAAGACAACGCTGTGGAGAACAACCAGCTGGCATTTGACGTGGCAGAGCGTGAGTTTGGCATCCCCCCAGTGACCACAGGCAAAGAGATGGCATCGGCCCAGGAGCCCGACAAGCTCAGTATGGTCATGTACCTCTCCAAGTTCTACGAGCTCTTCCGGGGCACCCCTCTGAGGCCTGTGGGTAAGGACCTGCTTTTGGATGAGGCTTTCCCTGCCCCCGAGCCATCTCCGCTCTGCACCTACATCTCGCTGCTCTTCACACTGGTGGCCTCTGTTCTGGGGCTCACCCCTGCCCTCCCTTTGCCTTTGAGCCTAAATAGGGGTGGACCCTGTGCCCGGGTTCTATTCCCCAGGAGAAGGGAATGGCAACCCACTCCAGTATTCTCGCCTGGGAAATACCACAAATGGGAAGAGCCTGGCAGGCTACAGTCCATGGGGTCGAAAAGAGTTGGACACAATGAGCGACTAACACGTCCTGTGTATATAAGTGGGTCCTGTGTGGCAGGTGTCCCATGGGGCAGGTCTGCACCTGCCCTTGTCACTGGGAGTTCACTGACAGAGTGGCACAAGCTCCCTACACAGGCCCTGGCAGCTTCAATTGGGGGTGAGGGAGTTACTTTGGAGGGACTTTGTCTCAGTGACACCCCCCGGAAGCAGTGGCAGGATCCGAATCTCAGTCTTACTTTTATTTCCTAACAGACTCTTGGCGTAAAAACTATGAAGAGAATGCCGACCTGGGCTTGGCCAAGTCATCCATTCCTCATCACTATCTCAACCTCACGTTTCCGAGGAAGAGGACTCCGCGAGTAAGTTTCAGTCTGGGGTTGTTTAATCTCTCTTTGCACGTGGATGGGGTGAGGGGAAGGGAAATGCCACGGGCTGGATCTGTGCTGATAAATTACACAGATTGTGCACTCATGGAAGACGTGAGTAGGATTCAGTCAACGAAGACGTGAGTAGGATTCAGTCAACGAAGACGTGAGTAGGGTTCAGTCAACTTCCCTTACACCATTTAGCCAGCTTCAAAGCCTTCAGTGTGGTTATAGGAAGGGCAGGGTAGAGAGTGAAGAGGACATGCCAGTGAGTTTTTTTTTTAAGTAAAGCAGATTAGCCCTGCCTCCTAAGCAGGGAGGAGGAGATAATATCTCACTTTGCTAAGCAGTTTAGATCAGGAACATGATGGCCATTTAGTAGCAGAGGTGGATGAAGAGGCTATATTTACACATTCTGTTCCATTCTTTTTTGTTTTAAATTCATTCATTCAACAAATGTCTATTGGACCCTGCTGCTGCTGCTGCTGCTGCTAAGTCGCTTCAGTCGTGTCTGACTCTGTGCGACCCCACAGACAGAAGCCCACCAGGCTCCCCTGTCCCTGGGATTCTCCAGGCAAGAATACTGGAGTGGGTTGCCATTTCCTTCTCCAACGTATGAAAGTGAAAAGCGAAAGTGAAGTCGCTCATTCGTGTTCGACTCTTAGCGATCCCATGGACTGGAGCCTACCAGGCTCCTCCATCCATGGGATTTTCCAGGCAAAAGTACTGGGGTGGGGTGCCATTGGACCCTACTTCATGCCAACTTTAAAGCTGAAAGTTTTGTTAGTTTTTGAGGGGAGCAGATATATAGTGATGATTAATAAGTGGGCCGTTGCGTTTGAGGAGTTCAGAGCCTAATAAAGAGGTTCCCAAACTTTCCTCAGTGGCACCTTTCATGTCTTAGTCACTTTTTTCACACTGCTCCCAGATCAGAAATACCTAAAAGTTTCATTTGTTAAGTATTTACATCCAAATATAATAACTTTGGTGGAGGTGTTTTGCAAGGTATGTGACAAGCATCACCATGCTTCCCTAGAAAATTTAAAATCTCCTGCAGCTCCTCTATGAATTCACTGTGGTGCCTTGGGGGTGCCTTGGTACATATTCTGGAAACCCACAGGCCTAGTGAGAAATTACAATTTTTAAAAAATTATTTATTTTACTTTGGTCGTGTTGTGTCATCATTACCACATGTGGACTTCTCTAGGTGTGGAGAGTGGGGCTGTGGTGCTCTTTGTTGTGGCACTCGGGCTTCTCGTTGCCGAGCGTGGGCTCTAGATCATGAGGACTTGGTAACTGTGGAGCACAGGCTTAGCTGCTCTGCAGCATGTGGAATCTTCCCAAACCAGGGATTGAACCTGGGCCTTCTACACTGGTAGGCGGACTCTTCTCCACTGTACCACCAGGGAGTCCAAGAAATTATAATTTTATATGAATGGCTACATATCCATGGAAGGTATAACACAAGTTGCTTTGATTGACGTGCCCATTTTATAGATAAAACGTGGAGACTCAGAGACATTAGGCTGCAAGGCTGTGTGCTGAGCTTACCTCCCCGCCGTGCCCCGCCCCGCCCCACCCCCTCCCCCACCGCCCTCATTCAGCAGAGGACTGCAGGCCTCGGCACTCATCTCCATGTCTCTGGATTATCGACAGGCTCTTAACTGCTGGCTAGTCACGCCTTGTCCTGCTGGCCCCTCTGCCCAGGGTGGAGCTCGGGCTGTGTGGCCGCCTCTCTTTCCCTGGGCTGTGTGATCAGTGGTCACTTTTTCCACTGCGGGCTGTGCTCCCTGGAATGTAGCAATGGTTGTGCTGACTTCAGGAGCAGGTACTTAGTCCTCTGCAGGCCCTGTCTGTAGGAGAGGACAAGTCGGGGGTCGGGGGAAGCAGGGTGAGCAGGTCAGCTCAGGTGTACGCAGAGCAGCTGTACCCCACTGCTCTGTCCCCCTCTGCTCCCTGAGCGGCCCCACTCAGAGGCTCTGCGGGAGGCACTGTAACCCACCATACGTCACACTGAGTGAAAGATGTTTTCTGGAGCCCATTTATCAGCTTGCCCCAACCCAGCCCAGCCGCTTTTCCTCTGATGACCAAGGACCCCCACTTTGGGCTACTCCATCCTAGACAAGCCAGTGAAGTCTCTCTGGAAGCTCTGTGAGCCAGACACTTACCACTCTTCTCTGTTCACCTGATTTCTCCCACCACTTAGCCCACAACTGGGAACTGGAGAGGAATGTTTAAACCTTTCACTCACCACACCTCTGTTTACAGAGTGACCGAATTGAAACAGCCTGGCCAACTCTGGCTCAGGAGGTGGGAATGGTCAAAAGTCGGCTGTCAGCCAGGCTCTCGGAGGGCTTGCTGGAGCCTTGCTCCACTTTGCCCTGGCTCTGGGAACAAATGCAGTCGGGATGCGTGGGCTCTGCCTGGCCCAGCCCTGGCTGGTTTTGGCCCATGTCCAGGGTGTGTTTCTTGGCTGTGCACACATCTAAGAGCAGTTGAAATCCACACATCTGATTCCTGCCCACGGCCCCATTTAACATCTGAAGTTTGTCCTGCTCCTCAGATAGGTAGGGAGGTCAGGTCATTGAAGTAAGTGCCTGGTGTGGGTATTTGTTGTCCCGCCCTTTCTCGTCAAACTGATTGAATGCTTCCTCTAGGGGTGTTGGTGGGTTTGTAAGGCCTCTGTGTCACATTCTGCCCTGGTACTGAGACACCCCAGCATATACTGTCTGCCGTTCAACTCCAGTGAATGGTCAGGCCACATGCAAAGTATCTTCTCCCCTTTTTATCTTGTGTCGTAGGTCTGGATCCTCTTTTGGCTTGGAGATATCTGTTTGCAATGCTCTTTGGTCTTAACATGTCTCACAAGCGAGGGGTACTGAGTCCACTCCAGGTTGCCGCTGGACACACACAGCAGAGGTCTGCACAGGAGACTGAATACTGTACATACATGTGGGGGTCCCCCACAGTTACACCCAGAAGATGTCAGTGCAATTAAACATGCTGTCTTCACTGCCCTGGTACATGTGTCCTACGGACTGGAGATGCAGGCCAGGCTGTTCTTGCGTGATTTGCTATACCAGGGCTCGAACACACAATCTGTGTGTATAGGTGCATCTGTATTCCCCTCCCCCTCCCCCATCCCTCCCTGCCTGTCCTCACTCCTTACTAACTTCAGAGGAGCATCTTGATACAGGGATTGAGCTGCCCACATTCATTCACATGTGGTGTCTTAATCTGAAGTGGGCTCTTTGTTTCTCTCCTGAGCCAGGCTAACACTCTCTCTCCCTCCTGGTTTTTGATGTTGGTGTTAAAGTCTTCTTTCCTCCCTAATCTTGTTTTCCTGATAATATCCAAATTCCAGCAAAAGACAACAGCTTTGGGCAAAACCAAAGGCTTTTGCTCCATCCAGGAACTTTCCCACCCAGTGCGAAGAGGGCTGTACCTCTGGTGAGTGGTAACCAACTGGGGCTGGTTATCTCTGAAGACTGGATGGCCCACGCCTGGGGAGAAGGAGAAGAGTAGGGGATTCTGTTTTCTCTTAAAAGGCCGTTGGTCTGCTTCTGCAGATCTGCCTCTGTCCCGATCAGCATCTAGCAGCCTAGTGGTGTGGGACAGTTCCTGGAGACCCAGAGCTCTTGTCACCATGCTCATGCATATGTGTGCACACATATGTGGTCTCTGTCCTTCTGTGTGTGCATGTGCATGTGTACACACACTTGATACCATACTCACAGGTGAAATCTGAACACACATATGTGATCTCTATCCTGTGTGTACACGTGGGTGTGTATATATACATGCACACACTACCTGTCTATGCTTTTCTCATTTGACCCCACATAGGTAATGCCTGGATTTATGGCCTCTTCAATCACAATACATATGACAGACATAGTCAAGGTGTTTGGTCTTTGTTTTTCCCATTCTGAACCCATTCCTTGAGGGATAAAGCAACACAGAACTTGTCATTTGTCCCTGGAAATCCCATCCTAGAAGCCAGGTCAGTGGCCCCAGGATTTATCCTGGTCTGCTGGCTGATTCTGACCCAGGTCCTCCTCTACTGCTGGTCCCTGGTAGAGTGGGGTTCACAAAGCATGACTCAGATCAGTGTCTGGTCTGAGCCAGGGGTGGGAGCGGCCCTTCTAGCCCTTATCCTTGACCCTCCTCCGCAGACACTTTTCAAAGATTCAGGGGCCATTATGTAAGAAAGTCCCTCCTCCATCTGCCCATTCATTCAACCAAGATTTACTAAGTCCCCATTTTATGCCAAGTTCTCATTGCTGGGGCACAGCAATGAATAAGAGGGCCAAGGTCCCTGCCAGAAGGAGCTGACCTTCCAGTGCAACTTCCTAAGTTCCTTTCACTCCCCCTTCTCCAGCTGTGCTCACAGAACCACCCACCCAGCAGCCAAAACTCCCACTAGGTTTTTCACACTTCTCAGTTCAGAGACTTGAAGACGGCTTAGGGAGTCAAGAACCCTGAGTCCTAATGCTGCCCTGCTTGGCCAATGTAGGCCTTGAGCAGCGTGGACACCCCCACACCACCCTGGGCACCCATGGTCTGCAGGTCTCTGTGGACAGTGATCACTCCTGTCCTCTGTGTTACCGTAGCCTGGCATTCTGCACTGACTTATAGAATGAGGATGCACTTTAAAGCCAGACTGACAACTACATATTTTGGTCTGCTGGGTGACCCAGCACATGTTTGAACCTCTCTAAGTTTCTTTGCTTGGGTGCAAAAGGTGACATAGTAACAAACATTGCATTGCTGTTAAGACAAGTGTTGAACCAATGTGAGCTGCAGATCTGATCTCCTTCTCTGTCACAAAGAAAGGGCTTTGTACATGATGATCCCCAACCTGTCCTTTAGGAGTACTGACTAAGCAAAGATGCTCATTTTCTGAAAAGGGTAGAACTAGCTGGGTTGACCGCTGGCTTCTGTACTTCAACCGTGATGGATCCAGCGTTGAACAGTGCACACAGCAGTGCTATAGATAGCTCATTTGCTCTTGTTAGGTTTGAGGAAGTCAAGGGATGTATTCTTATCCCAATTTTAGAGATGGGGAAACTTGGTCTTGGGGAGATTATACTGTGACACCATCAGTTCAATTCAGTTGCTAAGTCATGTCCGAATCTTTGCAACCCCATGAATTGCAGCACACCAGACCTCCCTGTCCATCACCAAATCCCGGAGTTCACTCAGACTCACATCCATCGAGTCGGTGATGATATCCAGCCATCTCATCCTCTGTCATCCCCTTCTCCTCCTGCCCCCAATCCTTCCCAGCATCAGAGTCTTTTCCAATGAGTCAACTCTTCGCAATAGGTGGCCAAAGTATTGGAGTTTCAGCTTCAGCATCAGTCCTTCCAATGAACACCCAGGACTGGTCTCCTTTGGATGGACTTGTTGGATCTCCTTGCAGTCCAAGGGACTCTCAAGAGTCTTCTCCAACACCACAGTTCAAAAGCATCAATTCTTTGGGGCTCAGCTTTCTTCACAGTCCAACTCTCACATCCATATATAACCACAGGAAAAACCATAGCCTTGACTAGCTGGATCTTTGTTGGCAAAGTAATATCTCTGCTTTTCAATATGTTATCTAGGTTGGTCATAACTTTCCTTCCAAGGAGGAAGCGTCTTTTAATTTCATGGCTGCAATCACCATCTGCACTGATTTTGGAGCCCCCAAAAATAAAGTCTAACACTGTTTCCACTGTTTCCACATCTATTTCCCATGAAGTGATGGGACCAGATGCCATGATCTTAGTTTTCTGAATGTTGAGCTTTAAGCCAACTTTTTCTCTCTCCTCTTTCACTTTCATCAAGAGGCCTTTTAGTTCCTCTTCACTTTCTGCCATAAGGGTGGTATCATCTGCATATCTGAGGTTATTGATATTTCTCCCGGCAATCTTGATTCCAGCTTGTGTTTCTTCCAGTCCAGCATTTCTCATGATGTACTCTGCATATAAGTTAAATTAGCAGGGTGACAATATACAGCCTTGAAGTACTCCTTTTCCTGTTTGGAACCAGTCTGTTGTTCCATGTCCAGTTCTAACTGTTGCTTCCTGACCTGCATGTAGGTTTCTCAAGAGGCAGGTCAGGTGGTCTGGTATTCCCATCTCTTGAAGAATTTTCCACAGTTTATTGTGATCCACACAGTCATCAGATCAGATCAGATCAGATCAGTCGCTCAGTCGTGTCCGACTCTTTGCGACCCCATGAACTGCAGCACGCCAGGCCTCCCTATCCATCACCAGCTCTCGGAGGTCACTCAGACTCATATCCATCGAGTCAGTGATGCCATCCAGCCATCTCATCCTCTGTCGTCCCCTTCTCCTCCTGCCCCCAATCCCTCCCAGCATCAGAGTCTTCTCCAATGAGTCAACTCTTCGCATGAGGTGGCCAAAATACTGGAGTTTCAGCTTTAGCATCATTTTCCAAAGAAATCCCAGGGCTGATCTCCTTCAGAATGGACCGGTTGGATCTCCTTGCAGTCCAAGGGACTCTCAAGAGTCTTCTCCAACACCACAGTTCAAAAGCATCAATTCTTCGGCACTCAGCCTTCTTCACAGTCCAGCTCTCACATCCATACATGACCACAGGAAAGACCATATCCTTGACTAGGCGAACCTCTGTTGGCAAAGTGATGTCTCTGCTTTTGAATATGCTATCTAGGTTGGTCATAACTTTCCTTCCAAGGAGTAAGCGTCTTTTAATTTCATGGCTGCAGTCACCATCTGCAGTGATTTTGGAGCCCAGAAAAACAAAGTCTGACACTGTTTCCACTGTTTCTCCATCTATTTCCCATGTAGTGATGGGACCAGATGCCATGATCTTCGTTTTCTGAACGTTGAGCTTTAAGCCAACCTTTTCATTCTCCTCTTTCACTTTCATCAAGAGGCTTTTGAGTTCCTCTTCACTTTCTGCCATAAGGGTGGTATCATCTGCATATCTGAGGTTATTGATATTTCTCCCGGCAATCTTGATTCCAGCTTGTGTTTCTTCCAGTCCAGCATTTCTCATGATGTACTCTGCATATAAGTTAAATAAACATGGTGACAATATACAGCCTTGACGTACTCCTTTTCCTATTTGGAACCAGTCTGTTGTTCCATGACCAGTTCTAACTGTTGCTTCCTGACCTGCATACAGATTTCTCAAGAGGCAGGTCAGGTGGTCTGGTATTCCCATGTCTCTCAGAATTTTCCACAGTTTATTGTGATCCACACAGTCAAAGGCTTTGGCATAGTCAATAAAGCAGAAATAGATGTTTTTTCTGGAACTCTCTTGCTTTTTTGATGATCCAGCAGATGTTGGCAATTTGATCTTTGGTTCCTCTGCCTTTTCTAAAACCAGCTTGAACATCTGGAAGTTCACGGTTCACGTATTGCTGAAGCCTGGCTTGGAGAATTTTGAGCATTACTTTACTAGTGTGTGAGATGAGTGCTAGTCAAGGCTATGGTCTTTCCTGTGGTCATGTATGGATGTGAGAGCTGGACTGTGAAGAAGGCTGAGCGCCGAAGAATTGATGCTTTTGAACTGTGGTGTTGGAGAAGACTCTTGAGAGTCCCTTGGACTGCAAGAAGATCCAACCAGTCCATTCTGAAGGAGATCAATCCTGGAATTTCTTTAGAAGGAATGATGCTAAAGCTGAAACTCCAGTATTTTGGCCATCTCATGCGAAGAGTTGACTCATTGGAGAAGACTCTGATGCTGGGAGGGATTGAGGGCAGGAGGAGAAGGGGACGACAGAGGATGAGATGGCTGGATGGCATCACTGACTCGATGGATGCGAGTCTGGGTGACCTCCGGGAGCTGGTGATGGACAGGGAGGCCTGGCGTGCTGCGGTTCATGGGGTCGCAAAGAGTCGGACACGACTGAGCGACTGATCTGATCTGAGATGAGTGCAATTATGCGGTAGTTTGAGCATTCTTTGGTATTGCCTTTCTTTGGGATTGGAATGAGAACTGACCTTTTCCAGTCCTGTGGCCATTCCTTAGTTTTCCAAATTTGCTGACATATTGAGTGCAGCACTTTCACAGCATCATCGTTCAGGATTTGAAATAGCTCCACTGGAATTCCATCACCTCCACTAGCTTTGTTCGTAGTGATGCTTACTAAGGCCCACTTGACTTCACATTCCAGGATGTCTGGCTCTAGGTCAGTGATCACACCATCGTGATTATCTGGGTCATGAAGCTCTTTTTTTGTATAGTTCTTCTGTGTATTCTTGCCACCTCTTCTTAATATTTCTGCTTCTGTTAGGTCCATACCATTTCTGTCCTTTATCAAGCCCATCTTTGCATGAAATATTCCCTTGGGATCTCTAATTTTCTTGAAGAGATCCCTAGTCTTTCCCATTCTGTTGTTTTCCTCTATTTCTTTACATTGATCACTGAGGAAGGCTTTCTTATCTCTCCTTGCTATTCTTTGGCACTCTGCATTCAGATGCTTATATCTTTCCTTTTCTCCTTCGCTTTTCGCTTCTCTTCTTTTCACAGCTATTTGTAAGGCCTCCCCAGACAACCATTTTGCTTTTTTGCATTTCTTTTCCATAGGGATGGTCTTGATCTCTGTCTCCTGTACAATGTCATGAACCTCCATTCATAGTGCATCAGACACTCTATCAGATCTAGTCCCTTAAATCTATTTCTCACTTCTACTGTATAATCATAAGGAATTTGATTTCGGTCATACCTGAATGGTCTAGTGGTTTTCCCCACTTTCTTCAATTTAAGTCTGAATTTGGCAATAAGGAGTTCATGATCTGAGCCACAGTCAGCTCCTGGTCTTGTTTTTGCTGACTGTATAGAGCTTCTCCATCTTTGGCTGCAAAGAATATAATCAATCTGATTTCAGTGTTGACCTTCTGGTGATGTCCATGTGTAGAGTCTTCTCTTGTGTTGTTGGAAGAGGGTGTTTGCTATGACCAGTGCGTTCTCTTGGCAAAACTCTCTTAGCCTTTGCCCTGCTTCATTCTGTACTCCAAGGCCAAATTTGCCTGTTACTCCAGGCATTTCTTGACTTCCTACTTTTGCATTCTAGTCCCCTATAATGAAAAGGACATCTTTTTTGGATATTAGTTCTAGAAAGTCTTGTAGGTCTTCATAGTACCGTTCAACTTCACCTTCTTCAGCGTAACTTCTTCAGGTTGGGGCATAGACTTGGATTACTGTGACATTGAATGGTTTGCCTTGGAAACGAACAGAGATCATTCTGTCGTTTTTGAGATTGTATCCAAGTACTGCATTTCGGACTCTTTTGTTGACTATGATGCCATATGGGTGGGTAAATGTCAAGGCCAGACTAGAATTCAGATTTTCTAATTCTATGAATAGCACTGACCTAACTTCAAATGTCTGACACTTATACAGCACTTCAGAGACGAAGTGTCTTATATACATGATTGTATTCATCCTTACAATAGCTTATTTATGACAGAGACAGTATAGGATCCTAGAGGTGAGGAAACTAAAGTCAGAAAAGTTGGGTGATTTTCCTAAGCTCACTTAGCTGGAAAGTCATTCACGTCAGAACTTGAACCCATGGCTCCTTGCTGCTCTGCCACAGAGGAGGCGCTCTCTTGCCAGCATCACTGGCCATCTTTCTAAATATCATGGTGGCCACTGTACTCTCAGTCAGGCCACTGCGTACGATGGCCAGTCTCTTTCTATGACCTTGGTCTGAATTTCTCCAGGGTTTGGGTTCATCAGCTAACTAAATATAAAGTTGGTTTGTTTGGGGCTAAAATCAACTGAAGTCAGGTAGTATGGGAACAAGAATATTTTGTGCTGATCAAATCAATGATGAGCTTGGTAGATATATGTCTGTTTTTTAAAATGGAGATCACCAAGTAGTTTAATAAATGTCTTTTGATGTAGAGACTCTTTCAAATCATTGGGAAATCATGATAAGAAAGTGTCTTAGGGTGAAAGGACAGGAGAAATTTATGGGAAAAGGAAGCGAGTTATTTGTTTAATCTCATGCTGCCTCTGGGCACAATAACCACTTTCTTCCTCCTTGTACCCTAGTTCTCTGTGGTGCAAAATAGAGTTCAAGGAGGGGGATATGGAGGCATTTTTCTGGCTCCCAGATAGAGATGTACAGATAAGAAAAATTAGATAAAAGTCCAAGTTTGTGTTTTCTCAAGCTTTGTGTTTTAACTTAGCTCTTGGTTGAGCATAAGTGCTTTCATGATAAATCCATATGGAAGAGCAGAGACCCTTTGGGTCTGTATGTGGCTAACCTTTCCATATAGACTGCATTTTATTGTCCTGTGGGTCAGGCTGAATCAGAGGAACTGAGGTTGCCCCCACCCACTTCCTGTCTCCCCCAGAAGGATTTGGGGGTCTTCTTAGGTCCTGCTGCTGGGTACACGCCCCCCAGGAATGTTTTCTGTGCACCTGCTGATGTACTGAGTATGGATCCATGCAGGCTCTGATTGTTGGACCAATCACACCCAGAGAGTAAGATATGTTGCTCTTTGAAGGAAAAACCAAGTCCTTATTAAAGGTGGAAACAAGAAGAACAGCAGAAAACTCTAAGATGATGCCTGAAGTGTTCTTGTGGGGAGGACACCCTGTACTTTCACAGGCTTGTCTTGGAGCCAGGGCAGCACTCACAGGCTGTGGAGCTGGGCGCCTAAACAGCCCAGGTCTCTAGAACCTGACGCTGTAAATAAGATCATCTGTTTCTCTTGGTGTTTGCCCAAACATTTGGGTTGAAATTATTTCCATTCACAGAAAAATGATTTGTTAGAAGCTGAGGGAAATGTTGAAGGGAAGGTGAGGCCCTTTGATCTGTTGTTTTGTGCTGCCTGAGCAAGGGAAGGGTCACATTTTTGAACAAATATCAATGACTAAACGGCGGTTGATGTTGTTTTAAAATGTTTTTAAGTTGCTGGTAAATAGGAGGAGGGGCAGAGGTGGTGGGGAGTGTAAGAGCAGGGGGAGCAGGTGCTTGCCTGTGAGAGCAAGTGGGTACAGACTAGACTGTGTGCTGAGGGCTCTCATCATTCCTGCTGATTTACAGCATCCGGGAGGTAAAGGGTCCTCTGGGGTGGGGCAAGGTGAGGACGTGTGGTGCTGATTGGGCTGCATCCTGGGTTTGAGGGGGAGAGAGGCCAGCCGTTCCAGCTGCATCCAGTGTGAACAGAGGCTGGGATTTAATCTGGCCTTCTCTGATGTCTCAGACGATAAAGAAGCCACCTGCCAATGCAGGAGATGTAAGAGACAAGGGTTTGACCCCTGGGTCAGGAAGATCCCCTGCAGAAGGAAACGGCAACCCACTCCAGTATTCTTGCCTGGGAAATCCCATGGACAGAGAAGCCTGGCGGGCTACAGTCCATGGGTAACACACTTTTCACACTTTGTTATGCGAGGGCCCCGCTGAGGGGGTCGGAGTCTCCCATGGGGAGGGAGGCCTCGTCAGTGGGGATGGCTCCATGGTCCTCAGTGGGCTGGCCATATGGGGAAGGTCCCAGCTGTAGGTCTAACCCCAGTGTCAAGGACAGGGTTGGGAGTAGGGGGAGGCATTAAATCCAGCCTGCAGCCCCATCCCAGCTTGTAGCATCAGCTCAACTTGTGCAGTCCCACTGCTTCCCTTAAGTAGAAAAGCCAGACCACGCGTGTGCCCTTGGGTGGCCCTAGCAGGCATCATGCACTGGGCTAAGGTAGAAGGGAGTCTCTGGATTTAAATGTCCAGATCTGGGAAGCAGAGAGTCGACTGTAAGGGGTTATCAATAGGACAGCCATGCAATTTGTTGTCTAAACCAGGGTACTTTTGAGAATGCGGGACTTCCCTGGTGGTCAGCGGTTAAGACTTTGACTTCTAGTGCAGGGGACCAGGTTTGATCCCTGCTTGGGGAGCCAAGATCCTGTATGCCTCGCAGCCAAAAATACAGAACATAGAACTGAAGCAATATTGTAACAAATTCAATAAAGACTTTTTAAATGGTCCATAACCAAAAAAAAAAAAATCTTAAAAAAAAAAAAGTGGACATTATTTCTAATTATGCCTGGGGGGAAAAGCAATACATCAACATGTTCTGGGAAAACTGAGCTATATAGTCACCATAGTTTTCATGCCCTATCTGATACTGCTTTGAAGTTAACACAGTATCATTTACCAGTAGCTGCAGTGGGACTGAATGGCAGAAGTAATTTGCCATCAAATTCCTGGACAGCTGATCTGCGTCCTGAGAATCCGTGCCTGTGAGGGTAGCCAGTGGCACCTCTTCATAGGAGGTGATGTCCTCAGGGCAGCATCATCAGACCTGGCTATGATGGCTCTGAGTCCAGGGTCACTGTCCACGGGAGACGATCCCTGCCCATGTCACAGGGATTCTTTGTGCTTTGGGATGTTTCGGCATGATCTGGGGATCTGTATTCTCACCCTCTTCTGACAGAACCCCTGGCTCCTAAGACGGCGGGAGGCTCCTTCCGCTGTGCCTGAACAGAGCTGAGAGCATTTGTCACGGTGCAGGGTAATGACAACCCATCTGTTCCTGGGCCGGCAGCTGCTGTGGGCAGGGTTGCATCCCCAGTGCTGGCACCGCAGCCCTCGATCAGCCCTGAGCTCACCATGCTTTCTTGGCCATCACAGGTGGACAGTCGAACTGAAGAGAATGACATGAACAAGCGGAGGCGGAAGGGCTTCAACAACCTGCACGAGGTTCGTGTGCTCACTGTCGGTTTTCACAGAGGCCTGTTTCCTGACAGCCAGTGGCCACAGCCCCGCACCTGACCGAGGCAGTCTCTCTGCCTTTCTTTCTTTCCTCTCGTGAACCGCTGGCTTCCAAGCTTAGCTTGATGGGAAAACCGTCGGATCTGGTCATTAGTTATGTCACTATCCCAGCGTGTGGCTCATGTCTGTAAAACACAGATGACGCATTTGAAATGTAGGACATTTTGCAGAATTTTCAAAGATTAAATAGTAGGCGTAGGAGGAGCATATCTCAACATAATAAAGGCCATATACAACAAACCCAGAGCAAACACTATTCTCAGTGGTGGAAAACTGAAAGCATTTTCTCTAAAATCAGGAAACAAGGCAAAGGTGCCCATTCTCACCACGATTATTCAGCATAGTTTTAGAAGTCCTGACCATGGCAATCAGAGAAGAAAAAGAAATAAAAGGAGTCCAGGTAGGAAAAGAAGTTAAGATTCTCAGTCTGCAAATGACAAGATTCTCTGTGCGCCAGAGTCAAGATTGCATGCATACATGCTAAGTCGCTTCAGTCATGTCCGACTCTGTGCGACCCCATAGACGGCAGCCCACCAGGGTCCTCTGTCCACAGGATTCTCCAGGCAAGAACACTGGAGTGGGTTGCCACTTCCTTGGTTTAATTTAATCTTAAAGATTAAATAAGAGGATGTGTAAGCAGGTATGCATGCACATACCATGCCAGTCATAGTCTGTAGCACCTAGGTTAATCAAGATATAATCACTATTAATAGTAAGTAATAAAGAGGCACCAGCAGTCCCACTGTTCTCCTAGTCCTCATTTCTACTTTCTGTGTTTTCTGTAGCATTAGTCTTTAAGGCGAATGTCCCAGCACCCACAAGTGCCACCTTCTGGTGAAAGAAGAAAGTTACAGGCTACTTTGTCAAAGCCAACGTAGCCTTTATTTGTCAGACGGTAAAGCATCTGCCTGTAGTGCGAGAGACCCGGGTTCGATCCCTGGGTTGGGAAGATCCCCTGGAGAAGAAAATGGCAACCCACTCCAGTACTCTTGCCTGGAAAATTCCATGGATTGAGGAGCCTGGTAGGCTACAGTCCATGGGGTCGCAAAGAGTTGGACACGACTGAGCAACTTCACTTTCACTTGTCAAAGCCAAGCATGAGTCTCTCTCCTGCTACTGAAAAATTGATCATTAGAAAAAGCTTACCAGTTCTTGCTTCTCCAGGCAGCTCTTTAAAGAGACCTGAGATATATACCTCATTCCAAGTGAAAGAAAGGGAAAGCCGCTCAGTCATGTATGTCCAACTCTTTGCGACCCCATGGACTATACAGTCCATGAAATTCTCCAGGCCAGAATACTGGAGTGGATAGCCTTTCCTTTCTCCAGGGGATCTTCCCAACTCAGGGATCGAAGTCAAGTCTCCCGCGTTGCAGGTGGATTCTTTACCAGCTGAGCCACAAGTGAAGCCCAAGAATACTGGAGTGGGCAGCCTATCCCTTCTTCAGCGGATCTTCCTGACCAGGAATCGAACCAGGGTCTCCTGCATTGCAGGCAGATTCTTTACCAACCGAGCTATCAGGGAAGCCCCACACCTCATTCCAAAGAGCCATTCTAATCCCACAGAAGCAGGCTAGATGCTGTCTGTGAATTGTAAGAATACCAGCTTTAGCTAGCCTACTGGCTGATACCAAAACAATGACTAAAAGGCACAAGGGATAATTTGTAGGATACACTCGTACTTGATTTATAGGACTTAGGAAAAAACTTCTGTTACTTATATGAGTGAGAGCTGTTGCTCTTGGATCTGGTGTGAGCAGGAAGCCAGTTGAGAGGATGAAGCCGTGGCTGAGAAACATCCCATTCTCTAGTTCCAGGGCACTGCCTCAGCTCTAAGCGCCTGTGATTTGCTCCCGCCTCCTCCCAAGAAGCTTCCCTTGGATGCACTTTGTCCCGGGGGCGGGGGGGGGGGGGAATCTTCTCCCACCTTTCATCTGTGCCTTATTTGAGGGGGTGTTTGTACTGTTTCTGTCGCTGGCAGCACAGGAGTCAGTGTGGGAAGAAATCTGGTCGCACCTACCTCTTCTGAAATGGCTCTATTTTCTTGGCCAGCTGTTTGCTTAAGTGAGATTTAACCAAGCAATAATTTCCTCTAAATTCTTACTACTCAAAGTGTGAGCCAAGAACCAGAGCACCAGTATCACCTGGAAGCTGGTTAAAAATACACACTCGCAGGGCCTACCCCAGACCCACTGAATCCAAATCTGGTTTTGAAGTGATTCATGAGCACTTGAATGTCTGCAAAGGGCCAGTCTGCATGACCCACTGTCCTGGCCTACTTTGGGCTGTACAAACAGTGACCAGCCTAGTAAACTTGCCCTGTTCACATTCAAGACTGGATTGCTATGCAGAGTTGCAGTTCCCGCTTTGAAGTGGGGAGTGACTCTTTGATTTGTGTTTGTCCAACTCTTCAGAGTGGCTGTGCATACCAGGTTTCCCATGGGGCTGCTACACTTAGGGAATCTTAAAAAAAAAAAAAAACCAAAACAATTGACTATAGCTTATCTCTTCTCATGAATTTCTTCTAAGTGAACATATCTTTGTTTTGAGAACATCTGTTCCTATAAGGGAGATGCATTGTTTCCTTGGGAAAACTGACTGCCCTCTTGACATGACAATGCCATTTGTATTTCTGAGGCTGATGGGAGCAGATCTATGGTACCAGGGAACAGACATTTACTGGACAGCAATCAGTTTCAATGTTTTATTTTTAGCAGATGAGCTAAGAAAATCTTACATGGAATTCCATTTTATAAAGCAGCATAACCAAGCAGTCAAGGTCAGCTTCTAAACAGTCACAAGTCATGTTGATATCATGTATCCCAAAACAAAGCAATGAGAAGGACCCCTCACCTCTGTGACATCCTTCTTCAAAATCCCTAACTCTAGTCTAATCATGAGCAACCATCAGACCTACTCAGATGGAGGGACTTCGTACAAAGTAGTTGACCTGTGTCCTTCACAACTGTCAAGGTCATGAAAGACAGAGAAAGATGGAGAAACTGTTACAGATGGGAGGAGGTGAAGGAGGCATGATGACGAAATGCAGTGTGGGATCCTGGATTGCATCCTGGAACCTAAAAGGACATCCATGGGAAACTGGTGCAGTCTGAATCAGGTCCATAGTTCTGTTAATGGTATCATGTCAGTGTGACTTTCTTGGGTTTGATGACAGTGCCATGACTATTCCATATGTTAATGTTAAGTGCAGCTGCATTTGCGGTATGCAGGAGCTATCTGTGCTGTCTTTGTAACTTTTCTGTCAGTCTAAAATTATTTCAAAATTAAACTTTTTAAAAAAAAGAAACAGCAAGGCAGTACCAGTTGCCATCAGGCGTGGGGTGCAGAGGAGAGGGAAGCTCGGAGCCTGTGCCTGGCCCACTGACACCCCATCTTGCTTCGTTCATCCCCACTACTCTTCACCTCCTGTCAGCCACGTGATGGGTTTGCAAACTGTTCTGTTCATCATTTCATTATTTTATTTCTGCAACAGTTACATGAGGGTGGGTTACTGCTCCCATTTTACAAATGAGGAAACGTCAGAGAAGTCAGAATTCAAACACTGTCTGGCTCCCAAGCCTGGCTGTGCCCACCTTTGGGGAGCCATGTCCCACCTTTGAGCTTTGTCTCCATTGGGTGTTGCCTGCTCTGTCTGCCTCACTTTCTCAGGCCATAGAGGGTGTCCTTCTTCAGGAAACTGTCCCTATTGTGAGCCCCCAGGCCTACCCCGCCATGTCTAGGTTCCAGATCCAACAACCAATGCTCTGATTTGGCCTTTGCAGCCTTCAGCCTTTTCCAGCCAGAGCTTGGGCTCCAATCAAGAGAGCATTAAGGAAGGTGGAAATCAGAACAAAGTCAAGTCCATGGCAAGTCAGCTGCTGGCCAAGTTTGAGGAGAGCTCACGGAACCCCTCAATCCTGAGGCAGGTGAGTCCTGTCAAACATCCACTGACCTTGCCTTCCTGGTGACCAGAACCTGTTGAGAAGCCAGCAAATGTCAGGCAAGTGCTGGATTTCAGGTATGCCAGCCAGTCCTGGCTTAAAAAATAGACTTGAGCTTCTTCTTGATCTGGAGTCAGACTTTCCTAAAAGGGGCCGGATAGCAAGTATTTTAGACTTTAGGGTCAATGTGATCTCTCTTGCAATGACTCAACTCTGCTGTAATGGCTGAGTCACTGTGAAGGCAGCCATGAACAGTATGTAAACAAATAAATGTGGCGGTGTGCCAATAAAACTTTATTTACAAACACAGGCAGCAGGCTGGATTTGGCCCGAGGACTGTAGTTTGCTCATGCCTGTTCTGCACTGGAGATAAAAATCCTTTCCCTGATTTTGTTTTGCTTTGCAACCATGGTTGGGTTTGCACTCATCTTTGAGATGGTACAGCTGGAGGAAGCTTTAGAGATGCTGACTGTCTGAGGGTCTAAGGCCATGGTGAAAACCCCGTCCAAACCAGGGGAAAAACTGAATCACAGGTCTTAGCTCCATGTGGGCCTACAGGAATGGGAACCAACCTCCTGAGTGTGACTTGGTGCTCCTCGCTCCTTGTTCCCTTGGGTCAGGCTGGAAGGGCTGTGTGTCTGACCAGGGTCTGGGTCAGGCTGAAGACGGTGAGATGCTGTGGGTCAGGCTGCAGACCCAGCTCTCTTATCTCAGACTCTGACTTGGAGTGTGCACTTGTGTGGTTTCATTTGCTCCCCTGAGTTTCTCTGGGACACCACTGCCACATTACAAAAGCTTGGGACAAGGGGTTCAGTTTTTCTTCGGAGAATATCCATCACAAGACAGAATTAGGCCCCTCTCAGGAGAAGGACTAACTCTTGGTTAATTTGGTTCAGAGGCAATCATAAACATATTTCCAGTCTTGATGTAGATCATGCCCCTTCTGGAAAAACTGACCTTCCCCAGGAAGCCAGGTTTTATTGTAAGGAGATTTCTGAGATTTGTAACTGTCTGAATTGTTTGCTCAACTGGCCCATCTGGAGGCTTGACCCCTTGCGGTCCCCAGGTATTGATGAGGGGTCTCTTCCTTTAGAAGGACTGTAGCATCCCTGTCGTCCAATGGGGCAGGAAGGACTTTGGGAATAGCCACCCTGGCCTGGCACAGGCTCTGGCAGTGCCTGCTCAGTGCCCTGGTCCAAGCCAAAAACACTGCCTCCTGGGGATACACACATTGTCTAGAGAAGGGGACCATGATACTTGCTGTTAACAGGGACAGAGGGCTGGGGTTCACGTTTCCAGCTGGGCACAGCTTGCTGGAGCTCAGCCCTGGGCTTGCTCGGCATCTGCAAACTCTGTCTCCCTGCCTCTTCTCCTCTCCTCCCTCCAAGTGTCTCAGTCTGACTCACCTTTTCCTTCCTATTTCCTGTGGCTGCTTTTTTTTCGGACTCACCTTCCTCCTCCCAGGAGCACCGTGTCTCAGGGATAGGTAAGCCTATACTGCGCTCTTCCTCTGACCCTCCTGTTAACTCTCGCTGCCCCAAGCCGGAGGAGCCCACACCCAGCCCATCACCAACTCTGAAAAGGCAGGTAGGGCTCCTTCCAGTGGACGCTGTCTTGGTGAAGCCAGAGGGGACTTTGATCCAGAGGGGTGGGGTCCATGGCTCTCTCTGCACCCTATGTAGGGCTGAGTGTAGATTCTCTGGGAAGCCAGATACAACTTGAGGTTACCACCCTTATAGGTAAGGATAACCAAGGATGCAGCATCTTAAATGCATGCCAGTCAGCGATATTGGCTGACCAGCTACCATGCTCTCGGTGCTTTATTTGCTCAGGAAAAAACAGACCACACCACATGGGGTATTTTGTGTAGTGCCCCTGGGATACTCAGCTTATTTGCAGATCTCTTGAGTAGACTGATTTCTAAATCAATGGGAAAAAGTGGCAGTGATGATGGAATGGGCTCAGGTGGCCAGTTAGCCAGAGGCCAACGAAGGGGTAAGACTGGGATGTGGCGAAGACCTCCCCAGGTCCCCCAAGGACCTGCCCACTGGGCAGGGAGGCAGCCAGGAGCCATGGGCTGAGGCTTTTTCCCAGTTAACATCTCTGCGTTTGGAATTAGAATCACTATTATTGACACAGCACTCAAAACTACTGGGCAGCATTAGGAATTTTGTGTTGCTTCCAGGGGTAGGGGTGGTTGGTTTCAAAGGAGGTCCATGTGGATATAGTGCAGTGATTTTATGTCCCTGTGTATAAGAATCATCTAGAGAGCTTTATTAAAAAGTGTCAATCTCTGGTACCCACCCCCAAACCAGTAAAACCTGACTCTGGGGGTTGAGCCCAGACTTTGAGAGCCAGGACAGTACAGGTTCTGATTCAGGGGCTCTGGAGTGTTGTCGATAACACCCCAGGTGGTATTGTTAGGGAGGCTGTCAGGCTGTTCTGATGCAGGTGGTGAGAAGTCAACACTCAAGGTTAGTTTGGAATCTCACTCAAGGTGGCACGTGGCATGCCCTTGCCCCTGATCCTGGTGGGGATTCCTCCAGAGAGTGGTGGAAGGGGTCCATGAGAGGGCCTTCCTCGGGAAGGAAGCTTGATTTTCCGTCTCCCCCAGTTCCCCTCCGTGGTTGTGACAGGACACGTGCTCCGAGAGCTAAAGCAAGTGTCTGCTGGTGGCGAGTGTCCAGCCAGGCCCTGGAGAGCCCGAGCCAAGTCTGACCTGCAGCTGGGCGGGCCAGAAAACCTCGCCGGCCTGCCTCCCACCTGCCCGGGAGCACTGGCCCTCTCTGGGGTGCTGCGGCGGCTGCAGCAAGTGGAGGAAAAGGTTCTACAGGTGAAAGCCTTGCTCTTCGCCCTCCCTCTGCCCTGCCTGTGTCTTTGCCCTGCCTCTGCCCTCCTGTGTCTGGGATGCCTTCCTTTGCCCTTCCTGCCTAGGGTGGGTTCTTCCTCTGACTGCTCTTCCCCATCTCTCATCCTGCCTGCTGTGTGTACTGAGTGCAGCAAGCCCACCTGGCTGCCTCTCCGCCTCTCTCCCAGAGGGAACCCTCACCATCTCTGTCACTGTCTCTTTTTTCTTTATCCTTTCTCGCCTTGGCTGCAGAAAAGGGCTCAGAACTTGGCCAACAGGGAATTTCACAAAAAGAACATTAAGGAGAAGGCGGCTCACCTTGCTTCCATGTTTGAACACGGGGATTTCCCACAGGTAAATGCAGGGGCTTTCAGAGCCCCAGGGAACCCAGGTGTTGGACCTCTGGGGAGATGACATGAATCAGTCTCTGGAGCTTCATTTCTTCCTTCCTCCACTCTTGACAGTCTGTAAAGCTATTTACTTTTCAAGTCACTGAAGGCTTTGGACTGGCATCTAAAAAAGCTCCAAATGAGGAGACTCAAAATAAGTAGATAAATCATGACAAAGGGAAGACCAAGGCAGAAAAGCGGGCTCAGGGCACAGGAAAATAGAAGCATGTATACTGTAAGATCTTAGCTTCTGAGTAGCCTGAGCTTCCTAGGGGTCAACACAAAGAGGGAAAGCTGGTCCACTGCAGGAATCACAGCACAGTGCCTTTAAAGTGAAAGCAAACCAGTTGCTCATGATGTTTGGCAGTGCAGTGGAGAAATACCACCATAACCCTGATCTGGAAGACCCCGAATGTCAAGGTCAAGCACGTGCCGTAACCTGCTCTGCTTTCCCAAAAGGCAGCACCGGCCGGACAGAATGGCCCTGCCTTAGAATAGGAAGCACAGCCCAGTCCAGGCACTTATTTAGAAACCTGCTGAAAAGAAGAGTGCGTGCTTGCAAGGAGATGACAGAGTTGGTGCGTGAGTGTAAGGCACTCCCGTGCTTGCAGCAAGCCTGGTCTCCAGAACACACCTCCTCTGCTGCTTTCACCCGGCCTCCTCCAGACCTGTGTTCTCTGCCGCTTGGAAGAGTCATAGGCATGGGAAGGATACTCTGTCTTTCATTCACTTTCAGGGTTCTGTGTGGCTGCAGAGGTCCCTGCTGGGGCATGTGTCCCAGAGCCTCCTGGGGTTGTCCTTTCCTAAATTTGAAGCTGCTGCTTTATCCCAAGCTCCGGAGTGAGGTCTTCAGAAGTTCGTGTCTATGTCCATGTCAGGAATAGGATGGCTGTGTTCTAGCTGTTTTGTGATGAGGGAGCCAGAATAGCTGTAACAGAGTGCATTGTAACCAGGAACTAGACCGTCCTGCTGGGCTCCAAAGACACAAGTTACATATTTGTCCTGAGACATGAGCCTGGATGTCCTTTCCCCTCCTTGGATGTGTAGACTAGAGGGCTGTGTCATCGAGGCAGACGCCACTGTGCATTTCCCTATGGATAATCAGAGTTTCCTCTGTTTCTATTCTGTGCAGAATAAACTCCTCTCTAAAAGCCTGTCTCATACTCATCCTCCGTCTTCTCCTTCCTGCCTTCCATCTCCTGATTCAGCTGCTACTTCCTCTCCATCAACTGTTGACTCTGTCTCTCCTGCCAGAAAGGTAGTTATCCCAAACAATTGGCTTCCCCTACTCCTTGCATGTTCTTAGATATTCTCCTGCTCCACTCAGCCTGCTCAGACAACCATCTGAAGCTTGGCTTGGCTGGGATGAAAATTTATAAGGTCCTTTACAACCGTCCTGAGTTTGGTTTTGGTTTTGTGTTGGAGCAAGAAACTAAACGGAACAGACAGCACACAAAACCTTATCCAACGGTGCTTACCTGTCTAGCAAGCACTTTCTGAGCACCCACTGTATGATAACCATCATGCCAGATGCTGAGAGAACGAGGAGGAGGGAGGTACAGTTCTCTTCCTATGGTGTAGATGGACAAACAGCATGTCAGCATAGAAATGTATCACATTTTACCATGGGATATTTCCAATATTTGGCTATTTTTTACCTAACAAGACAGTCTCACATGGCGAACCTCAGACAATACTATTGATGAATTATGTGAGAGGTTTAAAAGGAAGATTCTAGGAACCCAGAATGGTGAAGCCTAGGAAGGCTTCACAGAGGAGGTAATATGGGAGCCAAGTGTTGAAGATTATATGGAGGGATTTTGCTAGAAAGAAGTGTAGGGGAAGGGCATTTTCAAAAGGATCTGGCATGTGGTAAGGAAGGCAGATAGGACTTGCATGAATGGAAAGACATTCTGGTGCAGCTTGATTTCGGGATAAAAGTATTTATAGGAGTGCAGACAGTAAAAGTGAGAGTCAGTCCGCTTTCTCTGTGTTAAAGGGATGCATCCCATCCTCTTATGAAGAGCCACTGCAGGACCCGCTCGGACTTCCAGAAGAATGGCGCAGGCAGTGGTGCAGAGTGGGGAGCTGGTGGGAGCCCGTGAATGGCACAGGCAGTGGTGCAGAGGGTGGAGCTGGTGGGAGCCCATGACGGTTGAGTAGATAACATTATTAAGTTTGGGTTCTAGAGCACTTGTCATGTGTTTTCACTTGTCTGCCTGGTACCTCATATGCCAAGAACACTAGCAGGCTGGGGTGGGAGAAGGGCAGCCTCTGGAGAAGCTCAGCCCCTGTAATGGGTGAGTCTAAAAATGGAGTGAAGTGCACTTGTTCAGCTATCACCCATGACAGTAAGTTGGAGCCTCTTTCTGGAGGACTGTGCTCCCCTGAGCACCTCTGTTCTGTTTACCCCCGACTAGGGCTCATCTCCATGTGTGGTGCTGAGTGTGCCCATGGCAGAGTCACCGCTCATTTGTTTCCACTCTGTTAGACTGAAGCACAAACCAGAAATCCACTGGGCTGTTCTCTGGGCTGTTGCATCAGTGGGAAGTCAGGAGGTGCCTCCTGGGAGTCCCACCCCCACTGACCCCCATTACTGTGGGGAGAGGAGTGCAGGCAGGGTCTTCAAGGAAGGAGCAAGGAACCTTAGCAGCCCCACCTACTCCGTGGTCCCCAGTGTAGGTGTGAAGCCTCCCTGGAGGGGAAGCTGGGGGTGATGTGGGCAAACAGAAAGACGTCTCATCTTCAGCTCCACTGAACACAGCCGTGGCTGAGATGCCCAGCGACTTGTTCCAAGTCAGCTTTGGTCAGTTTGACCTTAAGTCTCCTGACCTTAAGGAGTCTCCATTTTCTCATCAACAAGAGAGTGACCTCTGTGGTTAGAGACTGGCATACTAGTCGGCAGCATCACCAAGGCTTCCGAGTAGCCTTTGGGAGAAGAACTTTCCCTGGCGGGTACTTCCTGCTATGGAAAAGGTCCCTGGTGCCCTGGCCAGGATGATTGGAGGGGTGAGGGCACCTAGGCACAGGCAGGCAATGACTGGTACTCCTAGCTGGGCGGCTGGGCCCCCACTGTGCTTCTGTCTGGCCCAGACCCTTTCTTGCTAGCCCTGAGCTTGCCCTTTCTTTCGTCCTTAGGGAAGGCCTGGCTTGGTCACTGTCCTCTCAGATTTGAGAGCAGAGGTAGAACAAGAAAAGTGACCACACTTCTCAAGTTCCCTGACTTGGTTTCCAGTAGGTATTAGTTCTCTAGGTGATGGCAAGAGGCAGCCTGCCCAGGTACACGCAGGGCCACTGGGGTCTGGCAAAGACACTTCTTATCGTGAGAATAGCCTGTCATTCATTATCTGACTCCACTGAGGCCCTTGGCTGCTTCTCCACTGCGCTCTTCAAACAGCTTTAAATCAACATCACTCATTAAGCCAGTGAGTGAGCATTTGTTCATCCAACAAATATTTATTGAATGACGAGCTGGTGTCAGGCATTTCACTCTTGGGATACACATCAGTTATCAGGGGTTACCTTCCTGCCCTGATGAGGCTTGCATCCTAGTAGAGGGAGGTATAAATAATCTATACTATCTAGGTAAATTATATGATGTATCAGAAGACAGTTTTTCCCATGGGAAAATTAGAGCAGGTAGCAAAGACTTGGCATGCTGGGGAAGGGTAGCAATCTTAAATGGATAACGGTGGGAGGGCTCTTCCTGGGAAAGAGAACTAAGCAGGAACAGAGCCTCAGAGAAGAAAACAAAGGCAGAGGGAGGAGACTAGCTCCCAGGCTCCTGATTCTAGCCTGGGTTCTCTCCTCTGTACCACAGAAGCCACGTGTGAATGGACGCCTTGTCAGAGCGAACAGCCCAGAGGCTATGTGCATAGAGCCCCAAGCCCAGGCTCAAGGAGGGCTGCAAATGGGGTGGGTGGGCTTCAGGGGCTCCTCGGGCCCCCACCTCTACAGCTTTGTTCTCTGTTTCTCCCAGGTTGGGGTGAACAATTGTTCCCTATTATTTATTATCCCATCTCCCTAGCTAGTCTTGGCCATCAGACGATGGTGTCGTTGAGCAATTTCAGTAGCTTCTGACTTACCAATTACAGGCTGATGAGCCTGTCACTGTGTGGCTGGGAGTGATTGGGGAGTTCTCAGGAAAAGATCACCGTGGGACACTTACCCTGTCTGTGGACTTGGACTTGATACCCACAGACCCCTCCACATCTCACCATGAAGCCGTTGTAGGCAGTTAAGCACGGAGTGGTGAATTTCTAGCTTCCAGCAGTCTTGGAAAGGATCTTGCCAGCTGCACTACTCCCCTGCCCCCACCTGCAACTTCCCTGCCTTGCTCGGACCCCAGCATTGATTCCACACCAGGCTCTGCATGTGCAGAATCTGGCAGAGTGATGGCCTTCTCTGAGGAGACTCTGCTGCCCCTTAAAGCAGGTGACAACCTGGTGACAGTGTCCTTCCGTCCTGAAGGAGCTGAGAGAGCTGCTGCCCTGGAGAGAGCCTGGGGCCTTCACGCTTCTCCCCAGCAGATTCAGGGGCTGCTATGATGCCCAGAGACTGTGTGTGCCTCAATTCAGGGGAGCCAGAGAAAGGAAAATGGTCTTGGAAACTGGTGCTTGGTTCTTGGCAACCTCCTGGCAGGCAGAGTGTTTCGGTTCCTGCCCTAGAGCCCTACACCTTAATTCTGAGGATCCAGGGATAATCATCTCCTCTTAGAAACAGACCTAGTCAAACTTGTCACAAGGAACACTTGTTACAGGAATGCAAACTTGGGTCACCGAGTCCAAGAAATGTAGCCAGGGTTCTGCCTTCAGACTACACTTGCCTGACCTCTCAGTTGACATGTTGCCTTAAATTTCAGTGTGATGCAGCTAGGTTTTTGGCCTGAATAGTCACAAGAAATCTTGAGGTTCCCTCATTTAGGGACCAAATTCTTACCAGGGTCTTATCTTTTAAGTTATTTTTTTAAGACTGTGGACTATGGGATCATGCCCAGTCTGATCATTCGTACCATCAAACCGGTCCTCCTGTAGCACCATTAGCCCCCATCAACCCTTAGTTAACTTCTTTCTTCAGTGCAGGAGGCTGCTGCCAGTTTTACCTTTAATATGGCTGCTAGCCACTTACCAAGGCTGGTGAGCCCTTGCAAGATCAAGATGGCAGCAGTATTTACACGGCGGAGCCAGAGGGAGGGCCTCCGGGGGCTGGGGACTGTAGTTTAGTCCTCCTGAGTCAGAAGAGCAATGTGCATTGCAAAAGGAGCTTTCTCTACCCTGGGGGGTTGTTTGTTTTAAAACTGGATTTGCAGGGTTTACTCTAGAGATTTGCATATTAGAGAGCAGATGGGTGAGTCTTAGCTGGGCAATCTGCCAGTGTTTCATCTGATAACAAGGGTAGAGTTCAAGGCTGACTCCAACCTCATTGTTCTCTCTGTTCTGGGGATAGAGCTAGGCAATCCTTTGGAAGTAACCTGTGTACATCCCAGCCTGGGGGATTTTAATTTGCAGGGAGGCAGGTGCTGCAGTGAGCAGGATGTAGGCTGGGAGTCACACGTGGGTTCAGCTCCCAGATGACTTGCTTACTCGCAGTGTGGCTTTGGATGAATTAGTAGACCTCTCAGCACCTGAGTTTCCTAATCTTCAGAATGGAGGTGGCAGCAGCTTCTCTTGAGGGTGATTGGAATAATGCAAAGACTTAGCACATATCCAGTCTCTCAAATATCCAGTAACTGTGCTATTTCCCCAGTGGAGAAGAATTCTGGACGAAAGCTCACTTACCTAAAATGCATGTTGATTCCTCTCTTTCTAAAGGCAAAGAAGTCACCTTCAGGTTCCCATTTCCAACCCAGCCACTTAAGAACATTGCGGCCTCAGGTGAGTTAGAGCCTCCCTGAAACTCAGTGGCCCCATCTGCGAAGGGGGATTATCAGACCCACCTCGCAAGGTTGTGAGGGTTCAGTGCAGCTCAGCGCCTGGCACCAGGGGACACTGGCGCCCACTGGGAGGTCACAGCCCCTAAGGCCTGCCTGCATCTCAGCTCTGAAGGTATCATTCCCGGAGCCCCTCAAATAAGGCAGTTTCAGTCCTTGCCCTGAGCGTATGGCTGAGGACTCAGGCACACCAGTCTGTTGGCTGATTTTCCTCATCCAGGGACTCCTCAGGGAGGAATATATTCCTATTTGCCCAGGAGACTTCCCTTGGCCCTATATGTCAAAACCTCCCCTTCCCTCAAGCTCTCAGCTCCGAGGTCCTGGAAACTATTCCCCAACCCTGCCTGACCCATGTGGGTTTCCTGATCTTCACGGCAGGTCAGGTGGACAAGTACAGCCTGGACACCTGGTATTCTTGGCTGACTTCCAGGCCCAAGGGGGATGTTACCATTGTCTGGACACAAACAGACCCAAGCGCCAGCTTCCTCCTTCCTTCAGAGCATCTGTCATGTGCCAGGAGTGTAGAGTTGATAAAGACAGGGTTATGACATCAGGGAGTGCAAGCCAGCGTGGAGATGACCCATCTCCCAGCTCGGAGCAGGGTAAGAAGGGTTCCAACATCCAGACCGGGACATGCTTGGTGATGGTGCCTGTGACCACCATTAATGTCATCATGTTTGAATCTCAGTTGACTTGAGAAGAAGAGGGAGAAGCCAGTGCATTCATCTGGTTGGGCTGTATTATTCTTAACTCGTGCAGAGGAGGGAACACAGCAACTGCAATTCCTTTGTGTGAAGGCCACCCAGGAGAGGAGAAAAGAAATTCCAGAACAGGGAAAATTAAAGTTGCATCAGTGGCGGTGCTTTGGACTCATTAACCATCTGCCAGGCAATTCTTGGGAACCCAGCACCCTGTGAGGCGTACCCCAGATTCTCTGATGACTCTTTCACAGCCCTGTGAGGATGGCAGTGGTCTTCCCATTTTACAGATGAGGAAGCTGAGGCTCACAGAAGGGAAGTGATGTATGTGACCTTTAACCTAATGTAAAGTTAGATGATGGCCCACCTGAATTGTCCATCCATTCCAGCTTGTTCTAGTTAATTAGCTGGAAAAACCTAGAATTTCCAAGAGGAAAAAAAATACCCCATAGAGTATTTTGGTTTTTCTTTTTAAATCTCTAATCCATGGTGGCCTGATTCTTCCGGATACAGTGAAAATGAATTACTGGAAATATGATCACACACTTGGATGTGTGGCTATGTTGAACTGCTCTGTAAGTGTCTAATGCTTTCACTTACTGTGTTCCTTGGATCACAGATCAGTTCCTGTTAGTGAAAAATATCCCAGTTCTTAAAACATTACAAAAATATTGAAAGATACATAAAGGGTGCAAAGCAGTCCCATGGCCCTCCAAAATTGCCATTTCTTAAAAAACCAGTGATGCTTTCTAAGGCCCATTTGACTTCACATTCCAAGATGTCTGGCTCTAGGTCAGTGATCACATCATCATGATTGTCTAGGTCTTGAAGCTCTTTTTTGTACAGTTCTTCTGTGTATTCTTGCCACCTCTTCTTAATATCTTCTGCTACTGGAAAAGGTCAGTTTTCATCCCAATCCCAAAGAAAGGCAATGCCAAGGAGTGCTCAAACTACCGAACAATTGCACTCATCTCACACGCTAGTAAAGTAATGCTCAAAATTCTCCAAGCCAGGCTTCAGCAATATGTGAACCGTGAACTTCCTGATGTTCAAGCTGGTTTTAGAAAAGGCAGAGGAACCAGAGATCAAATTGCCAACATCCGCTGGATCATGGAAAAAGCAAGAGAGTTCCAGAAAAACATCTATTTCTGCTTTATTGACTATGCCAAAGCCTTTGACTGTGTGGATCACAATAAACTATGGAAAATTCTGAAAGAGATGGGAATACCAGACCACCTGATCTGCCTCTTAAGAAATCTGTATGCAGGTCAGGAAGCAACAGTTAGAACTGGTCATGGAACAACAGACTGGTTCCAAATAGGAAAAGGAGTACGTCAAGGCTGCATATTGTCACCATGTTTATTTAACTTATATGCAGAGTACATCATGAGAAATGCTGGACTGGAAGAAACACAAGTTGGAATCAAGATTGCCGGGAGAAATATCAATAACCTCAGATATGCAGATGACACCACTCTTATGGCAGAAAGTGAAGAGGGGCTAAAAAGCCTCTTGATGAAAGTGAAAGTGGAGAGTGAAAAGGTTGGCTTAAAGCTCAACGTTCAGAAAACGAAGATCATGGCATCTGGTCCCATCACTACCTGGGAAATAGATGGGGAAACAGTGGAAACAGTGTCAGACTTTGTTTTTCTGGGCTCCAAAATCACTGCAGATGGAGACTGCAGCCATGAAATTAAAAGACGCTTACTCCTTGGAAGGAAAGTTATGACCAACCTAGATAGCATATTCAAAAGCAGAGACATTACTTTACCAACAAAGGTTCGCCTAGTCAAGGCTATGGTCTTTCCTGTGGTCATGTATGGATGTGAGAGCTGGACTGTGAGGAAGGCTGAACGCCGAAGAATTGATGCTTTTGAACTGTGGTGTTGGAGAAGACTCTTGAGAGTCCCTTGGACTGCAAGAAGATCCAACCAGTCCATTCTGAAGGAAATCAATCCTGGAATTTATTTAGAAGGAATGATGCTAAAACTGAAACTCCAGTATTTTGGCCACCTCATGCAAAGAGTTGACTCATTGGAGAAGACTCTGATGCTGGGAGGGATTGAGGGCAGGAGGAGAAGGGGACGACAGAGGATGAGATGGCTGGATGGCATCACTGACTCGATGGATGCGAGTCTGAGTGACCTCCGGGAGCTGGTGATGGACAGGGAGGCCTGGCGTGCTGCGGTTCATGGGGTCGCAAAGAGTCGGACACGACTGAGCGACTGATTTGATCTGATCTGATCTGAAAAAACCAGTGACTGTGACATGTTCGTTTCTGACTAGGTCATCTGATTGCCCAGCTTTGGATTTGGAAAACGCCTTCCCAGCCAAATTGTAAGCTTTCCTCTTGACCAGCTCCCCAGGAACCTAAGTGCTTTTGCCTTTCCGTGCACTTGTTGAGAATCTCTGGCTTCTGGTTCTTACTCTGAGGTCAAACCATAATGAGTTTTCTGGAGGTTTCTTCATGAGTGGAGTTTCTTTTCTTCCTCAGGATGCCCAGGACCCATTCATTTCCAGATTGGTTAGAACAGTGCTACTTAAAGTGTGTTCCATCGGCAGGAACTAGTCTGTGATCCAAGGAGCACAGCAAGTAAGAGGAAGCATTAGACACTTGTAGAGCAGTTCAACATAGCCACACATCCAAGCGTGTGATCTTATTTCTAGTAATTCATTTTCGTTGCATCCGCAAATATCAAGCCACCATGGATTAGAGATTTAAAAAGAAAAACCAAAACCTGGTCATTCACCGCTGACCATCTGAGGAGCAGTGAGTTAGCATGAGTCCAGGTGGTCGGGTCTGCACTATTTTGGAGCCAGGAAGACATCGTACCATCAGGAAATGGGAGATAACCTGAGACTCCCGGGCAGCGTCCTCCTTCACTCTGGTCTTTGGGGCAGCCTCCTCTCATCCCTGAGACAAGTTCTCCATCACCTGGTCTCTGGTGTCCTTCCAGGAAGTCCTGGCTACCTCTTGTTCTTGATGTTCCTGGCATGGTTTCCATGATACAGTTGGGAAGGGCATATAGGAGAACCAGTGTTGCTCTCCTTGAAGGTGCCTTCATTTCATTGTTCCTAGGAAAACCGCTGTCATAGGTGGACATGTGGATGCAACCTGGAGAAAGGAGTCTTTTATGACCAAGGGCCCACAGTGAAAGGAAGGACAGGGCTTGATCTTCATCCTGGATCCCTTGTGCTGATAGAACAACCGAGCAGGCCTACAACTGCACAGACATGTTTTGGCGGCACCCCCAGCCACCCCAGTGCCCTCTGCTTGCTTCTATAATTGCTCCTAAGTCAGGATTGCATGGAAGCTCAGCAGCGCAAAGTGCTTATTAGCTAAGTAGTTAATAAGGTCTCATTAGGGACTTGTATTTAAAGCCCCAGAAAGTAGAGTCTCGCTCTCTGCTCACTCAGGGGAGGCAGTGATTGTGCGTGGGCATCTGGCATCACACGGTGCCTTCCTGGGAGAGCGCCTCAGAGCCAGTTCACACATGGGGTCAGGAAAGACAGTCACGCAAGGGGAGTATAGGCAGTGAGGTAAATCTGACCTCTTCTGTCTTTATTTTGCTGTAAAACCAGGAAGTACTTGGTATTCTCAGCTCCTATCCGAGGAGGCCTGTGTTAGAGGCCCCAGCAGGGAGTGGAACATCAAGCAAATAATGGCTTATTGTCCAGAGCCAGTGCACCTGAACGTCTCTTAGGAGCAGGAGCCAAGTTTCTTGGCACTTGTGAAATCCTGAAAATGGCAGCGCGTATGCTCAGAAGTCGAATCCTAATCTCTTCCCGACAGGGCCAGTTTTGAGAGTGGGGAGGGTAAGCAGCCTGGCAGCTGCTGCGACTAAGAAAGAGCGAGCTTTGTGAAGTCTGAGGGGGTCCCATCTGTCTGGGATCAGACACCCGAGAAGGTCCCCGGCCACATCTTCCGTAGTTCCCCAGAGAGCCCCACACATGGTCCGGCACAACTGATCCGAGTAGCTGCTGGTATTGGGGCTTCCTTAATGAGAAGCGGGCAGGCGTCCTCTGGATCATGTCTTTCGCCCCAGCCTGCTTGGCAGCCCTTCCCTCTTCATCCTCTTTTTGCAGCTGTGCGTTTGTTGGTGCCCAGTGAGCTGGCCTCGGGTTCTGAGGGTGGACCCTGCTTCCAGGAGGCAGGACCTGTGGGCACCTGCTGCCATTTGCTTTGTTGTCCCTGAACTTCTGCTTTATCTTTGGGGCTTTCACAGTGAAATCAGTGTGGCCTTCCAAGAGCGGTATTGGGTTTAGATTGCGGGCCTTCCTTTGTCCCCACACAAGTCCCTGTTACTTGCCGTGAAGATGGCTATCAACCTGTGACTGAGGGCCAGCAGCCTACATTGCTGCTGTCTGTGGCCACTCCTCCCAGAAGCTGGATTCAGAGGCTGAGGAGCATCTGGAGCCTCCCTCCCTCCAAGGCCTTAGGATCAGGAACCATGTTTACAGATACAGCCTCATATCATGCGTGTTTGCCTCCCTGCAAAGGAGATAGCAATATTCCCGGGCTGGCCTTTCAGAGCTCATGGGGAAAGAATAAACTGGGATTTGCCTGGGGGTGTATGTGTGATTGTACCACGTCTGCGTGGATTGTCAGCTCTCACCCCTTCCCCAGCTCCATGACACACCAGTAGTATCCAAGCATTCACAGGTAGGCACGGACCATCATGCCTTCAGGAGCACAGGTGCCCGCAATCCATCAGGCTGTGGTCTCTGGGGCCAATGTGGAACTGATTTGCCTGGTACCAGCTCTGGGGCCCTGGGCACTGCCACCTGGAGCTCCCTGTCCTGCTCCCTGCACCTGCCCAGAGGGGACCACCATCCATTCCCATTTTGGCCACTCTTGATTGGCCAGGTAGCCTGCATCCTGACCTGATAGAACTGAGGTCAGGCATAGCCACAGCTCCCTGGGGGACACAGGGGCTGCGAGGGAGGCTGGGGCTGCCAAATTCAGAGGGAGGAGGGAGGAAGGAGTCAAGTTCATCTTGGCCCAGCCCTGCCAAGTGCCGGGCATCCACACACATGCTCTCTCATTCTTGCCACAGCTCCACGAGGTAGGCACCATTTATTCCCATTTCACTAAATGAGGACACTGAGCTCAGAAGTTGAGGGCTTTGTGTCCTATCTTAGAACCATTAGTGGTAGAGTTCGGTCCTAACCCTCCTGATCTGGGGAAATGGGGAACAGGTCTCCCCATGTAGCCGGTCCAGGCCCTCTAGAGAGGGGAGTCTTGGGAAGGTCAGCTTCAGTGCAGCTGGCTTGTTTTTTTAGTGTGAAGGTCCCCCAGCTGGGGCTCAGTAGATCTTAGCAGAGTCCTGGATCCTGCACCGATTTCTAAGTGGCCTTGGATAGATCCCTAAGGCCTCTAGGATTCATTCTCTGTATCTGTGAACTGAGCAAGCTGAACTGAAGACCGTGTACTCCCAGTGGATGTAGTTGTGAGTCACCCTGCTGATCTCTCTCTCTTCCATCTGCAGAGTGCCGGCTGCAGGCTAGTGAGGCCTCTCCTGGGATGCTGGGTGCTGTTTGCATGTGCGTGTGGAGCCCTCTCCCACCTCCAGCTCGTTCGTGTTTTCCTTCTTGGTGCTAATGGCCTCTCCCTTTGTCTCTGTCTCCTTTATCTCTGCTCTCGGGTAGCTGACAGTAGGGAAAGTATCCAGCGGAATAGGGGCTGCAGCTGAAGTTCTGGTCAATCTGTACTTGAATGATCACAGACCTAAGACTCAGGCCACCTCTCCAGACCTGGTAAGGATGCGCACGCTTCCGCCTTCACCCACAGACACCGGCTCTGGCCTCCCAGGGAGGGTGCCTGGGACGTGGAGAGGATGGCCTGGCCCCCTTCTCATGGGACAAGAGGAGCTGAGAACAGGCCGGGTCAGAGCAGAGGTTAGTTGGGGGAGCTGTGTTTCCTCAGTAGGCCCACGAACCTCAGTCGGCCCCCTTTTGGGTCATTTCAGAAAGCAGAGCATCTTCCCTGCTAGCTGGGGCTCTGGAGCACTCAGGGAAAAGCTCAGGGGAGGTCATCTACAGAGATGGACAACCCCTACTACCAGTGCTTAGCATCCAGTATAGATTGGATTAAGAAGTAACGGGGAAAACATCCCTTTCCTCTGAATTCCCTCCTTCTCCGGATGAGTCTGCTCACTGTCACCACCACAGTTTGAGTTCTTTTGGTGTTCTTTTGGCACATTCCCCTGGATCACCCAGGGGTGCCCCTCCTTCCCTGGGCCTCGCCCTCCCCTTTTGCATTGAAGAAGTTGATTGGCAGCCTGATGCCCCTTTCCTGCAGTTCTCTTGAACAGTTTTCATGCCATGAGCCTTCCCTGCCTGACCTGTGTCAATGCAAGGGGACAAGGATGGATAAGACATTCTTTCAGTGACCTTGGTCTAGACCCAGGCAACACTTAACCCCTGACTCAGATTCCTGGAGACGGCACCCCTGGGCAGGCATGTTTGTGAGGGACACCTGCTCTGTCAGACAAGGAAATGTCACTCCCACTGTGAAACCAGAGTGTCCAGCAGCCTGCCTGGGAGTACAGTCAACGCTGCCCTGGCAGGGCTGGGGTCTGCGTACCTTCCCACCCTCACTCTTTGCAGCAGTGCCCCCAGTGACAAAAGCAGCACATAGCCCGTGAGGCCCCACAAGGCAGACTGGCATCTCTACATGCCCAGCCTTGCGTTTGAAGATGCAGTGTACACCCCAACACGCTGTTCTTCTCTTCCGATGCCCTGTGCCTGCCAGGAGTCCATTCGGAAGACATTTCCCCTGAACGTGGGTGGCAGCGACACCTGTTACTTCTGCAAGAAGCGTGTGTATGTCATGGAGCGGCTAAGCGCGGAGGGCCACTTCTTCCACCGGGAGTGTTTCCGCTGCAGCGTCTGCGCCACCACCTTGCGCCTGGCCGCCTACGCCTTCGATGTTGACGAAGGTAATCCCCAGGGGCCAGGGCAGCACTTGTCTCTGGCCTGGGCTCCTGATTCTGGAAGCTCTGGGAGAGTCAGCACTTCCAGGGAGTATTGGTGTCATCAGAAAAGCAGTTCAGGGAGCAGGGGTCCCCTGCTAAGAGGAGAGGCTGCCTGTGGTGGGCAGGGGTCCTGAGGAAAGGGGAGCCGTCAGCATGGGGGCTGCACATGCGTAGGGAGCACCTACCAGGCGCCACGTGCTTTATGGACATTTCCTCACTCAGTCTCACCACCTTCAGTTGCCCCTGTGTGGTCAAGAAAATCAAACCTGGTAACTTACGTCACATACTTGGCACCACACCTGACATGTGATAGGGGTTCAATTTGTTGTTTCGGTTGCTAAGTCGTGTCCGACTCTTTGCGACCCCATGGACTGCAGCACGCCAGGTTTCCCTGTCCTTCACCATCTCCCAGAGTTTGCCCAAACTCACGTCCATTGAGTCAGTGACGCCATCCAACCATCTCATCCTCTGTGGCCTCCTCCTCCTCCTGCCCTCCATCTTTCCCAGCATCAGGGTCTTTCCCAATGAAAAGCAGGGAGGGGTCAATAAATGATGTCATATTCATGTTGTTATGAATGAAGAAGCATGTATCGTAGGAATGACCATAACTGTAACATGCCCTCTGCTGAGTGGCCTACCAGAGTCATCACTGAAGGAGTCGCTTTCATTGGAATGAGTGATAAATTTCTAACCTTCAGCACTTGATGTTTGCACTGTCATATAATGACAAAGCTTGTGATCCCATACCCTAAAACTAACTGCCTGGGTTTACATCCAGAGTATCCCACTTCCAGCATATAGCATATGCATGCCACATACAAATAACCTCTTCCCTGACCTCAGGTCCCTCAGTTTCCTTATTTATAAAATGAGGATAACAGTACTTTGCTCATAGGTGATCACTGATTTAATTCAGGGGAATGATTTAAGATAATGCCTGGTATATTGAGTCCTTCTCAAGACTTCACTATTGTATCATCATTCCCATCACTGTAGTCACTGCGGTAACAGTGGAGCAAAGAAGGGTTTTCTGGAAGGCACCCAGTATCCTGGGCAGTGGTCCGTGGCCCAGTGTGTGGCTCACTGGGTTTTTCTGCCACCATCTGTTCAGTGCTGTTCCCACCCCAAGGGGTCCCAGAAGCAAAAGGAACTACAGAGTTGCTATTCCAGGCTGTCCATTTTGCTGCCTGGCAACTGGCCTTGGGAAGAGACTTGGCCTCGGGGATTATCTGAGGGTTTCTGTCCCATTCCCGGGAGCACTCCCCCGGTCCCCTGCCAGCGTTGCTGCGGCTGGTGGCCTCCTCTCAGCGCCTCTTCTTTAAGGCAGGTGACGGAAACCGTTTCCCACGTTTGCGCCTTCCTGGGCTTGTTTCCCTTAGTGGTGTTTCTCTGACCTAGATGGTGGCAGGCGCTTGGCTCAGGTTCTGCTGTGGCTCTGGTTTACAGGAGAAAACCTCTGAGTGTCTGTGTGTTTCTTTTTACAGGCAAGTTTTTCTGCAAGCCTCATTTCATTCACTGTAAGACCAACAGCCAGCAACGGAAGAGACGGGCAGAGTTGAAGCAACAAAAAGAGGTAAGTTTTATCTTGAAAGTGGTGGTGAAATGGGAAAGTTCCCTGGTAGGAGGAGGTTGTCAAGAGTTTCTGCAGGTTAGGCCAATGTTTCTAGCTTTGGGGGGCTTGAGACTCAGGTGCAGAGGGCTCTACTCCCTGGCAGGAAGGTCCCTGTGTCTCAGTCCATTCAGCTGGCCTCTGGGATGTGAACTGGTCCAGAGGTCAGCTCCCAGAGCAATGACTGCTGCTTCTCATGAGAAGCCCAGAAGAGCTTTCCTATGTGCCAAGGATGAGGCTAAATGCTTAGCCATGCAAAAGCCACGTAGCCCCCAGGGCCTGGGGCCCCACTGGCCACAGAGCTCTGTGAGCAGGGATGCCTGGTATAGGGCCAACCCTCTGTGGTTTCCAAGTCCTTTCCCCAGGCTCTTGATGTCAACAACGTGACTGGCCTGTTTAATTTGCAAATGGGTTGTGATAGCACCCTCCCTACCCCCACCCATGGTAGCTCTTAGCCAGCATCTTCTTTATGGCTTGATTAATCACCCATCTCCAGCAAGACCAACAACTTCAGCTCTTTTCTGATTTTACAAGTAATATGGGATTCCCAGGTGGCTTAAGTGGTAAAGAATCTGCCTGTCAATGCAGGAGACACAGGTTCGATCCCTGGATTGGAAAGATCCCTTGGAGGAGGAAATGGTAACCCACTCCCGTATTCTTGCCTGGAATATCCCATAGACAGAGGAGCCAGGCAGGCTACAGTCCATGGCGTCGCAAAGAGTTGTATACAGCTGAGCAACTGAGCACACACAGGCACACACACACACACAGTAGAAAAATAGCTAAGTAAATGGAAGTCTATAAAGAAGGAAAGTAAAATAACCCACCATCACTCTATCCTGAGAAAATCATAATTAACATTTTGGAACATTTCTTTGTAGACTTTTTCCTTTATGAATACCGTTGACCCTTGAACAGTGTGGGAGTTAGAGCCTTTGACTCTCTGCAGGTTTGAAAATTCATCTATAATTTATAGCCAATCTTTCATATTGATGGTTCCTGCATATCCATAGATTCAACCATTCATGGATTAGGTAGAGGTGTAGTATTCATTATTGAAAAATCTGCATTCAAGTGGACCCATGCGGTTCAAACCCACATTGTTCAAGGGTCAGATGTATGTTTTCACCCAATTGGAATCCTACCTTGTGGTTTCATAGCCTTCTTTCTCACTAACAGTATATTGAGAACAGTTTCCCATTAAGAATTCTTTTGGAGCCTAATTTTTGATACCTGTAAAGGATGACTGATAATTTATTTGCTTCCTATATTGTTGGACATTACTATTTTTGCCTTATAAACATTTTACAGAAAATGTCTTTGTGCCTGTATCTTTATCCATATTTCAAATTGTTACTTAGGATCAATCATGAGAACGAGATTGCTGAGTCAAAGAGCATGTATGTTTTGAAGGCTCCAGAAGGCAATGGCACCCCACTCCAGTACTCTTGCCTGGAAAATCCCATGGATGGAGGAGCCTGGTAGGCTACAGTCCATGGGGTCGCTAAGAGTCGGACACGACCAAGCGACTTCACTTTCACTTTTTCACTTTCATGCATTGGAGAAGGAAATGGCAACCCACTCCAGTGTTCTTGCCTGGAGAATCCCAGGGACAAGGGAGCCTGGTGGGCTGCCGTCTATGGGGTCACACAGAGTCGGACACGACTGAAGTGACTTAGCAGCAGCAGCAGCAGAGGAAACTGATCTCTGTGATCAGTTCCCACCCCAACCCCAGGAAAGTTACACCTGTGTTCAGCCCCCTTCAGCAGTGCACAGGGGATGCAAAGATTTTGGGGAAGGGTCCTGGTTGCAAATTGTAGGGTCTGCCAAGTCCTCTCTTTATTGAGTCTTTCTCTGCTTCACTGGAGGAGCCCTCTCTGAGCATCATGGACTGAATGCCCTCACCTTGATCTCTTTCTCAGGAGGAGGGGATGTGGAAAGAGCAAGAAGCCCCTCGGCGAGACCCTCCCGCGGAAAGTTCTTGCGCTGCCGCTGCCATCGCCACGCCCGAAGGCAGCCCCCCAGGTATCCCCAATTCCTTCTTTAGGAAGGCTCTAAGCTGGCCCCTCAGGCTGCCGTGGGGCCTGCTTCACCTTCCCTGGAGGCTGCTTAACTGGATTCAGGGACTCCTGCGCGCCACCAGCCTGCATATCAGGGACAATGCTTACAACTACTGCTACACCTACGAGCTCCTGAGCCTCGGGCTGCCCCTGCTCTGGGTGTTCTCCGAGGTCCTGGCTTCCATGTACCGGGAGTCAGAGGAGTCCCTCCAGAGCATCCGCGACTGGCTGCTCAGATGCGTCCCGGCCAAGCTGCACTGAAGCCCAGCCCCACAGTACCGTAACATTTCCCGTGTAGATGGCGGCGTGTTCGGCCAGCCCAGGCGCTGGCCAGGGAGCCCTACGCCCTTGAACCAGTTAGCTCAAAGCCAAAGAATTTCCCGTCGGCCACCTGCACCTAGCCTGGTCGCAGTGAACATCTGCTTCAGGCCACCATGACATGAAGGATGTTTTTTTTTAATAGCTTTGTACTTTTATACCAAAGCGAGCCATACTTCTAGGTTTACATTTCAATTTTCAACATTTAATAAGCCAAGAGAAAGCATTTTTTTTTCCTATGAGTGTCAGTTTTTTTAAACACGGGTTTGAGGTTTATAACTGGTATTACAAAAACCCCTTCCACGTTGTGGTCTTGAAATAGCCGCTCCCTGTAAGGCGAATACTTTGGAGCGAGCGTGCGATCTCCTGACAGTGCCTTTTGATTCCATGCCTGGATACCACTTGTCAACACAGGACAGTTGTTTGCAACATGAAAGCGTAGTAATTGAGAAGGAAAAAAACAAAGCAGAAAGGACAAAAGAGAATTAAATCTACAGAAGGATATGGCAACATGTAGTTGCCTGTTACCTGTCCTCCCAGGGAGAAGGACTATTTTGATCCCTTGTTCTGATGTAAAATAGTCACTTCAAGATTCCCCTGACCCCAGTACCAAATTGCAGCCAAATTATGTAGAACCACGGGATTTCAAGTGAATTGCTACAGACATACGTTTTCCCTTCCCACTAATGAGCGTGGCAGCCAAAGCCCATTGGCCCCCAGCCACTCAGAACTCCATCAAACTGATGTGGTCCTGAAGAGGAGTCGTGTCAGCTGGTGGCCTTTCAAGCCCTCCTTTTGAGGTCCCCAATCCAGGTTGCAGTCTGAGCCAAGGCCATTCAGGGTCCACAGCAGTCAGGCTGAGGGAAGAAACTGCCCTCTCATGCTGTGTCCTTTGGGACAGGGGGTATTTGTTAGCACCTGACAGTATTATTTCTGGAAAGCGTGACCTCCCCTGTGAGCATGGCTTGTAGGCATTCTGGCTTCTTAGCCAATCGGCTGCCATGCATATTTGGTCAAACGGTCAGAAACCATTGATTATTGAATTATCCCAACTGAGGAATGCATCTGATCCAGGGAGAAGCTCCTGTGTCTTGACTAGCAGAGGAGGCTGGGAGTGGATGCTGTTACTGACTTATGCGTAAGAAATATACCTTATTAAGGGCAAAAAGGGCCTTGGGCCCACCTACATTCTTCATTCTGGGTATCTGGAGGAGGCCTCCGTCTTCCCAGCTCCACTCTGCCTGGACATGCACGGCTGCTGGGTCTGGCTGAACAGTGGAGATGGCTGATAGAGAAAGACCTTCCTCAGGGTTCAGTGTATCTAGAGTTGCTGGGCCCTGCCTGTTACACTAGAAAGATCCTCTAGATTAAGAAAGGATGGAGTCTGGTGGGTTAGGAGCCAGAACTCTTAAGGGCTTTGAGATGCCAAGTTCTCCAGGGTGGGAAGAAGCAGGGAGGCATTTCTATAATATAAACACTTCCCTGAGTCCTTGGGTAAATCAGGGGCATGACTGCGGCCAAGTCCGTGGGAACTGGCGCCTCTGTCTTTGTTGGAACTGTTCTCATCCTATGACTTGCATTGTGTTTTTCCAAATTTTTGCTGATATTTTAGTGTTCTCTGGTGGGAGGAGCCCTTGATTCGTTTCATGTTTGATTCTGAAAGTCATGATGTAAACACATCACAGCTGTGTCATTGTTATTCCCGTCAGCTCAGGGCAGGATGAGATGCTTTGTGGGATGCTCCATGAAGCTAGAGTTAGGATCTCTGAGAATGTCATTTATGGCCATAAGGAGACTGGTTTGAATTACTCTGGTGAGACAGGGCGTGCCTGTCAGAAGCCTGAGATGTTTGTATGTTCTGAGACGTTGAACCTTCCTGGTGGGGCAGCACCAAAACACAAAAGTAAGTCTGGGAGTGGGATGTTTCTAAACCTTCATAACGTATTTAAGAACAAATGTGGGATACTAGAGTAAAATTGGGGCAGAGAGGATGTGGGGGGCAATGGAGACAGGGGATTATTTCCGATTGCACGGATCTACCCTTGCAAATAAGTCACTGCTCACTTCCAGAAAGGTTCATCTGTCTTAAGCCATAACTTGTTTGGGGGAGTTGCTCTTTTTTTAATGGTTGCCTCGTTTTCAACTCCTGTACCTTTTCGTATTGTCCATCATTTCCCTTGTTCCCCCAACTAAATTCTCTCTTCTGTCTCTCTCTCTCTCTCCAAACCTTACACTGTGGCCATCAGTTCATTTCAGCCTTCCAGTGCTGCACCCACTTCTTGGCTGACACACTTCTGCTCTGAGGTGACTGGTTTTCTTGCCAATTTTCAGAGAGTGGTACTAACCCCTGACCTGCTTCCTGTGCCCCGTCTCCCCCACTGCCCCGCCGTGGCCTTGGTTGTGCTAACTGCGAGCATCTTGCCTACTAATGGACTCATTCATTCGGTGGCATGGTTGGTGAACAATGTGGGGTGGTGTTCAGCTCGAAAGCGTTTCTGATTCCATCCCTCTGAGCCGGCTGCCCAGTCCACTCCAGGTGCATGGCCCACCTCCTCTCTATACTCCACGGCCTGCATGCATGCTTTTCTGGTTGCACTTACAAAGCCAGTTACCTTCCTGGGAGGGTTAACCTGGAATGTGAGACTGTGCCATAGAGAGGGCCCTTCACCTTTGAAAAGAACTCTTTCATCTCTCAGCCTCTGAAAAACCATATGCATACAAGCATCTTCTTAAGTTGCTTTCTAATATAAAGATTATCAATGTTATCAATCCACACCATGAACGTGAACGTGAAGTTGCTCAGTCGTGTCTGACTCTTTGCAACCCCATGGACTGTAGCCTACCAGGCTCCTCTGTCCATGGGATTTTCCAGGCAATAGTATTGGAGTGGATTGCCATTTCCTTCTCCAAGGGATCTTCCCAACCCAGGGATTGAACCCAGGTCTCCCACATTGTAGACAGACGCTTTACCGTCTGAGCCACCAGGGAAGTCCAAATCCACACCATAGGTGACTCTTTTGGGAAGGATTTTTTTTTAAAATATTTCTCCCAGACTTCATCACAAGCTTGGCCCAGACTATTTTAAACACAAGATCACAATTTTTCTAGTGAAGCTTTCCTCCCCTGCAGCCTATACTTTCCCTCCCAGGGTTTTGCTTTGACGCTTCTGGTCTCTCTAGGCTCATAAAGCCCCAGAGGATACAGAAGCTTCAGCTAGAGCAGTCATCATCATAGGCCAAGGGTGCCTTGGAGAGCAGCCCCCTTTCAATGCCCCCACAGCTCTGCTGAGAACACATCCCCCTGCTGACTCTGCCTGGAGCAGCAGGACACTCACAGTGCTTTTAAAGAGAAACACCACAGCTAGTCCAGTGGGGCTGTTGAAGGCAGGCCTCGCAGTCCCGGGCTGCAGGTGGTGGTGTCCTGCATGCGGCCCAGAGCCATGCTGACCTCTCTGCACAGCCCTGCATGCTGCATTTTGCTCCCTTGTTGGTGCAGATCCCAGCCAGGACGAAGTCACCGTTCTTGTCTTATCTTCTCTTGCAGAGTCTCTCCCCTTTATAGAATGTCAACCAAAGAGTGCCCTCCTCCCCCCAGCCTCCTCCTTAGCTAGCCTCCCCACCTTGTCACCATGCATGTTTGTGACCTTTGGTAGTCCTTACAGTGCCACGTGGAACCCTGTATTTTGCACACAGCGAAAAATGTTTAGCTTTATTTATGGTATTTGATGCTGTACATGGAAATAAATATGGTTCTTTATAAAGCTCATTGTTTCCTCTCTTCTTTGCCGTGGAAGCTGCTCAAACCTCAAACACAGGGGTTGGTTGAAGGGGTTGGCCTTTCCTGAACTGGCAGGCCTTGCCCTTGTGGTGACATGGAGTTCTTTGGGGCTGTGCTGGGTACTCTCAGAGGAAATATTACCTGGGGGTAATATTTGGAAATTATCACCCATGCTCTGCAGCCAGGCTTTGGGGGGCTCTTCCTTGAAAACTCACGGTACTTTTCTGCTCTAGGTGCTGGGCATTGCTGGCTGAGGGTCAGGGTGCCCTCAGCTATAAGGAACAGACTATTGACAACTGCTTGCACCCATTTCCTGCACACATCCAAGCCACGGACCTGTCAGAGAACTTTACTTAGGAACCTTACTCTAACTTAGGTTCCCGTGCAACAGAGGTTGCTCTTGAACATTTTGTGCTGGCCCAGCTGAGTGATGGGTATAAGGTAAGAGGAAGGACTGGACATTGGTTTCAGGATGGCAGTGCGCATGGCAGGTGTATTTATCCAGGGAGGAGAGTCATTTGGGCTGCTAAGAGACCCACCTTGCCCTCAAAGGCTCAGGTCACTCAGTTTCTTAGGCTGCAAGGCTCTGCCCACAGGGCCACTCTGAGGATGTTTCCATGGCAGGCTCTGGCTCAGTTCCACTTGTCTTTGAGGGAAGGATTTGAAGTTTTACTCAACTAGTGTGGATGGTGTCAAAGAAATCTGGTCCCTCACCTCCCTAGGGTGGATGCCTTTCTTGGCCAGGCTGGATGTGCTGGGCTTCTGACACTGGCATGTAAACTCATCTATGAACTTCATGAGGGCCCTTATGTCTCTAAAGGGGCACTTCCAAGGCCCTGGGCCTCTGAGCCCAGTTGCTGGTGCCTGGAGCTGCCTGGCATCATGACCAAGTGTTGTTACTCTTACCCAGGTGAGATACTCTTTCTGTTCCCTAAAAGGAAGGGTGTTAGGGACTGAAGTCAGGAGCTGGACAAGTGACTTATTCTCTTATTCATTCATCTATTCACGTGTTCATTGAATGCCTACCATGCCCTAGGACCTGGAGATGCAGCAGTGAGCTACACAGAGCACCGCCCCTCCCTGCATCTTGGATTGTGTATAGCTCAGTGTCATTGTACTAGGCTTGTTTTGTGTAGTTGTGCATGCACTTATTTATTTGTACATGCACACATTGGTTTACTCAGCTAATATTTAATGAGCATCTACTGTATGTTGAGAAAATAGCAGAGAATGAGACAGACAAAAGTCCTCATTCTCATGGAGCTTACAGTTTGGTTTTGATTCGAAGTTGGGTCAAAGCAACATATTCCAAAGCGTGACCATAGGACACTAGTTTTTTTTTTTTTTTAAACTTTACAATATTGTATTGGTTTTGCCATATATCAAAATAAATCTGCCACAGGTATACATGTGTTCCCCATCCTGAACCCTCCTCCCACCTCCCTCCCCATACCATCCCTCTGGGTCATCCCAGTGTACCAGCCCCAAGCATCCAGTATTGTGCATCGAACCTGGACTGGCAACTCATTTCATATATGATATTATACATATTTCAATGCCATTCTCCCAAATCATCCCACCCTCTCCCTCTCCCACAGAGTCCAAAAGACTGTTCTATGTATCAGTGTCTCTTTTGCTGTCTCGTATATAGGGTTATTGTTACCATCTTTCTAAATTCCATATATATGCGTTCAGATCAGATCAGTCGCGCAGTCGTGTCCGACTCTTTGCGACCCCATGAATCACAGCACACCAGGCCTCCCTGTCCATCACCAACTTCTGGAGGTCACTCAGACTCACATCCATCGAGTCAGTGATGCCATCCAGCCATCTCATCCTCTGTCATCCCCTTCTCCTCTTGCCCTCAATCCCTCCCAGCATCAGTCTTCTCCAATGAGTCAACTCTTCGCATGAGGTGGCCAAAGTACTGGAGTTTCAGCTTTAGCATCATTCCTTCCAAAGAAATCCCAGGGCTGATCTCCTTCAGAATGGATTGGTTGGATCTCCTTGCAGTCCAAGGGACTCTCAAGAGTCTTCTCCAACACCACACTTCAAAAGCATCAATTCTTCAGCTCTCAGCTTTCTTCACAGTCCAACTCTCACATCCATACATGACCACTGGAAAAACCATAGCCTTGACTAGACGGACCTTTGTTGGCCAAGTAATGTCTCTGCTTTTGAATATGCTATCTAGGTTGGTCATAACCTTCCTTCCAAGGAGTATGTGTCTTTTAATTTCATGGCTGCAATCACCATCTGCAGTGATTTTGGAGCCCCCCAAATAAAGTCTGACACTGTTTCCACTGTTTCCCCATCTATTTCCCATGAAGTGATGGGACCGGATGCCATGATCTTCCTTTTCTGAATGTTGAGCTTTAAGCCAACCTTTTCACTCTCCACTTTCACTTTCATCAGGAGGCTTTTTAGTTCCTCTTCACTTTCTGCCATGAGGGTGGTGTCATCTGCATATCTGAGGTTATTGCCTTAGTATACTGTATTGGTGTTTTTCTTTCTGGCTTACTTCACTCTGTATAATAGGCTCCAGTTTCATCCACCTCATTAGAACTGATTCAAATGTATTCTTTTTAATGGCTGAGTAATACTCCATTGTGTATATAGAACACTAGTTTTGAGATATGCTTTGTGAAGAAAGGGCTCCATAGTCCCAGAGTTTGGGAAATGTTTTATACTTACCATGCTGATCCTCCCAAATCATGGTGATCCACAAGACTCATTAGCACATTCAAGTCCTCCAGGAAGGGAACCTAATTAACTTTTTTCAGCTGGGTCTTCCTAGCACATTCAAGTCCTCCAGGAAGGGAACCTAATTAACTTTTTTCAGCTGGGTCTTCCTATACCTCTGAAGTGAGTTTTTTGTTTTGCAAATTACATTCTATGTAAGTGTTTATAAAATATTCTTTACCCAGAAACACTGGATGAAAGAAATTAAAATAAAAATGTAAATAATAGAATTAAGTATTGGTCAGATAATGGAGGGGTGACTTTCTAAACTTTAAAATCTCTGATGGAAAAAAATCTCAGAGGGAAAACATGGCACACATCTGACTTATAAACATTTTTTAAAACTTAATGTGGACAAAGTAAAAAAAAATAGTCAATAGGCAGACAGACCAGGGGGAAATCTGAATTTGATATGATAACGAAGATGTTCACTGCTGTGGCATTTAGAAAGTTCCTGCAAAGCAGTGGTCTCAGGCACCTTGCACGTGTAGGTAGTATTTGTTGATTCAAGACCCAGTGATAAATGGGCAAAGGCTACGCATGAATAATTCACAGTCAAGCAAATTTTAAAACACTGAAGCAGCAACCATTTCCAAAAATGTTCTAACCTGGCTTTCAAAGGAATGTAAATTAATTATGCTGTACCCACTAAATAAGTAAGGAATAGTGAATAGATTGCAAGAAAAAAATGCAGACTTAGTCACTAGTATTAAGTGAAAAGTTAAATGGGGACAATCTTTTCTGGAAAGCAATATGGTAATGATTATTAAGACCCCAAAAAAGGGATTCTGACCTCTGGGCCCAGCAATCCCACCCCAGGAACTGATCCTAAAGAAATAATCCAGCCAGAGAAAGAAAGTCCCTGCAACCTGAATATGGAGTAGGGTAAGTAGGTCAAGTGAAGTGGGTGAGCGTGGGCTGTTCTCTATTTCTGTGAACTCATTTGCTTTCAGAGCTTTTCCTTTAATCCCTTAAATAAAAGAAGCAAATGGTACTTTCACTGCCCCAAGGCCAGTGTTTCCAAGGAGTCGAAGAATTCCTGTGTGCTTCATTAGCTCTTTACCTTCTTGGGTTGATACTGAAGCTAGAGGCGACCTAGAGCAGGATCTTCAACTATTAAGCATCTTCACCTGTCCAAGGCTCAGGCCAGGAATCTGGTGCTGCTCACAGGAAAGGCCTTGGCATAGGGGAAGGCCTTGGACTTGGCTGAGGCCCAGCTCTGACCCCAACACTTTGTCCTGAGTCAGAGGCACTGGGCAAGTCCCTTCTGTGAACCGGGCTAGCGATACCTCTGGTGGAGGGTTTTGCGAAGGCGGAGTCGGTGAGCGTGCCCAGCAAGGGCTCTTGCTGAGTTATAGGGTGAACTTTCCTGGTTTCATGCAGCAGAGAGTGTCCCGAGGGAGGCATTCTGGGTCAGAGAGACTCAGAGTTTGACAGGACGTCTGAGAACCAAACGGGTCTGAGTTCACATGGGGTGGCAACACCTATTGCTCTCTAGTCTTCCAGTCCCCCAGCTCTGTGGAAGGTAGCTGGTTACTTCCCTTTGGACATTCTGGCCTCAGTTTGAGCCCCTTCTCTCCCACCACCTGCACTTTAGTTTTGCTGTAGTGTCTTGCATCTCAGCAGAGGAGCCATCTCCAGCTCTGCCATGGGCTGCCTGCTCACCATCTGCACTTCACTCTCTACACAGAGTCTCCAACTTAGATGTCCTCCTCTGATCTTCCCCTGAGCCAGACTCCACCCTTGGCCTTCACAGTCTCCAGAAATTGCAGTTCCGTTCTTCTTGTTGCTCAGCTCAGAGCCTTGGTTGGAGTCATTCTTGGCTCTTCTTTTCTTGGTCCCGCATGCAGTCCATTAGTGAATTCTAAGTACAGCCAGACTCTGTCTGTGTCTCACCACCTCCACGCTACTGCCTGGTCCCAACCACTGTTATTTCTTCCCACGTTTTTCCGGCGACCTCCTACAAGCCAGTCTTATAGAGAGCTCTCCCTATGCCATTCAAACTATTTTCAACCCAACAGCTGGAGTAATTCTGTTAGAACTTAAATCTGATCTCTCCTCTGCTCAAAACTCCAATGGCTGCCCAGCTCCCTCAGAGGAAAAGCCAGAGGCATATGGTGGAGTCAGACGGTTCTGTACAGTCTGGCCTCTGTTACTCTGACCTGCTCTGCCTCACATGCTGTGTCCCAGCCACCCTGGCCTCTGCCATGTGGCATTTGCACTGGCTTTTCTCTCTGCCAGGAACACTGTTTCCTGGTATCCATATGACTGATCCTACTTCTATTCAAGTCTTTGTTTCCATGTCTCCCTCCCTGTGAGGTCCACCTTTAATACCACAACCTGCACCCCCAACTCTCCTGATCCCCCTACCATTTATTTTTTCCATTGTACTTATCACCTCCAACTGTATTATATAAGTCACTTACTATCTATACGTATTGTTTATGTTTTCCTTCTTGTTGAACATAAGCTCCTCAAGGGTGGGAGTCTTTGTTTCTTTGGAACACTCGTATACACCCGTCAGGTAGACCAGTGCTTGGCACATAGTGGACTCTCGATAAATATGTGTAGAATAAATAAAGGTCCTGCCTTCCAGCCTGGACCTCTGACTCCTCTGACTAGGGAGCCTGCGGCCATCTGGGGCCTGAGATGATCTTGCTGGTGTCAGGTCACAGGAGTAGAGAGAATCCATAAGAGAACTAGGCGTTGTGTCTTGCTACCTCTGCAGAGCCTTTGGATTGATTTGGAGAAGGGAGTTTTGGTTTAGCTTCCATTTTGCCTCCAAGGGATATAATCTGCACACAGCCTCTCTTGGCTGCGTGTCGGAGCAAGTATGTCGGAAGCTGGAGGCCCAAGGTTGGCCCAGCATGGGCAGGAGAAGGAAGAAGAGAAGAGTCAAGATCTGGGGACTATGGCTCCAAAGCTGGCACTGTGAGCCAAGCACAAGTAAGAAAGTCGGCTTCCTCTCTGCCTTCAGGCCACCATGCTGTTGGAAAGACACCGCAGGCCCCATCCCTTCCTCCCAGCCCTGATGGAGGAGGCCTTGCTGCTCGGAGGGCTCAGGCCAATCTGGGGGCCCATCGGTAGCTGGTGTTTTCATGATGTGTCTGGGCAGAGGGCTCTGTGAGATGAGCAGATCAGCCCTACTGAGGGCTGTGAGCAAAGGAGGGGCTGGGTCCTCCTTCTGGTTGGCTTTTAGTTTACTTGAGTTGGTTTCTGCACAGAAGTTGCTGCTAAAGCCAGGCAGGGTCCTTGGAGGAAGACTGCTCACGCTGATTCCAAGCAGTAGAGGATGAGCCCGAGTACACATGTCTGCACACAGACATGCCCCATGGTCAGCCTGGGGACACCTGATGAGAATGCCACTGGGCAGGAGAGCCATGTCCCAGCATGGCAGGTGGACTCAAGGCCCAGGGCCACCCATCAGTGTACTCATCCCCTGAAAGCCCCTGGAAACTGGGATTCCTAGTAGTATACTCTCCTCCAGGATGACAGCTGTGCTGTCTTTAGACACCTGTGCCTTACCTTTGAAAGGGACATGCACTGCAAAGGCCCTTGGTACTAGACCAACGGATCCCTCCTAGGGCAGTTGGGTGGAGGGAATGCTTGACACAGGCTCCTTTCCAGGGCTCCTGCCCATCCTGCTGGGGGCTTGTCAGCATCCCCTCACTCATCACAGTCCAGGAGACTGCACTACACTTAGTACCCTGGACAGCTGCCTGATTGCTCCCTGCCTTTCCCCTGCTCTGCTCTGTATTAGAGGTGTAACCCCTGCAAACTACATCTCCCAAGCTCCTTTGCAACTGGTTTCCTATTAGGTTTGACTGTTGAGACATTACTAGTGAGGGATTGGAGGGTGGGAGCAAGGGAGAAGCCAGGGTATTCCTCCCATCACTCTGCATCCCAGGCAGTGTTCTGTATTTCCCATGGTGCCCACCACCTACTGTGTGGCCCTGGCCTCTGAGCTCATAGCACCAGCTCCTCCCAGAGTCTCCCTAGCCAGTAGCTTCCTATTATTACTCATCTGTGTGTTGCCTTGTCATCCGTATTTGACTTTTCAGTCAAATAACTCAAAAAAACTTTGACCAATAGTTATTGATTTCCTTTTTTAACTTTACTCTGTTGAACTCCCTGACTTGGGTTCTATTTTCTTGACTGATAAACTTTCATTGCTCTTGTTAAACTTCTTTCTTCCAAGAGAACAATGGGCAAGAGAGCAGAGGGAGCTTTTACAAGCCCAGAGCCAAAAGTGGCCCTGGCAGTTAGGAGCTGTGTGACCTTGGACCAGTGAGATAACACCTCTGAGTTTCAGTTTCCTAATCTGTAAAACAGGCTTAATGACAGTACCCAGGAGAACCTGTTGCTTTGTTGTCTTCCTGGGTTCTGGAGGAGAGTGGAGGGTCTCCAGACTTGGGAAGAAAATGGGAACAAGTTTGCCAGCAGAGAGAGGGGCAAGGCCTGGAGGGGCCTGGCCACAAAAGAGCCTCAGGACTTGGCTGCTTGGGACCAAGTGAGGATAGACATTTCCCTGGACACTGCCTGCCTCTGCCTCTGGAGTCTCCTCTCTCTCCAGGGAGCAGGTGTCTGGCCTGAGCAATGGGAGGAGACCGAGATGCTCAGCTCTGAGCAGATCTCCTTCCCTCCAGGAGGCTGGGGTGGCTGCCCTGAGAAGGGCTGGATCATCCTTACCCTCCACAACCAGACACCTCCTCCCCTGGCAGCTCCCAGCCGCACTGAATTGTCCCTATGAGCACCGATGACTTCAGGCAAAGCCTAGGACAAAGAGCAGCTGGGCTGGGGGGAAGCGGCACCAGTGAGCACACCCAGGCCCTTCACCTGGGGCTGGTCACAGACACGCTGCTCTGTGTCCAGGGCTGGCTGATCCCACTCACCCTTGGGGTGGCCCTGGTTGAGTTACTCTGGTCTCTGCATTCTGCCACTTGTGCAGTGAAGATGATCATAGCATCCTTGCAGGACAGGGGATATCAGAGAAGATGAATGTAAACTCCTAAATAGGCATGTGGCCCCCGGTGATGAGTTGGGGCTGCTTTTGTTATTGCTTTTCGATTACTCCCGTTACAAATACTATACCACCAGAACTACTGGTCTGTGCATGTGGCTAGGGATCCTCAGGGAAATGCAAAGAAGTATCTGGAATAGAAGCTTGAGTGGAAATTACCTCTTGGGGCAGCACTGAACCTGAGGCCCAGCGGTTGCCTGGGCCTTATGGGGCAGAAGGAAGGGAGGAGCATGTCCTCCTTGGGGGTCTTCTGCCTGCGCGAGGTGGTGACCAGAGGAAGCATCAGCTTCTTTTCCACAAGTCACCATGACCAGGTGCCCCCCAGCCCCTGCCCCTCCACTGATACCCAGGCTCCCCTGTGAGAGACACTGGCCCTGACCCTGCTGCACTGGGGGATCTTCATTCAGCCACATCCCCACCCCTCCAGAAGCCAGAGAGCCAGCCTTCCTCTGATCTATCCCTCAGCCCTGCCGGCAAAGACAAAACACTCCAGGAGAGAGAAGGAGAAGGAGGAAAGCAGACCCCTGGTGTTCTTGCAGGTTTGGGCTGGCCTCTGAGATATAGTGGGTGTGTGTCTGCGGCCTGGCACAGCTCACCTCCACTGCCTGCAGCCGCCCATCCGGCCAAACTGCTCTCCACTCCCCTCCCCTCTTCTCCGGCCTGTGCGCTCAGCTGATAGGTCTCCTCCAGTCATCACAGCTGCCTCCTCACTGGTATCCCTCTCTCCTCCTTGTGGGTCCTTCCATCCACCTTCCACTCTGTGACCAGAGCTGTCTTTCTCGGAGGCAAATCCGATGATGCCAACTGCCAGCTTCCAGCCCTTCAGTGGTTGCTGCCAGAGCAAAATCCACCCTTCACCCCACCATTCCTGGTCTCGTGTCAATGCAATCATTTCCCACTGGCTTCTTTTCTCTACCCTCTTGCCCTCCAGTCGCATGGACTTAGTTTCCATTCCTATGCAGGTGGCAGTGCTTTCCCACTTTGTTTTTGCCCAGGGGTCTGCCCCCTGGAGCACCACCTCTCCTTTCCCTGTTCAAATCCTATTCTCCTCAAGCCCCATTGAAACGGTGCCTTGTAACCAAAGTCTTCATTGCATGGAAGTTTGACCTCCTTCCACTCACACCTCATCTTGGCCTCATTCTTTTGGGTCTACCTTATAACACAGGTATTTGTGAACAGACCTTCTTTTCCCTGTGGGGTAGAAAGAGGTGCTTTGAGGCAGACCACGGTTGACTCATCTTCCAATCCCCAGTACAACCTGGATCAGAGAAGAGCACAATAGCTTCCGTTGACTATGCAAGTAGCTGCACACACAGCTCACAGGCACACACATCTATACTCACAGTGAACCCTGTATAGAGCCAGGTCTCTGCTGCAGCAACTCTGTAACAAGCCTCCCAAACCTTAGTATCGTGTAATGTCATTTTTCTTGCTTGTGGGTCTCTGACTTGGCTGAGTGGCTCTGCTTCAGGCTGCAGGTGTAAAGGTAGCCTGGGATTCCATGGAATCAGCCAGGCTGTAGGCTGGCTCCAGACCTGTCCCATGTGCCACAGTCAGGGACCCTAGGCTGAAGCGGCAGTAGTCACCAGGGATAAGCTCTTTGCATGGCCAACAAACAGGAGTGCAAGTGGCCTAGCCAAACAGCGAGGACATTGAAAGCTGCAGCTCACATCATGCCCACTAATTTCTTCTGGTCAAAGCAAGTCTCAGGGCCAAGCCTCAGGGCAACTGGACAGAGAAGTTCACCCCACCTCTTTAGTGGGAAGGACTGCGAGGTCATAGCACAAACTACAACTCTGTTACGGGGAGGGACTGAAGAACTGGGGATGCATCCCAGTCCAAACTCATAGAATAACCCCCATGCATATTGGGGCCCATTTGTACTACTGTTCTGTTCACAGACATACAGACTAGGCCTCATCCTCTGATGAAATATATTACTGAGTGCTGGTGTCTTTACCTCTCTGTACACCTGTTTTCTCAGCAGCAAAATGGGGATAATACTTCTTTTCCTAGAGTCTTGTGTGACACTTAATAGACTTATTACATGCTAAAATTCTCGATAAAAGTACTCAGTAAAAGTTGCTGCTGTTATTATTACTACATAGTCAAGTATTCAATTATAACACTTACTCCCCAAATGCATCCCCTCCATCTACAGCCTCACCAATGCAGAAGGGTGCATACAAGTCCTCACAAGCAAGCATGCACTGTACCAGGGCTTACAAACACTGACCACCTGGCTGCATCTGCTTGTAAACATGTTTTATTGGACCTGTACAATATTTTAAAATGTGTGGCTTTGCACATAAAACTCAAAATGAATTATCTTCACAGATGGTCAATAGAATTAGGGAGTAGATAACATTTCCCAGAAAGAGTGTGTGGGTGAAAAAATGAGAGGGCCTAGGTGGAAGCATGAAGAACGTATCATTTAAGGGTTGGCTAGAAGCCAGAATGGTTGAGATGGAATGGTCTGCTAGGCAGGGAGAGAGAGTGAGCCTGGGAACAGCGAAGAGCAGAGTGAAAGAGCTGCAGGAGGCCCCAAAGCTTAGTGAATTGCATTTAGAAACAAGGAGGGCACCAGGGACTTTGTTGGAGGTCATTTGGATAGTGGAGGTATAGGCAGGATTATAGGGGATTGAGGAGTGTGATGCGAGGTGAAGAAATGGAGAAAGTCAGTGCGACAAACTCTTTCAAGAAGACTAGCTAGGAAGGAAGAAGAGTTGGCTGGGAGCGGGGATGGGAGGACTGGGAATAAAAACAGTTTTCTTAAAATGGTAGGGTATGTAAACGCTTATGGAAAAGATGCAGGAGACAAAGAATTAATGACACAGGGAAGAGGAGATAATGACCTTGGGGGATGTGTAGGGGAACCAAGATCAAGTGCAGTATCATCCTTAGGAGAAAGGACTCCTTTCCCACTGTGACCAGAGAGGAGGTCACTGAGCTAGTTAGTGAGCTAGTTAGAACTGGGGCCCGGGCTGCCTGTCTTGCTCATTTATTCACCAACTGATTCATTGATTCATTTAACAGGTATTTATTGAGCATCTACTCTTCACCAGGCACAATATTAACAAGAAAGAAATAGGCAAAAATCACTGCCTTTCTTCTCGGCATGGGAGAGAGAGAGATAACAAAATAAATGGGGAATGTGTGTAGTTCCTTAGAAGGTGTGATATGCTTTGGATAAAAGTAAAGAGGAAAGGAGAGCCCTGAGGGTGTGGGTTCCCATTTGAGGAGGATGATTGGGGTCACCTGCTGGAGAAGGCAACAGCTGGCTGAAGGTTTGAATGTAGTGGGTGAGCAAGCCCTGCTCTTTGCGGACAGTGTCTCCGAGAAAGAGGCAAGAACCGCTGAGCTGGGGGCTGAGACGGGGGCGGGCTGAGTGTGGGAGAGTCAGCATGGTGTTCATGTGGTCGGAGCAGAGAGCCGGGGGACGCACTGGGAGATGAGGTCACAGGGACCCTGGAGGATTGTGGGAGGAGGTGGTGGTATTGTCTGACTTTCTTTTTTTTTTTTAGTTTTTAAAAACTTTTTAATTAGAGGATAATCGTTTTACAATGTTGTGATGGGTTTTTGCCATACATCAACATGAATCGGCCATAGGTAAAACTATGTCCCCTCCCTCTTGAAGCCCCCTCCTACCTCCCTCCCCATCCCACCCCTCTAGGTTGTCACGGAGCACCAGCTTTGGGTTGCCTGCATCATACAGCAGTTTTAACAGTCACTCGGCAGCTGTTGCGAACAGACTGAAGGGTGGGCGCGGCCAGAGGGAAAGCAGGGAAACCAGTAGCGTCTGCATCTATAATCCAGACGAGATGGTGGCCGCTGGGGCCAGGGTGGTAGCAGAGGAGGTGGTGACAGGTGCCTGGATTCCTGGCGTATTTTCAAGGTAGAGCCAACAGGATTTGCTGATAGCTCGAGTGAAGAGTGAAAGAATGAAAGGAGTCAAGAATGCCACTGAAGTGTTGACTGGAGCAACCAGCGGGTCCCAGTTGCCATTTACGGAGACGGGAGGGCCATGGGGAGGCAGGCTGGGGGAGAGAGGTGGAGACGGGGATTTCCATGCATGTGAGGTTAAGGTATCTATTAGACATCTCCCTGGATATGCCAAGAAAGCCCTGGTGTGCATGCATCTACACTCAGGGGAATGTTCACGTTGGACAGAGAGATGTGCGAGTCCCTGCTGTCTGGAGTTAGTTAAAGTCATGAGACTGAATAAGGTCATCAAGGACGTGAGTGTAGATAAGAAGAGAAGCAGTTCAAACACTGGGTCCTGGGACCTTCCAGTGCTAACGGGTCAGGTCCTGGGGAAAGGGGAACACTGAAAGAAACAGAGAAGGGGATAGCTAATGGGGAGGAGGGAGCCAGCTACGCTGTCCTGAAAGAAAAACTGCTTCTAGAAGGAGGAAATGATCAGCTGGGTCAGAGGCTGCTGGTGTGTCAAGTAAGGGGAAAAATGAGAAGTTACCTCTGGGTTTAGCAGCACAGTGTGATTTTGACAAGAGCAGTGCAGAGTCTGGTGGGCCTGCGGTGGGCCCTCTGCACGTTTCAACCCTCCTTTATGGATTAAATGGGATGGTGTGTGTGTTCATGCCCAGCACACAAGATATGTGCTCTAAATGCTGGGATGAGTGGTGGGGACCTGGTGATGGCACGGAGGAGGAGGTCTATCTTGGAGCGCCCACCCAAGCCTCTGGAGGAAGGGCAGGCTCCCTGCAGGGCTGTCCATTCCCATCTCTCTAGACCCTCTTCTCCTCTCAACAGATGAGCCGACCTCCCCCAAGAAGCCCAAGAGCGTCCCGGAGCCCGAGCCTGGGGATGTGGCAGGTGGAGCCACCTCCCCCTGCCCTCTGAGTGGACCGCAGTGAGGATCGGCCCTGGGGAGGATGTGGTTGGACAGGACGTGCTGGCCGTGCGCGTCCTGGTCACCAGCGATGACAGCGGGTACGCTCCCACCGCTGTAGGACGGGGGCAGGATGGGCTGGGCAGGCAGACAGCTCCGGGGCCCTGGTCCTCTCCCTGCTCACTTGCAGCTTGGTTCCTTCTGAGGATCATGAAGGGAGACTATTCCAGGCCCCTCTCCTCAGCTTGGAGACGGTGGTCTTCTCACTTATGTGGCATTTTACGTGCCTCACTTCTATGTATGAGTCCATGCTGAGTCACAAAGTGTCCGACTCTTTGTGACTCTATGGACCATAGCCCGCCAGGCTCCTCTGTCCATGGGGTTTCTCCAAGCAAGAATACTAGAGCAGGTTGCCATGCCCTCCTCCAGGGAATCTCCCCGACCCAAGGATCAAAACCCACATCTTTTATATCTCCTGCATTGGCAGGCGGGTTCTTTACCACCTGGGAAGCCCCTTCCTTCTCTGTATACCTGTCTAAATTTCCTTGCAAGGAAAATCGTAAGGACTCCTGCCAGATTAGGCTTCCCTGGTGGCTCAGATGGTAAAGAATCTGTCTGCAATGCAAGAGACCCATGTTCAATCCCCGAGTGGGAGAGAGCCCCTGGAGAAAGGAATGGTAACCCAGTCCAGTATTCCTGGCTGGAGAATCCCATGGACCAGGGAATCTAGTGGGCTACCATTCATGGGGTCATAAAGAGTCAGACATGACTGAGCAACTTTCACTTTCACCTGCCAGATTAGATTAGGGCCCACCCTGATGACCTCACTTTAAATTAATGACCTCTGTAAAGACCCTGTCTCTAGAAGCAGTCCCATCCCCAGGTACTTGGAGTTAGGACTTCTTATGAATCTGGGGGGACACAGTTCAGCCCCGAACCAAGCCAGAGGCTGGGTGCCAGGCACAGAGGTAACTAAAGTACAGCCCTTTCCCTGGAAGCCTTTTGTCTGATGGAGGCAGTGCTGGGCAGGCACAGCGTGGTGGAGGGTGGGGGACTGCAGGCCTCCAAGCTCACCTGTTCTGTCCCTCCACCCTCCAGCTCTGATGCAGAGTCGGACCATGGTGACAGTGAGGCCTCCAATGTGGAGCCCTTTGACGAAAGACCCCAGCGACCGGAACTCCAGCTCCCACCCCTCCTGAAGCCCCTCAGCCGGCACAGCTCCCTGAGGGAGGCCCTGACCAGGGCAGTCTCTCCACAGGACCTCGGGGAGCCCGAAGCTGAGCCTGGTGAGTAGAGAGCCTGCCTGGGAGAGAGAGAGGCTTGCCTGACCCTGGAACACGGGGGCAGGAGTGGGGAAGGGGGACAGAGACTGACTCTCACAGCCAGGGTTTCCTCATGGAGGACCGTGGGACAGTACGTCTGGCCCTCAGGCTCAGAGGCGGTGGAGCTGGGACACTGGGTGTGAGGGGACTGGACGTAGGGCCAGCCTCCCTCTCCACAGGAAGCTGTGGAATCTCAAGTGGGAAGGTGGCAGAGGGGCCTGACTGGCTGTCGTGTGTCGCAGGCAGAGATGAGGGCTGGGGGATGGCCTAGGGCCCTCTCGCCTGGAGCAGTCCCCTCTGTGAATATCTCCTGAGGGGCCCTCTGGCATTCCGTGGCCCACAAGGGAAGGTCCGGCTGCTGTTGGACCACAGGTAGCCCTGGGCAGCGGAGTTTCCCTGGGGGCGGCACAGGGCCACTGTCAGTGCCTGGGGCCTGTGGAATGTGTGGTAGCAAATGCCCTGTCACTGAGTGCTGTATCGGTCAAGGCTTTGCCTGTACATGGCGCCACTTCATCCTCAGGATGACCCTGTGAGGTAAGCAGCGTGAAGCCCAGTTTACAGGTGTACAAACGGACTGTTTTCCCAAGGACTCACAGCTTAGTGGGTGCTGGGTGCTCCACACTCTAAGAAGTAGTTGTCTTCAGCACTCCAGCTTGTTTTAATAAAGGTGGCCTCGGATTGAGTGTTCTGAGTTAGTAAAGAGTGACTGCTAACCCGTGGGTGTGAAGAAACCGGCTAACAGCAACTTGCCACCGTCAGGACCGATGGCCTGGGCTTCCCTGGGAAGAGCCGTAGCGCCGCTTGTCCTGTGCTGCCCTCTGGTGGCCGAGAGCAGAACTTCCACGTGAGCCTAGAAATGTTCTCGGGAGTAATGGTTTCACAGGAAAATCAGAGCTGGGGCTGGAATCGTGGAAATTCTGGGTTTACCCTCCCATGTGAGCTGTTTTTTAAAAGGACAAATTGTCCTCCAAACACAGTTGCTCAGGACCGTTTGTGGTGCTATCCAGAGAGGATTAGCACATGCAGAGGACAGAGGCTTGGGTACTGCAGGCCTCTCCCTCTCCCTGGGCGCCAGCCTCCTCAGTTATGTATACGAAGCCTGCCCGCCTTTCATTTCTTCCCTCCATTTCTTCTCTCTCGATTGCCAGGGGATTTTAGGCAACTTACAAGAGAGGCATAAAACAAAATTGTTTGTCTCTGTATATGAAAGAGCACCTCAAGATAAAGTCTCAAGATATCTATATATATATATGAAAGCAAAAACCAGTTTAGGAGGTATAGACCTCAGAGAGGCAGACCATGATCCTAAATTGTTGCTCTAGTGGGATTATTTGATACTGAGTTTTCCTGAAGCCACAGTTCAAATGGAAACAGACAATCATTTCTCATGATTCACAAGGGAAAAATACACTGGTTTGCAGCGGGTCTCAGTCCCACTTTTCCTAATGCTTCACCCTACGGAAATTTCCTGAGAGGGATATTCCACAGTGTCTTGATCAATGGCTCTGCAGAAAATGCAGCCGTAGTTTTCCCAAGGCTGTTTTATGCAGCACCCCTTTCTGGCAGGTAAGAGCATGACAGCGAAGCGTGACACCTAGAGCGTTTCTCCCAGGGTGGGGTGGGGTGGAGAGATCAAGGCAGTGTGGCCAGCGCATTTTGTTTGACAGTCCAGTTTAATTCCAGAATAAGAAATATGGTAGACAGAAGTGGATAGACCTCATGACTTTCAAGCAATCTTCTGTCGGTTTTGCCTTCACGCATCATGGTTTCCGTCATTGCCAAGCAGACCACATCGTAAGGTTACAGTCTCGGACGCAGTCTAAGTGCTGTGTTTGGTGTTGCTGGGTGAGGTGAGTCTGTCACTGTAGCAGGTGATGTAGGGTTGACATCATGTTGTGGGTGTTATAGGGTTTCGTTAATCACACTTTTCACCTAGATAAATGGCTCAGAGTTTAGCTGAAGGGATGCTGAAAAATACCAGGACATCACTTTAAAAGACTCCATTTGTACACCAAATGTACACCATTTGTACACCATGCTCAAAGCAGCATTTTTTACAATAGCAGAAAGGTTAATGACCCAAATGTCCATCAACAGGTGAATGGATAAACAAATCATGCTGTATCCACACAATGGAATGTTATTCATCTTTAAAAAGGAATGAAATTGCAACACGTGCTATAACACGGATGGACCTTTATGTTATTATGCTAAGGAAACTAAGCCACGAGACAAGTATTATATGACTTCACTTTTGTGAGGCATCCAGAATAGTTCAAGTCATAGAGGCAGGGAGTATAGAAAAGTGGTTACTAGGGGCTGGGGGAAGAGGGTGGCTAGGGATTATTGTTCAATGGAGACAGGATTTCATTTGGGATGAAGAACAAGTTCTGGAGATGGATAGAGGTATTGTTTGCACGATAATGCAAATGTATTTAATGCCACTCAACTCTACACTTAAAAATGGTTAACATGGGGATTTTGATATATATGTTTTACCACCTTTGAAAGGACTCTGGGTCTGCCTCAGCTCATCAAGGAACCTATCGCCTTCTCAAAGTTTTTTTAGCATAGAGCATGTCCATGATGATGGTTTAAAATAGAACTTGAGCCTTGTCTAATAGAGGTCAGAGAAAACACTCCATAATGCTCCCCTAAAACACCATGTTCAGTGGTTCCTAAATAATACCATATAAGAGGCAGGTTTCTAGGTTCCCTCCTTCAAAGACTCAGATATCTTGGGTCTAGAGTGAGGCTCAATACCTGCATTTGCATAAGTGCCCCAGATGCCTCCAGAGGGCCACCACAGAGGCCAAATTTGAGGGCCCAGTGTGGGAATGGGATACATTTATATCCCGCTGCCCACTCTCACGGGGAAGGCAATGGCACCCCACCCCAGTACTCTTGCCTGGAAAATCCCATGGATGGAGGAGCCTGGTGGGCTCGTCCATGGGGTCGCTAAGAGTTGGACACGACTGAGCGACTTCACTTTCACTTTTCACTTTCATGCATTGGAGAAGGAAATGGCAACCCACTCCAGTACTCTTGCCTGGAGAATCCCAGGGACAGAGGAGCCTAGTGGGCTGCCGTCTATGGGGTCGCACAGAGTCGGACACGACTGAAGCGGCTTAGCAGCAGCAGCAGCCCACTCTCAGGCCTCAAATAGCCAAGACCCATTTCTTCTGCCTGTGATGTTCATTTTGCTTAGCTGATTCTCAAGGCCCAGCCCACGGCATCCTGCAAGTGTGTTTCCATTGGAACCAGGACAAGAGGAAGGGTCGTGGCCATTGATTGTACAAGGGTTCAGTTAAAATTGAAAGGGCTTGGGGTCTCTGGGGGTAACACAGAAAGAGGGTGGTTTTTTCTGCAGCTTCCAGGCTTCAGTGAGAGCAGCTCTGGTTCCACTATGACACAGTTGTGGCATTGATGTTAGACTTCAGCTTCAAAGAGCTGTTCTGCTAAAAACAGATGTGTTATATATGCATGTGTACATATAGGCACATATGTATACATGTATGCACATAAACATGTAAGTATACATGCTTATTTCCAATGGGTGAGTTAGAATGATGGCACTTAATTTGAGATCTTTTCAGAAAGAGGGCAGTACCTGGCCCCCAGCGGTGTCTCAATAAATGTTTGATGACTGAATGAATTAAAACTTGGAGGTGTGTGTTATAGAGACAGGGACAGCCTGAGTAAAGGAAGGGGCTCGGTCAATTATGACCATGAGTCTATTAGCTTTTGGTCAATGGGCCATAGGAGACAACTCCTTATTTGTCCTATCCATTTAACAGACTCTTCCTCCTTCCTCATCTCCCCTGCCCTTTTTCTTTTTCCCACCACAGCTCTGCAGCGGGCCAGTAGCTTCCAGTGTCCAACTCCTAGCGAATACCAGAGTGGGAGAAGATTCCAGTCCAGTGAGTCATGAGCTCCCTGGGGAAGGTGGGGGCGGGCAGGCGCTGTCTGATTAATTCTCAGGGGCAGCTGTTCTCACTCCTCACATGTCCTCTCTGAACCGGCCTCCTGGATGTGAGGGGAAAGGAAAGAAATGTATGTTTGACTCTATTTCCGCTGCTCACTAGACGAAGCACTTTCCGACGGGTTTTCTGCCTTCAGCGAGCCTTAGAACTCTACAACTGCACTTGAAAGGGACCCGAGCTTCAAGCTTCTGGAAACAAAGATGAAACTGTGGCCCAGGGGCTCTATACATTTTGGTTCAGTTCACTGGAACTGGGCTGGGGCTGTCAGCTTAACCTTGAGCAGTAGTGGGTAAAGCAATGAAAGAACACACACCCACACACACCCATCCACCCACCCACCCCCTACTTCTTTCTCTGAGCAGGCTACCAGGACCAGGGCCTGCAGCAGGTGCCAAGGCAGCAGGCTCCCACTAGGGGGCGCAATGACTGCGCGCACGGTTGGCGACGTCCCACGGCCAGCCCGCGCCTGGCGCCACCCTAGTTACCGAGCAGAGGTTTCCCTCGCCAATCTTGAGAACCGGCACGGACTCTTCATCTGATTCCGAGCCCATCACTGCCCTCATGCTCCCTCTCCAGACTTTGCTGTAAGAGAGATGGACCCAGGAAAGCCTTGGGTTAGAACCACCCCCCTCCCCCCAAAAATTAAGTTGGAATAGCGTGCTAGTTTAACTTCCTTCTGAGTCATCACTGACTCCTGGCCAGTGAGTCATTCTCCCCGAAACCCCAAGACCTGCCGCCCCTCTCCCTTGGGCCAGGCTGGGACAATGGGCACTTCTGGACGAGGGCCGCACACTTGGGCAGGCCTGAGAAGGGAAAGGCTACCCACTCCAGTATTCTGAGACCAGGGAACAACCTAAGATGACTCTTGAGCCATTCTGTAGTTCCAGGCAGGGAAGGTAAGGGGAAGGAGGGAATTAACCTTCAGTGAAGGCCCAGGTCAGGCCTTTTTCACATGTTATCTCATTTACTCCCCCACCTCAACCCATCCCCAGCCACGAAAATTCTTCGGGTGGGTCGATTTGGGTGCAGATTCCGTCCAACGCTTCCAGCTTTCTTTACTGAGTGTCACTGGTGTGAGGGGTCCCGCCTCGCCCCCAAGGAGTCCTGGTCGGGGGGTGAGGGGTGGGGGCCGGTGAGAGCTGGGAGTCTAGTAGGTGACCCTCCCAGCACGGTGAGGGATCCTGGAGGAGGCACAGGGGAGAGGAGACTGCTAACCAGTGGCGTGGTTTCTCAGCTGTCTTTAGTTAACCCAGGAGTATCAGCTGTTGCTTCTCAAATGTATATAAAAGCTGGTTTGAGAGCCAGCCTCGAGTTTGAATCATTTCTAGGGGCTAAGTGTATGGGCCTGGCGCAGAGGAGGCACCCAGTCCTTGCTTACAGAATGAATAAATGAATTAACGGAGGAACTAACTAAAGAATCAGGGACCAAGCTAGTTGAGCTGAGTGTAGGAACAGAGAACATGACGTCAGCCTGAGCAGGCTCCACCCCTAGAGGGCACTCCAAGACTTTGGGAGGATTTAAGAATTGCCTACGCTCCAAATTTGGGGAAGCTGCACCCTGGGATCCCAGGGTTTGTGAAAATCTCCAGAGCCATCTTTCCAGTCATCTTCATTGTGTCCAAAAGGAAACCAAGTAGCAAGGCTGGTCCTGAAGAAGGGAGCAAAGCTTGGGGTACTGTCTCATCTATCCCTTCACTGGCCTGTTAAGGCTGACTCCAGCCCCAGCCCCACACAAGGGGATGGAGTGGGCTGTGTGCCTGCTCTTATCACTCTCTCCCAGCTGACCACACTCACCAGAATGATCTCTAGGATCAGAGGGAAATGCCTCTATTGCCAGAGGGTCCAAAGAAGAGGCAGATGACCCAGGGAGGATATGGGAGGAGCTGCAATCTGGATTCTGGTCTGTTCATCAACCCCCTTTGCACGATGGGACTGAAAGGGCCAGTTTCAGCCAGGATTGAGGTTCCCACAAAGGTCAGGGCAGCCCTGGCTGGACCATGCCAAGGTTTCAAGCAAAACAAGAAAGGGCCAGCAAAGAAGGATGTGAGTTGTAAGTGAAAATGAAGCCTCTGGGCCCTGAGTTGCAGAAGTCCTGGCCAGGGTGGGTATGTACCGTCTCCCCTGACACAGGTCAGCGGTTCAGCAATGCCTTCATTGGACACCACCTGTGTGCATGGGAAGAAGGGAATGGGATTCATATTTAGCTACCATGTGGCATTTAGGGCTTCCCTGGTAGCTCAGCTGGTAAAGAATCCACCTGCAATGCAGGAGACCCCAGTTCAATTCCTGGGTCAGGAAGATCTGCTGGAGAAGGGATAGGCTACCCACTCCAGTATTCTTGGACTTCTCTGTGGCTCAGCTGGTATAGAATCCGCCTGCAATGCAGGAGACCTGGGTTCAATCCCTGGGTTGGGAAGATCCCCTGGAGAAGGGAAAGGCTACCCACTCCAGCATTCTGGCCTGGAGAATTCCGTGGACTGTATAGTCCACGGGGTCACAAAGAGTTGGATATGACTGTGTGACTTCCACTGTTCACTGTGGCATTTACTTTGTGCTCTGCACTGAGCACCTCTTTCTAATCCCATTTTATTTCTTCAGCTTCCCCATGAAGCACTAGGCTTCCCAATTTCAGATGAGAAACCTGAGGGGTTACGTGACTCACTCAGTATCAGCCGGCTGGCATGGGTGTGAAGCGGGTGGTGTTGCAGGCTCCCGGCTACCATCCTCTGAGGGAACCCAAAGGCCTTGTGGGTGAGATTTCCGGTCGCCTCTCAGCTGCGCTCTGGCGCCCCCTTCCTCTCCCAGGCTGTGACTGGAATGGCAGGTGCGTTGCTTCCCCCATCTCCGCAGGGCCGCCTCCCAATTCTGAGGCCTCACTCTTGAGGCCATGTGTGGAGAGAGACTCCACTCATTGGGTGGGGGTAGGAATTAGATAAAAAAGAGAGGGGGGAGCTCCCAGGTCATGACCTTGAGAACCCCAAGTCTCTCCTGTCAGCTTGGTTCCCAAGGTATCCTGGCTCTGTATCAGAAGGTTCCCAGATTGCTCCTCAGAAGAACAAAGAGGCAGTCTGTGGAGCTGAGGGGACTTTGGGACAAGTTCAGGGGTTTGATTCAGGAGATGGCAGAAAGAGGAGAATGAGGGGGCGAGGAAGAGGAGGAGAAGGAATTTAGCAGGAATTTGGCAAGCCCAGGACAGGAAGCACAGCAACCACTGACTCACAGCTTTTGCCTTTTTAGGCTCGAACCATCTAATCGTGACTGAGATGGGGGTTCGTTGGGGTGACAGGCAGGCCGGCCAGCTGCCCACCCCCACCCGAGTCAGCTCCTGGCAGCCAGTGTGGCTTTGTCCCCAGCAGCTCCTTTCTGCCACTCTCAGATCTGTTTCCCTGAGTTACCTTTCCCCCTGGAGCTCTTCCGTTGGGAAGCTTGCTGACCGTGTGTGTGGCCAGCTTTTCATAGCCCAGGCCCGGGATGCATGCTCCAACATGCTTGCATTTGAGAGAGGAAAGCAGGTCAGAGCACTGACAATGCCCCTGTGTGGCTCCCTGGTGGTCTGGAAGGAACTCCTCTTGTGGTGAGCTTGGGTTTGGCTTGGCCTCGATGGGTCCCAGAGGAGGGGCCTCTCAGCCAAGCTCTGGGGAAACTGAGACCAGGGGATCGTGTTAAGAAGCAAGCTGAAATCTCATGCCTTGGAGGGAAATGGAAATGGGTCAGCCGAGCGGCCAGAAGTAAGGATTCTGACAAGAATGGATAGACAGACAGGTGTTCCTGCAAGGTTCCTGGGAGAACAGCCTTCATGTCCCTGGAGGTCTCACGGGAGAGCTGGCTGGGCTGGTGGGTCAGACACTTGATGGGTGAATCTGCAAGTGAGCATGGCATCTTCTGAATCCCTTTGAGGACTCGTTACTGAAATGGTGTGTTAGGGAAAGAAAACTCTCGAGAGTTTAGGTTTGTTGCTGTTGAGTCGGTAAGTCTTGTCTGACTCTTTTGTGACCCCATGGACTGTAGCCCACCAGGCTACTCTGTCCATGGGGTTTCCCAGGCAAGAATACAGGAGTTGCCATCTCCTTCTTCAGGGGATCTTCCTGACTCAAGGATTGAACCCATGACTCCTACATTGGCGGGCAGATTCTTTACCACTGAGCCAGCAGGGAGGCCCAAGTTTAAGGTTCCTAGAGGGTACATGTGCATACGTGGTGCATGCACTCAGGAGAGGGAGGGAATGAGATTGATCTTAGGTGACATCTGTTAGAACTCGGTTGTAACTGGACTAATTGATTTCAGCTCCCACAGTTCGGAATGAGGCTCATCCTCAGTCCCAGGCACGCTCCTTTCTCCTGTCCATCTGAGCACACGCACTCTCTCTTGCTTGTTCCCTGACCAACAGGAGCTTGGCACGAACCCCACTCCATATGCTTCAGATGCTTTGATGCTCATTACGACCTCCCTCCCTCGAGTTCTCTTAAAATGTCAGGCTGGCCATCTCGTCTGAGAGCTGCTTTGTGCACCCATGAGAGGAGGAGCCCTTTTCCTCAGCTGTGACTGCCTCTCCTGTGTTATCCCGTCCGTGCCCATGGCGAATGGTCCAGCCTCTTGCAGGAAGAGGCCTCAGGTGGCCTCTTTATTGACTAAGGAATTTAATGCAGCCCCAGCCCCCCACCATGATGGCTTGAGGGCAGACATTAGAGGTAGATGTCTGTTTCCCAGAAAAACCCTGGAGACCCCTCTTCCCCTCTCTCGGGAGCATTCTCTTGTGCCTTTGAGACATAGTGGTTCTTGGACTTTGCATCCTGGGACCTCCTTCCCCTAAGGAACCTGACACTCCTGAGCCTGTTCTTCCAAGTCCCAGGCTCTGAGCTCCAAGGCCTCTAAACTGGTCTCCAGCATCTTCCTCCCCTGACTCAATTTATAGAGTGGCTGCTGCTGCTGCTAAGTCGCTTCAGTCGTGTCCAACTCTGTGCGACCCCATAGACGACAGCCCATCAGGCTCCCCCGTCCCTGGGATTTTCCAGGCAAGAACACTGGAGTGGGTTGCCATTTCCTTCTCCAATGCATGAAAGTGAAAAGTGAAAGTGAAGTCGCTCAGTCGTTACCGAATGGTAGCGACCCCATGGACTGGAGCCTACCAGGCTCCTCTGTCCATGGAATTTTCCAGGCAAAAGTACTGGGGTGGGAGCTTCTCTGATAAACCTCCCCTTTTCTTGATAAAATAAGGAAAAACCACAACTCCGTAATGGAGAGTATGTTCTTTCCTTGGTAGATTTCATACCAGTGAACCTCAAAATGACCGTGTCGCCTCCAAAGCAAGCTTGTCCTCCCCCACCTTCTCCTTCTCCACCCTCTTCTTCCTCGACTGGTGACCTGAATGCCCTGGCCAATCCCTCTCTGCCTCAGGTAAGTGCCCTCAGGGCCCTGCACAGGCATGAGGATGACACCTGTATTCCCCCTACTTCCATACTAAGCTCTGGATTCCTAGCATCCTTAGGTCACCCCAGTTGCAAAGCCAGGGCTAGAGAGATGCTCTATTAAGAGCCCACCCCAGGCTTCTTCATTTGTACCTTTCACAAAAGTGCCCTCTGCTCCTTCTCAGTCACCAAGGGCATAGCCACTCACTCACTCAGCAGACTTTATGAGGCCTGGAATCTGGGCTGGACTGTGGGGTGCAGAAATCCTTGGGCTTATGCTCTGCCCTTGATGACTTCACAGAGGGTATTGAGGAGCCGGCAGCTATAGGGTGGCAGGTACAGAATGGAGAGGGCCTTTGGTCGCAGCTGAGAACCTTGAACGAGGGGTCGAAGAATTGGTGCTTTTGAACTGTGGTGTTGGAGAAGACTTTTGAGAGTCCCTTGGACTGCAAGGAGATCCAACCAGTCCATTCTGAAGGAGATCAGTCCTGGGTGTTCTTTGGAAGGACTGATGCTAAAGCTGAAACTCCAATACTTTGGCCACCTCATGGGAAGAGTTAACTCATTGGAAAAGACTGATGCTGGGAGGAATTGGGGGCAGGAGGAGAAGAGGATGACAGAGGATGAGATGGCTGGATGGCATCACTGACTTGATGGATGTTGTTTGAGTGAACTCCGGGAGTTGGTGATGGACAGGGAGGCCTGGTATGCTGCAATTCATGGGGTTGCAAAGAGTCAGACACAACTGAGTGACTGAACTGAACTAAACTGAACTGAGAACCTTGGAAGCAACATCCCACTTGAATAGAAAGTGGCATCACTGAGATAGACAGGATTGGACTCTTTCCTACAGTATGAATCTATCAAGCTTCTGTTACCTGCCAGAGCCTGTTCTAGACTCTGGGAAGTAGAACATCCAAGACAGAATATTTCATTCTCCTGAGGAGCTCCTGTCCCATGACCAGAGCTCTGGGCAGGACACAACCATTCCTTCTAAAGTCTGTTATGTTCTCCCTCTGCCAAGGGCCAAGCTCCTGAATGCTGGCAATGATTGATTGCCTTCTCAATGGTGAGGCATGAATCAGGTTTTAAAGGGTCCTTGTGCAGTCTCTAAGTCATGTCTGACTCTTTGACCCCATGGGCTGCAGCATGCCAAGCTTCCCTGTCCTTCACTGTCTCCTGGAATTTGCTCAGACTCATGTCCATTCACTGATGCCATCTAACCATCTCATCCTCTGTTGCCCCCTACTTCTCCTGCCCTCAATCTTTCCCAGCATCAGGGTCTCTTCCTAAGAATTGGCTCTTGCATCAGGTGGCCAAATTATTGGCGCTTCAGCTTCAGTCCTTCCAATGAATATTCAGTGTTGCTTTCCTTTAGGATTGACTCATTTGATCTCCTTGCTGTCCAAGGGACTCTCAGGAGTCTTCTCCAGCACCACAATTCAAAGGCATCAATTTTCTGGTGCTCAGCTTTCTTTATGATCCAATTCTCACAGCCATACATGAAAAACCATAGCTGAAAGGGTTATTGGAAGATCCCAAAGTCTTTCCTGCCACCACAGTTTCAAGCCAGAGGGTAGTTGTCTCTCTTTAATGGTCTCCAAGGAAAAAAGTCATGGTTTCTTGGTTGTTGGAGGATCATACCTATGGATAGAATATGCTCATTGGTAGGGACCATAGCTGAACCTCTGTATGTGCCTGGCCACCCAGGCTAGCCCTGCCCTCACTGGTCCGGGAGCTTGTCAAAGACTTTGCCTTCCCTCTGGCTTTCTACCCACCTAATCTAAGACTCAGGTAAGCCTTTGATCAGTGATATGGAGGCTCTGGGCCAGTTCTAGCCCATTCCAAGGCAGCCACTTAGAAGGAAGAGTGGCCCTCTGAAATCACCCTAGGCAGAATTCTTTTTGACTTTGGTGTCTGAGATCTGAAGAGAGGAAGGGAGGGGGCTGTGGGATGCAATGCACCTTCCTCCTGTAAGTAAAAGGTGGGAGCTTCTAAATCACTGCTGGGTTTTTCCTGTCCCTTCCAGGTGACAGTTTCCAACACCTCCTCACAAATATCCAGAGGTCACTTCAGTCCATCCACCCCCATCTTTCTGAGGCGTGCCAAAGCCCATGGACCACCCAAGGATCTCCCCCTGCGTCTGCCTCATGGGCAGGTACTGGAGCGGACAGAATACTGCCTGGTGAGGCCTGGTGGAAACGGCCTCGAGAGCTCCAGGCCACCCAGCCCTGCAGAGATGGCTTCTGATGGGTGTCAGGAGGCAGTGGCCCCTCCTAGGGACATCAGAAGCATCCACAGAGGCCCACACCCCATTGAAGGGAAGGACAGGTGCTTGCCAGACCACCCGCTGTCTCCCTGGGCTGGAGAGGAGCCTGGAGAAGGGAGTACCAGACCCAGGAGGATAGACAATGGTGGGTTAGAGCTGGCAGAGGAGAAGTCAGGCTTAAAGAAGTTGGTTCTCACTCCAGAGCAGAAGACTTGGCTGTTGGATTGGAATGACTCCAACCTTGAGAACTTGCACCTGGAAACCGGGGCACGACTTTCCCAAAAGAGCACTAAAAATGGTACAGGAGGCCATGTGCTGAAACCAGTCTGCCCCTTGCTGCTTCCTCGGGCAGAGAAAGAGACCTTGCCAGCCCAGAGACAGTCTCAGGAGAAGATAGGGGCCCCAGCTGAACGGGCTTCTGGGGAACGAAGCATGGCCCCACCCAAGTCTCCACTGCGGCTCATAGCCAACGCCATCCGGAGGTCCCTGGAGCCACTCCTCCCCAACTCTGACGGTGGGAGGAAGGCCTGGGCCAAGCCAGAGTCAAAGACTTTGCCCACCAGCCCACCTCATGCTTACACTCGCTCATTCAGCTTTCGGAAAAGCAGCTCCAATAAAGACAGCGATCAGCCATCCCCCAAGAGAGACGTGGCAAGCAAGGCCTCAGCCTTCTTCTCCCTGGGCTCCCCGACTGCAAGGACTGCCCAGCCCTCAGCCCCGAGCCCTCCTGCCCCCGCCCTTTGCACCCACAGTTTGCCCAGCCGGTCATTCAAGGTGTTTCCTGCACTTGTGCCCCCATCCTGTGGCAAGATCGAAGATGTCCCCACACTCCTGGAGAAAGTGAGTTTGCAGGAGACAGTCCCAGATGCTTCCAGGGTTCCCAAGAAAAGGACCTCACTCTTCTCCTCCTTCAGACTCAAAGACAAATCTTTCGAGAGTTCCCTCCAAGAATCTGGACCAAGAAAGGACTCCCAAGACCTCTTCAGCAGCCCCCAGGGGAAGGTGCAGCCCATGGGCAATGCCCAGGCCCCAGAGAAGCAGGGGCAGCCAGTCAGTAGCACCTGCCTGGGCCAGAGGGTCTGTCCTCCTTCTCCAGAGAAAGATGCAAGTAAGTGGTTCTTTCCTAGCAAAAGTCTCCCATTCATGCGGGGCAGTTAGTTATCCTTATTGGGTTAATAAGTAGCCGTCTTTCACCTCATTTTGCTTCTCAAATTCTGACAAAAGTAGGAAAATTTGAGTTTGGAAAATTTGGAAAAAAATCTGAAAAAAATTAAATTTGAAATTATGTTGTATAAGGTTCTGAAAGAGACAAAGTAGCAACCATAATTCTTCCTCTTTCTCACTCATTGACCATATGAATATTTTTCACATATTTTGTACGTAAAATTTTATATCTTTTAAATCAACATTCAACATAGATATTAAGTCAATTACCTTATATTCTACACAAATGTGGTTTAATGGCTGTAGAATATTCTACAGTGTATATGTTATTTAATGAACTATTTTCTTATTAACTTATATATTTTATATGAATATATTTTTATTTTATATATGGTATTGAATGAACATTTTTATGCACATAGCTTTTTCTTTCCTTTTAATGATATTTTTAGGATACTTTCCAAGGAATGGGATTGCTAGTTGAAAGTGTGAATTTTTAAAGATTCTTAACTGAAACCGACAAATTATTTTCGAAAGGAGAATTACATGGGTAAAGACTTCATAGGTTCTGTCTGTGTTATTTCTTACAACTATACGTTGTAAATTTTAGTTTAAACAAGGGAAAGAGACCAGTTTATGTTTCACCATTAATGATGGGAGTACCTTTTTCACAACACCATCACCTGCATTAAGTATCATATTTTTTCTATGTTACTATTTTAGTAGTCAAAAAAAAAAATTGGTGTCTCTTTTAAACTTGTGTTTTTTTAATTACTAGCTTAAACACATTTATGTATATTTGGCTACCAGTGGAACCTTAGGTTTTTAAAATATTTAAATCTTTGTATAATTTTTAAAATTATAAAATCAATTAATATATCAATAGATCAGAATAATTTAACAATAAAGAAATATTTTTAGAATGTAACGTGTAATCTCTCACCCTGCTCTCCTCCTTGCAGTGGGGGTACTTACCCTTAAATAGTGTAAACAACATGATTTTTTTTTGTTATTGATATTTGTTTGATTGCTTTAAACAAACTGATTCTACCGTGTCTATTGTTGAGAACTTTATTTTTTTAAACTTTTAAAAAATTTAACTTTTATCTTGGAACTTCAGTTTTCAAGCAAAAATTATTTCTCTTCTGGCACTTTAATCAAAAAGCTATGTAAGTCAGGGACTTGATTTTGGTCTATTCTAAAACCAGATTAAGTAGAGAGTCTGTTGCCTAAAAAAAAAAAAAAGCTGTATTGATTAACAATAGACTTTATTTTCAGCAAATTCAGCATAAATATGGACAGACTGGAATGTAACTATGCCCTTTTTATTACATCGTAAACTTCAATGCGTTGTGCATTTTTTGATAATACATTCACATGGCTCAAAATAAAAGGGTACAAAAGGCATAAAATGAGTAGTCCTATCTTTGGTTCTGTCCCTAAGTCATCCAGGTCCTATCCCTGATGACAGATACTGTTATCAGGTTCTTGGGCATTCTTCCAGACAGAATTTATGAATAAATGAGCAAATTTACATATCATATTCTTTCTTGTTCCAGAAGTAATAGCATGCTATTGTATTGTACACACTGTTTTTGAACTTTTAATTTTATTTTGGAGGTCAATCTGTACTGGTACATAAAGAACTTGCTCCTTCATTTTATGGTTGCATGGTATTCCATTGTGTTGATGTGTTCAATATCATAATTGATGTAGCCAGTCCCCTATGGTGGAAAGTTTAAGCATTTCAAATCTTTTGCTATTGCAAACAGTGCTACAATAATGAAGAACTTGGGCCATTTGACATATGTGTAAGTTTGGACAAATTTCTAGGAATGGAAATGCTAGAACAAAGCATGTATGAATTGAGAATTTGGATAGATATTGACAAATTGTCCTCCATCAAAATGGGGCTGGCTCACCCTTCCAGCAGCAGAGAACGAGAATGCTATTCTGCACTTGCGCTAACCAGGGTGTTACCCAACTTTAAAAAAAAATCCTTACTAACCTGACTGGCAATAGATAGAGCGTCCTTTCATATAATAAAGAATCATTTGTATTTCCTTTTCTGTGAATTGTTGTTTCTTTATCTTTTTTTCTGTTGGGTTGTTGGTATTTTTCTTGATATTATGTAAGAGCTTTATGAAAAGGGACATTTAGCTTTTTTCTTGTGATATAAATTACAAATGCTTTATCCAGCTTCTTGTTTGTGTTTAACTTTGTTTATGGTGATTTTTGTCACATGAAGTTCTGATTTTATATAGTAGTTGTAGCAATTTTCCCTTTTATCACTTTTGAACTTTATTTTTATACTGATTCAGAAAGATTTTTTTTCTAAGTTTATAGAAGAATCATCTTACAGTTTCTTTTAGTCTTGTTTTAAATTTTTTACATTTATATGTTCACATAAAGAAATTACCCTAGTATAAATGTGAGCTATGAATTCAACCTTCTTTTTTTATTATGTCTCTTTGGTTACCCTAACATAGTTTAGCGAATAACTCATCTTTTCCTCTCTTATGTGAGATAACATCTTTATCATATATCTGATTCCTGTACTTGGACTGATTTCTACACCATCTATTACCTTCTCTTGAGTTATCTGTTATATATCAGTACCACACTGTTTTAATTATTTTCCTTTATATATTTATACATTTAAAATTTTCTATATTTTACCATCTGGTAGGAAGAGAATTCTGTTACTGATCTTCTCATTCAAAACTTTCCTGGCTCTCCTTGCTTGTTTGATATTCTATATGGACTTAGCCTTAGCTTGTCTATGTCCCTAAAAAAATCCTGAAGAGTATTTTTATGGAATTAACTTTACAAACTAACTCGGAATCTAGTTACAACCTTATGATATGATTGTCTTTCCATTTGCTCATATCTTTTTTTATGATCCTCTGGAATATTCTGAACTTTACATCATATAGATCTTATGTATTTATTGTTGTTTATTACTAGATATGTTCATTTTTGTTGCTATTATAAATAAGATAGTTTCCATTTTATCTTCCTACTAGTGAATATATGAAAGTTATTGATTTCTATATAGTAATTTTCCACCCACCCATTTTTACTGAATTCTCTTTGCTTAAAAATGCTTTTTAATGACTTCTTCTGGGTCCTACCCAAATATACAATTATAACTCTACAGATGATAATTTTGCCTCTTTTACATAATGTACCACTAACTTATTTTGTTTCCTTATTTCTTTGGTTTCCACAATCTCCAGAACAGTATTAAGGTAGTGATATGGTTCCCATATTCTTAACTTTAATGAGAATTCATCTTATTAAATATTTTCCCATTTAAGCATGGTGCTGGCTTCTGTGTTGACACAGATATATTTATTCATATTGAGAAAATAGCCATCTAGTCCTATTTTTTTAAGTATCTTAAATCATGAATGGATGTTCAGTTCAGTTCAGTCACTCAGTCGTGTCCAACTCTTTGCGACCCCATGATTTGCAAAACACCGGGCCTCCCTGTCCATCACCAGCTCCCGGAGGTCACCCAAAGTCATGTCCATTGAGTCGATGATGCCATCCAGCCATCTCATCCTCTGTCATCCCCTTCTCCTCCTGCCCCCAATTCCTCCCAGCATCAGAGTATTCTCCAATGAGTCAACTCTTCGCGTGAGGTGGCCAAAGTATTAGAGTTTCAGCTTTAGCATCAGTACTTCCAAAGAACACCCAGGACTGATCTCCTTTAGAATGGACTGGTTGGATCTCCTTGCAGTCCAAGGGAGTCTCAAGAGTCTTCTCCAACACCACAGCTCAAAAGCATCAATTCTTCGGTGCTCAACTTTCTTCACAGTCCAACTTTCCCATCGAAACATGACCATTGGAAAAACCACAGCCTTGACTAGACAGACCTTTGTTGGCAAAGTAATGTCTCTGCTTTTGAATATGCAATCTAGGCTGGTCATAACTTTCCCTCCAAGGAGTAAGCATCTCTTAATTTCATGGCTGCAATCACCATCTGCAGTGATGCTGGAGCCCCCAAAAATAAAGTCTGACACTGTTTCCACTGTTTCCCCATCTATTTGCCATGAAGTGATGGGACCAGATGCCATGATCTTCGTTTTCTGAACGTTGAGCTTTAAGTCAACTTTTTCACTCTCCACTTTCACTTTCATCAAGAGGCTTTTGAGTTCCTCTTCACTTTCTGCCATAAGGGTGGTGTCATCTGCATATCTGAGGTTATTGATATTTCTCCCAGCAGTCTTGATTCTAGCTTGTGCTTCTTCCAGCTCAGCATTTCTCATGATGTACTCTGCATATAAGTTAAATAAGCAGGGTGACAATATAGTTGGACTTTATTAAATGTCAGCACATTTTGAGATGATTACATACTTTTTTTCTCCATAGTTTAATTAATATTATGAGTTATGTAATAGATTCACTGATTTTGAGCCATCTTTGTATTGCTGAAATATGACCATTTGGTCATGATATCTTATTATTTAATATATTTTTCTATTCTGTTTGCTAATATTTTATTTAAGGTTTACATCATATTCATACTAAGAATAGCCTTTACTTTACTTATATCACATTTATGTGACTTCTTTTTGTGCTGTTTAGAATAAGGTGGAGTAGGGAATTCCCTGGTGGTGCAGTGGTTAAGAATCCACCTTCTAAGTACATAGCAGAAAACCAAGATCCCACATGCTGGAGGACAATTAAGTCACAACTACTGAGCTCCTGAGCCACAATTAAGACCCGATGCAGTCAAAAATAGATAATAAATAAATATTTTTTTGAATTTGGGATAAATGTGTTTTCCTGATTTATTTATCATGGAGACCTTCATTAATTTATATTCCTTAAAGAAATAATGTGAATTCCTTACCTTAGAACAGAATGGGAATGCAAAGAATGGAATTAGGAATTAGGCTGACCAGCTCTGAAAATAATACCTGTACCCATTGTTATTTCAATAGCCAGGACATGGAAATCACCTATATGTCCATCAATGTTCCGTTAATGGAACATTACTCAGTCATAAAAAGAAACGAAATTGTGCCATTTGCAGAGATGTGGTCATGAAAACAGTCTTTATTGACCTAGAAGCTGTCATAAAGAGTGAAATAAGTCAGAAAGAGAAAAATAGATATCATATATTAACATATATATGTGGAATCTAGAAAAATGGTACAAATAAACTTATTTGCAAAGCAGAAATAGAGACACAGACAAAGAGAACAAACGTATAGAGAACAAACATATAGACAACAAGGCGGGAATGGGGTACTGGGATGAATTGGAAGATTGGGATTGACCTACACACACTGTGTTTACATGCAATGTATAAAGAGGGGCTTCCCTGATGGCTCAAGCAGTAAGGAATCTCTGCAATGCAAGAGATCCAAGAAGACATGGATTCTATCCCTGGTTTGTAAAGATGCCCTGGAGGAAGAAATGATGGCCCACTCCAATATTCTTGCCTGGAAAATCCCACAGACTGAGGAGCCTAGTGGGCTACAGTCGATGGGATGGCAAAGAGTCAGTTACCACTGAGTATGCACGCTCAATGCATAAAATGAATGGCTAATGAGAGCTTACTGTATAGCACAGTAGCATAGAGCTACTCAGTGCTCTATGGTGACCTAAATGGGAAGGAAGTACAAACAAGAGGCGATGTATGCGTATGCATAGTTGATTCATGTTGCTGTACAGTAGAAACTAATCCAACAGTGTAAAGCAGCTATACTCCAATAAATTTTTTTTTAAAAAAAGAGCTTTGTGTTTCTGAGGTCTTCTTAAGTCAGTATCCTAAGAATGTAAAGATTTTACCTACTCTATCAAATTAGGTTCATTTAGTTTCCTTGTATTTCCTTGCCTTGCCCACCAAACACACACACACACACTCACAGCTCACAGCTCAGTTTACATTTAACTTGCTGCTGCACACTTCCATAAAGTGGAGAGAGAACCAGTATTCAAATGGAAAGTGAGAAACTTTCAAAACCTCAAATTTATGATCACCTGAATAAGAGCCAACTGAAATTTAATTTTTCTGATTTTTACAACATATTTTGCCAAGTAAACTAAAGTAGAAGTAAACCTCTCAGTCTTTAAGTTACTTTGGGGCATAGACTAATTTCAAGCACTTTCTGCCAGTGCCAGTTTTATACCAACAATTTTAATGCTAATTATTGTTCCTATATGTAATTAAACAAAGCACCCTGAGAACCTATTTTAAAATTTTTGTGTAAAATATTTACTGCAGTGTAAAATACATACGAAATATTAAGTGCAGAACTGAAGAATTTTTCCAAAGTGCACATTTGTGTAGTCACCTTGGAGATCAAGATGTAGAAGACTACCAGCATTCAGAAGCCTTCGTCATGTGTCTCCCCAAATACACGTGCCACCCAACAAAACTACCATCTGACTTCTGTCATCTTGGGTTACTTTTGCAGTTTCTTGACTTGATAAAAGTTGCATTGTTCAGTCTTGTGGTAGACAAAATTTTGAGAGGGCCCCATGCTCTGCCTCCCACATACTTGCCCTGTATAATCTCATCCTCTTGAGTTTGGTGAGATGTGGATATGATGGATCTCATTCTACTGCTTAACTTATGGGATTTTGCAAATGTAATTACATTTCGGACCAATTGAGTTTGAGTTCATCAAAAGGGAGATGAGTAGGCCTAACTTAATTGGGGCTTCCCTCATGGCTCATTTGGTAAAGAATCCCTGGGTTGACTCCTTGGCTGGGAAGATCCACTGGAGAAGGGATAGGCTACCCACTCCAGTATTCTTGGGCTTCCCTTGTGGCTCAGCTAATGAATCCACCTGCAATGTGGGAGACCTGGATTTGATCCCTGGGTTGGGATGATCCCCTGGAGAAGGGAATGGCTACCCACTCCAGTATTCTGTCCTGGAGAATTCCATAGTCCATGCGGTTGCAAAGAGTCAGACACGACTGAGCGACTTTGACTCACTTCACTCACTCACTCAGTCAGATGAGAACTTAACAAGGGGCTGGGCCCTTCTGAAGTCAGAAATTTGAAGCATGAGAAAGACATGGTCCTGCTGGCCTCGAAGGAGTAGCCTGTCATTGTTGTGAGAGGGCTTGTAAGCAAAAGGCCTCAAGGAACTATAGCCAGCTGACGGCTAGCAAGAAACAGACTCCGTGTCCTACAACCACTAGGAACTGTACACTGCCCACAGCCTGAATGAACTGAAAGAGAACTCTTAACTGCAGAGGAGACCCCAGCCCAATGGATACTTCAGCTGCAGCTTGTGAGACACTGAGCAGAGGACCCAGTGGAGCCAGACCTGTACTTCTGACCTACATGGCTGTGAGATAATCAGTGGGTGCCACTGTAAACTGCTACACTGGTGTTCACTGCTCCCACAGCAATGGAAAACTAATACAAGTATGTGCTCTTTGTGGCCTGGCTTCTTTCATTAAACATTATGGGCAGAGCAGGGGGAGGTGGGGATCCCTGTCAATTCTGCATTGAAGTGGTTCCCACTTTTCCGCCCCTGCGTTTTATGCTCTTGTATGAATATGCCACTCTTTATTGGTGCATTCTGATGCTGGGCGCTTAGGTCGTTTCCAGTTGTGAAGAACGCTGCTTTCAGCATCCCTATACATATTGTTTCTGTTGGGTATTGTCAAAGATAAAGCCAGATACTAGTTAGAATGGTAAGGACAGAGTTTAATTAGTAATTTGATGTCACAGTGGGGAAGAGAATTCAGTATCAACTGAACTCAGCTTTGATTTTGCCAGAGGTGGCTGGGTGTGTGACAGGGAGAATGAGGGAGTAGGGAGAGGGATAAGTGGGGTCTCAGGAGAGAGAGGGAAGTGAGAATCCCATAGGGTTCCTTAGTGTAAGTGCTTGTTACTCAGCTGGGTCTGTTAGCTGGCAGAGATTGAAGTTAGGATTCTGTCCTCCCCCAGAAACTGGAAGACAGGCTCTATCCCTCCTGATAATTGCATTTGAAAGGGCTGGCTTTCTGGTCCTCCTCAGTGGTAGGAGATACATATACCTCTTAAAGGGACAGGAGAAAGACTGATAGTTGTAAGCCCATTTTTTAGTAAAGGCTCTAAAAAAAGATGGTCAGGAGCCTATAGACAGACGTTGGCTAAAATGAACAATAAATTCATCAGTCTTGAGTTTTCTCAGGCAAGGACTTTAAGAGGGACTGAGCTGTTAGAAACTGTCAGTGTTTAAGACTTTCCCATGCAGGAAGAAGCGGGTATGCTAAACTATTTGTGTTGAGAGTATAGTTACTACGGGCCAAGGTTGAGGTCTAGTTGAGAAGAGGGCTCAAGGGAGCTTGGCTAGAGTGTGGCCGAAGAAAGAGACTCTCAGTATGTACTAGTACCTGGGAGTGAATTGCTAGGTCCTGGAGTTAGGCGTGATTGGTTTGCTTCAGCAGATACTGTCAAATGGTTTTCTAAAGTGATTGTACCAATATATATACCCTCCAGCAGGAAACGAGAACTCCCCTTCACCCATATCTTTGCCAATATGCTGTAGTCCCAGTTTTGTTTTGTTCATGTCACTATTTTTATGGGTGTGAGGTGGTATCTCACTATGATTTTAATTGGCATTCACTTGATAATGATGATGTGCTACTTTTCACATGCTTATGTATTGACAGATATTTTCTTGTATGAGGTATCTATTCAAGTCTTTTCTCTTTTCATTGCGTAGTCAGTCCCTTCCTTATTAGTTTGTAATCTGTGTAGACTCTGGATATAAACCCTTTGTCAGATATATATATATGTAATTTTAATATTTTTTATATTGTACATTATATAAAATATCTCCTCCCACTCTTTGACTCACTTTTTCACTCTCTAAAGAGGTTTTTGATAAACAAAGGCATGTATTTTAATGAAGTCAAATTTAGCAGTATTTTCCCTTATTGCTGATTTTTGCTTCTTGTTTATGAAATCTTTCGCTATTCTGAGGTCACAAAGATACTGTTGTATGTTACCTTCTGGAACTGCACTGTCTAGTATGGTACTCACTCTTTCACACTTGAGATATAGCTACTGTAAGTGAGGAATTAAATTTGAATTTTATTGAATATTAATGGATTTAAATTTTGCAACTGAAGCAATATAAAATATCTTTCTATTTGACTCAACTTTTTTCTTTTGATAGGATAACATTTCACTTTAACTATTAAAAATGTATTATCTAAATCAAGATATGCTGTAATTATAAAATATGCACCAGATCCTGAAGTCTTAGTATGAATGAAATAATCTAAAAGATCTCAATATTTTTATATTGATTATACATTGAAATGATAACATTTTTGAAATTTGAGCTAAACATATGATTAAGATTAATTTCATCTATTTATTCGTGCATTTTTTATTGTGGCTACTAGAAAATTTCAAATGACATACATGGCTCACATTGGATTTCTACTGTCCAACATTTTTAGAGCAGCTTTATTATTTTATCTTTTATAAATAAATCTGTAACCAACATAGCATAGATTTTGGTATATTCTGAGAAGTAGGATGAGGGTTTATTTTTTTTCCATATTGCTATCCAGTTGATTCAGCAGCATTTATTAAAAAGGCCCTCCTTTGCCCTCACTTCACTATAGTGACACTTGTCATAAATGAAGCAGGTTCATTTTTGAAACTTCTGTTTTCTTCCACTGGTTTGTCCGTCCTCGCACCTGAATCGCATTGTTTTCATTATGTGGTTTTATAATAAATCTTCATAGTCTGAAGCAAATTTTCCGCTTTGTTCTTTAAGATTGTTTGATATTCTCGGCCTTTTGCATTTCCATATGACTTACAGAAGCAATTCATCAATTTCCACAAAAATATTTTCTGGGCATATGACTGGTATTGCATTGGCTCCAGAGATAAATTTAGAGAGGCCTGGCGTGCTGCGGTTCATGGGGTCGCAAAGAGTCGGACACGACTGAGCGACTGATCTGATCTGATCTGAACATCTTTGCAATATTAAGCCTTCAGATTCATGGACATAGTACATTCCTGAAGACTTCTGCAATCTCTGTCAGTGTTTTGTAGTTGTGGTAATCTTGCACAATTTTCATTACATATATGCCCAGTATTCAATATTTGTGTGTGCAGTTATAAATGATACAGTTTTAAACTGATTAAGTTAGAGACATTTGATAGCTTTAGAATATTGTCTTCAGATCTAAGAACACACTATAACCCTCTATTTAGTCAGAGTTATTAAAAATTCTGGATATAAGTCCTTCATCAGATATGTGTTTGCAAATATTTTCTGCCAGCTAGTCAATTGGCTTTTCAATTTCATCATCATCCAAAAAAATAGAAGCTTTTAATTTGATGAAGACAAATTAACTAATTTTTTTATAATTTGAGTTAGAGTTAAGAAACCTTTCTAAACCCAGAGTCACTAAGGCTCTCTCCTATGTTTCCTCTCAGAAATTTTACAGTCTTTAGCTTTGGAGCTTAAGTCTATAATCCAATTCTAATTAATTTTGTATAGTATAAGTGAAAGTCAAAGTTTTTGACCATGGTTATCCAACTGTTACAGTCCCACTTATTATAAAAAGACTGTTGTTTGCTCATTGTGTTACTGTAGCATCTTCATAGATAATCAGTTGACTATGTATGTATGGGTTTACCACTGTACTTTCTACTCTATTTCATTAATCTGTATGTTTATCCCTACATTCTCTTGACTGCTATAGCTTCAGAGTAAGTCTTGAAAACACATAGTGGGAGTCTTCCAATTTTGTTCTTAAATATTATTTTTGCTATTCTGGGTTTTCTGTGTTTCCAAAAAGTTTAGCTTGTCAGTTTCTACCAAATAAGCCTACTGGGATTTTGATTGAGGCTGTTTTTAATCTATAAATAATTTGGGAACAAATGATACCTGCTGAGTCTTTCAGTCCATGGAGATGGAATATCTCTCAACACTTAGGTTTTCTTAGGTTTCAGTGTGTACTTCCGGCACATATTTTGTTAAATGTATTCCTTAAGAACAACTGAACGACAGTGTTCCTTGAGAGTTTCATATTTTGTTGTTGCTGCTATTATATGTGGAACGGCTTTCTTAATTTTTATTTTCAGTTGTTGTTCAGTCACTAAGTCATGTCTGACTCTGTGACCCCATGGATTGCAGCCCACCAGCCTCCTCTGTTCACCACTGTCTCCTGGAGTTTGCTCAAATTCATGTCCATTGAGTTGGTGGTGCTATCTAATTATCTCATCCTCTGGCACCCACTTCTCCTTTTGCCTTCAATTTTTCCTGGCATCAGGATCTTTTCCAATGGATTGGCTCTTTGCATCAGATCGCTAAAATATTGGAGTTTCAGTTGCTAATATATAAAAACACACTTGACTTTTTATGTTGTGCTTGCTAAACTCTCCTTATTCTAGTAGATTTTTTTGTGAGACTTTCTACATACATAATCATGTTGTCTGAAAATAAAGACAATGACATCGTCCTTTCTAGTTTGTATACCTTTTATTTAATTTTATTGTACTGCCTGGGACCTCCTAAATAGAAATGGAATGCTAAATAGAATAGATCATTGTCTTTTTAACCCAGTATCAGAAGGCTTGTATTTCACTACTAAATATATTATGTGCTATAGATTGTATTTATTGATTTATAACATTATGTGTTTTATGTCTACAACATTATATTTTGACCCCTATATACACTACAGCATACTTACCACCAAAGTTTTCGTTTCCATCCATTACCATACAGCTGACCTTCTTTACTCATTTTTCCCTCCGCCTCTTCCCCTCTTCCCTCTGGGAATCATTATTCTGTTCTCTGTATTTACATGTTTTCAACGTACTTTCATTTGATTTGTTCAATTAATTTATTTTTGTATTCCCCACACCAGTTGCATTATGTATTCCGCATACCATTCCCCATATCATATGCAATCGTCTTTCTCCATCTCACTTGTTTCACTAGCATAAAATCATCAAGGTCCATCCATGCTGTCACAAAGGGCAAGATGTCATCCTTTTTTATGGATTCTATCATATGGGCTTCCCTGTGGTTCAGCAGTAAAGATGCCTTCAATGCAGGAGAAAGGGGTTTGATCCCTGGGTCAGGAAGATCCCCTGGAGGAGGGCATGGCAACCCACTCCAGTATTCTTGCCTGGAGAATCCCATGGACAGAGGAGCCTGGTGGGCTAGTCCATAGGGTAGAAAAAGTCAGACACAACTGAAGCAACTTAGCAGGCAGGCTGGATGCTATCATATACCACATCTATCTTTTCATTCATTGATGGACACTTAGGTTGTTCTCATAACTTGACTATTGAAAATAATGCTATGATGAATATAGTGTGGTGTATATGTCTTTGGAAATTAGTATCTTGTGCTCTTTGGATAAATATCCAGAACTGGAATAGCTGGATCATATCTGTTTGTAATTTTTTGAAGAACCTCCATAATGTTTTCTGTTGTGACTGCACCTATTTATATTCCCACCCACAGTATATGGGTGTTCCTTCTGATAGATATATAAATAATCAGATTTTCTATCTCTTCTTATGTTAGTTTTGTAAGCTATGTTTTCCATTAAGTTTGTCTATTTTATCTAAATTTTCAAGTTTATTGTCACAAAATGGTTTTTGGTTAGTAGCTCCCTTTAATACTCTGTAGAACTTTTTATCTTAAGTATTGGTAAGTGTGTTTTTTGTCTCTTTTTTTCTTAATTATTCTTGATGGAGGTTATCAACTTCATTCATCTTTTTAAGAAAAAGATTTTTGCTTTGTTAATATTTCTGTTTTGTTTTTATTGTCTTTCATAATCTGTTCTTATCCTGAGTATGCTCTTCCTTTTAGTTTCCTTAGGTTCGTTTGGTGGCTCTTTTTCTAGTTTCTTGAAATATTAATAGATCTTAGAGCATCAATTCTCAACTTTTCTCTTTTATGTAATGTGTACTTTTAAAGCTACATTCTACTCATTTTGTTGTACTGTATTTTTTATCAGCCAATTCAAATTTATTTTATTTCTTTTTTGATCTATAAGGTGTTACAAATTATTGCTTAAATTCTAAACATCTACTTATATGTATTTTTAAATTTATTTATTTTTAATTGGAAGATAATTGCTTTACTGTTATGTTGGCTTTCTGCCATACATCAACATGAATCAGCCTTAGGCATACAAATGTCCCCTCCCTCCTGAACCTCCCTCCTACCTCCCACACCACCCCACTTTCTATTTATACTTCTTATTCTTGGTTTCTAGCTTAACCTCACTGTCATCGGAAGATATACTATGTATGACTTCAGTCCTTTGGAATTTGTTGATACTTGCTTTATGGTTTGGCATATTACCAATTTAGTAAATGTTGCATATGCTCTGAAGAAATATTCTCTAGTTATTGTGGGGTTGTTCGGAGAAGGCGATGGCACCCCACTCCAGTACTCTTGCCTGGAAAATCCCATGGACGGAGGAGCCTGGTAGGCTGCAGTCCATGGGGTCGCTAAGAGTCAGACATGACTGAGCGGCTTCACTCACTTTTCACTTTGATGCATTGGAGAAGGAAATGGCAACCCACTCCAGTGTTCTTGCCTGGAGAGTCCCAGGGACGGGGGAGCCTGGTGGGCTGCCGTCTATGGGGTCACACAGAATCGGACACAACTGAAGTGACTTACCTTACCTCTATGTCAGGCAGTTAGATCACATATGTTGGTGTTTGCTCAAATCTTCTGTACCCTTACAGTTTGTCACTTGTACTTCTGACCAACTAGATATAAGAGGTTCTTCCAGTTCCTTCCCTTGGGTTCAATAATTTGCTAATGTGGTGTAGAACTCAACACACACTTACTTACACTTATTAGTTTATGATAAAGGATATGATAAAGGTTACAAATGAACAGCCTGATAAAGAAATACACAGGGTGAAGTCTGGAAGGATCCCAAGCACTGGAGCTTCTGTTCCCATGCAGCTGGGGTACGACACCCTCCCAGCACATGGATGTGTTCACCAATCTGGAAGCTCTCCAAAATCTGTACTTTAGGGATTTTTATGGTGGCTTCATCACATAGGTATAATCAATTATTAGCTCATCTTCCAGCCCCTCTCCCCTCTTGAGAGGATGGGTATTAGGGATAAAATTTCCAAGCTTCTAATCATGGCTTAGTCTTTCTATTGACCAGCTCCTATTCCCAAGCCCACCAACAATCACCTCATTAGAACAAAAGATACTCCTATCACCTAGGAAATTCTAAGGGTTTTAGGAGCCCTGTGTCAGGAATTGAGGTCAAAGATCAAATATTAGCAGAAACTGGGACAGAGACCAGTACAGAAGGTCCTTGATTTATAATGGTTCAATTTACAGTTTTACTTTATTTTTTTTATTTTATTGTGGTGCAAAAGCAATAGGCATTCAGTAGAAGCCATTCTTTGATTTTGAATTTTGATCTTTTCCCAGGCTAGAGATACAAGATGACATATTCTATAGAGAGCCACAGCTCCCAATCAGCCAGGAGATCACAAGGGTAAATAACTGATACTCTTACACTCATCTGCACTCAATCATTTGGTTTCTCATTTCAGCATGCTGCTGCTGCTGCTAAGTTGCTTCAGTTGTGTCCGACTCTGTGCGACCCCATAGACGGCAGCCCACCAGCATAGTATTCAATAAACTATATGAGATTTTCTACACATTGTTATAAAACAGGCTTTGTATTAGATAATTTTTTTCCCAACTATAGGCAATGTAAGTGTTCTGAGCACATTATGACATTTAGTAAGTGAGATATGGAATTAATTTTCAACTTAACAGTATTTTCAACTTAGTATGGGTTTGTCGGGATGTAACCCCAGTGTAAGTTGAGGATTATCAATAGTTGTATTTCTAATTATTTCACACTAACTTACATTAAATAGTCAATTGTATTTTAAAGAAATTAAAAACCACAAAGAAGAGTTATTTTTTATTTGCCATTCTGAAGTTCTTCATTCCATCTGGTATATTCCTTCTGCTACAGAGTTTTCTAAAATTTTTTATATCCATGTCTGCTAACAACAAATATTCTAACTTTTTTTTTCCTTAAAAAAAGATCACCTTTATTCTTGCTTTAAGTTGAACATGTTGTTTCACTGGACATAGAATCAAAAATTGACAGATGATTTTGTTCTTTAAGCATTTTAATAATGCTCTATTGTCTTTTGGCTTATTTCGGTTCTGACAAGATGTCCATGGATATTTTATGTTTGTTTCCCTGTAGGAAATGTATTATTTTTCTCAGTCTGCTTTTAAGATTTTGTCTATATCTCTGGTCTTTGGCAATTTTATTATCATGAGGCTTGCTATGATTTTCTTTGTGTTTACCCTGCTTGTGGTTTTTTTGAGCTTATTGAAGCTATGGATTTATAATTTTCTTTAAATTTGCATGATTTTCATTTTCAGCAATATTCTGTCAACTACATTTTTTGGTCCTGCCATTCTCCCTCTATCTCCTGCTTCTCTAATCACATGTATTTTAGACCATTTGATTTTGCATCACACATGACTGAGGTCTGTTCATTTTTTTCAGTGTCTTTTTCTCTGTGCTTCAATTTGGATAGTTTTTATTTTATTGCTATTTTTTAATTTCACTGAATATTTTCTTCTTTAGTACTTAGTCTGCTGGCAGTATTTAGTCTGCTGTTAAACTGACCTGGTGAACATTTCATTTCAGATATTATAATTTTCATCTTCATAGGGTCCATTTGATTCTTATAAAAATATTTTTCATTTCTGTCCTCATTCTGTTCATGCTTTCTTTTTAAATTCTTGAGCACATTAAAATAACTCTTTTTAAAATCTTTGTCTAGTTTCATGGGCTTCACGGGTGACTCAGACAGTAAAGAATCTGCCTGCAATGTGGGAGACCTGGGTTCAATCCCTGGGTTGGGAAGATCCCCTGGAGAAGGGAAAGGCTACCCAATCCAGTATTCCTGCCTGGAGAATTCCAAGGACAGAGGAGCCTGGCAGACTCCTTTGGATTGCAGAGTCAGACACAACTGAGTGACTTTGACTAACTTACTCACTAGTTTCATTTTTGAGTCTTATTTTATTGATTGATTTTTCTCTTGATTATCAGACTCATTTTCCTGCTTTTTTTGTGTACCTAGTAACTGTTTCTAATTTTCTTGAAAAGATCTCTAGTCTTTCCCATTCTATTATTTGCATTGATCACTTAGGAAGGCTTTCTTATCTCTCCTTGCTATTCTTTGGAACTCTGCATTCAAATGGGGATATCTTTCCTCATCTCCTTTGCCTTTTCATATCTCTTCTTACCTGTAAGTCCTCCTCAGACAACCATTTTGCCTTCTTGTATTTCTTTTTGTTGGGAATGGTCTTGATCCCTGCCTCCTGTACAATGGCATGAACCTCCATCAATAGTTCTTCAGGCACTCTATCAGATCTAACCCCTTGTATCTATTTCTTACCTCTACTGTATAATTGTAAGGGATTTGATTTAGGTCATACCTGAATGGTCTAGTGGTTTTTCCTACTTTCTTCAATTTAAGTCTGAATTTGGCAATAAGGAGTTCATGATCTGAGCCACAGTCAGCTCCTGGTCTTGTTTTTGCTGACTGTATAGAGCTTCTCCATCTTTGGCTGCAAAGAATATAATCAACTTGATTTCAGTATTGACCATCTGGTGATGTCCATTTGTAGACTCTTCTCTTATGTTGTTGGAAGAGGGTGTTTGCTGTGACCAGTATGTTCTCTTGGCAAAACTCTGTTAGCCTTTGCCCTGCTTCATTCTGTACTCCAAGGCCAATTTGCCTGATACTCCAGGTATTTCTTGACTTCCTACTTTTGCATTCCAGTCCCCTATAATGAAAATGACATCTTTTTTGGGGGTTAGTTCTAGAAGGTCTTGTAGATCTTCATAGAACCGTTCAACTGCAGCTTCTTCAGCATTACTGGTTGGGGCATAGACTTGGATTACTGTGATATTGAATGGTTTGCCTTGGAAACGAACAGAGATCATTCTGTCATTTTTGAAATTGAATCCAAGTACTGCATTTCAGATTCTTGTTGACTACTACTCCATTTCTTCTAAGTGATTCTTGCCCACAGTGGTAGACATAATGGTCATCTGAGTTAAATTCACCCATTCCAGTCCATTTGAGTTTGCTGATTCCTAGAATGGCAGTTTTCACTCTTGCCATCTCCTGTTTGACCACTTCCAATTTGCCTTGATTCATGGACCTGACATTCCAAGTTCCTATGCAATATTGCTCTTTACAGCATCAGACTTTACTTCCATCACCAGTAACATCCACAACTAGAAAGAAATAGAGGAAAACAATAGAATGAAAAAGACTAGAGATCTCTCCAAGAAAATCAGAGATACCAAGGGAACATTTCATGCAAAGATGGGCTCAATAAAGGACAGAAATGGTATAGACTTAACAGAAGATGTGAAGAAGAGGTGGCAAGAATACACAGAAGAACTATACAAAAAAGATCTTCATGACCCAGATAATCACGATGGTGAGATCACTCACCTAGAGCCAGACATCCTGGAATGCGAAGTCAAGTGGGACTTAGGAAACATCACTACGAACAAAGCTAGTGGAGGTGATGGAATTCCGGTTGAGCTATTTCAAATCCTAAAAGATGATGCTGTGAAAGTGCTGTACTGAATATGCCAGCAAATTTGGAAAACTCAGCAGTGGCCACAGGACTGGAAAAGGTCAGTTTTCATTCCAATCCCAAAGAAAGGCAATGCCAAAGAATGTTCAAACTACTACACAATTGTACTCATTTCACATGCTAGCAAAGTAATGCTCAAAATTCTCCAAGCCCAGCTTCAACAATACATGAACCATGAACTTCCAGATGTTCAAGCTGGATTCAGAAAAGGCAGAGGAACCAGATCAAATTACCAACATCTGTTGGATCATCAAAAAAGCAAGAGTTCCAGAAAAACATCTATTTCTGCTTTATTGACTATGCCAAAGGTTTGACTGTGTGTGGATCACAACAAACTGTGGAAAATTCTGAGAGAGATGGGAATACCAGACCACCTGACCTGTCTCCTGAGAAATCTCTATGCAGGTCAGAAAACAACAGTTAGAACTGGACATAGAACAAAAGACTGGTTCCAAATCGGGAAAGGAGTATGTCGAGGCTGTATATTGTCACCCAGCTTATTTAACTTATATGCAGAGTACATCATGAGAGACACTGGGCTGGATGAAGCATAAGCTGGAATCAAGATTGCTGGGAGAAATATCAATAATATGCAGATGACACCACCCTTATGGCAGAAAGTGAAGAAGAACTTAAAGAGCTTCTGAATGAAAGTGAAAGAGGAGTGTGAAAAAGTTGACTTAAAGCTCAACATTCAGAAAACTAAGATCATGGCATCTGGTCCCATCACTTCATGCAAATAGATGGAGAAGCAATGGAAAGAGTGAGAGACTTTATTTGGGGGGACTCCAAAATCACTGCAGATGGTGACTGCAGCCATGAAATGAAAAGATGCTTGCTACTTGGAAGAAAAGTTATGACCAACCTAGATAGTATATTGAAAAGCAGAGGCATTACTTTGCCAACAAAGGTCTGTCTTGTCAAGGCTATGGTTTTTCCAGTGGTCATATATGGATGTGAGAGTCAGACTGTGAAGAAAGCTGAGTGCCAAAGAACTGGTGCTTTTGAACTGTGGTGTTGGAGAAGACTCTTGAGAGTCCCTTGGACTGCAAGGAGATCCAACCAGTCCATCCTAAAGGAAATCAGTCTTGAATATTCATTGGAAGGACTGATGCTGAAGCTGAAACTCCAATACTTTGGCTACCTGATGCGAAGAACTGACTCATTGGAAAAGACCCTGATGCTGGGAAAGATTGAAGGCAGGAAGAGAAGGGGACGACAGAGGATGAGATGGTTGGATGGCACCACCAACTTAATGGACATGAGTTTGGGTAAACTCCGGGAGGTGGTGATGGACTAAAGGCCTGGCGTGCTGCAGTCCATGGGGTCACAAAGAGTCGGACACGACTGAGCAACTGAACTAAACTGGGTAACTGTTTACTGGCCGCTAGATTTGTGGGGCTGCAAAGAGTAAGATATGACTGAGCAACTAAACAACAAAATAATTTTGTAAATATTACATTTTCAAGTGTCTCTACTTTGTTCCTTCATTTAAAGAATGTTATATAGGCATTAAAGAATGTTTGGCAGGCAGTAAAGTAACTTGCAGATCAATTTGTTTCTTTCAAGGCTGGTTTTTAAACTTATTCAGTTATGTCTGTAATTACCTTTATTCTAGAACTAATTTATCACTATTACTCAAGTGTGACTCTTCTGTGGTCTCCACTCTAATGCCCTCAATGTTTTCTCTACCCTAGTTGGGTAAAACTTGTAGCTTTCCCAGTCTTGTGAAAGCTGTAGAGATTATTTACGCTATAACTTTGCAACAGTTACTGGCCCAACCTTTTGCACTTTCTCTCTGTGCACCTATGATAGACTGAAGTTGATGTCTATGCCTTTTTCTGAAGTCCTTTTTCTGCAAAGCTCCTTCCTCTCAAGTACTCTTCCCCACCTATTCCAATTGCCTCAGTCCAGTCAAACACTGACCTCTGTCTTCTCCAAGAATCTGCTGTGCTCTGTTTAGGTTCTTCCTACCTGCCCCGTGTTCTGGAAAGTGTCTGTAGGCAGAAAACTACTGATTGAGGGGCTTACCTCGTTTGCTGTGTTCCTGCCTTTATCACAGGTCTGCACCACCTCTGTCCAATGTCTGGAAGCAAAGCAGCTGCTTCATATATTTCATCCTGACTTCTAGTGCTTTGTGGTGGGAGATCAATTCCAGAATCAGTCACTCCATTGCAGCCAGAGTAGAACAATGTTGCCAAGCTTTATAAGCTTGCAAGTGAAAACTAAACTAGAATGAATGGTTCTATGATGGAATAGAGTACAGGGGAAGAGATTCAGGGGTAACTATTTAACTTTATATAACTTTGCCAGAAGTTTAAGAAGTGCTTCATATTTAGAAACATTTTCTTCTCAATTTCAAAATAAAATTCAATAGAAATATTTATTTTTGAGAATTAGAAAAAGTTTTAAATTTAGATACTATACTTCCTCCACAAAATAAAGATTAATCAGGCAGTTTTACAGGTGGCACAAGTGGTAAAGAACCCACCTGCCGATGCAGGAGACATAAGAGGCGTGGGTTTGATCCCTGGGTTGGAAGAGTCTCCTGGAGGAGGGCATGGCTACTCATTCCAGTATTCTTGCCTGGAGAATCCCATGGATAGAGGGTCCAAAGCTATAGTCCATAGGGTTGCAAAGAGTCAGACACGACTGAAGCGACTTATCACGACACTAATATTGCAGTAGTGTTCATTGGGATCAATGATGATGATGTAGCAATAGCTGCTGCTTCATTATCTGGGTGAGGCAGCTGATGGTGATGAAAACATTTATTTAAGCATCTGCAATGAACCAGGCGGGATTCCCAAGTGGCTCAGTGGTTACGAATCATCTGGCAGTGCAGGAGATGCAGGTTTGATGCCTGGGTCAGGAAAATCACCTGGAGGAGGAAATGGCAACCCACTCCAGTATCCTTGCCTGGACAATCCCCTGGACAGAGAAGCATGGAGGGCTATAGTCCATGGGGTCACAAAGAGTTGGACACGACTGAGCGTGCATGCATGCATCCAGTGAACAGGTACTGTGTTAGACTCTTTATGTTGATCTTTATTCTTGCATAGCAGTTCTGCAAGTTAGAAATCACAATCCCCAGAAACTCAAGGGGTGAAGTTACTTCCTCAAGCTTACAGAAGGGAATATTCAGTGCTTAAAATACTCAGCAGTAATTTAGTGGCTCGAGCTGGGACACAATCTCAGATCCCTACCAACAGTGCCTCCACCATTATTATGCTGCTCCTGATTCTGTCTTCACCTGAGCTTTCCCATCTGGCAAATTAAAGTGAAAAACAGTTAACTCCCTCCCCAGAGAGGCTGTGTTATTATATAGATGTTTTGCATTATTTTGCTTTGAATAACAGCATATGTAAATGTGTTCCTGGAGGTTAAAATTACCCTTATTTTTTAAAACTTGGCCTCTCCCACTGGGGTGAATAGTTGCAAATTATGGGGAAGAAAAGGCAGGCGGGAGAGAATGTTAGTCAGCTTGAAATTGCCTCTCCTCCCTCCATACCCAACACACATTTCTCTTTAGATAGAACCTGCCATGGCAGGGTAAAGATGAGCAAGTTTTCTATCACAGAGTCCTAGCTGGCTCTGATATCCAGTGTTTAGGGTGGGTTAATCCAGATATTAATCATTGACTCTGCTTCAGGTTGATGTGTCTGGGCAGATGTTCTTGCTGAGCAGAATGCAAGTCTCCTATGGCACCTGGAAAACTTTATCACACATGGGCCCCAGAGAAGTCACAAAGAGATTCGAGCAAACATCGGCACTTCCTGCCTCTAAACATCTACCTCTTGTTGAGTTGGCATGTCCCCTCGACTTCAGCTCTCCCATGGGCCTGGAATTGTTGAGTCCTCCCTATCTTAAACTGCCTTTTCTGGCATTTGAATCATCACTTCGATGATGTGATAATATCTGCAAGTTGGGAAAATAAAAGTGGCATTTGTTTAGCCATAATTAATGAAATATTTATGTTGCATGAGACTATGTGATAAAACCTTAGGCTTAGAGTCCTTTTGCTTCTGATTACATTTGGGATTTTTTTTCTATGACCAGACATTCTGACGCCAGCCCTTTTACACTGAGCAGATGTCATGTAGTAAAAATGGGTGCCAGATGCTGTGAGCCGCAGAAGGGCGATTTGTTTAAGAGCTGGCTCTGACTTTTTTGCATTCAATTACTCTGCAGAACGAACCTTACACAAGCATTTAGGTAACTCAGCTAACTTCAGACACGCATTTTAATAATAGATTTCATCTCTGAATGCATGCTAAGCAACACAATATATAAATGGTGTTTAAGGAATTAATTGATTTCTGCAGAATACCTTTTTTTTTTTTTTACATGAAAAGAGATCTGCAAAGCTCTTGGCAGGGACCCAGAAATGTAATTAACGTGGAGGGCCAAATTTTCAGTTGCCCTTAGGTGCTGCTGCTTCATGCTCACGGGCAGGTGCAGGGAAGGGAGGATGGGGAGGGAAGAGAACGGGGGGGGGGGGGGGGGGGTGGTGGCAGGGAAGAGGGAGAGGCGGCTCTGGGTCATGAAGCAGGAGAAGAAGCTAGGCGTTCAAGTGAGTTCTGTTCCCATTTCAGGTCCCACGCAAGTCCCCATCAGAGCGCAGGGGACAGGGACTGTCTCTTCCAACTCTTCCTCCACCACCTCCTCTGCAGATGAGGAATTCCATCCCCAGCCTTCCTCACGGTCAAAGGTAACAACACTTGGCAAACCAACGGGGGCCTTGGCTTGTGGGGGCCGTTTTACCATCCAGATTTCAGACCCAATGTGGGCTCCAGCTGCAGCAGTTTCATTAGGAAGATCATGTTTCATTGCATCTGACAGCAACCACTCTTTTTACCTGGAACACCCTAAGGATTATCTTTATATATATATATATATAAAATATATATATATAACTTTTAGAAGCTTGCCTTTCTCAGAAATGTCAAAATGGGAAGGCAGAAAAAAACAGACGTATTTACTTGAAACCATTTGGTGACTGCAGCTCTTAAAGTGGGTTTAATATGTGATCCAACAAGCAAACCATCGAAAAAAATTACAGCAAGCAGATGCATATTTCCCTGGGGGATGCACAGCTTCATTTAAGAAGCACTAGAGGCAGATTGCATGGAAAATGTTATGTTTATTCTAATCAGAAATGCGAAATGAACCATGCAGTTGCATCTAGACTCCGAGGATCCCCACTGACTAGCTGAGTGCCGGCAGGGGGACAGCCGTTCTTCTCTTTGCTTAATGAACATTAGTTTACGGAGCACCCTTTAAACAACTCCTGTACCAATGGATTTAAAAACACAAACATTGTTGTATGTCTTTAAATGCATCTGTATGTCACATACGTGGAGACATGCATCCCATGACCAAATCCCACCATTGTTTCCTTTGTCTGCTGGGGCTGGAAGGGCTGAATGGCTGGACCGCATGTGTTTCCTGGGCGGACAGAGAAGCGGTTCACTGCTGTGGCAGTGTTTACTTTTGGAGCAGTGAGGATCTGAGGAGAAAGAGAGAGAACCAAATTTATTTACTTAAACTCAACTTTTCCATATCTGGCACTAGGAGCTTTGGCGTCATCTCAAGTCACTCAGGGGTTCCAGCTCCCCAAGGCCCAGCTTGGAGCAAGTCAGGAGGGAACTGGGACATGTGTGTGAGAGAGAGAGAGAGAAAAAGAGAAGAGAGGGAGGGAGGGGGAGAGAGAGAGGGGGGTGGAGAGAATGAGAATAAGACAATACTGAGAGATTTCTAATTTCTGACTGTGGGTGTGTCTGATTAGTTTGGCACTCAACACAAATGAATTCTGTGTGTTGATTTCTAGGGTTTCCCTACAGGCCCTCTCACCCCCTTGAGTGACCCTGAGTTAATTCTGTATTCAAATGAGGCAGGGACCCCAGCATCAACCATCTTGACACTCATGGGGACCAAAAGAATGGAGTGGCCCAAAGCTCTCAAAACAGCAAGACCATGATAACCTAGGGCAAGCCTTCCAAATAGCTCTGTGTCTTCCTGGTGACCCAGAACAGAGCCAGTCATCATATAAGCCTGCAGTGTGGGATAGCTGAGCTTCCCAAGTAGCGCCTTGGTGAAGAATCCGCCTGCCAATGCAGGAGACGTGGGTTTGATCCCTGGGTCAAGAAGGTCCCCTGGAATAGGAAATGGCAATCCACTTTCAGTATTTTTGCCTAAAAAATTCCATGAACAGAGGAGCCTGGTGGGCTATAGTCCATGGGGTCGCGAAGAGTCAGATATGACTGAGAAGACATGTACATAGTAAAGCTTGCTGGTGCTTCTGGCTTCTGGCATGGCCCAGTCTTCAGGAAGGGAAACTGGCAAAAAGGCTCCTTCTTTACCACTTCTCAGAGTTCACACTGGAGGAATGGAAGGAGTGTTTTCCCGTCTGGTTTTTTAATCTATTTTGCCCCATACAGATATGTCCCCAACCATGTAGCACAGAGCCCATGTCAGCTCAAGTGAACCTTTACACAGGAAAATGGTGTGTGTGTGAGTTGGTCAGTCATGTCTGACTCTGCAACTCATGGACTGTAGTCCACCAGGCTCCTCTGTTCATGGAATTCTTCAGGCAAGAATACTGAGTGGGTTGCCATGCCCTTTTCCAGAACAGGAAACTGGAGACAAAATAAATACCCTCACCTCTTTGCTCTGTACCCCTCCTCTCAAATTAATGCCTGGATCTGACAGATGGGGACAGGCAGCTTGTCTTCAGCCCTGCCAGATTTCTCTCTTTCTCTGTCCTTTATCTTTTTCTTCCTTAGCCTCTTTCCTTTCTTCTCTGTATCGTCACCACTAGCACTGAGGATGTAAGAAGTGTGCCTGGCGCTTCGTGAGGTTATATGAGTGCTTGTTGATATATCATCCCTTTTGTTTATGTCATCATCTTAATAAAAGGAAGTACAAGACTTTCTTTACCCATCTAGGTTCTGCTTTGCTGACTCTTGATAAAGGAACTGGGCTTTGGCAACTTCGCTGCTGTAAAGTGCTGAGATGGTATGAGGCTGTCAAGGCATCCTCGCTGAAATTGTTTTAATGGTCTTATTTAGGGTGAAAGTCTAATATTTCTATAAAACAGAGGTGCGCGATGTACCTGCACTGTATTGGCTATGGGAAAGACAGAGTAAACTAGATGGAAATATGGAGACTTGGATTCAGGTTACCTGGGCTTAGCTACTGGTGCTTCCAATTCCTGATTGTGTCATCTTGGCTAAGTTATTTAACTCCTCTGAGTTCTGATTTCCTTGTCTATTAAAAAAAAACTAACATAATTTGAAGAATGAATAACATGATATTTGTGAAGTAATCAGTACAGTGTCTGGCATATAGCACTCAGTATTTGCTGGCATTTATTATGTAAATTAGTATAATGAGAGCGCAAGAGATATTTGTTAAATAAGGAACTGACTCTCCACAGAGATTGAGTTAGCCAATCTCTGGACAACTACCAGTGATTTCCACCGTGCCTGTCTCCACCCCAGCCTTCTAAGAAAGGTCCCAGCCACTTAAAGTAGGGGTTTCCTCATCCAAATGGCCTGGAACCTTTGCAGTGGTTGGCAGTCAATCTAGTTGTCCTAGACTTGTCATGAAGACTTGGATCAAGCTTTGTAAATGTCTCGGTTCTGAGTGTTCTGTATTCCACTAGCCCAGGTACACAGAGAAACCGGTGGTATTAATGATGTATTTGCACAAAGTGAAGTAGGGAAGGAAAGCAAGCTTCTGCCACGATAGAGAACATTTCTATCATTGCAGAAAGCTCTGTTGGACATCATTGTTCTAGAAGGTAAACAGTGGTTTGGTTGGAAAGGATAGAGGCTGTGACAGTATTTTGTAAGTTTCAACTCCATTTTTCTTAGACATACTTTTCTTCTTGATTTTTGTAGGAGAGGAAGGCACTTAGAAGAAGAAGGAAGCTGGAAAAAGCAACAAAACAATTGGTTAAGCAAGAAGAATTGAAAAGACTTCATAAAGCTCAGGTCAGAAAACAAATGAGTGAGTGGGTCTGGGTTGCTGGGGATTTGGGTCTGGAAGCCCTTTGGAAATCTGTATTGAACTGGGGAAGCTGAGCTGGGGAAAGATCAGTCTCTCTTCTCTAAGAACCCGGCTTGTGGCTGTTCTGAAGGCTGTGGTTCAATCCCTGGTGGGACTCCAGGGCCAGAGAGCCCAGGTGTTGAGTTGGCCCACTCCCAGCTGCCTTTCCATCTGCAGGCGTGTGTCCTGCAAAGTGAGCTGGAATGGCAGCCAACACATTGCCTTGGAATCCATCCCAGGCCCTGACTGCCACACAGCAATGGCCTTCATTTTGTCCTCTGTGAGGATATAACCTTCTCTCAAATTTCTGACAGTGTCTTTGCTGAACTGACAGCTCTTGGGGCTGTCTCTGTTCCAATGTTAGTTGAACGCAAAAGCATCTACCATTCTGCTGTAGATTTCCTGGCTTAATTGTTTACTGCAAACATTTTTGCTCAAGTGGATCTACTGACCTTCAAAATGAAGCAGAAAGGCTAGGCACTCCCCCTTTCCCTGAAGACCCCAAACTTGGCCTTGAAGAGGAGTTGAGTTTTTGGACAAAGGGGCCTAAAATGACCACTTGTGTTAATGCAGTGTACCCTTACATCCCCTTCTCCAGTAACTCACTTTATCCAGTTATGTAGTCCGATAAGTTGTTTCTGACAAGAAGGAAGTCACTAAATCTAACCTTCTTTACTCTTCTCAGTGGCTGACTTGGGAGCCACCCTCTTCACCTCGCAGTCAGGGAAATTAACTTCCCTTTGTCCATCCTCACCTTCTGAAACAGGCTTTCTTGAAACATTTCAACTTTTCCTTCTGAGAACAAGATATTTTTATGAAATGGATTGGCAAACTCAACAATTTCTTCTTCTTATATTGGGTTGACCGAAAAGTTCATTCAGGTTTTTCCATGAGATGTTATGGAAAAACCCCAAGAGGCTTTTTTTGCCAACCTGATATTTTTACTCCAGACAGTGAAAGTGAAGTCACTCAGTCGTGTCCGACTCTTTGCGACCCCATGGACTGTAGTCCACCAGGCTCCTCCATCCATGGGATTTTCCAGGCAAGAGTACTAACAGAAGAATCACAGTTGCCTTTTGAGTCCTAATCTGCTAGCATCCATACCCACCCTATATAATCTTTGAGATTTTCATTCTTAGTTTCTAAAGAATGATGACTGTATCAATCAGCTTGAGCTGCCATGATGACATCCACAGAGTGGGTGGCTTAAACCACAGAAATTTATTCTTTCACAGCTCTGGAGGCTGGATGTCCAAGATCAAGGTGTTTCCAGTGTTGGTTTCCAGTGAGGACTCTCTTCCTGGAGAGAGCTGCCTTCTTGCTGTGTCTTCACATGGCCTTTTCGTGTGTGTGCATTCAGAGCAAGAGAAAGAAAGAATTCTGGTATCTTTTCCTCTGCATGTAAGGACACCAATCCTGTTGGATTAGGGCCCACTGCCTTGACCTCATTTAACCTCACCTACCTCCGTAAGGGCCAAACAGTCACTTTAGGGGTTCGGACATCAATAGATGAATTTAGTGTGGGGTGGAGACTGCTCAGTCCATAACAATTACATAGCCATAATTACAAAGCAATCAGTCATAAAGTCATTTAAATGTTTCCCTTCCTTTAGCAATGCTACACTCTACCAGTGAGAGACAGATCTATAAAGATACCATTGTTTTTAAAAAGAGAGAGAGAGAGGAAGAAAGCATAAAATTACAAGTAGTTTTAGTTAGAATCCCCATCTATTTCAGATTTTATGTTTGGGATTTAAACACTCTCAGCTAAGACAAGAAGCCACGTGGCTGCTGAGTCCCTGCCCCTACCCTTGCTGGGCCTCTTCACAGATTGGAGGTGCCTCAGCAATTGTAATTTGACTCCAGGGGAGACTAGAACAAGGTAGAATTAAGGAGGAAGAAGAGTGAGACAGAGCTAGGAGAAAGTAGGGAAGGAAGAACACATAGGTTATACCTGCCCAAACAGCTGCCACTTCTTTGAAGGTGCCTGGTACAAAGTCTCTTCTGCCAAGAGATGTGCCTTGTGGCAGCATGTGATTAAAAGCAGAGAAAACTGATGGGGATGAACAAAATGTATATAGGAAAGGAATTTTTTCCCCTTAATTTTCCTTCCTAATACACACAAGAGAGAAAGGGGAAACTAAACATGTAAATACAAAGCCCATCATGACCCCAAGCCATGATAGGTACCTGCAGAAGTCTAAGGAGGCTATGCCTTAATGAAATAAACATCTCTATCTGGTCTTAGTAAACTGCTAGTGACAAGCCACAGTACACTTCTGCAGACAGTAAAAAGCCCCATGGTGCAATGAAATAATAGGTTGCCAATTTGTAGCTCAGGACAGGGGCAGGGCAGACTGAGAGAGGAACACCCAGCCCCAGGAGTTGGCTCCCATCTCCTGTTCCAGTGTCTTGGGAGGTTATCTGCTGGTTCTTCTTGGGCAAATGGATTGTGAGCATGCTCTGTGTTTGTCCCCAGAGATCCTGTCCAACTCTGAATATGGCCAGTAGCTCCAGCAGCTGTGCCATGACCATGATCAGAGGCCGAAGCTCCGAGGAGTCCAGGAGCCACGAGGGCTGCCCACCCAGGCCGGCAGCCTCTGCTTGACAGCATGTCTGTGTGATTGGCCTAGTCAGAAGGGACTGTCTCCCTGGGGGCAGATTGAGCTTACACACAGACTCCTTGCTTTATGTTTTCATATTAAAGAAGGGAAATATCAAATTCTAGTTGTTTGGGGGAATTCAGAGATTCTTACCCAGTTAACTGAGGAGCTGGCAACCCAAGAGAAAGGGCTTCTTCCTCTTGGAAAGTAGGTGGCAGAACTGGCCCCCTTGTATGACTCTGCATGTTGCAAGCATCTGCATGACACACAATCCTGGCATTGCAGGCCATCCAGAGGCAGTTGGAGGAGGTGGAGGAGCGGCAGAGGGCTTCCGAGATCCAGGGCGTGAGGTTGGAGAAGGCGCTGAGAGGAGAAGCAGGTAGGCATCACTGTGGGCGGATCCGGTGCAGTGGGCTCAGGCCTGTGACTATGGTCTGAGAATAGTGTTGGTCTAACCATCCAGGCAAAGCAGTGAGGCCTTGTCACTCACTGCAGAACTATCAACACTGACCTGGGTGCTCAATCTGCAGCTGCTTCCCACTTGCAAAATCAAACTGGTCATCCAGTTTGAAATTCCTAGGACATTGGTTGGCCTGTGGGCCTTGGGTTTCTGGTCTGTTCGGTCTCTCTGCTGCTATGTTCTTGCAATTCAGAGGTTAAGATAAATAGTTGAGTGTTTCAAGCAATGTTGGTAGAGATTCAAAGCTGGACTTGGAGTCAGAGTCCTGATTTCTCCCTTTACCACCTGTTTCTCTCTTTATCAGCCGTGAGGCCTTGGATCACTCATGTTCTAAACCCTTATGAACTTTTGTTTTCTGCTATAAAATGTGGATAATAGTGGTTTCCTATCTTATAGAGCTAAGATAAAGATTAAAGAAGAAATTATATATATATATATATATATACATACATGTATAGTACTGTGTTAGTCACTCAGTCATGTTCAACTCTTTGCAACCCTGTGGACTATAGCCCACCAAACTTCTCTGTCCATGGAATTCTCCAGGCAAGAATACTAGAGTGGGTTGCCATTCCTTTCTCCAGGGGATCTTTCCCAATCAGCACATGCCTGGCACAAGGGAAAGCAATAAATCATATCTATTCTACTCCTGTGGTCATGTATGGATGTGAGAGCTGGACTGTGAAAAAGGCTGAGCGCCGAAGAATTGATGCTTTTGAACTGTGGTGTTGGAGAAGACTCTTGAGAGTCCCTTGGACTGCAAGAAGATCCAACCAGTCCATTCTGAAGGAGATCAATCCTGGAATTTCTTTGGAAGGAATGATGCTAAAGCTGAAACTCCAGTATTTTGGCCACCTCATGCGAAGAGTTGACTCATTGGAGAAGACTCTGATGCTGGGAGGGATTGAGGGCAGGAGGAGAAGGGGACGACAGAGGATGAGATGGATGGATGGCATCACTGACTCGATGGATGCGAGTCTGGGTGACCTCCGGGAGCTGGTGATGGACAGGGAGGCCTGGCGTGCTGCGGTTCATGGGGTCGCAAAGAGTCGGACACGACTGAGCGACTGATCTGATCTGATTCTACTGATAGCTTCAGATTCTTAGATGCAAACAGAATTCATCTGGTGAAGGCTTGCCTTACCTTAAACATGGAGACAATGTTTCTATAACGATAAACACTTTTTCTGACTTTGAGAAGTGTGTGGTCCACTGAGGGACATAGACACGTAAATAAACAAACCATAGTACAGGGGGATGAGGGTTGTGATGGGAACAAGCATTAGGGATCTCAATGGAGGTGGGGTAGGGAGGGGAGGTCAGTCAGGCCAATTACCTGGAAGGGATGATCTGATAAGACAAGAACCAGAAGAGGAACAGGAAGCAGCAAGGGAGGTGAGGAGACTGTTCTGGCAGAGGGAACAGCACCTGCAAAGGCCAAACGTGAAATGCCTTAATGAATGAGGAGCCAGCAGAGGGTCTCGGGTGAGGGATAAAACTGGAAGAAATCTATGTGTTTTTGGAAACCATCCAGCAGTGTGTGGCTAATCAGTTGGAGTCAGTGGTGGGCATTGTCTCTTTTTTTATTTAGTTGAATTTTATTACAATGTTGTGTTTGTTTCAGGTGTACAACAAAGTGATTCAGTTACACACATACACATACACACACATATGTATGAAAGTGTTTGTCACTCAGTCGTGTCCAACTCTTTGCGACCCCGTGGACTGTAGCCCACCGGGCTCCTCGGTCCATGGGATTCTCTAGGCAAGATACTGGAGTGGGTCGCCATTCCCTTCTCCAGGGGATCTTCCTGACCCAGGGATCAAACCCATGTCTCTTATATCTTCTGCATTGGAAGATGGTTCTTTACCATCTAAGCCACCAGAGAAACCGCCATTTATATGTGTACACACATCCATATACTTGGAGGCATTATCTCTTTAATTTTCTGATGTGATATCTTTAGCCTTCTGTAGCTTGGATATAAAGCATGAAAAAGCAGATACTGAAAAACATATTTCTGTGTGCAGTCAAGTAAGCAATATAGAGAAAGGTTAGGACTTCAATTCTCTTAAAAAGTCAGCAGATACAGACTCAGATTTTGTGAGGCCTGAAGTTGGGGCCTACTCCCAGAGCCTTATAAAGGCCCATCCACTTGAGAAGTCCTATGATTTCAACTTTAGTAGCTACATGGTTCAGAGAAGGCGATGGCACCTTACTCCAGTACTCTTGCCTGGAAAATCCCATGGATGGAGGAGCCTGGAAGGCTGCACTCCATGGGGTCGCGAAGAGTCAGACACGGCTAAGCGACTTCACTTTCACTTTTCACTTTCATGCACTGGAGAAGGAAATGGCAACCTACTCCAGTGTTCTTGCCTGGAGAATCCCAGGGACGGGGGAGCCTGGTGGACTGTCGTCTATGGGGTCGCACAGAGTCGGACACGACTGAAGTGACTTAGCAGCAGCAGCAACTACGTGGTTAGTGTTTCTCTGGAGATGTCAGAGTCTGACTTACTTTACCCCTCTGTGCCTCAGTCTCTGTGTTTACAAAGTGGGAGTTACAATTGTACCTGTCCCTCAGATTTATGTTGAGGGCCAGTCAAAACAACGTATATGGAAGCCCTGAGACAGTGCCTGGCATAGGAGAGATAGTTAATAAATATCTGTTCCTTTTCTTACAATACTCTGTGCATTTCCTTACAATGAGAACCCAAATCCACCCATTGGAAGTAGGGTTTTTGACAAAAATGATAACTGTTTGTCACTACTTGGAGTGAGGGTCACAGCCTGCCTCCATAGCTGTTGTCAGGGCTTTCGATACAATGAAATGTTTGGTCATATTCCCAATCAAGAAGGCTTGGCACTTGTCTTTGGGAATCTGCTGACTTCACTGAGAGACTTATAAATGAAAAGGATAAACCAGTAAGCTAGGACATGTTTTGGTTTGCTGGGGAGGCAGTATGGCATGGTGGGGTAAGTAAAATCATAAGCATCAAAGAGCCCTGTGTTCAAATTCTGTTCCACTGCATTTAGGCTGTGTGGTTTTAGGAAAATCACTTAACCTTTCTGGCCTCAGGTTCCTTGGAGTAAAAAATGGGGCTAATAATCCTCACATTACTAGATCATTTTGAGAATTAAGGGCATTGGTGGGCCAATAGTCTCCCAAGAGTGCACACCACATTGTAGGCATTCAATAAATGGCTACCTGATATTACTTTATGAAATATTATTAAATATCCTGCACTTTTAAAAGACCTGAGTCTCTGATCTTTATTGCTTGAAATTTAAAGTCTAGAAACCAAATTTTAAAAGCTCCTGAAAAATCTCCCTCCCTGTAAAGAAAGGCTATTTTGAGTTATCACCTAGAGAAACTCAGCCAGCTCACGGTGTTCTCAAAGGTAGTATTTCGCCGGCCAGAAGATGGATTCTGTTCATTCCCTTTATATCCTTGGTAATTTAATTTCCCTGTTAAGTTTATGGGCCTTTTTCTCCTTGATTGTCCTTGTGTGGGTGACAGATGCAGATCAACAAGGGGCAGGAGATTGGAAGAGTCAAGTCACAGTGGCCCCAGAGGAAACCAAGCAGAAGATGTGCAAACCAGGCATCGAAATTAATACACTCTAACTTGTAATAACATTTGTGCAATAATAATATTCCTGTGCAGTTTAATATTCCACTCAGCCCCTTTAAGAGATTGCCCTGGTGCTTAATGAATGACCAATGCTTATTAGGTTAAGTTGTATTTGAGCTGGCCTGGGCTGCTCTGGTTCAAGTGATTGGGAATTATTTAATAGGTATTATTAGGATAATTAGAAAATAATCACAGTTAGACAATAATATTGAGCTATAAAGGTTGTGAATAACCAAATTTAGAGACAGGCCTGAAAACATGAGTTGTCTGCGACAGTTATGCAAGTCTCCTCCGATAGTGATGTGCACCAGCCTGAAAGGGTCTTTTGTTCCTAGGAGTTATTCATTAGGCGGGCATTGAATTAGAGGAACATGCGGGGGTGCAGGACAGAGGGCAATGATGGCTGATGAGCAAAATAAGCCTTTGATGAGCTTCTAATTGTCGTGACAACAATTCCTGCTTTCTCTTTTTCCAACAGTCAGAAATAAGCTCTCCCACCCCCAGGAAGGGTTTTTCCCCATTGTGTCAAGGCAAGGGAAACAAAGAAAAACAAAAATCCACCCCAGATAACAAGTCATTATGTTCTGTAAGGTGTGTTTGTGAGTGTGCGTGTGTGTGTGTGATGTCCTTGACGAAGGGAATGGGTTGTCCTGCTGGTTCTAGCTGCCCAGAGTAAAGGACCACAGTGTGCAATGACCTGATTGCCCTGAGCTCCACTCTCTATGAGGAGGTCAAGTTGAGCTTTGCAGCTGCTTAGACTTTTTGGTCAAATGCTATTACCTACTGGTTTGTTGGTTCTCAACGTGGTGGTCACTGTTATGTGCCAAGGTGATGGAACACCCCAGTTTAGCAGGAGACCACCATTCAAATTTAGGCGAAGTAAATAACAGAATCTGTGCTTTCTTTCAGTACCTGGAAACAGGTAAAATCTGGTGAAAACTGAGATTGGGAGCGTATGGGAATTATTCCCCCGCCCCTATAGCTTTACCAGCTTTGAGGAAGGCTTACCAGGTGGTTGCCTGCGTTGAGCTTCTTGTTTCTTTTTCCTTGGAGTCAGATGGCTTTTCCTTCACACAGATAAGGGGTTTACGAAGAACCTGTCTGAGGTTTACGAAAAAACCTGGCTGCCTGAGGCTGCCAGCAGGTGGCAGCAGGAGCATGCACGACAACAAGAGAAATTGCAATGACCCTCAGGCGGGAAGAAGGAAGTAGTTTGGCTTCTACTCTGTGGTTTCTATCTTGATTGCGGCTGAGGAACAGAAGGAATAATAATTTCTGGGATAATGAAACAGCAAGGTGTCCTGCAAAGAACACAGAGAGTAGAGTCAGACACTCCTGATTTTGAATCTTGATGCCATTCATGGCAAAGATTCTGAAGCTGGTAGCCTAGCAACTGAGGAATTTGGATGGGTTTGCCACACTCCATGTGCTGAAGGTAAACAGTGAGATTCAGTGCATCAAAGCAAGGGAGTTTTTACTCACAGCACAGCAAATGGCAAGAGCAGCAGCCTGGTACAAGTTGCCCTGTATCTAAGTGCTGGGGTGTGGCCTGATAAACCCAGATGGCAGCTGTGCACACAGTGGGTTGTACCACAGCAGAGGAACTCAGCAGCAGCTATAGCAAGCAGTCAACAAGCCGGCCCATTTCCCAGGAAGCAAGAAATCTACTTGACTGGTTGCTGAAGTGGCTGAGGACCATAGGATGGTCAGTCCTTGCTGTTTCACACACTCAGCAAAGACATGCAGGAATGCTCAAGGTTTATGCCAGGCTGCCTCTCTCAACAGATGGCATAATCCACTTATTATGTAGTCACCTCTATTTCCAGCCTCAGTAGCTACCTAGTCAATCAGTGGCCTTATTACAGAGATGGACCCAGTGAGGGCCAGACAGACAAAGATTCTCTTCCTGAAGAAGCCTTGGGTCCTCTCTCCATTGTATAGATCCCGGGGTCATTGAGTTATGTGCTTCAGAGTTATGTGCTCTAGACAATTGCTTTACACAAAAAATCGCCCATGACAGCAGTAAGAAATATGTTTTATATTACAAGTTATTAATAGTACATATAAATATATACTTGAATACAATGTTTCAAGAGATAATTTTAATCTTTACTACTTATAAAAGACTGATATTTTTTATTCTGTCTCATTTTCTAGTGCTTCTTATGACCCACAAAGTTAATTTTACATCCCTCAGCTTTAAAAAACACCATTACAGTGATTTTACTTGAAAAAAAATTTAAATTAAATACCCAAGTGACTGCAGACTTCTGCAGTGGAACAGCAGAATGGTGGAATATATACTGAAAAGCCCATTAACTACAACAAGACATTTTTGAAGATGTTGCTAGACTTTGAAGTGAGAGAAGTCTCTCAGGGCCAAGAAAGAGAGGGAAAAGAAGAAACATCTGCTAAAACCTATGTGTTCCAGGAAGGAAGCAAACACAGAAACAGTAATCCAGGGTTGCTTCGAGTCTAACAAGAAGTAGGGGAGTTAACCTTGGGATTCCCATGTTAAGCCAGGTCTCTAGAACTCTAAGACCAATTGTAGATTCTGTATCAAAGAGACCATGCTTCACGTTAGGCTCTAAGGATTTAGACAGATTAAATTCAGTAAACTATGAGCTTATAATAATTTTTAAAATCACCCGAAACACAAAGATGTGAGCCACTCAGAATGAGATTCAAGCCAAATCAACAAATTACCTACAAACAAAATTCTAGCAAATATGCTTTAATCAGAAAAAAAAAAGATAAACCTAAGAGGCTGATCTGAAATATTCAAGAAGAAATGGTGAATGCAAAAAATAATAAACATGTAAGTAAAACATTGTCAATATAAAATAGCATGGGTTGTTTTTTTTGTTTTTTTAAAGATAGAACTAAAATACTGGACTAAAATGGACAGAAGTTGGGAGTTGAATGATTAGAGGTAAAGCATTCCAGGGTCCTTATGTTGTTTAAAAGGAAACTAAACTATTTAAAAGTTTAGACTTTGTTAGAATTTTTAAGAATTGATGAATTGATGCTTTTGGACTGTGGTGTTGGAGAAAACTCTTGAGAATCCCTTGGACTAAACGGGGATCCAACCAGTCCATCCTAAAGCAAATCAATCCTTAACATTCATTGGAAGGACTGATGTTGAAGCTGAAACTCCAATACTTTGGCTGCTGCTGCTGCTGCTGCTGCTCTTCAGTCGTGTCCGACTCTGTGCGACCCCATAGATGGCAGCCTATTAGGCTCCTCTGTCCCTGGGATTCTCCAGGCAAAAATACTGGAGTGGGTTGCCATTTCCTTCTCCAATGCATGAAAGTAAAAAGTGAAAGTGAAGTCGCTCAGTCGTATCTGACTCTTAGCGACCCCATGGCCTGCAGCCTACCAGGCTCCTCCGTCCATGGATTTTCCAGGCAAGAGTACTGAAGTGGGGTGCCATTGCCTTTTCCATACTTTGGCTACCTGATGCAAAGAACTGACTCATTGGAAAAGACCCTGATGCTGGGAAATATTGAAGGTAGGAGGGGAAGGGGATGACAGAGAGTGAGATGGTTGGATAGCATCACCAACTCAATGGACATGAATTTGAGTAAACTCCAGGAGTTGGTGATGGACAGTGTGAGGCCTGGTGTGCTGCAGTCCATGGGGTCACAAAGAGTCAGATATGACTGAGCAACTGAAATGAACTGAGCTGAGGATATTTTAAAATGCCTATTTAGATTTTAACTGTAATTATGAAAAGAATAGGAAAAATGTATAACTTCAAATCAACTAGGGGACACAGAGGGAGAAGAAATAAGAAAAAATAATCCACCAAACCAAACCCCCAATTCAATTCTAAACAAATTTTAAAGCATTTTTTAAAATATAAATTAATTTATTTTAATTCGAGGGTAATTACGTTACAATATTGTATTGGTTTTGCCATACATCAACATGAATCTGCCACGGGTATACACGTGTTCCCCATCCTGAATCCCCCTCCCTCCTCCCTCCCTGTACCATCCCTTTGGGTCATCCCAGTGCACCAGCTCCAAGCATCCTGTATCATGCATCGAACCTGGACTGGCGATTCGTTTCATATATGATATTATACATGTTTCAATGCCAAAGCAGAAAGATAACAAGTCTAAATATCTCAATAATTGTAGTGAAAGTTAATGATCGAAACAATAGCCATTTATATGCTATTTAGTAGACACATATAAAGCATAAATAAGCAAAAGGCTTAAAGTAAAAAAGAAAAATGGCAAGTATATACTAGCTAAATAAGACAAATAAAGCTAGGGTAAATGGATCAAACCCATGTCTCATATCTCCTTATTGGCAGGCAGGTTCTTTACCACTAGTGCCTCCTGGGAAGCCCAGATAATTAACTTTTAGTAACAGAACTATGATTAGCAATAAACAGTGTCACTACATAATTTTAAAATGACCAACTCACCGTGAAGATTATGACAGTTTAAAATGTTGAGCCTATTGCTACTGCTGCTAAGTCACTTCAGTCGTGTCCGACTCTGTGTGACCCCATAGACGGCAGCCACCAGGCTACCCCATCCCTGGGATTCTCCAGGCAAGAACACTGGAGTGGGTTGCCATTTCCTTCTCCTATAGCAGCCTCAAAATATATAAAACAAAAAATGACTAAACTTCAAGCAGAAATTTCTATTATCATGGCAGGAGGTTTTACTATATCTCTCCGTTAATAAGAGTCAAACAGACAAAACATTACTATAAGTTTGAACATTACAGTTAATAACTTTAATAAAGAAAAAAAGAAAGTGAAGTCACTCAGTCATGTCCAACTCTTTGTGACCCCGTGGAGTGTAGCCCACCAGGCTCCTCCATCCATGGAATTTTCTAGGCAAGAGTACTGGAGTAGGTTGCCATTTCCAATGGACATGTATAAAACCCTGCAGCCCCAAATTAGAGGATATGTGTTCTTTTCAAGTTTATATGATGATTTATAAAAATTGACCATGTTGATTCATAAAGTAAATCTCGGAGAATCTATATTATACAGGCCACATTCTATACTACAATGTAACTAACTTAGAAATCAATAACCAAAGGGTATTTTTTAAAATCATGCATTTGGAAAGTAAAAATATACATCTCTCCTGGGTCAAAAAAATAAAAAAAGATATTTAAAAAATACTTTGAAATTTAAAATATAATAAATATGAAAAGGAAAATAATAGATCAAAACTCATGGGATGCAGTGAAAATAGTTCTTAGAGGTATCACCTTAAATACTTTTATTAGAAAAGAAGAAAGGCTTAAATCAGTGAGCTAAGTGTCCAACTTCACTTAGAAAATGAAGAACAAAATAAACCTAAAGAAGAAAGATAATAAATATATGAGCAAATGTAAATGAAATAGAGAATAAAGATAAAATAGGGTCAAATAAGCCAAATGATTTTTCACTGAAAAAGTTAAAAGACTAAAGGCAGTCCTCTGCCGCGGGCTGGATCAGCCTGGCTGCCCGGGCCCAGCGCACAGCGCTCGCAGCCCGTAGCCCCGCCAGCGTCTGTCTGCGGGCTTGGACGCTGCTGAGCTTGAGGCCGGTTCAGCGAGGGAGCAGGGGCGGCGCCCGCCAGCAGGGGAGTCAAGATAAACATCAAGATCCAGATCCCGGCAAGACTGACCGGGCTGCTGCTGCACGAACTCCAGCCAGAAAATAATTCTACTTATTCTATTTTGGCTTGTCTACCCTCTCCTTATGTTTTTCTCTCTACCAACGATTCTGGAAAACTTAATGTACATATGACTTTCACTGGTGGGCCCAATGTAGTAACTTGTGAACAATGTATGCTCTCATCTTGTTTAAACCCTCAATATAATGTTTACTCCTTTGTAGTGTTACAACGTCCACCTTATCTTATGATGTAACCACTTATTGACAACTACAGGATTTAATGCGATCGCGACGGTTTGTGGGCTTGCTTATCCTGGGAATAGCAGCTTTAATAGCAGCAATTATTTCTGTTACTGTGGCAGCAATATCATTGACTCAACAAGTGCATACTGCCTGATATATTAATACTATGTCTAAAAATGTTTCTCTAACTCTAGCAACACAGGAAGCTATAGATAGAAAGTTGGAGATGAGGGTAGATGCCTTGGAAGAGGCAATAATGCATATTGGGACTGAGTTACAGGCTTTAAAAGTGAAAATGGCTCTCTTGCCACGCTGATTACCGGTGGATATGCGTGACATCTTTAAAGGTAAATGAGACAGATTATGAATGGGAAAAAATCAAAAATCATATCTCAGGTGTTTGGAACAGCTCTGACATTGGCCTGGACTTAGGGAAACTTCATAATCAAATACAGACCCTGGAACACTCTTGACTGGATTTTACTGCCGCTGGAGCAACTAATGACTTTTTTCACATTTTCTCTAACTTCATTTCAGGAAAAAACATTCTGTCTAATATCCTTGGTTATGTCACTGCTAGTGCTTTAATTTTGCTTCTCATAATCATTCTTCCTTGTATTGTCAGGATTCTTCAGCAGAACATTCAGAAGCTCGCAACTGAGCTGCATCTGGCTGTTTTAAGAAATAAAATAGGGGGAGATGCCGCGAGCCAGCGTGAGGAACTCCGCCCATAGCAAAGGTCATGAGGAAGGAGGCTTGGCATACGCAAAGGCGGGATCTAGCCTCAGGAGTCCCCCTGGAAATTCTCGAGCATCTACCCCCAAAACCAGAGTCTGCCTACTTTCTGCTTTGTGCTCTCACCTATACCTCTGACTTTAAGGGGGGCTGTCCCCCACTACCTCTCTCTGAAAAAAGAGTTAACTTACAGCTCCAGTTAATAATTCCTGGGTGTGACAGTGTTTCAACCTACAAACTCCTTTGAAAGTCCTCTGGAAAACAACAGAATGGGAAAGACAAAGGATCTCTTCAAGAAAATCAGAGATACCAAAGGAACACTTCATGCAAAAATGGGCTCGATAAAGGACAGAAATGGTATGGACCTAACAGAAGCAGAAGATATTAAGAAGAGGTGGCAAGAATACACAGAAGAACTGTACAAAAAAGAGCTTCACGACCCAGATAATCATGATGGTGTGATCACTGACCTAGAGCCAGACATCCTGGAATGTGAAGTCAAGTGGGCCTTAGAAAGCATCACTACGAACAAAGCTAGTGGAGGTGATGGAATTCCAGTGGAGCTATTCCAAATCCTGAAAGATGATGCTGTGAAAGTGCTGCACTCAATATGCCAGCACATTTGGAAAACTCAGCAGTGGCCACAAGATTGGAAAAGGTCAGTTTTCATCCCAATCCTAAAGAAAGGCAATACCAAAGAGTGCTCAAACTACCGCACAATTGCACTCATTTCACATGCTAGTAAAGTAATGCTCAAAATTCTCCAAGCCAGGCTTCAGCAATATGTGAACCGTGAACTTCCTGATGTTCAAGCTGGATTTAGAAAAGGCAGAGGAACCAGAGATCAAATTGCCAACATCCACTGGATCATCGAAAAAGCAAGAGAGTTCCAGAAAAACATCTATTTCTGCTTTATTGACTATGCCAAAGCCTTTGACTGTGTAGATCACAATAAACTGTGGAAAATTCTGAGAGAGATGGGAATACCAGACCACCGGATCTGCCTCTTGAGAAATCTGTATGCAGGTCAGGAAGCAACAGTTAGAACTGGTCATGGAACAACAGACTGGTTCCAAATAGGAAAAGGAGTACATCAAGGCTGTATATTGTCACCATGTTTATTTAACTTATATGCAGAGTACATCATGAGAAATGCTGGACTGGAGGAAACACAAGCTGGAATCAAGATTGCCGGGAGAAATATCAATAACCTCAGATATGCAGATGATACCACCCTTATGGCAGAAAGTGAAGAGGAACTAAAAAGCCTCTTGATGAAAGTGAAAGTGGAGAGTGAAAAGGTTGGCTTAAAGCTCAACAAAGACCATGGCATCTGGTCCCATCACTACATGGGAAATAGATGGAGAAACAGTGGAAACAGTGTCAGACTTTATTTTTCTGGGCTCCAAAATCACTGCAGATGGTGACTGCAGCCATGAAATTAAAAGATGCTTACTCCTTGGAAGGAAAGTTATGACCAACCTAGATAGCATATTCAAAAGCAGAGACATCACTTTGCCAATAAAGGTTCGCCTAGTCAAGGCTATGGTCTTTCCTGTGGTCATGTATGGATGTGAGAGCTGGACTGTGAAGAAGGCTGAGCGCCGAAGAATTGATGCTTTTGAACTGTGGTGTTGGAGAAGACTCTTGAGAGTCCCTTGGACTGCAAGGAGATCCAACCGGTCCATTCTGAAGGAGATCAGCCCTGGGATTTCTTTGGAAGGAATGATGCTAAAGCTGAAACTCCAGTATTTTGGCCACCTCATGCAAAGAGTTGACTCATTGGAGAAGACTCTGATGCTGGGAGGGATTGGGGGCAGGAGGAGAAGGGGACGACAGAGGATGAGATGGCTGGATGGCATCACTGACTCGATGGATGTGAGTCTGAGTGACCTCCGGGAGCTGGTGATGGACAGGGAGGCCTGGCGTGCTGCAGTTCATGGGGTCGCAAAGAGTCGGACACGACTGAGTGACTGATCTGATCTGATCTGAGCCTGCCTGAATAGGTCCTTCCGGCCACATGTGATTGTTCAGAGCCTCCCAACAGTGAGAGGCATGAGATGTTCTAAACTGTCTAAATACAGATTCCTTTGAGCAGTTAAATGATTGATTGGAAATTGTATTGGTGAAGGGTTTTTCACTTGTTGGGCCAATGTTTGCTGCTAAGTTTCCATATCCCTTACCTGCTGTGTCCCTGGCAGTGTATTGATTAATATAATTGGTGTATAAGAATGTAAGTAGTAGCTTTAATGTTTGTAACCTTGGACCCTTGAGTTAATTCTTTTTCTTGTTATAGCCCACCCACATCTTTGCCCTGTAGGAATGCAACTTTATCTAATGCTTTTGGAGGGTGGGGCCTGACTAATCTCCTTTAGAGAAAAATAAGTATTCTGAAGAAAGGGTCTTAAAATGTTAACAGGCCTCTGGGCCAGAAGATGATGCAAATCACCTAAACTTTTGCATATGATAAGTTTGCAGGAAGAAAGCCTGGCTTACTGCATGACTCTACCCCTTCCCCTACTTTGGAAAATAAAGTGTGGGCCTTGTTCACCGAAGGAAAAAAAATAATAATAATAAAGGCAGTCCTCTTAAATTGATTTTTAAAAATAAAAGAGAAGAAATAAATAATGAGTGAAAGAGGCAGACATAACCGTAGATATAGCAAAGATTCAAAAAGATAAAAGAATATAATGAACATTTAATTCAATTCATTTTAAAATTTGACAATCTAAGGGTGACTTAACAGTCTTCATATAACCAAATTAAAGAGAAAACCATATGATTTCTCAATAGAAGAAGAAAATATAATTTGATAAAGTTCAACATTCATTTAGGATAAAAACTTTTAGCAAAAAAAGAGCTTTTTATTTTGCCTTCTTGAAGCTTAAAATTTTTTTTATTATATAAGTTTCAGTGTACAGCATGACAATTTGATGTCTGTATACACTAGAGAGTGGTCACCTCCACAAATCTAGTTACCATCTATCATCAAACAGTTGGCCCCCTTTTCCCCATTTCATCCACCCCCTACTCCTTCCTTTCAGGTAATCGCTGCCCTGATCTCTGTATGTATGACTTTGCTTTTGTTTTATTTTGTTTGTTAGATTTCATATATGAGTGAAATCCTATGGTATTTCTTTCTCTCTGTGTGACTTCTCTTAGCATAGTACCTTCAAGGTCCATTCGTGTTGTTAAATGACAGGATTTCACTGTTTTTTAATGGCTAATATTTTGTATATATACCACATTTTTAAAATCCATTCATCAGTTAGCGGACACAGGTTGTTTCCACATCTTGCTATTGTAAATAATGCTGCAATGAGCATAGGGCTTCATATGTCTTTTCAAATCGGTGTTTTTGTGTTCTTAGAAGTGAAATTGCTGAGTCAGAACTTTCTGAATTTGAAACATATCTTCCAAAACCCTGTAGCAAATAGCATTGTTTAATGGTAAAATATTAGAAGCATTTCTTTTAAAATCAGTAATAGGAGAGGATGCTTGCCATCACCTCTTCTATTCAATATTGCACAGGAGACCTAGCCAGTACAGTAAGAGAGAGAAAATGGCACAAGGTTTGGAAGAGAAGAAACAAATTTTTGTCATTTCCAGATGATAGAATTAACCACATAGAAACCCAAAAGAATGTACAGATAATTTTTTTTAAATAATAAGTCTATATCATGTGATTGGAAATAAGATCAAAATAGAAAAATCAATTGCATTTCCATATCTCAGCATTGGTTTCTAGAAAATGAAATAACAAAGAAGATATCACTTACATTAGCATAAAAACACAATGTGCCTAGGAATAAATCTAAGAAAAAATATGCACATCCTTTATGGAGCCAATTTTAATACTTCACTGAGAGCCATCAACACACCCAAATATAATCTCACATATATGAAAACTTGATATAAGCCAGCAGTAGCATTGCAACTCACAGGAAATAAGTGATTCTGGGACAACTGGCTTTCCATACAGGAAAAAAATGAAGTTGAACCCTATCTTAAACCATATAATCAATGTCATAAAAATTAAAGACTTTAATTTGAAATGTTAAGAATCTCTTAGACTTCAAGTTGGTAGTCTATAGACATCATAAAGGAAAGGAAAAAAATAAGCCACTAATTTGGAAAATAAATTTGCAACAAATATAACCAGAAAAGAAAACCTACTAATTTGGAAAATATATTTGTAATGAATATAACAAATATTCAGTATTCCAGAATATGTAAAGAACTCTTACAAACCAATAAGAGATCAACAACTCCATATAAAAATAGGCAAATGGTATAAATATACATTTCACAAAAGAATAGTAATAGTTTTAGTTACTCAGTTGTGTCTAACTCTTTGTGACCCCTCTGACTGTAGCCTGCCAGGGTCCTCTGTCCATGGAATTCTCCAGCAAGGATACTAAAGTGGGCTGCTATTCCCTTCTCCAGAGGATCTTTCCAATACAGGGATCGAACCCGGGTCTCCTGCATTGCAGGCAGATTCTTTACCATCTGAGCCACCAGGGAAGTCCTAGGTCTCACAGAAGAATACTCATTAGTAATTAGGAAAATGCAAATTTATACTACAGTGTGAACTAAACTATTAAATTTTCAAAAACTTATAAAATCTGACAATACTAAGTATTTGGCAAGGGTGAGGAATAAAGGGAGCTTCTATTCAATATTAGTGGGAGTATGAAAGGTGAAAGTGAAGTCACTCAGTCATGTCCCACTCTGTTGCAATCCCTTGGACTGTGGCCTACCAGGCTTCTCTGTCCATGGGATTTTCCAGGCAAGAGTACTGGAGTGGGTTGCCATTTCCTTCTCCAGGGGATCTTCCCAACCCAGGGATTGAACTCAGGTCTCCCACATTGTAGGCAGATGCTTTACCCTCTGAGCCACCAGGGGAAGACAGTGGGAGTATAAACAGCCACAAATCTTTGGAAAACAATTTGACTTTATGCTGAAAAGCTGAACATTTGCATACCTACTACCCAAGAATTTCATTCCTAATTATATATTCCAGAGAAACTCATACCCACATGAACCAGAAGATATATACAACAATGTTCACAGTAGCATCATCCACAGGAGCAAACTACCACCAACAATCTAGCTATTCATTAACAGAAAAATGGATAAACTGTAGTACAGTTAACTGTGGCACATACAACTGAATATTATAAATACAGCAGTGAAAATGAGCAGCATAGAGGCATTTTAGAAACATATAGAAAGAATTTAAAATAAGCACGTTGTAGAAGACTACATATATTATGATATCATTTCAGTAAAATTCAAAAGCAAGAAAAACTTCATTTAAGGTGACTAGAAAGTGAAAGTAAAGTCTCTCAGTCATGCTCAACTCTTTGCGACCCCATGGATAGTAGCCTGCACCAAGCTCCTCCGTCCATGGGATTTTCAAGGCAAGAGTACTGGAGTGGGTTGCCATTTCCTTCTGCAGGGAATCTTCCCAACCCAGGGACTGAACCCAGGTCTCTCACACTGTAGACAGACGCTTTACCATCTGAGCCACCAGGGAAGTACTAGATATGTAGCTAAAAGCAAAACAAAAACAAAAAGCTGTTTAATAAAGGAAGGGCTAGAATTTATGGTTTTCAGCTGCAGTCCCTGACTCCCAGAATGGAATCATGACCTACTTTCCAGTATCCAGTTTTTGTCAAGACTGAATCAGACCAGACCCCCAGTGTAGCATTCTGGATTACCACTATCATGGGTAAGGAGCTGTGGGAAGTCAAGTACCCAGAGTGCTGGGTACAGGAGGCCTGGCTAGAGATGAAATGAAATAGGCCCAGGGATGTGCACAGGAGCTAAGAGAGACCAGAGACCAGAGAGCCAGAGGCGGGGGCTGAAACCCACCATCTGAGGGAAATGCTTGCCCACTACTACCAAGGATTCTGGCTGTGATTACTCTAATGCCCTTTCATGCTCCAGATCATCACTGAGGATGTCAAAGGCATTGACAGAATTGCAGGAAAAACCAAAGTAGAACTTCTCATAGGTTCTGAGGAGGAGGGAAATCACATCTAAAAATTTTGATAGTTGTGAATCAGAGAGCAACCCAAGACCCAACTTGGAAAAACCACACACCAATACACGGATGAGCATTCAACATTACCGACAAAAGGAAATGGTTAACAAGCCATGACTTTAAAGAATAGATTGTTCATTTAGTCTGTTATTTTCCACTAAGAAAAAGTTCTGGATGTTAAGTGCCAGTCCCTCTATTGTGCTGCTGCTGCTGCTAAGTCGCTTCAGTCGTGTCCGACTCTATGCGACCCCACAGATGGCAGCCCACTAGGCTCCCCCATCCCTGGGATTCTCCAGGCAAAAGCAGGGACTAAATGCTGTCAGGCTAGGTGATTTAAACTCAATTGTGTATATATTTGTGTGGAGGGATGAGGAGGGCAGTATTGAATTTCAGTAGGGAGTGACAAAATTTGCTTTATTTTTTTGAGAGCTCACTAGGGACAAGAGGGTCAACTTATATGACCCCATTAGTAAAAAGTTGTTTTATGTTGAGTTTTGATGACTTTAATTTGCCTAACAAGAGGATCCTTGCATCTTGTCTAGGAGAAAGCATGTTACGAGGGCACAGGAACAAAGGAAGAACCAGTGCATGGTGGCCACAGCAGGGGTGGCATTCACAGCCAGAGGCTGCTCACCTTCAGGTTGCACCATTCTAGCTGCATCCTGGTTCCCAGATGCGGGAGTCACATCCCTGTCCTGGAAGAGTGTACAGTTCACCAACAGCCCTGAGACCAGCTGGAGGTGTGGCTGAGCTCACGGTCTGTGTAGGCACAGTCTCTAGGCTTCCTCCCAAGCAAGTGTAGATGATCCAGCCATATGATCTTTCTGTTTACGTGGAGACAAATATATATATATAATTAATATTATTATTTAAGTGCTTTTATTAATATCAAGGTAAGTTACCTGATAAAGTTAAAGACAGGTAATCAAGTCAGGGATTACACTCTAGCTGAGTTTTGGAGATATACAGCAAATAGTCCACACAGAAGCATAGAACTGGACGCTGGAAAAGCACCAGCACAGTAGTAATAATGGTACGATTTACTGAATGTTTACTATGTATCAAGCACCATGGTCAACATTTTGCATGCATCTTGTCATTTCATCCCCATAAGCAATTTATGAGACAGAGACTATGATCACTGCATTTTTCTTTTTTTTTTTTGCTGCATAAGCAGCATGTGGGCTCTTAGTTCCCCAATCTTAGATCAAACCCATGACCCCTGCAGTGGCAGTCTTAACCACCGGACCGCCAGGGAAGTCCCCACCCCCATTTTTCAAGGGAGGAGACTGAGGCAGAAAGAGGTGAGGTTACTTGGCCAAGGTCACACATTGTAAGTGGGGGAGACAGGTTGATCCATCTCAAAACCCACTCCCTGTGCCTCTTTACTCTACTACATCTACAATGAGGAACAGTGTTCTTTGAGACTTCATTAGGACCTACAGCGAAGCTCTCTGGTGGGTAGTGAGGTGATGGAAATCTCAATGCATTGTTCAGGCTGAGAGCAAGACAAGCCTGGGCTAGGTACCGTCTGCCTGTACCCAGTGCTTTGGGAAAGCAGATTCCCTAGAAATCTGTACTTGATTCCATGTTCAAAGATCCTCAAAAGTAATTTTGACTCCTGAGGAAAGGAAGTCTAAAAATAAACTGTAGGCTATAAAATTGCAAATTATTCCACTCAAGAAAGTAAATTAAATTGATTGATTCAGTTCAATCTGTGTTTGTTGAATATGGCATCAATAGAAATCAATGAGGCTGCACAACTCTCAGAGGGACCACATTTTAGAAAGGCTGAAGAAGGGGCATGGAATGCAGGGTAAAAGTCTGGCTTGAACCTGCAGGTAGAGTGTAGCAAAGAGGCTGAATCTGAAAAACAACAACAAAAAACACTCTCAAGACAGCAGAACAGTGCTGTTTCTTTTGGATTGAGAACAAGGCAAGGACAGCCCCAGAGCTGAGACAGATGGTTTAATGTTACATGACTGGGGAGAGGCAGGGTTTTCTACTCTCAGCCTTTCTGTTTTCTTAATCAAGGAAAATGGCCCTCAATCTAGAAATGTTAAGCAAGTATTTAGATGAGGAAATTAAACCTGGATAGGTGAGAGAAATTGGGAGAGCAAGGAATTCAGGTTTCTCAGCCGTGGTGAAAGATAATATGTTCACAATAGAGTATGTCTTCGACGTGACCTTACTCAATCAGAATTTGCTTATTGACTGAATTAACCCCCTGGTGTTGAAATAACTTGCAGAAATGACCCTAGTCTTTTAAAACTCAGGAAAAATTCTAGAACCGAAAGACTAGAAATGGGTATATTTTCTAGTTTTATATGAGAAAGCAACATGAGTTCTGATCTTTGTCAAAATTCTAGAAAGAATTATTAAAGAAACTGTGGATATTTAGGAACCACAGGCATTTACTTAGACACTGTGGAAAATAAATGTCATTTCCTCTTCTGGGTGGCGTTTTGAGGTTTGTCATGCCAATGGACACAGCAGGCTTTGTGAAGCTTGATTTTGGAAAATTGTTTTGTTATTATTTAAGTTTTTTTATAAGATCCTAGTGGACAAGGTATAGAAATGGGGGCTGGATGATACTAGTTGGGTGCCATGCATTTAAAATTTGTAGGTAGGACAGTCTTGCCCAAAGGGTAAGAAAGGTCCCTGAGGTGCTAGACGTCTCTGTTCTTGGTCTAGTTCCATCTGATGTTTCATTTCTCAATATCACATGAAGATGCAAGATGCCCTATTTATCAGTTCACAGAAATCCAAACTAGGAGAAATGTGTCAGGGTGAATAAAATATCCCAAAGATTCCCCCTTAATGGAACAAAATAAGATGATATTTAACAAGACGCAAGTAAGTCTTGAATTAGTTTTAGAAGATCAGTTGCACAAGTTGAACATGAAGTCCTCAGACTTCACCACTCCTGGTATGGAAAGACAAGATTCAATTGTGAGTTAGGAAGAGCCAGATGAAGACACTGCTGCTGGAAGGACTCCTGCAATTGCAGGGCTCAAGGTGAAGATGTAAGGGTGTCTCTCTATCCTGGAATGTTGATATTTTGTTTGATTCTGGACTCCTTAAGATATGCTCTGGGAAATTAGAAGGCAAATAGAGCTGGACCACTCTTTTATAATAAAATGATAAATGACCTAGAGGTACTGACTATGAAATAAGAAAACTACAGTGGATCATGAGATCAGTCTTCAAATATCTGAATGTCTTTCACGTAAAATACAGAGTTAGGCGTTTTCTATTTGCCTCCAGAGGGCAAAATTGTACTCAGTGGCAAATAGCCAACCCATTGACGAGCAATAGAAGTTTTCAGTACTTGAGAGTACACAGCTCTGCAGTGGGCTTCTTGGACAGCAGGGCATTCCACCATCCACAGAGAATTACTGTAGAGGCTGGAGCAGAGAGTGGGAGAGGAAATTCCTTTGTGCCTCGATGGCTGGGACAGATGACTCCTAAGTGATATTCCATCATGTACATTACATAATTTGAATAATGACCATTACTATTTATTGAGTTTATACTCAGTACCAGGGCTGGGTTAAGGTCTTTGAATGCACAATCCCATTGTATCTTTTAACAGATGAGGAGACTGAGGCTCAGGGAGACTGTTAAGAACTCAAGCCCCCACAGTGACAGGTCAAAGAATGGAAGTTTGATCCTAAATCTGAATTTAAAGTATATGTTTTTAACATCTATGTCATATATATGATCTGCAGTCTATAAATTTCATTCTTCCTTTCAGCAACTAATGCCCTGGAATGCCTTGTTCTTTACCTCCTCCTGCCCCTGGAAAACTCCCACTCATCCACTTAGACTGAGCTCACCTGCTGTCTCCTCTCTGAGGTTTCCCCCACTTCCTCCAGTAAGATGAATCACTTCCGTCCTGTGTTGCATGGCAGGGGGCACATTGTATCCCGTTTGGCTGTGTGGTGTTGGTTTCCCCACTGGATTGCAAGGTTTCCTGGATAGCTAGAGCCAGTGCTTATTCATCCCTGTCCTTCAGCACCACCACCAATGCTCAGAAGATGTTGGTACTCAACAGGTTTATAAGTTCTTTTATTCATTCATTCATTCAAGAAACCTAAGAAAGAATAACACTTATTTCTCTTTCCCTCAATAAGAGGGAACAATATGAGCAACTGTTCTCTCCCACCCTCAGTGTTTCCTCTCCAAGTGTTATCCTTTCTTCAATACCCCAGTTCAAACATCACCTCTCCTGGGAAGCCCAGCCTCATATCCTGACCATAAAACCCCTCCCTTCTGTGTATTCCCAGAGTCCTTTTTTGGTTGTGGCGACAGTTTTCTGATATTCTATTTTATTCTAGCTTTTTGGTCTATCTGATCCAAAAGATTATCTAACAATACCCTTTTCAGCAGATACCATGCCTTACTATCTCCAAAATTCTGGTGGTAAATAGCATTATCTATCACTGTATCCCCAGTACCTAAGGCAATACCCGACTCCTATTATGAAAACAAGTGTTATTGAATGAATGAATTGATCATAAGTCAAGTTCTGCATTGTAGCACCAGTTTGTACATTAACTAAATATATAATTTGGGACATTGCGCATCAATCACTCTGGACCCCAGTTTCCATATCAATAAACGAGTGATCAAGGAGACAGGGAGAAAGAGAACTCATTTTTATGGATGACTTTGCAATGTGCTAGGGCCTTTATTTACTTTACGGGTCTGTGAGAGGAATGGAGGGAGTAATGAGGAGGGGAGAAGGGTATATAAGCAGAGAAGAGTGTGAGCTTAGGATAAGGCTCTCCTGAACTCAAGCCCTGGCTCTGCCACTCACTAACTGTGAGCTTGAGTAAGTTATTCTCATCTTTCAAACTTCTGTTTCTTTAGCTATCAAGTGGTGATAACAAGGGAACCTACTGGTGAGTTTGTTGTGAGGATTCAATGAGGTATTGCATATAAGGTACTTAGCCCACTGGCTGGCATGAAACCCTGCATTATAAACAGCAGCTCTTTGTTATGATTCTATTACCTGTGTGCCTTCTTGTTTAGTTTATCCCATGAAGAAGCAGAGGTTCTGAGAGGTTAAACCACTTTGCCAAGGTCACACACATCTTCTGACTGCCCTGTTTTCCTCTCTACCTTTGGGACAGAGGATGAGATGGTTGGATGGCATCACTGACTCAATGGATGAGTCTGAGCAAACTCCAGGAGATAGTGAAGGACAAGGGAAGCATGGAATACTGCAGTTCCTAGAGTCGCAAAGAGTCAGATACGACTTAGCAACTGAACAACAAACAACAACAATGGGACTTACCAAGTTAAATCCTTGGAGAATGGCCATGAGCTTTGCAACACAGCTTGTATTCCCATTTCAGGGTGAGATACCAGAAAGCCACCGAGGTTACTACTTCTCAAACATTCCCAAATTTTAACATTTTAATTATCTAAATATTTAGCATCTAACACTGAATATCTAAAAGCAATGTGAATTTTATCATGGTAACTCTTCTGTTTAATAAAGGAATAAAGGTCATAATCTAAGTTATAAGTGTGTACAGCTAAAACTTTTTCCCTATGAGACTCAAAGCTAATAACTTTTCCCCTCTAATCATTTGGCTTTTCTTTGTGCAAAAAAACCAAAATGCCAGTTACCACCCTTCTATAACCAAATGGTATGTGAACTTTCCTGCCCCATGAAGGGAGCCACAGACCACCTGGGCACTCTGTAGGCATTCGATGCAGAAGAAGAGAAGGAGATAGTAACCAGCAGGGTTCTTAGGGCCTTCTTTGGTGGTGGATATGATATACAAATGTATAGAAATTTTATGGAAGACACTCAAATATTCAGAGGAGGGTCATTAGTGTGGCAGGCCATTGTCAAGGGTATACGAACCTTCGAACTGAAGTATTCACGCCCTAAATGTCCAAGAGGACCTCCCCTAGAGCATGCACAGGTGTGTTTTATTTGTTATGCCCATGACCTTGAGGCTTCAACAGGCCATCAGGGGGCTGCCACCTGCAGAGCCCTTTTTGCTACAAACATGGCCCCCTAAAGTAGCTTCAAAGCAGTTTGATCATGGGAAGAGAAATGCCAATCTAACCCATTTGCCATTGATTTCTTAAGCAGATTCAGGCACACAGGATGAAGCACAGCTTTTGCAGGAATGGCTTAAGCTGGTTCTGGAGAAGAATAAATTAATGCGATATGAGTCAGAGCTCCTGATCATGTAAGTAAGGCAACAAGGATAACAGTGAGGCCTAAAAGCAAGCAGGGGAGGGAGGGTGGCAGTGGGGTGGCCCACCCTCCTCGGTTGAAGTCCCAGGATTTTTCTCCTTGTGCATACAGAATTGTGATTGAGACAAATTGGTATTTGAGGTCTTGCATATCATGCTGGTATTAGTACAGAGAATCTTCAGTTGTCTCTTCTCTGCTGTGGAGTCCTATGGTTAAAATGATTTCAAGTAATAGGTCTGGGCTGGAGGGCATGTGGATAAGGCACTTGCAGTCCATTCCTGCCCCCCAGGGCAGGGGAGACCCACCTGCAGTCGCACATCTGCGATGGGGAAGCATATGACTGGCCTCTGAGTGTGAACGATGCAAAGGGCTTCCTGACCACTCCTTGTGGCATTAATGGATTGAAGGTGGAGATCTGTCTGGCTGTCCTCTGGATAAGAGGCTGCAGTCTGGCTGGGAGATCAGAAAGTAGAAATGGATCTCACTGCACTCTGAGAAAGTTGAAGGTCACTTTACCTGTCACCATCCTGGAGGGAAAGAAAGTGACATTTAATATAAACTAAGCACCAGGTTGTACAGGGTGCTTTCACTTATGCTGACCCATTTCATTTTCATGAAATAATGAAATTCTCAACCTGAGAATTCTCAACCATATTCTCAACCCTGAGAAATAATTTGGGGAGTCTTAAAGGGGTCTAATAAATTCTATTCCTCGTCTCTGCCTGGATTCTGAACTGGGTAAGAAATAAGACTGCTGGGTCAACAGATGGAACGTTAAACTAAGGCATTTATTACTGATCATGGCTAGCGTGGCTAGATATGAGAGTCCAAGAAAGTTTGCTAACCATATTCATTTCCTAGGGCTGGACTAACATGTTACCACAAACAGGGTGGCTTACAATAATAGAGAGGTATTCTCTCGCAGTTCTGGAAGACTGAAGCTGAGGTGTTGGGGGGCCAGGCTCTGGGGGAGAATCCTCCCTTCCCTCTTGGGCTCAGCAGGCTCCAGGCATCCCTGGGCTTGTGGCTGCATCACTCCAGACTCTGCCTCTATCTTCACTCAGCCTTTTCTCTGCATCTGTGTCTGCTCTTGTAGAAATACCTGCCACTCAGTTTAGAGCCCACCAGGATAATCCAGAATATTTTCATCTCAAGGTTCTTAACTTTCCATCCTCAAAGACTCGTTTCCAAATAAGGTCACATTCAAAGATTCTAGGGGTTAGGATCGCTTGAGCGTTCACCATGGAACCAAACTTCAGAATTAGACACACTTACCTCCCTAGTCACAAAATGTAGTGAATCACTTGCTTAGGGGTAAGGCTTTTACCCGAGACCAGGGGGCGGCTCACCTGGGGGCAATTTCCATCTCGGCCTCCTCCCTCCAGGGATATTTGACAATATCTGAAGACGTTTTTGTCTAAGACAACTGGGAGGTGCTCCTGATATCTAGGGAGGAGAGTCCAAGGGTGCTGCCGAGCATTCCCCAGGCAGCCCCACTTCCTTCACCACCGTAGAGTTACCCAGCCCCAAATGTCAGGAATGTCAAGGTTGAGAAATCTTGCCCTAGACCACTAGCAAGGCTCAGAATAAGAGAACACTTTTATTTTTTTAGGTTGTAGTTGTTTTTTTTCTTTCAGTTTTATTGAGATGTGATTGACATACAAAACTGTGTAAGTTTAAAGTATATAGTGTAATGATTTGACTTACATATATCATGAAATGATTATCACAGTAAGTTTAGAGAACATCCAGCATCTCATGTAAAAATATCGATACAAAATGAAAGAAATAGAAACATTTTTTTTTTTCTGATAGAACTCTTAGGATTTACTCTCTTAACAATTTTTGTATTTAACATACAGCTAGTTGTTTTGAGCAACTTGAATTTAGTAGTGAGTGGGATATTCAGTAGGCAGGTAGGTATACAGGCTGAGACATGGATGGGGAGGTACAATTTCTGGAATCTACTCCTTATCAAAAGAATTTAGAATCAGTAGCTGTCAGAGTAGAGAGAATTCCCTAGAGCAGTTGATTTTAAACATTGTTGACAGTGACCCAGAGTATATTTTACATTGGCTCGTGACATATGTGTGTATAAATATATGTATTTATTCACGATGTGTACCCAGAGAACACATCTGCTGCAGGCAGGCTGATCCCAGGTGAGAAAGGGTATCAGCTAATTTTCCCTGTTCTTCCCAAATTTACCACTCCTGGGGTGAGAGTGAATCTGAGAGGGAAAGTGGAAAGAAGAAGCCCGGACTTATACTCGTCAAGGTCCACTGGCGTGGAAGGAAATGCCAGGAGTCGAGAAGCAGGGCTCATCTCTAATTATTACTATTTTTTATATTGATGCACATGCTGAGATTCAACAAAGTAATTTGTCCACATCCACCTGATCACAGAGAGCGACCTCGCCTGCCCGCGACCGGCGCGCCATCTAAGAGCGCCCCGCCGGCTGCGTCGCGCACTAAGAGCGCCCCGCCGGCTGCGTCGCGCACTAAGAGCGCCCCGCCGGCTGCGTCGCGCACTAAGAGCGCCCCGCCGGCTGCGTCGCGCACTAAGAGCGCCCCCGGCTCCGCCCCCCCGGCTGCGTCGCGCACTAAGAGCGCCCCGCCGGCTGCGTCGCGCACTAAGAGCGCCCCGCCGGCTGCGTCGCGCACTAAGAGCGCCCCGCCGGCTGCGTCGCGCACTAAGAGCGCCCCGCCGGCTGCGTCGCGCACTAAGAGCGCCCCGCCGGCTGCGTCGCGCACTAAGAGCGCCCCGCCGGCTGCGTCGCGCACTAAGAGCGCCCCGCCGGCTGCGTCGCGCTGCACAGAGAGGGGGGGGGAGAGGAAAAACAACCCCAGAACGGGGGGGGGGGGGGGGGGGGGGGGGGGAGCCCCCCCCAGGGGAAGGGGGGAGGGGGGTGCGTTGCGGGCGGGGGGGAGCCAGGAGGAGCCGGGAGGAGATACCCCAGCCAAAAGGAAAGAAAAAAAAAAAAAAAAAAGAAGGTCTTGAAAGAGGGCATCAGAGGGCAAATACACTAAAACCATTCTCACAGATAACTAGTCAATCTAATCACACAAGGACCACACCCTTGTCTGACTCAACGAGATTAAGCCATGCAACCTGGGATGGGCGGGTCATGGTGGAGAGATATGACAGGGTGTGGTCCGCTGGAGAAGGGAATGGCAAACCACTTCAGTATTCTTGCCTTGAGAACCCCATGAACAGTATGAAAAGACAAAATGATAGGATACTGAAAGAGAAACTCCCCAGGTCAGTAGGGGCCCAATATGCTACTGGAGATCAGTGGAGAAATAACTCCAGAAAGAATGAAAGGATGGAGCCAAAACAAAAAGAATACCCAGCTATGGATGTGTCTGGTGATAGAAGCAAAGTCCGATGCTGTAAAGAGCAATATTGCATAGGAACCTGGAATGTCAGGTCCATGAATCAAGGCAAATTGGAAGTGGTCAAACAAGAGATGGCAAGAGTGAATGTTGACATTCTAGGAATTAGTGAACTAAAATGGACTGGAATGGGTGAATTTAACTCAGAGGACCATTATATCTACTACTGTGGGCAGGAATCCCTCAGAAGAAATGGAGTGGCCATCATGGTCAACAAAAGAGTCCGAAATGCAGTACTTGGATGCAATCTCAAAAACGATAGAATGATCTCTGTTCGTTTCCAAGGCAAACCATTCAATGTCACAGTAATCCAAGTCTATGCCCCAACCAGTAACGCCGAAGAAGCTGAAGTTGAACAGTTCTATGAAGACCTACAAGACCTTTTAGAACTAACACCCAAAAAAGATGTCCTTTTCATTATAGGGGACTGGAATGCAAAAGTAGGAAGTCAAGAAACACCTGGAGTAACAGGCAAATTTGGCCTTGGAATACGGAATGAAGCAGGGCAAAGACTAATAGAGTTTTGCCAAGAAAATGCACTGGTCATAGCAAATACCCTCTTCCAACAACACAAGAGAAGACTCTATACATGGACATCACCAGATGGTCAACACCGAAATCAGATCGATTATATTCTTTGCAGCCAAAGATGGAGAAGCTCTATACAATCAGCAAAAACAAGACCAGGAGCTGACTGTGGCTCGGACCATGAACTCCTTATTGCCAAATTCAGACTGAAACTGAAGAAAGTAGAGAAAACTACTAGACCATTCAGGTATGACCTAAATCAAATCCCTTATGAGTATACAGTGGAAGTGAGAAATAGATTTAAGGGCCTAGATCTGATAGATAGAGTGCCTGATGAACTATGGACTGAGGTTCGTGACATTGTCCAGGAGACAGGGATCAAGACCATCCCCATGGAAAAGAAATGCAAAAAGGCAAAATGGCTGTCTGGGGAGGCCTTACAAATAGCTGTGAAAAGAAGAGAAGCGAAAAGCAAAGGAGAAAAGGAAAGATATAAACATTTAAATGCAGAGTTCCAAAGAATAGCAAGAAGAGATAAGAAAGCCTTCTTCAGCAATCAATGCAAAGAAATAGAGGAAAACAACAGAATGGGAAAGACTAGGGATCTCTTCAAGAAAATCAGAGATACCAAAGGAACATTTCATGCAAAGATGGGCACAATAAAGGACAGAGATGGTGTGGACCTAACAGAAGCAGAAGATATTAAGAAGAGGTGGCAAGAATACACAGAAGAACTGTACAAAAAAGAGCTTCAAGACCCAGATAATCATGATGATGTGATCACTGACCTAGAGCCAGACATCTTGGAATGTGAAGTCAAATGGGCCTTAGAAAGCATCACTACGAACAAAGCTAGTGGAGGTGATGGAATTCCAGTGGAGCTATTCCAAGTCCTGAATGATGATGCTGTGAAAGTGCTACACTCAATATGCCAGCAAATTTGGAAAACTCAGCAGTGGCCACAAGATTGGAAAAGGTCAGTTTTCATCCCAATCCCAAAGAAAGGCAATGCCAAGGAGTGCTCAAACTACCGAACAATTGCACTCATTTCACATGCTAGTAAAGTAATGCTCAAAATTCTCCAAGCCAGGCTTCAGCAATATGTGAACCGTGAACTTCCTGATGTTCAAGCTGGTTTTAGAAAAGGCAGAGGAACCAGAGATCAAATTGCCAACATCCGCTGGATCATGGAAAAAGCAAGAGAGTTCCAGAAAAACATCTATTTCTGCTTTATTGACTATGCCAAAGCCTTTGACTGTGTGGATCACAATAAACTATGGAAAATTCTGAAAGAGATGGGAATACCAGACCACCTGATCTGCCTCTTAAGAAATCTGTATGCAGGTCAGGAAGCAACAGTTAGAACTGGTCATGGAACAACAGACTGGTTCCAAATAGGAAAAGGAGTACGTCAAGGCTGCATATTGTCACCATGTTTATTTAACTTATATGCAGAGTACATCATGAGAAATGCTGGACTGGAAGAAACACAAGTTGGAATCAAGATTGCCGGGAGAAATATCAATAACCTCAGATATGCAGATGACACCACTCTTATGGCAGAAAGTGAAGAGGGGCTAAAAAGCCTCTTGATGAAAGTGAAAGTGGAGAGTGAAAAGGTTGGCTTAAAGCTCAACATTCAGAAAACGAAGATCATGGCATCTGGTCCCATCACTGCATGGGAAATAGATGGGGAAACAGTGGAAACAGTGTCAGACTTTGTTTTTCTGGGCTCCAAAATCACTGAAGATGGTGACTGCAGCCATGAAATTAAAAGACGCTTGCTCCTTGGAAGGAAAGTTATGACCAACCTAGATAGCATATTCAAAAGCAGAGACATTACTTTACCAACAAAGGTTCGCCTAGTCAAGGCTATGGTCTTTCCTGTGGTCATGTATGGATGTGAGAGCTGGACTGTGAAGAAGGCTGAGCGCCGAAGAATTGATGCTTTTGAACTGTGGTGTTGGAGAAGACTCTTGAGAGTCCCTTGGACTGCAAGAAGATCCAACCAGTCCATTCTGAAGGAGATCAATCCTGGAATTTCTTTAGAAGGAATGATGCTAAAGCTGAAACTCCAGTATTTTGGCCATCTCATGCGAAGAGTTGACTCATTGGAGAAGACTCTGATGCTGGGAGGGATTGAGGGCAGGAGGAGAAGGGGACGACAGAGGATGAGATGGCTGGATGGCATCACTGACTCGATGGATGCGAGTCTGGGTGACCTCCGGGAGCTGGTGATGGACAGGGAGGCCTGGCGTGCTGCGGTTCATGGGGTCGCAAAGAGTCGGACACGACTGAGCGACTGATCTGATCTGACCTGATCACAAAGCCCTTTTTACACAACCATACCATCTGCCTTTGGGTGAGATTTAAAGTATAAAATTCATTCAACAAACATCTGTCAAGCATATTCTCTGTGCCAGGAACTGTGCTGGGTACTGTGGAAGTAAAGATGAGTCAGGCCCCAGTCCCTGCCTTCAAGGATCTCATGGTTTTCAGAGACGGACACGCGAGCACACAGCATGAGAGAAATAAGAGAGCATAGCAGTTGCTCTGTGAAGACTTGGAGGAGGAGTATTCAGAGCACAGGCCCTACCTGTGCAGGTCTGGGGATGGTGACTGCGCGGTGACTGGGGCTTCCCTTACTGGTACGCTGTCAGAGGGAACGTTCTCCTCCAAAAGAGGCCAAGGAGGAGAACTTGGAGTGTGAGCCAGATAAGGGCTCTGGTAGAGGGCAGCTTCTAGTTTGGAGAAAGGCCTGGCTGAACAAGGAGAAATGTCTTAGACTGGTGTGTGATGTTGAGTCCCTTGGGAAAGCAGGTGCCTGGACAGAATTAGAAGCACAAGAGATACAACAGAAGGAAGGAAAAAGGGAGCGGGAATGAGAGTGAAATCTTCAGACCCCCCTGCAGTCCTGACACCTGTGAAAGGAGAAGGGCGGGGAGAAGGGACCGGCAGGAGGAGCTTCAGACTGCAGTGCAGCCCTGAGGAAAATCTGAGCCAGGCCACAGGGAGCATCAGCCAAGGCTGCTCATCCGAAGAGCCCAAAGTGGGGCAGAAATGGCCGCCCTCCAGCACCACCGCTGTGCTCGGGGACAGTGTGGCTTCAGCAGGACACTGAAGTGGATTCTGCTGCAGCTGTCAGCTTACTACACACGACACTCCTTTCACAAAATCCTTTCTTAAAGGAAAATCTGAGTGGTAGGTACATTTCTACTGGGAGCTAGAGTGGGTCAAGGGAAGTTCAGTGTCAATAACAAAAGGCAGAGTATTGAACAAAGTGAGGACCTTGGCCTAAGTAATAGTAGAAGTAACAACAACAACAAAAACCCAGCAACAACAGGGTATAGTAAAGTGACCCAGTGCTGTAGCAGATGTGCGCTCAGCCTGCAGCTGGGGCTGGAAGGGAAGCCCCGGGGCCCTAGTGTCAGTCCTCACCTTTTTCAGTGTCTCTGTAGCAATGGACAGCCTTGACCCCTCTCTTCTCTCCTAAAACTTGCCTCTCTTGGTTTCTGGGATGCTGCATATCCTTCCTACAGTCTGCTTGCTTTTTCCCTGCTTCTACCTCTTTTGATTAGCTTCTAAATGTAGGCATTCCCATGCTCCTGTCTTCAAACATTTTTTTCCTCTATTGCCTCCCTTTTAGGGCTCATGTGACTTCTCCTTTCACCTCTGACCCCTGCCGCATTTGTTTGTGGTCCTCATTTCTCCTGAGAACTCCAGGGCTGTATTCCCAGAGGTTGGAGGAACCTCCACATTACCACATGGCCCAGCATGTGGGGAGCTGACACAAGTTCTATAATATACATGGCATATCGCCAGGCATTGAAAGGTCATGAAGTTCCATCTGCCCTTCACTGAAAGCTGACTTCCCCTCTTGACTTTGCTGGTGGACACATTGAGTACCCAGCACTCTAGCTTGACTCCTCCAAAGCATCACTGTCCGTCTTTCACCATCGCCTACAACCAGATGGGTGGTTGTCTGAGTTCTGTTGCCTCCACTGACAAAATGCCTCACTTCTGTTTCCTCCTTGTTTTCTTGCTTACAGTCAAAGATTTGGGAGTTGTACTCTTGCCTGGAAAATCCCATGGATGGAGGAACCTGGTGGGCTGTAGTCCATGGGGTCGCTAAGAGTCGGACACGACTGAGCGACTTCACTTTCACTTTTCACTTTGATGCATTGGAGAAGGAAGTGGCAACCCACTCCATTGTTCTTGCCTGGAGAATCCCAGGGACAGGGGAGCCTGGTGGGCTGCCGTCCATAGGGTCGCACAGAGTCGGACACGACTGAAGCGACTTAGCAGCAGCAGCAGCAGCAGAGGTGATGCTTGAAGTCACGTTGCCCCTAAAAGAGAGGAGTTTTAGATTGTCATTGCTTCTACCATTCTAGTCATTTCTTCATGATCCATTCCAGTGTGGCCTTCCAGAAGTTCACTGGAAGTTTGTGATGGAAGTTCACCACAAACTTCAGCTGTTCTCCATTATCTACTGAGTTCAATGTATCTGAGCAACAGTAGTAGCAAAACTTTTGGTTTAGAGGCATTCTAAGACCCCAGTCTTAATAAGGAAAAAGGAAAGCAGTTGCTATGGTCAGTTCAGTTCAGTTCAGTCGCTCAGTCGTGTCCGACTTTTTGTGACCCCATGGATTGCAGCACGCCAGGCCTCCCTGTCCATCACCAACTCCTGGAGCTCACCCAGACTCACGTCCATCGAGTCAGTGATGCCATCCAGCCATCTCATCCTCTGTCGTTCCCTTCTCCTCCTGCCCCTAATCCCTCCCAGCATCAGAGTCTTTTCCAATGAGTCAACTCTTCCCATGAGGTGGCCAAAGTACTGGAGTTTCAGCTTTAGCATCAGTCCTTCCAAAGAAATCTCAGGGCTGATCTCCTTCAGAATGGACTGGTTGGATCTCCTTGTAGTCCAAGGGACTCTCAAGAGTCTTCTCCAACACCACAGTTCAAAAGCATCAATTCTTTGGCGCTCAGCCTTCTTCACAGTCCAACTTTCACATCCATACATGACCACAGGAAAAACCATAGCCTTGACTAGATGGGCCTTTGTTGGCAAAGTAATGTCTCTGCTTTTGAATATGCTATCTAGGTTGGTCATAACTTTCCTTCCAAGGAGTAAGCGTCTTTTAATTTCATGGCTGCAATCACCATCTACAGTGATTTTGGAGTCCCCCAAAATAAAGTCTGACACTGTTTCCACTGTTTCCCCATCTATTTCCCATGAAGTGATGGGACTGGATACCATGATCTTCGTTTTCTGAATGTTGAGCTTTAAGCCAACTTTTTCACTCTCCACTTTCACTTTCATCAAGAGGCTGTTTAGTTCCTCTTCACTTTCTGCCATAAGGGTGGTGTCATCTGCATATCTGAGGTTATTGATAGTTCTCCCAGCAATCTTGATTCCAGCTTGTGCTTCTTCCAGCCCAGCGTTTCTCATGATGTACTCTGCATATAAGTTAAATAAGCAGGGTGACAATATGCAACCTTGACGTACTCCTTTTCCTATTTGGAACCAGTCTGTTGTTCCATGACCAGTTCTAACTGTTGCTTCCTGACCTGCATACAGATTTCTCAAGAGGCAGGTCAGGTGGTCTGGTATTCCCATCTCTTTCAGAATTTTCCAGTTTATTGTGATCCACACGATCAAAGGCTTTGGCATAGTCAATAAAGCAGAAATAGATGTTTTTCTGGAACTCTTTTGCTTTTTCCATGATCCAGCAGATGTTGGCAATTTGATCTCTGGTTCCTCTGCCTTTTCTAAAACCAGCTTGCACATCAGGAAGTTCACGGTTCACATATTGCTGAAGCCAGTCAATGGGTTTATTAATCAATATTTCTACACAGGTCTTCAGTATTTATAAAGTCTGAACATTTTCTCATTCCCAGGGCCCGCGAACTAGAACTGGAAGATCATCAAAGCAGACTAGAGCAGAAATTAAGAGAGAAAATGCTCCAGGAAGGTGAGTACAGTGATGTGTTTCAGGCCTTTGTTAAAGATGTTTTTTCCTATGCAGACACTTGACAGAACATGCTGCACTTTATAGAGCAAAGTACTCTTCCTGTCTGATGCCACCAACCTGGAAGCCAGAGGGGGCACAAAGCCAGCTTCTTCTGCCCCCACTAGAGCACAGCAAATCCCTCTTAGCTTTGCTCATTAGGGCTGGGAGAGCAGCATTTTGCTCCATCCCAACCCATGTGCTAATAGGAATGAAGTCATTCATTCACACCTTCATTCACTTATCCATCCATTCATTTAACAAATGTTTGTTGAGAATTTAGAGTGGGCCTGGCAGATGGAGAACAGCCCTGCCCTGTGGCCTCCCTGGGGAGACTGATGGTCAGACCGGTCATTATAACACAGTGAGATGAGGGCCATGATGTATGTGTTTCCACAGTGAGAGGAAGGCAGGCCTGATCTACCAGGCACTGGGGATGGTAAAGGAAGCATACTTCCTACCACAACTGGGCCAGGGCATCACACATGAGAAAATTATTTCCACCATGATGGAGGGAGAGTTGGAATAAACTAATACCATATACTGACTTATTGGCTCCAACCCATAAGGCATATTCACTCTATTTTGCGCCTTTGTGTTTCTGGGGGCCAGATCTATGCATGGCTTTCCTACATTGGGACCAAAGCCTAAAAGAGCAGATTAAATCTTTCCTGTATACATCTGCTGCTGCTGCTAAATCACTTCAGTCGTGTCCGACTCTGTGGGACCCCATAGATGGCAGCCCACCAGACTTCCCCGCCCCTGGGATTCTCCAGGCAAGAACACTGGAGTGGGTTGCCATTTCCTTCTCTGATGCATGAAAGTGAAAAGTGAAAGTGAAGTCGTTCAGTCGTGCCTGACTCTTAGCAACCCCATGGACTGCAGCCTACCAGGCTCCTCTGTCCATAGATTTTCCAGGCAAGAATACCGGAGTGGGGTGCCATTGCCTTCTCCGCTGTATATGTCATGGACCATATATTGCTCCTACCTATGGGGTTACCTGATACAGAACAAGCACCTAGTAAATATGAGATGTTATCATCATGATCATTCTCAGGTATATTACTCCATTTTACAGATTGGAAAACTGAGTCTCTGAGAACTTAAAAAGCATGCTCAAGGTAAAGGATGGGGCTATGACTTGGGAACAGATTATAGACTCAGGCTCTCCTATTCTTTCTCACATAGTAGTGTTTGTTCAGTTCAGTTCAGTTCAGTCCAGTTGCTCAGTAGTGTCCGACTCTTTGCTACCCCATGAACCACAGCACGCCAGACCTCCCCATCCGCCACCAACTCCAGGAGTTCACTCAGATTCATGTCCATTGAATCAGTGATGCCATCCAACCATCTCATTTTCTGTCATCCCCTTCTCCTCCTGCCTTCAATCTTTCCCAGCATCAGGGTCTTTTCCAATGAGTCAGTTCTTCACATCAGGTGGCCAAAGTATTGGAGTTTCAGCTTCAACATCAGTCCTTCCAATAAACACTCAGGACTGATCTCCTTTAGGATGGACTGGTTGGATATTCTTGCAGTCCAAGGGACTCTCAAGAGTCTTTTCCAACACCACAGTTCAAAAGCATCAATTGTTCTACACTCAGCTTTCTTTATAGACCAACTCTTACATCCATACATGACCACTGGGAAAACCATAACCTTGACTAGATGGACCTTTGTTGGCAAAGTAAGACCTCTGCTTTTGAATATGCTGTCTAGGTTGGTCATAACTTTCCCTCCAAGGAGTAAGTGTCTTTTAATTTCATGGCTGCAATCACCATCTGCAGTGATGTTGGAGCCCAGAAAAATAGTCAGCCACTGTTTCCACTCTTTCCCTCTCTATTTGCCTTGAAGTGATGGAAAATTATGTCCAACCTAGATAGCATATTCAAAAGCAGAGACATTACTTTGCCAACAAAGGCCCATCTAGTCAAGGCTATGGTTTTTCCTGTGGTCATGTATGGATGTGAGAGTTGGACTGTGAAGAAGGCTGAGTGCCGAAAAATTGATGCTTTTGAACTGTGGTATTGGAGAAGACTCTTGAGAGTCCCTTGGAGTGCAAGGAGATCCAACCTGTGCATTCTGAAGGAGATCAGCCCTGGGATTTCTTTGGAAGGAATGATGCTAAAGCTGAAACTCCAGTACTTTGGCCACCTCATGCGAAGAGTTGACTCATTGGAAAAGACTCTGATGCTGGGAGGGGTTGGGGACAAGAGGAGAAGGGGACGACAGAGGATGAGATGGCTGGATGGCATCACTGACTCGAAGGACATTAGTCTGGGTGAACTCTGGGAGTTGGTGATGGACAGGTAGGCCTGGCGTGCTTCGATTCATGGGGTTGCAAAGAGTCTGACACGACTGAGCGACTGATCTGATCTGATCTGATCTGATGGGACCAGATACCATCATCTTAGTTTTCTGAATGTTGAGCTTTAAGCCAACTTTTTCACTCTCCTCTTTCACTTTCATCAAGAAGCTCTTTAGTTCTTCTTCACTTTCTGCCATAAGAGTGGTGTTATCTGCATATCTGAGGTTATTGACATTTTCCCTGGCAACACATAAACAGTAGTGTTTGTAGATTGTCTCTTTACAATAGAAAACTATTTTTAACAAAATTCTTATAGAACTGCTCTGTTAGAACAGATAAAAGTGGTAATGTGAAGCCAAAGTGTTAGTCACTTAGTCATGTATGACTCTTTATGACCCCAAGTCATGTACGACTCTTTATGACCCCAAGGACTGTACCCCGCCAGGCTCCTTTGTCCATGGAATTCTCCAGGCAAGAATACTGGAGTGAGTAGCCATTCCCTTCTCCAGGGGATCTTCCCAATTCAGGGATCAAACCTGGATCTCCTATACTGCAGGCAGATTCTTTATCAAAATCCTTATAGAACTGCTCTGTATAGAACTGATAAAAGTAGTATACATCATCTTTTAAATGTCAGAAGGGGCTCAGATGTTTCCACCAATGACAAACCAAAATTGAGATTGAAATTTTTAATTTCTCTGTGTTGACAATCAAATAAGGGGCAGGAATACTGAAGTATACCTAAATTAACAAATCACAGTAGGCAACTAAGATCTGATTTATACATCTCAAAAAAATTTTAAATTTACTCTGGTTCAGAGTGGTAAAATACATATCACCAAAGACTCATGAGCCACTTTTGAATCTTTTTAAAAAATTCTTATGAAGAGTGATGGTTATACATTTTCTCACTCTTCTGAGGTATACCAAAAGATGTAGTTCCTTCATTTTGCCTTGTAATCTTGCATGAAAGCTTCATCCCACTAGTTAGCAAGAAGAAAAAGAAGAAGGAAGGAGGAAAGGAAGAAAGGAAAGGGAACTCCCTCTCTGGTAAACTTCAGTCAGTTCAGTTCAGTCGCTCAATCATGTCTGACTCTTTGCAACCCCATGGACTGAGGCACGCCAGGCTTCCCTGTCCATCACCAACTCCCCGAGCCTACTCAAATTCATGTCCATTGCATCGGTGATGCGATCCAACTCTCTCATCCTCTGTCGTCCCCTTCTCCCCCTGCCTTCAATATTTCCCAGCATTGGGGTCTTTTCCAATGAGTTGGTTCTTCACATCAGGTGGCCAAAGTACTGGAGTTTCAGCTTCAGCATCAGTCCTTCCAATGAATATTCAGGACTGAATTCCTTTAGGATGGACTGGTTGGATCTCCTTGAAGTCCAAGGGACTCTCAAGAGTCTTCTCCAACACCACAGTTCAAAAGCACCAATTCTTTGGCACTCAGCTTTCTTTATAGTCCAACTCTCACATCCATACGTGACTACTGGAAAAACCATAGCTTTGACTAGATGGAACTTTGTTGGCAAAGTAATGTCTCTTTTGTTTTTTTTTTGTCTCTGTTTTTTAACATGCTGTCTAGGTTGGTCATAGCTTTTCTTCCAAGGAGCAAGCATCTTTTAATTTCATGGCTGCAATCACCATCTTCAGTGATTTTGGAGCCCCCAAAAATAGTCTGTCACTGTTTCCATTGCTTCCCCATCTATTTGCCATGAAGTGATCAGACCAGATGCCATGATCTTAGTTTTCTGAATGTTGAATTTTAAGGCAACTCTTTCACTCTCCTCTTTCACTTTCACCAAGAGGCTCTTTAGTTCCTCTTCGCTTTCTGCCATAAGGATGGTGTCATCTGTATATCTGAGGTTATTGATATTTTTCCTGGTGATCTTGATCCCAGCCTATGCTTCTTCCAGTCCAGCATTCTTCATATAAGTACTCTTCATATAAGTTAAATAAGCAGGGTGACCATATATAGCCCTGATGTATTCCTTTCCCGATTTGGAACCAGTCTGTTTTTCCATGTCCAGTTTTGACTGTTGCTTCTTAACCTGCATACAGATTTGTCAGGAGGCAGGTCAGATGGTCTGGTATTCCCATCTCTTGAAGAATTTTCAACAGTTTGTTGTGATCCACACAGCCAAAGGCTTTGGCATAGACAATAAAGTCAAAGTAGATGTTTTTCTGGTAAACTTAGTCTGATGTAATAATTTTAAAAGTCCCTCCAGGAAATGCTCAGTCTCTTTGGGATGGAAACATTCAGTCTTGCAGATTGCCCTTCCATCTGCTTGATCCTTAAAGGTGACTACCAGGTGTTAGTGAGAGGCAGGTCTGTGTGACTTTGCAGCACTGGAAATTGGTGTGGGTGGCTCTGATCCACTGACCCCCATGTAGCTGTCTCCCGTCATTAGGCTGCTCTCTGCTGCCATTTGCAGACCAGGTGCGTGGCTGGCATGACCATAGCCTGGCCATGCTCTCAGCGTACCTGAAGCCTCACTCCTATCCTTACTCAGCCTTGCCTCAGCGTATCCTCCACTCAGCCTGGCCAGACGGTCTACCAGACAGTCTGCGCTGTGGGGCCACCTCATCCCTCACCATAAGGAGCCCCATGGCAGGCCCAGTGGCCAGCGACCTTTGCACCTGTGGGCCAAGTGGGCACTTCTGGCCACTGCCTATGTGTGCCACACACAGCAAATCAGGATCTGGGGAGCCACGTCCAGACCCCTCTTCTCTGCCCAACCATGAAGTTCTGCCTGTTCCATGTTTACACCTAGGGTGCCTTTCCAACTGATATCTTTCTGGAGTTCCGAGCAAGGGTCAGGGCAAGGGCCCCTTGGCCCCCAGTGTTCCCATCAAATGGTAGGATAGAAGCCCCTTGGGGGCTTTAAGGCCCAGAATGGACAGACTGGAGCCCAGGGCTCTCACCTTCAGCTTCTCGTGCTGCTCGCTCCTCTCTCCCGTAAAACTTGAGCCGCAAAGGGACTGTTGCCTCTTTATTTCCCCTTTGTCCTGTGTCCCTTATTCCTGATGCTGGTCTCAGAACTCAGCCTGAGGCAAGAGACAGTGGTACCGTCTCTAGTCTGGGATCCAGCTCACTGCCTAGTCCCCATGCATTAAACAAGAGGGGTTAATGGAATAATACATAAAATCTTCTCCTAAGGCAATAATCTGACAAAACTTAAGATCTGCCTTGAGAATCCTATTTGGAGCGTCAGAAAGTCATTACTACCAGTTTCTTACTCTTTTCCTTCCTTTTATAACAATCATATCTTCCCCAGGCAATTGAACGTCTCGGGGCAATTAGGAAGAAGGTCATGTACTCAGAAGGCAAAAGGGAGAAGCCTAGTCGCAGTCTGGAAACGTCCTCCCAGCAGCTAGCCATGGCCTCACTTGGCTGCTGCCGGGTCTCTATTCAGAGGGCTGCAATGTGTTATTAACTGCAAATGAAAACACGATTCTTGTCATTGAAATAACATCCACTGATGCAGATGGTTCACTCAGAAACTTCTCTCACAGATTGCTCTGCTGTAGCTCAGATGTATTCAGGGAAAACCGCCTTTGTGTTGTTTTGCTGGCTTCTTTTTGGGGAGGGGAGGACAGGTGGGAGGGCTTGGCAGGGCTTGGCTGGTATGAATTTCTTTTTCTCACAAAGGGGTTTTCCCTGTTGCTTTATATAGTCTCGAGATGAAAACTGAGCTGAGAGCAGCACAAAGCACCCACCTTTCTAATCTGTGGCTTGCAGGGCAGGTCCCTGGTGTTAATTTCATTTCCTTGTTTTCTCCTTAGAAATTAAAGAGCAGAACAAGTTCAGAACAATCAAGAACACCCCTGCCAAAAGCTCCTCTGAGGTCAAATGTTACCTGAAGTCCAGTGTGTCTCTTTTATTTGTTATTGGTTTTTTTTTTCTGTCTTTTTTTTTTTTTCCTGTAGAGAGCCAGAAAGATGAGAATGATCTGAATGAAGAGCAAGAAATACTCACCGAGATGATGCAAGTGATTGAGCAAAGGGATAAACTGGTGGATTCCTTAGAGGAACAACGCATCAGAGAGAAGGCCGAAGACCAGCACTTTGAAAGCTTCATATTCTCTAGGGGCTGTTAGCTGGGCAGGACGTGAGCAGGCCCCACAGGGGGCAAGCTGACGACCAGATCAGGCCAAGCACTCCACACTCACTCAGTCCTCCTTTCACAGGTTGTTAGACCTGAAACATGACTTATACCATGCTGCAGTATTTTTTTTTAAATTAAGATTCTCTCATATGTACTCCAGCTGCCTAAGATACTTCCAGAGATTATAATGAAGAAAATATAGAGACTCTTTTGAAATTGGCAGTCAACTTCAGCTGGTCTCTCAGATTGGAGATGACTTTGGCAGATAATCAGCTTTGTTTTCTATAAAGAGCGACACAGAGATCAGTTTTCCTGCTGCCTTCATCATTTCTCTTCCCAATTCATTGAGTTACACATCTTAAGATTTTTGAGAAGCTGCCTTTTCATTACTATATCCATATTTGCCTTTTTTTTTTTTTTTGCACGGGTGACCGGTTTCCAAATGTCAGAAAGAAGCAGCCGCCGTTTAAAGATTAGGTTAATATTTAAATTGTGCTTCCAGAGAAAGGGAAGAAACCTTGAGATTACTGATTACATAAAGCAAATAACTCACATAGCAGGTGTTAATTCAATCCAGGGTGAATTTAATTCACCAGGTGTATTTATAAGCCTTAATATAATATACATAAGCAATGAGCATTTAATAGAACATTTGAGCCTTAATTTTATTTTAAAAAAAAAAGAAAGAAAAAAGGAAATAAAATTTCAACTTCATACCAGCAGGATTGTTAGTTTTCACCAAATGCTGTTGGCTTAGAAAAGCTTTTCATTTTTTTTCAAAGCACTCTCTTTATTTCCCTGGAATATAGTGAAAAATGTTTTTAGAAGATGAATAATTTTTAAAGACAGAACCAATATTTTAAAAAGAATTTTGAAGCGCTTTTTTATATCTGCTGGTAATGCAAAAAGGAAAACTCATTTGTTGATAAAACATTAGTGAGGTTGATGCTGCTACTGAAAGCAAACATTCTAGTGATCAAGGGTGGAGGATGCTTTTCAGTGGTGGTCTCCTTAGGTCCAAACAGGGAAGTGTCTCTGATGCTGTCTACAAGGGCTTCCTGGAACTCCACAGGATAAGACAAGGCCACTTCTGCCTTCAAGGTGGAGTGAGGTGCAGTGGCCCCATTCACCAAATCCCAAATTGGATAAAGGATTTTTTCGTTGTGGCATTTTCCATAGGAAAAAAAAAAGCTGGGAGGTGGAGTTTGTGCACTGACATGGGATTCCTGGGACATTTTGATGGATCATATGGTACTCTTGCCTGGAAAATCCCATGGACGGAGGAGCCTGGTGGGCTGCAGTCCATGGGGTCGCTGAGGGTCGGACACGACTGAGCGACTTCCCTTTCACTTTTCACTTTCATGCATTGGAAAAGGAAATGGCAACCCACTCCAGTGTTCTTGCCTGGAGAATCCCAAGGACGGGGGAGCCTGGTGGGCTGCTGTCTCTGGGGTCGCACAGAGTCGGACACGACTGAAGCGACTTAGCAGCAGCAGCAGCAGCATGGAAACCAAAGAAAAGATTTTAAATGGTGATTTGTTGTTCTAAAGTATTTGATTCTTTTCTCTCAATGGGATTCTTTGAGGAGTCAGTCCATCACTGACAAGAGGGAGACTGAAGAAGAAGTCATTGTTGTATGTTTGGCCTCTCTCATGTCTGCAAGTGTTTAAATGTATGTATTGTTGGACAAATGGTGCTTTGCAACTGCCTAGAGAGCTAACTTTCCTCAATAGAAGTTGACCCATAAGCCACTTTTGTCTGAGATGCTTTCCATACATGACAATCTGGTCAGCTGATCAGGCTGGAACTTAGAAGTATGCTTGCGTTTCCTGAGTCAGCCAACGTTCTGGGCAGTATTAAGACGCAACCTTTCCATGGTATACCAAGTTCTAAAGGATGTGGTTCTTTTTCTTTCTTTTCTCCTTCCTTTTTCTTTTTTAACATGATCAGGTCTTCTAGTGCCTGAATTCCATTATTAGGACATATATGCAAGCATCTATTTCTCGCTGTCTCTGAAAACTGTGCCACTTAGGTCTATTTATCTATTTTTATTTATTTATATATTTGGTGGAAGTGGTTAAGGTGATTTCCTTGTAATTCTGGTTTTCCTGTGTTATAATTTGGAGAAGACCTATTAACACTAAGCTATTAGTATATAAGCTATTTAATTATACAAATAACCCAGAGGTTTGGGGCATTGAGTTATATAGTATTAAAGATTTATGGAGATAGTCAAAATAATACTTTTTGCCATCAGGCATTTAGAGGTAAGACTACAGATGTACCAGAATGTTAATTCATTTTAAGAAAGATACATAACTTCAGTTTTCATTCTAGAATGGGTAGAAATATTCAAGCTTAGTCATCATTTGATGCTTGCATATATTTAACAGATGATGCTCAAATGTGTCGTGTCTGGGTTGGTTTTGTGTGAAAGAATTAAGTGCCACTTATTTTAACTTGTTCTATTTCAGTCTTAAGATTCTCCCAAGAGGACCAAAAAAGAAGGTGGTTCTTGGCCCCAGTATTCTGTTAATAGATGAGAGAAGAAATTTGTTCATTTTTTCTTCCAAAGATTATATTCTGTGGTTTAAGGCTGAGTCTTATCTGGCCAAGTTAAAACATAAAACTTATATTTAACAGCCTTCTCCTTACTCTAGCTTTCAGTTTTCCCAGTACTTAAAAACCATTTTAATGATCATTTCCAAAAGGACATAAATATTGTGGCTGTTGAACTATGTTAAATGATTACAACACAGAATGTTCTGAGACTCTCTAAAGGTAAAATGTTGTACCATTGAAAAAGTTTCTGTGTAGGCAATATGAGTAGAATCATGTTGAAAACAGATGGAGCCTTCACTTTTCCATAAAATAACACTTTTGATCAAGGCTGAACCATTTAGGATGAAACAGAAAGCCTCAGCCTCAGGTCATATTTCATAGTCTCACACAGCTTTTAAGTTGAATGAAAGGCTCATGATTAAAATTTAAGAATTTTATGTAAGTTGGACCAAGAGGATAGTTCTTAAATTAAGATTACTCTCCAAGACCATTCATCTATTTATTTGTTTAATAAACATCTTCTAAATACCCATGGGATTCAGCAGCCCTGTGCTAGGTGAAAAATTCAGCAATAACATTATTCCTCTACCTACAAGTAAACACAAAGATAAACAAGTACAACTTCAAGAATAAATACAAGAATAAAGATGTTTTTATTATAAGCATCAACCTATTCTACTCACGTTTATCTCAAGTACAAAGACTTATCCCCCCAACTATTTGTAGTGCTTCTTTGGCAATAAAAACACAAGTGTGTTCATGTTCCTAAAACTGTGAAAAATAATATCAGGTTATACTGTTTCATTTAAACCTTGACTTTGGCAGTGTTAGGCTGCTTGGAATCAATCAATGTTGAGATGCAGCATGTTAATTACAACCGAGAAAGGAAGTGGCAGGTGTTTCCAACTCTGATGAGCTGCAATGAAATTGATGTTTTCTGCGTTCTGGAGGCAGATGATAATTCAGCAATGTCTGTCTTCCCAGGAAGCAGATTTACAGGCTTTTCCTTCCAAACTGAAAATGGCAGCATGTCCCACCCAGGTGGTTGATCAGAGAACTCCCTCAGCAGGGCAGAGGTGGCAGGGGGCAGCTGGGGCTGCCACATGAATGGAGAGAGCGGCACTCAGTGGATGTAGTGAGCTCAAATGTAGGAGTTTATCGTATTATAACAAGAAGGTTCACATACAGGGGAGCGTGTACTGTTTCACCTACTGTTTACCTTCTAACCTCACTGCTGAGTGGCTTGTGAAAGATTAATTTGCTCCAACAATTGGGAACTGAAATGATTTACATGTGCACTGCTATAAATACTGAAATGGACCAAAAATAAATGATTTTCTGTCTAGAAAATCCAAACATGTGGGCTTGGCATCTCTGAGGGCAGCCCTCATTTCATTTCTTAATTCCAATGAAAGGACATGAGCAAAGCTTTGATTTCATGTAGGAGTCTGTGAATTATCGTTGGATGCTTTATTCCCTCTGGGGCACCTGGCGGGACTTACCTGGATGTGAGTGGGAGGAGTGAAGAAGGCTCACCTCAGGTGTATTCGCTCAACAAAGAAAGCTGTTCTCAGAGTTGGGGTGGAGGACAGAGGGGAACTCTCCTAGTCCCGACTCCTATTTCTCTTACCCAGTACAACCTGGTTTTGTATTTCATTCAAGCAACAGGAATACTCCCTTCTGCACAGGGCTGGCCCCTCCCTTCAACTCACACTCCTTCAGGACTGAGGTTTTGGTTTATTTGTTTCTGCTCTTAATCCCAGCACATGCAAATCATGAAATGTGAGCACGGTTCACCAGAAGAGCCACATCAGGTGAATCAAATGCTGGTCCCATCATTTCACACTAAGCTGCCCCATTGCTTGCAAGCTTTTGTCTGCAGGTGGACCACTTGAAAAGATTCACTTTTTTTCTTTTGACTGTCAACAGAAAGTAAATGTAACTGCACATGAGAGCTCCTGCTCCACAACTGCTAACTTGCCAAGGGTAAGGCTGGCCACCTTCCAGGGCATCTGCAAGTTTGCCTTCACCCGTGCAGGGGCTCATCCAGGCCCACAGAGCCACAGATTCTCAGCCTGGAGTGACCCCGTTGCTGCAGCTCACCACCCCTGGGCCTTCTGGGCACACTTGATAACTTCATGCTCACTCCCTCTCCCAGCTCATTTCTAGAGACGAAAACAGCTGGACCTATGCTGTCCCAGCTCCCCTCAGGAGCCCTCTGACCCTGATAATGGTAATGGATCCTGAGAATTCACCTGCAATAAACTCTATAGGGGCAATATTCCCTTTAATCCTGAAAGCAAAATACTTAAGATAAACATTGCTCCATTCTGAGATGATAAGATGGAGACACAGAAGTCAGGAGCTTACCTGGTTGCCCAGGTACAAAGTAGGGAAACGGGGGTGAACCCTGACATCGGCCTCTAGAGCCCAGCCCTTCACCGCCCAGCTGTGTGACCTCGCTTGTGTCCCCACCCAGACTTGTGCCTTGTGCTTGCCTGTTTCTTTCCTTGATTGGTTCTCACTGCACGCTCTCCCAACACAGCAGTGCCCAGCCCTGTTCAGGGGAAATCTGGCACTAGAAGACCAAGCTGCCCTTTTGCAGTGTTTCATTTCTTTCTATACTACATCTACATATCAGATCAGATCAGTCGCTCAGTCGTGTCTGACTCTTTGCAACCCCATGAATCGCGGCACGCCAGGCCTCCCTGTCCATCACCAACTCCCGGAGTTCACTCAGACTCACGTCCATCGAGTCAGTGATGCCATCCAGCCATCTCATCCTCTGTCGTCCCCTTCTCCTCCTGCCCCCAATCCCTTCCAGCATCAGAGTCTTTTCCAATGAGTCAGCTCTTTGCATGAGGTGGCCAAAGTACTGGAGTTTCAGCTTTAGCATCATTCCTTCCAAAGAACACCCAGGACTGATATACTCAAACTCAAAAACAATCGTTTAAACACTTAAATTACCTAAACTCCACCACCCCGCACAACAATCTTACAATAACCATGATTCTCTAGGAACCGGCATCTTGCTTATCCTGGGGAATCAAGTACTGCAGACGCACTGCCGAGGGCCCACCCCCAGGGGACTTTTTGCACTAAATTGAGAAGCAGGGTGCTGTGCAACTCAATCTCTAGTCCCAGGGGTAGGGAGCCAAGAGCACAGGCCAAGGGGATGGGAGTGGAAGGTCAGGGAGCATGTTGGGGACTAGTGTGGCTTCTTCGGGTCCTTAGGAAAAGTGTGCAGAGGTGAGAGGAGGCGCAGGGATAGTGGGGAGCAAGACGGGGTCACTGGAAACAGTCCTCAAGGGCCTATGTGACCCTGAAACAAATCACCTGATATTGGCGCAGCTGCCCATAGGACACTGGGCACAAGAATTCAGTTCCCTGCCCATCCCCAAAATAACAGAAACTGGATCCCTAAGAATTCGGAGGAAATATATGTGCATGTGTGTGGGGTAGTCCCCAAACCACAAGTGTGTGATTTGAAAACAAATCAATAGCTAAAAAAAAAAAAAAAACAAACAAAAAAAAACAGGTATAATCATTTTAAAGCTGAGAATGAATCCCTAATTAGGGCTCAAATTCCAGCTCTTCTACTGCTTGCTGGATGATCCTGAACTACTCAGTTGTGCCTCAGCGTCTTCATCTGTGAAGTGGGGCTAATCCTCTCTCCCTGCCTCCCTCTCCTCCTCTCTGCCTTGCAGCTTCCTTACAAGAGTGAGTCTGCTCTACATAGGCTCCAATTTTAAAACAAATAACTTTGTAACTGGAATGACTGTGGTGAATCTCAAACTGTTTCAATCCCACAGCAGAAACAGAAAATGACCCCTCAGATCTCGACGGAACTGGTAAGAATGGACAGTTCCCACAAGAGGAGATGGAAGCAGTAAACAAGTCCAAGAAATGTGCTTCTCAGAGTGTTGTCACCTCCCTTTTGGGACTCTCTCTCTGAGCTGGTCTCTGCTGACTGAATGCCCAGCCTCTTGCAGATTTTTTTGGCTGTTTCTTTAAATCCACTCTTAAGACACTGTCTGGCCCTGGTGATTTGATTGTATCTCACCCTTAGATGTAATACTTCTAACCCTTCTCCCTAAAAGGAACCATTTAAGTATGAACAGCAAAATATCTTCCCCAGCAAAGATGGAGGCAGAGACTCTTGCTCCTCTAAGCCACACAAATCTGGAGGTGGGTGTGGGAGGAAACTGGATTAGAATGGATTACAACAAGAGAAGATCTTGTTCCCCTGATCATCTGCCCTGGGAGGGAAGAGGGGAGACCCTGGGGATAATCTCAGTGGCCTGTGACACAGACCACACCAACAGAAGCACCAGAACCCCAGGCATTCTTGCCTGGCTGAGTCTAAAGCGGCTGACAACTGTCTTTCTATCCTTAAAATGTTACCCCTGCTACTGATTCTCTGGAGGGTTCTCTACTCCTTTGCCAAATGACTCCAGTAAGAGCCACTGATTTTAAAGTTTCACTTCTACATGCAGTTGACACTCAGCTACCATGCTGAGGGAGGAAATCCCCCTGCTAATGTTTACAGTTCATTCCTAGGCATCTGAAGGATAGGTAAGCAAGTCACTTGTCTTCAAGAACTTGGGATTCATTCCTCTATGGCTGGATCAGAGACCATTTGAATGGAATCATCTATGGGATCCTCAAAAACATCCCCACCCTCAGTCCATGATGTCACAAACCAAGACTGAGGTCTGCCAACCACCCCCAGCCCCATACCTTCCTAGCTCACCTAGAGAAGCACTCGTCCACCCCTGCTCTCAGCAAGTAGGGACCATAAAGGACACAGCCACTGGCAGCCTGGTCTTTAAAGGCCACTGCCAACACCCTGGAGCTCCTGAGGGGGACATGCAATGAGAATTCTCACTTAAGACTCTGAGGCCAGGCGCCATGCCATTTTATCTCCCATGTTCTTTTCATCCTGAGAGCATGCTCTGCTTTCAGTGGTTAAAGAAGTCTCAGGAGGCTGTGTCTAGCTTTTCTCTGCATCCCCTGATCCTGCTGCTTTGATGTGGTCAAACCTCCAGTGACTGATTGGGAGCCAGACCCTTTGTAAAACCCTCCTCATAACCTCCTGGGGCCTCCCATTTGTCCCTTAGATAGTGTATCAGTTTCCCTGGGGCTGCCGTAACAAAGTGCCACACCTGGGGGACTTAAAACAAGAGAAACTTATTCTCTTACTGTTCTGGAGGCCAGAAGTCCAAAATGAAGGTGTCTTCCAGGCAATGCTTCCTCTCAGGTCCCTAGAGGAGGGTGTCTGCTGGCCTCTTTCAGCTTCTGGTAGCCCCAGGCGTTCCTAGGCTATAATGACACTCGGGTGAACTTCTTTCTCCCATCTGTCTTCACAGCGTCTTTCCTCTGTGCTTGTCTGGGTCTAGATTTCATCCTTCTGTCTCTCTCTCTTTTAATTATTTATTTTCGGTTGGCTAGGTCTCTGTTGCTGTGCAGGGGCTTCCTCTAATTGCAGTGAGTGGCGGCTGCTCTTCATTGCCGTGCACGGGCTTCTCACCATGGTGGCTTCTCGTTGCAGAGCACAGACTCTAGGTGCACAGGCTTTGGCAGTTGCAGCTTGTGGTCTCTAGAGCCTGGGCTCAGTAGTTGTGGTACAGGGGCTTTGGTTGCTCTGCGGCATGTGGAATCTTCCTGGGCCAGGGATCAAACCTGTGTCCTCTGCACTGGCCAGGCAGATTCTTATTCACTGTGCCACCAGGGAAGTCCTCATCCTTCTCTTAACAACGCTGGTCTCACGCGATTAGATGCCCATCCAGTATGACCCAGTGTGCTATTTCAACATTGCGAATTACATCTGCAATGACTTCATTCCCAAATAACATCACATTCTAAGGTTCTAGGGGTTAGGACTTCAATATTTTTTTTTAGGGGATACAATTCAACCTATAACAGATAGTATTCACAGTTGGGGAATGTGAAGATTTCCCCAGTGAAAGCCTCTTCCAGCTTGAATTTTACCTTAACTTGATTTGAAATGTTTAGTTTACCTCTATCCTGGATTTTAAACCTATACAACAACAACAAAAAAGGAAAGTAGCAAAATAAAACAGAATGCAAGAGGCAGATGACAGATACAAACACAGTTTATGAAATCTGCCTGAATGGAACACGCAGACTCCAATTTTCTGTCCATTATCTTAGTAGTTACTCTTTTACTGTTCTTTTAATGGTTACCCTAGAGGTTACAACATGATTCCTTGATTTATCAAAGTCCAGGATAAATCATTACTTTCACTTCTTCCCAGACAATGCCTGGATCTTAGAACTTAACTTCATTTACTCACTTCCCAATTTAAATGCTTTTGCTTTAGTGCATTTTAATTTGATTTATATATTTGTAAACTCTGTAAGACACCATTATTATCATTTTATGTAGTCCGTATTCTTTTAGATATACCCATATATTTACCCTTTTATTTGTTCTTCTTCCATCTGGAAAAACTTTCTTCCTGCCATACACTTTAGTATTTCCTTCTGTTTGGATCTGCTATTTATTAATAATTTTTCTCAGTTGTGTTTTTTTTTTTTTTACTGAAAATTCCCCTATTTTCAATTTGTCTACTAGATTGGGGTATTTTGGAGTCCCAAATCAAGCAAGGGGGACTTACTGGGGGTCCCAGTTTGGTGCTGCCAGAGCTTTTTTTTTTTTTGGCTGTGCTGGATCCTTGTTGCTGCGAGTGGATTTTCTTCTACCTGTGGTGAGCGAGGCCTACTCTCTAGTTGGGGTGCATGGACTTATTGCAATGGCTTCTCTTGCTGTGGAGCACAGGCTCTAGGGCACTCGGGCTTCTGCAGTTGTGGCTCTCAGGCTTAATTGCCCTGTGGCATGTGGGGTCTTTCAGGACCAGGGATTGAACCCATGTCCCCTGTATTGGCAGGCAGATTCTTAACCACTGGACCATCAGGGAAGGTGCCTTCAGGTGCTGCCTGAACTTTTGTCTGAAAAAAAAGTGAAAGTATTAGTCACTCAGTGGTGTCTGACTCTTTGCAATCCCATGGACTTGTCACTTGTCAGGCTCCTCTGTCCATGAAATTCTCCAGGCAAGAATACTGAAGTAGGTAGCTATTCCCTTCTCCAGGGGATCTTCCTGACCCAGGGACCGAACCCGGGTTTCCTGCATTGCAGGCGGATTCTTTACTGTCTGAGCCATTGTCTACTTGTCCTTGTTAGGTTGGTAGGTAGCTTAGGTTGGTAACTGCCCTGCTCAACCTCTTGGCTTCTCAGCTGCTACCTCTGAAACTGGCAGGTGCCTCTCAGGGGAAAGTAGTCCCAAGTGACAGGCTCACCTCTCTGGGGTTCATCCTTCTCCTAGATCTCGGCCTTGTAAATTCTGTTAGCTTTCCAGTGCTCTCAAGCAGACTTATTTTACATTTTGTCTAGCTTTTCCAGCTGTTCTCAGTGGGAGGCTTGGTCTGTATCACATAGTTGTCTGAGAAGCTGAACATCCAACTCCCACATATTTGTTGGGAAGATTCTTAGAAGCTACCACATAACAATTTTGCTTACATCTTATTGATCAACATTTAGTCAGCTGACTGCACCTTGCTGGGAAATATAGTCTTTATTCTGAAGGACAATAATCCTAGCTGAAAACTAGATTCTATATCTCTTTGACAGAACAGATTCTAAGGGCTATCATTCTCTCGGTTATTGGCTATGTGATCTGAAGCAAGTTGTTTAAACTCCAAATTTCAAGTTATTCATCTGTATAATGGAGGTAATAATAATATCACTTATGAGTCTCAAATGAGATACTAATAACGAATAGTTATTGAACTAAGGTTTGTTATCTGCTAGGCACTGAGCTGAGTAATTTATTTACACAAACTCTGTTGGTTATCCCAGCAACCTGTTGAGGAAAGTACTCATTTTGATGAGAAAATAGGCACATAATGATTAAATTATAAAGATATTTGGCTGATGAGTGGTGATTTGAACCCCAGATCTTCACCATGACATGGTCTTGCCTTGTAAATCACAAAGCCCTACCTGTTGGAACTGTTGAGGAAAGATGAGGGGACTAGGATAGGAACAATGCTGGGTGGCTGAGAGCTGCATGTGCTTAGCTAGAAAAATGGTCCTCTGTGGGAAGGTCTGGGGGCAAAATTGGCCTACTTGGAATGGATTTTTGAGTAACACGGGACATTAGTCATCAGTTTCGTCTTTCCCAAGGGTTAGATGATCAGAACAACTCAAGTAACAGCTAAATCAAATATGGGAGTTGGAGAAGGAGACCATAGAGATAAAGGGGAGCTTCCAGAGCATGCAATCCCATGGCTTCATTTTTAAAAATCAACCATTTTTATGATGTGTGTAAATTGTTATTGAAGTAAAATGTACATAAAGAAAATTGCTCAAATTATTAAGTAAATGCTCTACAGATTTTTAAAGTAAATATACCCATGTAACCAGTATCCAGATCAAGAAACTGAGCATCACCAGTTCCAGTAGCCTCTCTCATATTAACATCTTCCCCCTTGCCCTGTTATAGACATTATTGCTCCCAAGCCTAATCATTAACCTGACTCTAACACCAGAGACTAGTTTTGCTATTTCTGAACTTCACATGAAGAGAATGATATGGCATATGCTCCTTTATGTCTGAATTTTTTCACTCAACATTATATTGTAAAGGACATTCCTACTGGTGCTTATAGTTGCACACTGTTCATTCTCACTCTTGTATAACATTCCATTGCCTGACTATTCCAATTTATCAATTCAACTGTTAATAGGTGTTTAAATGGTGCTGCTATAAGTTTTCTAGAACATGTATCCAGGTAAACAAATGTGCTCATTTTGTTGGGCATAATCCAGATTGAAATTATTGATGATAAGGTAAGTGGGGTGTTCAGTGAGTAGGAACTATCTTGACTTGACTTTATTGCTTATGGAAATGAATGTACAGAAAGGGTAGATATTTGTCCAAGGTCATCTAGCCACTGAGCCAGGACTCGAATGTGGGTTCTTTTCTCCCAGGGCAGTTGGCTTAGATCTAGATTTTGAAGAGAGACTGACTAGAGAGTTAGTAGTCTCACAGCAACACACATATAACTTTATGAGCCGTCCTCATCATCTAACCACTGGATAAGATGAAACCAGTGACCAAGCATGAGAGAGGCAGCTAGCTGGTCAGTGCAGCCATAATTGTAAAAGCCAAGTGAGACTGGACTGAGCTGGTGCAGGTCCTTCTTTACATCTTATTAATCAAACAACAGCCTGTGGTGTATGTCCCTGATTAAGCTAGATTTAAATTTAGTCTACTTCAGTGCCAGACACCATGAAAGCTGCCTTCCAATATATTACTGATTTAATTTTGAGCAAATTCATATCATATGGATATGATATCAAATTTTGGCATATGAATTGCCAGAACAATTTATATCCATAAGGACTATCAAAAGAGTATATGAAATCTATAAGAAAACCACAATAACTTAGAATAGTGTTTTTCAAACAATCCACAGTGAAGGTTCAATCCATTGCAGATCAATATTTTTGTAATATACAATAAAAAGGAATAAATGTAAAACTGCACTGTTAAATTGTATAGAAGTTTCTAAACACTCTCAGTTTCTACCTTTAGGTCAAGGACTAATAGTTTGCAGACAATACTGGTCTTCAGACTACACTTTGAATAACATTGATTTAGGCTGAGCGCCGAAGAATTGATGCTTTTGAACTGTGGTGTTGGAGAAGACTCTTGAGAGTCCCTTGGACTGCAGGGAGATCCAACCAGTCCATTCTGAAGGAGATCAGCCCTGGGATTTCTTTGGAAGGAATGATGCTAAAGCTGAAATTCCAGTTTTTTGGCCACCTCATGGGAAGAGTTGACTCATTGGAGAAGACTCTGATGCTGGGAGGGATTGGGGGCAGGAGGAGAAGGGGACGACAGAGGATGAGATGGCTGGATGGCATCACTGACTTGATGGATTCACAAGTCTGGTCTGAGTGACCTCCGGGAGTTGGTGATGGACAGGGAGGCCTGGCGTGCTGCAGTTCATGGGGTCGCAAAGAGTCGGACACGACTGAGCGACTGATCTGATCTGATATATAATTCACCATCCATTCAGCCCGGGCTTTCAAGAGAGATTGAGAATTATCTAAGAGGCAGAAAATTTGAATAAAAAAACAGCTGTGTGATTTTGAGACCTTGGAGGCCATTCACACCCGTATAGGTTACTGTCACATTAACAGGACTTTATCAGTCCTTTCCTTTATCGACATAAACTATTCCAAAAAATTCTTGCACAGAAAGATAAAAGGTACAAATAACTTCATCTTCATCTTTTAAGGACTTCATCCACAAGCTCATTGAAATGAACATAAAACCCTTAAACTTTTCAATAGATAGCATTAAAGACTATTTACTCTCCGAGACACTTTGAAAGTCTTACCTTGTGTCCACCAATCCTAAACTAGTCTATCACAATCCTTAGTCAAAATTAATCAAACACTACGTCAGGAAGCAACAGTTAGAACTGGACATGGAACAACAGACTGGTTCCAAATAGGAAAAGGAGTACGTCAAGGCTGTATGTGGTCACCCTGCTTATTTAACTTCTATGCAGAGTACATCATGAGAAACGCTGGACTGGAAGAAGCACAAGCTGGAATGAAGATTGCTGGGAGAAATATCAATAACCTCAGATATGCAGATCACACCAGCCTTATGGCAGAAAGTGAAGAGGAACTAAAAAGCCTCTTGATGAAAGTGAAAGTGGAGAGTGAAAAAGTTGGCTTAAAGCTCAACATTCAGAAAACGAAGATCATGGCATCTGGTCCCATCACTTCATGGGAAATAGATGGAGAAACAGTGTCAGACTTTATTTTTGGGGGCTCCAAAATCACTGCAGATGGTGATTGCAGCCATGAAATTAAGAGATGCTTACTCTTTGGAAGGAAAACTTATGACCAACCTAGAGAGCATATTAAAAAGCAGAGACATTACTTTGCCAACAAAGGTCCATCTAGTCAAGGCTATGGTTTTTCCAGTGGTCATGTATGAATATGAGAGTTGGACTGTGAAGAAAGCTGAGTGCCAAAGAATTTATGCTTTTGAAGTGTGGTGTTGGAGAAGACTCTTGAGAGTCCTTGGACTGCAAGGAGATCCAACCAGTCCATCCTAAAGGAGATCAGTCCTGGGTGTTCATTGGAAGAACTGATGCTGAAGCTGAAACTCCAGTACTTTGGCCACCTCATGGGAAGAGTTGACTCATTGGAAAAGACTCTGATGCTGGGAGGGGTTGGGGGCAGGAGGAGAAGAGGACAACAGAGGATGAGATGGCTGGATGGCATCACTGACTTGAAGGACATGAGTCTGGGTGAACTCCGGGAGTTGGTGATGGACAGGGAGGCCTGGCATGCTGCAATTCATGTGGTTACAGAGTCAGACATGACTGAGCGAGTGAACTGAACTGAACTGAACCCTCATTGAATGATCTGACTTAAACCAGATTTCAAAACTTATAAATATCCCTACTCTGCTTTTCCTCAGTCCAAGATGCTGCCGCTAAGTCGCTTCAGTCGTGTCTGACTCTACTAATAATCTACCAAGGTGGGACTCTCCTGAACTGAACCCTCATTGAATGATCTGACTTAAACCAGATTTCAAAACTTATAAATATCCCTACTCTGCTCTTCCCCAGTCCAAGATGCTGCTGCTAAGTTGCTTCAGTCGTGTCTGACTCTACTAATACTCTACCAAGGTGGGACTCTCCTTACCATTGCATACAATGAACTCAGTTTTGCTTTATAGCTTATTTTGCTGGTATTTCCTGGGAGCAAGCATCCAACAATCAAAACTTTCCTTTGTTTCTCCATTTAGTCTTGCTCAGTCATTTCCAAATCTCAGTATGCATAAAAATTACCAAAGAGGGTTGTATATACAAAAGCATGCATGAGCAGTTAAGAGATCTCCATGTACAAATCTGAGCATGTTGTATTTAGAACTTAAGCCCTGCATGCAGAGATTAGCAGTTGGTGAAGAATAGAGAACCATAGAACTTTTGAGTTGGAAGTGATTCTAGATGCCCAAACATCAGTACCTGAATCAATTACATCAAAATCTCCTGATGTAATTAATCCCTATTAAAACAAAAACAAAAACAACCCTATCCCTGGTTTCACTTCATATGTACCGAATCAGAATTTCTAGAGCACAATCAGATTTGGAAACCATTATGCTCTTCTACCACATCATTCTGTAGATGAAGAAAGAGACTCAGAAATGGAAGTAAACTTGTCCAAGATATCACAGCTGTTGAGCTGTGTGTCTCATGATTTCTTGATAAGAGTTTCAAGGATGGAGAACAGATTTTGGAGATGTTGAGATTGCCAAATCCTTACTACTGGACCACCAGGGAGCATTTGGAGATGTTGAGAAATGGAATATTTTCTGCCATATCATTAAACAAGGATGTCACAGTCACCAGCAGCTGCAGCCACATGGGTGGTGAGAGGGTGAGCCTTGAGGGGACTCAGGAAGGAAAGAATACCTGTCTTCTAGCAGCCATCAGACTACAGTCACTTCCTATGGTGGGCTCTGAAGAAGCTCAGTCATCTAGCAGTATCTACTAGATAAGAGGAAACAGATAGAGTATAATTTTCAAAACAGGTAAAATTATGACTCTTAAGCAAAGACAAGAAGAACACTGAGAATCTGCTGACCACCTTGTTAAATTTATGTTCTCAGGAATGTTAATTGGCTCAAGCACAGGCAGATGGGTTATTACAAGGCTTTAGGAGCATGTCCTAGGAAGGAAGCAGAAGTGTTCCTCCTGAGAACTACAGGTGGGCCCTTGAAAGAGGTTCTAAGTCCAGGCAGCTACTCCCAAGTTTCTTAATTATTCGGATCACAAGTTTTCTCCAACACACTTATTTGTTCCATTGTTTTGCTTCTCTGCTCATCAGTATGAGTGAGATCTAAGTCACTTCAGTTGTGTCCAACTCATTATGACCCCACAGATTGTGACCTGCCAGGCTCCTTTGTCCATGGGATTCTCCACGCAAGAATACTGGAGTGGGTTGCCATGTCCTCCTCCAGAGGATCTTCCCAACCCATAGATTGAACCTGCCTCTCTTATGTGTCCAGCATTGGCAGGCAGGTTCTTTACCACTAGTGCCACCTGGGAAGTCCAGGCATCAGCTTCCCTGTGGCTAAAAATGCATGCCCCCAATCTGGAGTCTGCATGATCATCACCAAGTGCTGGACTTCTGACGACAGTGTTTAGCTTAGATCAGGTTCTTGATGGACACTATCTGATTGGCTGTTCTCCAGTCAAGCATTAGGGCCCTTTGAATCATGTGATCACTCAGCATCAATCAACTGTAGCTACTGAAGAAACAGTTTGGGTGGGTGAGTGGGTGTGTATTTGGGGGGAGGGGGAAGAGTGGGTGTGTGTGTGTGTGAGGGAGAGAGAGATTCAAGGCAGGGGAGACCAAGTGAGAACCTCAACTTGGCCAAGCACTATAAAACGTGCCTTTAATCATTTCCAGCAAGAGTCTCTGAAATGCGGACATTTGTGCCCCACCCCCCCACCGCGTTAGCCCAAATGGGTGTGGTTGTCACTGTTGCTTTTAATTACGCAACATAAGTTTGGGGGGGGGGGGGGCGGGTTGGAGCCCACACAGGAGCTGATGACCACATCTTCCAATTCATGTTTCCACTACATTTGAGATCCTCCTTGTACAAGCCATTGAGCTGCTAGAAACACGGATGCCTCTAGGTGTTGACAAGTGCTCATGAACTTCAAACTTCTCACTCTAGAATGGGGTTGAAGAGGAGGTTGATAGCCATAAGAGCAGAACAGCTGGATGTGCTGTTCGGTTAGGGCCCGAATACATTTCGGTTCACTCTCTTTCTTTCCGGAGCAAGCTCATTCTTTTTCGGGGGCACAAGAGATGGGCCCAATAACTACACTTAGAAATGCAGCAGGTGAAAAGCGAGCTCCTCACCAAGCAGCCGGGCCAAATCAGCGGGAAGCAGAGTAGCAGGTGGGGTCGGTTCAGCAATCACTGAACTCGGGGTTGGAGCGAGGACGTGTGCCGAGTGCAGAGCCGGGGAAGAGCGGCCTCCAGGCCCTAAGGCTCCCAGGCCGGAGGCTCACACACAACGAAACAGATGAGACCCCACGTCCTGCCAGGCGCAAGTTTGGGGCATCCTCTCTGCTCCCAGCAGCAGCGGGCACGGGCCCCGAGCGCTCAGCTCCTTGCAGGGCGGAGGGCGGCGCGAGGGAGGGAGAGAGGGAAGGGAAAGGCGAGCGTGAGCTGCCTCGAATGCTTGGAATAATTCCGCTTCCGTTTGGAAAGCCGCAGCCTCAGTCCCGCCGCGCCCGCCGCGTCCGCCCAGCGCCAGCTCCGCGTCCCGACCGGCCCGCGGCTGCCCGCTCTGCCGCCATGGCCACCTCTCCGCAGAAGTCGCCGTCTGTCCCCAAGTCCCCCACTCCCAAGTCGCCCCCGTCCCGAAAGAAAGATGACTCCTTCTTGGGGAAACTCGGAGGGACTCTGGCCCGGAGGAAGAAAGCCAAGGAGGGTGAGTGCGGCCCGGGAAGGGCCGGGAAGCTAAGGGCCGGAGCTCCGGGGGGTTGGGCGGGAGCGCGCCGCGGGTGCCCGGCGCCGGGGAGGGGGCGCGCGCGGTGGCGCGGGCGCGCGCTGCCCGGGAACGTCTCGCGGGGTCGGTCCTCGCCGCCGCCAGGCTCGCTGTCGCCTGGGCGCTTGCCCTCCCGGGCCCCGAGGCGGTCGGGTGGGGCGGCCCGGGCCTGGGATCAGGAGGCGCCCGCGCTGGGCCAGGGGCCGAGGAGGCGGCCGAGCCCCCCTGCCCGGAGGCGGCGGCCTCCTCCAGGCCCGAAGTCCCCGCCTTCTCCGCGCCGAAGGCTGGCAGTTCCCAAGTTTCTGCTGAAACTTTTCTGGGCGCCGTCAGTCTCACCTTTAGCCTTCATCGGTCTTTGAAATCAGATCTTTTCCTAGTATGCGGTTGCAGCCTTGGCCTCCTGGAGCTCTTGTCCGTCCCCAGGGCCAAGCCGGGCTCTGTAAACGCGTAGATCAACACCAATGTTTGTTGAATGAATGAGTGGGGCGGTGGCAGTCTTCAGTGGTCCCACCTTGTGAAAAATGATAAACTCGCACCCTAGGAGAAAACCTCGATTAGACACACACACATACTGTAGCATCATGGGCTCTGACCCTTCTGTGAACTCTAGTTAAGGCCTCTTGCAAAAACCATTTCCTTTTTCCCATCAGGGTGAATTGAGGAGAACTTACTTTTTTTCCAGGACAGTTTACATGTAAAATATTTTGTCCAGTGGGCAGATTTTACATCCTGTTTTTTTTTTTTCTTTAATTGAAGTATAGTTGATTTACAATACTGTGTTATTTTCAGGTGTACAGGATAGTGATTAAGTATTTCTGCAGATTATATTCCGTTATAGGTTACTTCAAGATAGTAGGTATATTTCCCTGTGCTATACAATATATCTTTGTTGCTTGCCTATGTGTAATTGTTTGTATCTGTTAATCCCATACCTCTTATTTATCCTTCCTCCTTCCCTCTCTGGGGCTTCCCAGGTGGTTCAGTGGTAAAGAATCCGCCTTCCAATGCAGGAGATGCAGTGTAGGGAAGATCCCCTGGAGGAGGAAATGGCAACCCACTCCATTATTCTTGCTTGGGAAATCCCATGGACAAAGAAGCCCTGCTGCGCTGTAGTCCATAGCGTGGAAAGAGTCAGTCCTGACTTAGCATCTTAACCACCGCCATGCTGTTTTCTAAAGTGGCCGCCAGCAGTGTATGAGGGCTCCCTTTTCTTCACATCTATATGTAGCACCCTGATTGTTGTTTTGAGCAATAAAGTGACGGTTTGGGAAAAGGCCTAGTGATTGGTGTATAGGTAGAAGTTGCTTAGTTAAAAAAAAAATTTTTTTCAGACTCCTCAGTGGTTTGGGAATAAACTTTTTTAAGTTAGTGATGTGTGATATGTAAAATAAGTTTCATGTTCCTGACTTATCTTAAATCATGTAAACTCAGTGTTGAGAATTATCAAACATGACACAGAGAACTAGAGTTCTGATTATCTATATTGAATTGAGAAACAGCAAAACACATCCCTAAAAATGTTTCCCCCGAAGTGTGGTTACTTTGGTAAACCATTGTGGAATAGTGTGCTTTTGTTATTGTATAGTTGCTAAGTCGTGTCTGACTTTGTGACCCCATGAACTATAACCTGCCAGGCTCCTCTGTCCATGGGATCTCCTAAGCAAGAATATTGGAATGGGTTGCCATTTCCTTCTCCAAGGGATCTTCCCGACCCAGGGATCAAACCTGTGTCTTCTTCCTTGCCAGGCTGATTCTTTACTGGTGAGCCACATATATTGTGCAATACATGTGGCTTGGGGAGTGTTTTTCTAGGCTATCCCTGTAACTTTCCTATGGTGTTCTCAATGTGGGCTCTCCAGCTTGAGACTGGGCAGCTCAGAATTACTGAAGCTCATGACCTATCAGAAGTGCTTGCCCCACTTTGCCAACTCTTTAAAAAAGTTTACTTTATATTGAGCCCAAAGTTGGTTTCTCTGTATCTGCTACCGTTCTGTTCATGTAGCCAGGAGGAGTGGGATGGTGGCTCTTCACTTTCTCCAAGTGGACCTGCTTTGTGGAGTCCCTTGACCATTCCAAACATCCTCTTTTCCTGTAGCTGGTTCTTGCAGATGAACTTCATGGCTCTCTGGTTTCCTGTCTTTTCAGTTTCAGTCAGAGTCCCTACAGGAAACACAGGAACAAATTAGTTGCGATTTTAAAACTAATGTGGTAAAGAACCTTCTGTGTAGGTTCTTAGGTTCGTCTTTCAGAGTCTCCTTGCTAAAGGGTCACTTTTCACCTTCCTTCCTCCAGATCTGTCTTCAAGACTTGCTCTTTCCAAGAACACCATGCTGAATGGTATCTGCCAGCTGAAGGTGCCCTAAATTAGTCCTGCAGCAATGGCTATTCCTTTATTTTATCCACTTATTTATTATCCTTAGGGTTTTTATATTTTGTCTGATGTCCACACTGTACCGTTTTGGCTCCCGTAGGCTGTCCAGTGTAACTGGGGAAGTAGATGTTTGGTTTCTAACATGAGAGGAAGTCTCAGTGTTGCTGAGCAACCCTTCTCTCCTAATCAGCTTGCATCCTCATTTTCCAACAGACCTTTTTAAACCCTTGTCACTCAGTCTCTTCCCCAGACTTTGAGATAGAAAATTCAGTGCTAGATCTAGACACACACCCTTTGTCCACAATTTTTGTTAAGGAGATATGTTAGCATTGCTTTGCCATTTTCCCAGAGTATTACAAAAAGCTCTCTGCATTGCATGCGCCCATGTAACGTGCACCTTTCTGGTAAGACAAACAGGTACTGTGCTTACAAATTTCTCCTCTGACACCACTCTTATGAAAATAATGATAAATAATAGCTAATTCCCCTTGAGAAAAAAAATTAAGCGCCAGAACTTTTGGAATTTTCTTCACACCCACTACCCCCCATTCCCATCTATATCTAAACCTGTCCTTTCCTGTTCCCTCCTGTCTTAGTCCCTTCCAAGGAGATCCCTTCTTCCCTTGCTCAGGAGGCCCTTCATTTCCATTCTTCCCAGACTCAGTGTAGCCATACCCTTTCTCTCATATCCGCAGTCTTTTTCATGCTGCTTAATCCCCTTAACATCTGCAAGTGTGCTCGAGTCTTTGCCATTGGTAGACACTCTCCCGATGCTGGTTTCCTCTCACGCTGCTCAGCAGAGGCCTTGGAAGAGCCATCTGTACCGGCTTCCCCTTTCTTAGCTCCTAGTCACTTCCCGGTGCCCTATACTCATTCTTTCACCAATTATATATTGAGTTGCCTACCATGTGCCAGGCATTGCGCTAGGTACTGGGGTATGGCAGGGAAAGAACACACAAAAATCCCTGCCCTCACAAGCTTGCCTTCTAATAGGGAAGACAGATCACAAACAAGACAGTGAGTGGATAATTTGTGTGTTATATTATAATGGTGATTAGTGCCGCAGAGCAAAATAAAGCAGGGAAAGGGGAGATGGAGTGTTGTGGGGTGAGGGAGGGGGGTGGTTGGCAGTTTTAAGTAGGGTGGTTAGAGAAGGCCTCACCAAGAAGGGTTTACTCGGGTAAAGTCCTGAGGAAGTGAGGGAGAGCCGTATGTGTATCTTGGAGAAGAGCACTGCAGGTGAGGGAATGGCCGATGCCAAGACCCTGAGATGGCAGTGGGCCTGGTGTGTTGAGGACAATGTGGAAGGTGATGAGGTCTCAGGGGTCCTTAGAGTGAGGGAGGGGACAGGCTGTGTAGGGTCCTGGAGGCCTTTACTCAGAGTGACATGGGAAGGTCTTAGAGATTTTTATGCTGAGGAATAGCATGATCATGCTTCTGTTTTAACAAGATGGCTCTGATGGTGATAAGTGGCTAAGGGGGCAGGGTGGCAGCAGGGAGAAGGTCTATGAGGCCATTGCAGTGATCCAGGTAAGACGTGGTGGTCTGGTGCTGAGTGGTAACAGTGGAGAGGTGATCATTCAGTTTGGGATATAGTTTGAAGATATAGTGGATAGGATTTATTGAAACACTGGAAGGCAGATGAGAGAGTAGAATCAAGATGACTCCAGGGTTTGAGTTTGAACAACTGGAAAGGTGGAACTGACTTAGCTGAGTTGGAGAGTTCTACAGGAAGAGCTGGTTTGGAAAGAAAGGGCAGGGCTCTGTGTTGGCTCCATTTAATTCGAGATGCCTCTTGGATTTCCCAGAGGCCATATTGAGTTCACAACTGGTTTTAGGAATCTAGTCAGGAGAGGGATCTGGGCTGGAGACACTCTGTGTAGGTGTATTTAAAGCCAGGAGACTGAATGGGATCATCAAAGGAGCATGGGACATACAAGAGGTCTAAGGACTCTCCAACATGTAGAAGGTGGGGAATGCAGAGGAACCAGCGAGAGAGGCTGGAAAGGAGTGGCCAGGATGATAGGAGGGAAACTGGGAAGGTATGGACTCCTAGAAGTTGATTGGAGAATTTATTTCCATGGTTTACACTTCACTGAATTGATGCTTTCAAACTGTGGTGTTGGAGAAGACTCTTGCCTTGGATTGCAAGGAGATCAAACCAGTCAATCCTAAAGGAAATCAGTCCTGAATATTCACTGGAAGGACTGATGCTGAAGCTGAAACTCCAATACTTTGGCCACCTGATGCAAAGAACTGACTCATTGGAAGAGACCCTGATGCTGGGAAATGTTGAGGGCGGGAGGAGAGGGAGATGACAGAGGATGAGATTGTTGGATGGCATCACCGACTTGATGGACATGCGTTTGAGCCAGCTCCAGGAGTTGGTGATGGACAGGGAACCTGCTGTGCTGCTGTCCACTAGGCTGCAAACAGTCAGACACGACTGAGCGACTGAATTGAACACTTCACTGACTAATGTCTCCAGAATCCACTGCCTCCTTGTCAATCCTCATTCTACTTGGGCTCTTGGTGGCATTTGTATTATTCAACTTTTTCTCTCCCTTAAAATTCTCTTTTCCCTTGATCTTATCCCCAATGAATTGTTCCCTGTGCCTTTATTTTGTGTTATTTTTTGGACTCCTTTTCAGGCTTTTAGTATTTGTTTCCCTCTCAGTAGCATTTCCCAGGGGACCTGCTTTGCCCTTTCTTTCTGTTTTCCCCTCCATGGATTCTCTTACCCAATCCCATGGTTTTGGCAACTACCTGCCCATTGGTGGTTCCCCAATCCACATCTCCAGATCTTTCATCCGTATCTAGATTCATCTTTCCCCTGTCTCCTGGGTGTGTCAGGGATGCTCAGACTCCGCATGCCCGTGATGGAATTATTGTGTGTCCCACTGGCCCAGATCTGCTGCTGCTTTTTCACCATTCTACCAGCTGAGGTGGAAATGTTGCAGTCGTCCTGTTTCAGAGGTCAGCGTCTTTTTTTTTTTAAGAAGCAGATGGTAAATATTTTTGACGTTGCTGGCCCTCTGGCCTCTATTCAGCTCTGCCTTTGAAACCACAGATGATAAGTAAATGAACAAGTGTGGTGTGTTTCAATAAAAATATAGTTATGGACATTGAAGTTTCACATAATTTCATAATATTCATATTTTTCATAATTCATAATTTCATAGATTATGAATTTCACATAATTTTCTATGTCACAAAGTATTCTTCTTTTGTCCTTTTTCAGTCACTTATAAAACGTGAGAATCGTTTGTCGTACTGGGGCTGTGCAGAATCAGATGGAGACTGGCTATGGCCATGGCAGTAGTTCGCCTGCCTCTGCTCTGTTTCATCCCCACACCCAATCATCTCTCATGTAATCCTGCCGATTCTGCCAGCTAAATATTTCTGTTTTAATTCAGACCTCATTGTCTTCTTCGGGATTGCATATTTTGTTAAACTTGAGCATCTTTAGTCTCCACCTAAAGTATTGCTGTAGCCAGCCCACTAGTCTCCCTGTCTCTGGTCCTTTTTTGTTCAATCCACGCATCATCCTTTTGCTGATATGTTGTTTTATTTTTAAGCACAGAGATGAAATCTCCCCAACCAAGTCCTTAGCATGGCATTCAGTCCTTCACAGTGCTCTGTGGTCTACCCTCTTTGTCTTAGTCTTCTTCATTTCCTTTTCAGGAAGGCTCCGGTTTAGCCATATGAAACTGCTCTTCATCCCCCAAACATGTCATGTTCTTCCATGTGTTTGCACCTTTATACATGCTGTTCCATGTTTCTGGAATGACCTTCTTCCCTTCTCTATGCAACAAACTCCTATTCAATCATTGAGACCCAACTCAGATATCCCATCCTGCTTGAGGCCTGCTCTAGATCCGATAGGAAGAGTGAGATACTTCCTTCTCTGTGATTCCATACTACCTTGCCTGTGTAGGGTGGCACGCTGCATTGCCACCTTTGTGGCTGTGCATGTCACACTATGATGAGAGTGCTCCTGGGCCTGTCCTGCCTGCTATAGCATTTAACACATAATGATATTGCAATTTCTATGGAATGAATTTCCACCTATTTTTCTTGGTGAAAACAGCCCACCACTAACTGGCTGTGTAATCTTAGACAAGTCTCTTCCCCTTTGCTCATTTCTAACGTGAGTGATTAGGCTAAGTAACCTTTTGGGCCCCTTGCAGGTCTGGTATTCGATGACTTCTGAGCTCTCGTTTCACCAGGCTTCTCTCAAATTCAGTTTTATTGTCTATGTCGGGTGGTCTGGGAGTGACATCATCACAAAGACCTCTTTCTTTCCTCCACTAATGAAGGCACCTCTGTGTCGGGAGGAGGAGATGGAAACTAGGATAAGTGGGCCGCAGCCCAAGGACACCTCCATATTAGGAATCTGTCTCCTTGTCTCAGGGAATATCTCCATTTGGTCAACAAGCACAGTTCATAATTATGTTTTAGCCATTAGTACAGGAGGAGAGATGAAATCCTGTAAACATTTGTAAGTGTCTAAAATCTCCACTCACTGTCATGGAAAAAAGAACACAGTTGGGGAAAGTTATGACAATTTTAATAATAAAAGACTTCAAAAATATGTTACAAAATAAAAGTAAAATCCTTTAAAAATGTAAACGCTCTGTTACATGTTCAGTATGTTCTGTAGCTTTGCAGTCAGTGGGAAGCCCGGATGAGGGCTTTTCCCTGAGGACCAGGGCCTCCGGGACAGGGTGGCCCCGTTCTTCCTTTTCTGTCTTCTCTGCAGACTCCAGAGGGCAGGCGTTGTTTATGCTGCTCATATTGTACCCGTGTGCCCGGCACAGCATTGGCACTTAACAGGTGCTCTGTAAAACAGTACTAACTACCTGAACTGTCAGTGGGTATAAGATGCCCAGGTTACTTTGAACTCTGCTCTAAGCTTTGATGACTCTTCTGGTGCTCTGATTCCACCCAGGCCTTTACTTCTTGCCCTGTGTGGGGGCTGGGCAGGGGCAGAGGGCAGGGGGAAGGAGCTTAGAAAACAGCCTCCTCCCTCCCCTCAGGAATCTCTTTACCCTTTTGTGGGAAGACGTCACTTAGCTCTGTTATTTCACAAACACACAAAGGCCCCTGAGACTGGAGGAGTGGGTCCTAGAACCAGTGGGCATGGATTGGTCAGTGGCAGCAGGGAGCCTGAGAGGAGGCCCACTGGTCAAGGGTGGTGACAGGCCAGTGTTCTTTGTTTTCATACAGAAAAGCTTGCTTTGTGGAAATGACATTTCACATGTCCATGTTAAAGTGCTTAAAGGAAGAAAGACCAGAGGAGAAATAGCCTATTTGCAAAGTTTGGGGAAGATGAGAGCAATGTTCAGATGGAAGCTCTTGCAAGAGAGATTCCGAATCCCTTTCATTCCCCCAAGTCAGCCCCTTCCCCTCACCCTGTTTATCCCTTCTAGCTTCATTTACACACTAAGTGAGAACTCAGGAAATCTGAAAATCAGCCAGGGGCCTGCCTCTATCACTGCAAGGGAGCTCCAGCACAACAACTCCCCCGACTCCAGCCCACTGGGAGAAGGAAACTCCTTGAGCCTAGCCTCATTCCTGATCACAGTCACTGCCAGTTCAGGCCTGGGACAGCTGTCTGCGTGGTGTGTGAAATCTGGCTCTATTAGCATTTCTAAGTGATCATTCTGTTTTCTCTGAACAAACCCGCCTGCCGCAGCCTTAGAGAAACCCACTTGTGACTAGTGTCGTGGCTTTCCTTCAAACCAGCCTTAGGGAAATGGCTAGGCCATGGATGGAAGAACCAGTGAACTTAATCAGTTTAAACTGATATTAAACAGATATTAAACTGAAATATCCTTAACTACTGCACACTCTCTTGGGGGAAGGGAAACGAAACCAAATTACTTAGCTCCTGACTTTTTAAATAAAAGTTATTTTTTTATTCTCCATTATAAAATTAACCTGTGCTTATGGGATTTATGGGAAAATAGAGAAAACAATCATGCAATGTTCTAATTCTCAAAAGCAATCATTATTAGGATTTTGGTTTATTTTTTCCTTTATAAATTTTTTCTTTTTTATAATTGTAACTGTGCCATTTCTGTTTAGTCACTCAGTCGTGTTTGACTCTTTTGTGACCCCATGAAAGCCCATACCATCTTTATTATATAGATTAAAATTCTGTTTTATTATAAATATTTTTCATCTTATTAGATTTTATTGAACACGCTTTTTATTGGTGCACAATACTGCATTCATAATAGTGAATGTCCTATTGCTTAATCATTTCTTTTGGTGCTCTTTTTTATTTTTCTAGAAATAATGTATAAATTTTTTTTTTTAATATTCGGAATAATTTTTTTGCCTGGAGCCCCAGAAGTACAATTACAGGGTCAAAAGGTAACAGTTGACTTGCCTACCATCGAGAGTTTATCATTGGTAACCAGGTGACATGGACTGCTTTTGGATCTGGTGGTCTTCCTAGTAGTTTGCTTGCAAGTGAAACCAACATTGTTAGGCTGAAATATTCTGGTCCTGGGAGGACCAATCACCATTGAGGTGGGGTGGGGTGGGAGAGTAATGGGTCAGGAGAGCGCAGACTTCCAGCCTGGCCACTGACATGTACAAAGCAAGCTCTACTAGAGGCAGGTCTTGGTTTCAGAGCATTCCCGTATGGCAGTTCATGCTTTTATGGCCTGGCCCTCAGCCCCAGTGCTCGTCTTTCTAACACAACCCATGGTGGGGCTGCCTTGGGAATAGTCATCCTGGAAGTCAGGGTTGTCACTTGCTGCCCCACTCTGAGTTCTCCCCAGGCTGGTGTGAGACCCGCTGGAGGTTTGCTTAAGAAGTCCCTCCTTCCCTTGATCACTTCCTCTTACCTCCTAATCTCTGAATTCTTGGGCTTGCCCCCCAATTTGGTGACCACAGACAAATGGGAGGAAATCAAGACAGTGGGCTGAATGCTACAGCAGACAGATTAGAGTTGGGGTTGAAGGACCCCTCAGGAGATACAGTGCTTCAAGACGCCAAAGGAAGAAACCCATAGGCTGAAAAGAAGGGATGGGATTTGGGGGCCGTCTGAGTTTCGGTTGGATTTTGACAGAAGGGGCTGGGCTGTTGCCTTGGGGGTTGTTTCCTCAACCTGCACAGAAGGCAGTAGTCAGGTGTCCCATTTCATCTCCTAAGAATGGATCGGAGCCAGTTGGAGCACATAATTATCACACCTACCACCCCTAGCGGGTATTTCTGGGAGTCACCTGTGGAGGCAGGCACCCTCCCTCAGTAGTGATGTGTTGTGGGCATTTATTTCATCACTGAGTCATATCCTATTCTCTTCACTCATCCTCTTATCACTTTTAAAATCCAGAGGCAACTCCCCTCTTTATGCTGTGAAGTACAACCTGACACCAAGGAGCCAGGGATGACGTAGCAGATCTCCTGGGGACGAGGATGCTGGATGATAAATGGGCAAGGCTGACAGCCTCTATCTGCTCCCTCAGTGCCATAAACTCAGGTTGCAGGGCTCCTGATGACCCTAGGGGGTTTCATGGAGCAGGCCCTGCACTTGTGTTTTTCCAGGAAACATTTACCGGTAGAATAGTTAATCTGCCAATCGCAGTGTTACATTGACTTTTCATTCAAAACCATTATTCCTAAAGCAGTTTTTGTGTTGGCCAACGTGACTTTGGCTACAGGGCGTGCTGGGAGGGAAATGCTTTCTGTGGGGAGGGGAAGTGAGAGAGGAGTTCAGGAAGAGGGTCTGCAAGCCCAGTCACCCAGTTTCAGGAGCAAGGGCACTCCTGGTCTGTTGTGGTGGGCACCGAGGTGGCAGGATACAGAGATTCTTAGCATCCATGGGGTGTCTGAGTCCTGAATAAGGGAGGCTCATCCAGACCAGGTCTGCGATTCAGGGTCTTGGCAATGGAAGCTGGAGGAACTTGTGTGTGTTAGTCGCTCAGTCGTGTCTGACTCTTTGTGACCCCATGGACTGTAGCTCACTAGGTGCCTCTGTCCATTGAATTCTCCAGGCAAGAATACTGGAGTGGGTTGCCATGCCCTCCTCCAGGAGGAGCTTAAGCAGGCTAGTCAGGACCCTGGCTGAAGAGGTGAAGAGCAGAGACAGTCTAATGCTTGGTGTGGACTCAGGGTTCACCACTTCCCCCAGAGTAGAGGTAGGCGGGGGAGGCTGCCAAGGCTCACAGGACGCCTGGGTTTTGCCTCACTTAACCTCCCCTAGACTCCAGGCTTGGAAATACACTTTTCTCTCAGGGTCGGGGAGGGGGTTTCTGACTTACCATAAGGCCGAGCTATCCTGGGCTCCCAGCCCTGGTGGGTAGAGCTGCAGATGACAGCTAGTTAATGATGACAGTTGGGAGAAACAGGGGCAGTCGGAACTGACAGTTTTGATGCTGTTTGCAAAAGGCAGAAGAAGGGTAACACAATTCCATCTTAAACAACTCAGGATACAGGCAAGTCCTGAAGTAGCCCTGTGCAAGGAGGAGCAGCTGCCTCTTGGCTGAGGGTGGCGAGGCTCAGCAGCCCCTCCAGTTGCATGTCCCAGCGCCTGGAGAACAGCACGATCCCTTCGCCTGATTTTCCTCCACGCCTGTCATTATGGTAAATTACAAGGCTCCCATTATGGTCGGGAGAGGCAGGTTGATTTGTTCCTTCTGATTGTTACTGTGCTGAACTTGGCTGGGGTGAGGGGCACCCAGATTTCACACCTTGTAATGGCCCTGCCAGGGGTGGATGTTAGCACAATTGGGACCCGACACTTCAATAAATCTGAGACATTCTGCCGCGGAGATCAAAGTTCAGAATTGCTTAAATTGGTGTTGGAGCAGGTGGGAAACAGGAGTCCAGGGCCATGAATTAGACAGATAGCAATTGTCGTTCAGTTTGTGAGGCTTGAACGTCCGCTTTTCAAATGATACGACATCAATTTAAGTAATTTGGGCTCCCAGCTACCTAGCCCTTTCAGTATTTCTGGTTCTTGGAAGTGTGATTCATGGTCTCGCTTATGTTCTTAAATGGAAAAAAACCCGAAAACCAAACAAATAAAACCTCAAACACACCTTGCTTGTATCACTAGGGTTGGACAGTTGTGTTGGATTATCAGTTTTCATGGGAGTGTGGATGACAATTGCATCTCCTACCTGGATGTGCTGGTAACTTCCCAAGCTACCGTGACCTCTCACCTGAGCTTCGGACTCATTAACATGTGCGGGTTATGGCATTGTAAATTGTGCACAGAGATGCACCTGGATTTTAACACAGGGCACATAATTCTCAAAGGCTTCTGATGAGGTGAGAAAGTGCTCTGGTTTCTGATGACAGCTCGAGTCCAGAGGAGAGGTGGTCTGGTTTATGTGAAAGAGTAGGCACTTCAAAAAAATATTGCAGCTTTATTGAGATACAATTAACTCATTTAAGTGGTATAACTCAGTAGTTTTTAGTATATTCAAACTTATACAACTGTTGATACAAACAATTTTAGAACATTCAGTTCAGTTTAGAACATTCTCACCACCCCCAAAAGATAACCTGTATCTGTTAGCAATCTCTCCCCATCTCATCCCCATTCTCCTCCTCCCAGGTAACCATCAATGAAGTGCTCCCAGGGCACTTCATATAAATGGAGTTCTGTGATATGTGGTCTTTTGTGACTGACTTTTTTTCACTTATTTTCAAAGTCCATCCATGTTTCAGCTTGTATCAGCACTTCATTCCTTTTTATGACTAAACAATCTTCTACTACATAGATATACTACATTTTGTTTATCCATTCATCAGTTGATAGACATTTGCATGGTTTGTAGTTTTTTGGCTATTATGAATAATGTAGCTGTCAATTTTCAGATTAAGTTTTTGTGTGGGCATGTTTTCATTTCTCTTGGGTATAAATCTAGGAGTGCCATTGCTGGCATTTATGCTGACTCTATGCTTAGCATTTTGAAGAACTGCCAGGTTGCACTGCTTTACCTGTTCACCAGCAGTGTATGAGGGATCTAATGCCCCCACATCCTCGCCAGCCCTGGTTGTTACCTGTGTTTTTGACTGTAGCCCTTCCAGTGAAGTGGGTCTCATTGTGGTTTTTATTTGCATCTCCCTAACGGCTAATGACGTTGAGCCTCTTTCCATGTGCTTTTTGGCCATTTGTCGGTCTTCTTGGGCACTTAGGCTTTTAAAATTCCATGGAGTTCAATGCACATCTCCTTTGTCCTGAGCAGGATGGGAGTTCTGCCTGCTCATGCAGAAAGGGGAAGCCTGGCGAAGTCTCATCCTCCCGTTTTTCAGATACTGGCTGGGAGCCCAGGGGACATGCTGCGTCTTGTTAGGTGCATCTTCATCTTGCAGAACGACTGTATTCCTGAACTCTTTCCTGTGAAGCAAATTGTCATCATCCTGTTACACCACTGATTTGCATTATTAAATGAGAAATTGTTTGGCTGGAATACAATTTTAGCCCCAAATTGTTAAAAAATATGCCAGAAAACCAGCAAAGATTTAGAACATGTCCATTTAAGTGAAATGTGGAAATTCTTGGTATTACACCATTACACCATGGACTTCCCTGGTGGCTCAGACGGTAAAGCGTCTGTCTACAATGCAGGAGACCCAGGTTTGATCCCTGGGTTGGGGAGATCCCTTGGAGAAGGAAATGGCAAACCACTCCAGTACTATTGCCTGGAAAACCCCATGGACAGAGGAGCCTGGTAGGCTACAGTCCATAGGGTCGCAAAGAGTCGGACACGGCTGAGCCACTTCACGTTCACGTTCACACCATTACTTTTCAAATAATAATATTAACATAACAATGACAATAATTACATAAGAGCTTTGTGCTGTTATGGGCCAGAGAACGCAGTAGATGCTTTACGTATATTAACTTATTTGATCTTCCTAACAACGCTATGAAATAGGTATTATTAGCATCTTTGCCCATTTACAGATGTGGAAAGTAAGGGACAGATAGGCCAGGCAACTTGCTCATGGTCAAGACTAGTGTACTACTTAAGGTAACACTAGCAGCGGTAACAGATAAGCCCCCATTTCTCAGAAGCTTAACATCATAAAAACGTATTTCTTGTTTATAGCAGAACCCAGTGGCAGCGTTCTTGATTGAATCGCCCTCCACACGGTCATTCAGTGATCCCAGACCCCTTACCCCTTATGGCTGTGCCTCCTCCAGGTTCTTTGAATCCTCATCAATCACCCAGTTGGTGAGAGAGAGAGAACAGGACTGCAGTGGGAGGTTTTTATGGGTCAGACACCTACAAGATCACTTCTGTCCACTTACCACTGGCCAGAACTCAGTTATGGGGCCATACCTCCATGTGAGAGAGGCCATGAAACAGAGTTGAGTTGTCTGCCCGGAGGGAAAGGAAATGAGCTTTGGCAAGTGTATCCGTCATTATGCCTTTGCTAGCAAGTGAAAGACATGAGATTTGAACCCTGGCAGTTTGGGACCAAAGACTGACTCTACACCAGCACGTTCTACCTCCTCACCACGAGCAGTGGCTCAAAGCCTGAGAAAAATGTGGTGGACTGCACCAGTTTTTTTCTCAGTTTTCTTCCCACCTATAACTGTATGTGGCTGCCTGGTTGCCATGCTTAGGAATTCTGTCAAAGTTGCTATCTTCAGAAAACAATAACCATGAGAACAGATATTGAGTGTTCGCTCTGTTCCAGACATGGCTCTATGCATTTTACATGCTCTGCTTTATTTAATCGTCATGATTACCCAGGAGATAGGGAATTATTATTGGTCCCATTTTCCAGGCAAGGAAGCTGGTTATGTGTCCAAGGCCACATAAGTAAGCAGTGTCTCTGGGCTCTGAAAGGCCCTTACACAAAACCCCACAGTACAAGGTGGGGGCTGAAGGGAAGAGAAGATGAGAAAGCCAGACACACTGCAGGTCCCATTCAAAACCCAGCTAGAACCTTGTTTGGATCTTGCTTCAAACAAAGCAGCTCTCTCAGTCATTTATGAGACAGTGGGGAAAGTGTAAACACCGGGGAATGTGAGGACACTAAAGAATCATTGTTAATTTGTAGGACGGCTATATTAACAAAGAAAAAAACTCTTTCCTTATATTTTCAAAATACATCCTGAATGTTTATGGACAACATGATCAAATGTCTAGGATTTGCTTCAAATCATACAGTGCTGGTGGAGGAGAAGTGACCATGAGTTGCCAATTGTAGGATGGTGATGAGTCCATGGAGGATTATGGTACTAGTCTCTCACTTTGGAGTCTATTTGAAATTTTCCATAATAATTATAATAAAAAAGGAGACTTTGAATCAAACTTTGATGAACGGACTTTCTGCAGCCCCCTGGATGGTAAATGAAGTGCTGAGGGTGGGCTCAGAGCACTAAACGAGTTTGCTGAAGACCAGCTGAGCGGCCTGGGATGTTTTATGGATCAGGCCTTCCAGGGCCCTGGGAGCCATTGGCTGGTGTTTGAATCGTGATTTGAGATACACTTGGAGGCAGGGTTTAGTGCCTGGAGAATGGAGCTTCCGAAAATGAGCCGCAGGGCCTCCAAAAGGCAGAAGCACAGGCTTTCTGGGTGAGGAGAGACCAGGTTAAAGTTAGGCTCTGCCCTGGCCAAATGGCCTCAGATACACAGGCTTCTTGTGCAGCCCGTGATAAATATCTTGCTGAAAGGTACAGCTCGGCCCCAGGCTCCAGCTGCACTTTAATTAAACGGTGAAAATCCATCAAAGACGCGGCCTCCTCAGCCAGCTTGTTCTCCGGAGTCCCAGGTGAAGCCACCCCTTGGCTGGCCGTGGTCCAGCAGGAAGGTGGGCTGCTGGCTTTCCCAAGCCCCTGCCTAAAATCAACATCTACCGCTTAGCAACCTGGCTTCTAACTTGATGCAAATTAAGCCTGGCATTTGGAGATGGTATTAAATGTCCTAAATCAATATTCTAGAGGCAGGATCAGAACAATTAAAACCCTGATTTTCTCCTCAGATCATTGGTGTATATATGAATAAGTTTTTCAGCTCACTTAAAAAACTTAGCAGGTTGAAAGAGATAAGGGTCAGCTTGGCGGTGCTCTGAGCATAGCTTATTCCATCCTCAACATCTTTTCCTATTTTTCCACGTATCCAAGGTATGTCCAGCACAGAGGGGCTTTCATGTGTGATGTTGCATTTAATCCTTGCAATAACCCTAGGAGATCCTGTCATGTACATTTTACAGGTGGAGAAACTGAGGCTCAGAGAGGTAGAGTGACTTGTCCAAGGTCTCTCAGCTGCTAGGTGGTAGAGCAGGGAGCATAATTTGTTTCTTCATACTCAAATCCAGCGCATCACTCACTCTAAAACAACTGGCTTTTTCCGAATAGCTTCCGTGGCTCAGATGGTAAAGAATCCCCCTGCAGTGTGGGAAACCCAGATTTGATCCCTGGGTTAGGAAGATCCCCTGGAGAAGGGAATGGCTACCCACTCCAGTATTCTTGTCAGAGAATTCCAGTCCATGTAATTACATGGACTGGATTACAGTCATGGGGTTACAAAAAGTCAGACACAAGAGCAACTTTCACTTTTCTGGAGTTTTTCTTTTGCCAATAATAATAATTAACAGTGATAAATAAAACAGTATTAATAGTAAGTGGCTAATAATTTACAGTTTCTCTGGCCTTAAAGGTGGTGGCAGCTTTTCTAGTTTGTCCATTTCTTTGTTCAACAAACAAAGGCAACCCAGTCGAGAGGTTTCTGGCTCTAGAGCCTATCAGACTCCCTGGTCCTACTACACACTGGGTGTGTGACCAGGGACAGTCTCTCTGAGCCCCAGTTTCCTCATCTGTGAAGTGGGATGTTACTAGTACCCACTTCACAGAGGTGTCATGAGGGTTAAATGAACTGGTACTTGCAAAGTGTTTAAAGCTGGGCCTGACCCTCAGGGGCCATTCCATATATATGAGTCCCTGGCAGACACTGTCAAGGCCATAGGGATAGCTGTGTCTTGTCTCCCATGGAACTTACCTCGTATGTATGGCCAGATGATATTATTGCTTCTTTTTTATTAAACTAAAGATATTTATGATAGAAAAATTCAAAGAGGCAAGAAATATGAACTGGAAAGTAAGGAAGTGCCCATTTCTTTTTCAGTTCTCAGGCTTTCAAGATAATAGTGTATCTAATGACGATAGTGTGGTGTCAGGTATTCTCTTATAAAGCATAAGTTTATACTCTCTCTGGAATAGCACTGTAAAGAGCATTCAGATGCTGCTGCTCCTGCTAAGTCGTTTCAGTCGTGGCCGACTCTGCGACTCCATAGACGGCAGCCCACCAGGCTCCCCGTCCCTGGGATTCTCCAGGCAAGAACACCGGAGTGGGTTGCCATTTCCTTCTCCAATGCAAGAAAGTGAAAAGTGAAAGTGAAGTCACTCAGTCATGTCCGACTCTTAGAGACCCCATGGACTGCAGCCTACCAGGCTCCTCCGTCCATGGGGTTTTCCAGGCAAGAGTACTGGAGTGGGGTGCCATTGCCTTCTCCAAAAGAGTATTCAGCAGTTTATACTTTTCACATACTCATTTATCTTGAGTATCTTTCACATATGGATTTATTATTCTTTTAATAAACATTTTTATGCACTGTCTGGATGTGCCACTGTTAACATTTAAGGAGTTCCCTATCAACGGACATTTAATTTTTTTGTAGTATTTTGCTACTCCAAATGCTGCATTATATAGTCTTGCAAATGAAAACATTCTGTATCTGTTTATTTGTAGAGTAAATTCTTAGAGGTGAAATTGCTGAGTCAAAAATTTGTTCTGTTTGAATTTTGTTGGTTATTACCAAATTGCTCACTAAAAAGGAAATACTTGGGGATTAAAAACAAAAGTTGTCCTGAACTGTAGTTTTATTGGAAATGCTTTTCCTTGGCCATACAATTTTAGTTCTCAGACTTCTGGTATAGATAGAATGTTCTGGATTTCAAGGCAAAATTCTGTATGTTTTTAACTGTGTACTCCCAGGCCCCCTATCCCTGTTCTCTGAAGGAAGGGTTTTTATTTTCTCCCTTCAACTTTCAGGATAAATACGTAGAGATTTCATATTCTTCTGGAATGGATGCTCTATACTGCAGAGGGCCCAGATTTCCCATTGGTGGGGAAAATTACAGAAGAACATCCCCCGGTGGATGGCTGGGGCCAGGGTCTTGCTGAGCATCCCACAAGCCTCCTTGAACCCCTCCAGACCCGGAAACAGCTGGGTCCTGCCAGTGTCCACCCTTCTGCTTCCAGCCCCTACTGCAGGGAGAGATGGGACTAGCTAACAGATTGATTTCCTTTTAGGGATGACTGCTCCACCAACCCCCAGCCAACCAGGAGCAGAAAGCCCAGTGACGAAGGTAATAAATTATATCCAAGACCACAGCGAGGAGGGGTAGTGAAATGACTCACGAGTCTCTGCATCCTCCTATCACATTCCAACAGCTGCCTTCCTCGGGGCTTAGGTCACTCCCTAAGAGCAATACCCAGACCGGGCTGCAGAGCACGGCCACTGGTGGCCGGCCTGGCTGAGGCGGACCCAGTGAGGGGGCTTGCAAATGAGTCCTGGATTTTTCTTGTGGCCTGGTCTTTGGATAGGCTGGTGACCCTGGCTCCTCCTGGGAACAAGACACAGTGTATTTCTGCTCTCAAAGGGCTCACAGTCTAACCTCTAGGGACCCCTGTCCTCCTGTGCCCAGCTCAGTGCCCTAGAGGGAGATACACCTATGAGCTTGGTGACCCTGGGCAAGTCACTTCATTTCTCTGAACCTCAGTTGTCCCCTCTGCAGAAAGCATGGGATGAACTTAGTACAAGTCTCTAACGAATAAGCTGATTCATGTCCAAAACTTACCTTGGGACCTGGCACACAAGCACTTAATATTAATTGTTGTTATTACTACTATTTCTACTGTTCCTTTTGACCCATTTTGCAAATAAAACATTGGGAAATGTGAATTGGCTGTAGCTCTCATCCCTGCCTATGATTTGTAATAATAAGAGTGAACATTTATATAGAGCTTATTATGTTCCAGGGTCTTATGTGTGTTGACTCATTTAGTTCTGCCAAACCCTATGAGTCACCACGCTGCTGCTGCTGCTGCTAAGTTGCTTCAGTTGTGTCTGACTCTGGGCAACCCCATAGATGGCACCATGAGATATGTTCTATTATTATCCCCATTTCAGTTCAGTTCAGTCACTCGGTCGTGTCCGACTCTTTGCGACCCCATGAATCGCAGCATACCAGGCCTCCCTGTCCATCACCAACTCCTGGAGTTCATCCAGACTCACATCCATCAAGTCAGTGATGCCATCCAGCCATCTCATCCTCTGTCGTCCCCTTCTCCTCCTGCCCCCAATCCCTCCCAGTATCAGAGTCTTTTCCAGTGAGTCAACTCTTCCCATGAGGTGGCCAAAGTACTGGAGTTTCAGCTTTAGCATCAGTCCTTCCAAAGAAATCCCAGGGTTGATCTCCTTCAGAATGGACTGGTTGGATCTCCTTGCAGTCCAAGGGACTCTCAAGAGTCTTCTCCAACACCACAGTTCAAAAGCATCAATTCTTGGGTGCTAAGCCTTCTTCTCAGTCCAACTCTCACATCCATACATGACCACAGGAAAAACCATAGCCTTGACTAGACAGACCTTTGTTGGCACAGTAATGTCTCTGCTTTTGAATATGCTATCCAGGTTGGTCATAACTTTCCTTCCAAGGAGGAAGCGTCTTTTAATTTCATGGCTGCCATCACCATCTGCAGTGATTTTGGAGCCCAGAAAAATAAAGTCTGACACTGTTTCCACTGTTTCTCCATCTATTTCCCATGAAGTGATGAGACCAGATGCCATGATCTTCATTTTCTGAATGTTGAGCTTTAAGCCAACTTTTTCACTCTCCACTTTCACTTTCATCAAGAGGCTTTTTAGTTCCTCTTCACTTTCTGCCATAAGGGTGGTGTCATCTGCATATCTGAGGTTATTGATATTTCTCCCGGCAATCTTCATCCCAGCTTGTGTTTCTTCCAGTCCAGCGTTTCTCATGATGTACTCTGCATAGAAATTAAATAAACAGGGTGACCATATACAGCCTTGACGTACTCCTTTCCCTATTTGGAACCAGTCTGTTGTTCCATGACCAGTTCTAACTGTTGCTTCCTGACCTGCATACAGATTTCTCAAGAGGCAGGTCAGGTGGTCTGGTATTCCCATCTCTTTCAGAATTTTCCACAGTTTATTGTGATCCACACAGTCAAAGGCTTTGGCATAGTCAATAAAGCAGAAATAGATGTTTTTCTGGAACTCTTGCTTTTTCCATGATCTAGCAGACGTTGGCAATTTGATCTCTGGTTCCTCTACCTTTGCTAAAACCAGCTTGAACATCAGGAAGTTCATGGTTCACGTATTGCTGAAGCCCGGGTTGGAGAATTTTGAGCATGACTTTACTAGCGTGTGAGATGAGTGCAATTGTGTGGTAGTTTGAGCATTCTTTGGCATTGCCTTTCTTTGGGATTGGAATGAAAACTGACCTTTTCCAGTGCTGTGGCCACTGCTGAGTTTTCCAAATGTGCTGGCATATTGAGTGCAGCACTTTCACAGCATCATCTTTCAGGATTTGAAATAGCTCAACTGGAATTCCATCACCTCCACTAGCTTTGTTTGTAGTGATGCTTTCTAAGGCCCACTTGACTTCACATTCCAGGATGTCTGGCTGTAGGTGAGTGATCACACCATCGTGATTATCTGGGTCGTGAAGATCTTTTTTGTACAGTTCACCGAGGCATAGAGAGGTTGAGCTACTAGCCCATGGCTGGTAAATAATGGAGTGGTGGATCCAGTGTTCAAACCCAGACTGTCAGCTCTGAAATATTATCTTCCTAACCACTGTCTTCCTGCCTGCCATTCTATGTTTATGTATTTCTATAGGAAAGTTTTCCAAAGTTAAAACAGTTAAATGACATTTATTTTCCTCTTTTTACTTGCATTAAAAAAAAATAAAACCTGTTTTTTTCTTATAATAGCAATATAACATAACAATCTTGAGAAATATAGAAGAGGAAGATTAAATTATCTACAGTACTATCACGTAGACCAGTGGTCCACATGAAGGGCCAGTTCTTTCGTATTTCCAGTCCACTGTGGACTGTGATGTACCCCCGGTGTGTGACTACTGTACAGCTTGTGTAACCTGGAACTTCCATCCCAGTTTGAGAGCATTCATGCTGGTCTGCACCCTGTTCAACTCACAGTTCCATGAGACATGTGCTTGGATGTCGCAGCAATACCAAATTGCTAAGAGTTTCCAAATGCACACTCTACACTTATTTTCCGGATAGGGTAACATACAGTTCACAGACTGCTGCTGTCAATTGCATTGACTTAGACACTGTTTCCATTTTAGCATGTTTATTTCCAGAATTTTTTTAAAAAATTTATTTTTAGTTTCTTCACATTTCTTTTTCTCACTGTATTTCCTGTTATGATGTTCACTATAAATAATTCTTGTATATAAGAATTTAGTCTTTAATGACTATGATATTATAATATTCCATCTGAATAATGTACTGTAGATTACCAGCCTAGTCCTTCTGCCATGCAGTTAAGTATATTTCCATTTATTTGCCATGATAAAAGTATGATGTTGAACAGGTTTAGTCTAATTGCTTTTCCATATTTAATATTTCCATAGGGTAGATTTCCTAGAATGGAATTACTGGATCAAACAATATGAAACCTTTTCAATTTCTTGATAGTTATTACCAAAAGGGGATATGCCAATATATGCTCCCAGCAGTAGTCTATGAAAGTGTCTGCTTAACGACATCCTTTTCTGCATTCGTAATTATGATTTAATTAATGAGAACAACCTTAATTGTTTTTAATTTCTCTGATTACTGGTGAGGTTGGACATTTTCCATGCATGTAACCATTTATATTTCCTCTTTTGCTTTATACTTGACTGGGCACTAGAATAAAATGTTATTACTTTGAACAGATTTCAAACTATTTTAAATTGGAGGCCAAGTCAATCCATACAGAAAGTCTGTACTTCCTGATGTATGGTATCTCCTTTTTCTGGGTCTCTTTTCTCTGCTGCCAGAATTAGGGGATGCCTTTATACGGTCTCGATGGTCCTGTCTTTAGAATAAGCCGTCTGAATTCATACTGAATAGTATATGGGACTGTGGTGTTTCTTTGTTTGATTTGGCCATGCAATGCAGTTTATGGGATCTTAGTTTCTTTACCAGGGATAGAATGTGGGCCTTCTGCAGTGAAAGCTCAGAGTCCTAACCACTAGCCTGCCAGGCAGTTCCCTATATGGGACTGTTGTCTGAATGAATGTGTTCCCCCAAATTTATATGTTGAAATCCTAACCCCCAAGTGGCGACATTAGAGTGTAGGGTCTTTGTGAGGTGACAGAGAGAGGTTAGTGCCTTTATCACAGGGGCTCCAGAGCGAGCCCTTGCCTGCTTCCACCACGTGAGGACCCAGTGCGAATGCATCAGCTGCACACAACCATGCCAGTGCCTTGATCTTAGACGCTGACCCTTAGGACTGTGAGAAATAAAGTTCTGTTGTTTGTAAGACACCCCGTACATGGCAATTTGTTATAGCAGCCCAACAGACTAAACTGAGGATATTTCTTGAGTATTTTCAATTTTTTGCTCAAAAATATTTTTCTTTTTTTCCTTTTCCCTTTGTTTCTGTGTTTGTGTCAAATTTTGTCTTTTGTCTTTTGTAAATATCACATGCCAACTTGAATCAAGCAGTTTTTGAAACTACACATCTGCTGAAATTTCTGATGTATTTTTGTTAGTGATGGGGAAAGTAGGAAGCACTTTTGAAATCTGGATGAGTTTAGGACAGTCTAGATGTCTGAGTACAGATATTTAACCATATTCCCATGTGCTGTGTGCTTCACTAGCAGTGTAGGCAAAGTGGGGCCTGAGGAGCGGTTCAGGCTGAGGTCTGGCAATAGATGTGGACCTGTGTTTCCCTTAAAGGGATATGTTGAGAGCTCTTAATTAATATTGGGCTTCCCTTATAGCTCAGTTGGTAAAGAATCCTCCTGCAATGCAGGAGACCCTGTTCGATTCCTGGGTTGGGAAAATCTGCTAGAGAAGGGATAGGCTACCCACTCCGGTACTCTTGGGCTTCCCTCGTAGCTCAGCTGGTGAAGAATCCACCTGCAATGTGGGACACCTGGGTTTGATCCCTGGGTTGGGAAGATCCCCTGGAGAAGGGAAAGGCTACCCACCCCAGTATTCTGGCCTGGAGAATTCCATGGACTGTATAGTCCATGGGGTCATAAAGAGTCGGACACAACTGAGCAACTTTTCACTTTTAACAATTAATATCAGGAGATATTTGTCAGTGAGACGTGATTTCTCCGTGTGCCCTTTCAAAGTCTGTGCCAATGGCAGGTGTAGCAGTGGTAGTGGCACCAGAATATTCTACTGCAGGTGATTCTCACCTTAACAAACCTCCAGTCCCCTTCCAGGGTTGGTGGATATTTTTAAGCAATGCAAAAGACCTTAATTGGAACCTATAGTTACCATGCTGCTGCTGCTGCTGCTCCTGCTAAGTCGCTTCAGTCATGTCCGACTCTGTGCGACCCCATAGACGGCAGCCCATCAGGCTCCCCCGTCCCTGGGATTCTCCAGGCAAGAACACTGGAGTGGGTTGCCATTTCCTTCTCCAATGCATCAAAGTGAAAAGTGAAAGTGAAGTCGCTCAGTCGTGTCCGACTCTTAGCGAACCCATGGACTGGAACCTACCAGGCTCCTCTGTCCATGGAATTTTCCAGGCAAAAGTACTGGGGTGGGGTGCATAAGGGCAAATAATTTTAACTAGCTAAAATACATAGACATTAAGGGAAATTGAGAATGGAAATTATTTAATTTCATACTTCAGTTCAGTTCAGTTGCTCAGTCGTGTCCGACTCTTTGCGACCCCATGAATTGCAGCACACCAGGCTTCCCTGTCCATCACCAGCTCCCAGAGTTCACCCAGACTCACGTCCATCGAGTCAGTGATGCCATCCAGCCATCTCATCCTCTGTCGTCCCCTTCTCCTCCTGCCCCCAATCCCTCCCAGCATCAGAGTCTTTTCCAATGAGTCAACTCTTCTCATGAGGTGGCCAAAGTACTGGAGTTTCAGCTTTAGCATCAGTCCTTCCAAAGAAATCCCAGGGCTGATCTCCTTCAGAATGGACTGGTTGGATCTCCTTGCAGTCCAAGGGACTTTCAAGAATCTTTTCCAGTACCACAGTTCAAAAGCGTCAATTCTTCAGCGCTCAGCCTTCTTCACAGTCCAACTCTCACATCCATACATGACCACAGGAAAAACCATAGCCTTGACTAGACGGACCTGTGCTGGCAAAGTAATGTCTCTGCTTTTGAATATGCTATCTAGGTTGGTCATAACTTTCCTTCCAAGTAGTAAGCATCTTTGAATTTCATGGCTGTAGTCACCATCTGCAGTGATTTTGGAGCCCCCCAAAGTAAAGTCTGACACTGTTTCCACTGTTTCCCCATCTATTTCCCATGAAGTGATGGGACCGGATGCCATGATCTTCGTCTTCTGAATGTTGAGCTTTAAGCCAACTTTTTCACTCTCCACTTTCACTTTCATCAAGAGGCTTTTGAGTTCCTCTTCACTTTCTGCCATAAGGATGGTGTCATCTGCATATCTGAGGTTATTGATATTTCTCCCAGCAATCTTGATTCTAGCTTGTGTTTCTTCCAGTCCAGCGTTTCTCATGATGTACTCTGCATAGAAGTTAAATAAGCAGGGTGACCATATACAGCCTTGACGTACTCCTTTTCCTATTTGGAACCAGTCTGTTGTTCCATGTCCAATTCTAACTGTTGCTTCCTGACCTGCGTACAGATTTCTCAAGAGGCAGGTCAGGTGGCCTGGTATCCCCATCTCTTTCAGAATTTTCCACAGTTTATTGTGATCCACACAGTCAAAGGCTTTGGCATAGTCAATAAAGCAGAAATAGATGTTTTTCTGGAACTCTTGCTTTTTCCATGATCTAGCAGATGTTGGCAATTTGATCTCTGGTTCCTCTACCTTTTCTAAAACCAGCTTGAACATCAGGAAGTTCAGGGTTCACATATTGCTGAAGCCCGGCTTGGAAAATTTTGAGCATGACTTTACTAGCGTATGAGATGAGTGCAATTGTGTGGTATTTTGAGCATTCTTTGGCATTGCCTTTCTTTGGGATTGGAATGAAAACTGACCTTTTCCAGTGCTGTGGCCACTGCTGAGTTTTCCAAATGTGCTGGCATATTGAGTGTAGCACTTTCACAGCATCATCTTTCAGGATTTGAAAGAGCTCAACTGGAATTCCATCACTTCCACTAGCTTTGTTTGTAGTGATGCTTTCTAAGGCCCACTTGACTTCACATTCCAGGATGTCTGGCTGTAGGTGAGTTATCACACCATCGTGATTATCTGGGTCATGAAGATCTTTTTTGTACAGTTCTTCTGTGTATTCTTGCCACCTCTTCTTAATATCTTCTGCTTCTGTTAGGTCCATACCATTTCTGTCCTTTATTGAGCCCATCTTTGCATACTTAGGAATTTCATACTTAGGAAAGATATTAATAAGCATCCACTCAAAAAAAATGCACAACGTTCAAATTAGTTTAGAAAAAGTTAGGTTAAAGGAACTTCTTTTCTTCCTATTAAGGCTTAATACTCTCTCTGGATTTCTAAGAAGTGAAGTTAAGTCGCTCAGTCATGTCCGACTCTTTGTGACCCCGTGGACTGTAGCCTACCAGGCTCCTCTGTCTGTGGGAGTCTCCAGGCAAGAATACTGGAGCGGGTTGCCATTTCCTTCTCCAGGGGATCTTCCCGATCCAGGGATCGAACCCAGGTCTCCTGCATTGCAGGCAGAGGCTTTAACCTCTGAGCCACCAGGGAAGCTAAGTAACATATAGGATACAATGTTTATAAAACTTTTGCTGTAGGATCCTACTTTTCAGGAAGCATCTATTAACCTCTTGCAAAATAGGTATTTTGCCGCATACATCATTCAGTGGAAAATGCTGGAGCTGCCCAGCTTCTGTGGCATTGATGTTCACGTTGATTATGAGTCTTTGAAGCTGGTGATTGTTTTGCTGAATTATATAGGATCATCTGGGAAATAGGATGGGCTTTCCTGATAGCTCAGTTGGTAAAGAATCTGCCTGCAATGCAGAAGACCCTGGTTCAATTCCTGGGTCGGGAAGATCCCCTGGAGAAGGGAAAGGCTACCCACTCCAGTATTCTGGCCTGCAGAATTCCATGGACTATATAGTCCATGGGGTTGCATATCCCCTGCTTTATAAAGATTGATTTTTTTTGGTAATATAGTTATTCACCACCAGCTCTCTTTTATGTGCAGTGGTAAACCAGTAGCCTTTAGGGAGCAATAGGATTGGGAAGTCATCATCACAGGTCAGGTGTTTAATGGCACTAAAAATGTGTCTTCCTTTTACTAAAATAGAACAACCAAGACAGTCCAGTAAGCTAAGACATTTGATACAATTTAGGTTAGTGGGCCAATACTACATAGTGGTTAAGGAGAGTGGATGCCTAGAAATACAACTGCATATGTCAGACCCAGACATTGCTACTTAGCTAGCTGTATGACTTTGGGCAGTGAGTCAACCCATCCCCACTTATAGTAGAGTGAGGATAATAATTTCACCTACAAGGGTTGATGTGGGAATTAACAATGCATGGTAAGAGCTCAGAATTTCACGTATCAGTTGAGAGCCTGGCGGGGAGCAGTTGGCGTCCATGATGAGGTAATCAGAGAGAGTGATGAAGGGACTTTCATCACTCTACCCAAGTGATGTGGGTGGAGTTGAAGGAAACCAAGGATGGCAAGGCACCCCAGGGCCGACAACAGCTGGGAACAGATCCTACCCATGAGCTGTTAAGGGTCAAGGGATGGGGCACTGACCAGCAGCTGGGAAGAAAGCTGTAGCTATAGAAGAACAAACCATGGCCCGGCAGGGAGGGAGCCAGGGAATAAACATCTCATCCACTGGTCCAGCCCAGCTATGGTAGAGAGTGGATTTGGAGCAACAAATGGTAAGGGCTCAGTGGGTGTTAACTAAAAAACATTTTTTTTTTTTTTTTGGCATCAACTGTTAGTTGTGGCACACAGGCTTCTCTAGTTGTGACACATGATCTTAGTTGCCCGAGGCATATGGGATCTTAGTTCCCCAACCAGGGATTGAACCCTCATCCACGGCATTGGAAGGCAGATTCTTAACCACTAGACCACCAGGAAAGTCCCCAACTAATTTGATGGATACTATATGATTAACTTCCTCTTTTCCCCCTTGGTCACAGGATCTTCTACAGGATTGCTCATGCTTATTGTCAGTGGCACTTGTGGAAAATTGAAAATGACTTAACTTTATTGTGCCTCAGCTTGCTTGCTTTCTGCAAAGAAGTACTGCTGGTATGTTTCTCATGATGTGAGAAATATAATGAATTAATACATGTTAGGCACATAGAGCAGTGCTTGGAGCATAATAAGCTCTCAGTAAAAATGAAGCCATGAGCTGTTGCCTTTCCTCACAGTTCCAAAGGGATATCAATGTGTATATTCTGCTTTGTTGCAGGTAATACATATGTACATAAGAAGGAGCTTGTTTTTCTCCTGGCTCTGGCCCTCCATCTGAAAATTTAATACCTTTCTGATTGTGTGTTTCAGTGGTTGAGTCTCCATGCTGGACCTTAACTCAGTCCCAGAAACCCGAATACATCTTCTAATGCTGATGATAACTTTTCTGTACTGTACTTGGCGCAACGAAGAAGGCATTTCTCAGTCCTGCTCTATTAGCTCTGCCTATTAAATCTTTGTGCTGAAGCACATGCCATCAACTCCGCCAGCATGTGTCTGGCAGCCTTCCTCCCTTCTCATAGAGGCCAGGAAGGCGGGGGCCTTCGCTAAGATCCTGTCCACTTCTGTGTCCTCTTCTCTCTCTCTTTCCTAGGCATCATTGTGGAACCCCTACTTCACTCTGCCTTCTCCTTTATTTTCCCCTTCCCTCACCTCTTCTATTGAAGACAAGGGTGCGGAGAGACAGGGAGAGGGATGCTCTTGGTTTTCCAGTTTTGCCATGAGCAGGAGTCTGTGGCTTTGATGTCACCTGGGTAGAGAGCAGGTGCCCTGATTAGTCCTCTAAGGGCACGGGGACCCTACACAACCCTCAGGGTGGAGAGCTGATGATCAGAAGCTGATCGGAACCCCCACTGTGTTCCCCAGCCAGTGCTCTGGGCATTTCCGCTATGGCCTGAGGGATTCTGCTGTGGGACCCAGGCCAATATCAGACCAAATAACTCAAGTATGTGTTCAGCATTTATGTAGGGTAGATGGGGAGAGGCTGGCATTTATATAAATGAAACTAGCAAGGCTGTTTCTTTGTCTTCACAATAAGACAAAGGGATTCAGTATTTTTATTTTGCATCATTTTCTGAGCTAAGCAACATCTTGAAAAATATCTAAAAAGGAAGTTTAATAGTTACTCATATACATCACTTATTGCCCTAAATAGGTCTAATGGCTAGGGTTAGTTTGGTTTTTAAATTTCAGCAGACCTGGACCTGCTGATCTCAGGATCCTGTCAGCTCGCTGGTTTCAGGCTTGGTGGTGTGGCCTCTTGTTACACCTTGCAGTTTGCACATTGGGCAGTGCAAACAGCTTTATCCAAAGTAGCTTTCCAAGAGGACTGTGCCTTTCCTCCCCATCCTACCAAGTGCATCGTCTTCTTTGACAAAGGGGGACCCATTATGTTTTATCAGTATGGAGGAAGCAGTATGGAAACTCGAGTTAACTGGTACCATATTTCCAATTTATTCCAGGGATGTTTTAGAATTTCTTATAAACTTGCACCCCACAAAGCCATCTCACTGGCTTACCATTTAATATAGCACTTTTTTTTTTAATCACTGGGAAACGCTTAAATAGGAGGCTGGCCAGGACCTGAGTTATGGCCTGTGTGTAGTGTGTTTATTCATGTGTTCAGCAAACAACCAAGTGTTATTCCAGCCGAGGGCCTTTAGATCTTGGGGTTGCAGGTGACAGCAGGACATCCTGGGGCACTCGTGTTGGAAGTGAAGGGCTCACGATTTGGGAGGATCAGCCCATTTGTAATAGGGATCATGGTACATGCAGACCCTGCTTCCTGGGGATGCCAAGGTGGGTGTCGGGGTCCCAGGGAAAGGATCCAGTCCTAAGGGGATTCAAGAGTACACTCAGTCTCAGCAGGCCCAGGGGAAGAAGGAAAGCCCTTCATGCTAGAGCCCAGTCCAAGAACTTGATGCTGCCAGCAGTTGGAATTGCTTTTGTAGCCTAAGTCTTCTGCAGTGGGGCCATCCCTCATGGGCATGGGATGGCAGATGGCCAGGACCTTGCACCAATCACTGGGTGGGGACTGGAAAGAAAGCACTGAGTGTGGCCCCATTTGGGGCAGTGCGGGTGGTCCTGCTCACTTCCAGCTGTGGGGCGTGAGTCATCAGAGGCCCTGGCCAGGGTGCTTGGACATGTGGCCAAACCCAGAGTCCTTTTGGTCCTGGCACCTGACCCTGGCCATCCATGTCTCTTCTGGAGATTAATGAGCCATTGTCTGTTGTCACTGAGGAAGGCTGTGGCAGGCTGGGGAGAAGACCTCAGAGTATAATTGACATGATTCTCACACGGTCCATATGGGAACAGTAATGAAAATCACTCCCATGTGCCTGGTTTTCCAGTTCACAAAGGAAGGAATCTGGGCTATGTCAATTACCAGCTGGGTATCTATGTACAAACCACTTAAACCCTCTTAGCCTCAGTTTCCTCGTTTATAAAAAAAAGGATAATGAAAGTCACTGCCTTGCCCATCTAATGGGTTTTTTATTTGAGACAATGAAGGACAGGGCAGGAGGCCAAATGGGACACACAAAAAAGGGCTGGGACAGGTCTGGAGGAAATGCGGAGAATATAGTTTGTGACTTGAGAAGCAGGTGAAATGGTGAAGAAGGGCGTGCTCTTCTTCAGATTGCCTAAAACTGTGTAGTCTCCCTCTCAGTGGACACTGAAATCGCAGTGTTCAATGCAAATCAGATTGTAACTATGATTTCCCTGATCATAAAAGAAACACATGCTTATAAAACATTTTTTAAAATATTAAATATCAAGACAAACATTAAAATAAACCCTAGTCTTTATTGCTAATATTTGGATGTTTTCTCTCTCGTTCATATATCTAATATTTTAACAAATAAAATTCATATTGTATATTCAGTTATGGGACTCAAGCTTTTGCAATGTAATTTGTAACATAAATGTTTTTAACAGAAGTAGACTCATGCTGTGTATCAGTCAGGGTTCTCCAGAGGAACAGAACCAATGGAGATATATATGTATGTATGGATTGTGTATACATATACACGCATACAGACACATAACATACACACATAAGCATTTGTACTAAGATATACACACACATACACATATATTTGAAGAGATTTATCTCAAGGAGTTGGTGTACATGTTTATAGGATTGGCAAATCTGAAACCTATAAGGCAGGCCAGCAAGCTGAAAACTCAGGCAAGAGTTAATGCTGTAGTCTTGAGGCAAAAATCTCCTCTTTCCGGGAAATCTCGGTTTGTGTTTGTAAGGCCTTGAACTGATGAGCTCTGCCCACAGTTCAGAGGGTAATCTTTTTCACTTAGCGTTAATCCTATCTATAGAATACCTTCACAGCAACATCTAGCTTTTGATTCATTAACTGGGTACTATAGCCTAGCCAAATTGACACACAAAACTAACCCATTTTTGTGTTTTTATCTTTTTGTTTCTCACATCGTGAATATTTTTTTCACAGCAGCATCAAACATTTTATAAGAACTTGATATGACTATATTGTTTTATTCACCAAATGGCTTTACCATCATTTGTTTATAAATTTCCCTGTTATCAGATACTTAGGTTGTATCCAGTTTCCACTGTAGATGTAACATTTGTGATAAACATCTTTGGCTACATCTTTTGAGAAGGCAGTGGCACCCCACTCCAGTACTCTTGCCTGGGAAATCCCATGGACGGAGGAGCCTGGTAGGCTGCAGTCCATGGGGTCGCTAGGAGTCAGACATGACTGAGTGACTTCACTTTCACTTTCCACTTCCATGCATTGGAGAAGGAAATGGCAACCCACTCCGGTGTTCTTGCCTGGAGAATCCCAGGGACGGGGGAGCCTGGTGGGCTGCTGTCTATGGGGTCATACAGAGTTGGACACGACTGAAGTGACTTAGCAGCAGCAGCAGCATTCCATATTAGTCCCTAGAATATATCATTAGTGAAGAATTACTGAGTCAAAAGTAATGAAAGATTTTAAGGCTTTTGATACACTTGGTCAGATTTTCTCTAAACTTCTCAAGGTGTGACCCTTGTACCAATACCATCAGTGTAACCAAGTTGTGCTTGCTGGTTTTCAGTCACCAAGTCATGTCTGACTCTCTGACCCTGTGGACTGAAACACACCAGCTTTCCCTGTCCTTCACCATCTCCCAGAGTTTACTCAAACTTACATCCATAGACTTGGTGATGCCATCAGCCATCTCATCCTCTGTTGTCCCCTTCTCTTCCTGCCCTCACTCTTTCCCAGAATCAAGGTCTTTTCCAATGAGCTGGCTCTTCACATCAGGTGGCCCAAGTCTTGCAGCTTCAACTGGGTAGCTTATGAGAAAGGCAGATTCTTGGGCCTCACCCCAGACCTACTGAATCAGAATCTGCATCTTAACTAGATGTCCCTGTGACTTGTGTACATTGCAGTGTGAGAGGCACTGCCCAAGAAAATTTGTTCTGATTTGTACACCAGCTGTAGTCTGAATGTTTCTGTTCTGAAATGTATCTGCTGAACTCCTGATGCCTGGTGTTGTGGTATGAGTAGGTGAGGCCTTTGGTAGGTCCTTAAGTCATGAGGGTAGCGTCCTCATGAGTGGGATTAATGCCTTATAAAAGAGGGTCCAGAAAGATCTCTAGCCTCTTCCACATAAAGGGACACAGGAAGAAGGGGCCAGTTATGAACCAGGAAGACAGTCTTCACCAGAGAACTTGACCATGCTGGTGCCTTGACTTTGGACTTGGGCCACCAGACCATGAGAATTAAATTTCTGTAGTTTATAAGCCACCCAGACTGTAGTATTTTGTTATAGTGGCCTGAATGGGCTAAGACATACCAGAAGTATTTGGGGATACTCAGTTCTCTTATCAAAACTGGGTGTTATTTTGGTTTTTTTTTTTTACCTTATAAATTTGCTAGCTGAAAAATGATATTCTGTTGGTCGTTTGATTTTTATCCTGTAACAAATTTATTGAATCGGCTGACTTCCATTGGAATTCAATCAGGAAGGCGCTCTCCCTACCCCGAGCACTGCCTTAAATCATGCTCTGTGACATCTTAGGTGGATTGCGTGTCCAGCTATGAGGACATTTAAGGAATTAGGACTCACTTGTAGGTATGAAGGCCTAGTCCAGTCTGAAATCAAAACTTCAGCTTCCCTTCCATTTCCATGCTCTTCCACTCCCCCTGGCCCAGCCTGCCCCACAGCTCCGGCATGGGTGTGGGTGGTGGGCCTGGCGTGGTCTTCTGCTCTCTTCATTCCCTCCTCCTATTTCTCTTATCTACAGTTGGGGCAGGAAGGAATGTGAGAAGGGACAAAAGTCCTCCTACACTGGTGCCGTTGTTACAGTGCTCTCCTGATGGTTGCTGGCTCACTGCTAATCTGTTTGGTTCTTCAGAGCCCCTGCAAGGAATTTTAAAAGAGTTCTTCAATGTGGTTAGCTTGCTTGGGATTTCAGTCTCTGAATCCGTGATGCAATGGCCTCCCCTGTCACGCACTAAACTAATGGCATTCCAGGACTGCTGTTGCTGTCACCCATAGGAAAGCATAATGTTATCTATTTAAAGTCCCCCCGAATGACAGCAACGTGGAATGAAAATTCTGATGTTTAAAAAGCATATTTCTGATTGTTAGAATATGGAAAAATCACTTCCTTTGCAGATTGGAACTTTTTTCTTTTTTAAGGTTCATTTCGGAGGCCTCAATTCCACTAGATTAGCCCAGAAGTTCATTTGGATTGTTTTCCCCTGATAAGGAATTCTTGGTTTGCTGTGACCGTGTCCTCTCCTGATCTGGTTTCGTAGCTCTCCCAGCCAAGTGTGCAGACCAGTCTCCGTTAGGCTTGCTGATGGATTGGGCCGTGGTGCTTGGTCAGCAGGTCGTGTCACTGTTTCACTGCCGTCCAGTGAGCAGGGGACTGCTCAAGAGCTCGGTCTGGTGTTTTCATCCCTGCACCTCCCAGCTGGCCTAGCGCTGTCTGATGAGGAGCTTGGGGGTGGCTCGTTGAGAGGCCGGGGTGTTGGGTATGCTCTGAGTTGGAATTCCAGCTGACTAGCTCTGTGCACTTGGCCTTATCATCTCATTTCCTCACTGACATAATTCAGATTAGTTCATTTATAAATGCGTATCATGTGCCTACTATGTGCTAAGCACTATTTTAGGAGTTGGGGATGTGGCAGTGAATAGGCTAGAGATCTGAATAATGAGAGAGGGTCGACAATCTTGGGGATGAATGTTCCAGAAAGAGGGGTCTGCAGGTGCAGCCACAGAAGTTCAAGGAACTGAAAGGCTCCCATGGTTGAAGCTTGGAGGTTGAGGGGAAGCTGGTGGGAGATGGAGCTGGGAGTCGGGCCGAAGTTTGATCCCATGGGGCCCCAAGGGGCTGCCAGAAGACTGAGTTTTCCCCTAAAACATTTGAAAAACTATCAGAGGATTTTAGAGGTGAATAACATGATCTGGTTTACTAGTAGTAGTATTTACTACTACTCTTTGAACATTAACTGCAATTAAATAAGATAAAATATGCAAAAGTACTTAGTGGTATGCCTTGTATACAGTAGGTGCTTGATAAGTGTTAATTAATATTTTCACCTTTTGGCGAAACACTGGTGGTCTCCTACGGTTTGACCTTAAAAGATGAAGTCTGGTAGACTGAATAATGGCCGTCCACAGGTGTCCATGCCCTAACCCTTGGAACTGGTAACTGTGCCACCTTATACTGCCAAGGAGAATTAAGGTTGCAAATGGAATTAATGTTGTTAATTTAATTTTAAGGTGAGACCTTAAAATAGCGAGAGTGTCCTGAATTATCAAGATGGGTCCAATGTAATCATAATAATCCTTAAAAGAGGGAGAGCAAGGCAGAAGGGAGTCAGAGGGAGACATGATCATGGAGGACGATCAGAGAGAGACAGTGTTACTGACTTTGAAGATGGGGGAGCAGCCACGAGCTAAGGAGTGCAGGGGGCCACAGAGCTGGAAAAGGCAAGGAAATAGAACCTTTAACATTCCCCTTAGAGCTTTAGATGATTGCTTCTTGACAGGAAAGCTACAACAAACCTAGACAGTGTGTCAAAAAGCAAAGACATCACTTTGCCAACAAAGGTCCGTATAGTCAAGGCTTTGATCTTTCCGGTAGTCATGGACAGTCGTGAGAGCTGGGCCATAAAGAACGCAAAGCGCCAAAGAATTGATGCTTTCGAACCGTGGTGCTGGAGAAGACTCTTGAGAGTCGCTTGGATAGCAAGGAGATCAAACCAGCTAATCTTAAAGGAAATCAACCTTGAATACTCATTGGAGGGACTGATGCTGAAGCTGACGCTCCAATACTTCGGTCACCTGATGCGAAGAGCTTTTTCGCTGGAAAAGGCCCTGATGCTGGGGAAGATTGAAGACAGAAGGAGAAGAGGGTGATGGGGATGAGACGGTTGGATGGCATCACCGATTCAATGGACATAAACCCGGGCAAACTCTGGGAGATGGTGAGGGAGGGACAGGGAGGCCTGGCCTGCTGCAGTCCATGGCGTTGCTGAGTCGGACATGACTGAGCAACTGAACAACAAAAACTAAAGCCTCTAGAGGGAACACAACCCTGCCAGCATCTTTTTTTTTTTTTTTTTTTTATTAATGGCTGCTCTGGGTGTTGGATGCTGTGCATGGGCTTTCTCTAGTTGTGGTGAGCAGGGTTTCTCCCTGTGGTGGCTTCTCCTGTGGCAGAGACTGTAGGTGCTCAAGCTTCAGTAGTTGCTGCACTCAGGGTCCAGAGCATGTCATCTTCAATAGTTGTGACACACGGGCTTAGTTGCCCTGTGGCATGTGACATCTTCCCGGACCAGGGATTGGACCCACGTCCCCAGCATTGACAGGCAGATTCTTAGCACTGGACCACCAGGGAAATCCCCTGCCAACATCTTGATTTGAGTCATTGGAAAACCCATCTGGGCATCCGACGGCCAGAACTGTGAGATGGTGAACTTGTGTTATTTCAAGCCACTAAGTATGTGGTAAAGATTTTGTACTAAATACTCCAAACTCCAGTTCAGTTCACTCCAGTATGACCTATGACACGTGCATTTTAAGATTTCCGTTTAGTTCACCATCTATTGATTGATGCCTACGGCATGCCAGGGTAGATAAGACGACTCTGGAGAAGTTGACCGTCTAGGAGACTTTCTGGTGTTTTCCACCAAGCTCCATATGTGCCTCTGGCGGCACATGGCAGCCTCTCAAGTACAGAAGTGAAATGAGGCCTGCTTTTCATTGACCTGGGAGGGCAGGGGAAGCGGCTTAGCTGGTGGTGAGAGGTTGGGCTCTCAGCTCCAATCCCCTGGCTGGTGACCCAGACACAAGGACTGCAGGGAGGGGTGGACTTGCCCTGGGCCCAGCCCCCAGGCCTCCTCCATGAGGCACCCCAGCCCTCCCCCTGCCCCCACTAACACCTCTTCTCAGGCCCTGCCCCTCCCCTGGATGGGCTCTGGGCCAGCTGCCTCCTTGCTTGGACTGCTCTTATTTTCCCTTTCCTAATCATCAGGTCCTGTCTGTGGAGGCGGCCAACAGGGGCTCCTGGAGGCAGACCTGCCCAGGCACAAGTTAGGGGCTCAGCAATGCCCGGGGTATGATTGGTTGGGGCTGGATACAAAGGGTTCCTGTATAAAGCAAGGGCCTTCACTTTATCCTTTTAGGGAAGTTCATTCTCTCTGGTTGCCTCTCCTCCTCCTTTTGGAGATGTTGCTAGAATATCTCTGCAGCAGGGCCCAGCCTATACCAGTCCATCCTTCACACGGAAACTGTCAGAACGGGTGTGCCAATACCAACCACCAGCTCTGACCTAGTCCCTCATTGACTGGAAATCCCCCTCCTCTTATCACCCCATTTATAACTGGTTTCAAAGCTTAAAAAGAATAATAAAATCAATGCATTTTTTTTTTCAGTAAAATATCAGTATATAAAGCTGAATACCAGGAGGCAGTAAAGTATAGAATTGTCATTAAGTATCCGGACTCTAGCATCAGACAGAGCTGGGTTCAAATCCAGACTCTGGCACTTAGGTAATCCCAACAAGTTGTCTAATTGCTGTCTTCATTTCCTCACCTGTAAAATGGGATGTCGGCAGTTCTTAGTGCATGGGGCTGTTCTGGAGATCAGAAGTGGTTACTTAGGAGAGTGCCTGGCTGAGCATACGTACTCAATAAAATGTTGGCTCTTATTATTAGAATATGAATTAATCTTCTAAGTTCTCATGTGTAACATATATTATCATTTTATTATCAGATCAGATCAGTCGCTCAGTCGTGTCCGACTCTTTGCGACCCCATGAACTGCAGCACGCCAGGCCTCCCTGTCCATCACCAACTCCCGGAGGTCACTCAGACTCACATCCATCGAGTCAGTGATGCCATCCAGCCATCTCATCCTCTGTCGTCCCCTTCTCCTCCTGCCCTCAATCCCTCCCAGCATCAGAGTCTTCTCCAATGAGTCAACTCTTCGCATGAGGTGGCCAAAATACTGGAGTGTCAGCTTTAGCATCATTCCTTCCAAAGAAATCCCAGGGCTGATCTCCTTCAGAATGGACTGGTTGGATTGTATAATTAATATTTAATTATACAACCCATTGCAGACAGTAGTTTGGCTATCTGTATGAACACAGAACTTTTTAAAAATTAATTTTATTTTTTCAAACCACTTCAGACTTATAAAAAATTTTGAGGAGTACAGAAATTCCCATTTGCCTTGCATATAGTTTCCCCTATTGTTAATTGTTAACATCTTACACCAGTATGGCACATTTGTTATCATTAATGAACCAAGATCGATACATAATCATTAACTAGGCTCTGTACTTTATTCCCTAGTTTTCACCTAGGAACGTCATTTATCTGTTGCAAAATTGCATCCAGGATAGCAGATTACATTTATTATTTTTTTTAAGTATGATGGCATTTTATTTTAGTTTTTAGAATACTTATTTACTTGGCTGTGCTGAGTCTTAGTTGTGGCATGCAGAATCCTGTTCCCTGACCAGGGATCGAACCTGGGACCTCTGCATTGGAAGTGCAGAGTCTTAACCACTGGACCACCAGGGAAGTCCCGGCATATTACATTTAATTGTCACTCAGAAATGGAATTAGGCTCCTCTAAGGAATTAGACTCCTGTTGTCTGTGACAGGCTCTCAGACTTCTCTTGTTTTTGATGGCAGTTTTCAGGAGTACTGGTGGTTTGTAGATATTTTGTAGGAGGCCGCTGTATTGGAATTTGATGTTTCTCTCCTGGTTACCCTGGAGTTGAACGCAGGAATTTGCAGTCAGTGGATTGTGGATGGCTACCACAGAGTTCTCTTAGCTTCAGCATCCATGAAATTAGAATCAAATATCTGTGGGAACTCTCAAGCACAGTTTGGAGAATCACGGATAGATAAGCAGGGCCCTTGGTGTGGCCTATGAGATCCTTCTCAGCCTGCCCTACCCACTTCTCTAGCCTCTTCTCCCTGCTGGGAGCCCTCCAGATTCACCACAGTCCCCCAAGAAGTCTGGGCCTTGATGTATATTGATCCTTCTACCTGGAATGTCTGTCCTCCTTTCTCTGTCCAGCTAATTCTTGGCCTTTGATATCCAGGTTAACTCTTGCCTTCTCCCTGATGTCCTTCCCACTTTCCCTAAGGAGGCTGACACTGTCCCCGGGGTTCCCTCAAAACTTGGCATTTCTCTCTGTATTGTCCTTCTTGGTACAAGTATTGGTCCACCTCTCCCTCTGGGCCAGAAGCTTCTTGAGAGCAGGGACTGAGTCATAATCCTGTCGGTATTCTTCATGCCCGGTGTGAGGCCTGGCATGCAGTAAATGCTCAAGAGCTAGCTGTTCAGTGAATGACTCTGACATTTAAGAGAGGTGCTGTGTTTGTACCAGCCTTAACACAGCATGTTTCCTTGATCCTAAAAATGTGGGGGTGTCCCTGTGGATGAAGGATGCCAGTAACCATCCCTTGGGTGGCTCGTTTAAAGCCACTTTCTCCCTGCCCCTGAGGGGTGTGAGCAGCACATGGTGAGCAGCACCATGTTCACATGGTGTGAACATGGAAAGGGCCACCAGGGGGCTCCAGGGAGCAGCTCACCGACCCAGCCTGAGAGGAAGATTGAGTGGTGGCTTCAGCAGCCAGCCTTGAGTCCTGCAGAATTCACACAAAAAAGTGTGTCCAAAGAGAGGTCTGTTTTGCTATTGATGTACCAGGCTTTGTAGCAAGAACAGGATGTACCAGCCTGTTCTGAAAACACGTGTGGGCCCCAGACAGTCTTTTTCCCCCCAGAGATCTCTGCCTGCAGAAACTCGCACAAAAGATACCGATAGCCAAGAAATAACATTTGCAGGAGCAAATGATCTCGTTACAACTGGCAGCAGACCTTCGCTTCATTCAGATATCCGAGTTTCTGCTTCCACTGCAGAGTTAATAGTTCTCCCTGGATTGGAAACTCTTAATGGATATTACTAAAGCCAAGATTATCACTGAGAAGTTGGAGCTTCTCAGGGCTTTTTTTGAATTCTATGAGAAGGGGGGAAAATAGCTGAGTTAATTTAAGATAATGAAGTTTGAATTAGAAATTTCTCTCTGGGGTCAGTAACCTCTTTAATTTTGTCCTTGTGGCTGGTATTATTAATATTCATAAGAATAACAGTAGCTCTAGTGTATTGGGTACCTACTCCATGTTACACTTTGGGATGGAGATTCTGCCCATGCCAGGCACTTGCCCTTGAGCATCCAGGGGGGATTAAAGCAGCATAATCCTCACCCGTTCTGCTACAAAGATAGGAGCTCCGTCTCATAGGTGAGGCAGCTGAGGGTCAGCCACATTAAGTGGTTTGTCAAGGCTGGAAATCAAATTCTGTCTGGCTTCAAGACTTGAAGTCTTGTCAGTCACACAAGCACACCCCAAAAGGATCTAAAATTGCTGCCAATCATGAAACATGTCCGTGCTCCAGGGGATGGGATGGGATTATCGCAGGAGACAGAAAGATATGGTACTGCAAGTAAACCCATCATTAATAATAATGGTAAAAAGGATGATAGTATCTTACAGTTCTGGGGCTACAAGCTTCCCAGCAGTCACAGTAGACAAATGAAAATACGGGTGGCGGGGGTGGGGGTGGGTATCTGCTAGAATTGAATGCTGTTTGCCCTCAGAAGACTTTTATAGCTTAAGAGCAAAGTTAAGATGGATATGCAGATGACACGACTCTTATGGCAGAAAGTGAAGAGGGGCTAAAAAGCCTCTTGATGAAAGTGAAAGTGGAGAGTGAAAAGGTTGGCTTAAAGCTCAACATTCAGAAAACGAAGATCATGGCATCTGGTCCCATCACTGCATGGGAAATAGATGGGGAAACAGTGGAAACAGTGTCAGACTTTGTTTTTCTGGGCTCAAAAATCACTGCAGATGGCTATTGCAGCCATGAAATTAAAAGACGCTTGCTCCTTGGAAGGAAAGTTATGACCAACCTAGATAGCATATTCAAAAGCAGAGACATTACTTTACCAACAAAGGTTCGCCTAGTCAAGGCTATGGTCTTTCCTGTGGTCATGTATGGATGTGAGAGCTGGACTGTGAAGAAGGCTGAGCGCCGAAGAATTGATGCTTTTGAACTGTGGTGTTGGAGAAGACTCTTGAGAGTCCCTTGGACTGCAAGAAGATCCAACCAGTCCATTCTGAAGGAGATCAATCCTGGAATTTCTTTGGAAGGAATGATGCTAAAGCTGAAACTCCAGTATTTTGGCCACCTCATGCGAAGAGTTGACTCATTGGAGAAGACTCTGATGCTGGGAGGGATTGAGGGCAGGAGGAGAAGGGGACGACAGAGGATGAGATGGCTGGATGGCATCACTGACTCGATGGATGTGAGTCTGAGTGACCTCCGAGAGCTGGTGATGGACAGGGAGGCCTGGCGTGCTGCGGTTCATGGGGTGGCAAAGAGTCGGACACGACTGAGCGACTGATCTGATCTGATCTGATCTGAAGATGGAATCTCTGAACTCTCATGTTTTTAGAGGCAGACTCCTCCTCCTCAGGGTTTTGACCCAGCTGCTCATGATCCTCCCACACCCACCTTCTGTTTGGCTCCCCAAATGTGACGGTGATCAGGTGAGGTGCCCATCGGACAGGCTCCAGGAAACTGGCCCTGGCGACTCCCTATCCCAAAGGCTCTCTTGCCAGAATTTCTGAGAATGAGCATGCTAAACCATAGAGCGCAGAACCAAACTTGGAGAACACTCCAGCCCCAGCTGAAAGGCATTAATTGTCTCTCCACAGCTTTCTTAAACAGGAGAGCGTTTGTAACTGGAGCCCAAAGCAGTTTCAACACAGAACCATGACTAAAAGAGGATGTGCAAAAACCTCTCGTACTTCTGTCCCATAGCCTGAGTCCCTTCAGGAGCCTCCAAGATTCTCAGGACCGGGTGTGTGCCATGCCCTTGGCCGGGCATCACGCGCCCATGCCCGGCTCATCCTTGGCAAGTTCACTTCGCTGTGCTCCGAGACTTACCCCGGGGTCAACATGGAGCTATTAATTATTTTTCTTTGTCAAACCTTTGTCAGCAACTTCATCCCCAAAGAAGTGGTTTGTATTCCCTTTGGCAAGAGTTGTGACTCTAGTAAATAAGAGATAATTACACTCGGGTTTTAAAATTAAAACACACAGAAAGCTAACAGTGCCAGTGAGGAGTTACATTTTACAGCAGCCTGCTTCCCTCGGGACAGCAGACTGAGTTTGCTGTGTTTCATGCAGACTCTGAGGGGTTTGAAGATAGACTTTTATTTTAAGAGGCCTGAAACTCCTCTCTTGCTTCTAGTTAGTATGAAATCATGCTTCACATTCTTTCGTATTTTAGCACCTTTGGAGGAATTTAAGGCTCTAAGACTACAATTACAATGTGAGCATTAAGGAGTCGCAAGATTAAATGAGAGAGTGTATCAGAAAGCATTTGGAGATGTTTCTATTGCATCATGTTCATTCTATGTGCATAATGCTTGGATTTGGCAGGGAAGGAGAAAGGCGTTCTTGTCTTGTGGCTGCTGAGAATTTCTTTCTTTTTTTTTTTTTTCCTCTACTTTGTGCTTGGAAAGTGAAAATATATTCAAGTGAGTCCCTACAAACATTTGATCTTGTTTTCATAAGAAGTGAGAGGAATTGTGAGATGTAATTTTAAAAGTGGAAATATATATTTTTTTCTCATGTAGAATTATTTGCTTAGCGTCGCTTGGCCGGTGACCCCATCTTCGGGGCGGGAGAGAAGTGTGAGGTGTGGCTGACCCTTGCTGCCTGTTCACAGTGAACCTCTCCGTAGTGTGCCTGGTGGAAGTTGCTAAAGTTTTGCTTCATGGAGCTGCTGAGAAGAGAAGACATCCTGCCGCTGTGTCAGAGGACCTAATGCCATAGAAGGAAGGGCTGTGCTCCTTTTAGAATGTAAGGCTGGCTGCGGAGCCCACCTGGGCACTGGTGGGCAGGCTTAGCTCTTTGCGTTTCACCCGCGTGCCCCTCCCCCACCACCTTGATGAGTGATGTGCGGAGGCCAGTAGGGAGCACCGAGGACTCCAGGACGTGGGGAGAGTTTATGTCTGACAAGTGAGCTGCCAACTGTACTTACACAGATGGGCGTTTGGGCTCTGGATATCTATGAATACCCCCCAAAAGACACATTGTAGGGCCCGTAGGAGTAAAGATGGTGTGGGAAACTTGAAACCAGGATTCCAGCGTGGTGGAGTGGAGAGAGTTAAGTTTCATATGTTGTGTGCTAAACTTTCTTATAGGGCTTTCATATCTGTAAATTATAGGAGAAAGCCCTCTTTTGACAACCCTGTGTTTAAGACGTTTCCACCACTTTGACTATTAAGTGGCATTATCTTGCCCTCCCCACCCCCACCCCAGATGTGCTTTGATAACCAGGCAGCACTCCCTGATGTCATCAATACTTAAATTTATTTGGAGGGATGAGGAGAGTTTTAGCCCTTGAGAAACAATGGCCAGTGTTTACTCTCCAGGGGAATCAGCCTTTACATCATCTGAACCTAAGACATTTTCTGAACTGTAATGTATATTATCACAGATCTTAATTTGAGGCATAGATGTTGGAATAATTTCATTTTGAAATATGGTGGTAGTAAAATCCAGCATTAACATGAGCAGTCAGTAATTCAAACTTTTATTTGCTCTGATATCAAAGGAATATCTTTCTGCTCCCACCAGCCGGGTGTGGGGAGCAGGGAGTGTGGGGGTGGGGGGAGGGGGAAGATTTAGCGTTTTGCCGATTATAGTACTTTTCCAGCCCAATTTGATTTTTTTCTTAAAGAACTGCTTCCCCTCCCCCCGCTTTGTAACTGATTTGTTTAGTTTCTGAAGTCCGCAAGAGTCCTGTGTGGCTCCCTGGATATTTGTGAAAAGGCACATGACCTTTCCCACTAAGCTGTTGGCGCTAATCTATGCATGCCTTACCAGGGGCAGAAAGTTTGAAAACTTATGAGAACTGTTTATAATCTCCATTTGTTTCCCCCTTTCAACATCTTAATGCCACAGTGAACTGGCTGTTTTGGCCAAGAGGTCTCAAGTGGGATGATTGAGGGGGAATTTTCCCCCTTGGTGGAACTGATTGACTAGCCTATGTGAGCTGCTTTAGAAAACTTTTCATCTGTAGAATAATTTTGGCCATTATGAACATAAATGGCTTTGTCACCCTTTAGCAGGCAGATGGAGCATGTGTTTCACATTATTAATTCGAGGCGGCGTTAGGGCTGGTTGAAGCAGCTTTTAGGAAAGCAGAGTCTACACGTCCCCATCATGCTTCCAGTTCCACTGCAAAAGGCAGTGTTCACACTGCCCAGGGTTGCAGAACAGCCCCTTCTGATGGGAATGCTGTGTGACATGGACCTTGCCAAAAACTAATGGATCATTTACAGGAAATAAGAAGTTAAGGAGGAGGATGAGTCAGTAGACTTCAAAGCGAACCCATTTCCACAGAACTTAAATAATGAATACCAAAGACTGAGGATTTCACAGACAGCTTCTCCAGCTCTCGGTGCAGCTGGAAACTTCGAGCAACTCCAGTACTCTGATACAGGGTCTGATTCAGTACTCTGATACAGGGTCCCAACTGCTTCAGGAAAGAAGAGGCGAAAAGGAAGACAGGGAAAGAGTAGGGCAGGGATGAAAAAGAAAGAAGGGGAGTGATTTGAAAAGAAAGAAAGAGGAAGAAGGATGGATGGGTGGATGGATGGGATAGATGGAAGGAGGGATGAAGGAGAAGGGACAGAGGGATGGAGGGGCAGAGGTTGGGGGTGTCAGATGGTGGGTAGTTAAGTCTAATTTTGTACAAATATATTTTGTGTGGCAAGTATCCTGGTACCCCTGTCATGTGGGTCTCTCTTTAGCGGATTGTGCTGTGCTTAGCCACTCAGTCGTTGAGTGGATTACTAAAGTCAAAATAAAATTGTGTATCTTTTAAATGCCACTTAGTCATTTATGAGATCATAGACAAGGGGTTTAAGGAGTTTTCTTTTGGAAGTGCTTATGATGGAGAACTGTGTTTGAGAAAATTGAGGGCTGGTTCAGATTACGAGCACAGCTCAGAGGTCCCTCACTTAAGGAAACTTGTATATATCAGTGAAACAGTTGGAGTCGGGAGATTTATGTGTATGACATAAATTTTTTTTTTTTTTTTAGATTTAAGGGAAACTTTATTCAGTCTTTTCCAAAAGCAACCTAGTTTAAAAACGAATTGAGATCAATAGAGAAGGAAACCCTAGACAGATAGACAAACACACACACCCACGAGGGGAAGGTAGTACAGGTAGGGCTGCTAAGTCAGATTCTCTCCATCTTGGAAATGAGGTCATCACGGATCCTGGTCAGCTCATCATTCTCTTTAGTCTTCTGCTCAACCACCTCCTCCAGTGAGTAGACTCGCATCTGCTCCTTCCTCAGGACCACCTGCAGTGCCAGGGCGTCCTTGTTCCAGACCTGGGCAATCTCCTTGTTTGCCTGCTGAAGCTTCTCCTCCCCCTGGGCCTTCAGCACCTGGTACTTCTGGCCCTCCTTCCTGATCCTCTCTGTGTAATCCTCAACGCACTTCCTCGGTGACTCTTCATTTGTGCGGTGGCCTTCGATCACCTTCTTCTGTTTCTCAGACCGCTTGACGAGGTCAAAGAATGACTTCTCCTTGTAGTACAGGTCTGCCGTCAGCTGAGCTTTCTCCTTCAGAACCTTCTGGATCTCGGCCTTTGACAAGTTCCTTCTCTTTCTGAGCTCCTCCATCGCCTGGTTCACAGTCCCCTCAAACCCATCCACTATCTTCCCTGTCTCCAGGATTCTCTCCGTCTCCAGGATCCTCTCCTGCAGCTCTGCGCACCTGCCCTGCAGCTCCACGCACCTGCCCTGCGGCACCTCGTTCTCCTGCGTGGCCTCCACCACTGTGTCCAGCGGTTCCACTTTCAGGAGTTTATTCATAAGAAATAATTAGACAAAGGTATGAACACTGTGTGGATGACAGCATTGTTCATACTTGTAAAAACCTTGAGATAAACTTATACGTCTAATAGATATCAAATAAATCATGGTGTATGTGTATTGCATATACTATAACATCATCATGGAGAAGACATGGCACCCTACTCCAATACTCTTGCCTGGAAAACCCCATGGACAGAGGAGCCTGGTAGGCTGCAGTCCATGGGGTCGCTAAGAGTCGGACACGACTGAGCGACTTCACTTTCACTTTTCACTTTCATGCATTGGAGAAGGAAATGGCAATCCACTCCAGTGTTTTTGCCTGGAGAGTCCTAGGGACAGGGGAGCCTGGTGGGCTGCCGTCTATGGGGTCACACAGTCAGACACGACTGAAGTGACTTAGCAGCAGCAGCATCAGATCAGATCAGTCGCTCAGTCGTGTCCGACTCTTTGCGACCCCTTGAACCACAGCACGCCAGGCCTCCCTATCCATCACCAGCCCCCGGAGGTCGCTCAGACTCACACCCATCAAGTCAGTGATGCCATCCAGCCAGCCATCTCATCCTCTGTCGTCCCCTTCTCCTCCTGCCCTCAATCCCTCCCAGCATCAGAGTCTTCTCCAATGAGTCAACTCTTCGCATGAGGTGGCCAAAATACTGGAGTTTCAGCTTTAGCATCATTCCTTCCAAAGAAATTCCAGGATTGATCTCCTTCAGAATGGACTGGTTGGATCTTCTTGCAGTCCAAGGGACTCTCAAGAGTCTTCTCCAGTACCACAGTTCAAAAGCATCAATTCTTCGGCGCTCAGCCTTCTTCACAGTCCAGCTCTCACATCCATACATGACCACAGGAAAGACCATAGCCTTGACTAGGCGAACCTTTGTTGGCAAAGTAATGTCTCTGCTTTTGAATATGCTGTCTAGGTTGGTCATAACTTTCCTTCCAAGGAGTAAGCGTCTTTTAATTTCATGGCTGCAGTCACCATCTTAACATCATCAGAAATACAATGTGGTTCGGTATTATTGACATGGAATGATTTCCACAGTATATTAAAAATTTTTCAGAAAGTATATGCTTATATGTGTATAAACATTTACATTTACATTGCAAAAAAGTCTGGAGGGATATACCTAAACTGTTAATAATGATTAAAACTAGGGAGGTAGGGTTTGGGGTGATTTTAATTTTCTTGTCTGCAGTTTCTCATTTGTTTCCTACAATGAATATGTATTACTTGCCTATTCTAAAAAAAACAATTGAAAGAAAAAAAAAATTGGTAGGAGAGGGGGATTTTTCACTCTGAGAGAGGATTTATTCAAGCGTTTTTCCCACAGAGAAGGGCCTAAGTTGTTTGTGTTTACAGAGCCCCTCCCAATGTTGAAAGGGGGAAAAAATAAAACCTTCCCAAATGTCAAAATCCTGTTTCTGGATGTCTTTTGCTTCAAGGGCCCTCTGGTGCCAAGCCCTCCTTCTTGCTCATAGCCTGACCTGAGTCCCCTTGGGTGGCCAGATGCCCTTGCAGCTAGCAGCACTGGAGGGGGAGGCAGCAGGGGTACTCTGGCCAGATGGTAGGTACCCTTGCCTTTGGGCTGGAGACTCTGGGTTCTAATGGCAAGTGACCAGAGACCACCCAAGGCCAGCACTGGTATTTTAAAAGACTTAGGGACTGGAAGGGGAGGAGAAATCACTTATTTAAAAGAAGAAACCCTAGACTGCCAGTCATTGGAAGATTTTTCCTGGACCCAGGCTCTCTTGGTCTCTTGGTCTGGAGGAAAACCAGGAAGTGCATTCGTGTCCCATTCTCAGAAGTTCTCCAAGCACATCAGCATGGGCCCATCGAGGGTCTGAGGCAGGGTGTGGGTGCTTTCTCACTGCCTTTTCCATGATAAATGCTTCTACTTTCTGGGTGATGTGGGGTTTTATTCCCTCACTGTGGGCTTGATAAGGGTGCTCTGGCAGGTCCTGACCACAGGCCTCTGAGAAGTCCCTTCTGTGTCTGCTCTTCCATCTGCTGGAAGGCCATGGTGACCTCTGGGACTACTTCCCACTCTTGTCTTGATTTTTCTTTGTTGGATCCAGCTGGTCTCATCCCCAGGGCAGGATGGGTGTGGGAGGAGGACCAAGACAGTTGGGATTCTTTAGCTGGTGGGTTGCTGGCCTGGAGCAGAGCCCAGCTTCTCAGCCATCCCTGCCACAGCCTCCCCCACTGCCTAGTTCTTAGTTTCTTAGTTGGAATGGAAGATTCAGTTCTGACTTGGTTTGGAATCAGCGTGCTGATTGCTTACTTCTCAGCAACCGGACCTCATTGGAGCCAGACTTAATCTTTATTCATCACCCACTGGCTATGTGATCCAGGCAGATCATTTAACCTTTCTGAGCCTCTGTTTCCTCATCTGTAAAATTTCAGATTTACTGGGGGTGGAGGTTGGAGGGGAAGATGGGTAGGTTGAAGACTTACTTCCCTAACATAGGGAAGTGCTTCGAATAATATCTCACACACTGTAATATTGTTACTGCTGTGATAAGTGACATTGACTGAACAATACTTTATGTCAGGCAGTTTTCCAAATACTTTGCATATAGAAATTTACTTAATCCTCACACTGGCCTCTGGAGTAGATACTAACTAATTCCACTTACAGATGAGAAAAATGGAACCATGGAGAAATTGAATAACTTGCCCAAGTTAGTATATGAATTAGTGAAATAACCAGGCTGTGACCAAGAAGTTGTTTTTTTTTTTTTTTTTTTATTAATTGTGGTAAAATACACATAACATGGGCTTCCTAGGTAGCAGGAGACCTGGGTTCGATCTCTGGATTAGGAAGAACCCCTGCAGAAGGAAATGGCAACCCACTCCAGTATTCTTGCCTGGGAAATCCCATGCACAGAGAGAGGAGCCTGGCAGTCTATAGTCCATGGGGTCGCAAAGAGTCAGACATGACTGAATGACTAAATAACATATAACGTAAAATTTACCATCTTAACCATGTTAAAGTGCACAGTTCAGTGGTGTTAAGTGAATTCACATTGCTGTGCAGCTGATCTCCAGAGCCCTTTTTCATCTGGTAAAACTGAAGTTCTATATCCACTAAACAGCTACTCCCTGTTACCCCTCTCCCACCCCAGACCCTGGAAACCACTGTTCTACTTTCTGTCCCTATAAGTAGAACCATGCAGTATTTGTCTTTTTGTGACTGGCTTATTTTACTTTGCATAATGTTCTCAAAGTTTACCTGTGTTGTGGTATGTGTCAGAATTTCCTTTCTAAGAGTGAATGATATTCCATTATATATATATATATATATACACCAGATTTTCTTACCCATTCATCTGTCCCTAGACATCTGGCTATTGTAAATAATGCTCTTATGAACATAGATATATCTGTTTGAGTTCCTGCTTTCAGTTCTTTGGGGCATATACCCAGGGGTGGAATTACTTGGTCTTATGGTAAATCTATTTCTAATTTCTTGAGGAACAGCCATACTATTTTCCATTATGGCTATACAATTTTATGTTCCCACCACAAGAATTCCTATATCTCCACATTCTCCCCAACACATATTTTGTTCACAGTAGCCATCCTAGTGGGTATGAGGTGGTATCTCATTGTGTGTGTGTGTTTTTACAGATTTTTGGATGTGGACCATTTTTAAAGTCTTTACTGAATTTGTTACAGTATTGCTTCTGTTTGATGTTTTGCTTTTTGGCCCGGAAGCATGTGGGATCTTAGCTCCCCAATCAGGGATTGAGTTCGCACCCCTGCATTAGAAGGAGAAGTCTTAGCCACTGGACTACCAGGGAAGTCCCTCATTGTGGTTTTAATGTATGTTTCCCTCCTGATTAGTGATGTGAGCTTCTTTTCATGTTCTCCTCGACCATTTGTGTATCTTTGGAGAAATGTCTATTCAAGCTCTTTGCCCATTTTTTAATCAGGTAGTTCGTTTTTTTGTTGTTCAGTTATAGGAATTTTTAATATATTTTGGGTATTAATCCTTTATCAGATATACGATTGACAAATGTTTGCTTCCATTCTGTGGGTTGCCTTTTCACTCTGTCGATTCTGTCCTTTGATACACAGAAGTTTTAAGTTTGGTGTAGTTCGATTTATTTATTTTATTTTTTACTTTTGTTGCCTTTGCTTTTGGTGCCATAGCAAAACAATGAATACTTTTGGGTGATCTATAGTTGAGGAAAGATGAGGGAATAAGCAAATTCTGTTCATTTTGTTTGGAAAAGTAAGATGTGAAGACAGGAGCCAGCACCCTTTGTGGTGTTGAGTAGTGTAGAGAGACTTAAAAAAAAAAAAAAGATAAGCTATAACTAAGCAAAGGCAGTTTGGGATTGGATCTCAGCCCAACATGAAGAGAAAAAGAGCCTAAGAATACTGTATTAGCAGACAATGTTTGAAGCAGAAAAAGAAAAAGCCCTAAAGGGCTGAGAGCCAAAAAGTCCAAGTAAGAATAAAAAATTAGGAGAAGATGGGGAAATGATGGGCCTTTGACAGTCTAAAGGGGGGAAAAGGTGGTGTGCATTAGAGAAGGATTATTGGGTTGAAATTTGAGCAGGGAAGTTAAAAAATTCTTCTGGCTGGGCAAAAAGGGAGATTCTACTGCCGGGGAAAATGGATTTTGCAACAGTAGGGGAGAAAAACAGGACACAGAGGAAGTGAGGCTGCTAATTACGAGAGGGAGGGCTTTTCAGAGACTCAAGGAAATGACTGCAGAGCTAAATTCTTAGTCCCTTTCAGCCTTCCCTGTCAGGGGTTCCAGCAACAATGAGTCAAACACAGCCAGAGCAGGCGAGGAAACAGGAGACATGGCAGCCCTGAAGAGCGTGCGGAGAAATATCTGAAGCCCGTGCACACCCTTTGGTTTCTATTATTTATGTTAAAAATGGTGAGCACTGTACTGTGGCAGGAAAAACCCTGGCCATGATTGCTGCTGCAGACCCCTGAAAGGCGGGAGAAGTCTTCTGTGTCTGAGGCAAACAGACCTCGAACAGCAGCAGCCTGGCCGGAAGACAGTGTCACAAGCCAGGGAAGAATTCACCTGGAAAGAGCACTGTGCTGGGAGTCCAGAGGCCTGGTGCCTCCTGGCTTGGCCATAAATTCACTCTCCTTCAATGATTCCTCACATCTTCTTCTAGAAAACAAAGGCCACAGCTAGTTATCTTCATTTCAGAGAGGCAAAGAGTCTTATTCAAATGACCTGAAGTCGATGGGGATTATTTTAAGGACGTAAGTGGACAAGAATTCGGAAGAAGCAGACCGGCTGGGCCAGGGGCTGAGCAGACACCACAGGAGAGCTGGAGGGAGGACCCTGAAGGGTGCTCGGAACCTCAGGCAGCAGGAGAGGCCTCAGTGGTAGAAGTTTCTGGACTGTTGGTCTGGCATTCTGCCACTAACGTGACTCTGTTCTGTTCTCTCGCTGCTACTGGCTTCCTGCCCCTCCTCTCTGGATCTTTTCTCTCCATCTTTGCTCCTGCTTGAAGTAAGCATTGTTCTGTGAACTCTGATCCTGAGCCCAAGACTTGTTCTTAGAGGATAATGAAGATGATAATAGCAGCTAACATTTATCGAGTGCCTACTGTGTGTCAGGTGCTGTTACAAGCACAAGATAGGTCTTAAATTATTTTATAGTCTTAGCAATCTTGTGGGGGCAAGAACCGCCATTATCCCCAGCTGGAAAAAGCTGAGGCCCAGGGAAGTGATTTGCTGTGGTCACACAACTAGTAAGTGTCATAACCAGCATTCAGATCCAGGCAGTGAACTCCAGAGCCTGTGCTCTGCACACCACCTACTGCTCCCAGCAAGGAATAGGATGCGTGAGCTGCCAGAGGTCTTCAATTCCTGTTTCCCTCAATGGTTACCCAAGCAGCAGTCATCTGTCTGTTCATATCAAGCTGTTTAGGACATTTTGGCGGGTATTTTTCAATCTGTACCAGCTCTGAGAGTTAGTACTGAGTTTACTGTATGTAACATCTTGATGGACTCAGGCATTTGCCATTATGAATTGCTTGACCTGGGATGGTCAGGGAGGCAGACCAACAAGAGAGGAGATTGAAGATCTGGTTCACTACGAATTCGTGGCACAGACAAGGGCATTCAAGCCTGGTAACAGAGGGATTATAAACATCTCAGCCTTACTTGGATGTCTAGGCAAAGATGTGGGACTAGAGTTTAGGGTGGGGGTGGTCACAGTGCACATTAGGCCATGAGAATGAATGAACTTTGCTGGAGAGAGTGTACAACGTGGTGAGTCTGACTATATTTATCAAATTCTTTCTCTGCGAGTCTAAATACTAGATGAATCTCAACAATTTTTAATTTGCCTTTTTTTTTTTTTTTCCTATTTTTGTGATAATTTCAGACCAGTTTTGTTGAAATGGACTTCCCATGTGCTTCGGCTATCCACTAAGACATGTCTAAACTGCCCGCCTCTTAATACCTAACTGCTCAGGCCATGCATTACAGTCAGGTTGGTGATGATTGCAAGGGCAGTCAGAAATTAAGCATTTGTTGGCAATCATCTAGGTGCAGTGCTTTTAGTCATGTATGTATTTTGGTGGGAAACAACGGCTTAACTTCTTCAACTGAAACTGTGCAATTATCGTCTATACACTCCAATCCTTAATCCATGAAGGACAAACCAGAAGGATGTGTTTCAAAAGTACTGGGGCCGATCAAATCTTTTCTGATTATATTCTTTGGAGTTTAACTGTCTAAGCTCTAGAATATGGAAATGGGTCATTCCTGGAGCATTCTGGACTGTGTAGTTCAAGATCTATTGATAGAATTCAAAGCCTCAGTAGATGGCTGTGCCAGGCAGATGTAGCTGCTCTAATTTCACTTCCCCCTGCATTTGGAGAGCAAGTGTCCCAGTCAGGTAAGGGCTTCCACTCACAGTCATCATCTTCTGTGTATGATTTGAAATGTTCGGGAGTATGCTTGCTCCCATTTAGGATTCTTACACTTTTTTATTTTTAACTTAAAAATTGTTCCATGTTTACATTTCTACCCGTAGATCTACTTATATGATCCCTATAGTTTTTAATAACTTCATGGAGTCCTGTTGGGTTGCTATACTGAATTTACTTAACCTGTTCTGTGATTGGACGTTTAAACCAGTTTGATTTTCCTTCTTAGTAATATGCTGCTAGAAACTTTGTTGATTTTCCTTCTTAGTAATATGCTGTTAGAAACTTTGTTCGCATTGCTTCCTTTCTGTCTCTCTTTTCCGTTTGAGTATTCCCTTGGGAATATAGCCCAAAGAAGAATTAAGGATCAGAGGTTTTATAGCTCTTGTTCCATGGCAACAGGCAGCCTGCAGAAACGCTGGAGCACTCACAGTGCTCCCAGTGATGGGCTGAGCACGCTTGTTCCCGACTTCTCTGCCAATATTGTTCTATCATTGTCTCTTGCGCTATTTGTTAGTAGGTTTACAGGTATTTTGATTCATATTTCTTAAGTTATTACTGAGGTGGAACATTTTCTCCGTGTTGGTTTATTGGGTACCTTTCTAGGGAGCATAATGTGTATATAAGAGGCTGGCACAGGGTACCACTTTTTAATGTTCCTTCTCTCTTTTCCCTTTCCCTCATTAGCCATTTGTCAAATAGGGTGTCATTACTGATGACAGTATGTTTGTATCATAATATAAGATTTCATTCCTATTTTGGATAGTAAATATCTGTTATATCTATCATAATTTAAAACTTTCTTTTGCTCCTTTTATATTTGTTTTGTTAGTTTTTATTAAGGAGACTTTTTTATTTTTTAAATTGAAGTGTAGTTGATTTACAGTGTTGTGTTCATTTCTGCTATACAGTGAAATGATTCACTTATATATTCTTTTGTAAAATTTCTATTATGGTTTGTCATAGAATACTGAATATAGTTCTCTGTGCTTTACAGTAGGACCTTGTTGTTTATCTATTCTATGTATAAAAGTTTACATCTGCTAACCCCATCCTTCTGCTTCATCCCTCCCCAACCTTCCCTCTCTTGGCAGCCTCCAGTTTGTTCTCCACATCCCTGATGGAGAGGTTCATTGGTGTCATGTTTTAGATTCCACATATGAGGAACATCACATGGTATTTGTCTTTCTCTTCTTGACTTACTTCACATAGTATGATAGTGTCTAGTTGCATCCCTGTTGCTGCAAATGGCGTTCTTTTCTTTTTCATGGCTGGGCAGTATTCCATTGTGTGTATGCGCCGTGTCTTCTTCATCTGTTCTTCTGTTGGGGGACGTTTAGCTCGTTTCCATGTCTTGGCTACTGTGAATAGTGCTGCTATGAACACAGGGGTGCATGTATCTTTCTGAACTATAGTTCTGTCTGGATATATGCCCAGATGTGGGACTACTGGATCATTCTATTCATTCTATTAGTGGTAATTCTAGTTTTAGTTCTGAGGAACCTCCATACTATTTTCCACAGTGACTGCCTCAACTCACATTCCCACCAACAGTGTAGGAGGATTCCTTTTCCTCCACATCCTCTCCAGCATTTATTATTTACAGATTTTTTTTAAATGATGGCCTTTCTGACTGGTGTTAGAGGGTACCTCATTGTAATTTTGATTTGCATTTCTCTAATTATTAGTGATGTTGAGCAACTTTTCATGTGCTTCTTGGCCATTTAAATGTCTTCTTTGGAGAAATATCTATTTAGGTCTTTTGCCCATTTTTGGATAGGGTTGTTTGCTTTTGTTGTTGTTGAGTTTTATGAGCTGTTTGTATATTTTGAAAATTAAGCTCTTGTCAGTCACATCATTTGCAAATATTTTCTCCCATTCTGTAGGTTATCTTTTCATTTCTTATGGTTTCCTTTGCTGTGAAAAAGCTTGTAAGTTTGAATAGACCCCACTTGTTTATTTCTGTTCTTATTTCTATTGCCTTGGGAGACTAATCTAAGAAAATGTTGGTATGACTTATGTCAGAGAATGTTTTGCTCATATTCTCTTCTACTAGTTTTATGGTGTCATGTCTAATGTTAAATATTTAAGCCATTTTGAGTTTATTTTTGTGTGTGGTGAGATGATCCAACTTTCTTAATACCACTTACTGAAGAAATTGTCTTTTCCCCATTGTACATTCATGCCTGCTTTGTTGAAGATTAATTAACTATAGGCATGTGAGTTTATTTCTGGGCTCTCTATTCTGTCCCATTAATCCCATTGTCTGCTTTTGTGCCAGTACCACACTGTTTTGATTACTGTAGGATCAAAATTGTAGCTAAAATACTAGTTTTGTAGTATTGTATGAAGTCTTGGGAGAGTTATGCCTCTTGCTTTATTATTTTTGGGGAGGATTGTTTTGTTGATTCCCGGTCTTTTATTATTCCATATGAATTTCAGGATTATTTGTTCTAGTTCTGTGAAGAATATCATGGGTAATTTTATAAGAATTTCATTAAATCTGTGGATTATTTGGGGTAGTGTGTCCATTTTAACAATGTTAATTCTTCAATCCAAGAGCATGAAATACCTTTCCATTTCTTTGAATCTTCTTCAGTTTCCTTTATTAATGTTTTATAGTTCTCAGAGTCAAAATCTCTCACCTTCTTGGTCAGATTTATTCCTAAGTATTTTATTTTGGGGAGTACAGTTTTACAGGATATTGGTGTTTTTATATTTCCTTTCTGATACTTCATTGTTGGTGTAAAGGAACGCAACTGATTTTTGTATCTTAACCGTGTATTCTGCTACCTTACTGAATTCATTTCTCAGTTCCAGAAGTTTTGTTTGGTGTCTTTAGGGTTTTCTATATATAATGTTTTCTCATCAGCATATAATGACAATTTTACATCTTCCCTTCCAATTTGGATACCTTGTATTTATTTCTTTTTCTTGTCTGATTGCTGTGGCTAGGACTTCCACAACTATGTTGAAAAAAAAGAGATGAGAGTGGGAATCCTATTCTTGTTCCAGATTTTAGTGGGAAGGCTTTCAGCTTTTCACCACTGAATGTGAGTATGTCATAAATAACTATTATTATGTTAAAATATGTTCCCTTTATATCCACTTTGATAAGAGTTTTTATCATGAATGGATGTTGAATTTTGTCAAGTGTTTTTTTCCTGCATCTATCGAGATGTGCGTATAGTTTTGTCTTTTGTTGATGTGGTGTGTCTCTTGGACTGATTTGCATATGTTGAACCATCCTTGTGAATTTGGGATAAATCTCACTTGGTCATGGTGTATGATCTTTTTTATGTGTTGTTGGATTTGATTTGCTAATATTTTGTTGAGAATTTTAAAGGAGACTTTAAATAGATTTTAAAACATTTGAGTCTACCTTCTTTCTGCCTTATATTAATAATACTATTTAGTCAGTACTTATGAAGTCATCTGTCTGCTATAACTTGGGTAAATATACTTCTTGATTAAGTGCTCTCTGAGTGTAATTAGTTCGTTGACCAATTTGGAAAGTATTCTCATGTTTGGTAAGTTAAGATTTAATCTACTTTTCTTCTTCTTGATACCAGATTCTTCTACCGGCATTTAGTAGATGATGATTCTCTCATCCACTTATTGTGATTCTTAGTTTTTGTTTGTTTGTTTGCTTGCTGTATTCTAAGGACTTATAGGTGCTTAAATTCACCCCTGGAATCACTATTTTATTGGAATCTTTATCCTGGCTTTGATCCAACAAAATTCAGTTTTGATGAAGATTACTTTATAGTATATCCTTAAATTTGATTATTACATCCTCCTCTAATCTTTTTTGGTATTATTTTGTATTTAGTTTTACTTATAAATTTTGCTAGTGATTTATCACATACTAGAGCACTCTAGTGAAGCAACTTAGCAGCAGCAGCAGCAGCGCACTCTAGCAGGAATTTAATTGTTCTTATGCTAATCTATTTTTGCTTTATAGAATAATGTTAGTGATATTACTCCAAATCAAGAGTAGTGGCTCTAACTTTAAGTATTTCTTTATTTTTAATTCCCATTATAGTTTGATATCAATAATTTCTACTTCACCATGATATGCTATTCATCTAGATTCTCAAGTGTTTTTTTGTTTGTTTTTTTTTCAGTACTGGGAATCGTATCATTTTTCATTGCCTTTTCTAGTTTTATATCACCGGTATGTATTTGGTTGTTTTTGCATTCTCTGTTTACACTATTGGGCTTCCCTGGTGGCTCAGACATTATTATCTGCAAAAAAAGTAGTATTTTTATTTCTGCCTTTCCTGTATTTATTCTCTATTTCTTATCCATCTTGTCTTATAATCTTTTCTACTATGACTTCTAATAGAAATACTGAGAGGAGAATCTTAGACCTCTGACTATGTTTGCAAAGTAAAGCCCTTGGGACTGCGCTATCCATTATGGTTAGCTGCTAGTCACTGATGGCTATATTTCAATTCAAATAAACTAAAAACTAAGTAAACTTAAAAATTTGGTTTCTCAGTCACATTAGCCATGTTTATGTGTACAATATGCCACATGTGACTAGTTGCTGCTACACTGGACAGTGCAGGAATATTTCCATCATTACAGAAAACGGACAGCTCTAATCGAGGCTCTCCACACTAAAAATAATATTGATATTCAGCTTTTAACCTATAATCATTTTTATCTTAAGGAAAATATCCCCTCTTCCTAAATCAAAGGTTTCTTATAAAGAGTTAGTGTCGAACATTAATGATGGCCCTCTCGGAATCCACCAAAATAATTCTTAGATTTAAAAATAGATTTTTCTTATCAAAGTGTTGAACAATCCTAGTAAATTTCCCTATGTAGTGCAAGTTCTATCTTTGTAGAGTAGCTCATATTATTCATGTTTGAAAATTTCCCCTGTCTATAGGATATTATCAGAGAAGGCAATGGCACCCCACTCCAGTACTCTTGCCTGGAAAATCCCATGGATGGAGGAGCCTGAAGGCTGCAGTCCATGGGATCGCTAAGAGTCAGACACGACTGAGCGACTTCACTTTCACTTTTCACTTTCATGCATTGGAGAAGGAAATGGCAAGCCACTCCAGTGTTCTTGCCTGGAGAATCCCAGGGACAGGGGAGCCTGGTGGGCTGCCATCTATGGGGTCGCACAGAGTCGGACACAACTGAAGCGACATAGCATAGCATAGCATAGGATATTATTTGTGATTTACTAAACTATATTCTTCAGTAAGATAGTCTTATAATTTCAAGACACCTCCACCCCCCACAGTATTGTCCTCATTAGATGTTCAGTCATGATATTATTGGCTTCCTAACATGACTTTATGGTATATAATGGTTGGATGGCATCACCGACTCAATGAACATGAGTTTAAGCAAGCTCCAGGAGTTGGTGATGGACAGGGAAGCCTGGCGTGCTGTAGTCCATGGGGTCATGAAGAGTCAGACACAACTGAGTGACTGAACTGATATTTTGAAACAGTTTTTGTAACTGGTATGTGAAAATTTAGTGATGTTCTCCTAAGAATTCATTAGGGGCTTCTTTTAGAAATGGATGGATGGAGCAAAATTTTCCCAGTTTCTCTGATATGAGTCTCTTCATGTTTATAATTTGTTATCCAGTATAATTAGTTTATTAATCCAATATAATTGGGCTTCCCTGGTAGCTCAGTTGGTAAAGAATCCACCTGCAATGCAAGAGACCGTGGTTCAATTCCTGGGTTGGGAAGATCCGCTAGAGAAGGGATAGGCTACTCACTCCAGTATTCTTGGGCTTCCCTTGTGGCTCAGCTGGTAAAGAATCCGCCTGCAATGCAGGAGACCTGGGTTTGGTCCCTGGGTTGGGAAGATCCCCTGGAGAAAGGAAAGGCCTACCACTCCAGTATTCTGGCCGGGAGAATTCCATGGACTGTATAGTCCATGGGGTCGCAAAGAGTCGGAGACAACTGAGCCACTTTCACGTTCATAATTAATTCGTCAAACACCACTGAATGTAAACTTCTGGTAGAACACCAGGCAGCATGCTGGCTGACAAGATGAATGTGACTTTGGCCATCAAAAAGAATGAGGATTTTCATGCCCCCTCTTCATTGGATTCCTCAAGGCTTCCCCCTACCCCTCAACCCCTCCAACTGGACTCCCCAGCTTGAGTCCCCAGGTCAGTCTCCTCCTCTCCCCACCTCCATCCCTTGACCTCATTACCTCTGCCCATCTCTTGAGTTTCTAATGCAGAGAATACCCTTTTCCTCTTCACCTTTCTTTCACCCTGAGGATCCACCCAAAGTTTCTGTCTAGGATTTTCTCTGAGTGATTTCTCTCTGCTCTCATCTTAATGTATTCCTTGATCATGTCATTGTTTTTGGCAAATAACTCTCCACAGCCTTGTCATATTGTCTAATTATCTTCTGTGTCATTATGTATGTCTCAGATGTCTAATATCCCTGTAGGGGTGAGAGTGGAGGGAGATTTCAGGTTTTCTATTTCTTTTGTTTAGCAGAGAGAGTCCAATACATAAAGCTGAATATGTGGATGAAGTTAAGAGATACTTATTGAATAAGAATTTTGATAAATTAAGGATTCTCATTTCATTACCAAGCAACGCCAATAAATCTGTGGCCAAGGGCAGGTTTTATGTAACCTAGGAGGAGAAAAAGGCAAAGGAGATTCCATAAAGGACCAGACTCATCTTCCAAGTTTGTTAATTCAGCCGCTATTTCCCCTTCACTAATAGATGACACTTGAGTACCTAGCATGTGCTGGGTGTGGGAGATACAGGGTTGAACAAAATCAATATAGTCCCTGGCTCCATGGTGTTCACACCCAAGTAGGGGAGATGGGTATTAAACCAGTGAACCAGTAAGTTGTTGGTTTCAGTTGTTGTTGTTCACTCACTAAGTCACATCCGGCTCTTGGTGACCTCATGAACTATAGCATGCCAGCCTCTCTGTCCTCTGCTAATTCCGGGAGTTTGCTCAAATTCATGTCCACTGAGATATCTGACCATCTCATCCTCAGCCACCCCCTTCTCCTTTTGCCTTCAGTCTTTCCCAGCATCAGGGTCTTTTCCAATGAGTTGGCTCTTCGCATCAGGTGGCTGAAGTATTGCAGCTTCAGCAATAGACCTTCCAATGAATATTCAGGGTTGATTTCCTTTAGGATTGACTGATTTGATCTTCTTGCAGTCCACAGGAATCTCAAATGTCTTCTCCAGCACCACAGTTTGAAAGCTTCAGTTCTTTGGTGCTCAGCCTTCAAATATATAATTCCAAATTGTATTAAGTGCTATAAAGGCAAGAGAAGGATATTGACAATTAAAGTTAGTCTGGGTGGTTGTTTAGGGCCTCAGTCAGTTCAGGAAGTGACATTTAAGCTGAGTGCTGAAGGATGGGTCATTAGCCCAGTATAATCAAGTAAAGAAACCAGGCAGAGGGAACAGCTTGTGCAAAGGCCATGAAGTGTAAAAGAGCTTAGTGGGTCTGAGAAACCATCAAAGGCCATCGTGTCATTGAACATTTAATTAAATGTTCAAAGAAAAAAGTGTTCCCTAAAATAACAATTATAATGTTAGAAAAACTTAGTCATTAAAGATCTGTTGTGATATTTGATGGATATTTTTCTTTAATTTTAGACATTAATTCTGAAATATATAGCTTTCTTTTTTAAAATCTTAACATTATTTCAAAAGTCAAGTGGACCTGACTGATATTTGAACATCATGACTGTCAATATGCCTACAAAGTCATTGATAAGTGTCCAAATGAACCCAAATTGTTGGTCATGATTTTGATCATGCCTTTATTTCTTCTTTCTTGGGGGGAAAAAAAAAAAGAGGTGTTATTTTTACTTTTGGCTGAACATATTGTGTTTTAGATTATCCTTCAATGAACTATTTAAAATGTTTAAATTAGGTGCCACTTAAAATTTTATTTTATTATACCATCAATAGCCAGTTTAAAAGAGCCAACTATTTCTAGTAGAAAAAAAAAAGGCCAGTGTATGATTGGAACTTGATGAATAAAGGGGAAATTTCCCATAGTTGAGGCAGATTCAGATTCAAAAGTACTTGGATTTTAAGCTATCTGACATACATTCTAGAGATTTTTTTTTCCAAGCCAATATATGTGCCTAGTACTGTCCAAGTAATACTACCGTGTGTAATCTTTTTTTTTTTTTCTCATAGTGAAAACTTTTATATTTGGAATTAGCCAGCTGGACTCAGTTTAGATGATCCCAATTTTGTTGGCAACATCCAAAGCATCATAGTCAGGAGCCAGTCGAACATATGCCTTTTTCTCTCCATCAGGCCTGATCAGAGTATTGACCTTAGCCACGTCAGGGTCATAGAGCTTCTTCACAGCCTGTTTAATTTGGTGCTTGTCGGCCTTGACATCCACAGTGAACGCCAGTGTCTTGTTGTCTTCTGTTTTCTTCATGGCTGACTAGGTGGTGAGGGGGAATTTGATGATGGCATAGTGGTCAAGTTTGTTTCTCCTGGGGAGCTCCTCCGAGGATATGTGGGCTGCCTCTTGAGCCGCAGTGTTTTGGGCCGCCGGAAGGTGGGTGATGTCCGGATCTTCTTTTTTTTGTGGCTGTGGACACCTTTCAACACTGCTTTCTTGGCCTTCAAAGCCTTTGCCTTGGCTTCAGCTTTAGGAGGGGCAGGGGCTTCCTTCTTTGCCTTCAGCACCATCTTCATGAAAAGCTGTATAATCTTATTTAATACTGAGAACATCCATGTTACATGGGTACTTTATTATGCCCATTTTCCAGTTGAGGAAACCAAGTCCTAGAGATGTGAAGCAGTTAGCCTGGGGTCACACAGAATATTGGTAAAAGAGTCTATATATAAACAGGTTGCCTTGGGCCTCCAGAGCCTAAGCCTAAGCTCTGACCACTGAGTCAGAGCCTTGCCACAAGGTCACTTGACCGCTGTGTGGCTGATGGAGTTAGGCAGTAAAGGAGCAGACAGATAAATTAGGAGACTCTTTCAATGGTCCAGGTGAGAGGTCAAAGCTTGGACCAGGGGCTGCTGTGTAATGGAGAAGAAATTGGTATTTGGGGGTCAGGGCAAAAGGTTAGAAAAGGAAATATGATATAAGGGAATAAATATGCTTTACTTAGACTCTTTTTTTTTTTAAATCATTGAATTCTTATTTTAAAGAATTTAGAATTTAGGGGGAAAAAAGTAACCAGCAAAAGCATAGCAAGAAAATAAAATTAGGATCAGAAATGAAGTATGAATCAAACTAATAATTGATAAGTAGAAAAAAAGAAAAGTGAAAAATGATAATTATTATTAAGTGAGTCATTTGTATGGAATATTATTTATAACTCCTAGCTAAATTAGCTAACCAAGCTGAAGCAGATAAGTTGAGTGAGATAATGAAATTAGTCAACAATTTATTGTTATGAGATGTGAGAGGAGATATATTGTCCTCCGTGGGGCCCATTCTTTTTCTTTTTTCCCTGCTTTTCTTCCCTGTCTGTTGAAGTCTGACCAGTCTGCATTATCCTGTTTAAATCCCTTCCTAAAATAGAAAAATGAAACCATCAATGTGTACACATGGTTATTTTAGCCCAGATCAACAATTACCAGCAGTAGAGATGGCCTTGCCTTTGTGCAAGCAAAGGTTACATTATATTCAACCTTTTCTGTTGAAGGGAGCAGAGATGGGTTTCATCTGCTTTAGAAATGCTTTCTACCCCCAACAGACTTATTTTTAAAAAGCAAGTTTTGTACGTTTATCATATGGATTATCAAGTCCAATGAACAAATTAGAAGGAAGCAACTGTGGGTGAATTTAGGTTATGTGTTCAGGTACAAAGGTCAAGTATAGCTGCTGTGTTACTCACCTTTATTCTCTTGAGAAAAGGTGAATGCACAAAGATGAGAAGTAAATTACCATCAGGCTTTCCAGCTGGGATGTGAGGAAACCTGTTTTCGGTTTCCAGGGAGTAGGACCGTGTCTGTCTAGGTGTGTGCCCAGAAACTCCTGTAGTGAGAGGGCAAGAGTGGGGCAAGGAGACCCCGGGAGTGACTGCCGAGGCCCACCTCATGTAAATGAGAGATTTACAGATGCTCTTGTTCACCTGAGTCTGCTCCGAGACTTTCCTCCTGGGAGAAGTCTTCACACCCGGGATTGGGCTTGCTACCAGCCTAAGGGACCCTCCTTAGAGAGCCAGCAGCCCTCTTCCATGGTTCCAGTTGCTTTCTATAAGAGGAATTAGGAAACTTGCAGAACAGCGGGCAGAAGATGAGCAGAGAAGGGCAATAAAGGAGTCTCAAGCCCTGTGCATTAGACATGAAAGGAAGGAAGGAAGGAAGGTTAGGTAAACTGAGAGAAGAAGAGAAGCAGCACAAAGGATGGATAACTAGATGCTAACACTAGGCCATTCAGTCATTCATGTGCACACTCATGTATGCATTGGACATTACTAAGCCAGAACAGAGTGGTCTCCTGAGATGGCCAAGGTACCTTAACCTTTAGGTATCTTCTCTGGATGTTCCGCCACAAGTTCACAGACTCTGGTGTGTCTAGATGTTATATTCAAAATCCTTGGCGTAGCTTCTGGCACATATTTGGTACTTAGCAAACCCTGACAGTCATCACATCATCAGCATCGTCATCATTACAAAGCTGTGAGATCCTTGAGGACAGACAGGTTGTTCTTACATCTTGAAACTCCTGGGCTGGCAAAGTGTTTAATGCAGAGATCAGACTCCATGAACCTTACGCTGAACTATTGACCAACTGAATGGAGACACTTTTGAGCACCTAATTCCATGCTGGCATCTTTAAAAGGCATGGAGAAAGCTTGAGACTGACCTTTGTCCTAAAACAAGATGGGGCATAAATTTAAAACATTTTAAATTGAGAAGTCAGTATAGGGGTTGCATTTGCTAAGTGCTAAGTGAATAGAAACAGAAGGAGCTTCAGGAATCTGGAGGAGGAGCAAATTCTTTCAGTTGGTAGGGAGTGGGTGATATGTATTAATCCAGAATCTAATCAGGTTCAGAGTTTTAAAAGAAGTGCACTGATAAATATTTAATAATCAGCTCTCTAGGAAAAAAGTGTACGTCTGAATGCATGTGTAAGTGTGTTAGTTGCTCAGTCGTGTCCTACTCTTTGCCACCCCATGAACTGTAGCCCATTAGGCTCCTCTGGCCATGAAGTTCTCCAGGCAAGAATACTGGTGTGGGTAGCCATTCCCTTCTCCAGGGGATCTTCTTGATGCAGGAATCAAACCCAGGTCTTGCATTGCAGGCAGATTCTTTACCATTTAAGTCTTACTGATAGGAAGGATCTACAGCACACAATTCACAAGTAATAATACAATGTCTAATACTCTTTCTTGTAAATTTCACACTCCAGTTGATTCTCACTAATTTTTTTTTTTTTTTTTTTTGCTATTTTTGTGTTGTGCTATCCATAGCTAGCCTGTGATTGCGGTTCAGCCATGGTTTGACTAATGGAATTTCATCCCAATCCACCCACTCTTTCCCAATGCATTTGCTGCCACGGAATTTGATACGTGATGTGCTAAACTACTTTTTTACCCTTGTGCAATAGTTCAACCTATGATTTTTCAGCCTAACGATGGTGTGAATGCTATATACATTCAGTAGAAAGAATACTTCAACTTTTAAATTTTGGTCTTTTTCTAGGCTGGTGATGAGCTACCGGTTTGATACTGCCTCATGATGCTGGGCAGTGGCAGCAGCCACAGCTCGCAGTCAGGCATCCATGGGTGAACAACCCATACTCTTATAACCATTCTATACTCATAACCAGTCTGTTTTTCATTTTCAGTATAGCATTCAATCAGTTACATGAGACATCCCACACTTTGTTATAAAATAGGCTCCGTGTGAGATGAGTATGCCCAACTGTAGGTTTATATAAGTGCTCTGAGCATGTTTAAGGTAGGCTCAGCCAAGCTATGATGTTTGACAGGTTAGATGTATTGAATGCATTTTCAACTTCGCTATTTCCCCTGGTGGCTCAGATGGTAAAGAATCTGCCTACACTGCAGGAGCCCCAGGTTTGATCCCTGGGTCAGGAAGACCTCCTGGAGGGAGGGAGGGAATGGCAACCCACTCCAGTATTCTTGCCTGGAAAGTTCCATGGATAGAGGATCCTGGCAGGCTACAGTCCATGAGGTCACAAAGAGTCAGATACAACTGAGTGACTGACCCTTTCACTTTCTCTTCCAGACTTAATGATGGGTTTGTGTGCTTTTTCGCTCAGTCACGTCTGACTCTTTGCGTCCCCATGGACTATAGCCCACCAGGCTCCTCTGTCCATGGAATTGTCCAGGCAAGAATATTGGAGTGGGATGCCATTTCCTACCCCGGGGGATCTTCCCGCGTCAGGGATCAAACCCACGTCTCTTGTATCTCCTGCATTGTCAGGCAGGTTCTTGACTGCTAGCGCCACTTGGGAAGCCCCAACAATGAATTATCGGGATGTAACTTCATCACAAGTCAGGGATGATCTTTGTTATGTTCACTAAACTGAAACTTCTTTCAGCTTCAGCATTACATTTGTCAGAGCTTACTCATTCACCACCAACCTCAACACCTTCTTTGCCGAATCAAATAATCGTTTTCAAATACTGGGAGGGTATTTTCCTTTTTTTATACCATTCACAATGTAATGACTACAGACATGACTCACATCTGTATTATTGACATTTCTTCCATTACTTTCTTAACTGTAGATAATCAACAGAACAAGAAACCAAGCTCTGACCTGCAGTATTTTCTATTTACATACTTGTAGCATGCTTTCCTGGTGGCTCAGCGGTAAAGAATCCACCTGCCAATGCAGGAGATGAGGGTTTGATCTCTGCCAATGCAGGAGATTTAGGTTAGGAAGATCCACTGGAGAAGGAAATGGCAACTCACTCCAGTATTCTTGCTTGGGAAATCCCATGGACAGAGGAGCCTGGTGGGCTACAGTCAATGGGGTCGCCAGAGAGCCAGACATGACTTAGCGATGACTTCAACAACAACAGTGTATAAATACCACCCCATTGTGGCCAATTTTGTGGTATCTTTGAATGTGGACTTGGGAAGAGAAATGTTATACAGAACATCATTATACAGCATTTCTACCATATAGATCCCATAAGTGCAAATAATCCCAAGAGCATAGATAACAGAACAAGTGATGAATGTTGAGTATTTATTACCCTTGTTTTTCAGTATCATTAATTATAAGTGTATGATTTAAATGTTAAATAATGGCTGTTTTTAACAACCAGCCCCATGAATTCCTGAAAAATGTAATACCAGAGAGCTGGTCAGAGCAGGCTCTAACACCCCAGTGGCCCCCACTCCTAATGAGGGGGGAGGTCTCCTCTCTGGGGAGGAACTCTGTATACCTCCTCCCCCTCCCCGCTCCCAGACATACAGGGTGTAGTTGCTCATGCCGCCCCAGCAGGAAAGCTCACAGAGAGGCTCATTTCTTTCCAGAATCTGATACCAGGCATCCTCTGGGGGCTTTGACATGGATCTTCCCAGGTCCATTACTCACCCTGATCCTGACGTTTAGTGCAGTTCCTAACAACTCTACAGTTCACACTTACTTCCATATCTCTTTCTTTAAACATAAGAAAGAAGGGTCTCAGAGGATGGTCATAAACGGAGCACTGGGGCCAGCTGTCAAGTCGGTTGCCCTGCAGTGTTCTTCACAGCCCCTCCCACCCAGCCTCCTGAAAGAGGCCCAAACCTGCCTGACGGGTTAGAGAGGTTCTCAACCTTTTTTTTTTTTTTCTACCACAAGAACAAAGAGACATGATTCCTAATATAAAAAACATATTTTTATCAGGAAGGCATATTTTTATTGAAAAATTTGACCAAAACAAGCTCTGTTGGCTCCACCCTCAGCTATATTTTCCTTTCTTAAGCAATATTCCTTTCACACAGATGTGGAAGAAAACCGCCAAGTGGGAGGTTGGAATAACCTGCCTGCTGACACGTAGCACTTCATTTTGTGTTGGTTGGTGAATAGCTGATCCCCCATTTCCACCAGTACCTCCTGCCCTGCATGGGCAAACTTGCCCCTCCCAGGCTGTGCCAGACCCTCCCACAATCTGACCCCAGCAGGTACCCCCATACCTGCTCCCACCCTGCCTGGACAGTGCCCGGATGTTGCCCATTCACCATCACCCTGGCCTGCATCCTCTCAGTCACAAGGTTTGAGCCGCAGAATACCGTGTGTGCTCAGCGCCCACCTCTGGATCAAAGCCAAAAGACTCAGGCCTTGTGGCTGTGCAACCCCTCTTGGTTTTGATAGAGAAGACCTCTCAGCAGCCTAGAATCAGAAAGGGGTTTTCAGAATCCAAGCCCCTTCTCTGATGTGTCTACCCTGCCTTTCCCATCCTTGGCGGGTTCCCAGGTAGCTTCACTCCTTTATCCCCACATTCTATTTCCTTTAAAACCCAATGAGCTCTCACCTGTCCAACAGCCCCACCCCCACCCCCATCCATGCTTGAGCCTTACCATCTACTATTAGACCTTCCACATGCAGACCTTCTGCCTGACTGGCTGGGCCTTAGCTTATGTCCAGGTGACCCTGAGGCTGACGCCACCTGGATCCTCACGTCAATCTCCATCAACTTTCCTGCCTCTTGTTATTCTCCTTGTGCCATCAACACTTAGTCACAGCACCTCACTTGCCCTTGGAGACTTTTCCCTTGTCTTCTGCTGTGAGTGCAAACTAGTGTGTGTGTGAGCACTAGTCCAAAGCCAGTAGTTTTTGGAAATTCCCAACTTTCCCTGTTTTGACTACAACTCTGATCTTCATAGAGATAAGGGTCCTAGGTAACACTGGCATCTCCTGTCCTTTGACATGTCTCCAAAGGGAAAGGAGCTGTAATGTGATTGATGTCCAATCACAGAGTTAAAGTAAAACTGTTTCTTCAGTTAACGTGAAATTTTTCCTGTTGTTGTTTAGTTGCTAAGTCATGTCTGACTCTTTTGTGACTCCATGGACCGTAGTCCACCAGGTTCCTCTGTCCTTTGGGTTTTCCAGGCAAGAATACTGAAGTAGGTTGCCATTTCCTTCTCCAGTGGATCTTCCCAGCCCAGGGTTGAACCCATGTCTCCAGGATTTGGCGGGTGGATTCTTTATCACTCAGCCTCCAGGGAAGCCCAAATAGCTCCTACTATGCTTTGAATTGTGAAATTACCACTACAATTGAGGAGTGATTAAGTCGTCGTTTTTTTCTTCTCCCCTCATTTTCTTTCTTGCCTGTTGCTTGAAAAACATTGCTCACAGATGTTTAAGAACATATATTAAAAGTGAATTCCAGTGAAAGGCCTGTTAATTACATTATTCAGCCTGGTTCAGTAACTCTCTTTAAAAATAACATGCGTGTTTAGGACAGGAGTGTTTTCCAGTTGTCATTTCATGAGATAAATGTGTTGGGAAATGAAGAGAGTATAAATAGATGTGAAAGTCACTTTATCTAATTGAAGATGAATGCTGAGCTTTGGGAGCTATAGCAGAATTGAGTCCTGGTTCAAACTTGCCTCCAAAGAGATTTATGATCATGGGATATGAAGCTTCATTTCCCAGGGGCTCTCCTGGTGACCATTAACTCTTCAACTCAGTATTCCGTCTTTTTATCCAGCAGAGGCAGCTCGCAAGGTGGATGAGGGGAGAAAGAAGGATGCAGCAGTTCATTTGTCAGGTCAACAAAACTAACAACGACAAACAGCAAAGCCACTGTTCCATGCTGTGGAATTTAAAGTGCTTTGACAAACTAAGAGCCGCATTCTGTCATGAGTGTGTGATGCCAAGTGGCCTTCCCCTGGGCTTTGATGTCTTCTTTCTCTGTTTATGTCATCAAGATTTTCCAGAATGCTTTTAAAAGGGAGAATTAGGAGTAGCTCTAGCACCGTGGGTTTTAGACATTATCGTTGAAGCCTGGCGGAGCCATAGTATTTGAGCTCATTTTCTGCCTTGACCTCAGAAAACCTTTTTCCAGAAAACTGACTACTTAGGTCTAATCTGTGGTTACACACAAAGGAGATCTGGGCTAGAAATGAGGGTTCTATTGTGGCCGTTATACTGAAAGATGCTTTCCTGATGGAGTACTGCAATACCACGTGGGTTAAAATATTAAAAGGTGTATTAAACTGAATTGTTTTAATGGTTGGAATACCCTTAGAGGTTGCCAGAGGGAGGCAGGTAGCTAGAGTTCTTAAAGACAGACAGGAAGAATAAAATGCACTTGAACCTTGAGGTCGGATGCTGAATTCCTCCTGCAGGTGGAAACACTGCCCCTTACAGGGAAGGCCAAGTCTCATTTTTGTGATGACCTTACCCTCTAGAAACTTTCCAGGAATCCCTTATCATCAGCTCCCCACCTAAAGGATGAAAAACACCATCTGATTTCCAATTTTCCCGTCTCTTATTGGAGTTTGCAACTTTCTTGACTAACAGATGGCCAGAAAATGTGTAAGCCCAAATAAAAGCAAAGCACGCCTTCACTGTGTCTTCACAAGTGTCAGTTGCTTTTTCAAATTAAAATTATGTAAATCATCCCTTGGCTGGAAGTAGGAGAATCAGATATGAAGGAAACAAACCTAGCACTCAAGAATATTTTAGTTTGGGTTGTGTGTTGGGCTTTTTTTTTTTTTTTTTTGCTTTGCTCCCCTCCCCCTGCCCCCAGCTTTTAATGTTTCCTTTTAAAGTGAAAGAAGAGAAGAGGCATTTGGTAGAAGCATTTTGCAAGTTGCTCATTCACAAAGCTCGCCGAATTTCACCAGCAGCCAGCCTAGAATATTAGGGCTGGCAGAGACCTTAGAGGTCCTTGTTTTAATTGACTTGAAGAGGGAGGGAAGGATTCTGGAGTAAAAGACCGAAGGAGGGCCTGGCCTCTCCGGGTTTGGCATCTTTCTTACCTCAAGGAGTTAAAAGTCTGGGGCTGAGCGTGATCAACCAGATGGTCTTTAACAGTAACATGGCTCATATTGTTTAGATTATCCTCTTGCAAGTACCGTGCCTCGTTTACCTTTTATGGAATAAAGTGTGGAAAATTGACCACAGATGTAAGTAACCAAGAATGACGGGGAAGCTGTTGTTACCAGGCCTCCTCTTTTCTCTCCAACATGCCTGATCCAGAAGATAAAAATAAAGAGAGAAATGGGAGGCCGGCCGAGCAATAATTTGCCTTACCTCCACGGCTCGGATACGGGCCGCCCTCTGCTTGACGTCTCCATAAATCCATGGTTGGCCTTGAGACTCCTGTGCAGGCTACCCTCACTTTCTGATTTTCCAAGTGCCCTCCGGTTAAAATATCATACAACGTAAGCAGTTTTTCCATCCTGTTTGGAAAGGCAGAGGGGGCAAGTCCAACATACTGGCAGGGTGCGGTTTTGCAGCCCTCCGGTCCCTGCAGGAGAGCAGAGGGCGGCATTTTGCAGCCTGAGGGGCACAGGTCAATCCTGCCTTCCCATTGCTATGATTGCTACCTCGGCTGCAGCTGCAGGCTGGGCCCAGTGAATTAGAGCTAGGCCTTCAGGATTCTTGGGAAGGTGAGATCCCTGAGCTTGACAGAAGACTTGAATACCCAGAAAGGGCCCAGCTAGGAAGGAGCTTGTTGAGACAGGCCTGTGCTTTCCTTTACGGCATGCTTTTTAGGATTAGAAAGGCATTTATGCCTTTTTAAACCTTCAGAAGAATAGTCTCCCACCAAAGTCATAAACTAGGTTTCCTGAAGTCCCTTTGTTTTCTCCATCTTTCTCTCTCCCACGTTCCATCACCAAGGCCATGTTGGCCCTCGCCTCTCATCTTTCTCCGTGGCACTTGCTGCCTTTACCTGTGGCTGTGACCGCCATCAGGTGACCGGACTTCTGCTCGCAGGGCAGCTGGAGGCAGGGAGGGCCAAGGTGACCCGATCGGGGACCGCGGGCTGCTCTGGGCCTCTGTGAGATGGTTGCTGTGCCTCAGAGTAGAAGACCAGGTTGCCTTTCCTTTATGAGGGGCCAGCATGAGATGAGACTCCACTCCTCTGCTCTCTTGTATTCTCTGTCTTCTCACTCACATCAGTGCAGCTCCCTTTCCTCTTGCCAGGCACCTCTACTCACCCCTTCCGCCAAGCTCTCTGTCTGGAGTCCTGGTTCTGCTGTCAAGAAGCTCCCCACTGTCATGCCTGAGCCCACTCCTCATGCGCTTTCCCAGATCCTCAGGGCTGTCTCTGGGACATGGCCTTTTTCCCACACTCCCCTGGTTTTCCGTGCATACTTGTAGCTCACTGGCCTCCAGGACTCCTTTGAAACCTGTCCTGCTTTTAAGGATTAGCCCACTCTCCCTGGAGGAGGATCTGGCAACACACACACACACACACACACAGAGACACACACAGACACACACACACACACACCCCTGTTACAAGCCCCTGGAAGCATCTTGCTCACCAAGGACTTGAGCGCTTGGAGTTGTCAAACACGCCCTTCCTCTCTGTGAACGCAGCAACCTCCTTCCTGACCTGTCCATCAGCCGTGCAGCTCCTCTGTCCTCTTGGCATCGACAGCTACTCCATCCACTCCACCACGTGACTTTGCTCCCATGCCTGGAATCCCGAACGCTTGCCCTCTGAGCGTCCTCTCCCTGCGCACAACCGTCTGTGTCAGCATCTCTTCTAGTCAGCCATCCTCAGGAAGAAGTGCTCACCAGCCTCTAGCTCCTGACCCTCGCTTCTCCCAGACCCTCAGTCCCCACACCTCAGCCTGGTCAGCTGGAGATTATTTCAGCCACACTCTCCAGCATCCTCAGTTTTCCCCACCTCCACTCCAACCCCTTTTGTTCTTTCACTGTTCCAGCTGTGCAGTCTCCAGCCTGAATCCACTCACAAGGCCTTTTTGCGGAGCCTGGCACTGGCCCACTAAGAGCTGCTGGAGATAATCTCATAAGCTGCCTGAAGGACTTGGGACAAACCCCTGACTCTAACGTTACCCGAACCCTCAGGGCTGCCCAAATCCTTTCTCCTCAGTCTCCACCTACAGCACGGCGCTTTCCCAGTTTCTAATGGTGTATCAAACTGCAATCTGACTTCTGCTTCCTGTGAAATTGTTCCAGCAAAGGTTACCCCTGACTTCCCAACTTCCAAATGTTCTTTCTTCGTCTCATGTGATCTCTCTCCAGTGGTCAGCCTCTTGGAGTACTCCTCTTCCTTGGCCATAACAGGTATCTCTGAGGGTTCCCTGAGCACTTCATCTGTTTTTTTCCCCCATAGAATCTCCCTTTTCTTCCTGCTTCTTAAAAATTATTATTCCCTGAGTTCCATCCTCTGCCACCACTCCCCTCACTCCTATCTATGACCTTGATCCTGCAAGGTGGGGAAAAAAGCAAATAGGGTCGATCTTCTGAAACCTTATTTCAACCCACTTCTGAAAACATCCTTCCCATTCAACACGGATGGGAAGGGAAACACTAGGTGACCCTTGGTGCCTGACAGTCCACTTCTGAGATGATGGCATGTGTCTCAGGGCTGATAAATATTCATTTTGGTGGCAGTGCTGGTGGGCCATAGAGGGGCAAACCCGTGACATCTGCAGAGGGTTTCACTGCTGTGTTGTGGGTACAATTCTCATAGGCCATCAGGAACAATGAATGGGCCGTTCTTAGAACCTGGAGAAGGGCTGCCATTTAAAAGCTGGCGTATACAGTGGAAATGGTGCTAGGTTTAGTGTTAGGCATTTTATTTTGAATCCTTTTTTCCTCTTACCAGTTGTGTGACCTTGCACAACTGACTTCTTTCCTGGCTGTCTCTTCGTGTTTTTATTTGTAAAATAGATAAACATTATCATCTACCCAGGATTGGGGATAAAGCATATCTTAGGAAGATGTCATGATCTGCTAGACTTTGTTCAGTAGGATGATTGAACTGATACAGTGGTATTCTCTTAAGTCACTACTAAGCTGACTACTTACCCCATATTACTTAACATCCTCTTTTTGTGGCACTGGCATCAAGAGTTGAGGAGAGATTGAGCAGAACTTGTCCCTGGCCTCAGGATGGTTGAAATCACGCACAATACAGGTAAAGTACTTGCAGTAATCATCTCTAATCCAGGTTTCATTGAAATTGCATAGTAGGAGCTCTGAGAATAGAAAGATAAGTGCAGGCTGGAGTAGACGGGACAAGTGGACTGAGAGAAACTGTGGCTGCTTGGAGTGGAATGTCATGTTATAAAGCAAGAAGTGAGTGATCCAGTCATAGGCTTTTTTTTTTTTTTCAATATGGATCACTTTTTAAAAAGTCTTTATTGAACTTGTTACAGTATTGCTTCTGTTTTATGCTTTGGCTTTTTGGCTGTGAGGCATGTGGGGTCTTAGCTCCCCAACCAGGGATCAAACCTGTGCCCCACCTGCCTTGCAAGGTGGAATCTTAACCACTGGACCATCAGGGAGGTCCCAGTCCTGGGCTTGTATTAAAGTTAGGAAGGGAAATTAAAATTGATGTCAGAGGCCCCAGGGAGCAACTAAATATTTTTGAGTGGGAACATGAAAATAGTGTTTTCAGAAGCTTAGCTTCCTCATATATAAGACATTTTTGGTTGAGGGGATCGTGCCAAAGAGGACATTGGACAGATGCTTGCAGAACCTGATCTGAAGAAGTGCAGGGTTAGGTTGGGAAGGAAAAGATTGGAGTGCAAGCTATATCATAAGAAAAAAAAATAAAAAACACCTTCAAAAAGCAAGAGTGACCATTTTCATATGGTAGTTCCGGTGTGTGTTTTCCAACACTGTCAAGCAGTCATCCGATTCTCAGTGGCCACTGACCGGATGTCCTACAGTTTAACTCAATTCTGATACTATCTACCTGAAAGATGCGGCCAATCCAGCAGGTTAAGGGCCTCAGTTTTACAAGGGTCTCTCATCCATACCCACTCATTTTAAATAAAACTAGACTCAAGTCCAGGTTGTTACTTATGTCTCTGACCTATTATGGATTGAAGGCTCCCACAGCCCCCTCCTCAGTTCAATTAATTTGCTAGAGTGGCTCATGGCATTCAGGAAAACAGTTTACTTACTAGATTACCTATTTATCAGTCGTGTAGTCCAGGAACAGCCAGAGGGAAGAGATGCTTAGGGCAGGGTGTGTGGGATGGGGCTCAGAGCTTCCAAGCCCTCACTGGGCGTCCCCCTGTCCCAGTACCTGCATGTGCTTACTAACTGGAAGCTCTCAGAACCCCGTCCTTTTTCAGGTTTTTATGGAAGCTTCATTATGCAAGCATGATTGATTAAATCATCAGGTGCTTGTGATTGAACTTAATCTCCAGCCCCGCTCCCCTCCCCCGAGGGTCAGGGGGTGGGGATAAGTCCCAGCCCTCTCACCTAGAAGTTGGTCCCCCTGAAAACCAGCCCCCATCATTATTAACATAAATTCACCTCACTAACAGAAAGTCAGGAGTGATCGAAAGGGGCTTGTAATGAGTATAAAACCTGTGTTGCTTTTATCAGGAAATTTCAGCAGTTTCAGGAGCTATGTACCAGAAATGAGACTGAAGACCAAATATATGTTTCTTTTTGTAAATCACAATATCACAGAGATGAAAGCACAAAATGACTTAAAAGTAACTTTGGCTTTTCTAAAACTTTGACCAGGGGTATTATGAAAATGAAGGAGAAACTTTTGTGTGTGCTAAAATATACATAACAGAAATCTGGAGTGGGTTGCCATTTCCTCCTCCACGGGATCTTCCCAACACAGGGGTTTAACCTGTGTCTCCTGTGGCTCCTGCATTGCAGGTGGATTCTTTATCTCTGAGCCACTGGGGAAGCAAAATATGCATAACAGAAATCTTACCATTTTAGCCATTTTTAAAGTGCACAGTTCAGTGGTATTAAGTGCATTTACATTCTTGTGCCACCATCGCCGCCAGAGGAGAAACTTTTTTTTAAGATCTATTTATGTATTATTTTTGTCTGTACTGGGTCCTCACTGCCGCACCTGGGCTTTCTCCAGTTGCAGAGGGCGGGGGCTCCTCTCTAGTTGTGGTGCATGTGCTTCTCGTTGCAGTGGCTTCTCTTACTGTGGAAAAGGTTCTAGGCATGCAGGCTTCAGTAGGAGTGTGTGGCCTCCGAAGTTGTGGTGCACCAGCCTAGTTGCTCTGAGGCACAGTCCCAGACCAGGGATCAAACTTGTGTCCCCTGCATGGGCTGGAGGATTCTTTACCATTGAGCCCCTGGGAAGCCCCAGAGGAGAAACTTTTACAGCAATTTGACTCACTGTACCACTGGAGCACATGATCGATGTGCATGCATTTTGTGTACTCTGTTATTTCAACATTTTCTACTAATTTATTTGGTCAAATATTGCAAAATACCAGTCTACAATGATTTGGAAATTTTAAAAAGCTGGTGCTTTTCTTCAGATTGCTTGAGAAGCATTCTGCTAAAGGAATAAGAAGATACAGGGTGAGGGGTGGATAAATTGGGAGATTGAGACTGATATATACACACTACTATGTATTAAAATAGATAACTAATAAGGACCTACTGTATAGCACAAGGAGCTCTACTCAATGCTCTGTAATGACCTGTATGGAAATAGAATCTGAAAAAGAGGGGATGTATGTATGACTGATTTGGTGTGCTGTACAGCAGAAACCAACACAACATTATAAATCAACTATCAGTTCAGTTCTGTTCAATCGCTCAGTCATGTCTGACTCTTTCCGACCCCATGGACTGCAGCACGCCAGGCTTCCCTGTCCATCACCAACTCCCGGAGCCTACTCAAACTCACGTCCTTCACGTCGGTGATGGAATCCCACCATCTCATGCTCTGTCGTCCCCTTCTTCTCCCATTTTCAATCATTCCCAGCATCAGGGTCTTTTCCAATGAGTCGGTTCTTCACATCAGGTGGCCAAAGTACTGGAGTTTCAGCTTTAGCATCAGTCCTTCCAATGAATATTCAGGATTGATTTCCTTTAGGATGGACTGGTTGGATCTCCTTGCAGTCCAAGGGACTCTCAAGAGTCTTCTCCAACACCACAGTTCAAAAGCATCAGTTCCTCAATGCTCAGCTTTCTTTATAGTCCAACTCTCACATCTATGCATGACTGCTGGAAAAACTATAGCTTTGATTAGACAGACTTTGCCTATCCTTCTCCAGGGGATCTTCCTGACCCAGGAATAGAACCAGGGTCTCCTGCACTGCAGGCGTATTCTTTACCTCCCTGGGAAGGAAGAGGTGGGCTATAGGAAGGTTAGCTTCTACCCTCCTCTACCAGGCAAGATCCTATCCATTCTTGAAGCTCAACTCCTGGGTCCCTTCCTCTGAGAAACCTTCTCTTCCCAACCTCCCTGAAAACTCCCAGGCCTCACCAGAGGTCTATCAGCCCTCAGGTTGCTGCTATCCCATGGACATACTTCTTTCTTTCTTTCTTTCTTTTTGGCTGTGCCAGATCTTAGTTGCAGCACACAGGATCTTTGACCTTAGATGTGGCATGTGAACTCTTAGTTGCAGCGTATGGGATCTAGTTTCCTGACCAAGGACTGAACTCGGGCCTCCGGCGATGAGGGTGCAGTTTCAGCCATGGACCAGCAGGGAAGTCCCCATGGACATATTTCCATAGCTACTGTTGTGGGACCAGGTGGACTGGCCGTCTTGGTGGTCTCCCTGCTAAAATGTGAGCTCTGCATGGATACTGACACCTTCTCATGTCTATGTGCACATTACCCTGCACGTAGTAGGTGTTCCGTGAAGATTTGTTCACAAGAATTAAATTGAATTTAGACAGCCTACTTAGAGGGTGGATATAGAGGTGACGACATGATGAGGTATAAAAGAAAGGATGTCAAGGCCATGCTTGGTACCAAAACTCCTTTGGGAAGGAGGAGGCCATTCATCTATTCTGAGGAAGATGTGTGGGGAAGACACAGAAGCTGATTCACAGAAGTGGAATTGGGGAGCCTGTGTAGGGAATGTGCTGGGGAGGCAGAGAGGAAGAGGAAAAGGCAGCAGCGTGGTCTCTGCTTTCCATTCACTCTTTAACCTCATACTTCTGTTGAAGCATTCATCACAGTTTCAATATCCAATCATCAGATATACTTCAACCCTGTCACTCATTTATTCATTTATTCAATCTGTATTCACCAAGGGCCTATTTTGTGTCCAGCTTTGTGCTACAAACTTTGCTTAATAACGCTAACCCCTGAACATCCTTTCATGGTAGGTATTTTTGTCTCTGTGTCATAGAAGCAGCTCAGGAGATTGAGTTATTTGCCTGAATTAAGGCAGCTAATCAGTAGCATATCAGGTTTTGAACCAAGGGCTTAAATCCCTCCTGCCTTGCATAATGTCACGAGGCTGGTGCTCAATAAGTGTTCATTGGGTCGATTCCAGGAAGACTTGGACCAGAATGGGAAGAAAGGGGACAGAAGAGGCAGTTCGGGGTTAAGGGTTGGCTTATCCAGTTTGGAGGAAGATTGTGAGAGAATGGGGTTAAGGTAGGCATTGTGGAGCCTAAAATGACTCATAACCCAGGAGAGAGAGGTCTGGGAGACTGTATTTTGGACCTTGTTGGGTCTCAACCAATCCATGTCACTCCCTTGCAGTCAACTCTGCCGCTTTTGCAAATTCTCCACCGTGGCCTCTCCACTCTACTTGAGCTGGCCCAGGCCCCTTCTCCTGCCTCTTTCCCCGTGTCCTCCCTTTGCTTTCTGTGCTCCAGCTCCACTGGCTTCCTTGTTCCCTTCACAGGACATTTCCACACAAAAGCCTTTTCACTTTCTGTTTCCTCTTCCTGAATGTTTTTTCCGCTTTGTGTTTGCATTTCTGGCTCCTTCACATCACCCAAATATGTTAAAATGCTCCCCTCTCTGCAGGCCCATGACCACCAGTTTAAAAAGAACACTTCTGGTTTCCCTGTATCCATGGCCCTGCTCTGCGTTCCCTTACAGCCGGTCTTTGCTGGCCTAACGAATGTGTTTGCTTGTCTTTTCATTGTTGTCTCCCCTTCACTAGGCCTGAAACTCCCTTGAGCAGGAGTTTATCTTGTCTGTGGTTGTGTCCCCATAGTACTTAGAACAATTCTTACAACATTGATTGCTCTCCATTCATATTTGCTGGATACATGAGATGACCAGCTTCTCTCAGAATCTGAACTGAGAACACAGTGACTTTCTTGCTTGGAGATAGGTGTGGCCCCATGGAGTTGGTCAGGCTTGGGTTGACAGCCGTGTTCATCACATGTAAGCCTGGGAAGTTGGTCAAGATCAAAGGAAAAGCTAAAGGGAAAAAGACTCCAGGTGTTGGAGAAGGCTTCACGGCCAGGGGATTCTCTTTCACGTCGTGGCCTAATGATATTGGTATTGGCTTCTGTATTTGTTTTGTCCATAGACTTGTCTGGGTATCTGTATTAGTTTTCTCTGACTACATCATGAACTGTCACAAATTCAACAGCTTAAAGCAACACCCATTTATTATCTCACAGTTCTATAGGTCAGAAGTCTGGGTGGGCCAGGTTCCCTGCTCAGGGTCTCAGACTGAAATCAAGGAATTGGCAGGACTGGCCTCTTATCTGGAGACCCTGGGGAAGATTTCACTTCCAAGCTCATTCAGCTTGTTGGCAGTCTTCAGTTCCTTGCAGTTGTAGGACTGAGGTCTCTATTTCCTCTCTGGCTTTTGGCAGGAATTGCACATAGCTTGCAGAGGCCATTCTCAGCTCCTTGACATGTGACCCCCCAACTCATCAGCAAGGGAGAGCTTCCCACATATAGAATCCCTCCCACACATTGAATCCCTCCCACAAAGCTCTCTGAATTCCTCTTCTGCTACTAGCAGGAGAAAACTCTGCTTTTAAAGCACTCATGTGATTAGGTTAGGCTCACCCAGGTAATCTTCTGTTGATTAACTTAAAACCAACTAACTAGTAACCTTAATTATATCTGTAAAATCCCTTTTGCCTTTTAACCTAACATTATCAGGGCATGATATAGTCACAGTCCTAGCTTTAGGATAGGAAATCTTGAGGATGAACTTTAGGATTCTGACTATCACAGTATTCATTTTTCTAAGCTCTTTTAATTCATTAGCTTGGAGGGCTGGTAGAAGGGGGAATCTGTTATTTGTAACTGAAGAGCAATGGCCATAATCCACAGAGGCCTGGCAGCCCAGTGAAGTGGGGGAGGTGAGTGTACAGTTATAAACTTTGTCTTCTTGACCTCTGCTAAATTGTGGTTCTTTCTTTTTCCTCTGAAATAGAGTTCAGTATATAGAGATGTGAAAGATTAGACCATCTGCCATACTTCAGATGCCAAAAATAATGAAAATAGACCCTTGCCTCTAAACTCTTGGGTAGAAAACTTTTTTTTTTTTTTTTTAATGCTTTTCCTTGTGGATTGCTCTCCAAATGAGATCATTGGTGATCCTGAGCCTTTTCCCATGACTTAATTGATGAGGAGAGGACCGCCCAGCTAAAGCTTACAGAATACATTGGAGGTAATTGGCTTAAAGCCTACAGGCTCTTGTCGAAATGAGCGGTTTTGGTTAAAGCACACCATGCAGCCGAAAAGTATTATGTATGTATATTTTCGTCTTGAGATATTATCAAGAAATTCCACATAGAAAGGAATAAACTATGGTTTGGGATTGAAGAAAAAATTTTTTTTAAGAAAAATGCAAGAAGTAAACTCTGTTTCCTGCAGATGTAAATCAGGGCAAATTTTAAAGCCTTTCGTGACTCAGAGAGAGGTCACCAACCAAATCTGTGGAGAGAGGCAGACTAAAACAAAACAGCCACATTTTTTTATGATTTTTCCTCCTGCTGCTTTTAGCTGTTCATGTACCCGACCTAACACAACTTTCCAGACGCTACAGGAAATCGGAGATACGGAATTGCTGTCCACTTCACTGCCTAGCTTCAAAAAATGAATAGTCAGAGCTGAGTGTCAAAACCTAGTAAACTGGAGATTTGAGAAAGAAAGCATACTTTGTGGCACATTGGTGGCAGTTTTCAGGATTGTGAGATGAGCGATAGAAGGATCTTCACCCCTCGTAGCCTAGTCCGACCCTTCTTTAATTCATGGACTGACTCAGCAGCATGGAGACAGGAAGTCATCAGCTCTGCTGGATCCTACTCTTTGGAGTGAATCAGGAGATAAGGAGTCAGCACCTATGAATGAAAATAAGGAATCCTAGATCTTCGGTGGTACCTGGTGCCCCTGCTGGGGGACCTGGCATGAGCCTCACTGTCAATTAGAGATCATGATGCCTAGTTAACAGGATTGTTTCATAATTAAAGAAGATGTATGTGTAAGCTTTGTAAACCATTAAGCAAATGTAAGTGATTCTATTATATGAGCATTATTAATAGGAAGACATTGAAGTTCCCACCTAGTCCCATCCAATGTAGTCCCTAGGTTCCCATTCCATGGAGCCCAAGACAGGAATGGGAAATGCAAGGAGAGGCTTTGTGTTTTCAAGGCCAATAAATCTAACACTGGAAGCTTGAAGCTGCTTTTAAAAGGGAGAAGGGGACAGCCACTGTGCAGCACAGAAGCCTCAGGCCCTAGATAGAAATCCAGGTCAAGCTCCAGGAATTCAGCCCAAGAGCAGAGCTCTTACAAGCTACCCACCAGGCTCCCTGAGGAACCAGATGCCAAGTGTGAGTCTGAGTACCCGAGGGGATAAGAATCTGAAGCTTCATGAGAGTAGAAGGCAGAGGGCTTCCACGGCCCCTAAATGAAATAGAGGTGGTTTCCATAGCCAGTGGGGAACTATCCAGGTGTTTCATGTTTCTTGTTGACTTAAGTTTTTAAAAGCATCTGTCACAAACTGTTTTTTCTCTTGGGTAACTCCTTCCCCCTGCAGATGTAGGATTCAAAGATAGAAAGCTGAACTCTGAGCTTTTGGCAATAACTGAGTCAAGTATATTGATTCATTTTTTTATTCAACAAGAGTTTATGATGCCTGCTCTTTTTCAACCCTGTTCCAGACCCAGGGGAATCAGAGATGCAGCATAGTGAGTATCAGATGGGTGCACGTAGATACTAGGATGGAATGGAAGCAGGTGTGGCATAATTTTTGACTTCCTCTCCATGCCCTCAGCCAATAGTGATTTCATACAGTGACCGTTGCTGCTGATTTCTATCCCTAAGATGCTGATTTCTGTCCCTAAGACCTTGCTTCCGTACTTTCTTCCTTTCCTCTACCTTTAAGTTCTAGCTTGAGCTCAGCTTCTCCTCCAGAGCCTTCCCAGATCTTCTCATATATGTGGATCACCACTTGCTTGTTGTCTGTGCCCCACGTTTCCTGTCTTGAGATCTCATTCCTGTTTGCCTTGTCCTTTTCAGCTTGGTTTGTAGATCCTGAGCCTGGCTCAGTGGGGGCTTGTTGAGCTGAACCTAGAGATAGTCACTTCCAGCACTGTGTGTTTTGAATTTTCTGCACTGATTTCTGTCTGCTCATGGTTTTTCCACAGAGTGGGAGCATGTCAGTGTTGCCCCCAAATGGTATAGGCTTGTCAGAAGTGGAATCCACATTGTCAGTGGGAACAGCTGTGGGTGAGACATAGGTCAGTAGACAAAGGAGGCATTGCAAAGTCCTCCAGGCAACACCATGAGGCAAAGTTCAAGGGCAAAGAAGAGGTGGGCCCCAACTAAAAAACATGTGGGGGACAAGGAACAGGCAGCTCAGATGATTATCATTGTGTGCTTGCAATGACTCATCCAGTTTTTATGTGTAAGGGCACTGGCCCAGTGTGTCTTAAAGGTATTAATCTGGCTGTCTGGTTGAAGGAAGAAGCCACTGACTGTTGCCACATAGGTGGACCTGGGCCTCCTGAGCCCCTAACCCTGGGCTGGGGGAAGAGAAAGCAGCTGGGATGGGGTAGAACTAGGACAGGAAGTTTAGGATTTCAAGATCATATGAACAGCTGGATTGTAGTGCCTGGTGGCCTACCTACGATGGAGCAGTGCTATAGTCAGTGGGTAGAGCTGAAGGGTCCTGTCCTCCAAGTAAGGGGCTGACCGAGTGGTCAAGAAGGCTGTGGTCTCGGGGAGGGCTGTGCTTCAAGATGGAAACTGAGCATTGTGATGGAGTCTGGGGAAAACTACCTGCAGTTGGATGTTGCATATACTTACACACCGAGGCAGCCTGGACATTGGATGTCTAAGTTAAGGTCCCTGCATACTCAAGTTTATGTAAAAGAAGTGAACTAAGCCACTCCTGGGCCTAAGTGGTTACTGAATTCTAGAGATTAAAAAAAAAAAAAAATGGTGTGTAAAGGGCCACCCAACAACCAGAGCCTGTGACCTTTGGTGATGGTGACTCCATAGCAAGAGAATCAGGAAATAACCCAAGCTCCTCTCTCTCTTGGCCTTCCTGGGCTACTTCGCATTGGTCTACTTAATCAGAGGCAGAGAGCAAGCTTGCCCACTAACACAGCCAGTCTCGGGCAGGAGAGGGTGGGGGAAAATGGATCTTGAGGGGCCAACTTTAGGCTTTTGCAACATAACTAATTCTCGATCTTCCCTTCTGAGGGAACTGGCCCTACCAACAGCCTATCTCTCCAAGAAAGGCGGGGCTCAGGATTCGTGTGAGGTGAGCCTCAGACTGAAAATCTCTGTTGCTTGGAGTTGACAGGAGCTGAGAAAAGAGGGTCTGGCGCTGTACCTTTAACAGCTTGCTCCATACATACGGGGGCCATGTGTCCTCAATTTTCCAAGAGAGTCTCAATTTCAAATATTCTGTCCCATTTTGCCCATAAGAATACTGGCACTTGTCAGATCGCATGTTCCAATTTTTGATTCAGAAAATATGGTCACTGTATCCCTATACCACAACAAATGCCAGATGGTTAAAAAAGCTAATTTTTTATAATGGTATACTTATCCCAATTGTTGAGAAAAGACAATTTTCTGACTATTGAAGTAATTGAAGAAATTATCAATGACAAGTTTGATGGGTTCAATTACATTTTAAAAAAATCACCTTTTTTCTTTTTTCTGTACAAAGAAAACCAGCAAAGCTAAAAGGTAAAAGGAGAAGCAACAGATTGGGGAAGTAGTTACAATAAACATAACAGCTAAAACTCTCACCATCCAGACACTTTGGAGAATTTTATATAAATTTTAAAGGGCACAATCAAGACTTCATTGGACAGATGGTCAAAGGATATGAGTAGATAATTCACACAAGAGAAACATTCACTGTAAACAAATCCCAGGGAGGTAATTTAATATGTTCAAGTTAAAACAACTGTGAGTTACCATTTCACACCTATGTATATTATAAAAAATAAATAAAAGCTATAAAATATAACTTGAACAGGGCTTTGTAGGAACATGCACATTGCAGAAGCCATTAATATTTCTTTTTCTTTTCTCCTTCCTAGAGGACAGTATGGAGATGTATAAAATATATCAGGACACGAAAGCAATTCCTGACTGACTCAGCAATTCTACTTTTGGAAATATATCCCAAGAAAATTATTAGAAAAATTATTATTATTAAATTAAAAGTATTATTAGAAAAAAGTATATATTACTATATTGTATATTATATATACATACCCTTGATACAACATAGGTTTGAACTGCATGGGTTCACTCACAAAGATTTTTTTCAAAAGATATGTATTGCAATATTACATGACCTGCAGTTGGTTGAATTCTTGGATGCAGAACTTCAAATATTGAGGGCTGACTATAAAGTTATATTCTATTTTTGACTATTTTTGACTAAGGAGAGGATGGATACCTCTAATCCCTGTGTTGTTCAAGGGTTAACTGAACATATGCACATACACACACACTTTTACCTGAGACAACCCAGTTTACCAACAATTGTGTGATCACTGAAATATAATAGTCTAGAATAAGTATTATATTATTAAAATATCAAATATATTCACTTTGTAAACACAAGAGAGGGTGTATTTTAAAATGTTAAGTTTTGAAAAAGTACAATGAAACTCTGGCAATAATGATGTTGTCATGTGAAAGCTAGTTTTGTCCAATGATAAGGATCAGATAAGAGTCTACACTGTGCGGCTCCTCAGTTTTCTAAGGTAAAAGTGTATTCTGTGGTTTCTGGCTCATTATTTGTTATTTCTAATTTTCGATATTCTAAATGTAGCCTGTTCTCCATAAAAATAATGAGTAAAGTAAGAATAAGGCTCTGACTCCTATTGGTTTGTAGATTGAGTGTCAAGGGTGATGCTGGTTACTTCTTCAAATGTATCTCCATACAGCCAGGGTGGTAGTGGTGTTCAGTCGCTCAGTCATGCCCAACTCTTTTGCAACCCCATGGACTGTAGTTTGCCAGGCTCCACTGTCCATGGGATTCTCCAGGCAAGACTACTAGAGTGGGTTGCCATTTCCTTCTCTAGGGAATCTTCATGACCCAGGGGATCAAGACCTTCTCTACTGCATTGGCAGGCGGATTCTTTACCACTGAGCCACCAAGGAAGCCCACAAGGAGGGGTGGCCACTTCCTATTTAATGCTGTATTCCTCGACTGTGGAACCCTCTGTTCCCTGTCTCTCTTCTCTCCCTCTTGATTGTGATCCGTGAATTCCAACACACCTGGTTCTAGTAGGTGATGAGGCTCCGTGTGTGTGGTACTCAAATCCTTGAACATAGCCATTTAAACTCAACCATGAAGTCGCTTCAAGTCCATCTGTGTAAAGGTCAAACTACTTACTATCCTCCACTGCAGGAAAAAGACAATTCAATCTCTAGTGTATGTTTCTGTGGTATTTTTAAAGCCTTAAATGCTAATCTGTTAACAGTAAGGGTGGGGAGTTCATTGTGCAAATGTGAAACTTACAAATGCCAATGCCTGTTTTCCTCCTGTGAACCAGCGGCCAGTGTCTAGCCAACTCCTTGATCTCTGGCAGCAGGGAGAGAGGGACTGGGGCACGCGGCTGAACCCCAAGCCCTGCAGGTAGCATCCCAGTCTGCTTGGGTGCATAGACTTCCTCTGGGAAACCTACGGTCCTCTGGTTACCTTGCACACTGAGACAGTGACTCCCATAAACATGTAATAAGTTCTTGTATGCAGACCCCTTGAGAGTGTTTGTGGAAATTCCATCTTTTATTTTCTGTGTGACCTTGAGGAAAGCACTTGAAACCTGAATTCTCATAGCAGAAAAAGCATAGGAGAGGAGGCTGAGGAAAGTTTGTGTGAGTGCTCTGAGTTCAGTCGCTAGCCCTGAAAGTAGATGTCATATATATACTATGAAAATTTATAAAAGGCGGAAGAGGATAGAAGCCCCATAGAGCTCTGGTTATCGATCAAAAGGACTACTCCTGGTTGTCAAGGAAATGAGCATAAGTTTTGAAGTCAGCTGGACCAGTGTTAACCTAACTGATGCCTCATTGCCTCTCCTCCTCACACTGAAACTGTTAATGATGGTAGCTACCTCTTGGAGTGGTGTGGGTTAAAATTAAATAATCTTGTAATGAACATAAATGAATGTATGGTACAAAATAAACCTTCCATAAGCGTTAGTTCTCTTCCCCTTCTCTCCCATAGGTTATCTTGCATACAGGAGGTATTTGGTTTATAGTATATATATGTATATACAGTATATATCATATACTGTATGATAATTGAGTCATAGGTAGCGAGCGACAGTCTGATTCACCTGCCACAGAACAGAGAACCAAACACTGGGAATACACACGGGGAATACAATCTCTCTTGGGCATAGTGCAGCATGGCCAGCTACAAACAACAGAAGGAAGAAGGCAGAAAGAGATGGGATATGGATGTGACTCTTCTCAGGGATAGGATTGCACTCTCTGAGTGCAGTACTGGTCCACATGCTAACATGAAGATGCAGTCTGTCCAGCATGGGATACAGTAATCTCTGATCACTGTTCCCCAAAACCAACAGCAACAAAGAAGTGTCCAGCACGAAGTAGTGGGGTGTCCCAGTGGGTAGACGGAGCACAGCAGCAGGAACTTGGGGGAGTGATGCTCATATGTGCAGAAAAGCAGATGGTAGTCTTGGGACACATTTAGCCCCAGACACTGGGGAGGGGTTCTTGGGCCAGGATTCATCAACAGGGACCAAGGCAGAAGATCAACAATAAGAACTTTGATAACAGACTAGATAATGAACTCTGTCTGGTACTAGAATGAAGCTATGTTTTGGGGTCTGATGATGATGCTTTTGAGCCAAGGACAATCGCAGATCAAGTTGGAATCCTGGAAACTGAGGCAGGACTGAGTCACATTTGAGAGTCAGTTGGTCCAAGTCATGAGGATGGGATGGGATGGGATGCAGCAGCTTTTAGCCAGTGTGGACCAAACCCTGTCCCTCTTGAAAGTGGACTCACTTGCTGCCACTTGGTTAAACTTTGGGCTAGTCCCCACAGATGTCAGTGGAATTTGCTCCAGAGTTTTCCGAGGATGCCCCAGAAGGTTCCCTTTCCCTGCTCCTTTCTCTTTGTTCTCTCCCCAGCTTATCTAAATCTGTGTGGGTAACATTTAGCCAAGAAGCTCTAGCAGGATTTTGGTGAGAGGAGGGAACTAACTGTAGGTAATGGAAAATTATATTCAGTGTATTATGGTTGCTTTAATTGGGGCATAGTCATGATGCTTAATTCATTTCTAAATCTGAAATCTCACTAAAGTGAATTTTCTGTTTAGCAAGAGGGATCTGGATTCAAGATGGTCATGAAGCACCATTGCGGCCCCTCTTGAAGCAGCCTTCCCTGACTTTCTGTTGAAGGGCTCCCTCGTGGACTTACTGTTTCTCTTCTCCTCTTGACCACAGACTCCAACTCTGCATTGTCTCCCTTCCTCTCGGTGTGTTACACTTTCCAGCTAGACCAGTGGTTTTTTTTTATGGGGGTGATTTTTCCTCTCAGGGGACATTAGGCAATGTCTGGAGACATTTTTGATTGTCATGACGGTGGGGGTGGATGCTCTTGGCATTAGTGGGTAGAAGGCCAGGCTACTACTAAATGCCCTACATTGCACAGGACAGCCCCCCACAACAAAGACTGATCCAGTCCAAAACATCAATAGTGGCTCTGTTGAGAAATCCTGGTCTAGATTGTAAGCCTGTTATGAGCTGACGTGATGTCTTAGATTCTGGCAAAATAATAATCACCACTAGCAACTAACATTTATCAAACTTTTACTATGTGCCAGGCATTGTTCCAAACACTTTCTACATATTAGCTCATTTAATCTTTTTTTGTTAGGAATGATTGTTATCTGGTTATTCAGATGGGGGACCTGAAACATGAGAAAATTAACTTACCTAAGGTCACACAGCCAGTAGCTGGTGAAGACCCTCACTAACAGTAAGAATAGTAGTACTAATAGCAGTGGACTTTTTATTAATTTTTATCAAGCCAAGGGCTTTGTATATTTTGTTTCATCTTTGCCAGGACCTCTGGCAATAGAAGTCTTAGAATACCCATTTAAGGTTTGCAGAACCTAGGTCTCAGTTGAACTTGCCTTTTTTTTTTTTTTTTTTAATTTATTTTTTAATTGAAAGATAATTGCTTTACAGAATTTTGTTGTTTTCTTTCAAACCTCAACATGAATCAGCCATAGATATACGTATATCCTCTCCCCTTTGAGCCTCCCTCCCATTTCCCTCCCCACCCCACCCCTCTAGGTTGATACTGAGCCCCTGTTTGAGTTCCCTGCTGTCTGTTTTACATATGGTAATGTAGGAACTTGCCTTGTTTTTATGAATGTGTATGTTTTAAACTTAGTGTCCCTCTCCCCCACTAGACTGTTATCCTAAGACTTCGAGGCTCTTACTGCTGTCCTGCTGCCCGAGTGGCCTCTGTATTCAGCTTGAGTTCTGGCAGTGGTGCGTGCTCCGTAAGTGATTAAGGGGCGAGGGAATGAAATGGCAGTGTGTTGGATGCCCATAGATGGGCCTGCTGAGACCTAGATGTGGCTTGGCAGCTGTGCCGTGTTTTCTCTGCCCTGGAGCTTTCCTCTGATTCTTTCCCTCCACTGGACCTCAAAGCTGCCCCGTGAAAGGGTCTGGTCCTTATCACCATATACAGTCCAAAGAGTGTTGGGGACGGGCTAAGAATATTCGCTGTCTGGCCTCTCCTGGGCCTTGTCAAAACAAGCGGGAGCATCTTATTGTTTATAGGAGCTAAAAATCATGACCACGTTAAACCCGAAATTGTCAGGCACCTTTGGACGTTTTTACAACCCACTCTCAGACGAGGGATGGACTTTATTGTGGCTGGATATCAAGTCCCTACATAATGAAATTTGATGCCGCATGATGGTAGATAGAGATACTTCTTTTTCTTTCTGATATCTGGACATTTTCAGAACTTAGATAATTTTATCCTATTTACATCAAACATGCAGGTAACTCTAGACTTTTATATCTGTATTATTTCTGGGGAGGTCTAATATGATTATGAATGACAGTAATTGACATTACATGCTTTGATTAAATTTCCTTTGCTGTGAATCAAAACCGTTTAGTCCAGTCCTGCAGTGCTATTTCTGGACTTCTCTTTTACATACTCTGATGCGTTAGGCAGCAAGTATGACACAAATTCACTGTCATAAATTCTGCATCCCATAGATTAAATGAGATAGGGCACGCAAGGTCGACTTAATGTGAGCCACATGATAATTAATCAAAAAATGTTAGTTGAATTGCTTACTTTATGCCTTTTAGGTGTACGCTATTTGAAGAATTATAGTGTTTCTTGGATGATAATCATAAAGCTGATGTTTATGAGCTGGCTGTTTACAGATGATCATGGATAGCATCGTAATTACATCCCAGAATTTTTCTCCTTCCAGGGTTTTTAGGTGGTCAGTAGGACCTTAGAGGAAACTACCCCAGTTAGCCTCCTGCCTCCTCATCCCCTAAACAACAGCAGCAGCAAACTCAGGCATCACCTGGTCAGCCTGCTAGAGAAGGCTAGAGGGGAGGGAGGGTCTGGATCAGTTACTTGATCCTGATCCCCTCCCCTTCGTTTGGGTGCACAAAGCATGTTGCCTTGGAAAATGTACCCGTAGCATTTCCAGGTCCTATGCTCCTGGGCCTTTGAGTATCCTCAGGTCCCTCCACAGCGCTGTCTCCACCACAATCCATACTTTCATCTTTGTGGTCAGATAGAATAGGAAGTAAAAGTCTCCTGCTTAATTGGCCATGGCATCTTCTTCCAGCCTAGGGATTTTTCCCAGGACTGACTCTCAGTGAAGCCATCTCTGTCTCTTTGTTAAGTCTCTCCCCACCCCTGGGGCAGAGTGATTTGGACACAGGGTCCAGGAGGACTGATCACAGTGGTGGGCATCCCCACCAATGCCTCATGAGCTGGCACCTTGGGAACCTGTCCTGGGCCTCTGCAGTACTGTACTAAGGTGCACATGAACTTGTCCCAGCATCTGAGGAGTCCACTGGGCCAGTGCCAGTACTGGATCACCTCCCAGCTTAATCTGGGAGTAAAACAGGTGCACAGGCCACCCATCACCCCTAGCCAAGCCTTTGCCTTAAGCCATCTAGCCAACAAACCCAATGGGCCATGGTGGCAAATGTTCAAATACAAGAACATTTTATTCTTGGCCTTAATGCACATCTAAGATGATAAGTTCATGCCTGGAAATGTCTATGTAGATACCTTCCCATCTGTATTACCTAACTGTGGGTTTAGGTTATCTTTCCTGAAAGGATGAGTTCCCCATAACTGAGACAAGACTTGAAAGCACAGCATAGCCCTCATGCTCTGTCTGGGGCAGCTTTAGGTCTCCCAGCTACACCCATACTTTGCTGTGCTTAAAGAGATGCTTATGACCTTGAGTCTATGGGCAGGCTAAGGAATTTCAGGTCCCCCCAGATGAGACTCACTTCTCAGTAGTCTAAGCATCAACCCCTTGAAAACACCCTACCCAGCTCTGACTGAGGTGTATACCTAGCCTAAACAGAAAAAAAAAACAGGCACTCCAGATTTCTAGTTGCCAAGAGGCAAGCGCTAGAATCCTGTTTGCTTTGCAGCAGGTCTGTGAGTCCCATGTGGCATCATATTAAATTATATAGGCAGCCACTTGTTCTCAACTGATGCACTGAGCTGAGAGTTGTGGGTTGAGCAGGCAGCCTTCTCCTCGGGAAATGGCTGAAAAGATGCTGTAGCTCCACAGACCTCCGGACCTCGGAAACTGGGCCGGAAAGCAAAGGAGTGAAGGCCACCACAGGGAGGGCTCAGCTCTGGGCAGAAGATACCATGATTGTGGCTGAAATCCTAGACCATGGGCTGCGGGGCACTTTGCCCTAAAGGTGGGTCAGAGTCTGGGCAAAGTTGGATGTGCTATGGTAGGGGTGGTTCTCTGCTGGGGGTGCCCTGGCCACCTCCTGGTTGCAGCTCTTGTGTTTGGGCTTCTGAGATGGCAGATGCCGCTCCTCTTGCCTCTGAAGGTTTGTTGTGTCAATCTGACCTGCATTAGCCTAGCTCTGTTAGAGAGAGCTCTGGAGGGATGGGGTGTGTAGGTGGGGGGAGAGTGTGGGGGTGTGTGTAAGGTGTTTAGAGGTTGGGGGTGGGAAAAAGAGGATGAACATGGAAATAAAAGAATGAACGACTTTTGAAAGAAAAGATCTACCTAATTTTACTGCTTGTTGTCCTCTGCTCTCTTGTAAAGGTAAATCTAAGCATGCATTCTGAAAGTGTAGTGAGAAGCTTTTGGCTTCCGTTAGCTATTAGCCTGCTAAATGCTTTTCCTGAGACCTAACAGCCAGCTCTGCTCGGTAGCTGGAGCAGGGAGGGTGTTGTAATTCTCATTAGTGACAGTAATATCAACTGGACAAATATCTTACTTCAAGAGCTCGTAATCACTGATGCCTAATGGACCTTTGAAATTCTCCCAAATAGTTTGGAATAAACAGATAAAGGCAAGGACTGAAATGGGTTTGACTGATGTGCATGCAAGTCCTTGGCAAGACTTTCCACTCGGTTTCCTCTCAGATTAAACATGGCTTGAACCTAAACATGTTTGGGTTTATGCCTGGGCTGAAATTCCTCCCCATGGACCTTGACAGGTTGAAGATTACATCAGTTTCGGCTCTTGGATCCGGGTTCTGAAAAGACCACAACTAATAGAGGAGTAAAAAGGTAGCTGTGAGCAACGTTTAGTCAACCTGGGAGCCCGAGGGATGGCTGTGTTGACAGTCTCCTTGGCTCCCCTGAAGATGTGCAGGGAGGACCTGACTCCTCTCGGGGGCCCACAGTGCTTTTATGACAGATTCACAGCTGGTTGATGAATCGATGGACCCCAAAGTCACTCATTTGCACCCTCTGGGAAAGCACTTGTGTTGAAAGTCCCAGCATCTCTCAGGGGAAAGACGGAGACTTGAGGGATCCTGAAGTTACAGCTGACCCTGGGACACTTCAGAGCACAGCTGGGTATCAAAATTGGGGCAGGGGTTGGAGCAGACACAGAGGGAAGGAAGGGATGGAGAGAAAAGAACCCAGGCTGATGCTGAGTGAGAGGCATTTTGTTGTTTCATTTAACACATTGTGGAGACCATTGAAAAGGATGATTTTCCCCTTTATTTACAAGATATTTATATATGTTTTCCTTATATTAATTGCCATGTAATATATTATATTAAATTTCCCTAGGGACTTTGATAGGTTGTTATTATAGGTTTTTAGAATGAAGTTGTTCTCCATTAAGAATATTAATCATGCTTACCCTATTAGTTCCATTTTTTATTTCCAGATTGACCTTATTCTTAGTTGCTTGACCTGATCTGCCTCCTTATTTTATAAAACAAGCCTATGGTTTCCTTCTGCTTTTCTTCACCCAGAATCTAGTTCTTCAATACCATGAAACACACACACACACACAAACAAGGACTTCTTGCTGTAGAAAACTTCTAACAGATACTAAAGTAGAAAGAATGGCATGGTACACAGCCTTAAGCCCATCATTCTCTTCAGCAAGGATTAATCCATGGCCAACCTGGTTTCATGTATACCTCCCATCTGACCCTCAGCCCCCACCAGAAGATTCTTTTGCAGTGAATCCCAAGTATACCATTTCAGTATTTTTATTTCGGTTATAGCTCTTAAAGATAAGGTTTTTTTTTTTGTTTTTTTTTAAGAAAAACACAATTATTATATTACGTGTAGATAAAAGTGTAGTAATTTCTTAACATGTTTAGCTATTCAGTCTCATAATTTTGATCATTTATTATTTTTAGTTTGTTGAAATCAAGATCAAAATAAGACCCATGCCTGGCAATTAATTGATATTATACCAGATCTCATTTATTCCTTGAAATATATTTATTGAAGAAACTCATTGAGTTCCCGCAGTCTAGATTTCGCTAGCTGTGTCTTGACAGTGTCAGTTAACGTGTTCGTCTGTCCCCTGTGTCTCCTGAGAATTGAGAGGCAGACCTAGAACTGATGGTGGTGTGTCCCTTAGGGGGCAGGAGGACGGAGAGACATGTTGTCACTGGTTTGTCAGGATCCATTAGTGCTCATTGCCTGGAAACCTTCATTCATTAAGGGTTTCTAGATCATTGTGTTCTAATTCGTCTGTTCTATCATCATTTATCAGCTGAAATGCCTTATAAATGTTGCCTCATTAAGCATTTGATCAATGCAAGTATGGTTTGATTTAAAGAGAGAGGATAAACATCAGATATTTTCTCTTTATTCACCAGTTTTCAGAAAGAAGGGGTTTCCTAGCATCTTCCAGAGGTGACAGAGAGGTGTTGAGTTTTGTTTTTCTGCATCATTATTGATTCGTGGATTTAACTATATTTGATGTATTTGGACCCGTTGCAGTTATCCATGTTGATGCTTAAACTTTTCAGTCTTTGGCCAGTGAAAGCCTCTTGGATGTGATCTTAATCTGGTACAAGTTCATACCTAACTGATTTCTAGCAATAAGATGCTCCAGGCTCATCTTATATATTTTCTGCCTCAGAGCTAGAATTGGCCATTTGTCCAAGAAGCCCTGATTCCTTGTATAGGAAATGGCATTATTGTTTAGAGCCCACAATCCAGGTGCTATATATGTTGAACAGAATCTTTTTCCACCTCTGAAAATCCAGCCAAACCACAGTCGACACCACCACTTGTTAAAACCGTGACGGTCATCACCCCTGTGTCATCTCCATCTGGCCTTCACCTTGCCTCCAGACTACCTCCCAGTCTCTAACACCCACAAAATATTACTTCTTAACATTCCTGGGTACTTTCACCATGCCACTTGACCCAAAACTTCCTTCTGCATTTTATAAAGCATTTCATAGGCCTTTTTCTACTGTCTCTTTCACAATCCTATCTGTCCTTATCAACCCAAGACAAAGGGATAGATCATCACTTCTTAAAAGTCTCCTCCAACTTTATTATTAAGCTCTGTTGTCTTGCCAAAGTCTTGCCTGTTTCATGAGATCATCTCTAAGCAGTCCCACTCTCTCCCAGGGCTTGTCCACATTCCTAGACACACTCTGGGGAGAAGTGGGCTAGCAGTTACTAAATGTTCGCTAGGGCATGTCCACCTACTGTGCTGAGCATTTCGTGTGTGCTGTGTCATGTAAGCTAAGTCTTATGAGCTAAGAATTATGATTTCCATTTCAGAGGGAACAAAAGTTATTAAATAAGAGGCAGAGCTGGGATTCATCCTTTCTTCAGAGCCCAGGCCAGCTCAGATCACCTAATCATGGTGCTAGATCCCAGGAGGACTTCTGCATGGATGGATCCACTAAGGAATCTTCCTGAGCCTTCTGCAAACCTGCAGAACTCTGCTCTCCTTATCCTACATTGCTTTCAGGAGTAAATTCACACCTTGTGTGTTTTGGCTCTTGGTTTAACTCTCTGACACCTCACAGACTCATTGCACTCCAGCAGTCTTCCTGAAAATGGGTCTGTTCTCTTGTCTCCTCTTCACCTGATAAACTCTGACTTCTCCTTTAAGAAGCAACTGAAGCATCTCTTTTAAGGAGCTCCCCCCAGACTTCCACCTCCGGATGAGTTAAGTGATGCTGCTTTGGCTCTCCCAGGGGACCATGCTCTGGGAGTGGGTCTTATTCATCCCTTTGACCCCAATTCCAATTATTTATGAAACTGGATCAAATGGCAGGTTGTACAGAAAGAAGTTGCAGTGAAAGTGTTGGGCAGGCAATCAGAACACCAAACACAGTAAAAGCATCTCTGATTTACTACAATTTCTTTTAATAGGTTCTCTGTATAGTACCTGGCCCAGGAAAGTTGCTCGGCAACACTGTTAAATCCATACTTACACAAATGGATGAGTGTTTGGTACCAGTCATCCTATGCTTGCTCACATGGATCAAATGTTAACCTTTGAAATGGCTTTTACAGTTTCTTGTGGCCTCTGTCACTCTCTGCTTCCATTGTACATGTGTATTTTTGTCCATAAGTTAAATTATGTTCTGGGCCTGGAAGATGCAACTGGCATGAGGCTCCCAACGCATTGCCTTGCACGTAGTCAAGACTCAATAATTATCCGTGGAATTTAATCAAATGGCAGGTTGTACAGAAGGAAGTTACAGTGGAAGTGCCAGGCAGGCAATCAGAACGCCAGGCAGACAGTTAAAACATCTCTGATTTACTACAATTTCTTTTAATAGGTTCTCTGTACAGATTTGCTGTCAATGTGGATTATTGGTTTAGTTAAAAAAAAAAAGGAATCCAGGGAGCTGCAATAACTCTTGTGAGGCACAGAGACTGGCAGCATTTTGTCACTACTTCCAGGGTGATAGGCACAGATGTCTGCTCTGGGACAACACTTTGTCATAATGCTGAAGACGCCTAGATAATAAGTAAAAAATGCTTCCGCCTAAAGAGCCAAGACCTGTTGGCCTTCTCTGCTCCTTCCTTTGCTGTATCCAATTCTCTTTCTTTTTAAAGCCCAGACCCCCAAGATTACCATCTGTCTCTGACCTAGAAGGTGGAGCTGTTTGTTTGTACTGTGTTTATTTCTGCCGGAAGGGGGCACTGTTCAAGGATCAGCCTGGCCACACTGCGCATTCATTCCGAAAATACGTATTAACATCTCATGGCCATGCAGCAGTGGGCAGGCCTCTTGGCACACTCGAAATAGTGGAGGAGATGGGTTCTTCAGATAGGTGCACAGATAGATAATTACAAACAGTGCTAAGTGTGATGGATAGAAGAACAAAGATGTAGCCATGGAACGGTCTGGCACTGCCTTCTCCATGAAGCCCTCCCTGGTCCCTCCTGGTGGTGCAGGCCTAGCCTGGTCTTCCTCATTGCCCAGAGCCATGCCTGTGTGGGTCCTCAGACCACTGAGACTCCAGGTGTACATGAATGTGAGCTCCTAGGGCAAGAGTTCATTCTTTTCTAGAATATGTGTGGCATATAGCTGTGGCATATAGCAAGTGCTCAATCAGTATTTAAGACTGGGAGGAGGCCAATGAGCACATTTTACCAGGCCTCATTCCATTAGATGAAGAAGTCAGAAACTTCCCACAGCACTGTTATTATAGTGGTGTGATGATGAGTTAGTTCCAAAACTTCAGCTCCGTCCCAAGAAGGATGAGTCTCTCTTCCAGAAGGGATGGAGGGAGTGAATAATGAGCAGAAGTCTTCAGCATAAGGCCTGGCCTATTCAGGAGCTCAGCGCAAGGCATGTCCCTTCCCCTGCCCCCTAGAAGTTTCCTTAGAGTGGTCTTGTGCTCTGATGCAAGCACCCTGCCCAGCAGCAGTACCAGCCTCCTCTCAGGGCAGACCTGAGCCAGGTCAGGTCCATCTCCTGCTCAGCTCTGAGTCTCCAGCCTGGGCATGTCACAGTTGGGACTAAGGGATTGTCTGTTTTGAATGGCATGGGCTTAGTGTCAGAATAAGATGAACAGGGTTCTGCAGCCCATCCATTCTGGTTTGCTTCTTCCTTGGAGAACAAGAGTATGTTCCCCTCCCAGATATGTTGCTGAAAACATACCCTCATAGCTCCCATCGAGTCTCCTAGAATTTGTCTCCTAGGGGAAGGGGTGGCAGACCCTGGCCCCCAGATCCCTGGGTGAGCACAGCAGATGCTTTTGCACTGAACACAGCATCCCAGGTCACCTCCTTTTTCAGCCCGGCTTAGTCGATGGTTTGGTGTACGCAGAAGGCTCCCCCACTTAATCAGGCACCTCCACTTTTCTGTCCCAGGGCTCTGGCCTCTGAAGCCCATTCACTTGGCACCCAGTGTGGCCTGGAAGTACAGAGAGGTAGCACCCGGGGGCCACCTCAGTAGTAGGGAAGTCTCCTGGAGACACTGTGTATGGTTCCTTAGCCCCATAGGAGCTGCGGTTCAGGTGCCCACAGGTAACCGGCTCAGTAACATGGGCCTCCTTCTCTGGCTCTTCCTATGTCTCTGCATCTCTTTCCTCACCCCTCACCCCTTTTCCTGGGATTTCTTTCCCCTTTTATATGACTTCAAACTCATACACTGAGGAAAAGAGACAGTTAACTGGTAGAATCGTCTTCCAGAGAACTTTTCAGGAAGTCTCCTACACTTTCTGAACTTTAGCTTCCTCATCCACTAGACAGCAAAGAGCCTGTAGCCTGAACCTCACATCAGGCTGTCATCTGGTTCGCCACAGGCCCTACGTTTTGCACTTGCTGGTCCTCCTGCCTGAGCACCCCCTCCCCTCCCCACCTCACCCCCTTCCATAGCTGGCAAATGACGCAACCCTCCAGATCCAGCCGCCTTCCCCGAGGACTGGGAACCTCCTAAATGTCCAATAGTTACGGAAGGGTTAAGCAATGTGTGTGCATACCTTCAACAGAGGCTGAGAAAGCCAGTTAAAGGGATATTTTTGATGGCATAAGGAAGTACAGTGAGATTATCTGATACTATAAAAACTGGCCATGGAACTACCCAGTATATACCCAGTATGGAGTATGTGTAAGTGTGTATATAAAACATAGAAAAGCAGAAGAAAACATAACATGTTACCTCTAAGCGGTAGGGTTGTTTTCCTCTTAGTTTTTAAATATTTTTCAGGTTCTCTTAAATTAGCATTCTTTCTTTTCTAGCCAGAAATAAGTCAACTTGTTATTTAAAACGAACAAAAATCCAGGTTAAGTCTCGCCTCTGTCCTCAGAGAGGCTAAGCCTACAAAGAGTGACCAGACCACCTGTAGGGCTCAGTGTACAAAAAATGTTATACAAAACGGGAACAACATACAGTGTAGTGTTGAGGGTGTAAACCCTGGAGCCAGCGGTGGTTGTTCAGTTGCTAAGTCATGTCCGACTCTTTGCGACCCTTTGGACTATAGCACGCCAGCTTCTCTGTCCTCCACTATCTCCCAGAGTTTACTCAAGTGACTGTAGCTGTGAAATTAGAAGACATTTACTTCTTGGCAGGAAAGCTATGAGAAACCTAGACAGCATATTAAAAAGCAGAGACATCACTTTACTGACAAAGGTCCACATAGTCAAAGCTATGGGTTTTCCAGTAGTGTACAGATGTGAGTGTAGTTGGACCATAAGGACGACCGAGCACCAAGCACTGACGATTCGATGCTTTCGAATCACTGTGGTGCTGCAGAAAACTCTTGAGAGTCCCTTGGACAGCAAGGAGATCAAACCAGTCAATCTTAAGGGAAATCAACCCTGAACATTCATTGGAAGGACTGATGTTGAAGCTGAAGCTCCAGTATTTTGCCCACCTGATACAAAGAGCCAACTCATTGGAAAAGACCCTGATGCTAGGAAAGATTGAAGGCAAAAGGAGAGGAGGGTGGCAGAGAATGAGAGGGCTAGATAGCATCACTGACTCAATGGATATGAACTTGAGCAAATTCCGGGAGCCAGATGACCTGGGATCAATCTGGGTTCCACTTTTTGCTCAAGTTACATAACCTCTCTGGGCCCCATTTTCCTCATTTGTAAAATGGAGATAATCAGTTCCTAGTCATTGAATTGTCGGGAAGATTAAGTGAGTAAATATATATATATATATTCTTCAAAAAAAGTGCTTCTGTGTCCCTGGTACAAAAGAAATGTAGTGCGAGTATATGTTTTCTTACTTCACCGTTATCCATTCAAGGGAGAGTGTCCACCAACAGTACTCCTTCAGGATAAACCACCAGCTGACCTCCAGACAAATCCAGATTTAGCCCACTAGTGAACTGATCCAAACAAAACAACGATGCCGTGGCCACTCACTGGCCACCCCCCTACCCAGAGCCCTTGTTTCAGTGGAGTCCACCACTTGGAAATTCCAATGAACTGGTACTTGATGTGGCACTTTAAGCAGCACTGAGCCACTGCAAAAAATAAATGACTGGCTTACTTTGAATTAATAAGAATGCTATAGACACGAAGGTCAAAGAGCCACAGAGAAAGAAAGAAAGAAATTTGACTCCGGCGATGCAGAGATACAAAGCCAGTGAGTTGCAGAGGCCACCCTGGTTGCCTAGAGCCCCGCTGGTCTTCCCGTGGCCTCTGCATCTCCCGTGTACCCCTCTGTTGTTCTCTCCACTTTGGAAGAATGTTCTGCCCTCAGGACTTGGCTCAGAACTTCGTGGAGGACCATAGCATGACTGCAGCGCAGTTTGTGTGCACATCTTTCCCCTCCCCGCTCAACTACAGCGTTCTCAGAGCACTTACTCAGTGTGCAGCAGCACGTGCCTGGTGTCCTGGTCTCTCGCCGTCACCACAGGTAGCTGTTCTTCGAGCATCTACCAACCCCAGAAGGAAAGTACTTGTTTGTCATTGTATTCACAGCTCCTGGCCCAGCCCCTGGTACCAAAGATGCCTATGTGTGCTTATAAATGAAAGAGATGAGCAGGGCTGGTTCCACCCTGGCTGTCCTGAGTTGTTGTGCCCACACTTCACATCTAATTAGCTAACGTACCAGGTCAGTTTCTCTGGTCTCCCCAAGGCTGTTATTAATACAAATGCTAGGGTGTATGGATGCACAGTGATGCACACGCATGCATGACAGCCTGGTGTTACCGTTATAAACTCCCAGAGCAGCGCACCTGCACCACTTTCTACTTAAGTAGGAACAGACCTTTAAAACCAAGAAAACGGTTCTGGTGCTAGATCTAAAGCAACAGCAGGCATGGTATGGCAAAAGACAAAGAACGGTGATGAATCAGAGGGTCTATAATTTTGATCATAGACCCTCTGTGCCTGAGCAGTGTTTTAAATTCCCACGGCTTACTTGAGACCTCACCGGTGTTTCAGTTCACAGGGTTTTGACAGCCCAAAGATAGTCAATGGTGCATCCATCTCCCTCTGAGCATACTCGAAATTTGAGGGCTGCTGAATCACGTGTTTGGCTGAACAATGAATTTATGTCCAGGGACCATCCACCTGGCAGCCTTCCAACTCTGCTGAGACTATAAAACTGACCAAAACAAAGACACGGGTGGAAACTTTAAGACTTGGCATTATAGATTCCCCTGTCAGCTCCCATCATAATACCAAACTCTAAGTTCCTTTTTTGGCTGTGCTTCAAGGCCCAGGTGTGAGACCCTGGTGACTAAACAGCTGTGTCAGGTAGAGCAGAGTGTGGGGAGACCCTGGCAGTCTGCTGAGGCCACTCTGAACTGTTCCCAAGTTTTTTGGTTTTTTTTTTTTAAGTAATAAAACTCTGGTTTAAGGGCTAGGATGGAGGGGGTGGTGATTTTGCATTTCCTTTTGATAATTTCACATAGAAGAAGAATGAACCCACATGTTATAGGCAGGGGTGAGTATTGAGAACAGAACCTGTCCCCCAAGAAAGTGTTGGAGCCAGAGTAATGCCCTCAAAAGATATCCATATCCCAGATATGGATTTTAATGATTCTAGGGATATATTATTAGCTTACATGGCAAAGGGAAGTTAAGGCTGCAGGTACAATTATGGCTCCTCATCAGCTGACTCTAAAATAAGGAGATTGTCCTGGGTTTTCCAGGTGGCCCAGTGTAATCATAGGGTACTTAAAAATAGAAGAGATAGGCAAAAAAAGAGGTCAGAGTACTGCAATGTGAGAAGGATTTGACCCCCATCCCCCACTGCTGACTTTGAAGATGGAGAAAGGGGACCACGAGCCAAGGAATGCAGGTGGCCTCCAGAAGCCAGAAAAGGCAGGAAAATGAATCCTCCCCTAGAGCCTCCAGAAAGGAACAAACCCTGCCAATGCCTCTATTTTAGCCCAGTGAGACCCATGTTGGACTTCTAACCTACAGGACCATAAGGATAATAAATCTATGTTGTTTCAAGACACCAAGTGTGTGGTAATTGTTACTACAGCAATGGAAAGCTAATATAACAGCCGTGTCATAAAAGCCCCATCAGGAACAATGGATAGATTCAGCTTCCAAAGCAGTTCCAGAGAAAGCAATAAAGACACCTTCAGTGGTGGTTGTCCTAGTGGGACAGATTTCTTCTTGGGAAAGCAGAAATGACCTTGCCAGGCATCCTTAAGTTATGAGGAAGCTATGTCTTCTCATCTCAGCCCTGGAAACAAACCTAAAAACCATGCAGTTTCTATGTGGAAATAAGTTCTCACTTGGGAATAAGTACAGCTTGCACTATAGGACTTTGAAATGGTCTTTGTGCTTTGCTTCCTGTACAAATGCTTCTATAGGGGTCAGCTAATGTTGAATAAATCACCACTGTCTCCTTGGTGATGGGAAGAAACATGAATCTCTTAAAATTATGGATTTCCCCCCAATGAGCACTATATTTCGTTGGAAAAATAGCAAATTAGGGTTGATTTTTTTTTAATAGACTTTTTATAATACTTTTAGATTTATAGGGAAAATGAAAAGATAATACAGAGAGTTCATTTATGCCTATGTTCAGTTTCCCCTCTTATTAACATTTTATATTAATATGCTGCATTTGTTATAATTCATGAACCCATATTCATATTATTAACTTAAGTTATTCAGATTTTTTTCAGCTTTTACCTAATGTCCTTTTTCTGTCCCAAGTTCCCTTGCAGGATACCGTGTCACCCTCAGCTGTCACATCTTCTAAGGTTTCTCTTGGCTGTTACATTTTCTCAGACCTTCCTTGTTTTTAATGACCTTCTCACAAAACTCAAAATTATCACAGACTTAAATATAACATATAATGTATAAAATTTATAGAAGAAAATATAACAAATCTATTTGATTTAGGAGTTTGGCGATGAGTTTTTAGATGCAACACCAAAAGGACAAACCATGAAAGAAAAATCAGTAACTTGGACTTCGTTAAAATCTGCATAAGATCTTGTTAAAATGGAGGGTATATGGTCTGTGTCTAGATTTTGGCAGTTGGCTATCCAATGGTTCTAGCGTTGGTTGGTATGACTATCCTTTCTACATTGAATTGCCTGTCCTCCTTTGTCGAAGAGCAGCTGACTGTATTGTGTGGGTTTGCTCCTGGGTTCTCTACTCTGTTGCACTGACCTACGTACCTGCTCTTTGGCCACTTCATTTTACCTTGATGTCTGGTAGTGTCAATCCTCCAGCTTTGTCCTTCTTTAATATTTTATTGTCTACTTTGAGTCTGCCTTCCTATGTGAACCTTAGGATTGGTTTGTCAATATACACAAAATAGCTTGCTGTAACTGTTGACTAGGATTACATTGAATCTATAGGTGTACAAAAAAGATGTTCATGACCCAGATAATCACAATGGTGTGATCACTGACCTAGAGCCAGACATCTTGGAATGTGAAGTCAAGTGGGCCTTAGCAAGTATCACTATGAACAAAGCTAGTGGAGGTGATGGAATTCTAGTTGAGCTCTTTCAAATCCTGAAAGATGATGCTGTGAAAGTGCTGCACTCAATATGCCAGCACATTTGGAAAACTCAGCCGTGGCCATAAGACTGGAAAAGGTCAGTTTTCATTCCAATCCCAAAGAAAGGCAATGCCAAAGAATGCTCAAACTACTGCACAATTGCACTCATCTCACATGCTAGTAAAATAATGCTCAAAATTCTCCAAGCCAGGCTTCAGCAATACGTGAACCATGGACTTCCAGATATTCAAGCTGGTTTTAGAAAAGGTAGAGGAACCAGAGATCAAATTGCCAACATCCACTGGATCATCAAAAAAGCAAGAGAGTTCCAGAAAAACATCTATTTCTGCTTTATTGACTATGCCAAAGCCTTGGACTGTGTGGATCACAAGAAACTGTGGAAAATTCTTCAAAAGATGGGAATACCAGACCACCTGACCTGCCTCTTGAGAAACCTATATGCAGGTCAGGAAGCAACAGTTAAACTGGACATGGAACACCAGACTGGTTCCAAATAAGAAAAGGAGTATGTCAAGGCTGTATATTGTCACCCTGCTTATTTAACTTATATGCAGAGTATATCATGAGAAACGCTGGGCTGGAAGAAGCACAAGCTGGAATCAAGATTGCTGGGAGAAATATCAATAACCTCAGATATGCAGATGACATCACCCTTCTGGCAGAAAGTGAAGAGGAACTAAAAAGCTTCTTGATGAGAGTGAAAGAAGAGAGTGAAAGAGTTGGCTTAAAATTCAACATTCAGAAAATGAAGATCATGGCATCTGGTCCCATCACTTCATGGGAAATAGATGGGGGAACAGTGGAAACAGTGTCAGACTTTATTTTGGGGGCTCCAAAATCACTGCAGATGGTGACTGCAGCCATGAAACTAAAAGATGCTTACTCCTTGAAAGGAAAGTTATAACCAACCTAGATAGCATATTGAAAAGCAGAGATATTACTTTGCCAACAAAGATCTGTCTAGTCAAGGCTATGGTTTTTCCTGTGGTCATGTATGGATGTGAGAGTTGGACTGTGAAGAAAGCTGAGCACTGAAGAATTGATGCTTTTGAACTGTGTTGGAAAAGACTCTTGAGAGTCCCTTGGACTGCAAGGAGATCCAACCAGTCCATTCTGAAGGAGATCAGCCCTGGGGTTTCTTTGGAGGGAATGATGCTGAAGCTGAAACTCCAGTACTTTGGCCACCTCATGCGAAGAGTTGACTCATTGGAAAAGACTCTGATGCTGGGAGGGATTGGGGGCAGGAGGAGAAGGGGACAACAGAGGATGAGATGGCTGGATGGCATCACTGACTCAATGGACATGAGTTTGGGTCAACTCCAGGAGTTGGTGATGAATAGGGAGGCCTGGCGTGCTGCGATTCATGGGGTCGCAAAGAGTTGGACATGACTGAGCAACTGAACTGAACTGATAGGTGAACTTGGAAAGAACTGACACTTTAATACTGTCTTATAATCCATGAACGCTGACTGTCTCTCGATTTATCTAGATCTTCTTTGATTTCTTTCATCAGAGTTTTGTAATTTTCTGTATGCCATCCCTGTGTACATGCCACTAGACCTCATGAGAAGAGTTGACTCATTGGAGAAGACTCTGATGCTGGCAGGGATTGGGGGCAGGAGGAGAAGGGGATGACAGAGGATGAGATGGCTGGATGGCATCACTGACTCGATGGATGTGAGTCTGAGTGACCTCCGGGAGTTGGTGATGGACAGAGAGGCCTGGCGTGCTGCGATTCATGGGGTCACAAAGAGTCGGACACGACTGAGCGACTGATCTGATCTGATCTGATTGCGTATTTGAGTGCTACTATAAATGTTATTGGGCCTCCCTGGTGACTCAGATGGTAAAGAATCCGCCTGCAATGTGAGAGACCTGGGTTCAGTCCCTGAGTTGGGAAGATCCCCTGGAGGAGGCATGGCAACCCACTCCAGTATTCTTGCCTGGAGAATCCCCATAGAGAGAGGAGCCTGGTGGACTGCAGTCCATGGGGTTGCAAAGAGTCAAACACAACTGACTGCAGCATACAAATGATATTGTGTTTTTATTTCTAACTTTAATCATTTATTGTTGGTGCCTAGGAATACAATTGATTTTTGTCTATTTACCTTCTATCCTGCCCCCTTGCCATAACTGCATATTAGTTCTAAGAGTATGGACTTCCCTGGTGGCTCAGAGGGTAAAGAATCTGCCTGCAGTGCAGGAACTGCTGCTGCTAAGTCACTTCAGTCGTGGCCGACTCTGTGCGACCCCATAGACGGCAGCCCACCAGGCTCCCCTGTCCCTGGGATTCTCCAGGCAAGAACACTGGAGTGGGTTGCCATTTCCTTCTCCAATGCGTGAAAGTGAAGTCGCTCAGTCGTGTCTGACTCTTAGCGACCCCATGGACTGCAGCCCACCAGGCTCCTCCGTCCATGGGATTTTCCAGGCAAGAGTACTGGAGTGGGCTGCCATCACTTTCTCCTAGACCAGGGTTCAATCCCTGGGTTAGGAAGATCCCCTGGAGAAAGCAATGGCTACCTACTCCAGTATGCTTGCCTGGAGAATTCCGTGAACAGGGGAGCCTGGCTTCCTGTGAACAATCCATTGGGTCACAAAAATTCAGACATGACTGAGCAACTAACACATAAGACTATGGGTTTTTTTTGTTGTTGTTTTGTTTCATCATTGGTCAATTCTTTGAGAGTTTCTACACAATCAATCATTATCTATGAAAAAAAGTGAAAGTGAAAGTCTCTCAGTCATGTCTGACTCTTTGCAACCCCATGGACTATTACAGTCCTTGGAATTCCCCAGGCCAGAATACTATAGTGGGTAGCCTTTCCCTTCTCCAGGGGATCTTCCCAACCCAGGGATCGAACCAAGATCTCCCACATTGCAGGCGGATTCTTTACCCTCTGAGCCACAAGGGAAGGTTGTATTTCTTCCTTTCCAACTTGTGTGCCTTTTTTTTCCTTTTTCTGCATTATTGTAATAGCTAGAATTTTTAGTATAATTTTGAATAGAGATATCTTTGTCTTGTTTCCAATCTTAGGATATAAGCATCCACTTTCTCACCATTAAGTGTTTTTTGGTAGATGTTCTTTCAGGTTGATTTTCCACATAGAAAAAAGTTGTCGGAATTTGCCAACCAGACAGTGTAGATGTCTCTAGCTGCAGGAACTTCTGGGGGGACCATTGAGCCATTTAGAAATTAAAGGAACTTGAGTGAGCTTTCATGGTGGCCAGAAAGTAATCACTGGGGTCCCGAGAACGAGCTAGAACAGCCTGAGTACCTCACTGGGGTTCACTTGCACTGGAGGAGAAAGAACAACCTGCATGTCCTCTTGCTGTCCCTCAGTATGGTGTTTGAGTTTTTCCTCTACAGACATGGGGAGCATGGTCCAGCGCACACCGGGGAACAGATGGGTTCACAGCCCTCGACACCCTGGACCTTACCCACTTATTCACTCCTGTTCTTCCACCCTGTTTCTCCTGTGTGCGCCCTGCATTCCCAGGGTTCAGGCATAATTACTGCTGTCTCAGTAGCTGCCCTGTTTGTCTACGTTTTGCTGTTTATACACAAGGTGTGCTTTTTGTGAGGCACCTGTGTTGAATGAAAATGTAAGTTTTTCAAAGTCCGGCTCATGTGTCCCCCTTTCTGAGAATCCTTCCCGGTCTTCCCCATCTACAGTTAACCTTGTTGCCCCCGCCACTGAGCTCCCACAGCCCTCTGGTTACATGTATCTCATCCGAGTGCAGCATACTGCCCATTGTGTTTTTTTGTGCCTGTCTCTCCCACCAGAACAGATTGAGGCAGACTCATGTCAAATCCCCAAGCCCTATGCCCAGTGCTGGCACAGGGTTTGCTTCAAAGGAGGTGCCCAGTAATGTGTATTGGTCACATGAATGAAATTACTAGCTTTGCACAAATGGACCCTTTTGTACTCTTAGGAACCTCTGTCCATTCTTCTCCCCATACTTGTTTTCCATCTGGTGTTCTTCAGGCCCTTGTATATATACTTTGGAGTATAAGAGATATCTGCAGCTATTTTGTTTCTCATGAAAAAAAAAAAAGAAAGGGAAAATTACTGTTCTTTGTATACCTACTGTCTTCATCGATCAACTTTATAATCTTGGTGTCCCATGCACCGATTAAGGAGTTAAGGCTCCAAGCCCCAGAAGACACCAACTCAGCTGACTTAAACAAAAAAGGAATTTCCTTTATCAGTTATAATAAGACACAAAAAGGTAGGGTGGCTCTAGGGATGGTGGCTTAGCAGTATCAACAAGAACTCCTTTTTTTCTTCCCTGCCAACCTTAACATATTAGCTTCTTTGGGCAGACCTAACCTCATGACTACAAATCTAGGCATAACATCCTGATGCAGTAATGGTTAGAAGGAGAAAGATACTGTCTCTTCCTTGAGCCTCATTTTAAAATGAAGGACAACTTTTCTAGAAGGTTCTAGAAATTTCCAGTTACAGCTCTTTGACCAGAATTGTGTTACATAACAATGCTTGAGCCAGTCACCACTAAAGGAATTGAGATTATCATGATTAGCCTAACTCAATCGAAATCTCACCTAGAAGCAGGGCGGTGGGGGGAGTGGAGAGGTTGTGCAGTGTATACTGGAACAAAATGAGAGAGGAGTATTTCAGTAGAGAGAGAGAAAAAATAAAATCAATATTGGGGAAGAAACTAATAGTATCAGCTACATCTTTGTTTTTTGTGTTTTTTTTTTAATTTTATTTTTTAACTTTACAATATTGTATTGGTTTTGCCATACATTAAAATGAATCCGCCACAGGTATACACGTGTTCCCCATCCTGAACCCCCCTCCCACCTCCTTCCCCCTACCATCCCTCTGGTTGTTTTAAACAAATTTGTTTTCTACCACATTTTGAAGTGTTGAAGTCACCAACATAAGGTCCCATGGCTGATAAAAAAAGAGAAGTAGGATTCAAATCCAGGTCTTTCAGACTTCAAAGCCCATCCATGTGTTTGTTCTGCAGCACAGCTGGACCCAGAGTCATGCTATGTTTCCCAGAAAAGCCAGGCTCCCTCCCTCATGGTGAGCGCTTCAGGAGTTGAGGCAATCGCCCTGCTCTCCCAAGCCCGACCTTCAGCTGGGCATTTAATCTGTTTATTAAGTTATGACTAATGGCGCCGCGAGACACCGAAGGCTGCACATTCAGACCTAGTTTTAGGTTGTTAGAGGAGGTTCAGGGGAAAACATCATATTCATATTCTATGCCGAGAAAATTCAATTGCAGCTCTTTCTCTTTGAGAGTGCAGGGGTAGTGAGGGGCTTCTGCTGGGTCCTGCTTTGGTTTAATAGAAATGAAATCTCCAAAGCACGTGGGCTGTTTTGGGAACATGGCCACTAATGCAGCCCCATGGGGCGGGGGGCCAAGCCTGAGCCGGGCAGTTTGCATATTCACTTTTACAAACAGTTGGCTCCGAGTCAGCAGTTAATGGGATGGGAATGATGTTCCTGTACCAAATCATTTCCTGAAAAAAAAAAAAAAACATTTCCAATTGCAAACATATCTCTGCCTTTCTTCTTGGGTTTGTTTTGTCTCTGTGAGTGAATTAAAGAGGCAGGGCAGAGGGGAGTGTTTCTGACTGGAGAATTTTCATCTAAAAACATTTCTAACAATGATCTACACAGAAAAAGAGGTCCTGTTCAGACCCACCTTTAGGAGTCCTGGCTGCAAATATGGTGTTTCTAGTCACACGTTAGAGGTATAAATATCTCTATATTCACAGATTGGCTCTTACTCGACAACAGTCTTGGGACAGATGTAGCTTTTTTCTCTTTACAAAAAGTAAGTTGGAAATTCTGGCCTAGAAATGTGCCCACACACGCACACACAGGATCAGGCCAAAGCATGGTTTTCCTCCCCTAAGGACAGGCTGAAAGTCTTCTTTGCATGCTGTACACTGCTCTGGTAAATTGTGCTTAAACTTATAACCTGTGCAGTGGAAGGGTAGTCTTAACAGGTTTATTCATTTTATTCAACAAATGGTCCTTGAGTGCTTATCATTTTAAGTAATAATTATAAATAATTACATAGCTCTTAACCAGGTACCAGACACTCTTCTAAATGTTTTACATGTATTAACTCATTTAATCTTCTCAACACCTCTAGGAGGTAGGCAATATTATTATCACCCCCATTTTGCAGATAAGGAAACTGAGGTGTAAGATGGATGAACTTGTCCAAAGTCACGTATTAGTAAATGGTAGAGCCTGGATTTGAATGTAGGCAGTCTGACTCCTCTTCAGAGATCTAATCATGAACAAAAGAGAAAAAGTGCCAGTCTTTGCACAGCTTACATTCTGTTGAGGGAATAGATAATAAATGTAGAAATAATAGTTATTTCAGATTGTGATGAGTGCTATGGAGAAAATACAACACAAGAGGGAGGCAGGGAACTATTCAGAGGGTCTTGTAGGTGTTAGGAAGGAATTGGGGTTTTATTCTGAGTGTAATGGGAATTCCCAGGTGGCAGTAGTAAAGAATCCTCCTGCAATGCAAGAGTTGCAGATTCAATCCCCGAGTCAGGAAGATCCCCTGGAGAAGGAAATGGTGACTCACCCCAGTATTCTTGCCTGAGAAATCCCATGGACAGAGGAGCTTGGCGGGCTACAGTCCACAGGGTCACGAAAGAATCAGACATGACTGACCTACTAAGCGTGCACATGAGGGCAAGCCACAGGAAGGCGTAAAGCAGGAGAATGTATGATCGTGTTTAATCCTTATAGATCATTCTGATTGTGCTCTAGGAAGTAGACTGGCATGGGGAAGATGCATCAGAAAGCAGTGAGCAGGTTAGAAGGTGGTTCTGGTTATTTAGGTGAAAGATAACGGTGGCCTGAACCAGAATGGTGATGATGGAGCTGATGAGAAGTGGTTGGAATAGGGTTCTGTTTGGGAGGTGGAACCCAGAAAACTTGGCAATGTATTGGCTGCAAACAGTGAGGAAAAGAAGAAGGGAAGGGTGATTCCTCAGATTTTGGCTTGAACTCTTATGCAAATGGTAGTGGCATTTACTGAGGAGGAGAAGAAGGAAGGTGGACAAGTCTTGATGTGGTGGTGTTGTGGAGGTAAGAGTACTGAAGATCATGTGTTCTATTTTGGATGTAGAAATGTGAGATCTCCATTAGACAAAAGATGAGATATTGAGTGAGTCTGGAGCTCAGGGTCAGGTCTAGGCTAGAGATTTTGTTTGTTTCTGGTTCTTGTTTTAATAATGAGTTGACTCTTGTTTTCATGACCCAGTGATGCTGGGTAAATAAAACCACTCAAAAGAATAAATTAGGACAGAGCTTGGTTGTTTTTGTACATGAAAAATCTCTAGGAAGATGCTGCATTTTTACCCTATCCCTGATTTTGTTGCCTTGAATTCAGTTTTAAATAATACAATCTTATTAACTTTAAAAATATATAATACAGCATACATCAGGCTGGAGATGTAAATTTGGATATCATCAGCATTTGGATCTGCGGGATCAGTCAGGATAACACCATCCAACTAAATCTTCTGTGATAATGGAAATCTATATCTGCACTGTCCAGTGGGGTGCCACTTGCCCCATGGGGGCCACTGAGCACTTGAAATGTGACAGGTGGAGCTAAGAAACTGAGTTATTAATTCATTTAAATTTCAATAGCTGCACGTGGTTAATGGCTACTGTGGCGGACAGCACAGACCTGGTGGCAGGGTAGGATGGGGTGGAATATACAGATGGAGAAGGTTCTGGGCAAGAGCTAGTCTCTTCACTGGCCAGTTAACCCTGTCTCACACCCACACTGAAACATAACTTTATTTCCACTTCCCATTGCCTGTGTAGTGATGCTTGTTAAGTGGTAGAAATCTTGCTTTTTTGTGAGAAACAGCCTGGAAAAAAAAGCAAACGGCTAGTCCTAGGAGGAGTGCTAGGAGACATTATAAAGCCTAAAGAAGCAATTGTGCTTTGCTGGAAAGCAAACACAAGCCCATATTTATAGAATCATTTAAACCTTGAAAGTGTCACTTATATTTTTCAATTATGTTTTGTGGGGGGAATCATATAGAATGGTGGGTGTCTGTGGGTTTGGAGGTTCAAGATGGTGACTGGCTGATATCCCATCTGAATGTCAAGAGCCCACAGCAACAGGACTGAATACCAGCTTCATAATGCGAGTTGTGTCTCTCTAGGGCAGAGTGGGTTTCACTCCCTTTGTTAGGCAATCTCGCTCCCTGTCCAAGTGCAACCATCAGTGACGTCTGCTAATATGAAAGAACTCTTTGTAAGCAGCTGCCTGTGCTTAAGAGTACTTGCAAGTGTATGCTGGCAATCGGTGAGGCCAGAGTCAATACAAAAAAAATAAAATGGAAAGATGGGACATTGCTTTTACCAAACTGATTGCAGCTGCTGTATCTCCTCTTTAAGAACTGTTTGGTGACCAGCTCCTTCAGAGAAAATGGTTGTTCTGTGCTTAATTGGTGCAAAGGAATTGCCCAAACTGGAATTGAGTAGAACTGAGGGGATTTGAGCCACTGCTTTTAGGAGAGGTAGTAATCCAAGGTCAGTGCTCAGCAAAGGGCCATCACACAACTGGTTTTGTGGTAGGAATTTGTATTTTTTTTTTTTTTTTTACTAAGGCTTTATGCGAGGGATGGGGGTCAGTGGATGGAGGGGGTGGTCTGGAAGTGTCTATTGATCACTGACCTCTTGTTATTTTTCTTGAGGACAGTGGAATTGTAGACTTCTAAGATTTGGGAAAGTATAAAAGAACTTGATGGTCAGCTGTCCAGCTTTTGATGTTCAGCTGAGGGAACAGGCCTGGAGAAGTGAGGTGCCTGACCCCAGGGCCCATGACTCCCTGTGGTTGAAGGGATAAATCCAGAGCCCAGGGAGAGGCCAGAATGAGGCATCCTCGAGCAGTGCAGGAGGGGGTGGGAAGGAGGGAGGGAGGGAGAAAAATGTCCGAAAAAATACACAGGAGCCAATTCAGGAGAGAAGTCAGAGGAGAGTTGACCTGAGGATGGAAAAGGCCTGTGGCTCAAATGGAGCCTCAGCGTGGGGACCTCATGCATCCAGTCAGCAAAGACTTGTCAAGCGTGCACTCTGCACTGGACGGCAAGCCCTCGAAGGAGGGACAGGAGGGAGGCATGGCAGAGACGTAAGAAAGACTTCAGTGCTCACTTTGCTTCCATTTATTCCAAGATCATTTCTGAAGGGAGGCAGATGTCCATACCCGATTTTTCTACGAAAGCGAGTGAGATACAGTCAGAAGGAGTGAGATGAAGGGGACAGTTTGCTCCTTTTAGCAAGGAGAGGCAGGAATCGGATGCAGGCTGCATCCCAGCTGTAGGCTAACCTTGGTGCTTTCGTTACTCAATCTGCATCAATGTGGAACACGGCTATGGGCTGCCGCATAACGCTGCGCTTCCTTCTTACAGTGTCCGAGCTTCAGGAGGAAGGCATGAACGCCATCAACCTGCCCCTCAGCCCCATCCCCTTCGAGCTGGACCCTGAGGACACGATGCTGGGTAATGGGGTCTCTTGTTCTCTCTGGGTTAGCCTGATGCCTTCAGAGTGACCACCTCACTGACTGCCATTTCTTTTTAAAGAGGAGAATGAAGTGCGAACGATGGTGGATCCCAACTCACGCAGCGACCCCAAGCTTCAGGAACTGATGAAGGTAAGAGGAAATTAGAAGGGGCTTCAGGTGTCTTTAGACCAGTCACCCTGTGTAGGCAGGCACCACTCGAGCCACTGCAGAGAGAACAGAAATCCACAGCAGTCCCTGGCCACAGGCAGCTTGCAGTCCAGAAGGTGGACATCTATAGGTTAATAGAGGTGGGACATAACAGGTGCCCAGGGAATGGTATTGACCATAGGTACTGGAGAATTTAATGCAAAAAACTCACATTTGCCAGAATCTTCTCACTCACACAGTCCTTTTACCATGTTTCCCAAGGACCCTCAAAAGTACCCTCTGAAGTTGGATTTAGTATCATCTCCATCTCTTTTACAGATGAGGAAGCTGAGTCTCAGAAAAGCCAGGTGACTGTTCATTTATAGTCATGGCATGAGTGGAGGAGATGAGATTCAAACAGAAATGATTCAGATGAAATAACGTACTGTGCATAATGTACTTGGCACAGTGACTGACCAACGGTCACCCTCAAAAAAAAAAACCTCTATTTCCTCCCCCTTCTGATTCCCTGTCCTGTGTCTAAGTCTGTCTTCAGCTTCTCCAAGCTGCACTTAAAACAGGACCAAAAGGCACTGGGTGCAGAGTGATTCACTCACAATGCAAAGCTGAATGTATCATTTTCCTGTTCAAAATCTGTGTGTAGCTTCCTATGAACTGCAGGTTGAAGCCCACGGTCCTGGGGGTGGTGTTTGGCATCTCCATGTTCCAGCTGCCTCTTTAAACCTCAAATAATCCCTGCTCAGCCAGGGTGCCCCAGGGACAGCAGACCTGTTCACGGCGGCTCCCAGTGCGCACCTGCACACAGCTGCTGTGCACTCCCACCGCCAGGCCTTTGGCCGTGCTGTCCCTCTGCCCAGGCGCTCTACTTGCTCTTCAAAGCCAGGTCCCGTCCTTCGGGAAGCCCTCTCTAAACCCCGGGGCTGTCACGGAGCCCCTCTGAGGGCCGCTGTGGTTCACGCACTTGCTTCTGTACCGTTGTCGTCGCATGACGTTCCAACGACTCATATACTTCTCGGTCTCCTTCACTAAGCGGGGAGCTGCTCGGGGTTAAAGATTGTCCTGTTTTTTTTTTTTTCATCAGGGACAGTCTTTTTTTGTACCCTCAGGATCCAGCACAGAATGATATATAGCACATATTAATAAATGCTGGATACGTAGATGTTAGATGGATGAAGGAGAGAAGGAGGGAAGGGGAAGGAGAAGAGAGAGGAAGGAGGAAGGGAGGAAGCGTGGAAGCTCCTGCCTTAGGCCAGTAGAACAATGTGCTTTGAAAGCTGGAGCCTCCACTCATGGTGGAAACCTAGCCCAGCTCCCGCCTGTGTTGTAAAGACAGTCTGCTTATGCAAAGTCAAAGAAGTCAAAAGCTGATGCTCTGGGACCTCGCTGGCAGTCCAGTGGTTATGACTCCACGCTTCCACTGCAAAAGAGTGTGGGTTGAATCCCTGGTCAGGAACTAAGATCCCACGTACCACGTGGCATGTCCCCCCCCCCAAAAAAAACAGGGATGATATTCTGTTTAGGTGAAGTGGTCAAAAAGTCGGAACTATAGTGTTTGCCTGAAGCTTGTGATCAGGAGAGGTGACTGAGCGCAGAGAGACCAGAGGGACCTTCTTAGGGTGAGGGAACTGTTCTGTATCCTGAGTGTGCTTGTGGTTACACACCATGTACAAGTCATCACACTGTATACCTAGAACTGGTTAATTTTATCATATATGAATACCTTAATAAATAAAGCAAAAGGTTGAAATTAAAAAGGCAGTGGCCTTGTGCAAGCTTCAGTTTCCTTACCTGAAAAACGAAACTGATGCTGCCTGCCTCTCGGGATGCCGTGTGGATTCACTGAGTGACTGGTCACCTGGAACGCCTCTGCCGGATGCCTGATGCACAGAGGCTAAGACACAGACCACAGAGGACACCGCACAGCCCCACCGAGAGGAAGCCTGGCGCAGGGAGGAGAACACGTGCTGCAGAGTGAGGTGGACAAGAGTCTGATTATTCCTGTCCCTGCCCACAGTTAGCTCTGGGACCTGGGGCTATGTTTACTTCTGTGTTTGGTTTTTCCTCCTGAACATAGGGGTGACAGTAACTACCTGGCCAGATGTCATAATGGGAGAGTGCTTTATTTATTAATAAAATCTGCCCTTATTGGACATTTGACCCTTGGTGTATGTAATTCCTTTCTTTTTTTTCCCCTGATATTGGTTTTGATTTTTGGCCACTCAGTATGGCATGTAGGACCTTAGTTCCCTGACCAGGGATCAAACCCATGCCCCCTGCAGTGGAAGTGTGAAGTCCTAACTTCTGGACCACCAGGGAGACCCTGTAATTCTACCACCTAGTGTGGAAAGTGTCTTCAACTTCCATTATAGAGATGGAGAGTCAGAGGTTCAGAGCAGATAACTAGCTTGCCGTAGGTTCAGAAATCACAGAGATATATGCACAGTGTTCATGGATGACAGAGGTGCACACACACACACACAAACACATAACAGTCCATCGATCCCAGAGATGCACAAATTATTTTAGTAGGTAAAGTGAGAGTGTCAGCCCCAGTTTGCATGACTCCAAAGCCCATCCTCTCCTGGCTGCAAAGCCACACAGCCGAGCACTGCATGAACGATCCTCGCCATTCGGGGAAGGGAAGGCAGGGGCCAGAGGTATTAGCAGAGACACTAGAGCCACTAGCACTAGCAGAGCCTATACCTACAGGTTAACAGGACTGTTGGGCTCACACTCACAGCTGCTGGCACACATACCCAGGTGTGTGGCTAATTCTGCTCCTTTCAATATCTGAAGTTCATTTAAATGTTCACTGTCCAGGATGAGAACACTGGTGTGTAAGGAAACACCCTATGACTCTTCTCTTATTCTCTCTCCCTGCAGGTATTAATTGACTGGATTAATGATGTTTTGGTTGGAGAAAGAATCATTGTGAAAGACCTGGCTGAAGATTTATATGATGGCCAAGTCCTGCAGAAACTTTTTGGTAAGAGGAGAGTTGAATGCTGCAGTGGGTGTCTTTAAATCTAGTTCAGAGCTGTTCTCCAGTCACAGTAGTTCACCAAATGGAATAGGGATGGGTGCCTTGGGCTAGCAGACCAGTGAGACATACTCTTGGAGTGTTTTACATGAATGCATTGCAAAGGGAGGCTTTGTGACCAGACAGGGTTCCTCCGCCTAGCAGGTGAGAATCACCAGTAGGGCAGATGACAAGACTCCACTGCACACTGAAAGCATGCTTCACCCTCTCCAGAAAACTGTGCACCTGTGGCCTCTGTGGGTGTATTTACATGTGCGTGGAGCTGTGTGTGTGTGTTTGTATACCTCTGTCACCTGTACTTATGTGTGTGTTTGCATGCATATATGCATACCTCTGCAATCTATGGCCGTGTATGTGTGTGTGTTCCTCTGTGTACCTCTCTCCAGTTGGTGCAAGTATGCAGGTGTATGGACCTCTGTGACACTTGGCTCCTGTGTGTCTCCAGGTGTCTCACCTCTGGCAGCGTATGCATCCCTGCATCAGTTTGCAGCTGTTATGTGAAAGTGTGAGGCTGTTGGGGAGGGAAAGGAGACTTCTGGGTGACATTATTGTGGCGAGGACAGATTCATCGTGACTGGATTTGGACCCCTCCTCTCTGTCCCCCACTTTCTGTCCTCCCAACCACTGCCCTAAGTTCTAGACTCTCATTCTTAGCTTCCCACTAGTGCCTCACATTGAGCACATCCTCTTTCCTAAGGATGTTTCTTTCCTTCCAAGTGAATAAAACACCTTCCTCCCTTCCCTGCCCCTCCATGGCTGTGGGGCAGGGGGTCTCCATGGCCCCAATTCTTGCTCAGAATTCTCTCCCGCATCCCCTCCTCCCTGCCATTTTCACTTGTCTGAACTGTTGAAACAATTTCCGGGCTCACCTCTTTGCCTCCCATCTCACCTCCTCCAACCCATTCCCCTTTGCAGAGGGAGGCTTTGTGACCAGATGGCGCTGCTGGTGGAGGAACCTTTTTTAATTGCAAGTCTCATTTTGTCAGTACCCACTCTCCCCTACCTGTGGGACAAAGTTCAGACCTGTTAGCACAACATTTAGAGCATCGCATCTGTCTTGTCAGCCTCACTTCCAGTCACTCACATGCGTGGCTCATGCCACGTAAAATGCTAGACTCTCATCTAACACACAGTGAGTGCCCAGTCAGTATCTTTTATCATCTCACTGGTAGTTTTGCTATGTTTATGAACACCACGCCATATTATGACATACACGGGGCATAGTCACACCCCTTTTCTTCTGCCTTTTCTTTTCTTCTGCCTCTGGGTCCCTTCTTCCTCCTTTATCCACTGAGGTAAACCATCATTGCTCATTCTTCCTATCTGTAGAGTCAACCAAACGTGCCTCCCCTCAGGACATAGTCACATTTGAAAGAAATAGTCATGTGTTCTGTGTTCTCTCAGATATAGATACACACACGTGTATAAAGCATTCATGCTTTTATTATATAGATACATTCACATGTACATAATATGCATGCCTTTGTTATATAGGTACACACACCTATATATAACATACATGCTTTTATGTTATTGATACAGAAGACATATCTACATAATATATATGCCTTTATTATTGTAAGACATTCCATTTTGTTTGTAGCTGTTTATGTAAATGTATGGGCTTCCCTGGTAGCTCAGCTGGTAAAGAATCTACGTGCATTGCAGGAGACCCTGGTTTGATTCCTGGGTCTGGAAGATCCCCTGGAGAAAGGATAGGATACCTACCCCAGTATTCTTGAGCTTCCTTGGTGGCTCAGATGGTGAAGAATCCACGTGCAATGCGGGAGACCTGGGTTCGATCCCTGGAATAGGAAGATCCTCTGGAGGAGGGCATGACAACCCACTCCAGTATTCTTGCCTGGAGAATCCCCGTGGACAGAGGAACCTGGTGGGCTACAGTCCCTGGGGTCATAGAGAATCAGGCACATCTGAACGACTAAGCACACATGTATAAGTGTATGAGCGACTAAGCACACATGTATAAGTGTATGTAGGCTTCTCAAGGGCAGGAGCCACGTCATATTCCTTTTTCCAGTCTTCTCCAGTAATAACACATTGCCCAGCACTTAATCAATGTTTACTGAACAAATGAATGAATAATATAAAATCTAGTAATTTCTAGGAAGCTAAGCTCATTTGGTACTCAAACATCAATATTAATGAGTATTAATATTTAAAGGCTTGTAAATGCAACTGAACACAGAGGGGAACGTGCCTTGGCACGTGCAGATGTGGAAAAACCCTGAGCCTCACTGATGACCTCTCCTAGCATTTGTAGCTGCTAACTGCACCACCAAATTTCTAGTTGGGACCTGACACTGGAGGTGTTCTATGCTCGCCTTCTCAAGCAGGGGTGGGACATGGCTGTGGGGTAATGGAACACGGTCATGAAGCCGTGTCCCCTCTGGGAATGGTTATAAAACATCCCAGCATCATCCATGCTGCCCCGAGTCAGGCATCAAGTACAGTCAGGTTAGACCACCTCAGATCTCAAACTTCGCATTGAAAAAGTGATTAAAAACAGAGCTCATGCCTCTTTTGTTAACATAAGTGTGAGTCTAAGGCTAGACATACACATTCAGAAGCTACAGACAGCATGCCCACTGGAGAGAACTCGTTTGCAGTTTGTGCATCAGGAGCTCCTGGGAGGAGGCGGCCTGGAGGTGGGGGTTTTGGGTGACCCCTCTGACCTTGAGGTCCCCTCTGGCTATTTTCCTTTCTTCATGCCCAACCACATTTCTCAAAATAATGGTTGGCACTCCCTTGCCCTGCTTCCCCACCACTAAGCATTCCCTCCTGAGGTACGGGCTGGGTGCCACCACCTTGCCATCAACGTTTCCTTCCCACATCACCAGTGTCACCTGAGAGTCCTCTTGCATGGTGACATTTGACCCCTACTGAGCATCTCACCTGCCTCCCCCACCCAGTGGTGTCTGTGGCCTCGCGTTGCCGTTCCTCTTCCACCTCTGACACCCGCTTCTCAGCCGTCTTCCTCCTCTGTTCTTCTCTCCATAATGGTTGGGTTTCCTCCAGCTTCCATCCTTGGCCTCCTTCTCTTTTTCTTTCATACCTTCTTCCTGGGAGATTTTGTCTGTTCCTACAGTTTCAACCATCAACTATATGATCATCAGCCTCAGATCTCTATCTTGGAATAGCTCTCTCTTTGAAGCTGTGAATAAGGTTATCTCTTCCCTGCCTTTCCAGCCTGCCCACCTGCATGTCACATAGGCACCTATAACCCGCCTGTCCCCAACTCTGCTTATCTTCCTCCTCCCCAAATCCATTTTGTTTTCCCCCTTGAGGAATGCTGTTACGAGCCCAGATTAGAAGTCTGGGGGTAATCCTGAATTGCTCCTTCTTCCTTCATATTCTGTTGGTCACAGTTCTGACAACTGTATTCCCATATATACGTGTCAAATCCATCTCATTTCTCAATCAGCTAGAACACGTGCAGCGTTTGTAAAAGTGCCTGGCTCACTGCACACTGGGTCAGGGGTGGCTGTCACCAATATTTTGCAACCCCACTGCTGCCTCCTTAGCTCAGAGCCTCATCATTTGTCTTAACTTCTGTGGCTCCAAACTCCTTTTCTTACGTTAAGCTGTTTCCTGCCTTGGAAGCATTCTGAAGTTCTCCCAGATCTTCTTTATATTTAATGATTTGTCTTACACGTAAACCCATAGCCCATTTGTCAGTGTTTCTTTAAAACCTTATTTTGAAATAATTTTAATAGAGTTGCAGAGACAGCCAAGAGGTTTCCCATCTCCCTTTACTCAGCTTCCTCTAATGTCAACATCTCACCAAGCAGATGGTAAGCATCAAAACTAAGAAATCAACCTCAGGACAGTGCTTAACTGAATCGCAGAGTTTATTTGGATTTCACCAGTTTTTACATTCATGTCTTTTCTTGGTTCTGGGAGGTAAACCCACAATCTCCCATTACATTCAGTTGTCACATCTCCTATCTTTCATGACCTTGGCACTTTTGAGGAGGACTGTTTAGTTATTTTGCAGAATGGACCCCATTTGGGTCTGTCTGGTGTGTTCTCATGATTGGAGTTGTATGTTTGGGGAGGGGTAGCACAGAGCTGATGTGTCCTCAGCGCATCGTTTCAGGGTAGACACGATGTTACCGTGACATTAACCTTGGCCACTCAGTTAAGGTGGTGTTGGCCAGGCTTTCTTCACTATAAAGTTTTACTACTTTTCTCTTTGTTATTAACTTATTTGAAGGGAGATACTTTAAGACTTTGAAAATATCTTGTTTTTTCTTATACCCGTCCCACTAACTATAATCGGTGGAGCATGTCTGCTGGTTACTGCTGTGGTGGTCTAGTGGAGGTCTTCTATTTTCCTATTCTCCCATTCCTTCTACATTTATTAATTCAAAGTCTTTTGTAAGGATAAGACTTACATATGTATACAGTATTTATTTATATTAGTATGGATACAAGGATACTTACTTTGTAATCATTCAGTTCAGTTCAGTTCAGTCGCTTAGTCATGTCCAACTCTGCAACCCCATAAACCACAGCACACCAGGCCTCCCTGTCCCTCAACAACTCCTGGAGTCCACCCAAACTCATGTCCATTGAGTCAGTGATGCCATCCAACCATCTCATCCTCTGTTGTCCCCTTCTCCTCCTGCCCTCAATCTTTCCCAGCATCAGGGTCTTTCCAGTGAGTCAGCTCTTTGCATCATGTGGCCAAAGTATTGGAGTTTCAGCTTCAACATCAGTCCTTCCAAAGAACACCCAGGACTGATCTTTAGGATGGACTGGTTGGAGCTCCTCGCAGTCCAGGGGACTCTCAAGAGTCTTTCCCAACACCACAGTCCAAAAGCATCAATTCTTTGGTGCTCAGCTTTCTTCACAGTCCAACTCTCACATCCATACATGACTACTGGAAAAACCATAGCCTTGACTAGATGGACCTTTGTTGGCAAAGTTATGTCTCTGCTTTTTAATATGTTGTCTAGGTTGGTCATAACTTTCCTTCCAAGGAGTAAGTGTCTTTTAATTTCATGGCTGCAGTCACCACCTGCAATGATTTTGGAGTAATAAAATGAAGTCTGACACTGTTTCCACTGTTTCCCCATCTATTTGCCATTAAATGATGGGACTGGATGCCATGACCTTGGTTTTCTGAATGTTGAGCTTTAAGCCAACCTTTTCACTCTCCTCTTTCACTTTCATCAAGAGGCTCTTTAATTCTTCTTCACTTTCTGCCATAAGGGTGATGTTATCTGCATATCTGAGGTTATTGGTATTTCTCCCAGCAACCTTGATTCCAGCTTGTGTTTCTTCCAGTCCAGCGTTTCTCATGATGTACTCTGCATAGAAGTTAAATAAGCAGGGTGACCATATACAGCCTTGACGTACTCCTTTTCCTATTTGGTATCAGTCTGTTTTTCCATGTCCAGTTCTAACTGTTGCTTCCTGACCTGCATATAGGTTTCTCAAGAGGCAGATCAGGTGGTCTGGTATTCCCATCTCTTGAAGAATTTTCCATAGTTTATTGTGATCCACACAGTCAAAGACTTTGGCATAGTCAATAAAGCAGAAATAGATGTTTTTCTGGAACTCTCTTGCTTTTTCCATGATCCAGCGGATGTTGGCAATTTGATCTCTGGTTCCTCTGCCTTTTCTAAAACCATCTTGAACATCTGGAAGTTCACGGTTCACGTATTGCTGAAGCCTGGCTTGGAGAATTCTGAGCATTACTTTACTAGTATGTGAGATGAATGCAATTGTGCGGTAGTTTGAGCATTCTTTGGCATTGCCTTTCTTTGGGATTGGAATGAAAACTGACCATTTCCAGTCCTATAGCCATTGCTGAGTTTTCCAAATGTGCTGGCATATTGAGTGCAGCACTTTCACAGCATCATCTTTCAGGATTTGGAATAGCTCCACTGGAATTCCATCACCTCCACTAGCTTTGTTCATAGTGATGCTTTCTAAGGCCCGCTTGACTTCACATTCCAGGATATCTGGCTCTAGGTGAGTGATCACAGCATCGTGATTATCTGAGTCATGAAGATCTTTTTTGTACATTTCTTCTGTGTATTCTTGCTACGTCTTCTTAATATCTTCTGCTTCTGTTAGGTCCATACCATTTCTTATAATCATTACAAACATTATAATCATTATTGTCATTATTCTTGGTTTGTTCATATACTTTCAGCTTTGACCACTGGGAGCTCTTTCATATTGGCTCCAAGCACCTCCTAGACATACTGCCCTTTACTTGTTTTTTTCTGAGCATTTTCTTACTTTCTAATATCATAAGATGCTCCAGGCTCATCTTATATTTCACTTTTACTCTGACCCTAGAATCAACTACTTCTCCAAGGAGGCCCAGTTTCTTGAATTTGAGAATGGTGTTTAGAAGTCAGTGTCAGCGTATATGACTTAGTATTTTGAAATTGCTCTTTGTTGCTCAAATAAACATCCATGTGTAAGGACGGTACTATTACCTGGTAGTACCAAGGTGAATCAGACATGAGCATTTCCATAAATTTAGCTTAAAATTGTACTGGGGCTGGGCATGGAGAGCAGGAGGGAACTGAGTTTGGGATTAATAAACCAACTATGAAATACTGGCACTTAGAAAAAATAAAATAGCATAGGGGCCTCCAGGAGGCCAGGTATGCCAAGTCACATCTTGGGAGCAGGATATAGATCTGGAATCTGGCAATCCATGCTGATGATATCGTGCAGCAAGGGCTCAACTCAGAAATGAGCAAGATGCCAAGGCAGGGATCTCTGGACCAACAGGTGTGTGTGTGTGTGTGTGTGTGTGTGTGTGTTGTGTGTTGTTTGTTATTGTTATGGTGAAATTCTGAATAGGTGAGCATCCCTGACGGACAGGGATCTCTGGACCAACAGGAGTGTGTGTGTGTGTGTGTGTGTGTGTGTGTTTTGTGTTGTTTGTTATTATTATGGTGAAATTCTGAATAGGTGAGCATCCCTGACAGACAGGGATCTCTGGACCAACAGGAGTGAGTGTGTGTGTGTGTGTGTGTGTGTGTGTGATTGTTGTGCTGAAGTTCTGAATAGGTGAGCATCCCTGACAGACAGGGATCTCTGGACCAACAGGGGTGTGTGCATTTGTGTGTGTGTATCATTGTTGTGGCGAAGTTTTGAATAGGTGAGCATCCCTGCGGTGACAGGTGGACCATCTGGCTGGGTGCTCTCTGATCATGAGCTCTGAGAGGGCAGCAGCATAGCCGGTGCTCCTCTGGCCAGATGCCACTCGTTCAGCATCAGTGCCTGGTCTGCTTTCTGAGTCTCTAGGCATACCTGGGAAATTCTTCTGGCACAGCCTTCTGCAGGTCCTTCTTTCCAAGCTGCCTAACCCAGCTGCCCATTTCTGCCTCTCTCGTCTGCACCTTCCCTCTTGTCCTGGCAGCAGAGCTGACGAGGTTTTCCTGAAAGGAGATGCTGAAACAAGGACGTAGGTGGAAGAAGTTTATGTGAGGGGTAATCTTAGAAAATACAAGTAATCAAGTGGAGAATGTAAGAGAGGAAGAGAGAAACACCATTAAGTGTGCACTGATAAGGATGAAGCTCTGTTTGCAACCGAGGCTCAGTGCTGCAGGGGTCCCTCTGAGAAACCAGGTGATACCACCCGTCAAAATCAGGAAAGGGAGCAGGGGCGTTTATCCTAAGGCTCCCATCACTGTGCGGTTGAGGGCTGTGTGGGAATTAAGAACCCCTGGAATGTACTCCTGGTAGAGAGGAGAGAGCTTCAGGGCTGGAGACGGGAACCATCAGCATGCTGAAAGCTGCCCGCAGTGGCAGGTGAACGCAGGGAGCTCTGGAAAGGGGTATCAGCATCATCTAGGGAGACCAGAGGGTACAGCTGCTGCTGTAAGACTGCTCCTCCCGACACCGGCCATTTCTCTGTACCGTTGCTGTAGCCATCTGGGAAAAACCAGCTGCTGGCCGCTCTGGACTGCCTCTTCGTGGTACCCACCCCCATGCTCTCACAGCAGTGGCTCCAGCCCTTTCCACACCTCAGAACAAAAGCTTCCCACCCCACCCCCAAAATGAAGAAGTTTTTCCCTACCCTGTGCAGAAATTCACCTCATCTTTTATCCTAGGATTAACCTCTTCTCAGGGCTGCACAGGCGGCACTAGTGGTAAGGAACCCGCCAGCCAGTGCAGGAGACGCCAGAGACGTGGGTTTGATTCCTGGGTCAGGAAGATCCCCTGGAGTAGGAAATGGCAACCCACTCTAGTATTCTTGCATGGGGAATTCTGTGGACATAGGAGCCTGGCGGCCTGCAGTCCACGGAGTCCCAAAGAGTCTGACATGACTGGGCACGCACACAGACTCTTCAGGTTAACTGATAGATGTAACATCCTCAGTTCCCCTGGGTGTACTCTTACCCCAATGCACCAATTACAGAGTCTCAGAACGGCCCAAAGGTGGGATAGCTTTCCCAGCATCTCAGTATGCTGGTGCATCCATGGACACCTTGCTATATTTGCATTCCCAGCACCGAGGCAGTAGATGTGACTGAGTGAGTGAGGCAGGAGGCGAAGGAGTCAAGGGAAATGCTTACCCCAGATCATCATTTCACTTGACTGTGGGCTGCTACCTGTTTCTTATTGAGGTTTTCTGACTTGAGACAGCTCTGCCAGTTTCCTTATGGCATGTTTGATTCCCCTGATCCCTATGAACATGTGTGTGGAACTGGGAACAGAAAAAGCCTGTTCTGAGAGATACAAGCCACAAGGATCTCCCTTCTGGTTTTCACAATTGCTTAGGACTGAAATAGGATATCTTCCTGAAGCATGAGCCCAGAAGGGTCTCTACAGGAGGGTTTTTAGTTTTGTGTTGGGTGTCTGTATGTGTGTCTTTCTCCTTGGTCAATCCTAAAGAGTATATATCTTACACCGACCTTGATGAATTAGATTCATCAAGTAATAGCCATTTGATTTGCTATGTGCTGCTGCTGAGTGTACGGCTTTAGAGGCAAGTGCATCACAGCGCCGCCTTCAGAAACTCACAGCCTGGCACTGTGAAGGGCTGTGGGCTATCAAGTTGAAGATTTAGAAAGGCATCATGAAAGAGGGGACATTTTGAATCAGGCCTTCTGGAAGGAGCAGAATTTCAGCCAGATGAAGGAGGAGAAGAACAGTCTAGTAAGAAATGTTGCTGGTAAGCCCCTGTAGATTTTGGTGTGAGTAAAGAGAGAGTGTCAAAGAGACAGGAGCATATCCAGTGACCATCAGGATTGGTTGGGTGGGGTATGTGGCGAACATAGAAGATGGGACCCAGCACCCAGACCTTGGTTTCTGACACTGGTCTCCAATAAGAGAAACCAGGGCCTCTGGAGTATCGGCAACTCGAAGACTGAAGCTGGGCATGCAAATGAGCCTGCAGCCTCTTGCAGTACAGAAAGAGGCACTAAGGAAAAATATACACATATATATGGGGCAGCATGCTGACAGTGTTTAGGGCCCATGTGAAGTAGTTCCCAATGGCTAAATCCAAGCAAGAAAATGAGTAACAATAATGTTGGATTATAACCCAAAGTCTAAAATAATATCCTTAAGTTCATATTGATATCAGTAAATAGCTGAATAAATAATGAAGGAGAAGAGACAAATCTTCTTTACAGAATAATTCCAAATAAGTTATTAATTTATAACTCCTTCAAGGAAGTAGAAGTTAACTCCCCACCCTTGAAATGGACTGAATTTAGTGACTGGCTTCCAGTGATCAGGGTATGGAGGAACGTCATGCAGACACTACTTTGGCCAAATCAAGGTTGCATCTCCAGTGATAACTCACATCCATAGCATGAACCCTTGATAGGAGGCAATGAAAAGGGCATTTATCCTCTGTGGTCTTCCTCTCCCAAATCTCCAGTCTAACCATGAGAAAAACAGAAAAAAACCCACAGGACCCCTCAAAACTGTCAAGGTTTTGAAGAAACAGGTATCTCTGGGGGTGCTGAAAAAAAATGATCCTAGAAGAGAGGAATCTAGGTGGGTAATGAGGAGGTGTGAACAGAACAAGATGTTAGGGAAAACTAGTGAAACCCAAATAAAATATGGAGTTTAGTTAATAGTTATGTACCAGTGTCAGTTCATTAGTTGTGGCAAATGTACCATAGTAGTGTAAACTAGGTTAAAGATAGGCGAACCTGGATTAAGGATGTGGGAACTATCTGAACTGTCCTTTCAGCTTTTCTATAAATCTATAAACCATTCTAAAATGAGAAATTTGTTTAAAGAAACATGAGCTTGCCTCATAGAAGACCTTTGCACTAAGAATTTTAGACTATGTTCAGTGGGCAGTGGGCACTGTTGATGGCTTATGAGCAAAGTGGCACCATCAGAAATAGTAGCCACAGTAGGATTGCTTAGAGGCAGTAGAAGAAACTCCAACAAAGCATCTTTTTACAAGATAATGATGGTGTCAAACTACAGGAGTGGCAGTAGGTAAGGAAAAGCTTCAAGAGAACCTGTTGTTTTTCAGTCGCTAAGTCCTGTCTGATACTTTGCAACCCCGTGAACTGCAGCACACCAGACTCCCCTGTCCTTCACTATCTCCCTGAGTTTGCTCAAACACATGTGCACTGAATCAGTGATGTCATCCAACCATCTCATCCTCCAGTGCCCCCTTCTCTTGCCCTCAATCTTTTCTAGCATCAGGGTCTTTTCCAGTGAGTTGGCTCTTCCCATCAGGTGGCCAAAGTATTAGAGCTTCAGTTTTAGCTGAAGTCTTTCCAGTCCTTCCAATGAATATTCAGGGTTGATTTCCTTTAGGATTGACAAGTTTGACAGTCTTCTCCCACCGCAATTCAAAGCATCAATTCTTTAGCACTCAGCCTTCTTTATGGTCCAACCCTCAGATCTATTCATGACTACTGGAAAAACCATCGCTTTGACCATATGGACCCTTGTCAGCAAAGTGGTCTCTGCTTTTTAATATGCTATCTAGGTTTGTCATATCTTTTATTCCAAGGAGCAAACTTCTTTTAATTTTGTGGCTGCAGTCACTGTCTACATTGATTTTGGAGCCCAAGAAAATAAAATCTGTCACTGTTTCCACTGTATCCCCATCTATTTGCCATGGAGTGATGGGACAGATGCCATGATCTTAGTTTTCTGAATGTTGAGTTTTAAGCCAGCTTTTTCACTCTCCTCTTCCACCTTCATCAGTTCATTTCAGTTCAGTCACTCAGTCGCATCCGACTCTTTGCGACCCCATGGACTGCAGCACGCCAGGCCTCCCTGCCCATCGTCAACTCCCAGAGTTTACTCAAACTCATGTGCATTGAGTCAGTGATGCCATCCAACCATCTCATCCTCTGTCGTTCCCTTCTCCTCCCACCTTCAATCTTTCCCAACATCCGGGTCTTTTCAAATGAGGCAGTTCTTCGAATCAGGTGGCCAAAGTACTGGAGTTTCAGCTTCAGCATCAATCCTTCCAATGAATATTCAGGACTGATTTCGTTTAGGATTGACTGGTTGGATCTCCTTGCTGTCCAAGGGACTCTCAAGAGTGTTCTCCAATGCCACAGTTCAAAAGCATCAATTCTTCGGTGCTCAGCTGTCCAACTCTCACATCCATACATGACTACTGGAAAAACCATAGCTTTGACTAGATGGACCTTTGTTGGCAAAGTAATGTCTCTGCTTTTGAATATGCTGTCTAGGTTGGTCATAACTTTTCTTCCAAGGAACAAGCATCTTTTAATTTCATGGCTGCAGTCACCATCTGCAGGGATTTTGGGGGCCCAAGAAAATAAAGTCTGTCACTGTTGCCACTGTTTCCCCATCTATTTGCCATGAAGTGATGGGACCAGATGCCATGATCTTAGTTTTCTAAATGAGTTTTAAGCCAACTTTTTCACTCTCCACTTTCACCTTCAAGAGGCTTTCTAATTCCTCTTTACCTTCTGCCTTTAAAGTATACCATCTGCATATCTGAAGTTGTTGATATTTCTCCCAGCAATCTTGATTCCAGCTTGTGAGTCACCCAGCCCAGCATTTCACATGATGTACTCAGTGGGTAAAGAATCTGCCTGCAATGCAGGAGACCCAGGTTTCATCCCTGAGTTGAGAAGATCCCCTGAAGAAGGAAATAGCAACCCATTCCAGTAGTCTTGCCTGGAGAATCCCGTGGACAGTCCTTGGGGCTACAGTCCTTGGGGTTGCAAGAGTCAGACACGACTTAGCGACTAAACCACTACCACCACTCTGCATATAAATTAAATAAACAGGGTGACAACATACAGCCTTGACATACTTTTTTCTCAATTTTGAACCAGTCCATTGCTCCATGTCCAGTTCTAACTGTTGCTTCTTGTTCTTCATACGGTTTTCTCAGGAGGCAGGTAGTATAGTCTGGCATTCCCATCCCTTAAGACAACCTAGTGATGTGTCGAATGAGCAGCTGAATGTAGAGTAGCCTGACTCCACATTGCTGTTGTTCAGTCACTAAGTCATGTCCACCTTTTTGCAACCCCTTGAACTGCAACACACCAGGCTCCCCTGTCCTCCACTGTCTCCCAGAGTTTGCTCACATTCATGTCCATTGAGTCAACGATGCTATACTCTAAATGGTGAGTGTTAAATAGGAATGATTCCATGAGTCCCAGGAGGAAAAGCATCTTGAAGGGTTTGGTCATATTGGTTTTGAGACTCTTCTCCACACCCAAAAAAGTACTTAGGCTGAAGTAGTAGCTATGCTAAAATTGAAAGAGTAATGAAAAGCAAGATAGATCAGAGTTCCAGTCCTGGTTCTGCCACGAAAACATTCCTCTGCAACTTGGGTCACTCTTCTATAAAACCAGGAAGATGACCTGTACAGGTTAACAGTAGAGCTGTTCAAAGAGTACCCACTAACCACATGTAGTTATTAAAAGAAATTAAAAATTCATTTACTTAGGCACACCAACTCCATTTCAAATGCTCCCTCACCAAATATGTCTAGTGGCTACCGTACAGAATAGTGCAGAAATGAGCATTTCCATCAAGAAATTTCTTTTGGATAGCACTGCCCTAGCTGTTGCTATGATAGTCATTGATTCTAAGATGATTGAAGATAATGTATACTGCTATTCTTAAATTGGATGGGACATTTTCTGGTCTCTGAAAAACTCAAAAGCCGGATGAAAGTCTTTTTATTCTTATTCTTTTGTTTATAAGTAGTAGAGAAGCTCTCCAGTGTGTCTCACTAAGTAAAAAAAAGAGTATGGTGCAGAAGTGTTGTGTCAGTGTGTCTATGCATTGAGACGCACCTAATATTTGAGTATGTAGAGAATATCTCTGGTGAGTCACCAAAACTCTCTATAGCATGGAACTGGGGAATCTGGGACAGCAGAGGGAAGAGGGGACTTAATTTTCGCAGCCTGAATTTTGGCCATGTTTGTATATTCTCAATTTTAAAGCACATATATAAATATCAATAGCAAAACTAAATCTCTCAGTAGATGTCAAATAATAATACGTCATACATTTCAACAGCTCTCCCAAGTGTAACAGGAAGAGAAGGAAACTAACTAAACATGATACAAACCATTTATACAAAACTTAACAGTGAACACATTAAATAGTGGAATATCAAAGGCACGGCATTAGGAACAAGTCAGAGAGGGTAGCTATCACTACTATTGTAAGTGTTTTGGATATGCAAGCTAATGTAATAAGATAAGGAAATAGGTTTTCAGGCTGAACATTATGGCTCACTAAATGTTGAAGCAAATCTTCTTGGCCTGCATACCTTAATATAAACCTTAAAAAACACATATTTTTTTTTATTGTATGGCTTAACTGGAAAGGAATGAAATCATACTGATGCCAAGAACAATAAGGAAGTGTAAATCCAGTAAAATAAGTGTTAATTTCTAAACAGTAATTAGCCTGAGGTTTAATGGCTCACACTTACAGGGTCAAGAGAGAAAGCCTGAAAGGAAGGGGAATTGGATCAGATGCTCCTGAGTATACACCAGGGTCTCTGAAGTTTAACACTTTCAGTGGGTGAAATAGAAAATCTTGTCCCACAGAGAGGGTAAGTAAGGATAAATGTCTGTCTCAGCCTTGGACATGAATAGGACACAAGAAAGAAGTCTGCGCTGATAAGTCCTTATCATCAAATGTCTGTACTCACACAAATTTTGGACTAGAATTCACAGTACTTATGTGGTTTTAAATGCCCCAAGCTGAAAATGTAGTTAAAACCTATTCCAAGTTTTTAGTGCTTCCCAAGGCAGGAGCAAACATATGCCTCTTTAAAAGGATGAACCTTAAACCCAGGCTACAAAAAATTCCCAGAGATAAAATTCCAAGGTAAATGAGCTCAAGATCAGAAATCACCAAACACATGAAAGTAAGCTAGTATGACAGCATCAGCCAAAACAATAAACTACAGATTCATCCCACAAATGCTATAGATATGAGCAATTGATCAGTTCTGGAATAGGATGATAAAAGCACAAGTAACTATCAAAATTGGACAAGCAAACTATGAGAGACAACTAAATAGAACTTTTAGAAATGGGAAAAAATGAAATAATGTAATTAGAAACTTCAATGGATTAGACACAATTGATTAGAAATTGATGAGCTGGAATATGGCACTGAAGAAATGACCCAGAATGCAATGTGAGAAAGACAATGGAGTGGAAAATGAGAATTAAAAACAGAGATTAAGAAAATCTAACATGTGGCTAATTGGAATTCTAGCAGGAGAAAACAAAGAGAATGGTGTATAGATAATTAAAGACATAATGAATTAAAAATTTCAGAACTGATAGAAGATATGAAGTCTAGATTCAGGAATCTTAGAGTATCCCAAACAGGACAAATAATCAGAAATCTTCATAATGAAACCTAAGAACACTGAAGGCAAAGAAAAGATCAAAAGCAAAGAGAAAAAAAGAGATTACCTATAACAACAGACTGAAAGCTGTCTTTTATCAGGAACAATAAAATCCCAAGGCTATTGGAATGAAAATTTCAAAGTGCAGAAAAATATTGTTAACTTACAGGTTTATATCCAGGAAAAAAAAAAAAAAAAAAACTTTTAAAAATGGGGAGAAGATTAAGGCATTTTAAACAAACGTGAAGTGAGAGGGTTTCAACAGACCCTCACTAAAAGGCATTTCTAGAGTATGCTCCACAAAGAAGGAAAATGAACCCTCGGAAAAGATATGAAATGCAACAAAAAATGAAGATATAGTAGAATCAGAATCCCAGACAGCTAATAGCACTTAAGTCAGGAAGAGTGATCAGTTAGTGTGCTGAGGTCCTTGTATTATTTAGTACATGGATAAAGAGACTAATTAGCATAAGACTGTAAGTTAAATACACATGATAACATTTCTAAGGAAACCACTAAAATAATACAGAGTATATAGCCTCCCTACTTTTAATAAGGAGAAAATGAGAAGGAATAAAAGCCTTAATCTAAGAGACAACAAGGATGAAAGGGAGACATAAAGAATCAGAAAAATAGAGTAACAGAAAGTTCCCAATAAGCTAATACAAGTGAATCCAAGTATATTTGTAAACCCAATCAATGCAAATTGGCTTTATGCTTTTAAAAGATTGTCACTGCTGCTGCTGCTGCTAAGTCGCTTCAGTCGTGTCCGACTCTATGCGACCCCATAGATGGAAGCCCACCAGGCTCCCCTGTCCCTGGGATTCTCCAGGCAAGAACACTGGAGTGGGTTGCCATTTCCTTCTCCAATGCATGAAAGTGAAAGTGAAGTCGCTCAGTCGTGTCCGACTCTTAGCGACCCCATGGACTGGAGCCTACCAGGCTCCTCCGTCCATGGGATTTTCCAGGCAAAAGTACTGGGGTGGGGTGCCATCTTTCTATATGCTGTTTACTAGACATTCTCATATATTAGAGGATACAGAAGAATTGAAAGAAAAAATGGAAACAATAGTACCTACTAGACAATACTAATAAGAAAGCTGGGGTAACTATTTTAATATGAAATAGACTAAGGAGAAAAACATTGCTGTGGAGAGTCTCTACATTATTAATGAGACTAACATTACTAGTAAATAAGGACATTTTGAACTTCCCTGGTGGCTCAGATGGTAAAGCATCTGCCTACAATGTGGGAGACTCAGGTTCAATCCCTGGGTTGGGAAGATCCTCTGGAGAAGGAAATGGCAACCCACTCCAGTACTCTTGCCTGGAAAATCCCATGGACAGAGGAGCATTGTAGGCTACAGTCCATGGGGGTCACAAAGAGTCGGACACAGCTGAGAGACTTCCTTTCACTTTCAAGGACATTTTAAAACTAAAACACACTTTTATGTATTAAATGTTACTATATAAAAATTTTAAATGGTCAGAATTATAAGAACTTGACAAATCTACCTTTAACATATTTCTTTTAATAACACATTAAGAAAAAGTTCATAAAAATAGAGAAGAGCTAGACAATCTAAATGACCAGCAACACCTCCAAATGAGTATTCTCATTCTTTTCAACTGCATGCAACACTTACAAATTTTGACTATGTCCATAAAGCCTCAACAAGTTATACAGACCAAATTCTTTGACCATGATACAATAAAAAAACCTTTTTTAAACTAGCCCTCTCCATGTTTTTGGAAACAAAAATTTAATAACTTAAGAATTATTCATATTGGAAGGAGTAGTTTATGTATTCTAATTCTTTGAAGGGTGGTTACATTTATGTAGTATGATATATGTGGCGACTGTATTTGTTAGAATATCTAACAATTCTAATAATTCTGAATGACAACCATTCAGAATACTTGAGTTTATTCTGCCCTGTTTTGATATTTGAGAACTTTTTGAATACTGTTTCATTGTTTCTATAAATAACCTCTGCAAAAACCTATTTGGATGCTAACTTCAAAAACAACTGAAAGATTTACAATATAATCCTACCTGAGAAAATTTTCTAAATAGCATCCTATTTCAAAATCATGCCTACTACTTTACAACAAATTAAACTAATGATGAACAATTTTCAGAACTATAAAAACATGAGAGAAACAATTTCCTGGAAGAATAAGAATATGGTAATGGGAAATTTTCATAGAACTAGCTGAAATTAGCTGAATAAAGGGGAAAAAACCTAAAGACTTTAAAAAGAAATTATCTATAAATTCTTAGTAACACTGAATGAAGTTATTTAACTGTAGGACTATTTGAGTAGATGTCTTCAATTTTAAGGGTTGAATACTTTTAAAATAATATGAAGGGTAGAAACAATAGAAGAGACTCTCTTAATCTATCTTAAAATGTCATAAAATTGAAATAAGTGACATAAACTTACAAAATAGGAACAGTAATGTTTTATGTTATTTGTATGCCTAGAGAATACTAAAAACTCAAAGAATAATAAAGGAATTCGGTAAGATGACTGTATTCAAGAAGAAAATTTGTAAGACAATAACTTTTATTTTTACCAGTAATAATCAGTTGGTAATACAGATATACATACATACACACACAGGATGTTTCCTGCAACTTTATGGGGAAAAAGTAGAATATTACCTGACTGTGTATCTACAGCGGAATGATTGAATAAGATCTGTTATATATTGGGTTGGCCAAAAAAAGTTCATTCAGGCTTTTCCATAACCCATTTTCTACTGGGCAATTTTGTCTTCATAGAATTACTGAAGAGGTATTTGACTTGGATAAGCTACTACTGAAATACTTTTAAAAAATAATATGAAGGGTAGAAACAATAGAAGAGACTCTCTTAATCTATATTAAAATGTAATAAAATTGAAATAAGTGGAACATAACCTGACTGTGTATCTACAGGGGGATGATTGAATAAGATTTCATTAAATAAGATCTGTTATATATTGGGTTGGCCAAAAAAAAGTTCATTCAGGCTTTTCCATAACCCACTTTCTACTGGGCAATTTTGTCTTCAAAGAATTACTCAAGAGGCATTTGACTTGGATAAGCTACAACTACTGAAAAGTAAGATAATGTGAGCTATATGGGGACCACTGATGGATGGTGAAGTTTCATTAGTTTGTATGGCATGCCTAAAAAATCAGGAGAAAAGACATTTTAAACATGCTTCAGAAAGTCCTGTCAGTCCTCCAATGAGTTGTGGAGAGTGGATTAGGTGAATCCAACAGCAACCTAGATAGCATATTGAAAAGCAGAGACATCACTTTGCCAGCAAAGGTCCATCTAGTCAAGGCTATGGTTTTTCCTGTGGTCATATATGGATGTGAGAGTTGGACTGTGAAGAAGGCTGAGCACCGAAGAATTGATACTTTTGAACTGTGGTGTTGGAGAAGACTCTTGAGAGTCCCTTGGACTGCAAGGAGATCCAACCAGTCCATTCTGAAGGAGATCAGCCCTGGGATTTTTTTGGAAGGAATGATGCTAAAGCTGAAACTCCAGTACTTTGGCCACCTCATGCGAAGAGTTGACTCATTGGAAAAGACTCTGATGCTGGAGGGATTGGGGGCAAGAGGAGAAGGGGACGACAGAGGATGAGATGGCTGGATGGCATCACTGACTCAATGGACGTGAGTCTGAGTGAACTCTGGGAGTTGGTGATGGACAGAGAGGCCTGGCGTGCTGAGATTCATGGGGTTGCAAAGAGTCAGACACAACTGAGTAACTGAACTGAACTGAATAGCTGCTGCTGCTGCTGCTAAGTCGCTTCAGTCGTGTCCGACTCTGTGCGACCCCACAGACAGAAGCCCACCAGGCTCCCCTGTCCCTGGGATTCTCCAGGCAAGAATACTGGAGTGGGTTGCCATTTCCTTCTCCAACGTATGAAAGTGAAAAGCGAAAGTGAAGTCGCTCAGTCATGTTCGACTCTTTGCGACCCCATGAATTGCAGCACGCCAGGCCTCCCTGTGCATCACCAACTCCTGGAGTTCACTCAGACTCACATTTATCGAGTCAGTGATGAGATCCAGCCATCTCATCCTCTGTCATCCCCTTCTCCTCCTGCCCCCAGTCCCTCCCAGCATCAGTCTTTCCCAACGAGTCAACTCTTCGCATGAGGTGGCCAAAGTACTGGAGTTTCAGCTTTAGCAGCATTCCTTCCAAAGAACACCCAGGACTGATCTCCTTCAGAATGGACTGGTTGGATCTCTTTGCAGTCCAAGGGACCCTCAAGAGTCTTCTCCAACACCACAGTTCAAAAGCATCAATTCTTCGGCCCTCAGCTTTCTTCACCATCCAACTCACATCCATACATGAACACTGAAAAAACCATAGCCTTGACTAGATGGACCTTTGTTGGCAAAGTAATGTCTCTGCTTTTCAATATGCTCTCTAGGTTGGTATAACTTTCCTTCCAAGGAGTAAGCGTCTTTTATTTTCATGACTGCAATCACCCTTTGCAGTGATTTTGGAGCCCAGAAAAATAAAGTCTGACACTGTTTCCACTGTTTCCCATCTATTTCCCATGAAGTGATGGGACCAGATGCCATGATCGTCATTTTCTGAATGCTGAGCTTTAAGCCAACTTTTTCACTCTCCTCTTTCACTTTCATCAAGAGGCTTTTTAGTTCCTCTTTACTTTCTGCCATAAGGGTGGTGTCATCTGCATAGCTGAGGTTATTGATATTTCTCCCAGCAATCTTGATTCCAACTTGTGCTTCTTCCAGCCCAACATTTCTCATGATGTACTCTGCATAGAAGTTAAATAAGCAGGGTGACAATATACAGCCTTGATGTACTCATTTTCCTATTTGGAACCAGTCTGTTGTTCCATGTCCAGTTCTAACTGTTGCTTCCTGACCTGCATATAGGTTTCTCAAGAGGCAGGTCAGGTGGTCTGGTATTCCCATCTCTTGAAGAATTTTCCATAGTTTGTGATCCACACAGTCAAAGTCTTTGGTGTAATTGATATAGCAAAAGTAGATGTTTTTATGGAACTCTCTTGCTTTTTTGATGATCCAGCAGATGTTGGCAATTGGATCTCTGGTTCCTCTGCCTTTTCTAAAACCAGCTTGAACATCTGAAAGTTCACGGTTCATGTATTGCTGAAGCCTGGCTTGGAGAATTTCGAGCATTACTTTACTAGCATGTGAAAGGAATCCAAAATTGTTCCTTAAGATAGAAATATAAATTTAGGTTAATAAAATAAATAGACCTTTTTTTTTTTTTGCCTTTAAGTATTAAGGGGTTATGTCATTGCATACCTAAACCATTGATTTTAAAACATACCAGGTAAGTACCACTCAAAGAGAAAAAAAAACCTTCAATTAAACTATCACCTGATGCTTTCTTATGACTTGGAATTTTTATGTTCTACTTTTTGAAATTGCTCATGTAGGCTTTCTTTAAATTTATTGAAGTATAGTTGATTTACAATGTTGTGTTAATTTCTGCTGTACAGCATCTTGTAGGCTTACTGAGACATGGACGTGACCACACTGTGAAGAGTTATGACCAAGTTCATCCACATAGAAGCAGTGGTAACTCTTATAGCTTCCATCTGGCTGTCAGCAGTTGTAGGATTAAGACAGCCTGATTTCAGGAATGTTAAAATGTGAAAGGATGTGTGCGTTAGAGTTGATTAAATAGGACACATCAAATTAGTTATCTTCCAAGTGGGTTTAAAAGGAAAGAAGGTTCTTGAGATATAAATATGATTCATATTGTACTACACTACGAGAGTGTTCAAAACATCTTGAATTAGGACTTGACCACTGCCCAGGGGAAGCATGGAAGGCTTTCCACTCTGGGCACAGGAATGTCCCTGGAGAAGAAGGCAGACATGAAAAAAAGAGGATAAACCCCAGATATGAGGGGAAATAGCTCAAATATGATAAACTGGGTTAAATGCTCACCTGTGGTCCTGGATTCCCTGGAGAAGGGAAAGGCTACCCACTCCAGTATTCTGGCCTGGAGAATTCCATGGACTGTAGGTGTATGTAGTCCATGGGGTCACAAGAGTCAGACACGACTGAGTGACTTTCACTCACTCACTCATGGTCCTAAGGCCTTATCATTTTGGGGTTTCAATACACAATCCCTAGGTCTTCACTATACATACCAGCACCACAGTGCCACCATCAGCTACGGAAGGGACAGCAGCAACCCTCTCTTACTAGGTGCTCAGTATGTATTTGGTGAGTGAGTGAATGAGTGAAGTTGTGAGTGCATGGCTTAGGGTGGCGTGTAGCAAAAGTAATAGCTGTTCTCTTTCCCTTGTCGCTCCAGAGAAACTCGAGAGTGAGAAGCTGAACGTTGCTGAGGTCACCCAGTCAGAGATTGCCCAGAAGCAAAAGCTGCAGACTGTCCTGGAGAAGATCAACGAAACCTTGAAACTTCCTCCTCGGAGCATCAAGTGGAATGTAGACAGTGAGTTTTGTGAAGGGAAATGGGATTGGTACAGGACACCTGTGGGGTTTCCCCAGGAGGTTGCATCATAAGCTGGGTGGGTGCAAACCCATCTGTCTCTGAGCAAGATCTGCCTTTCCTTAGAATGCAAGCTCATCACCCTCATCCAAAGGAAGCTGAGGAAGACCACAAAATGTCAAAATCTAGTGTGCTTTTTCTGTAAAAGGCGTTCTGTAGAAACCTCATGTAGATTGTTGGGAAGGAAACTCCTGTTCATTGAGCTACTTCTGAGTCCCAGCACAATCTTTCGAGAAAACTGTCTCCAGCTTGTCAAAGCTCTGGAAAGCAGAGATCCTTAGTTTGAGCAGCTGAGAAGCGGGGAGCAGGAACTTGGCTCTATTCCAACGCCCACCCCCTTCTTCTTACCCTCTTACTGTCCAGAGGGAGCAAAGATATGGTTGAGAGCATAGGTACTGGAATAGGATTTTAAAATTCAGGTTTTCATGCAAGTGTAGCTCAAGGATCTCAGAGAGTATAAATGGTTCATTCTCTTGCTGCCTCAAGGGCCTGGCTGTCTAATATGGACCTAATTGAGTCCATATCAGTCAACATGAGATCAATAGATTTGAGTGAATCCAGTAGCAACAACACGTTTTCCTATCGGGAACCCAATATTGTTTTGTTCTTTGTGATAGAATAAAAATATGCATTTAGATGAATAAAATGACTTAGATTGTAGGTTTTGCCTTTTAAGTATTAAGAGATTAAGTATTATATCTTATTGCATCTGATGTATACAACTTAAAAATTCTTTTTTTTTTTTTGGCTGCACTGGGCCTTTGTTGCTGCTCACGAGCCATCTCTACATGTGGTGTGTGGGCTTCTCATTGTGGTGGCTTCTCTTGTTGCAGAGCACAGGCTCTAGGCACCGGGCTTCAGTAGTTCTGGTGCGTGGGCTCTAGAGTGCAGCCTTAGTAGTCGTCGTACATGGACCTCTAGTTGCTCCACAGTATGTGGAATCCTCCCAGACCAACGATCAAACCCACGTCCCTTGCATTGCAGCCTGAATCTTAATCTCTGGACCACCAGGGAAGTCCTGATGTATACCTCTTAAAATGGACGTCTCCTCCCCACCTCACCCCACCCCAAAAAACCACCTTTTAGACCTGAGAAAGTAAGGTCTCTGACCTCTCCAAGTCAGAGACATAGTAGCTGCCACTGGCAATCTCTTCAGCAGGTTCCTAATATCCAACATTGGAAAAAGATGCCAAGTACCTCCTTCAGCATAATTGCACCTTTGCTTGCAGGCGTGATAAGCCTGGAGCAGCACACAGCACGGGAACAAGGCATCCTCTGCCGAGCAGAGCACACACCTGAGGGTGGGAATGGGGAGGCCGTGGCTATGAGCCCAAGAGGCTGCCCCAAGCCCCAGGAATGCTAATCATGTTCAGCGGGGGAGGGAAAGGGAGCTATCACTAGTTTGGGTAATGTATCTGCGTTCTGGAAATCCATAATAGTAATAAGCGTAAAGTCCTCCAATGGTGACCTCTGGTCAGTTTTGTTTGATCCTATTTCCTAGTCCTTTGAATATGGACCATCTCTATATACCTCTCCAAAACAAAACACCTTTTACCTCTTTTTTTTTTTTAATTGAAGTATAGTTGATTTGTTAGTTGCTCAGTCTTCTCCGACTCTTTGTGACCCCATGGACTGTAGCCACCAGGCTCCTCTGTCCGTGGAACTCTCCAGGCCAGAATACTAGAGGGAGTTGCCGTTCCGTTCTCCAGGGGATCTTCTCAACCCAGGGATCGAACCCAGGTCTCCTGCATTGCAGGCAATTTCTTTACTGTCTGAGCCACCAAGGAAGGTATGAAATATTGGGGAAACCCTCTGGAGCTCTCTTTTCTTTTTTTATTGAAACATAATTGGTTTACAGTGTTGTGTTAATCTCTGCTGTACAGCAAAGTGATTCAGTTATACATATATACATTCTTTTAAAAATTATTTTTCACTATGATTTATCAAAGGATATTGACTATAGTTCCCTGTCCTACTATAGTAGGACCTGGTTTCAAAACTCCTTTTCATGTATCATGGAATCCAACTCGGAAAATAGGAGAGATGGAATTGTTTGGTTTCATTTGTTTTTAGGCAACAGGAATTTATTTGCTCCCAGTTTTGGAGGCCACAAGTCTGAGACCAAGGAGTGGGTATCTTGGTTCTTTCTGAGAGCTGCAAGGGGAGGATCTGTTACAGGCCTCTCTCCTGAGCTCACAGAGGGCTGATTTCTTGCTATATTTCTTCACATCATCTTCCTTCTATGCATATCTCTGTGTCCAAATTTTCTCTTTTGATAAGGACACTTGTCATGTTGGATTAGGGACTCCCCCTACTCCAGCATGACCTCATCTTAACTAATCACATCTGCATTGATTCTACAAATAAGGTCACATTCAGGGGGACTGGAGGCTAAGACTCCAGTGGGTTTTCATTTCCTTCTCCAGGATGAATTTGAGGCTGAAGTGAGCAAATCAGCCCTTAACATCTGGCCAGCCCCCCACCTACCTCTCTGTCCGCAAATGTATTTGATGCTGTCTCAGCCTCTCTCCTTGTCATCCATACACTGGCCTCATTATTCCCACCTTTCTAGAACCCTTTCTGGAAGACATTTCCTTGATCTGAAACATTCCTCATTTCATCTTCCCCATCCCCAAACCATTTGCCTGGTTTAAGATTGGAATTTTTAAAGCCACATCAGAACCCTTGTCTTCAGTGGCTTTGAATGATTTGTTTGGGGTTCGCATTCACTTTCATTTCTTATAGGGAGATGTCTACAAGTAAAATAATCACATCTATTACCACTCTCATCTAGCTGTTTTCATTTTTTTGTCATTACTATCCACATCAATGCATAGTTTTTCATATTTTTACTTGATGAAGGCATGTACAAACTCATTTTGTTATCCTCTCTTAATATTACATCATACATATCTTCTATATTCACATGTGGTCTTTGTAGTTATAATTTTTGATAGCTGCTCTGTTTCCTGGGCTAGGTATCCCATAGTTAACTTAAACCCTATGTTGACATTGATCTTTTTTAGAATGTTTTCCAGCTTATTGCTAATATCAGATAGTGCCGAGTTAAATGTTAGGTTGTGACTCTTTGCTTCTCTTGAATTATTCTCATCAGATAGCTTTCCAGAACTGAGAGGAATTATTAGGTCAGAAGGAATAATTATCTCAGGGACCAGCTCCTTGTGATGCCTTGGGGCTTCAGGCCGCAGTGGTTTCTGTGATAAGGAATGTGGCGGGCATGACTCCCAGGGCAGGCTCTAACCCCTCCTCTCTCGGTTATCTTCCCTGGCTCTTTCTGAGGACATTGTGTCATCTTTCCACTCAGGATCAAGGTGACAGGGACAGCACTGAGTTTCCAAGGTCCTTGATTCAGGGGTTTAGGGGATTCTTCCTTTTCTTTTTTTATTCACAGTAATGATTATTATTATTGAAAATTTAGAAAATACAGTTAAAAGATGCTTAAATAACATCTAACATATTTAACATATTTATCGTGCTGTATGCCTTGGACTTATCCAAATACTTTACATATTTTGAGCCTTGCAATTGTTATTCAACCATCTGAGGTAAAGATTCTACTGTCCCCATTTTACAGATGGAAAAGTTAAGGCATAGAGAGGTTAAGAAATAATGAATGTAAGCTTCCCAAGGGCAAGGATTTTTGTCCCTTTACTGTTGTATCCCTAAAGCCTGGAAAAATGATTGGCAATACTAAGCACAATACTATTTGCTAAAGGAGTGTCATTGTTCAAGGTCACACAGTGGGTGAGTGGTGGAGCTAGGAATGAGACCCAGAGAGTCTGGCTGCAGAGCCTGTGTACTGAGCCCACACGTACTGCCCCCAAGAGCTGTCCATCAGATACAAGCACTGTCAGCCTTGTGATGTTCCTTTGGGGTGTGTGTGTGTGTGTGTGTGTGTTTGTAAGAACTAAATACATCAATAAATGAGTAAAATGTGTGCATATACTTTGCATATAAAATATATTTTTATGAAGATGAGATAAACCTGTATATATGTTTAGAAAGTATTTATCTTTACAGATCATTATCCTTCTATATGTCACTTTTTAAAATATTATATGATATAGATTAGGTATATCATAATTTACTAATGACAGATTTTAAGATTTTTTTCCATTTTCTCACTAATATCAGTACAGCCTGAGGAGTTCTGTCTGCTCATAGACATAATCACTTCTTAGGAATAAAAACCCAGCAGTGTTAGTTTAGAGCCAAAGGATATGGACATTTTAAGGTCCTAACACATACTGTCAAACTGCCTCCTCCCAAATTGCACCAATTTCTGTTTCCACTACAATTCATGTTTGGAGAAGTATTTCTCACTGAGCAACACCCTTAAAACAGTTTCCCAGCCCTGGAGCGACCGTCGTGGGGTCTGCAGGGCCCAGTTTATACAGTGGAGTCCTGGCTTCTCAGCCCTGCTGTCGTTCTGCACGTTTCCACCCTGACTTGAGCACAGGCCACAGTGGCCCTGCATTCTGCCTGGCATCAGGGAGAAGACACCCAGGAGATGTGCTGAGAGATAAAGGGATGAGAGTGCCCAGATACACAGAGGTTGTCAGAAGCTTTCTTAATTGAAAAGATAACATGTCTATTCTAAAGAAACATTTGAAGCAGGAAAAAAGAATCACTCTTTCAGCTGTAGCATTTTTTTTTTTTCACTTTCCAAGGCTTGGCAACAAATATGTGTGTGTGTGTGTATTTGTGTACATATGTGTGTGTGTATTTATATACATGTGTGTATGTACAAATATATGTGTATTTATAGGCATAAATCCATAAATGTATATATTTACCTTATTTCTAGTTCTCTTTAATATTATATTCTTAATATTTACATCTATCTACTTTGTCTTAACAATGATTTTCGATGCATGCAAACCATCTCATCTTGTGGATGTCCTATAATTTATTAAAGCAGTGACTATTAAATCATGTTTGTCCCCACCTCGGGATTTGCAAGGAAAATCTCAGGCGTCCCTGAGGAGAAGAGAAGCAGCTCTGTCATTAGGATAAAGGGGCCAGAGCAGTTGTTCTCCTTTTCATCAGTTTTGCCTGATGACTTTTGGAACAAAGGATTTCTCTGCTTACTTTTTTTTAAAAATTGAAGTTAGACTACTTGTCTAAACCATTGTCTTACATTTGGATGTGCGTTTCCCAGATTTTTTTTAAATGATCATATATTACATGATAATTAGCCATTACAGTCTATCACAGCATACTGAATGTAGTCGCCTGTGCTGTGCAGTAAGGCCTTGTTTACCCACTCTGTGTGCAGCACCTTGCATCTACTGACCCTAAGCCCCCAGCCCACCCCTCCCTCACCCGCCCTCCTCCTTGGCGGCCACACGTCTGTTCTCTGTGTCTGCGAATCTGATTTGTAGGTAAGTTCATTTGTGTCAATTTTAAATTCCACATAGAAGTGATATCGCATGATATTTTGTCTTTCTCTGTCAGGCTTACTTCCCTTAGTATGATCACCTCTAGGTCCATCCAAATGGCATTATTTCATTCTTTTTAATGGCTGCTGCTACTGCTGCTGCTAAGTTGCTTCAGTTGTATCCGACTCTGTGTGACCCCGTAGACGGCAGCCCACCAGGCTCCTCCATCCATGGGATTTTCCAGGCAAGAGTACTGGAGTGGGGTGCCATTACCTTCTCCATTTAATGGCTGAGTAATATTCTATTCTGTAAATATGCCATCTTTTTTTTCCCCAAACTTTAAACTTAATTTTGTATTGGGATATAGACAGTTAACAATGTTGTAGTATCAGGTGAACAGCAAAGGGACTCAGCAATACATAAACTTGCATCCATTCTCCCCCAAGCCTCCTCATATGCAGCCTGGCACATAACACTGAGTCAAGTTCCAAGTTCTATACAACAGGTACTTGTTGGTTGTCCATTTTGAATATAGCAGTGTGTCCACGACCTTCCCAAACTTCCTAACTGTCCCTTCCCTCTGGCAACCGTAAGTTCATTTTCTAAGTCTGTGAGTGTCTTTCTGTTCTGTAAGTTTATTTGTATCATTTCTTTTTAGATTCCACATTTAAAGGATGTCATGTGATATTTCTCCTTCCCTGACTTACTTCACTCAGTATGATATACTCTAGGTCTATCCATGTTGTTGCAGATTGCATTGTTTCATTCTTTTTAATGGCTGGGTAATATTCCATCTGTATATTACCACATCTTCTTTATCCATACCTCTGTTGATTACACCACATCTTCTTTATTCATCTTTCAATGGACATTTAGGTTGTTTCCATGTCTTGGCTATGGTAAAGAGTGTTGCTATGAACATAAGGGTGCAGGTATCTTTTTGAATTATGATTTTGTCCGGATATATGCCCAGGAATGGGATTGCTGGTTCATATGCTAACTTATTTTTTGAGGAACTTCTGCACTGTTTTCCATGGTAGCTACACCAATTTACATTTCCACCAATAGGATAGAAGGATCCCCCTTCTCCATGCCCTCTCCAGCATATATTATTTAACATCCTTTTTACATAGCATGTATGTGATGTGAGAGAGAGAGAAAAAGAGAGAAACTATGTGATTTTCTCTCTTTAAAGTATACCCAAAAAGACAGAGCACTCATTGGAAGAGTCTGACATCTGTATGGTGCCTACAACACAGGTCTGCTTTGCTTACCAGGACAGTCAAGGCAGCATCCAGCATCACCAGAGTGTGAGAACAAGATTTCTGACCACAGCTTTTCCAGCATTATGAAAAAAGGGAGTGGGAGCAAATGTCCTTACAAGCCTCAGTGGCAGGACTGATGTGGTCAGTTGTGACTGGAAGAACAAACCCAGATTTTGCCTTGTCCATCATGTCAGTGGGTCAGTCCCATGCCAGGTGCCCATTTTTGAAAGGGTGAGTGGGTCACACTGGGTCTCCCTTGTGGTACTCGGGCTCTCTAGTTGCTGCATGGGCTCAGCTGCCTCATAGCACGTGGGATCTTCATTCCCTGATCAGGGATCGAACCCATGTCACCTGCATTACCAGATGAATTCTTTACCACTGGACCACGAGGGAAGCCCCCAGGTGCCTTTGTTAAGGCTATAAATGTTGGGGGGTTCTTAGTTGACAAAGCCAAAGGCCCCAAGCTGAAAACTCCTTCTGGAAGGCCATGAGTTAGGAGCAGTTCATCTGCTGTTTGGTGGTGGTTGCTGTTCATCATGGTCAGTGGAAAACCTTCTTTGAAGGAGCAGTGATAACAGGAAACTCTAATGAGTTCCCAAGAATGGTCTGAATCATTTCATTTTCTTGGTGATTTCCCAAAGCTTCTATTAGAGCAGATTTATTGATCCCAGGGCAGACAGAATGACACCCTAATAATGGGCCCAGTTCACACTAACTACAAAAAACAGACATTTCTTGTTCCTTCCTTAAATACCCCTGTAATTACACCCATAGGCTGGTAGGACTTACTCTCCCTGTGAAGGCAGGTAAAGTATCCGGAAACTTTCTCCTTTCGTGAAAGAAAGGGGAGAAAATTGACATGGTTTAGTTGCCTGGATGCCAGGCACTTTCTCATAAGTGATAATAAAAAAAATCTCCCTGGAGAAGGAAATGGCAACCCACTCCAGTATCCTTGCCTTGAGAATCTCATGGACGGAGGAGCCTGGTAGGCTACAGTCCACAGGGTCACAAAGAGTCAGACATGACTGAGTGACTTTTTACTTTTACTTTTTATTTAGTAACTATATAACATCTAGCTAAAGACTAGCAGGCAGGTAGTCTCTCTGCCCCCTTCTGATGTCTATGTCAGAAGCTTTCTTTATCTCCTTTATACTTTAATAAAACTTTATTACACACACACACACACACACAAAACCCACCATTCCTAGGCATTGCTGTGTGCTAGGAGCTTTGCCTATGTTATGTCTGGAAGTTCTTACCACCTGCATTTCTTCATAGGCATTGTTGTCCTCATGTGTGAGGCTGAGCAGGTTGAGCCTCAGGGGCCTTGAATGGCTTACCCAAGGCCGTGCGCTCAGTAAGGGAATGGTAGTTTGTCAGGTCAGAATGCAGGCTCCAGTTGGCCTGACCCTGTGTGCCCATTACATCACACCCTTTTTTCCCTCTTGTCTCAGAAAGCTACAACTCGGTAATTTCCCAGCCTTTTCTGGCATACACGGCTTAGCATCCAGCACACAGCTCAGCTATAGAAGGCAGCTGGGGCATGAACGTCCCCTCCCAGCTATGACCTAAAGGGCACTGCCTGCACTGACTATGCATGGCACTCAAGAGAGCAACAAAATCCTGGGGTGTCTCTCATGCCTTCCTCTGGGGTCTTAAAGCCCTGGACAAAGGAAGGCACCCAGTGTCCTGACTCCATGTTCACTGATTGAGGGCCTGCTTTGCCTTGGAACAAGAGTAGGGGTGATAACCCATAGAGTTCCCCATCAGATGGGAAGGGAGAGGGAAACAGCAGACATGCTTAACAGTCATTGGCAGAGAGTGAAGAAGGTGGCGGTGGCGCCGCGCTGATCAGCGCTCAGGTTCCAGCTGTTGTCGGGATCCCAATCAGAGTAGAGAAGCACTGCACTGCAATCCAGGAGTAACACGATCTAAGAAGTGAATCCACGGGATCTGGCTGAGAACCGAGGGGGCCCAGGGCGAGGCCTACAATGAGTCAGGGTATCCCCTGACCTTTAGGGGTGGGATGAAAGGGGCATTGATTGTGGATCAAAGTGAATCAGGATGCTGGGTGAGGGGTCACTGAACCCAGATTTCTTTTCCATTTTGTGTACAAGCATTTATTTCCGCATGTAGCTGAAGATGAGGTTTGATGGCCATGAACGGCCTCACGAGACCAGCACGCAGACTGCATTAGCCCCATGTGGTACTGCTTTGTTTTGAATATCTGTTTATATCTGCCTAGAACCTGGAAGATTCTCTGATGTATAAATCATCTTTTATTTCAGCTGTTCATGCCAAGAGCCTGGTAGCCATCTTGCATCTGCTAGTTGCTCTGTCCCAGTATTTCCGGGCACCAATCCGACTCCCAGACCATGTTTCCATCCAAGTGGTTGTGGTCCAGGTAAGTCAGAAACCACTACAAGCATTAGTGCCCTTAAAGGGGTGTGGGGGCTGAGCTCCGGGGTGAGCTCGGGCACACTGGGAAGCTTGCTAGGAGGACTGAATGAGTGCTGAGTGTGCCTGGGTGTGCTGTGTGTTGGGAGGCATGTCAGTGGGCTTTCTGATGCATGTGGGCTTATCTCCGATAAATGTACAAAGGGTGGAACAGCGTGTGCTTGTGTCCGGGACAGCCTTATGTGGGGCGTGTGCCTGGGGTTTACATGCTTTCATGAGGAAGGTGCCTGGGTGTTATATATTTGAGGGTGGGTGTTGATTATATTTGTGAGGTCTACGTAGTAGGATTAGGAGAACATATTCCTATGTGTGTATGTATATGTCCTACAAGCCATGGAGAGTCATTTTTTGGTTAAACAACCAATGCACAGTTATTGAGAAGAGGCAGGTAGGTATCTGTGCATGTGAGGGCACGTATACGTGTGTACACATGTGTGTTTGAGAGAGACCCTGACAGGCCGTGCCAATGTTGAGGGCACTGCCACTTTTCACCTGCCCAGAGAAGCACAGCTGGGGTATCAAGTCATCTTGTGCAGATTATTATGTGGAATTTCCATTCACACATGGCTCTGTCCTTTCCACAATGAGGGGATGTTCTCTCCCCATGACTATCTCATTCTGCTCCTAACACCATTAGATACTCAAATTCAATTTTATTTTCCAACTTTATGCTGTTGAGCAAAAAGGTCGTCATTTTGTTGGCTTCTGTTCTTTTCCAAATAAACATGCTACAAGGGAGAACATCCCTAATGAACAACTCCCTGGTTATTCAAGGTTATCCAGGGTTCTGTCTGGTGGCTCTGCCATCCCTTGGTGAAGAAGAGCCTGGAGGGCCAGTAGGTTTTGCTTGAGAAGCCAGGCCAGGCCAGGCCAGCTTCCTGGACAAAAGGTCTTTGGGCCAGGCTTTCAGGGATCAGAAGTGAACCGGAGGAAAGGCAGACATGGGGGTGCCACTAAGCTGTGCCCTAATGAAAAAGTATTTTTTCCAATGCCTTCTGGGTACTTAACTTGCCAAACATTAAGGGGATATAATAGGAATATGACACCTTGGCCCTGCTTGCCCAGAGACAGGACTACCTAAGCAGCGGGGAGGGCTATCAGAGGCCCCTTGTCAATGCAAACGTGTGTGATTCAGACACTGAGTACAGCTGACTGAAAGGGACTAATTGGCCTCACTTATTGGGCTCTCAACTGTGTCAAGCATGGCATGAAGGATTTCATGGATATGCGGCCAGCCCAGACCCTCCTGGTATATGCATCTTCCTAGTGAATCCAGGCCATCTCTATTGTGTCATTTTTTTTTTAACCAATCAATAAAGTGTGAATCCATTTCATTATATTTTTTAAAACTATGATTCAGGATTTATGAGGATGAGGGGTTGAAACAGTGATGACTGCAGCCCATGTCTCATGCCTTATTTTGAGCTCAGTTATAGGCCATCAGAAGCCTGTCGCTGGTTTAATTTCTCCTGCAGGCAGTTTTGTTAGCATGAGGGAGAAAGGAGGATGTGTTACCTAAAATGGCATCAAGACATGTCAGGTTTTATGGGGTGTTTTGCTTCATCAAGTTAAATAGGCAGAGAAGCATGACTCAGAAATGGCTGTTAGATGCTGACTGAACTACAGGTTAGTTCTTTAGGGAACAAATAGTGGATTGAAGTGACTCAGGATGCTATGAGGGGCACTGAACCCAGAATTCTTTTCCATTCTATGTACAAGCATTTATTAATTCTGTCTGTTGTTGGAGATGAGGTTTGATGTCTGTGAATGGCCTTATTAGTCCTATGTGAAAATTTTTACATATGGTGAAGCTGAATTTGGAGAAAGTCCTGGTTTATCCTCACTGGATCTTTTTTAAATGGTATTTTACATTTTTTTCTTCCTTTTTTGCTTTGATAGTTCATTCTTCTTAATCTAATCCAGATACAGGCATGGCCTTTATCCAGCTCTACCTTTCCTTCTGTAAAAGGATTTTATAAGGATGCTAGTTTCTGTGGCTGTTGGGAATGCCAAGAAAAGGTTGTGAAAGTTGGGGCAGGAAGGTCAGAAGGTGGGCTTTAGCTAAGAGAATAAAGCTTGGAGGCTCCTTCTTAACATACCTTGGCCTTTGTGGAAGATGGATTTGCTCTGACAACCTCTTGCCATGCCTAGACTATCTTCCAAGTGTCTGGTAACTGATTGAGTAGGGACCTGATGAATGCATCTCTCTCCTCACCTTCATCAGAAGGTCTCCCTGAACCCCAGCACTGCTTCATCAGCTCATATGCCCACCTAAACCAGTACTCAGCTGACTAACAGTAGGGACTTCCCTTGGTCCACTGGCTAAGACTGCGCTCCCAAAGCCGGGGACTTAGGTTTGATCCCAGATCAGGGAACTAGATCCTGCATGCTGCAACTAAGACCAGGTGTAGCCAAATAAATTAATTTTTTAAAAATTGACTAATAGCAGCCTCTGTCTCTCTGAACAGCATTCTGATGGTGCCTGTGCTCCCCTGACTCTGCCTTTTTTGTTGGGGCCATTCCTCCCACTAAAGTGGTCTCTCATCTGTGTCCAGCCCAATCCTAGGCTGACCCTCCCAGCTGAAAGCACTTGTTCTGGTCCTGCTCTCAACACTTCCTCTCTGCAGGGGGCGACCATGTAATTGCTTATCCACCACGCGTTTGAGAGGGAAAGAGGATCCTACTCTAATAATTGAGCTGGGTCCTGAGGCATAAACCAGGGGCTTGTTTGAGGAAAACCTTCTCACTTACCTGTTCATCTACCCCATTTTACTCTTAAGTTCCTTGAGGTCTGAAACTGTCAAAAGTCTAACAGAGGGGCTTGTACGGAGAAGGCACTGATTAATGAAATGGAGAAGAAAGAGGATAAATTGATGGGAGGGGGTAGACAGATGATGGGCAGATGGATGAGTGGATGGACTTACAAAGTGCTCACCCTTTTCTCAGAGCATAAGCTAGTTACCTAAGGACTGTACTACTTACTTAAAAGCTCCCCTAAACACTTTTTAAAAACTCTCCTGATTTCTCCAAGTTGGCCTCAGTCCTTCCACCCCAACCCGCGGCAACCCCCCTGCCCCTCAGTTAAATGTGTTTCTCTGCTTCCCACTGTGGCCCCAGCCGAGGGCAGACACACCCTGGCCTTCATTTCCATTTGGTTTACTGTGGATTTCTCCAGGAGGCAGTGTGCTTCCAGCAGAAGGTCTTCCAATAAAGAAAGAAAAGAGTCGCCATCCAAGAAACAGCCGACTTGTTTGGAATAAACACTAATTGCACTTAAGTATGAATGGTACAGTCCAGTCCCAGGAAACCAGGGGCCTTGTTTCACTTCTAGCAGTATCTCATCACTGGATTCAGTTCTTAAATGCCAGTAACTTTCTCAGTATCAGGAATGTTAATCAGTTTTTTGTATTTTTCTAAAGCATACTTTTCTCTCCTCCTCCCCAACCCTCTCCCCACCCCACCCCCGCTTTCAGAAACGAGAAGGAATCCTCCAGTCTCGGCAAATCCAAGAGGAAATAACTGGTAACACAGAGTATGTCAACACCATTGTTGCCAGCGAGTCTGTAATGGAACACAGATGTTTCTCCGAAATTCATCCATTCGCTGATATTTAGTTTTCATTTATTGGGATTGCAAGAGGGATTAGACTTCAGCCAATGATTATAGTTTAGCCTTTTCCGTGCATTCAAAACATGCCTCTCAATGCTTAAGGTACAAACTTGGGTGGGGAAGTGGGGAGAGGGAATTAGCCGTGATTGAAAAATTCTAATTTTGTGGCACTCCAGGAAAAAGTGTGCCCAAAAAAGCCAACCAGCATGAAATCGTCATGCCATAAACATGGGATTGAATTTAAATTGTTAACCTTCAAAAGGACGTTTTTCTTCCTTTTCTGAATCTGATTTTTTATGGTCACGTGCCATGACCCAGAAAGTCCCTCTCTACCTTACAGTGGTGGATTTTTTTTTTTTTTTTTTTTAATTTACATTCACAGAAACTGGAATATCCGAATATGTAAGAGGTTTGTCATAAGAAAGATAAGTTTTGTTCTCGGGCACAAAGAGTGGGATGGTGTGTGGGGGTCTGAGATTGCTGGGCAGGCCTGAGCCCTGGCCACACGCAAAACCAGGCAAAATTTGTTTGTATCTTCTCCTGCTCCTCCAACTTTCCTCTATAATCCTTCAAACAAGAAGAGCCAGTGGAAAGGGCAGGGGCACATGAAGCAATGATTACACCCCTAAAACCTCACAACCCAGGGATGGAGGAGAAAGCCATCCTTGGTTTACGTGACTTGAACACTGAGTTCATTATTCTTCCTAGTACACAACCTGCAAGCCATTGCTTAATGGGTGATAGATACACAGTCAGAATAAACATAATAAGAATCAAGAAAAAAGATGTATTGAGCATTTAGTATATACTAGGAGTTATACTAAAATATTTGTATATATTAAATCATGTAATGCTCAGAACATCTGATTGAGTTGTTTACCGTGTTATCTTCATTTTAAGGGTAAGCAACCTGGAGCCCAGAGAGGTTTGGTAGCTTGCCCAAGGTCACACAGCAAACAAACGGCTCTGTAAGACTCAAACCTAAGTGGTCTGTCCCTAATTCTTGTGCTCTTACTACTTCGCTGCATCACTGCTATGAGTATGGTTCCAATTCCTGCCCTCTTTGAGAAAACCTATTCTAGGTCAATGGCAGGTGCGCCTTGGTGGGTATCACAGGATGGACGGGAGAGAGCCAAACCTACCTTCCCAAGCCAATGCCTTCAGCAAACTGGGCAGTGAAATGCCCTATTGGGATGGTCCCCGAGCCCTGCTCCTAAAACATGGTTGGGGATCCTGAATTTCTGAGTCCAGTATTCTTTCTCACCTGTAAGCAATAGTATGAGTTTATTTAAAGCAAGAAATAAAGAAAGTCCTTTAAGCATCACTTATACCAGGCTTTGTGTGAACACCAGTATATCTATAAAGCAAAGGGGAAAAAGAAGTGGTAATGTGGTAAAGACCACCCATAGTTGGAGACTCAGTGCAGAATAAGATGCCAAGGAAGGAAGCTTTGGGGGATCTGCAGCCAAAGGTGAGGAGAGAAGAGTCACACTGTTTTTTCTCTTCTTCCCGCAGGGCTCTTTCTGGAAGGCATGGTGAGTTGCATAAGATTGTCCTCTGGTGCTGGTGACTGCCAGTGGGGTCTAGTTAATTCTGCAGCAGCTGGAAGAACAGGCGCTCAGCTTGCTTCCTGCGTATTTGTCTGCACCAGCCTGGTGACAGGGCTGGCTGGTGGGGAGGGAGGGACGGCGGCTGGTGGAAAGAGGAGAAGGAACCACGGCTGCAGTCCTCCTGCAGGTCACTAGACCGTCGACACTGCTGGGCTTCTGCATGGGTCCTGGGCGCTCACAGGGCAGTCTTACTCTGCTAATATTGTGGAAGTAGAGCAAGTGATGCGCACAGCACAGTCCCCTCTCCCTACTCTGTCCAGCCCTTCTCGAAGCTGCGTCTTTTTTCATCACACCTCCTACCTCTCCCATTTCCCAGAACCTTGGGTTTGTTTCTAAGGTCTCCGAATGTCCAAGATCACAATTCCTATTCTCAGATTTAATCAAGAGTGTGGGTGCGAGAGTGGGAGAGGCAGTGCAGGACCACGAGCCTCCCAGGCCTGGACTCCTCTCTGAGACTCCCCATTCCCAGTGGCAGATCCATCACCACTCTTTCTTTCTAGTATTTATTTTTTATTTGTTTATTTGGCTGCATCGGGTCTTAATTGCAGCATGCAGGATCATTTAGTTGCAGCATGCAAACTGTTAGTTGCAGCATGTGGGATCAGGGATTGAACCCAGGCCCCTTGCATTGGGAGCAGAATCTTAGCCACTAGACCACCAGGGAAGTACCTCCTTCCACTATTTCACCCCTCAAATCAGAGGACCTAGGAGCTATAGCAAGGAAAATCCCTGCAGGGGGCATGGCTTCACTATTTTCTCTAATTCTATATTCACTGTGGATAATATTTTGAAAAATTCTAATCATACTAATAATAAATCAGCAGATACTTCAGAGTTTAAAGACCATGTATTTTCTAGTCTTTCCTCCTCATAACCCATCTAGAGGAGCTTCATGTCCAGTGCACATTTTATAGAAGGGGAAGGCAAGGCTAAAAGGATTGGAGTGTCCGGATCCCTCAGGAGGGAAAGCTCCCCTTCTGTGCTGCAGCTCCGTGGCTCCCAGTCTGCCTATCTGCCCTCTACCAGGAAGCCTGTCTGGGTTTTGAAAATTAGGGAGTGAAGTGATTTGATATTTGGATGATATTCTGCTTCCAGAAAGCTTCAGAAACACTTTAGAACCATGACTAAATCATGGTATCAAGGAATACAAAATTGTGAAGAGAAATGACCAGTTCTAAGCCAGACTGCTTGCTAGAGCCCCCCAACCCAGCCTAAAGAGTCGATGTAGAGCGTGGACACATCTCACACACACACACAGGGAAGAGGCCCCCAGGATAAGAAGCAACCTCAGACCTCTGCCCAAGCCCAGTTTCCAGCACAGTTTATCCCCTAGAGAATTCTCACCTGGAGGTGACCGCTGGTCTGCAGAGGCTGGGGCCTGGGCCCTGGGGTGGCACTAGCTCTGGGCTATATTTGCTTTCTTTTTTTTTTCCAGAACGTGATGCCTTTGACACCTTGTTTGACCACGCACCAGACAAGCTCAATGTGGTGAAAAAGGTGGGAAAGAGGTGCCTGAGAGGGAGGGCAGGAGGGAGAAAGGGGAGTGAGATGTCAAAAGACATCAGGAAAACCCGCCCCCAGCAGCTTGCAAGCTTTCTGAAACTGGTGTCATGTCCAGATGACCACCTTTCCTGCTTGGTGTCTGTTCTACCTGTCTTGTTCTCGCTGGATCCCTTATCTAGTTTCTTTCTTCTCCCATTCAGATGACAGCATCTCTGGGAGGTTCTGAGGCTATGGGCCCCTGTCTTCCACCCACACTGAACCCCCAGCCATCCCTATTGCTCACGCAGACCTCCCTCTGTCTCCCTGGATACAGGCACCCGTACCGTGGACGGGAGACTGGAAGGGACCCGATGTGGTCATTTCTCCTCTGGCCCCTGAGCCTGGGCTGAGGCACCCAGCTGTCATTCTGTCCACTCACACTCCCCGCTCCTTGCCCCGTCTTGGGCCTGGCTATTGGAGTCATACAGTGCCTGGGACTGCAAATCCTGGGGGCTGTCCTTCCCTGTGGACACAGCAGTTCCACAAGAGCTTCACTGGCTGCACCGCCTTGGCTGGGCCTCGTCCTCTGTCCTCACGGTGGAGTCACAGGGCAGCCTCCAGGGCAAGAGTCTCCATCTCAAGGCCTGGCTTGTGCTTTTCTTCTAGACACTCATCACTTTCGTGAACAAACACCTGAATAAACTGAACCTGGAGGTCACAGAACTGGAAACCCAGGTGGGTGACAACTCCGAGTGCAGGGTCGGGGACAAGACCCCGCAGGACCACCACTGTTCCCAGGGCCCCACCAGGAAGCTTTCCACCCTGACCCTGGAGCTTCTCTGGGGAAGGGAGAGGGAATTCTAGTCTACTGTGAGGGGTGAACTGCATGAGATTTCTCTGAATTCTTTCCTATTTTTCATTTTGAAAATCTGCAAGAATATTGTCATGAACCCCTGTGTACTCTTCACCCACATACACCAATTGTTGGCATTTGTCCACATTTAGGTTTTTTTTTTTCTCTTCCTACCTCTAAATACTTCAGCATATGTCTCTTAAGAACAAGTACATGCTCTTAGAGAATCACAATACAGTAATGAAATTCAAGCAGTTTTAACATCAGTGCAGTGTTAACCTATTTTGGTTGAACCGTGTGAAATTGCTGATACTTGACTTCTCTTGACATGAGCAGTGTCACATGGTTCAAAGAAACACAGATGTCCTGATATTCTCACCTGATACGTTTAGTTGTCATGTCTCTTTAGTCTCTTTTTAATAAAGAACAAATCCTCAGCCTGTCTGCCTAACGTTGACATTTTTGAAGACTGCGAGCTATATGGTGCATAGAATCTGTTTCTCTCCCTCATGATTAGAGGGAGGTTATGCATATTCAAGAACAGTACCACTGAGACAATACTGTATTCTCAGGTATTTTTGTCCATCAGTTCTGTACCTGGGGGTGGTAACTTTGATCACTTGACTAAGTTGGCATTCTCCCAGATTTCCCTACTGTAAAGCTCCTCCCTTTTATAATTAATAGCTAATCTGTATTTAGGAGATACTTTGAGACTATGTAATGTGTCCCATTTCCCAATCTCCTTTCATTCGAAATTCATTTCTAAAGTGTGATTTTCTTTTGAATACATGGGCACCTCCTATATTTTTAAAGGTAATTCCCAGGTCTGTGACTGAGCTCTCCCTGGGCGTGTCTCAACTCTGGAGGCAGCGTCATATATGGGAGACGGGGACACTGCAGAAGTAATGATTCCTAGAGAGAGCTGGAATGAGCCCTTGGAACTTCCTCTTCACTTTTCATGGGCAGGGAAGGGGGTCTCTGCTGAGCACATGTGGGGTCTGTCTGCAAGTTTCACCACCAAGTCATTGGAACTGCAATCAGGGGTGGGAGCAGGCTAGGTCTGTGGCACTCAGAGCTATGAGTAACCCTGACCCTAACCCAATGTCCTCTTCTGAGTTTACAGATTGGATTCTTTCACCCTCAACCCATTCCAGCCACAGGCAGAGGAAGGCCCAGCTAATCTGTGTCATGGAAGGGCCTTGATTTTGACACAGATGTTAGGGTCTGCTTCCCATGGTCCACCCTGGGGTGGCCTGGAATGAGTCATGCTCAGGCCCTACCCATCTGACTTGAAGGCCAGATGGGTGAACACAAGGAGGAAGCCACTCCTAGGTCAAGTTCATACTCAGGGTGGTTTGCCCATGACCAAGATTGAGCCACCGCCCCACCAGCTAGTCACCCAGGAGAGCTCAGACCCTGGGCCTAGCCCAGATTCTGGGTAATTCAGTCTAGTATTTTAAAAGTTTCCTAAGATGCTTCCAAGAACTTTGACCTCTTTGTGAACTCTAGCAACTGTTGTTTATACAAATGTTTGATGGCTCTGCCTCCTTTGAAAGGTTCTAGAATATCAGGTATGCACCTGACCACTATATCTTCATTCAGGCCATTTATCTTCTAGACCCACAGCACCTACTGCCTTCACACTCCCCTCATCTCACAGCCCACACTGTGCCCACAAAGCCTGCCCAGCACACCCGTGCCTCCCCTCCCTCGAGTGGAAAGCCTGCACCCCTCTGCTTGGCTTCAGCGCCTGTTGTTCCTTTGACCAGGTTCTCAGCCAGTCATGCCTCTGTTGTCCTTGATGGAAGGGACCAGCTCTAAGCCTCTTGCCATGGCCCTGAGCACACAGTTGTGCTTTGTCAGCAAGAGCCAGGACGTTGTGTCCTGACTGCTTTGTTGTTTTCCAGAATAAAAAATAACAATAGCTAATATCTAATATGTGTTAAGTGTTGCCTACATGCCAAGCAGTGTTCTAGACAACTTACACATATTTACCCTTTCCCTCCTGATTGCCCTCCCGAGCTAACTCCTGCTCATCCCTCACGTCTCCATCCAGGCAGCACCTCCTCCGGAAGCCTTCCATGGTGCCTGCCGTGGGATGAGTGACGTCTCACGCAGGCCAGTATGTTGCCCTCCCTCAGAGCAGCAGTAGCTGCATGCCTGTCCTCCACAGGAGTCTCCCCACTGGACCATGAGTTCCTCTAGGGCCGGAGCCACACCTGACCCACCTCTGTGCTCCCTGTGCCAGATCAGGGCTTGATAGTCAGCGCTCAATAAATACTGGACCAGTTGAGATCAGGAGCATGGGCCTGTGTGTGGACCAGCCAGATGTGGGGCAGCAGACCTTCCCACCTTGGGCCACTGTTCGTCACTGCCCGCCAGCAGCCTGCCTGGGGACATAGCCTTTGGGGGTTGACCTGGAAGCTGATGGGCCCCAGAATGGGCCGGGGCTGGAGGGCTAGAGGGCCCAGTGCCTTCACCTGGCTCTCTCCTCCAGTTTGCAGATGGGGTGTACCTGGTGCTGCTCATGGGGCTCCTGGAGGGTTACTTTGTGCCCCTCCATAGCTTCTTCCTGACCCCGGACAGCTTTGAACAGAAGGTAAGAGGAGGCCCCAGCCCACATGCCTGACGCATCTTCCCATACTTGTGCTGGGACCATCTGGGTAAAGGTGGCGGCTTCCTATCTCCCCAGGGTCTTCAGTGGTTGGATGAGGGGGCCGTGGTGATGCACAGCTGAGCTGGGAAGCAGCGACCTACAGGCCCCTGAGCGTCCCTCCCCTGCACCCCAGTCCCCTGGCCACACCCTCCTGCCAGGGGCCACAGCCCAGCTTTGTTCCTCCCCAGAGGTGACAGGGAAGGTGGCTGCACAGCGGTCAGATGTGAGGCTCCCTCTCAGCTGAGTCCTGACGCCTCTCCTGGGCTGCCACCACCCACCTGCTAGACAACGGGCATTTGGTCCCAAGCAGAAACCTTTCTCTGCCTCTTGAATGTCTTTTTTTTTCTAAACTTTATTTTTAGATTTATTTTATATTTGGCCGCACGGGGTCTTCCTTGCTGCTCACAGGCTTTCTCTAGTTGCTGGCAAGCTGGGGCTATTCTTCATTGCGGTGCAGGGGCTTCTTACTGTGGTGGCTTCTCTCATTGTGGAGCACAGGCTCTAGGGCACACGGGCTCAGTAGTTGCAGCTCGCAAGCTTAGTTGCTCCACAACATGTGGAATCTTCCCAGACCAGGGTTCAAACCGGTGTCCCCTGCATTGGCAGGCAGATTCCTAACCACTGCACCACCAGGAAGGTCCTTTTGAACATGTCTTACTGTCTGATTCTTTCAACTGTGAGCACAGATGTTCCTGAGTTTACAGTCCTGGCAGTGACTCAGGAACGCTGTAGGACACAGAGAGGATTTTTATCTCCTCCGGGAGTGCCTCACCAACAGAGGCTAGGCCTCGTCCACTCTCCGTGTGGCAGGCCCACTTTGGCCGCCTTGTCTCTGCTTCAAAAGCCAGCCTCAGTTTAGCTCAGCCCCTGCCCCTCTGGCTACAGTGCTCGTTCTTCCGCTTTCCAGGGGCAGGTCCCGGGGAGCCTCAAGGGGCCAGGAATGAGCGTGCAGCGCCTCACACACTTCATTTCTCTTTCCAGGTCTTGAATGTCTCATTTGCCTTTGAGCTCATGCAAGACGGAGGATTGGAAAAGCCAAAACCACGGCCAGAAGGTACTTTACTCTTCCCTGGGTTCGTGGCAAGAGGCAAGACCTTCCCCTGCACACAGGCTTTCACGGCACAGAGCATGATTTGTGTTTGATACCAGAGGGAAGACTGTCTTCTCTGAAACCTTCTTTGCCATTGCAAGGGAAGGTGGGACAGGGCGCAGCTGCTCAGTTCTGGGGATCTTTGGTGAGCTGCAGATTGCACAGCCATGGGGGAAAAAAAAAAAAGGAACCTGAAATTCCACGTGTGGGATCGTCGGTATAAGGGCCCATGTAGACATGATGCAGAGCAGAGGTGCTGCTGCAGGAACTATCCTGGCCTGATTTCCAGGTTCTTCTGTCCCTGGACAGGGTGCTGACCTGCCCGAGAGCCAAGTAGGCAAGGGGAAGATGCAGAGATCACAGGCGCTCTGCTCTGAGCATAATTACCTTTTCTGCGCTCTGCCAGCTCCAACTCTGCCTAAGGACAAGGCTTGATTTGTCAGGTTTGCGTTGCAAAGGTTAAGGCTGAAAAAATGCAAAAAGCAGCAAAATGCTCCAGCAGCGCTCCCTTGCTTGTGCTTAATTAAAGCCATGTGCGCATTCGTGCATGTTGGAGGAGATGGTGGGAGTTGGGCTCAATTGGAAAGACCAGATAAGGCTTTTGTATTTTTTTTTTCTTTTATACTGGAGTATACAGTGTTGTGTTGGTTTTAAGTGTACAGCAAAGTGATTCAGTAATACACATAATGGATCTATTCTTTTTTAAAATTCTTGTCTCATTTAGGTTATAGAGTATTGAACAAAGTTCCCTGTGCTATATAATAGGTCCTCGTTGCTTATCTGTTTTAAATATAACCGTGTATACATGTCAGTCCCAAACTCCCAATCGATCCCTTCCCCTCTGGTAAACATAAGTTCCCTAAGTCTGTGAGTCTCTCTCTGTTCTGTAGTAAGTTCACTGGTATCATTTTTTCAGATTCTACATATAAGCAATATCATATTTGTCTTTGTCTGTCTGACTTACTTCACCTAGTATGATAGTCTCTAGGTCCATGTTGCTGCAAATGGCATAATTTCATTCTTTTTAAAGGCGGAATAATATTTATTGTATATATGTACCATGTCTTCATCCATTCATCCATCAGTGGACATTCAGGTTGCCTCCATGTCCCAGATATTGTAAACAGTGCTACAATGAATATTGGAGTACATGTATCCTTTCAAACCATGTTTTTCTCCAGATATATGCACAAGAGTAGGATTGTTGGGTCATATGAGAGCACTGTTTTTAGTTTTTTAAGGAATCTCCACACTGTTCTCCATAGTGGCTGTATCCATTTACCTTCCCACCAATAGTGTAGAAGTCCTGTGTCCCCGCACCCTCTCCAGATTTTGTTTGTAGAGTTTTTGACGATGGCCATTCTGACTGGTGTGAGGTGAGATCTCATTGTAGTTTTGATTTGCCTTTCTCTGATAATTAGCAATGTTGAACACCTTTTCATGTGCCTCTTGGCCATCTATATTATGTCTTCTTTGGAGAAATGTCTATTTAGGCCTGCCAATTTTTTTTTTTTTTTTTTTTGTATTGTTTGTTTTTATATTGAGCCACATGAGCTATTTGTAAATTTTGAAGATTAATCCCTTGTTGGTAGCATCGTTTGCAAATATCTCTCCCATTTTGTGGGTTGTCTTTTCGTTTTATACATAGTTTCCATTGTTGTGCAAAAGCTTTTGAATTAGTTTAGTTGACAATGGTGAAGCAAGTCTTGGAGGGATTTGATGCCAAGGCAGCAAGTTTGGACTTGATTCCATAACAGTAGGAGTCATGGAAAGTTCTTGGTGTGATCAGAGCTCTATTCCAGAGAGATGACTTGGAAGGCAGTGTGAAGAACAGATAGTTAAGTGTGGGGCACCATCAGCAGCGCTGGGGAACCTAAGAGGAAAAACAAGCTTGAGAGGGGTCGTAAGTGTCAGCTTTGGAAACCTTGAGGTTTTGACCAAAGAGAACTGGAGTTCAGGCCAAAGACCAGGGCTGTGGTTATATCATTGCAAGTCTTCCACTTATACACCAAGCGAGAATGGAACAACAGGAAAGCATGTAAAGAAAAGGGAAGGGCTAGCGACAGTATCAGAAAAGGCAATGGCAACCCACTCCAGTACTCTTGCCGGAAAATCCCATGGACAGAAGAGTCTGGTAGGCTGCAGTCCATGGGGTCGCTAAGAGTCGGACACGACTGAGAGACTTTACTATCACGTTCATGCAATGGAGAAGGAAATGGCAACCCGCTCCAGTATTCTTGCCTGGAGAGTCCCAGGGACGGAGGAGCCTGGTGGGCTGCTGTCTATGGGGTCACACAGAGTCGGCCACGACTGAAGCAACTTAGCAGCAGCAGCAACGGTATCTTGTGGGAATGCCTTTACTCATGAGGCTGGAGGACAAAGCAAGAAATCCAGAGGAGAGAGGTCGATTGAGAAGACATTGGTTGGTCCCCGTCTCATGACGCTTTCCAGACCTCAATAACTATCAGCTGGCCAGCAAAAGCCACTTTCTTAGTCCTACTTATCATCATCTTGTTCTGAGCACCTGGTTGCTGCCAGAGGCGAAGTTGTAGCAATGCTGTTGTCCCTTTCGAGGCTTTCTCCCTACAAGGCCACTCGAGCCATTCTAATGCCTTTAAAAGTGGACTCTAAGCGTCCTGTGGCCAGCTGTTGAAAGCACCCTGCTTCTGGGTATGGGAGATGTAGCAGGAAGAGTTCCAGCCAGCATTTCAGCTCCGTCCTCTTGATCTGCCTAATGTGAAACTTCCTGGTTACAGATTGGAAGTTCTCCTTCTGACACCAGTTTTCAAGCATTTATACCCTTTAACAGTTTTTCCAATATCAATTAGTCTATAGGGATATTTCAGCATATAGATGACATTTCTTATATAATTATTGAACTGCTTAATATGAAATTTCCTGAGCAATGTGAATGGAAAAACACATGTTTTATTTGCTATTATACTGGGCACTATGCCCATGCTGAGAATTTCCAGTGCATAAAGTAGAAGTGAAATGGAATTCTGTGAGACTGTACTTTGTGAGTAGTGTACCCCAGCATTCTCTCTTGTTTCTTTGCTTCTACCTGGGAAGTGAAATTTGGTAGTAAATGCTGTAGACTTTTCAAAAAGTGCTAATCTAGGTAGTTCTTTGAGGGTGTTTCAACATCAAACTTGTTGTAGTAGAGGCATTTTTTTATGGCAGATATTTTTAAGGTCAGGAAAATGCTTCTTCTCCCATGCTGTTTCACACTCAAAGCTGTGTTCTACCTGGAAATCCCCTGGAAACTTTGGGTTTCCATCTCAGATGACTGTTGCTACTCACGCTTCATGATCTTTTATTACCCCAATTGTTGTTCAGTTGCTTAGTCATGTCTGACTCTCTGCAACCCCATGGACTACAGCACTCCAAGCCTCCCTGACCTTCACCATCTCCTGGAGCTTGCTCAAACTTATGTCCCTCGAGTCAATAATGCCATCGAACCATCTCATCTCTGTCATCTCCTTCTCCTCCAGCCTTCAATCTTTCCCAGCATCAAGGTCTGTTCTGATGAATCAGTCCCAGTTAGTGTAAATGCAAGCCAAGCTTGAGCATCAAGTTCATGGCCAATGGAGCAGCTGAAATATTGGCATGAAGGTGGTGGCTTTTTATTTAGGATATCATACCGTGCCTCTTCAGTTGCACATGACCACTCTGTAATCATTCAAATAGACTCATCTTTGAATATGGTTAAGATACCAGCACTCTAGGCAGCTGGGGACTAGAAGACACTTAGAACCAGATAGGAATGAAGTTTGCATGTAAGACAGCCGGCAGGCTGATGGAATGTCTAAAATATAAGTAGTCTAATAGCTGGGACCAGGCTACTTCAAACAATGCTGAGAATCCAGGCAGGTGAAGGCAGGTTAGTTGTAGATGATCAATACTGTTTGTGGAAGGATTTGGTCAGAGGCTGGAAATATGGGAAATGATTGAACTTCCCTCCCCCATTCCCTTAGGAGATAGTTTACAGACCAGTGGCAAAATATTTAAGCTCTGATACAAGTGTTAGCAAGGATGTACAGCAACAGAGACTTAACTCTTTGTCCTTGTGTGCTTGCATGCTAAATCACCTCAGTCGTGTCCAACTCTTTGTGACCCTATAGACTGTAGCTCTCCAGGCTCCTCTGTCCATGGGGTTCTCCAGGCAAGAATACTGGAGTGGGTTGCCATTCTCTTCTCCAGGGGCTCTTCCCGACCCAGGGATCAAACTCACATCTCTTAGATCTCCTGCATTGGCAGACAGGTTCTTTTACCACTAGCGCCACCTGGGAAGTCCCTATCTGTCCTATGTAATACATTTAGGATTTATCATAGGGGCTTCCATGGCACAGTGGGTAAGAATCTGCGCAGGGGACATGGGTTTGATCCCTGATCCAGGAAGATCCCATTTGCTGCGGAGCAATTAAGTCTGTGCACCACAACTACTGAGCAGGCGCTCTGGAGCCCACAGGCCACAACTACTGAAGCCCATATTGTACAACAAGAGAAGTCACCACAATGAGAAGCCTGAGCACCACAACTAGAGAGTAGCCCCCGCCGGCCTCAACCAAAATAAAGGAGCACCCACAGCAACTAAGTCCCAGAGCAGCCAAAAATAAATAAAAAAAATTTTTTAAAGATTTATCATACAAATGTATGATTCAAAATGTCCACATCCTAATCCCTGAGACCTGTTATTACCTTACATGCTAAAGGAGACTTTGCAGATGCAAGTTGAGGATCTTCAGCTGGATCCTCATTGGAACCCCCCAGATGATCCAGGATAACCTGAGTGATGCAACACGAGGAAGACTCCACCAGCCATCTCTGACTTTAAAGACTAAAGGAGGCCATAAGCCAAAGCATGCAGGCAGCCCCTAGAGGGTTAGAAAAAGCAAGAAAACAGATTCTCCCTGAGAATCTCCAGGGGTGGAACACAGCCCTGCTGACACCTTGATTTTATCCCAATGAGACCTGTTTTAGACTCTGACCTTTAGAATTGTAAGATGATAAATTTGGATTGTTTTAAGCCACCAGATATATGATAATATGTTAAAGCAGCAACAGAAAACTATTATACCCTATGACTAACAATTCCACTCCTAAGTACGCAGGTCCGTATACCAGGCCACTCATCTAAGAATATCCATAATAAACTACACTGGCATGTGCATCCCCAGTAAGCAAGCTAAATACATTGAAGTACACTCATACCATGGATTATTGCGCAATGGCAACAATAAAAGGAATGAAGTGAGAAATCATGAGATTTCTTCTAGTTGCTGAAGCATGAAGAGGTCAATGATTATCCTCTGCAAAAAAAAGCAAGTGTAAAACCAGACAAAATGATCAAAAGCAGCCATTTCAAGGCACTGAAAACTTACCAGAAGTAGTCAACAAATTGAGAAATTTTCTTGAAAGACAACAGAACATAGTTAATTAGTTACACCTCAACAAAACCATAAAATATACATCAATGAAATTGTTTAAAGGATGAATCCTATAAACAATTTTGAGTAAAAAAAAAAAATCACAAAATAATGTGTAGTATAAATCTATGTATTATGAAGTATAAAAATAGGCAAAACTACAATTTGATGTTTAAGGGTTCATATGTTGCTGGTGGAACATAATCTTACATCCTATGTAAAAAGAGTAATCATGATAAAAGTGGGAATAGTGGCTACCTTTGCAGGGTGACTGCGAACCTGAATGCAGAGAGGAAGGGGGCGCTTCTAGGGTACTGGCAATAGTCTGCCTTGGACATGAATTGTGGCTAATGAGGGTTTTCATACAACTATTTAAAAATCTGTGTGTGTGTAAATATGTGTGTATCTGTGTATAGCATGTACTTTTCTGGATGCTTCTCATATTAAAAAAATTAATGTAAAGATTATGGCTAAATCACTAGACAGGGTAGCAAATCACTGCCAAAATAACCCATACCAAAGGATGGAAACAGGAGAGCAAGGCAAAGACTGCATATGAGCTCCATCCATTGGAGATGGGATGGAGGCTGGAACACAAAGGACATCTTAGAGCCTGGGCTCACCCCAAGTAGGGGCTTATGACCACCCCATTCATTCCAGCCCCCACCAGTTGGTGGCACTGAGCCACCAGATTTCCTCCCACCTTGGTCAGGGAACTCAAAGATGGAGGTAGGAAGGCATCACAGAAGGGACCTCAGACTGGGATGAGGGAGGCTGAGGTGGCCCAAGTCGGTCCATTTAGGGCATGGCCTTGAGTCTGACTTGTCTCTTCCTTGGCCTTGACCAGACAGCTTCTGCTCTGGCTTTCTATCCAGGAGCCGTACCATCCTGTCTGCTCCCAGACAGGGACTCTGGACCAGCACAGAGAAGAGATCAGAGCAGTACTGACTTGCTAATAATACAATTTATTAGCCCAAGGTTTTAAAGAGGCTGTATTTATATTGCAGGGAGTCATAGATCATTCCTAGGAATCCAAAGCTCCTTTCCTAGCTGAGAGGGCCCACCTACTGGCCTACCAGGAACTACCTGTGTGGCCCTTGGCTTTCTTGCTAAGAACACACAATAAGTAGTGTCTCTGCTTGTAGTCCCCCACTTCACCAGGCCCACCTTGTGGTGATGACCTACAGAAAGAATGAACTCAGATTTCCCAAGGAGCAGGGCTTACTTTATGTGAATGGTACCCCCTGGAGTTGTGCAATGGAGACTTAACAGACTTAAGCACAGACTTAACAGCTATCTGTTAAGCTCTGCTGCTAGGCAAAGATGGGAAAGTTGAAAGGAAACTACTGTTTAGGGAGCCCTTCATATGTTCACGAGGCTTCCCTGGTGGCTCAGACAGTAAAGCATCTGCCTTCAATGCGGGAGGCCTGGGTTCGATCCCTGGGTCAGGAAGATCCCCTGAAGAAGGAAATGGCAACCCACTTCAGTACTCTTGCCTGAAAAATCCCATGGACAGAGGAGCCTGGTAAGCTACAGTCCATGGGGTCGCAGAGAGTCAGACATGACTGAGCGACTTCTCTCTCTCTCTCTCTCTCATATGTTCACGAAACCCAATCTTACCAGTGAGAAAACCAGTTCCAAGACATTAAATGGCTTTAAGCAGATCATTAACCCATTGTAGTGAAGATACACTTCAAATTTCAGTGGACATTAAAACAGAGGAGACGTATCAGTATGACAGTAGAAGGATGTAGAGCTCACCTCCTTCATGAACACATCAAAAATATATCTACATGTGGAATAATTTTCACTGAAAACTAACTGGAGACTGGCAGAAAGACTCTTGTACAACCAACGCTATATAAAAGATCTGCACAGAATTGGGTAGGAAAGGAAGGGAAGCGATCAGAGACCTCTGCTCCTGGGAGGGGACGCAGATGAGGAGGGGGATCACATGGACAGAGATCCTCCTGGGGAGGGGGCAGTCTGAGTCACATATTGGGCACCCCGGCCCTAGAATCTGACACCAGGTGGATAAGTCCCCTTAGGTTTGAAAATCAGTAGGACAAATAGGAGGGCTATATGAAACCTAGAATCTTCTCATGAGGAGCACACTTGCTAGCTCTCAAAACAAGGCAGAGGAAGCCGATTGAAGCAGCAGGGGACCCTGGCTGGTTTGCCATAACTGCCCCAGCATATGCCCCAGCCTGGGCTAAGTACCACTCCAGCCTCACTTGCTCCGTGATGCTGCTCCACACTAAGGCAAGGGCTGCTGCGGCCGAGGGGAGTGCTCAGTTTTGAGGGATGGAGCTGGTTTGGACATGGAACAGCCTCTGAAGGGGGCAGGGGAAACTTCTACTGGTGCTTATAGAGACAGCACATCAGAAGTGGTCTAAGACCCTAACTAGGGCTGGGACTGCCACAGCCCACACACACAGACCGCCTCTGTGACCCAGTCCAGCCCAATCCTGCTCTGCTGTAGGGAGAGAGTGATGGGAGGGGGAGATCACACACTTATGGGGAACAGAGCCAGTTCAGATCCTACCTTAGAGCTTCTGCTTCAGCAACTTGGGACCCAACCTCTCTCCCAGTAGGGTGATATCAGCCACTGAGCAAAGCAGAAGGCCCAGCTCACACCTAGCTCTACATCTAGCCCCTCCATCTCCAACCCCACCTCCTACCAACATGACACCTGCCAGAACATCGTGGGGAAAGATGTGACCCATGCTCATGTCAGATCCAGCTCTCCCACCAAAGCCACTGGACACATGCAGACTGTATAGAGTCACTTCCATACAAGGACATCCATGGAGTCATAACTGTTTCACCTAATCTCATAGGTGAGACAGAGCAAGTTAATCAAGATGACAAGATACAGGAATTTATTTCAATTCAAAGAACAAGAGAAAACCCTGGAAAAGAAACAATGAAATGGAAGTAATTTACTTGGTAAAGAGTTCAAAGCATTAGTAATAAGAATGCAAACTGTATTAGGGAAAAGAATAGATTAATACAGTGAGATTTTAATAAGGAACTAAAATATAAAAAAGAACCAGTCAGAAGGGTGTGGAGAAAGGGAACCCTCATACATTGTTGGTAGGAATGTAAATTGGAACAGCCACTATGGATTACATTATGGGGGTTCCTTAAAAAACTAAAAATAGAACTACCATATGATCCTGCAGTCCCACTCCTGTGCTTATATCTGGAGGAAACCGTAATTGAGCAAGATACATATACCCTTATATTCATTGCAGCATAATATACAATAGCCAACCAGTCCATTCTGAAGGAGATCAGCCCTGGGATTTCTTTGGAAGGAATGATGCTGAAGCTGAAACTCCAGTACTTCGGCCACCTCATGGGAAGAGTTGACTCATTGGAGAAGACTCTGATGCTGGGAGGGATTGGGGGCAAGAGGAGAAGGGGACGACAGAGGATGAGATGGCTGGATGGCATCACTGACTCGATGGATGTGAGTCTGAGTGAACTCCGGGAGTTGGTGATGGACAGGGAAGCCTGGAGTGCTGCAATTCATGGGGTCACAAAGAGTTGGACACGACTGAGTGACTGATCTGATCTGATCTGACACAATAGCCAGGACACGGAAGCAACTTAAATGTCCATCAACAGAGGAATGGATAAAGAAGATATAGCACATATATACATGGAATATTATTCAGCCATTAAAAAAACAGTGAAATAATGTCATTTGCACTAAAACTCATGGACCTAGAGATTGTCTACTGAGTAGAGTAAGTCAGAGAAAAACATCATACAATATAACTTATATGTGGAATCTAAAAAATGTTACAAGTGAACCTATTTACAACCCAGAAATAGTCACAGATGTAGAAAACAAATTTATGGTTATGGTCAGGGGGAAGAAGGGGTGGAGACATAAATTGGGAGACTGGGATTATACACATATAATCTTAATTATTATATTATATACACACTACTATATATAAAAGAGATAACTAATAAGGACCTACTATATAGAATGGGGAATTCTTCTCAATACCCTATAATGACCTATATGGGAAAAGAATTTTTTAAAGAGTAGGTATATGTATATGTTGAACAGTTCTATGAAGACCTACAAGACCTTCTAGAACTAACACCAAAAAAAAAAAGATGTCTTTTTCATCAAACGGGACTGCAGTGCAAAAGTAGGAAGTCAAGCCTGGAGTAATTGCAAGTTTGGCCTTGGAGTACAAAATGAAGAAGGGAAAAGGCTAACAGAGTTTTGCCAAAAGAATGCACTGATCATAGCAAACACCCTCTTCCAACAACACAAAAGATGACTCTGTACATGGACATCATCAGATGGTCAAGACCAAATTCAGGTTGATGGTATTTTTCGTGGCCAAAGATGGAGAGACTCTATACAGTCAGCAAAAATAAGACCAGGAGCTGACTATGGCTCAGATAATGAACTCCTTATTGCAAAATTTGGCCTTAAGAAAGTAGGGAAAACCACCAGGCCATTAAGATATGACCTAAATCAAATCCCTTTTATGATTATACAGTGGAAGTGACAAATAGATTCAAGGGATTAGACCTGATAGAGTGCCTGAAGAACTATGGATGGAGGTTTATAACATCTTACAGGAGGCAGTGATGAAAACCATCCCCAAGAAAATGAAATGCAACAAGGCAAAATAATTGTCTGAGGAGGCTTTACAAATAGCTGAGAAAAGAAGAAAAGCGAGAGGCAAAGGAGATAAGGAAAGATATACTCATCTGAATGCAGAATTCCAAAGAATAGCAAGGAGGGATAAGAAAGTGAACAATGTAAAGAAATAAAGGAAAACAACAGAATCTGAAAAACTAGAGATTTCCTTAAGAAGATTAGAGGTATCAAGGGAATATTGCATGCAAAGGGGCATGATAAAGGACAGAAACAATATGGACCTAACAGAAGCAGAAGAGATTAAGAAGAAGTGGCAAAAATATATAGAAGAACTGTACAAGAAAGTTGTTAATGACCCAGATAACCACAATGGTTTAATCACTCACCTAAAGCCAGGTATCTTAGAGTCCAAAGTCAAGTGGGCCTTAAGAAGCATTAGTATGAACAAAGCTAGTGGGGGTGAAGGAATTCCAGGTGAATTATTTCAAATCCTAAAAGATGATGCTGTTAAAGTGCTGCACTCAATATACCAGCAAATTTGGAAAACTCAACAGTGATCACAGGACTGGAAAAGGACAGTTTTCATTCCAGTCCCAAAGAACAGCAATGCGAAAGAATGTTCAAACTACCACACAGTTGCACTTATTTCACACGCTAGCAAGGTAATGCCCACAATTCTTGAAGCTAGGCTTCAACAGTGTATGAACCGAGAACTTCCACATGTACAAGATGGTTTTAGAAAAAGCAGAAGAACCAGAGATCAAATTGCCAACATCTGTTGGATCACAGAAAAAGAAGAGAATTACAGAAAAACATCTACTTCAGCTTCATTGACTACACTAAAGTCTTTGACCATGTGGATCACAACAAACTGGAAAATTCTTAAAGAGATGGGAACCAGACCACCTTACCTACCTCCTGAGAAACCTGTATGCAGGTTTGGAAACAGACTGGTTCCATATCAGGAAAGGAGTACATCAAGGCTGTATATTGTCACCCTGCTAAATGCTGGGTTGGATGAATCACAAGCTGGAATCAAGATTGCCAGTAGAAATATCAACAACTTCAGATATCCAGATGATACTATTTTAATGGTAGAAAGTGAAGAGGAACTAAAGAGCCTCTTAATGAAGTTAAAAGAGAAGAGTGAAAAAGCTGACCTAAAACTCAGCATTCACAAAACTAAGATCATGGCATCCAGTCCTATCACTTCATGGCAAATAGGGGAAAAGTGGAAACAGTGACAGACTATTTTCTTAGGCTCCACAATCACTGTGGACAGTGACTGTAGCCACGAAATTAAAAGACATTTGCTCCTTAGAAGAAAAGCAATGACAAACCTAGACAGCATATTAAAAAGCAGAGACATCACTTTGCCAACAAAAGTTCATCTAGTCAAATGGTTTTCTAGTCTATGGTTTTTCCAGTAGTTATGTACAGATGTGAGAGTTGGAACATAAAGAAGGCTGAGCACCAATGAGCTGATGCTTTCAAACTGTAGTGTTGAAGAAGATTCTTGAGAGTCCCCTGGACAGCAAGGAGATCAAGCCAGTCAATCCTAAAGGAAATCAGTCTTGAATATTCATTGGCAGGACTGATGCTGAAGCTCCAATACTTTGGCCACCTGATGCAAAGAGCAGATTCATTGGAAAAGACCCTGATTCTGGAAAAAATTGAGGGCAAGAGGAGAAGGGGGTGATGAGATGGTTGGATGGCATCATTGACTCAATGGAGATGAGTTTGATTTAATCTCCAGAAGACAGTGAAGGATAGGCAAGCCTGGTGTGCTGCCATTCATGAGATCACAAAGAGTTGTACACAACTGAGCGGCAGAACAACAGCAATATGTATATTTATAACTGACTCACTAGAGACAATTATATGCAAACAAATTTGACAACCTAAAAGAAATGGACAAGTTTCTAGAAATATAAAGCCCACAAAAATTGAATCAAAAAGACAGTTCGAACTGACTTATCACTTGAGTTGAAATTGTTGTTGTTGTTTAGTTGCTAAGTCATGTCCTACTCTTTTGTGATGCCATGGACTATAGCCCACCAGGCTCCTATGTCCATGAGATTTGCCAGGCAAGAATATAGGAATGGGTTGCCATTTCCTTCTCCAGAATATCTTCCCAGCGCAGAGATCAAACCTGTGTCTTCCACACTGGCAGGTGGATTCTTTACCACTGAGCCACCAGGGAAGTCCAGAGATGAAACAGAATCTGTCATTTTAAAACTCTGTACAAATAAAAATCCAGGACCAGATGGCCTCACAGGCAATTCTACCAAACAAAGGAGAACTTATACCAATCCTTCTCAAACTCCTCCAAAAAACTGAAGAGGGGGAAACACTCCCAAAGACATTCTCTGAAGCCATCATCACCCTGATACCTATACCAGATAAAGATACTACCAAAAAAGAAAACCACAGGCTTATATCTTTGATGAATATAGATGTAAAAATCCTCATCAAAACATTAGTAAACTGAATCCAATAGCACATGAAAAAGATCATAGACCACAACCAAGTGGATTCATTCCAAGTACACAAGCATGCTTCAGTGTATGCAAATCAGTCAATGTGATACACCACATACAAAAGAAAAGACAAAAACCACGTGATCATCTCAATAGATGCCAAAGAAGCATATGATAGTATTCAATATCCATTCATGTTAAAAACTCTTACCAATGTGGGTATAGAGGGATCATATCTCAACATAATAAAAGCTATTCATGACAAATCTATAGCCAATATAATACTCAATAATGAAAAGCTAAAAGTCTTCCTGCTAAAATCTGGAACAAGGACATACACTTTCACCTCTTTTATTTTATTTTATTTTTTTTTTGATCAAGAATCTCTTTTATTGATTATCAGAAACATTACAAACATCTAGTATGAACAAATTATAACATGATAGTGTTTAGTTTGAACAATTAATACATTTCAGATATAATATTATACATATTTCAATGCTATTCTCCCCAATCATCCCACCCTCTCCCGGTCCCAGAGTCCAAAAGTCTGGTCTATACATCAGTGTCTCTTTTGTTGTCTCGTAAATAGGGTTATTTTTACCATCTTTCTAAATTCCATATATATGTGTTAGTATACTGTATTTGTGTTTTTGTTTCTGGCTTACTTCACTCTGTATAATAGGCTCCAGTTCCATCCACCTCCTTAGAACTGATTCCAATGTATTCTTTTTAATGGCTGAGTAATACTCCATTGTGTATATGTACCACAGCTTGCTTATCCATTCATCTGTGGATGGACATCTAGGTTGCTTCCACGTTCTGGCTATTGCAAACAGTGCTGCTATGAACATTGGGGTACACGTGTCTCTTTCAATTCTGGTTTTCTCAGTGTATATGCCCAGCAGTGGGATTGCTGGATCATAAGGCAGTTCTATTCGCAGTTTTTTGAGGAATCTCCATACTGTTCTCCATAGTGGCTGTACTAGTTTGCATTCCCACCAACAGTGCAAGAGGGTTCCCTTCTCTCCGCACCCTCTCCAGCATTTATTGCTTGTGGACTTTTGGATAGCAGCCATTCTGATTGGCGTGAAATGGTATCTCATAGTGGTTTTGATTTGCATTTCTCTGATAATGAGTGATGTTGAGCATCTTTTCATGTGTTTGTTAGCCATCTGTATGTCTTCTTTGGAGAAATGTCTATTGAGTTCTTTGGCCCATTTTTTGATTGGGTCATTTATTTTTCTGGAATTGAGCTGTAGAAGTTGCTTGTATATTTTTGAGATTAGTTGTTTGTCAGTTGCTTCATTTGCTATTATTTTCTCCCATTCTGAAGGCTGTCTTTTCACCTTGCTTATAGTTTCCTTTGTTGTGCAGAAGCTTTTTAAGTTTGATTAGGTCCCATTTGTTCATTTTTGATTTTATTTCCGATATTCTGGGAGGTGGGTCATAGAGGATCCTGCTGTGATGTAAGTCAGAGAGTGTTTTGCCTATGTTTTCCTCTAGGAGTTTTATGGTTTCTGGTCTTACATTTAGCTCTTTAATCCATTTTGAGTTTATTTTTGTGTATGGTGTTAGAAAGTGTTCTAGTTTCATTCTTTTACAAGTGTTTGACCAGTTTTCCCAGCACCACTTGTTAAAGAGATTGTCTTTAATCCATTGTATATTCTTGCCTCCTTTGTCAAAGATAAGGTGACCATATGTGCGTGGATTTATCTCTGGGCTTTCTATTTTGTTCCATTGATCTATATTTCTGTCCTTGTGCCAGTACCATACTGTCTTGATGACTGTGGCTTTGTAGTAGAGCCTGAAGTCAGGCAGGTTGATTCCTCCAGTTCTATTCTTCTTTCTCAAGATAGCTTTGGCTATTCGAGGTTTTTCGTATTTCCATACAAATTGAGAAATTATTTGTTCTAGCTCTGTGAAGAATACCGTTGGTAGCTTGATGGGGATTGCATTGAATCTATAAATTGCTTTGGGTAGTATACTCATTTTCACTATATTGATTCTACCAATCCATGAACATGGTATATTTCTCCATCTATTAGTGTCCTCTTTGATTTCTTTCACCAGTGTTTTATAGTTTTCTATATATAGGTCTTTAGATTCTTTAGGAAGATATATTCCTAAGTATTTTATTGTTTTCATTGCAATGGTGAATGGAATTGTTTCCTTAATTTCTCTTTCTATTTTCTCATTATTAGTGTACAGGAATGCAAGGGATTTCTGTGTGTTAATTTTATATCCTGCAACTTTACCATATTCATTGATCAGTTCTAGTAATTTTCTGGTGGAATCTTTAGGGTTTTCTACGTAGAGGATCATGTCATCTGCAAATAGTGAGAGTTTTACTTCTTCTTTTCCAATTTGGATTCCTTTTATTTCTTTTTCTGCTCTGATTGCTGTGGCCAAAACTTCCAAAACTATGTTGAATAGTAATGGTGAAAGTGGGCATCCTTGTCTTGTTCCTGACTTTAGAGGAAATGCTTTCAATTTTTCACCATTGAGGATAATGTTTGCTGTGGGCTTGTCATATATAGCTTTTATTATGTTGAGGTATGTTCCTTCTATTCCTGCTTTCTGGAGAGTTTTTATCATAAATGGATGTTGAACTTTGTCAAAGGCTTTCTCTGCATCTATTGAGATAATCATATGGTTTTTATTCTTTAGTTTGTTAATGTGGTGTATTACGTTGATTGATTTGCGGATATTGAAGAATCCTTGCATTCCTGGGATAAAGCCCACTTGGTCATGGTGTATGATCTTTTTAATGTGTTGTTGGATTCTGATTGCTAGAATTTTGTTAAGGATTTTTGCATCTATGTTCATCAGTGATATTGGCCTGTAGTTTTCTTTTTTTGTGGGATCTTTGTCAGGTTTTGGTATTAGGGTGATGGTGGCCTCATAGAATGAGTTTGGAAGTTTGCCTTCCTCTGCAATTTTCTGGAACAGTTTGAGTAGGATAGGTGTTAGCTCTTCTCTAAATTTTTGGTAGAATTCAGCTGTGAAGCCGTCTGGACCTGGGCTTTTGTTTGCTGGAAGATTTCTGATTACAGTTTCAATTTCCGTGCTTGTGATGGGTCTGTTAAGAGTTTCTATTTCTTCTTGATCCAGTTTTGGGAAGTTGTACTTTTCTAAGAATTTGTCCATTTCTTCCACATTGTCCATTTTATTGCCATATAATTGCTGATAGTAGTCTCTTATGATCCTTTGTATTTCTGTGCTGTCTGTTGTGATCTCTCCATTTTCATTTCTAATTTTATTGATTTGATTTTTCTCCCTTTGTTTCTTGATGAGTCTGGCTAGTGGTTTGTCAATTTTATTTACCCTTTCAAAGAACCAGCTTTTGGCTTTGTTGATTTTTGCTATGGTTTCTTTTGTTTCTTTTGCATTTATTTCTGCCCTAATTTTTAGGATTTCTTTCCTTCTACTAACCTTGGGGTGCTTCATTTCTTCCTTTTCCAGTTGCTTTAGGTGTAGAGTTAGGTTATTTATTTGGCTTTTTTCTTGTTTCTTGAGGTATGCCTGTATTGCTATGAACTTTCCCCTTAGGACTGCTTTTACAGTGTCCCACAGGTTTTGGGTTGTTGTGTTTTCATTTTCATTTGTTTCTATGCAGAATTTGATTTCTTTTTTGATTTCTTCTGTGATGTGTTGGTTATTCAGGAGTGTGTTGTTCAGCCTCCATATGTTGGTCTTTTTAATAGATTTTCTCCTGTTATTGAGATTTACTCTTACTGCATTGTGGTCAGAAAAAATGCTTGGAATGATTTCAATTTTTCTGAACTTACCAAGGCTAGATTTATGGCCCAGGATGTGATCTATCCTGGAGAAGGTTCCGTGTGCACTTGAGAAAAAGGTGAAATTCATTGTTTTGGGATGAAATGTCCTATAGATATCAATTAGTTCTAACTGGTCTATTGTATCGTTTAAAGTTTGTGTTTCCTTGTTAATTTTCTGTTTAGTTGATCTATCCATTGGTGTGAGTGGGGTATTAAAGTCTCCCACTATTATTGTGTTATTGTTGATTTCTCCTTTCATACTTGTTAGTATTTGTCTTATATATTGCGGTGCTCCTAAGTTGGGTGCATATATATTTATAATTGTTATATCTTCTTCTTGGATTGATCCTTTGATCATTAGGTAGTGACCTTCTTTGTCTCTTTTCACATCCTTTGTTTTAAAGTCTATTTTATCTGATATGAGTATTGCTACTCCTGCTTTCTTTTGGTCTCTATTTGTGTGGAAAATCTTTTTCCAGCCCTTGACTTTCAGTCTGTATGTGTCCCCTGTTTTGAGGTGGGTTTCTTGTAGACAGCATATGGAGGGGTCTTGTTTTTGTATCCATTCAGCCAGTCTCTGTCTTTTGGTTGGGGCATTCAACCCATTTACATTTAAGGTAATTAATGATAAATATGATCCCATTGCCATTTACTTTGTTGTTTTGGGTTTGAATTTATATATCCTTTTTGTATTTCCTGTCTAGAGAATGTCCTTTAGTATTTGTTGGAGAGCTGGTTTGGTGGTGCTGAATTCTCTCAGCTTTTGCTTGTCTGTAAAGGTTTTGATTTCTCCTTCATATTTGAATGAGATCCTTGCTGGGTACAATAATCTGGGCTGTAGGTTCTTTTCTTTCATCACTTTAAGTATGTCTTGCCATTCCCTCCTGGCCTGGAGAGTTTCTATTGAAAGATCAGCTGTTATCCTTATGGGACTTCCCTTGTGTGTTATTTGTTGTTTTTCCCTTGCTGCTTTTAATATTTGTTCTTTGTGTTTGATCTTTGTTAATTTGATTAATATGTGTCTTGGGGTGTTTCGTCTTAGGTTTATCCTATTTGGGACTCTCTGGGTTTCATGGACTTGAGTGATTATTTCCTTCCCCATTTTAGGGAAGTTTTCAACTATTATCTCCTCTAGTATCTTCTCATGGTCTTTCTTTTTGTCTTCTTCTTCTGGGACTCCTATGATTCGAATATTGTAACGTTTAATATTGTCCCGGAGGTCTCTGAGATTGTCCTCATTCCTTTTAATTCGTTTTTCTTTTTTCTCCTCTGATTCCTTTAATTCTGCCATTCTATCTTCTAATTCGCTAATTCTATCTTCTGCCTCTGTTATTCTACTATTTGTTGCCTCCAGAGTGTTTTGGATCTCATTTATTGCATTATTCATTATATATTGACCCTTTTTTATTTCTTCTAGGTCCTTGTTAAATCTTTCTTGCATCTTCTCAATGCTTTTCTCCAGGCTATTTATCCATGATTCCATTTTGCTTTCCAGATTTTGGATTAATTTCACTATCATTATTCGGAATTCTTTATCAGGTAGGTTCGCTATTTCTTCCTCTTTTGTTTGGTTTGGTGGGCAATTATCCTGTTCCTTTACCTGTTGGGAATTCTTCTGTCTTTTCATCTTGTTTAAATTGCTAAGTTTGGGGCGTCTTTACTGTATTCTGGTAGTCTGTGGAGTTCTCTTTATTGTGGTGTTTCTGCACTATATGTGGGTTTGTACCGGTGGCTTGTCGAGGTTTCTTGTTTATGGAAGCTTGTATCGGTGTTCTGGTGGGTGGAGCTGAATTTCTTTTCTCTGGGGTGCAGTGGAGTGTCTAGTAGTGAGTTATGAGATGTCTATGATTTTGGGGTCGCATTGTGTAGCCTGTGTATTGGAGCTCAGGCTGTGTTCTTATTTTTCTGGAGAATTTGCTTGGTATGTCTTGTTGTGGAACTTGCTGGTCTTTGTGTGATGCTTGGTTTCAGAGTAGGTATGGAGGCTTTTAATGAGCTCCTGTCAATTAATGTTTCGTGGGATCAGGGTATGGACTTAAGCCTCCTGGTTCCAGTTATTGGTCTTATTTTTACAGTAGTCTCAAAAACTTCTTCTTCTATAATGCATTCCACAACTGGACCGCTCAGAGATGTTCACGGAATTATACAGAGAAGGAAAAAGGGAGGAAGGAGACAGAGGTGGTCAGGAGGATAAGAGGAGGGAGTGTGAAGGAGAGAGACAGATCTAGTCAGTAATCAGTAAAGAAAAGAAAAAAGGAGAGGAAAAAAGCAAAGGACAAAAAGGAAAAAAGAAAAAAAAAAACAGGGTCGCAAAAGTTATATCTAAACGTGGAGATTAAAGAAGTACTAGAGGATAAAAAAAAATAAAAATAAAAGAAACAAAACAAAACAAACAACAACAAAAAAAAAAATTAAAAGGAAAAAAATTTTTGTTTTCCTTTTTCCAATTAAAAAATAATAAAAATTTAAAAAATATATATATATATTAAAAAAAGAAAAGAAAAAAAAAAGGAAATAATGATGGTAAAAATAGCAACAATATATATAAGAGTTTCTCTATTATTGTTGTGGGTTCAGTTCATTTTCGGCTAGTTCCTTGTTCCGGCTTAAATTTCTCAAGATCTATAGGCCCCTTTCTCTGTAGTTGGTCTGTATAGTCCTTTGTTCTGTGCACGGTTCGGCGGTGTTCTGGGCCAAGGCCGGCCACTTGTGTGGTCGGCACTGCACAATCTGGATTGCCGGCCCAAACTACTCCAGTTAGGCAGCTCTCCAGACAATCAGGCGAACGCAGTCTGCGCTGAGGCCCGCAGAGGGGGAGGGGCCGGCGACGGGAATGGCGGGCGGGCGGGTGGGGGAGGGGATGGGGTGGCCCTCGTGGGAGCCGCCGGCACAGCGGGCGGGGGCACGCCTGCGTGGGAGTGGCCGGCGGGGGAGCGTCCAGTGGGGGGAGAGTCCCGCGGGGGAGCGTCACTCGGGGGAGCGCCGGCAGGGGAGCGTGCCGCGTGGGAACGGCCAAGGTGTCTCCCTGCCCAGCCCCGGCTCCCCAATGGCAGATGCGGGCGTTTGCAGCGGTGCTTCTCCGCTGCGGAAGTTACCGCAGGGCCTGCAGTCTGTGGGTTCTAATTGCTCAACTGTTCTCCTCCCTGTTATGATAGTCTCCGTGTTTCCCAGGTTCGGCGCAGTTTCCGCAGGGAGAGTGTTTCCTGGTGTTTGGAAACTTCTCTTTTTGAGACTCCCTTCCCCGGACAGAGGTCCACCCCTCCCTCTTTGTCTCTCTCTGGCTTCTATATTCTTTCCTACCTCCTTTAGAAGGCAGTGAGTTGCTTTTCTGGGTGTCCGACGTCCTCCGCCAGCACTCCGAAGCTGTTTGTGGAATTTACTCGGCGCCCAGATGTCCCTTTGATGAATTTGTGGAGGAGAAAGCGTATTCCCCGTCCTAATCCTCCGCCATCTTAACCGGAAGTCCTCACCTCTTTTAATCAACATAGTATTGGAAGTCCTACCAACCACAGCAATCAGATGAGAAAAAGAAATAAAAGTTATCCAAATGGGAAGGAAGAGGTAAAATTGTCATTACATGCAGCTGTCATGATTCTATATATATATAAAACCCTAAAGACTACACACAAAAACTACTAGAACTGATAAACAAATTCAGCAAGGTAGCAGGATATTAGATTAACGTACAAAAAGCAATTGCATTTATTTACACTAACAATGAATCAGAAAGGGAATGTAAAAAACAGTACCAGACTTTCATAGTGGCCCAGTGGTTGGGAATCCACCTGCCAATGCAAAGGACACAGGCTCTATCCCTAGCTCAGGAAGGTTCCATGTGCCATAGGGCAGCTGAGCCCATGTGAAACAACTACTGAGCCCGTGTGAAACAACCACTGAGGTCTGAGAGCCCTAGAGCCCGTGCTGCACAAGAGAAGCCAACACCCTGAGAAGCCCATGCACCGCAACTAGAGAGTAGCCCCTGCTCGCCACAAGCAGAGAAAGCCCGCGCACAACAATGAAGACCCAGCACAGCCAAAAATAAATAAATAAAATTCTAGAAGCAGCATTTTTTTTTTTAAAAATACCCTTCAAAGTTGAATTCCCAAAAAAGAAATACTTAATAAACCTGACAAAAGAAATGGAAGACTTATACACTAACTATAAAACATTAATAAAGGAAATTGAAGATAAGTCAGAGGAGTGGAGAGATATCCCATGCCCTTGGATTGGAAGAATTTATATCGTTAAAATGGCCATACAACCCAAATATGTGTGTGTTTAGTTGCTCAGTCGTGTCTGACTCTTTGCAACCCCATGGAGCCCACCAGGCTCCTCTGTCCATAGAATTCTCTAGGCAAGGATACTGGAGTGGGTTGCCATTTCGTTCTCCACACAACCCAAAGAAATCTCCAGATTTGATACAATCCTGTCACTCATGACATATTTCAAAGAACTAGAACAAATAATCCTAAAATGTATATGAAACCATAAAAGATCCATAATTGCCAAAACAATCCTGAAGAAAAAGAACAAAGCAGAAGGCATAATCCTCCCGGACTTTTGGTTACTACACAGTTTCAGTAATTGAAGACAGTGTGGTGCTGGCACAGAAACAGCCATATGGATCAATGGGACGGAACAGAGAGCCCAGAAATAAACCCAAACACCTCCAGTAACTTTATTTTTGATAAAGGAAGCGAGGATATACAATGGGAATAAGACAGTCTCTTTAACAAATAGTGTTGGGAAAGTTGAAGGGCTGCATATAACTCAGTGAAGTTAGAACACATCTTCTCACCATACACAAACTCAAAATGGCTTAAAGATTTAAACATAAAACATGACACCATAAAACTCCTAGAGAGATCATAGGCACAACATACTCTGACTTAAATCGTACCAGCGTTTTCTTAGGTCAGTCTCCCAAAGTGATAGAAATAAAAACAAACATAAACAAATGGGCCCTAATCAAACTTACAAGCTTTTGCATAGAAAAGGAAACCATTTTTAAAAAGACAATGTACAAAATGGGAGAAAATATTTGCAAGTGATGTGACTGACAAAGGCGCATAATTTCCAAAATACACAGCAGCTCATACAGCTCAAGAACAAAAAAAAACAATGCAATCCAAAAATGGGTAGAAGACCTAAATAGATCTTTCTCCAAAGAAGAGATAAAAATGGTCAAGACACACGGAAAGATGCTCAGTCTTGCTAATGACTAGAGAAATGCGAGTCAAAACTACAATGAGGTACCACTTCACACCAGTCAGAATGATCATCATTAAAAACTCTACCGGGGCTTCCCTGGTGGCTCAGTCAGTGGTCAGGAATCCACCTGCTAATGCAGAAGACACACGTTCAATCCCTGATCTGGGAAGATCCCATGTGCCACAGAGTGACTAAGTCCATGCACCACAACTAGTGAGCCTGTGCTCTAGAGCCCTGGATCTGCAACTGCTGAGTCCATGTGCTGCACTACTGAAGCCTGTGTGCCCCAGAGCCTGTGCTCTGCAACAAGAGGAGCCACCACAAGGAGAAGCCTGTGCACCACGACTAGAGAGGGGTCCCTGCTCGCCACAGCTAGAGAAAAGCCCCTGCCCAGCAACAAAGACCCACCACAGCCAAAAATCATCAATAAATAAGTAAATACAATTATTTTTAAAACTACAAATAACAAATGCTGGAGAGGATGTGGAGAAAAGGGAACTCTCCTACACTTTGGTGGGAATGTAAGTTGATACAGCCACTATGGGAAGCAGTATGGAGGCTCCTCGGAGAACAAAAAATAGAATTACCATATGACCCAGCAATCTCACTCCTCAGAATATTTCTGGACAAAACTACAAAAAGATACATGCACCCCTGTGTTCACAGCAGCACTCTTCATAATAGTCAAGACATGGAAATAACCTAAATGTCCATTGACAGATGAATGAATAAAGAAGAATCCATACATGTATTAATATATAATGGAATACTACTCAGCCATAAAAAGGAATGAAATGATTCCCTTGGCAGGAACCCAGGCACAACTAGAGATTATCATACTAAGTGAAGTCAGAAAAAATAAAAATAAATACCATATGTAATCACTTATATGTGGAATCTAAAATATAACACAAATGAATGTATCTACAAAATACAAACAGACTCATAGAGAACAGACTTGTGGTTGCCAAGGGAGAGGGGGTTGGGGAAGAGATGAATGGGAGGCACGAGTTAGCAGAGGTAAGCTATTATATATAGAACGGGTAAAGAACAAGGTCCTACTGTATAGCGCAAAGAACTAATATCATCCTTCTCAACTGTTAAAAAACACTGAAGAGAGGAGAATATTCATAAATTCATTCTACAAGGTCATCATTACCCAGATACCAAAATCAGGCAAAGATACTACAAAAAATAAAAAATTACAGGCCAATATCTATGATAAATATAAGTAAAAATTCATGACCAAAAATATTACCCAAATTCAACAATATAAAAATCCAAAAATTAAATGGGACATATCCCAGGAATGCAAGGATGGTTCAGTATCCCTAAATCAGTGTGCTATATCACATTTTAAAAAAGGAAGGATAAAAATCATATGATCATCTCAGTAGACACAAAAGGTATTTGACAAAATTCAACATCCATTCATGATAAAAAAAAAAAATCTCAAAAGTTGGTATAGAAGGAACATATCTTGACACAATAAAGGTGATTTAAGAAAGCCTTTTTATGTGAACAATGTAAAGAAGTGGAGGAAAACAATAGAACAGGAAAAAATTAGAGATAACAAGGGAACATTTCATGCAAAGATGGGCATGATAAAGGACAGAAACAGTAAGGACCTAACAGAAGCAGAGGAAAGTAAGAAGAGATGGCAAAAATACACAGAACTGTACAAAAAAGGTCTTAATGGCCTGGATAACCACAGTGGTATGGTCACTCACCTGGAGCCAGACATCCTGGAGTATAAAGTCAAGTGGGCCTTAGAAAGCATTACTATGAACAAAGCTAGTGGAGGTGATGGAATTCCAGTTGAACTATTTCAAATCCTAAAAGATGATGCTGTGAAAGTGCTGCACTCAATATACCAGCAAATTTGGAAAACTCAGCAGTGGCCACAGGATTGGAAGAGGTTGGTTTCCATTCCAATCCCAAAGAAGGGCAATGCCAAAGAATGTTCAAACTGCTGCACAATTATCCTCTCATTTCATATTCTAGGAAGGTAATGCTCAAAATCCTCCAAACTGGGCTTCAGCAGTATGTGACAGAGAACTTCCACATGTACAACATGGATTTAAAAAAAGCAAAAGAACCAGAGATAAATTGCCAACATCTGTTGGATCATAGAAAAAGCAAGAGAATTCCAGAAAAACATCTACTTCTGCTTCATTGACTACGCTAAAGCCTTTGACTGTGTAGATCACAACAAACTGTGGAAACTTCTTCAAGAGATGGGAATACCAGACCACCTTGCCTGCTTCCTGAGAAACCTGTATGCAGGTCAAGAAGCCACAGTTAGAACCAGACATGGAACAATGGACTGGTTCCAAATTGGGAAAGGAGTATGTCAAGGCTATACATTGCAACCCTGCTTATTTAACTTACATGCAGAGTACATCATGAGAAATGCTGGGCTGGATGAATCACAAGCTGGAATTAAGATTTCCAGGAGAAATATCAATACCCTCATATATACAGATTATACCACCCTAATGACCAAAAGTGAAGAGGAACTAAAGAGCCTCTTGATGCAGGTGAAAGAGGTGAGTGAAAAAGGTGGCCTAAAACTCAGCATTCAAAAAACTAAGATCATGACATCCATTCCCATCACATCATGGCAAATAGATGGAGAAACAATGGAAACAGTGATGGACTTTATTTTCTTGGGCTCCAGAATCACTAGAGACAGCAACTGCAGCCAGGAAATTAATAGATGCTTGCTCCTTGGAAGAAAAACTATGACAAACATAGACAGCATATAAAAAGCAGAGACATCACTTTGCCAACAAAGGTTCATCTAGTCAAAAGTATAGTTTTTCCAGTAGTTCTGTATGCATGTGAGAGTTGGACCATACAAAAAGCTGAGTGCCAAAGAATTGATGTTTTCAAACTGTGATGCTGGAGAAGACTGTTGAGAGTTCCCTGGACAACAAGGAGATCAAACCAGTCAATGCTAAAGGAAATCAACCCTGAATATTCATTGGAATGGCTTATGCTGAAGCTGAAGATCCAGTACTTCGGCCACCTGATGAAAAGAGTGGATTCATTGGAAAAGACCTGATTCTGGGAAGGATTGAAGGCAGGGGGAGAAGGGAACGACAGAGGATGAGATGGCTGGATGGCATCATCGACTCAATGGACATGAGTTTGAGCAATCTCTGGGAGACAGTGAAGGATAAAGAAGCCTGGCATGCTGCAGTTTATGGCGTTGCAAAGAGTCATACACAACTGAGCAATTGAACAACAGGATAAACCCACAGTTACCTCCATCCTCAACAGTGAAAAGCTAAAAAGCTTTTTCTCTAAAATCTGGACTAAGACAAGGATGCCCATTTTCATCGCTTCTAGTTAACACAGTGTTGGAAGTCCTAGCCATAGCAGTCAGAAAAGAGAAATAAAAAGTATTCAATGGGACAGGAAGAAAAACTACAAAGGTGACATTTACAAAGTCACCTTTGTAGATGACACGATACTATATTTTTAAAACCCTAAAGTCTCCACCAAAAAACTACTAGAACTAATAAATGAATTCAGTAAAGTTGTAGGAAGTGAAAGTTCTATAATCTGAAAACCATGAAACACGAAGGAAATTGAAGATGAAACAAAGAAATGGAAAGATATTCCATGTTCATGGATTGGAAGAATTAATAGTTAAGAGGTTCATACCACTCAAAGCAATTACAGATTTAACATAATCTCTTCCAAAATACTCATGACATTTTTCACAGAACTAGAAAAAATAATCCTAAAATTTATATGTAACCACAAAACACCCCACATTGCCAAGGTAATCTTGAGAATAAAGAACAAAGCTGGGGGAATCATTTGCTATAACTTTACATTGCAAAGCCACAGTAATAAAAATGACATATACATCAGTGGAACAGAATAGAGAGCCCAGAAATAAACCCACACACTTGTGCTCAGTTTATCTACAACAAAGGAGGCAAAAATGTACAATGAAGGAAAGACAGTCTCTTCGATAACTTGTACTGGGAAAACTGGACAGCTACATGTAAAAGAAAGAAATCAGAACATTTGTTCATATTGTATACAAAAATAAACTCAAAGTGGATTAAAGACCTAAATTTAAAACCTGAAACCATAAAACTCCTACAGCAGAACACAGGCCAAATATTCTTTGATATTCTTTGACAAATTGTAGCAGATTTTCATAGATCTCTCTAACAGGAAAGAAACAAAAGCAAAAATAAATAAATGAAACTTAAATTTAAAAGCTTGCACATCAAAAGAAACATTGACAAAACAAAACAAAATGACCTACTGAATGGGAGAAAATATTTTCAAATCGTATTACCAGTAAGTGGTTACTAGAGGATCCCCTGGCAGATCAGCTGGTAAAGAATCTGACTGCAATGCAGGAGACTGCCTGCAATGCAGGAGACCTGGGTTCAATCCCTGGGTTGCAAAGTTCCCCTGAAGAAGGAAATGGCAACCCACTCCAGTATTCTGGCCTGGAAATCCATGGACAGATGAGCCTGGCAGGCTACAGTCCATGGGGTTACAAAGTATCAGACACAACTGAGTGACTAAACCACCATCCAAAGTATATAAGTAGCTCATACAACTCAATAGCAAAAAGTCAAACAACCTGATTAAAAGATGAGCAGAAGACCTGAACAGACATTTTTAAAAGAAGATATACAGATGGGAAACAAACACATGAAAAGATGCTCGGCATCACTAACCTGAGAAATGCAAATCAGAATGACAGTGAGATAGCATCTCACACCTCTCAGAATGGCTATCAGGAAAATATCTGCAAATAGTAAATGCTAGAGAGGATGAAAAGGGAGCCCTCCTACACTGCTGGTAGGAATACAAATTATTGAAGACACTATGGAAAATAGTATATGTGCTGCTGAAGTAAGCACTTTATTTTGGGGGGCTCCAAAATCACTGAAGATGGTGACGGCAGCCATGAAATTAAAAGATGCTTGCTCCTTGGAAGAAAATCTATGACCAACCTAGATGGCGTATTCAAAAGCAGAGACATTACTTTGCCAACAAAGGTCTGTCTAGTCAAAGCTATGGTTTTTCCAGTAGTCATGTATGAATGTGAGTTGGACTATAAAGAAAGTTGAGCACTGAAGAATTGATACTTTTGAACTGTGGTGTTGGAGAAGACTCTTGAGAGTCCCTTGGACTGCAAGGAGATCCAACCAGTCCATCCTAAACGAAATCAGTCCTGAATATTCATTGGAAGGACTGATGCTGAAGCTGAAACTCCAATACTTTGACCACCTGATGCGAAGAACTGACTCATTGGAAAAGACCTTGATGTTGGGAAAGATTGAAGGCAGGAAGAGAAGGGGACGACAGAGGATGAGATGGTTGGATGGCATCACCGACTCAGTGGACATGAGTTTGAGCAAGCTTCCGGGGTTGGTGATGGACAGGGAAGCCTGGCGTGCTGCAGTCCATGGGGTCGCAAAGAGTCGGATATGACTGAGCAACTGAACTGATGAAAAATAGTATGGAACTTCCTTAAAAAGTAAAAGTTGAACTACAGTATGATGTAGCAATTCCACTGCTGGGTATGTAACTAGAAAAGATGAAATCTCTAATTCAAAAAGACACAGGCACCTGATGTTCACAGCAGCACTATTTACAACAGCCAAGATGTGGAAGCAACCCAGGTGCTCCTCAGCAAATCAGTGGATTAAGAAACCATGACATACGTATAATATAGAATACTGCTGCTCCTGCTAAGTCGCTTCAGTCGTGTCCGACTCTGTGCGACCCCATAGACGGCAGCCCACCAGGCTCCCCCGTCCCTGGGATTCTCCAGGCAAGAACACTGGAGTGGGTTGCCATTTCCTTCTCCAGTGCATAAAAGTGAAAAGTGAAAGTGAAGTCGTTCAGTCATGTCCGACTCTTAGCAACCCCATGGACTGCAGCCAACCAGGCTCCTCCATCCATGGGATTTTCCAGGCAAGAGTACTGGAGGGGGTGCCATTGCCTTCTCCAAATATGGAATACTACTCAGCCATAAAAACCAATGAAACACTGCCATTTTCAGCAACATGGATGTACCTACAGAATATTATGCTTAGTGAAATAAGCTAAAGACAGACAAATACTATATGATCTCCCTTATATGTAGAATCTAAAAAAAATGAATGAATACAACAAAACAGAGACTCGTAGATATGAGAACAAACTAGTGGTTACCAGGAGGGGAAGGGAAGGAGGGAGGAACAAGATAGTGGTAGGGGATTCACGGATACAAACTACTATGTATAAAATAAATAAGCAACAAGGGTATACTGTACAGCACAGGAAGATATAGCCATCATTTTTAATGACTTTAAATTGAGTATATCTATGAAAATGTTGAATCACTGTGTTGTACACCTGAAACTAATGTAATATTGTAAACCAACTTATTTCAATAAAAGAAGAAATAAAATTAATTAGGTTAAAGGGACATTTTGAAACCTTTTCCCATATTGGCCATTTTCTTTCTCAAGCAACCTTAGAACTCACCTGTCTTTAAAAGAGAAAAACAAATCCTCTCATCTCCATCCGTGTCTGTCCTTCATCAGGCTCCCAAGTTCCTCCTTTGCACCCATAACCACTGCTCATTCTGCTGTGAACACTTTGCCTCCACCTACACGTGGCCATGCTCTCTCCCAAGCCACCAGTAGGACCATGTCTCCCAGACTCTTTCCAGCTCTTACCTTCTTGGGAGCATATGGCTCTATTAGTCATCCCCTCTTTCTGGAATTTTCTTTCTTGGCTTCCAGGACACTGGGCAATTATTCATTCATTTCAGTTGCTCAGTCATGTCTGACTCTGCGACCCCATGAACCGCAGCATACCAGGTCTCCCTGTCCATCTCCAACTCCCGGAGTCCACCCAAACCCATGTCCATCGAGTCGATGATGCCATCCAACCATCTCATTCTCTGTCGTCCCCTTCTCCTCCTGCCCTCAATCTTTCCCAGCATCAGGGTCTTTTCAAATGAGTCAGCTCTTTGCATGAGGTGGCCAAAGTATTGGAGTTTCAGCTTCAGCATCAGTTCATTCATCCATCTCCTACTAATATGTCTGAGATCTGTGCATGCCAGGTACCAGGCCAGGCACTGGAGCAAAACACGATCAATTCTCTGCAGTCACATTGCTCAGAGTCCAGACAGAGACAGATTTCATCAAATAAGCACACAAATCATTGATTTAGAACTGGAGAGAGTGCAGTGAAGGAAAAGTGTGAGAGTTTTGAGAACGTAAGACAGGGTGCCCTCACCAAGACCAGGTGTCAGAAAGACTTCACGAAGGAGGCAGTGCTTTGAGCTGAGGTCTACAAGAGGATCAGGAGTCAGCTACTTGGGAAGAACAATCTAGATGTTTAACAGTGTGTGCAGAGGGTGAGATAATGGAGGACAGCGTATTGGGAGGTTGTAAAAGAAAGCCAGTGTGGTCAGTGCAGAGTGAATGAGCCAAAACATGGCCATTACATGAGATTGGAGAGGTGGGCCGGAGTCAGCTTTTGCCCTGTGAAATCGTGGATGAGGATTTTGGACTTTACATGGCTGTATGACCGTACAAGCTGTGAGCTGCACACCTCCTGTTAGTCACTCAGTCATGTCCAACTCTTTGTGACCCTATGGACTATAGCCCACCAGGCTCCTCTGTCCATAGAATACTGGAGTGGGAAGCCATTCCCTATTCCAGGGCATCTTCCTGACCCAGGGATCGAACCTGGGTCTCTTGCATTACAGACACATTCTTTACCATCTCAGCCACCAGGGAAACCTCCTAGGTCCAGAGTTATGTTGTTATCTATGGTAACACGGTGCAAATGTGTAGCGTGGAGTGTGCATCTTGCACAACCATACCCAGAAACCAAGTAGTCTACCTGCAGTGAGTACAATGGACAGGAGCGGGCAAGAGGCTTTGAGGAGCCCAGTTAGGAACCAGCTGCAACGGCCCCAGTGTTACCCTACCTGCCCCTTCACACACTCCCTTGTTGAGCTCACCTTTGCCCCTGTCTGCCTCTCTAGCAGTTCCTCCTTAGACTAACTCTCTAATCTTTGACTTGGGTGGAATTTAAGGAACACTCAACATCAAGCAGTAAGAGGAGGACAAGAATTAGTCCAGAGGACATGGGACTGTATTTGGCAGAAAGTGATTCAGCCTGACCAGGGCGAGGTAGCAGGTCTCAGCTACAGGGCAGGATCCCAGTTAGAGGCTCAGATCTGTGCAGGAACCAACACGGAGCAGAAAGGGGCTGTGCTTCAGACCTGGCGGCTGGTCTCTGAGCCCCTGGTCTGTCAGCAAGAGAGCTCGGAGCAGAGTCAGCCCAGCAGGGTGGAGCAGGATTGGTGTGCAACTGAGACAAGGCCTGGGCAGGAGCAGGCAGGAGGCTTTCCAGAAGTTGAGGGAGCCCTCAGGAGATTCCCAAGCCCTGGGCCCTCGGCTTATGGCCCAGTTGGTCTTAATCTTTGCGGTGCTGGGACCTGGGCACACCTGACTATGGCAGTAGCCACAACTGCCTGGGTTCCCAGGCTAAGACCTGGAGCCACTGGAGGCTCCCACTCTGCTGGTCCTGAATGATCCCCGTTCTCATTCCCCAGGCCATGCTGGAGCCCTGACCTTGTCCCCAAACCCTTCTCTCACAGCAGCTCAGCCTCCTCCCACTTTTGAATCCTGCTGCTGCTAAGTCACTTCAGTCATGTCTGACTCTGTGCGATCCCATAGACGGCAGCCCACCAGGCTCCCCCGTCCCTAGGATTCTCCAGGCAAGAACACTGGAGTGGGTTGCCATTTCCTTCTCCAATGCATGAAAGTAAAAAGTGAAAGAGAAGTCGCTCAGTCGTGTCCGACCCTTAGCATGGACTGCAGCCCACCAGGCTCCTCTGCCCATGGGATTTTCCAGGCAAGAGCACTGGAGTGGGGTGCCATTGCCTTCTCCATTTGAATCCTAGAGCATTTATTATTTTCTATTCTCTGACATCATTTACTTCATCTGACGTTCTGCACAGTTAGGGGTTTTTTTCTAATAACTTTTACTATGAAAAATATTACATAAACAGAGTGGCACATAAAAGTGTGGGTTAGTGAAATATTCCACGAGCCACCTGTAACTAGCACCCAGTTCAAGGGAAACAGCCACCCCGGCTCCTAAAATTTCCCTCCACTTGCCCTTTTTCGACTTACGTAATCCTCAACCTCAACTCTCCCGCCTTGTATAGTCATCAGGCTTTTACCTTTTTCTTTTTTTAACTTTTCCTTATAATTACCACAGTTTGTAACTCTATATGGGCTTCCCAGGTGGCTCAGTGGGGAAAGAATCCACCTGCAATGCAGGAGATGCAAGAGACATGGGTTTGATCGCCAGGTCAGGAAGATCCCCTGGAGGAGGGCGTAGCAATACTAATCCAGTATTCTTGCCTGGACAATTCCATGGACAGAGGAGCCTGGCAGACTACAGTTCACAGGGTTGCAAAGACTTGGACACAACTGAAGCGACAGAGCACACACAAGCATGTAGCCCTATAGTAGGCAAAGAGTTCCTTTCTTTACGTTTTCTCTATGCTGGTTCTTCAGGGAAGTCTCTCCAGCAGGGTCATAAGTGCAGAGGGGCCAGAGCAGAGCCTCATGGGAAGAAGGTGGAGAAGTCAGTGTCAGCAGAGAGTTAGCGAGGCAGCCAGAGAAAGTGACCAGTGAAGAGAGGAACAGAGAGAGGGGACAGGGGAATTGAGGGGGGAGGAAATGGTTGCATGAAAGCTCAAGACCTGCAGTGGAATTCTGATAATAGAGTCCAGCTCCCAGTCTCAAACCTGGCCACCTTGCTCTGTCCTTAATCTTTCAGATGACACCTATCTACCCAGTATTCCCTGCCAGGTGGGCTCCTATGCCATCTAGGGGTCCACCCTCCCTTCTTAAAGGAGAGGTGACTAACTCCTAAGCCACTGCCTCATCCCCCACTATAGCCCCAGGCTGTCCCCTCCTTTCCACCACTCACAGCTGGCTCTGTGGTGCAGGGTAAAGGCAGAGGGGTCCCCAGACACAGGTGAGACCAGGGACAGAGTCAGGGTCCTCACACCTGAGATGCTGATTCCAGGGCAAAGGCTGCGTGCCCTGGAGCCTGCTGTCTTTCAGTGAGAGGTGCAACACCCACACCCCAGCACCTCTGCCCCCAACTGCCCCCTGCTCTGAAGTCTTGCTGCACAGCCCTCCCATCCTTCAACACCCAGCTGCCCCTGGTCATCTTGTGGGGCTGCTCTTCTGTCCTAGCAGGACAGGGAGCTGGCTCTTCAGGAGCACACAGTGACGTCCTGTGGGAGAGAGAGAGCACACCCCTCCCCTGGGACCGTGCTGGGCACCCATGGTGGGTGGCAGGAGGAAGGGGACAACCAATGCCAATTTGGGTGCCACTGAAGCAATGTGTTTTTTGTTTCCTATGCAGACATCGTCAACTGTGACCTGAAATCTACCCTGCGAGTGTTGTACAACCTCTTCACCAAGTACCGGAACGTGGAGTGAGGGTCAGACTGGACTGTCCCCGGAAGCGCCTTGTCCTGCTTATTCCTGTCTCCTGCTCTGTGCTCTCCTCCAAGTCCAGCTGCTCTTTTCCCAGAGACAGTGGGAACTGAGATCAGGAAGGAAATGACCTCAGTGGGCTGACCTGACCTCCTAGGCTCAGTGGGCTGACCTGACCTCCTAGGCTCTGAGGCTGACCCCACAATGGCTGTGAAAGTTGTCCCATCCTGGTACCAGGTCCAGATTTCCTTCTGTGTAATCTGGAACCAGCTTAGGCACAAGAGCCCATCCACCCACCTACCCACCCTCAGAAGATGACAACAAAGATAAGAGTTACCATTTAATGGGTGTAACCTATGGGCTGGGCACCACGATAAGTGCTCTGACCTACTCCAACTCGTGAATACTCATGACTCCCACTGAAGAAGATGTTATCAGCCCCTTTTACAGATAAGGAAACTGAGGCTCAGAGAGGTTACATGACTTGCCATAAGCTGCCATTTGTTTTGCTTCTTTGAAGAACATATTCGTTAATAACTAGTGCATTATGTTACATTCTCTGTACATTCTGTACTTGCGTTTGCATGTCTGTATATGCGTGCACGTGCACCTGCCCCCTCCAAGAAGATAGGGCCCCTGATCTCAGCACCAGGCAGGCTAGGTCAGGACTCAGGGGTTCACACTGAAATTGGCAAATCAAATTTAGCCCAATTAATAGTGTGTGTGTGGCAGGAGCCATATCCCTCAACTCCTTTGTACAAATGAAAATTACTCTTAATTCCTTCAGATTTGTAATAACCCCTTATTCTGGTTTCAGGGTGACATTTGGAAAGGATTCTGTTTGAAATTAATGGAGTGGCACATTTTGCAGCCTTTTTGCCTGATTGCATGTCATGGAAGTGCCCTATATTTTCCTACAAAATAAGTCCTCGATTCATTATCGTTAGGCAAATGTACAATATACCCAGGCACCGCAGAGAGCTGGGCACAGGCCCATGCGAGCAGGGCTTGGGAAGTAGGGCTCTTCAACAGGGACTCTTGAGCTTTAAAGAAAGGAACTCCTTTTTGCCCTCTAATTGATCATTTAGACCATTTCTGGCGAAGTCTACCCACATGCAATTACTGACTAATTCAGGCAAGCAAAAATGTAAGTTATTTAGACCCAATCTGAGTAGGTTTCCTTGCGTGGGTTACCCGCGGGCTTGTGGCTACATGGATCCCCTCTACATGAACCCAAGTTTGGAATACAGGGCTCAAGTTGTCTCAGCCTGAAGGGCCTGGGATAGGAAAGGGGCTGAAGGGGGGTGACTAGGAGGACAAGAAGCGTGGGGCAAATACTTGCACACTTAGCATCCAGGGGGACATCCTCAGACCGAGGGATGTGGCTTATGGTATTTAACATTTGTACCCTAAGTTTAGCAAAGCCTTGGGATAGGTAATAACTTGTACTGATATATCTTCATTATAGAATTTTCTGAAGTATGCTGGGCAGACACCAGCCTGTGTCCCCACCTCTGGATGTCTGTGCCGACTTTAGTACTATTGAGGCCCAGTTGCACAAAGCCCCTCTCTGACTTGAGGAATTCATCGTGATCTCTGTCTACACCACCCAGAGGGAGGCCTTCCATCGTATCCAAACATTCCTTCCTGCTTTTCATCAATTCTTACTCTACAGTCTTGCTGCAGTCACTCAAAACCCATATAATTTCAATACACTACTTATTTCTGGAGAGATTTCACTCTAAGAAGTATTATTCAGCATTTAAGATACAAAGAAAATGTACTCTCGTGTCAATCTGTGTAAAAGAATACAATCCTTTTTTACATAATTAGTGAAATATTTCATTTGTCATTAAGAAACACTAAATACAGTACTATTTCTGTTTGCTCTTTTTTAAATTCCTGATAGCGATTCAGCATAAATAATTGCTTTGTCTCCTTGAGCAATACTAAAGCAGATGAAATAAGAGAAATGAACTCATTTAAATGTGCTTTGCTATATGAATTTTGTCTCCATTTTGTGCTTTTTTTCTTATATTCGAGCTGCAAATGGACAGTGGACAAGTGACTTATTAAGAGCACTTCTTTTTATATTTTACATATTCACTATATGAAAACACATCAGAACACTTGGAAATTTTTTTTACTAGCAGGTCCAATCTGTCAGAAAATGGTGTTTTGAGACCAAGGTCTTTACCTTACTCTGAAATTCCAGGGCTTGGGCCTGGTTTTATAACCCTGCCATCTCATTTAGAGGTTTTTCTTTACATTATGGAACCTCATGCCTAATACATGACTGTTTTTGAAGGGGGGTAAAAGGCATCAGAAAACAAATAAACCAAACGTAACCTTTGTCTCTTTTAAAAGGAAAAAAAAAAAAAAGCTGAGGTAAAAATCAAGTCTCTGTAGGCTCACTAGATCCTTTTTTCCTCTTTTCTAAATTCAGATTCTTTCATATTTTTAACAGTTAATGTGTAAATTGTATAAAATTCAAAAAGCATGAATGGGTATCTACTGAAAAACCCAGTCTTCCTCCCTCCTTTTTCCCAGCAGACAATACCTGTCTCCAGAAGCAACTATTTTGTTCTGTTTGTAGTATTTACTTCCAGATACCCCAACAATATAAAGTATATACATGTCTGTCAACATATATAAGACTATTTTAAGTATAAATAGCATATTATACCGGGGAAGGCAATGGCACCCCACCCCAGTACTTTTGCCTGGAAAATCCCATGGATGGAGGATCCTGGTAGGCTCCAGTCCATGGGATCGCTAAGAGTCGGACACGACTGAGCGACTTCACTTTCACTTTTCACTTTCATGCATTGGAGAAGGAAATGGCAACCCACTCCAGTATTCTTGCCTGGAGAATCCCAAGGACAGGGGAGCCTGGTGAGCTTCCGTCTGTGGGGTCGCACAGAGTCGGACACGACTGAAGCGACTTAGCAGCAGCAGCAGCAGCATATTATACATACTATCATGCACACTGCCTTTTTTTCATTTAATGTTCTATCTTAGAGATTATTTTGTGCTGGGTATTAAAACTCTCATTAAACTGAGAATATGAGTACTTTATAAATCCAGATGCACATCCCTGCTCTGTATGAGCTAGAAAATGAAAGCCCCACCAGGAGGAGGTAACGTTCTAAATAGTCAAGACTGGGACCTACTGGAGTGGGGGATGGAGAGGACATTACCAGAAACATTCCCCTGTGTCCTCAACTGAATTTATATCTTAAAGGCCCCTTTTGGATCATTATGGTGAATGGTGTACAGTTTGATTAAGCTTGTAGTTGTACATATGACTAGGGCTACTAATTTGTAATTGACTCAGAAAATACTAAAAGTTACTGAGTAGCCACAGTATCCTGCTACAAGTCCAGCCACCCATGCAGAGCCTGTCTACTCTATGGGAAGGCTCCAACTTCACATGTGCAGGCACAGAACTGACATTTCCAAAGTCTGGGAGAAGGACTCTTTATCAGCACATCATCAATGTTGTCTTGAGTTGGTTGCTATTTGCAATTGCTGCTCTTGGTACTTTTTAATTATGAATTACAGTTAGCTTAGCTTTATCATTATCAGTTTATTTTGTTGTGGTTTTCCTGGTTAACCCAACAGAGTACACTGAAGCTTATTTGCATCAACAGTATCCCTGGGCTGTAATTTTCCAATAACTTGACTCTCAGACATGTATACATTGTGGTTCAAATATGAATCATCCATACTCCAGTGCTAGAACAAATGTATACATAATCCACTCCCCCTAAATTATCATTAATTTATTTTTCCACTGGAAAATGAGACTAGATGGAGTCTGTAAGTCAAGCAGTTTTGCCCTAAGTAGGGGCTGATCAAAAATAATTTCAGATCCACTGCACTTAATTACAACCCCACCTCAAGAACCCTACCTACATACAACATTCTAAAGATGCCAAAAGGGTGTGTTCTGAAACCTCCATTAATGCTAATATTGCATGCAATCTCCACCCCTGCCCAAATTTTGCTTATATCCGATAGAAAATTCGAGAGTTGCTGCGAATACTGAGAACAAGAAGACTGAATTGAGATGCAATTACTGGGTGGTTGGTGGACTAATCAGCTTCCTAACACTTGTAGATTCAGGTTCCAGTAAAAGACTAATGGAGGAGCTGCTCACTGTTACGACTGCAAAGATTCTATCTGCACACAGCGAATTTTGACTTTTTTCCTCTCTCTTTCCTCAAAAATATAAACTGCCTGCCAATGCAGGAGACCCAAGAGATGCTGTTTCGATCCCTGGATCAGGAAGATCCCCTGGAGCAGGATTTCCAGTTATTCTTGCCTGAAAAGTTCCATGGACAGAAGAGCCTGGTGGGGTACAGTCCATGGGGTTGCAAATAGACGGACATGACTGAACACACACACAAGGAAACCAGAAGGCTGGATGAGGCTGCACATGTAAAGCAAAGGAAAGGAGCGCCTACCAGCCAGAAAGCTGTGCCCTGGGGACCAGTGCCTCCAACCTGCTTACCAGAGGACTTGTACTATCTCATCCCTGTTTGGGTTCAATGTGGAGAGTGGGAACACTGTTCTGCAGCCTGGGCACAGGGCAAGGTATAGGGTTCCTGGAACTGGAGTAATAACTTCATTTTCCCAATTATTATTAATCAGCATGAATTATTATTACATAACACCTACCAAAAGTGGGTCACTTATGCAGCATAGTTAGGGTCTTGTGAAATACCTTTCATAGGAAAGTAGTATATTATTTTATTTTCACTGGAAGTGAAATACCAGAAATATTAGAAGACACCCCCACTTGGGAGCTCCTTGGTTGGAAACCAGTCCAGTGGGCACCTGCCCCACAAGCATACTTCTCCTTAGCCAGTTCCCTGGCCCAAGCAATCAGGATTCTTGCCTCGACTCCCCTCTGCACACTGTGGGCACTAGCCTTGATGCTGGCATTTAAAAGGGCACTTAGGAATTTCTGAGAAGCCCCAATGATTAAGATAAACGATGTTTTATCAGTGAAATGAACTTTTCACTTCTTGTTATTGATTTTCATGTTTTCACATTTTCAGATGTCGTTTGTTTGCCCTGGGGTGGCATTCCAAGACACACAAACGTCATTAAGGCAACCACTTTAAAGAGTGCCCTGTTTTATTGAGGTGGACAGGACAATAGATAAATATTTAATCAGCTACACATTTGCTCAGTCTGGGAGCTAGGATTAGGACTGCATGATGCTCAGGCTCTTATGTGTCTTCCTGGAAACCCTGACGATAGCCTCACCACCTGCTCTTTAGAAACACAGTGTTGCCCATGACAAACATTTGCAGTGTTTCTGAAAAGCAGCTCCTGGAAGGCTTTCTTCACTCAAGCTTCAGAGGACATCCATTCGCTTCTTAATTGCCACAATACTGGAGAATATACTCTCATGGAACAGGAGACATTTGGCTTGAAATAATAGATAATAAGACAGTCACCAGAGCATGTGCTAAGCTAGGCACTCAGGCCATGTATGCTGCATCTCCTCCACGTTGTGAGTCTCTAGGTGATGAGTGCACATCGCAGGGAGGGGCACTGATTGCATCCTCTGTTCAGTACCTGAGCCCATACTTCCTGCATCGCCTGCCCTAGTACTGATGAACAAAACACCAAATACTCTGGAACAAGTCCCCAAACTACACATGATCAGAATGTGATCAAGTTAGAGGATATTTGTGAAATGCCTGTTCTGGGGTCAGCCCCATTCTATGCAGAGAATGGGATCAGAGAGTACAGGATCCCTGTCCAGACGGAGTCTTCCATCCTAATGGGGGTGACAAATGCAGTTCATTTGAGATAATTCAGTGATGAGGCAGGACAGATGCCTTTGAGGGTCCCTAGGTAGCTTCTCCCATAAAATACCCCAGCCCCAGCTGCCATATAATCCTTAGTGGCATTCGCCCCCAGGATCAGCAATTTCATCTTCCATACAGATTTGGTGCTTCAAAAAATCCACACAACTCACCCAAAAGCCAAATGGAGACTTAGGAACATTTTTATAAAGTCTTGCTTTTTGTTGGGAAATCACTTCATTCCACAAATTCCAACTAGCCAGCAAGGAGCCCAAAGTCCAGCCTGATGTTTTAACTGCAAGACGTTTTGACTCTGTCACTGCACCCAAAGCTCTCTCTCCACTCCAAATCACCCTTTTTTCAGCCTCGTCGGGAGACATTGCTGATCTTAATTCCCAGCACAGAACTGCTGCAAGAAAATCAGAGTGAACATTCACCAGCAACTGATCACTCTTGGGGGCATCTTCACTTGCCATTGGGTGATCCCTGGCTTCTGCACATCTCCTCTCATCTCATGTGAATTATCTTCATCTCCCCAAATACCTGTTCCTACCTTTTCCCCAGGCCACTCTCCCACTTCCTCCCACTTTAAGTCTTCATCCCTTTCTTCACTAAGAAATCAAAGCTGTTTGTGTCATGTTCTTCCCACAACATCAACTTCTCGCTGCCTCTCACTTCTTCCCACCTCAATTTCCAGGCTGTCCCTACCTTCACCTGCCTCATCCAAGACCAGCTCCCTCATCCTCCTACAAACTCAAGCCTCACTCCTCCTCCAGTATCTTGACTTTTACTCCACACCATGCCTATTTCTAGGATGAAAAATACCTGTGTTTGTGTCAGTCCTCCCTGAGATTCCATTTTCCCCCCATTCTTTTCCTTAAGATGTTCCCTGAAAGTCTACAGATCCGTACTGATCCCATTTCTTTCCTTTCTTTTAGAAATTCCTAAAACCTACCACTAGTTTTCAAGAAGCTGAAACTGTTCTCAGTGGGCATCACTCCGTCAGGCTAACCCAGCCCTTATTTCCCCTGCTGTGGAGCATCTGACCTTGCTGTCCATCCCTTCTTTCCAGGAACTCAGCTGCCAAGGTTCCAGAGGCGCTGTGTTCTTCTGCTTCCCTCCCACACGCTGGTTGCTGCTCTGTCCGCTCCCAGGTTCCATCTTCCTTGCCCCAGCCCCCGATTGTGACTGCCCCCTGGAGGCACCTCCACAATTCTCTCCTCAGGTCTCTCTGTGGCCGCCACCTGCGCCTGCTCTCCCCCGGCCCCAACATCTCACCCTGCCAGTTGGGCCTTTCCAGCTTTATAACATCTCCTTTTGAATGGTGTAGCCCACGTCTAACTTGGAATACCACAAACTGAATTTTTATCCTCCCTACACCTGCTTCTCCTTTAGACATCCCTGTCTCTTGCAGAAGTGGCTTCTTCTTCCCAAGAATCCTCGTTCTCAGATGCGCATGCTCTGAATTTTCTGCTCCCCACACTGCTTTAGCCAATCAGTTGTTAATTATCTCTTCATGAACCGCCTGTCTTGCACTGATTCCCCTCCTCTTCAGGCACTCAGTGATTTCCCTGACTCAGACCCATCCTCTCACACCTGGACATTGTAATGGCCTCTGAAATAATTTCCCTTTGGGCTATTCCATCTTGTGCATGTTCCCTACTTAAATTTCCTGAAACACAGCTCAGATAATCTTACACCTTGTCAAACAAAATGAACAGAGGTGCTTCTTGAGAACTTATAGTACGCACTTATACAAACCTTCTCACTTAATCCTCTCAGCAACCCTGTGAGGTGGGTACTATCATCGTCCTTATTTTACAGGAAGAAAAAGGAAGGCACAGAGAGACGGAGTGGCTTGACACAGATCACATGCCTCGCCAGCGACAGAGCTGGGCTGTGAGCCTGGGCAGCCTGGCTCCAAAGCTCGGGCTCTCACCTGGAACTCCGAAAACATTAGTGGCTTTCACTGTCCATACACCAAAACCCCTTTGCCCACTCAATGTCAGAACCCCAGAACCTGGTTCTATACCACCTGACCAATTACTCTTTACATCCAGACAGACCCATCTGTTGTTAGAGAACCTTCGTTTCCTGCCAGCAGCTGTTCTCCTTGTCCTTGTTTTTAAATGGAATTCCTGCAACAACCAGGCTCTGACCGATAAGGCTGTTCATTCATCAATTTATTCTTTACTCGTTCAATAAATATTTAGACATCACCTATGTCTCCAGACACAGTTCTAGGCAAACACCACAGAGAACAAAGTAGACATGCCTCGTCCCCCTGTGTACACACTCCAGACCCAACGTGGACGTGGGCTGCGTCTCCCATGCTTCTGCTCAGTCTTGTCCCCCTCCACCTGCTATCCCTGCTACTCCCTCTGTCTCTGGGACCAGACCCCCGTTTGGTTGTGTCATACATAACCTGTGCTTTGCCATAGCCAAGGGTGTTGCCAGGGACAGATGCTCCCTCTTGCGAAAGCTAAGCTTCCAGCCCCTTTCTGCTCAGGAGGCCATGAATCAGTGATGAGTTGCAACTGTAAAGCAAAGACTAAATAAACTCCTGCTGGACCCTATGTACCGAGCATAGGGTTGGCTCCTGCAGACATCTCAGCAAACTCTCAGGTAGGAACTACTGTTATCCCGTTTTACAGAAGAGAAAACAGTGTCCACAGAGGTTTACCAGCTGGGACTCAAACCCAGCTCTGACTCTGAAATCTCCACTCTGAAATTCTTTCCACAATTCCTTGCTGCCTCCATATTCTTATAATCCTGGCCAAGCCAGGCCACGTGAGCTAGAAACAGGGATCAGGGACTTCTCTGGCGGTGCAGTGGATAAGAATCCTCCTGGCAATGCGGGGGACACAGTTTCAATCTCTGGTCTGGGAAGACTCCACATGCTGTGAAGCAACTAAGCCCGTGTGTCACAATCACTGAGCCCACACACTGCAATTACAGAAGCTGCACACCTAGAGCCTGTGCTCCACAAGAGAAGCCACTGCAATGGAATCCATGCACCATGACCAAGAGTAGCCCCTCTTATGCAGCTAGAGGAAGCCCGCTCACAGCAGTCAAGACTCAGTGCAGCCAAAGATAAACAAAAATCTTTAAAAAAGAGCAATGTGGGACTTGACTTTAACTGTGGATCATCTTAAATACTATATTTCTTCTTGACTTCATTTTATGTATTTCATCATTCGATTGGCAAAGGAGGAATGGTGGGGCTTTCCTTAACTGAATGTAAGAAACTTTATAATTGGGTGAAGAGAAGGTGAAAGTGTTAGTCACTCAGTCATGTCCGATTCTTTTGCAACCCCATGGACTGTCGCCCCCAGGCTCCTCTGTCCATGAGATTCTCCAGGCAAGAATACTGGAGTGGGTTGCCATTTCTTTCTCCAGGGGATCTTCCCAACCCAGGCATTGAACCTGGGTCTCCAGCATTGCAGGCAGATTCTCTACCATCTGAGGCACCAGGGGAAACCTAGGGTGAGGAGAGGTTTAACAAAACTCCAAAGGTGTTATTTTGATGGTATGTTCTGTGTCTTTTCTGCCAAATACTTGGTTACTGGGATGCTCTGAGAAGGGGTACAGGCATAAAAGTCTGAAGGAGTCTCAATTCCATTCCAAAGACATGGCCTGAAATTGCCCTGGAGTAGCAACTTGGGGGGGCTGTGAAACTTTGGGCAGAAAGCAGGAGACAGGTTGAGCACAAGGGATGTGGCTGGAGGGAGGGAAGGGTCTGGGCAGGCTGAGGCTGCTGACAATGGCTGGGCCCAGGACCAGCAGCCAGACCTGCTGAGGCCTCACAGGTGTGACTCACACAGGTTCCACAGTCCAGGCAGGTATACAGGGAGAAGGACTCCAGCAGGTAGGGCTGAGCCCTGGCAGTAAACAAGGCTTGAGATCACTGAGGGGGCTGCCCAACTAGCCTTCTGAGCTCCACTGGGGAATGGCAATGTAGGGAGGGGTCAAGACAGGAACTTAAGGACTTTCCTGGTGGCTCAGTGATTAAGAATCCACCTGCCAACGCAGGGGACATGTGTTCAGTCTCTGGTCTGGTAAGATTCCACGTGTCACGGAACAAGCCTGTGAACCACAACTGCTGAGCCTGCGTGCTCAACTGCTCTGCCTAGAACCTGTGCTCTGCAACAAGAGAAGCCACCACAACGAGAAGCCTGCTCACCGGAGCAAAGAGTAGCCACTGTTGGTGGCAACTAGAGGAAGCCCACATGCAGCAATGAAGACCCAGTGCAGCTAAAAATAACAACTAAATAAAAAGTTTTAAAAGACAGGAGCTTAAGCCTGTGAGGGGGTCGAGAGAGCTGCCATCAAAGTGCCCAGGCGCTCTAGCCAGACACTGGGCCTTGAATAACCCAAGCTTTCTAGGGCTGTTGAGCTGCTGTCTGCCTTGAACCTGACCCCCACCCTCTCCAGTCTTCCTTCCCAAACTCCCCAGTCAGGGAGTTGGCTCCTGTGTCTGTGGCTATAGGCATATCAGTGGACTCAGGACCCAGCGGTGGGAAACTAAAGAAGCGTGATGACAGCCGTCCTGGCTCACAGTCCAGGCCCCGCCCAGACTCCCTGCTCAGACCATGGCTCCACTGGCAGGGCCTGTGTTCAAGTGTGAGTGGCTCCGGCGAAAGTCTCTGCTTCCTCCCCCCATGATCCAGGATTATTCACACTGGCCTCCAGATAAATGTAGTTCAAAAAGTTTAAGGTGCCGCATCGATGCATATTTACAATAACTATGAGATCACAGTTCAGAATGGATTTCCAAGAGAAAGCAAGCAAGCCATACACTGGTCCACAGTGACACAGAGGCCAGTACCTTGTTTCTGTCCAGGCCATCTCGGAGTCAACTTACAAAGACCCACAACAAACCCAGGAAAGAGGGTACAACCATTAGGTACAGCTAGAACCCCTGAAAACGTCTATCTAGAGCAAAAGACTTGGGTTCAAGCCCTGGCCTTTGCTAGCTGTGTTTCATCAGGTGAGTCACTTGACCCCTCTGAGGCTCTTTTTCTGTAGAAAGGTGCAAGGGAAGGCGGGGCTTGTCACACAAAGTACTGGGCTTGGTTCTGTTTGCCTGACTCGGAAGGTGCCAGATTCCCACCTCACCCTCTTCAGGGCTCCCTCCTGAAGCTGTGTTCCAGCTACAATAGTAACCATCCCAGGCCGAGCAGGACCACTGTATAACCCAGCGCTTGTTGAGAAGACTGAATGAGTGTGACTGTGGACACTGTAGAGCTGAGAATGCCGGGGTAGGTATGAAGTTCTTATCGCTCTCATTCCGACAAGCGCAGGACCAGGGCCAGCCAGTAGCAGCCTGCTCACTCTGTTTCTCACATTCCTATGGCAGACGTGACTAATCGAGCCCACACGCTTCCTCCTTAGGCTGACCAGTGATGTCTGCCGTGGAGTGGGAGTAAGGGAGGAAAGGAAAGCTATTTGCCAACGCAATGCTGTACAGACTCTACCGCTTGGAAACCAACACAAGGCTCCAATAGGTGCCTGAATACTAATCGCTGCCCCTGTTTAGGTCAGAAGCCCACTCCTGGAGCCAATACACTGCAACTGGGAGTAGGGGCAGGAGGCAGAATCCATGAGAGTAACTACCAACCAAGCTTGAGAGAAGGAAACATCTACTAGAAGAGAGTGTCTTGTTCCACAATTGTTCTCTTCTGGAAAAGCCACTATCCCAAGCTCTGAGGGTAGCACCAAGCCACATGGGAGATGAGCCAACAAACCCGGGGGGCTTAAGTGGCATGGCCAAGATAACCCTCTAAAGGGACTAGAACCAGCTTCCATGCTTTTTACCTTTGGGCAGGCAGCGAGGTTTGCAAACACCCACATATTACCCAATCAACCTTGCAGAGAGAGGCCCGCAGACCCTGCAGCCAGAGAGCAGCCTGAAAAGTGAGACCCGGGGAGCCCTTGGCCAGGTTCTCAGAGCTGAGAAGCAACCTCAGTGAAATCCAGAAGGCACTATATCAAGAAGCCGGCAGTTTGGGAACAATCCTGCTAAGTCATAAATGCTTCAAATTCTTCAGCTTTTGCCTTCAGAATTTCTGGCAGCCTCAGGTAGGGGGCAAGTGTTCGCCAACAGACACTGACTCGCCTCGTCTCTGTTAGGGAAGGCCAGGCCAGACTGAGACGGAGAAGCCAGCAGACCAACTCTCCTCTAGAAAAGTCTGGGGGTGGGAAGCAGTTTGCTGTGGATCCTCTGGCGTCCACCCAGAACCTCGTTAAAACCCAGGCTCCCTTGCCCCCACATCCTCTCCCTTCCCCCCACAGCTGCCTCCCAGGCCACCATCGACCTCAGCCAAGGAGGTGGGTGGTCCAAGTCTACACGCCCTCCCCTGGGGACCCAAGCACTGGTCCACAGTGACACAGAGGCCAGTACCTTGTTTCTGTCCAGACTATCTCCACGTAGCCAACCCTTTGGAACTCCTGGCGAGAGTTGCAGCCACCTCACTGTTGAGCTTTCCTCCCCACCCGCTCCTGCTCCCTCCCAGGTGTTGGCCCTGTGACCCACGCTCCCAGCAGGTATATCTTGTTCCCCACTCCCTGTCTGCCTGGCACTGGCAGTCCCCCATCTTAGAGTGGGCTTTCCGGGAAGCTGATCTGCAGAGCCTAGAAAGGGGAGGAAGAGTCATGGGGTCTGGGTGCTGAGAGCACTGTGAAATAATCTCATTCAGCCCCACCGCCCCACTGTGGAAACAGCCTGCCGGAGGCCACAGAGCAGACTGTTGGTAAAGCTGGCCCCAGATGCTCTGATCCCACTACGGGATGATATGAAAATTGCTGACATGTCCGATGTTGGGCTGCACCCCACAGGCCTGCAAGCCTTGTAGTTGTTTAGCCTCAAGACAACTAAACAGTCCAGAGACAGTGACAAAGGCCTCAGTGGTTTCACGGCTAGGGAGACCTTCCACATCTGAAGCAAGGCCAGAGCGACACCCCGCCATGTGCGGTGGGGAGGACACAGCAGAGGTCTTCGCCACCCGGAGGAGAAGGCGGCTACCGCTTACAGGGAAACTGACATCATGTTGGCGCATCAGCTACCAGGGAACCCAGCGGCAGGAGCACGCCCCTCACAACCCCTCAGGTTAATGCACAGCATGAGGGCAAATGTTTTCCTTTAACAAGCTAGCAGGTGGCGCTGTTACAGCCTAAGGGGCAGGGAGCAAGCATGTTTGTGTCAGCAGGATGGAGGTGAAGCAGGTGTGGGTCAAGCAGGGAAATGTCCAAAGGGCAAGAGGACAGCCATCTTGAGTGGCCTGACCATACACTTGAATATGTGCTCTGTATATAAGCATTTCCCCTAATCTTCACAGCAGCCCATTAAGGGACATGTCATCAGCTTCATTTTTCACAGATGTTATAAATGAGCTGTCTGCAGCTTAGAGATGGTGGCGCCAAATTTCAACCCAGGTCTGCACGACTCCCCAGCCTAGACTCTGGGCACTAGCCACAGTGCCGCTAGCTCTTGGGTGAGAACAGGTTGTTTATGACACACATGAGACCCACATGGGTTCTGTCCCCTGCTGCCTCTGGGTAAGGATGGCGTGGGGAGGCCCTCTGTGGATGAGGCTGAGCTCTAGGCCTCGGTGGGATCCTGACCCAAAAGTGGCCCACATGTCGAGTCACTTCTACAGATCAAGTTCCCCTTACTCCTCAGGGCAGCCCTGTGAGGTTGGCCTTCCAGCCCAGGAATGCCAGAACTTGTAGAGTCAGGAGTTAAACCAAACCCCATGCCACTCCTCAGGGAGGTCCCCAGAGGTGACAGAAATGTGTCGCTCATGTTCTATGAACCAGGCTGAGTCAGAATCGTTGCGACATGGCTCGCGGAGGAGGCAGCAGGCTGCAAGTCCAGGACTTGCAGTGGGGGAGGGGAAGGATGAAAGCCCCCGATACACCTGCCAGGAGAGAAGGGAGGCCCCACCTCTGTGCAGGCGAGAATGGGAAATGGGCAGAATGCCTGGGGGCAGGCCCACCAGGTCCCCCAGTGTGGGTCTCCCTGCACGGCCCCTCTTGTACACACACCTCAACCCTGTGCACCTCAGGCCATGAGGCTCCTACCTGCAAGGTCAGCCTCCTTCAGGCCCTGAGCCCACAGAGGGCACCTCGGTGCCCCAGTGAGGTTATCTTACTCACACGGAGTCTAAGAGACTGCAGAGCCGAGCACTGACCTCTCACTATTTCCCAACACACCTGCATTTCTGCCCCCGTTTCCTTTCCTATCTCGCTTATTTTCCAAAGGAAGTACTACTGATCATGAGCCCAGCTTTGGGTCCCTTCCCCAGGGGTGAAGGGTAAGGATGTCAGTATTTGTGCTCCCAAATCTGGATACTAGTTATGATCTCCTCAAAGGGATAGAGCTCTTGGCATCAGTGGAGGGTGTTGGAGCTGATGATGGAGGCAGTCCTCAGAGGGGACACTGGTATGGCTGCTGAAGGTCACACACGGTTTAGGTGGGCAGACGTGATTCAATATCCAACATCAGGCAGAGGGAGGAGAATCTGGCCCTACCTAGCTAGTGACCAGGAGCTCAACAGACTGAAAACTTTGGGGAAATCCCTGGAGTTCAGGGCTGAGTCCAGAGCCAGAAAAGGCCTCAAGGGCTGGGCTCTGACTACTAGGCTGAAGGGCTGAACTGCACGTGGGTCAGTGATGAAAGCCTTGGAGAAGGTGGGGCCAGTCAGGGCATGGGGTCTGGACCCAGAAGAGCCAAGGGTAATCAGTTCCTCCAAAGTGACCCAGGGTGGGCAGGGATATACCACAGGAATCCATAGGAGAGATGGGATGCAAAGGTGCTCAGCCTTGCAAAGAAGTGTTGGGGCTGCAGAGTAGGGCCGGCCCTGGTAGCACATGAGATGCATCATCAGGCAAGCAGCCCTGGGACCCCGGTTCAAGAGCTAGCTCCACTCCTGAGATGCCGAGAGACCTTGGGCAAGTCATGGCACCTCTGTCTCAGTCAGGCACTGACTTGGAGGAGTCTTGCAGGAAATGCAAGGGCCACTCAGAAGGAGGGAGAATGTCAGTTTCAAAGCTGGGGGTGGGGCTAAGGGAGCAATCTGGGATGCTGAAGCACCGGAGGCAAGCACTGCTGGGGACCTGGTACCACACCAGGGGTGGGAGCAGGGGCCCTACAGGGACCCAGCAGGATCTATAGCTACAAGAAAGGGCGGCCAAATGGGAGCTGTGGCTTTTGGTGGAAGAATCTACTCACTACTGCCAAACTGAGGCTGGGCAGGGAGGAGCAGGGGGTAAACTCTCCTTCTTTCTCCTCTGGTCCTCGAGTCTCCTGCCAGCCCTGAGGAGAGCCCAGCTGTTGCAGCTTCCTAGAGCATAGAGAAGTGTGGGCCCAGTTTGGAAGCAGGCCTGGAGGGGTAAACAGAGACGACCCAGCACAGCCCCTCTGAAAACATTTCCTCCTCTAAGAAAGAAGGAGACAATATCTGTCCTGCTAACCTCCAAGGAGCCTCTGAGGGTCCAGCAGGAGGGGGACTAGGGGACTTCTGAAGTTCCTCCTAGCTCTCAGAGCCTAGGATTCTCAGCATAAAACCACTAGAAGGAAGGGCTGAGCCGAGTGTCTGGGACAAGAGATTAAAGTCTGTGGAAGCTGACAGAGCCCATGTGCAGACCCAGCAGAGTTTACATTTATGTGGCCACCACAGTGGGCTCCAACCTCTTCCGGAGACAATGGATATATATAAAAGGAGTAGTTACAAGGCCCAGGTTCAAATTCCCGTTTTGTCACTGTTTAGGTAAGGAACGATACTGAAGGAAAAGATAGTATCCTGAACTGTAAACATGGTAATAAACTCTCACAGACTTACTATGAGTAAATTCGTGGAGATAATGTGTCTGTGCCTAGCACACAGTGGGCTCTCATTAAATAGGAGCAGTTTACTTTCCCTTCTTAGGGACATGGGAGAAAATGGCACAGACAGTGTGAAGTGGTGAAAAGTGAAAAAGCAAGTGAGCTCGGCTTGTCTCAGGAAATGGGTTACCTATGAAATAGTTCCACCCTAAAGGTGTGCGTGAGGAAGGTCTAGAAAAAAAAAAAAAAATGCTGTAAGACAGGTAACATGAGACCATAGAGGGACCCAGTGTGAATGTCCAGAGATGACTCAGCCTCAGGACAGGACGTGGTCCAAAGCACGTCCCAGCCAAAGCCCCAGGTCCCCCAGCAGCTGGCCCATCATCTTGTGAACATGTGCTTCTTCAAAGGGCATCCCGCACTTCCAGGTGCCCTGGTGGTTGAGAAAGGCAGGGAGGATAAACCCTTGAGCCTGTGCTGAAGGGCCAGCTTCTGACTGGTTGAATGAAGGACATGAGCCAGGTACTGAGGAAGCAGCCCTAGATGCAGTTCCCACTCGGCTACTAGTGGCGGCTTCTCTTTGAATCTTTTCTCATCTGCAAAACAGGAGTGATGGTAATCTCCACTTCACAGAGTTTCCATGAGGACACCAAAAGAGCGCATGGAACGTGGGAAAGTACGCACCCGAGGCTGCGGCAAGATCAAGTGGCAGAGCCCTGACTTCACTGCTCCCCCGAGGCGCCCGTGCCCAGGGGAGAAATGCCTCCCCCATCAAAGGCAGAAGAGGGCTAGCTCTTCTCTGCCCCAGGGCAGGAGGGAGCTAGTGCTGATTGGGATGGAGAACAAAGACATCCAGGCCCCTGAACTCTGAGCAACCAAGGTCACAGGTGAGAAGTCATTTGGGGATTTGGGTGGCAGGGCAGACCAACCAGACAGAAGTAACCTCGATGGTCGCTAATTCCCCATGACTGTGCTCACAGCCAACTGAACCACAGCAGATGCTGATAATTCCCTGAAGGTCCAAGGAAGGGGCACCCAGTAAAACTTGGCAGTGAGCTCCCAGGTGGGAAATACAGAAACTGGAAGGAGGGCACTCCTGCCTGAGTCAGGGCAGAGACAACTCACCCTGTAATTCTCAGACCTCCCCCCACCCATGGTGCACTAGAATGCAGTACAGACTGGGTCAGGTTCCCACTGCAGACAGTAGGAGCAGTCATTCCCAGCAAACCCTTCTGTTATACTCACCAGAGCTCCAGGTACTGGTGGTGAGGGAACATAAGCTCGGTAGACTCTATGTACAAGCTTAGTGATCCTAGTTCTCAGAATAGGCCAATCAAAGAAGCTCTCCACTTCCCAGTCTTTGTGGGAAAAACTATATCTTCGGTAGACTGGCCCCTGTCTGGACATGATTCCTGGGGCACCAGCTCCCACCGCAATTCCTGGCCCCTCAGTGGCACTAAGGGTATGTTCATGCTTTCATTCCCCTATAGGAAGTACTGCCTTCCAGACCCCCAAAAACAACACTCATACTCTAATATTTGTGCCAAACCCATTGGAAAAGGACTTCTGGAAGCAGACTGCACACAAAACCCCAGAAAGCACCAAGACCCCAGACCCCAGCACATCCTAAAGGAAAAAAGGCCAAGCATCCCAGACCCAGGATCCCAGCAATATGGACCCAGTTTAAAAGGGAGACAGTGTTTCCTGCAGCTCCAGAGCATCACAGCTCCTCCAGATGCTAGGATGGGCTCTGGGGGTTCAGAAAGGCAAAAGACACATCTTTGCCCTTGAAATTGCTATACTGGGATTTGTGAACAGGTCTGAGTGGGAACAGAAGACACGGAGTAGGGATAAGGGTTGAAAGGAGGACAGGGGTTGGGTTGTGAAGGACCTTGAATGTCAAGCTAAGGGACTGTCTTTGTCCCGCGTTTGGGAACTAGAGGGTCTCTAAGTTTCTCTAAGCACAGAAGTGAAAAGATCAGGTTGTAATGTGCAAGGAGAGGGAAAGAGAGGCCCTGCCTGCTCCATGGGCTCACAGCCTGGCCACCAGGGGCATGCTGAGGGGTATGTCAGCTCCCCGGGCCCACAGAGCACGGGTGCCAGGTGGCTTCGGCCCTGCTGCTCTCTTGCTCCTTACATCTCTTGCTGACATGTCATAAGATGTGGATGGTCCTGTTGGAGGCCCGGAAGTTTCCAGACTCCACAATGATATAAACATTAGAGCACTGGTTTAGAGACAGGCAAGTGGGTTCTAGAACCGAATTTCCTTTATGAAAGACCTTGAACAGGACATGACCACTCAGAATTGGGTTCTGTTACTGGAGAACAGCTTTGCTCATTGCTGGGGGGTGCGATGAGATCATATGTGTCAAGGCAGCTCGTGTGTGGCAGGAACCCCCGGAAAGAGTTCCACTATTGCTTGCTGAACATAAACCTGACTAGCAGCTCAGGCTGGGAGTTCAGCAGGAGGAAGTCCAGCCAGGCCCAACCCAGCAGGGAAAAAAGTTCCCTAACTGGGAGAATTCCCGGGATCACCAGTATTCTGAGACCATATCAGGCAGTGCTCTGACCCCTCGAGAGTCCCCGGGTGGGAGAGGCTAGGGCTCTGCTCCAAGAGTTTACAGGCTATTAATAGTTCATGGTAGCAGGGCCACAGGCCACTGTCCAAGGGACTTCTTTTTACCCCATGCTTTCAGCTGCTCTGCTCTTTAAACCACTTAGAAAGAAACATATTATTTGGGGAAGCTGGTTGGGAAGAGGACATGAAATCCTTCCTAGAGAAGACCACCACTTTCCCCCAATTTTTTGTTTCCCAACAATATCCATATATTTCACCTCTCTATTTTTCTATATATTTCTAGTAAGGAAAATGAAAGCCTTTCTTCTCTGCTCTTTGAGCCTTTTTTAAGATCGTCTATAAAGAGGCAGTCACATTGTAAAAAATTTTGACATTTTCTTACTTAATACTTATCCTGAGGTAGGGGGGCTCATTTTATCCCCATTTTATAGTTAAGAAAACTGAGCTTCAGCAAGCTTATATGATTCAGCCAGAACTGCAGGGCTGGCCATGATCAAGGTCAGGATTTCTTCCTCCAAGTCCTGCGCTCTTTCCAGTGCCCCACACTGCCTCTTATTTCCCTAAGGGACCCTATCCAATAGCTTTTCAGAGTTCCTGTCTGAAGAGCACAGGAGCAGAGTATTCGGAGTTTGAAAGGACCTGCCTCATTTCCCACACAAGGCAGGAACCCCTCCCACAGTGTTCCTGGCGGATGGACGTCCTGTTTCTGGGAAGGGGAAGGAAGGAGAACCAACGTTAACAAACCCGCAAAGGACTGTATCACTGAGGTTGCCTTCACTTAGAGAGTGCAAGTTCTAACTTGATCAGCCTAAACCAAAAGGAAACTTCATCAACATAACAAGAGTTCTCAACTGGTTAATTCAGTGGCTCTGATGTCATCAAGGATTTGGGTTCTTTTTGGCGTTCAGTGCTGCCATCCTCAGGGGCAGTGTTTCTCTACATGGGCCTGAGACAGCTGCCTCCATAACAGGCCTCACAGACAGCCTCAACAGCAGCCAGTAGAAAAGGGACAGGAATTTCTCCCCCTATGTGTCTTCTTCCTCTTTTTTTAAAGCAAAGACACCTTTCCTGGTATCCATTAGAGATGTCTCGCATGTCTCCTTGGCCAGGACTGAGCCTCCTGGCCACCCTTAAAACAAGCTCAACCTAAGGGAATGAGATCACCAGGATGACTTCCCTGAAACCATGAATATTTATTCTGCCTCCCTGAGTCACGGAGAGGAAGCATGGAGCCTTGAATACAATCAGCACTCTGCTAGCAAGGAAAAAGGGGAGAATGGTTTGGGCGGAGCTAACCAACTATCTCTGATCCTGCTAGATGCTATTTTCTCTAGCTTTAAGTGAAACAATAACATTTAGAAGAACTCAGAGACTTGAATCCTTGTCTGTTGGATTTTACCCAGCCTTTCACTCACTTCTGTGACCCCAGGTGTATCCAGAACAATGCTTTATAGAGAGGTGGCACACAACAAAGCAGCTCACTTTGATGCAATAGACATTTAGAGGTTGCCTACTGTGTGCCAAGCAGTTTGTAAGGTGCTGGGAGTATAGAAATGAATATAGCTATCCTTGAGCTTACCCAATAACCTTTGGGTTATTGTTCTTTTTATTGCTGTTATTACTGGAGAAGGCAAGGGCACTCCACTCCAGTACTCTTGTCTGGAAAATCCCATGGACGGAGGAGCCTGGTAGGCTGCAGTACATAGAATCTCGAAGAGTTGGACATGACTGACCAGCTTCACTTTCACTTTCCATTTTCATGCATTGGAGAAAGAAATGGCAACCCACTCCAGTGTTCTTGCCTGGAGAATCCCAGGGATGGGGGAGCCTGGTGGGCTGCCATCTATGGGGTCGCACAGAGTCGGACACGACTGAAGTGACTTAGCAGTAGCAGTAGCAGCATTTACTTAAGTACACATAATGTGCTACAAATTTTGAAAATATATAACATTCATGTCAAGATTCAGAGTATTCATAATTCAAAAAGACACATGTACCTCAATGTTCATTGCAACACTGTTTACAATAGCCAGATCATAGAAGCAATCTAGATGTCCATTAGCAGAGGAATGGATAAAGAAGTTGTGGTACAATACATACAGTGGATATACCACTCAGACACAAAAAGGAATGAATGTGAGTCAGTTGTAGTGAGGTGGATGAACCTAGAGCCTGTTACACAGAATGAAGTTAAGTCAGAAAGAGAAAAACAAATATTGCATATTGATGCATATATATGGAATCTAGAAAGATGGTACTGATGAACCTATCTGCTGGGCAGGAATAGAGGCACAGATGTAAAGAACAGACTTGTGGTCACAAGGAGAGGCTGGGACGAATTGAGAGCGGAGCACCGACGTCTATACTCTATCATGCATAAAACAATAGCTAATAGGGAGCTGCTGGATCACAGAGGAAGCCCAGCCTGGTGTTCTGTGACAACCCAGAGGAGTGGGATGGGAGTGGGGTGGGAGGGAGACTCAAAAGGAAGGGGGTATAAATATCTGTATATACTTATGGCTGATTCACGCTGTTTTACAGCAGAAATCAATACAGTATTGTAAAGCAATTATCTTCCGATTAAAAAAAAAAATGTAAAGATTGTCAGGGTATTTTTTGGTTCCCATTGGCAAATGATTAAGTGACATCATGAGACAGGAAATAACTTGCCCAAAGTCTCAGAGTTCCAGGGCATCAGACCCAAGGACAAATTCAGCTGTATCTAACTCAGAGCCCACTCTCTTTCTGTCAGACACATTCTCGGTGCCCCTTGCCCAACTGAATGTTCTAGTTTACCAATGAAAAAATGTGTAAAGTTAAACTAGCATGTGGATATGTGGGTCTTAAAAGTTATAGTCATATAGTCATAAGGTCAGTTTTTGCTTATCTTTCCTTGTCTCTTCTGTTCTACTCAGTAGGCGTTGCCCTCCCCTTTCCAAGAGACGCAGAGTTGAGCAGTTTTACCACGTTCTTGTGGCTCATAATGCCTCACATAGTTTCCAACAAAATAATTCAGAGATTCAAAGTCTCCCCTCTCTCAGCTGGAGACTCACTCCAGGGAGAACCTGTCATCAGGGACATGAGATGCTTCTTCCCTCTTTGCTTTTTAGACAATAGGTTTTCCTCAAGTCAGAATCTGAATTCAGAGTTCCTCACTTTTACCACCAGCCTCCTGATACCCCTGGGCCTTCTAGAGCTGCCTCAGGATGATCCAAGGAACATGCTCTAAGATGCCGCAGGAGAAGACGAAAGACATTTGTCAGGCCGCTTTGCTCACAAGCATCCTTCCAGACGTGTCAGGAGGTTCAGGAGCCCACAGGTTCCCCTGTGAGTCATGCTCCTCTCTACCGGCACACGCTGCTGGATGTTGCTGGGGTGTACTCTGCTCAGAGTCCCTGGATTGAGGATGCTTTGTGCTTAAAACAGATCTGCAGCCATCCTCTTGGGAGCCCGGAATTGGAGGAGTAGGCAGTGAGCCATCCATCTGGCCCAGGAAGTCTGTTTGAAAGGAATTATAAGAAATTCCATAAACATCGCTCCCTAAACCCCACGAGTCCCACTGCAGGTCTCTTGGCAGCCTGGGCCAGCATGTCTGGAATCAGAACCCCTTAGAACACAGGCGTATTTCTATGTTGGATGTACCCGGAATCTTTTTCCTCTCCCTCTGCAACAAAGAGCGATGGGCAGCTTCTCAGAGCACCTCAGGCTCTGTGCCAGTTGCTCAAAGTTCTTCTCCTTAAATAAGTGCTTTCTGGGGAAGTTTGGTCAATAACCCTCCCTGGGCTCCCAGGGCTCACCAGGTTTTCAGAGGTCGGGCTCGGGGTGAATGCGGGCCTGCCTCTGTCATTTTTCTCATGTACCCTGCCCACCCACCTCTACCTTCTCCCATCTGAGATTTGGTTTCCCCTCTGTTGTTCACCTTAGTTTTTCTATCCCAGCCAATTTTCCTGGATGCTAAATAAGGTCTTCTGGCTTATGGCCAGTGTTGTAACATAGTGAGAACAAGCAGAGGCCTCAGCCAGATTCCAATCCAGATACTTCTCCTTGCCGCTGAGCTCTAAGGTGACTTTCCTGAGACCCAGTTTCCTCTTTTGTGACAACAGTTCTCACCTCGTGGTGTTGTTGGTGAATTAAATGAGAGCTTTTGTGTAGGGAGTCTGGTAAACAGCCTGGCGTATCATCAGATACACAACCCATGTCCATCAGCATCACACCACCTAGCCCACCTAAACAGATTCACGTGTGCTCCATATACATGTCTTGAACTAACCTGAAACAGACATTTTTCAGATTTCTGGGCTGCCCTGGAAGGGTTTTGTCCATCATCCCCATCTCCGTTTTTAAAAAAATCAGAAGCTTGAAAGTTGAGGAGGGACTGGAGGGAGAGCAGTGAAGTAAGCCGGATGCTAGAAGCCCAGATTGCCTTTGGCTCAGTCTAGATTTGAGGGAAACCTGGAATTACTGCGATTTCATCACAGCGGCTGGTCCAAGATAAACCTGCCAGAACTGCTCAGAGGCCAGATCTGGACTGCAGTGATAGCTGGGGCCTGCTGAGAAGCAAGGAGAAACTATTTATCTGACATTTTTTTCAACCCCAACCAAGAATTTTCTTTGGCTCAAGACGGTGTTGGGACCAGTTTTCATTTCCATGGAGCTCATTTGAGCCTCTGTGTCTCTGACAGCAGAGACTTCTTAGAAAGACTTCCATTCCCCTGCTTCCCTTCCACTTGGGCCTTTCTCCTGATTCAGAAATAATGATTCATCCAGGAAGGCTAATCCCCAGGTCCAGAACCTCACATATAGGTTTTCTCTGATTTGGTTCCACACACAGCCCAGACAGTCACACACAGGTCTGGGCACCAGCAAAGATGGCCACCAAGGAATATCTGCCCTCCTTCCAAACTGGCGGGCTTCATCTAATCGAACGCATGTTAACCAATGTGGCGCATTTTAATACAGTTTGCTGTTTCAAGCTGTGGCAGAAAATTAGAGTGTGAATCTTCTTAACAGCTGCTTCTAGAGTAGCTGTCTGTAATTTCTGCATCCTTGACTCATTTTTGCCAACCAAAGAAAGACTAGTCCATTTATTATGTATCTTGGAGGGGTTTTATGGCAGACATGTCTGGATGAAAATACCTCAGTTTTTATAGTATTATTATGTAGACTCTATACTTTTCAAATAGGCAGATTTGAGAAGTGGTATGAACATTCTAGGAATAGAAAAGTGAAGTATTTTTTGAGACAATAATCCAGAAGGAATCTATTCAGATCAACGTTATCTGCTTCCAACTAGTCACCTTATTCCAAAGACATTGTCCAACCTGTCTTAGGAGTCCACCGTATATATGTCTTTGGTTCATCATTCTTACTCAAAGCCAAGCTCAAGAATGGTCTTTGCTGCATTGTCATGACCAAAGATCAGAAACAAATATTCATTGAAAAGGGACTGGTTAAATTAAGTATGATACATGCAGTCAATGGAATGCCAAATAATCATTAGAAACAGACTGATGTAGCAAGAATGAACAAATGTTGTTCGAGACCTATATCTAAGAAATAGATCCTAGTCATACTAGTTACCCCTAGGGAGGAAAACTAGTGCCAGAGAGGCAAAGGAAAGGAAGAGGTTTTGTTTCATCATTTAATTTTTGTTTACTTTGCACTTTGTATCTTGTATTACCCATATAAATAATAATAAAATAATTGATTTTTCCAAAGGTACATTTAGAGTCTTGTCCAAATAAGATGATTGAACTGGCTATATAATTCAATTATAATTACCAGCTTTCTCATCTGCTGAGCACTTAACCTGTATTAGCCTCTATATTAAAGCTACTTACTACACATTTTATCTGATTTTCCCTTCAAAGCAATCCTATGAAGTAGGTTTTACCATCTTTATTTTCGGAATGAGGACATTGTGACTCAAAGAGCTTTTAAAAGTTGCCTAAGGTTACACAACCCACACAAAGCAAACTGGTATTCAAACCTTGGTTCGGCTAACGTTTTCCACTGGCCCTTGGGGACCTCTTGCCATTTATTCAGTGAGACTGCATCTCCCTCCTCACTCTGTCCCCATGGGCCTGGCAGGGGGCTTGGCACACGGGAGGTGTCTCAGACCATGCTGGGTGAATGATAAACAGAAAGCAAAACAGTGAGAACAAGACTCAGAGAGAAATTCCCCTAAAAGGAACGTTGCACACATTTGAGCATCTTAGAATTGCAGAATAACATCCCTCTGAGGTTACTTGGAAGACAGTAATCTTCATTTGGATGGCTATATTCTGCTGTGTTTGCTGAGGAGAAGAAAAAAAAAAATAGTCACGTTGATTTTAGTCACACCTCACAAAGCCTCATTACTTCACAATGCCTGTCTGCTGGAAGACCATTTCACAAGGAGAACCAGAGAATGTGGTTTTCATTAGGCTACCTTTAAAAATAACTGTCTTTGAGATGGGATCATATGAAGAAATAAGTATTTCTCTTTTGTTTTATCTTCTGTTTTTCTTCATGATTGTTGGAAAATTCCAACAAGCTTGGCATTCATTGCAGGGTGAATTTGGGACCCAAACAGTTAAATATCAGCCAATTTGGCTTCCTTGCTGCCTCCCAGCCAAGGAGATGAATGGAATGTTCATGAGGTCGCTTGGCAGGCATCCACATTCCTATGGGAACATTGAAGCAGGGAGAGCTTTGGGACACTAAGGCAAATGTGTGGGAGTTATGGGGCAAACTGCGAATGATCCAAAGTCTCAGAAAAATGCACAGAGCGCCACTGGCCCGAGGATGCTTTGCAGAGGACCAGCTATGTCCCCGCCCTGGCTCACATCCATGACACGACAGAAACCACACTGCTCAGTTCTTTCTTACAGCTGCCCAGGAGTGGAATGGCACAGGCCACTTCCTGCACGGCTGCGGACGGGAGCTCATTAAAAGAATTTCATCAAAGAGTCCCACATCTTCAGCTGATCTTTGTACTCCTTCTTTCTCTCATCCTCTAGAATGACTTTAGGGGAATGTGCCCAACCCCCTCTTCCCTACCTTGCTCATCCCTACAGCTTTCTCTGTCCTTCTGCAAGAGAGGGATTCAAACCCAGTGCATTTTCATTTTCCTGAAGGGCTTCATTGTATCATTTAAAACATACTCCAGAGACCAGGTGAGTTCACCAGAATTCTCACATTACAACCACTTCCAGCTTTTAGGAAAGGCTACATCTGATGGAGGACAATGGTAGAAGTGGGATTTTCTGTTTTAAATTTAGATACCATGATATCCACATTCTCCCCCAAAGAGCAGCTCATCAGAAAATGTCTTACTAAATAGATAGCCAGTGGGAATTTGCTATGTGGCTCAGAGAGCTCAAACTGGTGTTCTGTGACAACCTAGAGGAGTGGGATGGGGGTGAGAGGTGGGAAGGAGGTTCCAGAGAGAGTGGACATATGTATATCTGTGGCTGATTCATGTTGATGTATGGTAGAAATCAACACAATATCATAAAGCAATTATCCTTCAATTAAAAAAAAAAAGAACATATCTTGCTGCCACACTAGAAAGGAAAGTTGAGCCTATGCATTCAGAGACTTCTGCATGTCCCCTAAACATCTCTTGTGCTGGTCATACTGAGAAATGCTCTCTGCTGGAAGCCCTATGCTCTGATTCTCCTTCCCACTATGGTAGCGTTGGTACCAGGGAGTGGTAGACCTTTGAGAAGAGTTCTCTGTACTAAGAACTGTTAAGTAAGGGCTATTAAGACTTTTTTATTTTAGCACTAGGCTAGGATAGCATTAGGCTAGGATACAGAAAGAATGGAGACACTGGGAGCTCTGGAGTTTATTTTTCTGTTTCATCTTACCTCTAGTGTTTGCAAGAAGACATCTTTCCATTTCATCTCCAAAGGCTAAAAGATAAACGAGTATTGTGTTGGCCAAAAAGTTCATTCAAGTTTTTTGTAACGTCTTACATTTGTTGTTGTTATCTTATACAAGTAAGTCTCTTAGTAAAGTTTCAAACAATATTAAAGTATATAGAACAATACAAAAGTCTTTCATCACTTACCCCATCATAGATCCTACCTCTGAAATTACCTTTCAGATTTCATGTAATCTGAAATGCCATCAATTGTCAGATGCATGCCCACTTCAGAGATATTAAAAGATGAAAAAGATGCTAGGTATCTTTCCACATATTTTTCTCAACACTCCACATATCCATAGATTTTTATATAATTATTAGTTTTTATCATTAATATGTTTATTCCAAACACATTGTTCTGCAACTGCCTTCTGAACATTTCTTGGTGCACCTTCTTTTTCAGTTAAAGATTTTGTTCCCTCCACAACTGTATCGCCAATGCTAGAACAGTTCCTGGAATATGGTAGGAAACCATTTCCCCCTCCAGGGGATCTTCCTGACCCAGGGAGTGAACCCACATCTCTTGTGTCTCTTGCATTGGCTGACAGATTCTTAACCACTGCTCCAACTGGGAGCCCCAAGAAAGAAAGAAAGTTCAACTAATGAATGACCAGCCTCTTTTGTTCTTCTAATGTCTACATGGTCTTCAATGGTATTTATTGAACCTTTCCCCATTCAAGTAAAAAGAATGGTTACTTTATTCAAATCGATGGTTTGTTTCCATTTTTTTTTTTAACCTTTTCAAGTAATACTGAATATCCCGGCTATTGTGTTTGTAGAACAGAAATAGTAATTATCATCGTGCTAGTATAAGTACTTTACATGTATTAACTTATTTAATATTCACAAAAGCCATCTAAGGTTGGTGTTATTATCATCATTTCCATTTTTCAGATGATAAAACTGAGGGAAAAAAGAGGTTAAATGACTTGCCCCCAAAGTCAGCAGGGAATAAGTTATCGGGACAAGGTTTGGACCCTAGACAACCTCTCACCAAAGGCCTTATCACTGTGCTCCTTTGTTTGGATGGAGATCTTGAAATAGAATTGTTTTGTCTGAGGGGATTAACATTTGAATCTAAAAATGCTGTATCAGTTTAATTCCCTCCCTCATTGTTTAAGACTACCTGCTTCCTAACACCCTTGCCAATAATGGATGCCATCAATTTTTAAGTCATTGAAAAATATAGGTAAAAAATAGTATTTCATCATTCATTAAAGAGTCAGACACAACTGAGCGACAAACACTTTCTTTCCAGTGTACTGAGACATTAAGCTTGATTTCCACTGATGGTTGGCAAGTTATATTTTTCCTATGAATTGCCTACTCATCGTCTTTGCCCACTTTTTGTATTGGGTTCTTTGTCTTTGGTTGTTGATTTTAGGAACTCAGAATGTTATCACAACTGTGGCAAAAAGTTTCATCTAGGCTATTTCTTTGATATAATACAGTCTGTCACACAAAAGTTTTTAAAATCTGATGTAGTCAGGTTCATCCGTTTCTTTCTACATATGGCTTCTGACTTTTGTGTCCTTTCCCACTCAAGATAATAAAGGAGTATATTTCCTTCTTCTAACTTTTTATTTTTAACTCTATATTCCATCTGGAACCTATTTGGGGATAGAACTTGAGCTCTCTCTTTTTAAGTGGAGACCCAGTGTTCCTATCCCCATTTTTTGATGTGTTATGTTTATCATACATTAAATTTCCACAAATGCAAAGATCTGTTTCTAAACCTTCTGTTTCATTGTCTTAATGGTTTATTCCTGAGCTACATGTCTGTAAAGAACAGAGGCACAGTCAGTGCATAATTAATGTCAATTATCTCCTTCATCTCTTGTTATCCTTCCTATATACTTTCTCTTTCCACAGTTCCAATCTATAAATCCATGTCTCTTTAATTTTTCTTATCTATTTATTAATAGAATCTTTCACCATGAGTTTTAGGGTATAGGTCTGACCACCCTCATCTCTAATCTGAAATGAGATGATGTAGTCACTTAACCAAACCTTTTTTATGTAGCATTATAGTTGTAAATCCACTTTGTGGATCATGGCCTTGTTGCGGTGAAGCAGCTTGTATAACTAAATGAAGCTGTGAGCCATGCTGTACAGGGCCACCCAAGATGGATGGGTCATAGTGGAGAGTTCTGACAAAATGTGGTCCACTGGAAGAGAAAATGGCAGATCACTCCAATGTTTTTGTCATGAGTATCCCATGAATAGTATAAAATGGCAAAAAGATATGACACCAAAAGATGAGCCCCCCAGCTTGGAAGGTGTCCAATATGCTACTGGAGATGAATGAAGGGTAATTACTAATAGCTCCAGAAAGAATGAAGCAGCTGGGCCAAAGCAGAAATGACACTCAGTGTGGATGTGTCTGGTAGTGAAAGTAAAATCTGATGCTATAAAGAACAATACTCCATAGGAACCTGGAATCTTAAGTCCATGAATCAAGGTAAACTGGACATGGTCAAACAGGAGATGGCAAGAGTAAACGTCGACATCTTAGGAATCAGTGAACAAAAATGGATGGGAAAGGGGGAATTCAATTCAGGTGACCATTATATTTACTACTGTAGGCAAGAGTCCCATAGAAGAGTAACCCTCATAATCAACAAATGAGTCTGAAACGCAGTACGTGGGTGCAATCTCAAAAGGACAGAATGATCTCAGTGCCTTTCCAAGGCAGATCATTCAACATCTCAGTAAGCCAAGTCTACGCCCCAAGCACTGATGCTGAAGAAGCTGAAGTTGAATGTTTCTCTTAAAACCTACAAGATCTTCTAGAACTAACACCAAAAAAAAAGATGTTCTTTTCATCATAGGACATTGGAATGCAAAAGTAGGAAGAGATGCCTGGAGTAACAGGCAAGTTTGGCCTTGGAGTACAAGATGAAGTAAGGCAAAGGCTAACAGAGTTTTGCCAAGAGAATGCACTAGTCATAGCAAACACCTTTTTCCAACAACACAAGAGATGACTGTACACACAGACATCACAAGATGGTCAATACTGAAATCAGACTGATTATATTCTTTGCAGTCAAAAATGGGGAACCTCTACACAGTCAGCAAAAACAAGACAGGGAGCAGACTATGATTCAGATCATGAACTCCTTATTGCCAGATTCAGACTTAAATTGAAGAAAGTAGGGAAAACCATAGGCCATTCAGGTATGACCTAAATCAAATCTCTTATGATTATATAATGGAGGTGATGAATAGATTCAAGGGATTAGAGCTGGTAGAGAGAGTGCCTGAAGAACTATGGACAGAGGTTCATAACATTGTACAGGAAGCAGTGATGAAAACCATCCCAAAGAAAAAGAAATGCAAGAAGGCAAAGTGGTTGTCTGAGGAGGCTTTACAAATAGCTGAGGGAAGAAGAGAAGTAAAAAGCAATGGAGAAAGGGAAAGACATCCCCAGCTGAATGCAGAGTTCCAGAGAAAAGCAAGGAGAGATAAGAAGTCCTTCTTCAATGAACAACGCAAAGAAATAGAGGAAAACGATAGAATAGGAAAGACTAGAGATCTCAAGAAAATTGGAGATATCAAAGGAACATTTCATTCACAGATGGGCTTGATAAAGGACAAAAATGGTAAGGACATAACAGCAGTAGAAGAGATTAAGAAGAAGTGGCAAGAATACACAGAACTATACACAAAAGGTCTTAATGATTGGAATAACCTCAGTAGTGTGGTCACTCAACTAGAACCAGATATCTTGAGGTGGGCCCTAGGAACTCAAGTGGGCCTTAGGAAGCATTACTACAAAAAAAAAAAAAAACAACTAGAAGAGGTGATGGAATTCCAGCTGAGCTATTTCAAATCCTAAAGATGATGCTGTTAAAGTGCTACACTCAATATGTCAGCAAATTTGGCAAACTCAGCAGTGGCCACAGGACTGGAAAAGGTTAGTTTTCATCCCAATCCCAAGGAAGGGCAATGCTAAAGAATGTTCAAACTACTGGACAATTGCACTTATTTGCCATGCTAGTAAGGTTATGCTCAAAATCCTTCAATCTAGCCTTCAGCAGTACTCGAATTGACAACTTCCAGATGTACAAGGATTTAGAAAAGGCAGAACCAGAGATCAAATTGCCAAAATTTGTTGGATCATAGAGAAAGGCAGAGAATTCCAGAAAAACATCTACTTCTGCTTCATTGACTATGCTAAAGCCTTTGACTGTGTGGATCACAACAAAATGTGGAAACTTCTTCAAGAGATGGGAATACCGGACCATCTTACCTGTCTTCTGATAAACCTGTATGCAGGTCAAGAACCATAAGTTAGAATCTTACATGAAACAACTGGTTCAAAATTGAGAACCAGTATGACAAGGCTTTATATTGTCACTCTGTTTATTTAGCTTATATACAGAACACATCATGCAAAATGCCAGGCTGGCTGAGTTACAAGCTGGAATCAAGATTACCATAAGAAATATAAAAAACTTCAGATATACAGATGACACCACTCTAATGGCAGAAAGCAAAGGGGAACTTTCCAGTAGATGCATGCGAATGTGAGAATGAGACCATAAGGAAGGTTGAGTGCCGAAAAATTGATGCTTTCAAATTGTGGTGCTGAAGAAGACTCTTGAAATGACCTTGGACAGTAAGGAGATCAAAGCAGTCAATCCTAAAGGAAATCAACCCTGAATACTCATTGGAAGGATTGATGCTGAAGCTGAAGCTCCGATACTCTGGCCACCTGATGGGAAGAGCTGACTCACTGGAAAAGACTCTGATGTTGAGAAAGACTGAAGGCAAAAGGAGAAGCGGGAAGCAGAGGATGTGATAGTTAGATAGCATCACCGACTCTATGGACATGAACTTGGGCAAACTCCAGGAGACAGTAAGGGACAGGGAGGCCTGGCATGCTCCATGGGGTCCCTCTGGCAGTCCATGGGGTCACAGAGTCAGACATGACTTAGCAACTGAACAACAACAAAATAGCTATAAATAATATAGCTTCCTCCCAGTCCCATTAAACCAGCCACTCTCTCCTTATTAATCAAAATAAAAAACAGCTGAATTTTAGGACTTTCTTGGTGGTCCAGAGGTTAGGACTCTATGCTTCCAATGCAGAAGGCACAGGTTCAATCCCCAGTTGGGGACCTAAAATTCCATACGCCATGAGGTGTGGCCAAATATTTTTAAGTTTTTGGGATCACTGGATGATTCCCCATGGCCATGTGGCCTGCACAGAATCCCACAGGTATCCTCACCACCCCCAGATTCATTGATTCTCACTCAAGGGACCCAGGTTCCACCCCTGCCCCTCTCGTGGGGCTAGCTCTGTGAATGAAGGTGACTATTCTGCCACTATATTCCAGTCCACCTCTAGCCCTCACAGTGTTAATGACACTGTGAGATCTCTCTCAAGTCATGAGTAAAAATCTCATATTTTTTCTGCAAGTTACCTATTTCCACACATTGAAGCTTTATGATTTTGGCCATAATAATCTAATCTCTATTCCAACTGCTCCTCCATATAATGCAGAATAACATCTGGTTAAAAGCAAGGCCCCAGAAGCCAGTCAGCTCTGTCTGATCCCAACTGCCCCCTCAACAGCTGTGTGACCTCAAGCCTCTGTCTACCTCAGCTTCCTCATTTGTAAAAAGAGGGTCATGATGGTAATAAACCCATCTGAAAGAGTTGTTGTGAGGCTAAATAAATTCATAATTATAAAGTAACTAGAACAGTGCCTGATTCACAGTAAAGCCCTGGGAGTATTTGCTAAAGTAAGTTAAATGAACCATAAAGGCTTTCTTACATTTTTATTAATCGCTTCTACTCCACTTAAGATTTGTTTTTTTTAGATTTCTCTCTCCTTAAATATTCATGTGAAAATATTCTTTAGATATACCAACTAGGCTTGGAACATATGTGCTTTTTCCCATCCTTCATAGATGCCCTGCGGATTTCCAAGACTGATAATCTCATAGAAATAATAGCAGTGAGAATAACAACAATAATAATAATGAAGTTTGCAAGATTTACATGAAGAAAACTTCTAAACTCTCCTGAAGAAAATAAAAGATTTGCCTAAGTGAGTAGTAAGACTCAGTATCATAAAGATGTCAATTATTCCTGAGTTAATTTGTAAATCAACTCAATAAAAATACGAGTAAGTTTTTCAGAACTAGATAAGGTGATTCTAAAAATTTTATGAAAAACAAAAACAGACATATCCTGGAAATTCTAAAAAAAGAAATGAGGAGGGGACTATGCTTGGCAGATTTTAAAAGTTTTTTTTATAAAGCTTCATGTGCGCTTGGTACATGAATTCACAGACTGATGAACAGAAAGAATAAGAAATGAGACTGTAGTGTACCATAAGGGAGAATCTAAAATCAGTGGAGAGAGATGGTGTTGATGGTGTTGGGGCAGTTACTAGCCATTGTGAAAACCCATAGACATTCAATTCTCATCAGCAGTAATTTTAAATATATATATGTGTGTGTGTGAGTTTGTGTGTGTGTGTGTGTGTGTATATGTAGTGTCAGGCTGGAGTGAAGGGTGGGTTTGCGGGATCTTAGTTCCCCAACCAGAGATTGAACCTGGGCCTTGAGCAGTAAAAGCACAGAGCCCTAACCACTGGACCTCTAGGGAATTACCAGCAGTAGTTATATTCTATAACAAAGCTGCAGACACTGAATTAGTGAAAACTGAACCATTTTTGCTAGGAGAAATGCAGGATTAGGGTTCTGCCAGCCTCTGGTCACAACATATCATCAACTGATCAACAAATGCCTTGTTTTATGGGCCTTTCTGTTTAAAGACCCCTTATTAATGCACATTGTTGATTCATTAATATGTAACTCATGGCCAACAGCACTGTAACTCATGCCTTAACAAAGCTTATCTAACACCCATATCTTCTCTGTACGGTACTATAATTGTAACCTTCTTGTGCCTGAGAACACTAGACGGCACTTCAGTGCTACACTTGGGAGCCATTTAAAATAGCAAAATTCCCAAGAAACAGTACAGAAATGCAAAATGTGGTGCTAAATAGACCACAAAAAGAACACTCGTTTCCAGTACCAGAGCTGAAACAAGAAGGCAGAGCATCATCTTGGTCAGCCTCAGCTGAGAACATGCATGTGACAGGAGATTCTAATATTCGCCACTCTTGTGTGTCCACAAATGACAGCAAAAGCATTGTGAGTATTGATTTTGGAGTAACGAATATATTTTAGCAAGTAGGTGAATTTGTAAGCGCAGAATCTGTGAATAATGAGGATAGATGTAGTTAGAACCATATCTCACACTGCGTACCAGAATAAATTCTAAAGCATCAAATCTTGAAATGTTAAATGATAATCATAAAGTATCAGAAAAATAGTGGACAATTTTCTTTATAACCTTGAAGTGGAGAATTTTCTAATCAAAACACAAAATCAAAAAGCCATAAATAAAATTGCTTAATTTTGACTCCTGTGAAAAACAAAAACAACTTGAAGGCAAAAAAAGAACTACTCTAACATAAGTCAAGCTTAGTTCCTAAACAACCAAAATAGCAAAAGGTAAATGATAAATTGGGAAAATATTTGCAATTCTTTTCAGAACAAAAGGCTAATCTCCTCACAATATAAAATGTCCTAGACAGAGACGAGAAAAAAACTAAACTACAATTTAAAAAAAAAAAAAAAAAAAGGATATGAAAAATTCAGGGAAAAATATATACAATTCATAAAGCATATAGAATATTGAACTTTATTCATAATAAAAGGAATGTAAATGAAAGCTATGTTTAGATATTATTTCTCATCAGTCTAGCAAAAATCCAAAAGATTTTAGACTGATGTGATGATATCACTTTGAAGAAATGTTTATTTTTATACATTTCCATTAGGGGTTTTAATGATACAGCCTGTATTGAGGACAAGTTGCCAATAATTGCATTCGATCATGCTAAGTCACTTCAGTCATGTGAGACTCTCCGTGACCCCATGGACTGTAGCCTGCCAGGCTCCTCTGTCCATGGGATTCTCCAGGCAAGAATACTGGAGTGGGTTGTCATGCCCTCTTCAGGGAATCATCCCAACCCAGGGATCAAACCCGCTGTTCCTGGGGCTCCTGCATGGCAGGCAGAGTCTTTACTACTGAGCCTCTGGGGAAGCCCCTGCCAATAATTATCAGAATTCAAATGCATATAACCTTTGACCCAAAAATTCACTCTTAGGAGTTTTTTCTATACTTAGACACATGCAAAATGACCAATGGACAGAGTTACTCATTGCGACACTGTGGTCATTAGCCAGAGATTAGAGTGTCAATAAAACAAGGATTGAATACACTATGGTTATTTAAACAACGGAAAACTGCAGCTGTAAAAACACATGAAAAAGTTCTCTACACAAAAAGTTCATGGAGATAGATTGCTAAGTGAAAAGCAAGATACAGAAAAACATTTATATGAACGCTTGTGTAAAAAGGAGAGAAGAAAAACTATTATGTGCACTGGCTTGCATATGCATAAAATTCAATGAAAAGATTATTAATAAACTAATAACAATAAGTAATAGTATAGGAATTGAGCAAATACAGGAATAAAGTCAGAAGGAGACTATTTTAGAATTACTGATATCTGACCATTGGAAATGTATCAGATCAGATCAGATCAGTCGCTCAGTCATGTCCGACTCTTTGCGACCCCATGAACTGCAGCACGCCAGGCCTCCCTGTCCATACCATACTCCAAAAATTAAATGGTCTATTTAAAATTTTATTTATATGCCAAAAATTAAATAGAAAATTTTATTTAAAAATGGAAACTGCATAGATTGGATTATAAGATGAAGGCACATTATCCTTTTATCAACACCAGAACAGAAAGGCAATTAGAAACTCCAAGAAGGGGAATTCCCTGGCAGTCCAGTGGTTAGAACTCCGTGCTTCCATGGCAGAGGGCCTGGGTTCGATCCCACATTGGGGAACTAAGATCCCACAAGCCACACCGCAGGGCCAAAACAGAGAAAAAAAGAGAAAAGAAACTCCCTGAAGAGAACAGAAATGCTATATAAGAAAGTCCTAGTCCAAACAGAAAACAAACTAAAAAAATCATGGAATGATATTATATATGCCAAGTGAATCTATTTAACCTTGATGCTTAGGACAACATCATTCAGGCCCTATGCATTCTCTGGGTACCAGAGTCTTGAGCAATCAAATCAGGTCAGTAGGTACCAATTCAAATCCAGCCCCACCTGTTACACCCTCGATGAAACTAAGATCAATGGCATTCAAAAGGGAAGTTGTCGTGACTGGAAAGTCACTATTTGGCCCAGCCACTTTGTATTTTTATAAAGTTACTAAACTAATTGTTGAGATTAACATAAAACTATTTTTTAAAACTTTCCTTAAAACTCACACACTTCTCTAACTTCTCACACACTTCTCTAGTCATAATCTAAAAACCCAACCTCACATTGATTATTCTACCAGCCCCATCAGGCTCTGAGAAGACAAGGATGATTCAAAGTATCAATGGAATAATGTAACTGTCTTTGTGAAAATTCCCTGGCCATCACCAGCATTGTTTGACTTTTCTCTGATAAGAAAAGTGTTGTGTGCCAGAGAGTACATCTCATTTTCTCTCAACTCTTGCTGGACTTTCAAGAGTTGCTATCCAGACTCTATCTGACTCAGCCCCTGAAGGGTTCATGAGTACAGCGGAAGGCTTGGTTTATGGATAAATGTATGTGATTATAGCATTTCACCATGGAATAGACTCAAGAGCAGGGGTCAGCAAACTACAACCCACAGACTAATTCTGGCCCACTGCCTGTTTTTGTAAATAAAATGTAATTGGAACAGGGCTACATTCATGTATTTACATATTGTTTATAGCCACTACCATGCTATAAAGCAGAACTGAGTAGTTGCAAGAAGAGAACATACAGCCTGTAAGCCAAAAATATTTACTACCTAAGGCTGTATATTGTCACACCCTGTTTATTTAACTTATATGCAGAGTACATCATGAGAAATGCTGCACTGGAAGAAACACAAGTTGGAATTAAGATTGCTGGGAGAAATATCAATAACCTCAGATATGCAGATGACACCACTCTTATGGCAGAAAGTGAAGAGGAACTAAAAAGCCTCTTGATGAAAGTGAAAGAGGAAAGTGAAAAAGTTGGCTTAAAGCTCAACATTCAGAAAACGAAGATCATGGCATCTGGTCCCTTCACTTCATGGGAAATAGATGGGGAAACAGTGGAAACAGTGTCAGACTTTATTTTTCTGGGCTCCAAAATTACTGCAGATGGTGACTGCAGCCATGAAATTAAAAGACGCTTGCTCCTTGGAAGGAAAGTTATGACCAACCTAGATAGCATATTCAAAAGCAGAGACATTACTTTGCCAACAAATGTCTGTCTAGTCAAGGCTATGGTTTTTCCTGTGGTCATGTATGGAAGTGAAAGTTGGACTGTGAAGAAGGCTGAGCGCTGAAGAATTGATGCTTTTGAAGTGTGGTGTTGGAGAAGACTCTTGAGAGTCCCCTGGACTGCAAGGAGATCCAACCAGTCCATCCCGAAGGAGATCAGCCCTGGGATTTCTTTGGAAGGAATGCTGCTAAAGCTGAAGCCTCAGTACTTTGCCACCTCATGCGAAGAGTTGACTCATTGGAAAAGACTGATGCTGGGAGGGATTGGGAGCAAGAGGAGAAGGGGACGACAGAGGATGAGATGGCTGGATGGCATCACTGACTAGATGGACATGAGTCTGAGTGAGCTCCAGGAGTTGGTGATGGACAGGGAGGCCTGGTGTGCTGCGATTCATGGGGTCGCAAAGAGTCGGACACAACTGAGCGACTGATCTGATCTGATCTGAACCTTTTGCAGAAAAATTTCACCGAACACAGTGTAAGAGTGTCTAGGCCTGACATCCAGCAAATTCCCACTGACAAAATCAGATAGACACGTAGCCTGAATCACCACAAAAAATCCTGCTTTGGAGGTATAAGTATAGACAAAATCATCATTATTATCATATATAAAATGTAATTACATAGGTATGTGTACACATATATATATATACATATATGTCTGTATATGCATATGCTCTCACTGCAAAATAGTGAGATCAGGATCAAGATGTTCATTCAAAGGGGCTATAATAATCTTATCCTCACTCTTCTTTCTTGCAAGAATCCAGTGTGTTCTACACACTTAAAGGAGACAGCATATTTTAATACAAATAACAGATTCAGTTAAAATCAGACCTCTCACATTTTGGTTCCCTGGGCTCAAACAGTGAGACACCACATGTGAAGTGACCTACACATTGTCAGTGAGTGAATGGTGATCATTAGTTTTACCTCACCTATCCCCTTTGGCCTGGATCCCACTCTTTTTTCTCTTGCTTTTTTCATTCCCTGGTCCCATTTCTCAACCACCAGTTCCTTTAATTACTGACAATATCTTTTTAAAAATCCTTTGTCTTGTCTGTATTTAAGTACTTATTTTTTAATTGTAAATTATTGAAGGCTGGAAGCTTCACTAAGTTGCCACTAACTAGTAATCAAAAAGATGTTATGTAGTTATCTGGAAGAATTATATTCCCCTGGAAAAGGAAATGGCAACCCACTCCAGTATTCTTGCCTGGTGAATTACGTGGACAGAAGAGTCTGGCAGACTATACAGTCCATGGGGTTGCAAAGAGTTGGATACAACTTGAGTGACTAACACACACATATACTTTTAATAGTTATATATTAACTATATAAAACTATATAGTATACTAATATATAGTTACATATATATTAATAGTTAATACCATAAGAAATAAAGAGAAATCTCCACATCCTAGAAATGAAGAAGAAACTGAAAATCAGAATAGTAAATATTAGAAGTGACTCTGTGAAAGCCCTTGAGGAAGAAAAGTGATGCTAGTTTCAGTAACCTAGGGATTTGGATTTCCATACCCTTGTAAGGACAGAAAAACCTTTTGTAATGCTAGGAGTTAGAAATGAGATATCTACACAAAACTCAGCACCTCCTAAGGGGGAAAAACTATTAGCACTTAAGGATCATAAGAAAGTTTGTCAGTCTTTTCTTAGGATCTAGATTGATATATAGGAAAAGCCTCTTTGACAATTCAAAAATGTAAGCCTGCAACATACATGGCTTTGGACTTGAAATTGACTTTCTCCATGTAATCTGAGGACATCAAAGTTGTCTAGTGGACGATGGGGAACACATGTATACCTGTGGCAGATTCATTTTGATACATGGCAAAACCAATACAATATTTTAAAGTTAAATAAAAAAAAAGTTGTCCAGTGGTTGAAATGAATTATTTTATATCTTTTGTCAGTTTATCTTCTGTGGGTTTTTAATAGGTGGGAATACTGAACAGCTGAGAAATTAACATAACCTGGAAGACAGATATACAAAACTACCCTGGAAGGATATGCGTTCAGTGTTGACTGGCTCCAGAGGATTTCAACAGAAAATGCCCACGGAGGATGAGCTTATAATAAAAGATATCAATGTCAGAAAACTAATGTACCATGAGTAAACTGTGTGCCCCATATACAACATGATGTAATAACTGAAATCTTAGGTACGGTCTGAATCCATAAGATTGATATGCTTAAAGTTACCAAATATGAGAACTTTCACTTTTGGCCAACATGAAGTAACAGAGATAGGATATGCTTTTCATTTGAAACGACCCCAAAATGACACCCTATATGAAACAATGGTCTTCAGATATTGGTCATCAGCCAGTCTGGACAGTGACACCTAAGAGAGAGGGAACATAAGAGGTGAGCCCAACAATTGCCTCAGCTGACTGCTTGGAGGGAATTTTCCTGCCACGACACAGGAAAAGAGAAGGGAGGCAGAGACTTGCAGTTTCCTTATGTTGAAAAGAGAGAGCTGTAAGATGGGAGGCTGAAGTGGCTAGTGCTCCCAGGACAGAAAACCAGAGAAGAGAAAAATCAGCCAAGAGACAGCTCCAGAGACCATCAGAGTCTCCTGAGTCTTCAGCTGAATACAGATCAGAGCATGCATGTGAGAAAACTACCCAAGGATGGGGAAATAATCAACCAAAAATAGCAGAGGGAAAATCCCCAAAGCTCACACCAATCCAGGAATAGTTCATTTTCCTGCCAGCCAACACGGAAAGCCTCCTAATTCATAGGCATTGGGTAGAATACTTGGATGTCACTTCATTAGTAACACCAAGAATTAGAACAAAGAATATGATGGATACAGAAAGACACTTAATAAAGAGGTCAATTCATCAAAAAGGAAATAATCCTTGACTTGAGATGTAACTGAGAGCCTGAGGAGACTGAGGTTACTAGCATTTACAGGACAAGAGTAAAAGAGGAGACCAAGCATCACAAACACAGTTCCAGGGTTTGTAGAAGGTCTCTTCAGCTATTCAACTGAGTATAATAAGCACATGTGTGTGAGGAAAGGAGCCAAGGCTGGGGAAAGAACCATCTAAAGATTTAGAAGTAACAATGTCCAGCACTCTCACAGAGCTAGGAATGGTGCCTGTTCCTACCAATCAGGCTGAGAAAGCTTATGATTCTCAGAGTGTGAGGTAGAACACACAGAAGACTCTTGTGTTAATAGTGGGGACTAGTTAAGGCCTTCACTAAGCACTGCTTTAGCTTTGCCTAATAAATCTTAGAAACAAATCCTGAAAGATTTTAAGTAACTTAAGTGTGTCTCAGATCAAAGGGTGGGAACAAAAGTATCCAGCATCCATCAAGGAAAAATCCACCATGTCTGTGATCCAAGTTTTAAAATTTCCAGATGGAAAAGAAAAAAAGGCAAAAGATGACCCATAATGAGATAAAATAAATATAAACACTGAAACCGAATCAGAACTGACACAGATATTAAAATTAGCAAACATCAGTCATTAAAACAGTTACTATGATTATATTCCACACGTTAAAAAATAGTTAAGTAGAGGTATGTAAGATATTTTTAAAAGAACCAGAAACAAAAAAAAATTCTAGAGGAGAAAACTACAATGTGTGAGATGATAAATATGCTGGATAGGATTAAAGGCAAATTAGATTTTGCAGGAAAAAAGGTTAATTAACCTGAAGATGAAATGGTATAAATTACCCAAAGAAAGAAACTAGAAAGAAAAGAGAAATTTTCTTAAATGAGCATAGCTTCAGTGAGCTATGGGAAGACTTCAAGTGGCCTAATTATGTTTATAATCAGAATCCCTAAAGGAGAGAAAATGTAGGAGCAGAAAAAATATATCAAGAAATAATTATCATAATTTTAAAAATTGGGTAAAATCTATAAGCCCACAGATCCAAGAACCTCAGCAAACTACAAGAACAAAAAATATTAAGAAAAACATACCACTTCCCATCATAAATCATTCAAAACAAGCAATTAAAGACCTAAAAGCAGTCATATTTTTTAAGAAAGCTAAAACAAAACAATATATTGCATCTCACCTTCTGGTTTCAAACCATAGTATAAAGCTACAGTCATCAAAACAGTATGGTACTGGCATAAAAACAGACACATAGATTGGTGGAATACAATACAGAGTCCAGAAATAAACCCACGCATATGTGGTCAATTAATTTATAACAAATGAGCCAATACTATATAGGGAAGGATAGTCTCTTTAATAAATGATGGGAGAAAGCAGACAGACACCTGCAAAAAGTGAAACTGGGCCACTGTTTAATACCATACACAAAAATTAACTCAAAACAGATTAAGGACTTGAATGTAATACAAGAAACCATTAAACTCCTAGAAGCAAAGATAGGGAGTAAGCTCCTTGACATTGGTGTTGGCAATGATTTTTTTGGATTTGACACCAAGACAAAGGCAAAAAAAATTAATTAATGGAATTATAGCATCTAAAAACCTCCACACAGCAAAGAAAACCATCAACAAAATGAAAAAGCAAGCTACTGAATGAGAGAAAATATTTTCAAATCATATATCTGGTAAGGGGATAATACTTAAAATACATAAAGAATTCATAAAATTCAATAGCAAAAAACAATGCAATTAAAAACTGAATAGACATTTTTTTCTCCAGAAGACATACAAATGACCAATAGGTATATGAAAAGGTGTTCAACATTACTAATCATCAGGGACCTGAAATCAAAACCATGATATCACCTCATACCTGTTCAGTTCAGTTCAGTTCACCCAGTTCAGTTTCACTCAGTCGTGTCTGACTCTTTGCGACCCCATGAATCACAGCATGCCAGGCCCCCCTGTCCATCACCAACTCCTGGAGTTCACTCAAACTCATGTCCATCAAGTCGGTGATGCCATCCAGCCATCTCATCCTCTGTCGTCCCCTTCTCCTCCTGCCCCCAATCCCTCCCAGCATCAGGGTCTTTTCCAATGAGGCAACTCTTCTCATGAGGTGGCCAAAGTACTAGAGTTTCAGCTTCAGCATCAGCCCTTCCAATGAACACCCAGGACTGATCTCCTTTAGGATGGACTGGTTGGCTCTCCTTGCAGTCCAAGGGACTCTCAAGAGTCTTCTCCAACACCACAGATCAAAAGCATCAATTCTTCGGCACTCAGCTTTCTTCACAGTCCAACTCTCACATCCATACATGACCACTGGAAAAACCATAGCCTTGACTAGATGGACCTTTGTCGGCACAGTAATATCTCTGATTTTAAATATGCTATCTAGGTTGGTCATAACTTTCCTTCCAAAGATCAGACCTGTTAGGATAGTTACTAAAGGACGAGGAGAAAGGAGACCCTTGTGCACTATTGATGGCAATGTAAATTGGTGTAGCCACTATGGGAAAGAGTATAGAGTTTCCTCAAAAATTAAAAATAGAACTAACATATGATCCAGCAATTTCACTTCTGGGTATGTATCCAAAGGAAATGGAAGCACAGTATGAGAGAGATATTTGTACTCCCGTGTTCATGTTGCCTTATTCACAATAGCCAAGACACAGAAACAACCTAAGTTTCCATCAAGGGTGAATGAATAAAGAAGAAAGATAGACAGACACACTTACATAAACATACACACAATGGAATATTATTCAACCATTAGAAAGAAGGAAATCCTGCTATTTGCAACAACAAGGATAGAACTTGAGAGCATTGTGCTAAGTGAAACAAGTCAGAGAAAGACAAATATTGCATGCTATCACTTAAATATGTGTTATCTTAAAAAACAAGTCAAAGTGATAGAAACAGAGTAGAAAAGTGATTGCCAGAGCTGAAGGTAGGGGAAATAGGGAGAGGCTAGTAAAAGGATGTAAATATTCAGGTGTAAAATGAATAAAGTCTGAGGATCTAATGTAAAACAAGATGATTACAGTTGATAACACTGTATTTTATCATTGAAATTTTCTAAAAGAGTAGAATTTAAATGTTCTTAGTATAAAAAAAAAGATAATATATGAGGTAGTGAATGTGGGTGGTTTTTTTTTCTGATTGGGTGTTTTTTGAGATTTGTCTTTTTTTTTTTTTTTGGTCATACTGCGTCATGTAGGAATTTCCCAACCAGGGATCAAACCTGGGCCCCCTGCAGAGGAAATGCAGAGTCTTAACCACTGGATCACCAGGGAAGTCTCATCATGGATGTATTAATTAATGAGATGGTTGGAATCTCTTTACAATGTACATGCCTAGCACATCATCACAAGGTACACTATAAATACCTTATAATTTATCAATTATACCTAAATAAACCCATAAAAAGCAATATATAACATATGGGGGAACAAGAATAACTTCTCAGAAACAATGCAGATGAGAAGACATCAGACAAAATCTTTATCATCCTGAAAGAAAATAAATATCAGCCTAGAATTCTATACTCAGCATAAAGGTCTTTTAAAAGAAAAGATGAAATAGATTTATTCAGATACTCAAAAGCTTAAAAAAAAAAAAAAGAAAGAAAAATTACCACCAGCAGACCCACACTATAAGAAATAGTCAAACAAATCCCTCAGGCAGAAGCAAAAAGAAATATGATTTCAAAAATGGATCTGCACAAAGAAAGAACACTACAAATGGTAACTACATAGGTAAATATATAAGATTTCTTTCATTTATATAAATTCTAATAAAGCTAATGACCCTTTAAACAAAGGCAATAATGACTGAATGTGGGTTTTATAACATATGTGAAAGGAAAATTTGTAACAATAGTTGTCCCATCACTTCATGGCAAACAGAAGACGAAAAAGTGGAAGTATTTATATAGTTCAGTGATATATTTCATGTTCTTGGACTTCAAAATCACTGGAGACAGTAAACTGCAGCCAGGAAATTAAAAGGTGCTTGCTCCTTGGAAAGAAAAGCTATGAACAACCTAGACAGTGTAATAAAAAGCAAAGACATCACTTTGCCAACAAAGATGCATATCAGTTGAGTTCAGTTCAGTTCACTCAGTCGTGTCTGACTCTTTGCGACCCCATGAATCACAGCACTCCAGGCCTCCCTGTCCATCACCAACACCTGGAGTTCATTCAAACTCACATCCATCAAGTCTGTGATGCCATCCAGCCATCTCATCCTCTGTTGTCCCCTTCTCCTCCTGCCCTCAATCCCTCCCAGCATCAGAGTATTTTCCAACTAGTCAACTCTTCCTATGAGGTGGCCAAAGTACTGGAGTTTCAGCTTTAGCATCATTCCTTCCAAAGAAATCCCAGGGCTGATCTCCTTCAGAATGGACTGGTTGACTCTCCTTGCAGTCCAAGGGACTCACAAGAGTCTTCTCCAACACCACAGTTCAAAAGCATCAATTCTTCAGCACTCAGCTTTCTTTATAATCCAACTCTCACATCCATACATGACCACAGGAAAAACCATAGCCTTGACTAGATGGACCTTTGTTGGCAAAGTAGTGTCTCTGCTTTTCAATATGCTATCTACGTTGGTCATAACCTTCCTTCCAAGGAGTAAGTGTCTTTTAATTCCATGGCTGCAGTCACCAACTGCAGTGATCTTGGAGCCCAGAAAAATAAAGTCTGACACTGTTTCCAAGTTTCCCCATCTATTTCCCATGAAGTGATGGGACCAGATGCCATGATCTTTGTTTTCTGAATGTTGAGCTTTAAGCCAACATTTTCACTCTCCACTTTCACTTTCATCAAGAGACTTTTTAGTTCCTCTTCACTTTCTGCCATAAGGGTGGTGTCATCTGCATATCTGAGGTTATTGATATTTCTCCCGGCAATCTTGATTCCAGCTTGTGTTTCTTCCAGTGCAGTGTTTCTCATGATGTACTCTGCATAGAAGTTAAATAAACAGGGCGACAATATACAGCCTTGACATACTCCTTTTCCTATTTGGAACCAGTCTGTTGTTCCATGTCCAGTTCTAACTGTTGCTTCCTGACCTGCATATAGTCAAAGCTATATTTTTTCCACTAGTTATGTATGGATGTGAGAGTTGGACCATAAAGAAGGCTGACTGCTGAAGAACTGATGCTTTTGAACTGTGGTGTTGGACAAGATTCTTGAGAGTCCCTTGGACTAAAAGGAGATCAAACCAGTCAATCCTAAAGGAAATCAACCCTGAATACTCATTGGAAGGACTGATGCTGAAGCTGAAGCTGACAAAGGTGAATACTTTGTCCACCTGATGCAAAAAGCTGACTCATTGGAAAAGTTTCTGATGCTGTGAAAGATTGAGGGCACGAGGAAATGGGGACGACAGAGGACGAAGTTGTTAGATGGCATCACAGACTCAATGGGCATGAGTTTGAGCAAACTCCAGGAGATAGTGTAGGACAGAGGAGCCTGATGTGTTGCGGTCCATGGGGTTGCAAACAGTCGGACATGACTTCAAAACTGAACAACAAGCACAGCAACATAACAATAGCACAAAGTTTATGAGGAAAGAGACAGAAGCACACTATTGAAGAGTTCTTATACTACATATGAAGTGGTGTAATATCACTTGAAGGTAGAATGTGATAAGTCAACGATGTATATTACAAACCCTAGAGCAGCTTCTAAAATAATAAAAGAGCTAAAATTAATAATCTGTTCATAACTTTTGTGATAAAATAGAATCACAAAATCTATTCAATTCATCTAAAAGAAGTAGAAAGAGAGGGTAAAAGGATTAAAGAAAAATAGGACAAATGGTGGGGGGTGGGGCGGAGAGTAGGAAACAGAACAATATCAGTAATCATATTGTGTGTAAATGGTCTAATTGCTCTAATTAAAAGCAAAAATTGTCAGATAGGTTAGGAAAAAAAAGTGAGGCCCAATTATATGCTGCCTATAAGAAACTCACTTCAAGCATAAAGAGCAGTGTTACCTTCCTTGGTCTTCTTGCCAGAAGAAGTTTTTCTCTGAGATTTACTTTCCATACCTGTTTCAGTTCTATAACTGGAGCCACCTGTGGGTTAAAGCTTGGGGTAGAAAGTAGGAAGCAAAACCAGGAATTCAGTCCCATATTGATTTTTCTTCAAAAGCTGACTTCCTTCCCCAATTTGAATATTACTTTTTTAAAATTTTTCCCAGACTTAAAGTAGTTTTTAAAAAATTTTTTTATTCTGAGTTATTAGTTATAATCTGTGGGAAACATAGGCTGTAGTGGACTTAAGCCTAGGATCCTACAAATATAGGATGTAGTGGACATCTTGACCAGCACTGGAAGTTACAAATAACTTTTTTTTTTTTTTTGATTATGCCCTCTTTTTTGTTCTTTCTTTTTTATTATTTTATTTTATTTTTTAACTTTACAATATTGTATTGGTTTTGCCATATATCAACATGAATCCGCAACATAACTTTTTAAGACGTGAAGGTTAGGAACATACTTTTGGCAGTGACAGAGAATCATAAACTGAGAAGCTCATAAAAAATACTCATATTCATTTATAATCAGAGAAATGAAAAGTACTATAATAAAATTTGTACATATCAGCTTGGTGATTTAACATCTGGTAAGATCAAAAGTGGAAGAAGACAGAAGGGGACAGAAACTCTTTCCTGTTTTAGATGGAATTGTAAATTGGTATAACCAATTCCTAACCAAAGACAAAATAGAGTTTAAACGAGTTAAGAGAATATCTCATGCAAAATCCATAGGCACAAATTTGAAAATTTACAAAAAATTGATAATTTTCTAACAAAATTAAAATTGTCAATATTAATATGAAAGGAAATAGAAAGTTTGAATAGACCAAATATAAATGTTGAAAAATGACCAAAAAAATCTACCATTGAAAATGACATTAAAGGGATTTCTCTGGTGGTCCAGTGGCTAAGACTCCAAGCTCCCAATGCTGGGGGACTTTGCTCGATCCCTTGTCAGGGAACTAGATCCCATAGACCACAACTAAGAGTTCGCATGCTATCACTAAGAGTTTGCAGCTAAAGACTCTGCATGCCACAACAAAGATTGAAGATTCCATGTGCCACAGCTAAGATCCAGTATAGCCAAATAAATAAATCATTTTTCTTTAAAAAAATGGCATTAAAACCAAATGGGTTTAGAACTCAGCTTCATCTAAGCTATAAGACAAATTATTATTTGTCTATTTAAATTACTCCCAGATACATAAAAATATAGAAAACTCTCCAATTCATTTTACTAGCACTTTTTGGTTAGTTTTTATTTGTTTTTGACTGTGCCTCATGGCATGCAGGATCTTAGTTCTGTAACTTTAGGGAGCCCCCTGCCATGGAAGAACAGAGTCCTAACTACTGGACCACCAGGGAAGTCCCACTAGCAAACCTTTTAACAACCAAATTGGTTACAGGTAATAAAAAACGAAGATGATCAAGCTCATCCATTTATTTAGAAAGAAAGATTCTAAACAAAGTACTAGTGGATAAAATGTACATTAAAAACCATATTACCAACTAGGATTTATTTTAGAAATTCAAGATGGTACAATAGAAGACTAATCAACATACTAAGATCATGGCATCTGGTCCCATCACTTCATGGTTAATAGATGGGGAACCAGTGGAAAAAGTGACAGACTTTATTTTGGGGGGCTCCAAAATCACTGCAAATAGTGACTGCAGTCACTGCATGAAATTAAAAGATACTTGCTCCTTGGAAGAAAAGTTATGACCAACCTAGACAGTTTATTGAAAAGCAGAGATGTTACTTTGCCAACAAAGCCCGTCTAGTCAAAGCTATGATTTTTCCAGGAGTCATGTATGGATGTGAGAGTTGGACTATAAAGAAAGCCTAGTGCTGAAGAACTGATATTTTTGAACTGTGGTGTTGGAGAAGACGCCTGAGAGTCCCTTGGACTGCAAGGAGATCAAACCAGTCCATTCGAAAGGAAATCAGTCCTGAATATTCATTGGAAGGATTGATGCTGAAGCTGAAACTCCAATACTTTGGCCTCCTGATGCAAAAAACCGACTCATTTGAAAAGACCCTGATGCTGGGAAAGATTGAAGGTGGGAGGAGAAGGGGAAGACAGAGGATGAGATGGTTGGATGGCGTCACCGACTCAATGGACATGAGTTTGAGTAAACCCTGGGAGCTGGTGATGGACAGGGAGGCCTGGTGTGCTCCAGTCCATGGGGTCACAAAGAGTCAGACATGACTGATCGACTGAACTGAACTGAACTGATCAACATAATTCATTACATAAAGACATCAAAGGAGAAAAACTGTATCATCATTGAGCTTCTATCAAAATCTGTCAACATGTTTAAGAGTAATAATTATTAAAAAGCATAGCTGAGAGAAAGAGAGCTCCTAATTATCTTTTCATACTGTCCAGTTGATCTATTTCAAATCCTGAAAGATGATGATGCTGTGAAAGTGCTACACTCAATATGCCAGCAAATTTGGAAAACTCAGCAGTGGCCACAGGACTGGAAAAGGTCAGTTTTCATTCCAATCCCAAAGAAAGGCAATGCCAAAGAATGCTCAAACTACCGCACAATTGCACTCATCTCACACACTAGTAAAGTAATGCTCAAAAATCTCCAAGTCAGGCTTCAGCAATATGTGAACCATGAACTTCCAGATGTTCAAGCTGGTTTTAGAAAAGGCAGAGGAACCAGAGATCCAATTGCCAACATCCGCTGGATCATGGAAAAAACAAGAGAGTTCCAAAAAAACATCTATTTCTGCTTTATTGACTATGCCAAAGCCTTTGACTGTGTGGATCACAATAAACTGTGGAAAATTCTGAAAGAGATGGGAATACCAGACCACCTGACCTGCCTCTTGAGAAATCTGTATGCAGGTCAGGAAGCAACAGTTAGAACTGGACATGGAACAACTGACTGGTTCCAAATTGGGAAAGGAGTACGTCAAGGCTGTATACTGTCACCCTGCTTATTTAACTTATATGCAGAGTACATCATGAGAAACACTGGGCTGGAGGAAGCACAAGCTGGAATCAAGATTGATGGGAGAAATGTCAATAACCTCAGATATGCAGATGACACCACCCTTATGGCAGAAAGTGAAGAAGAACTGAAGAGCCTCTTGATGAAAGTGAAATAGGAGAGTGAAAATGTTGGCTTAAAGCTCAACATTCAGAAAACAAAGATCATGGCATCTGGTCCCATCACTTCATGGGAAATAGATGGGGAAACAGTGGAAACATTGTCAGATTTTATTTTTTGGGGCTCCAAGATCACTGCAGATGGTGACTGCAGCCATGGAATTAAAAGATGCTTACTCCTTGGAAGGAAAGTTATGACCAACCTAGATAACATATTCAAAAGCAGAGATATTACTTTGCCAACAAAGGTCCATCTAGTCAAGGCTATGGTTTTCCCTGTGGTCATGTATGGATGTTAGAGTTGGACTGTGAAGAAAGCTGAGCACTGAAGAATTGATGCTTTTGATCTGTGGTGTTGGAGAAGACTCTTGTGAGTCCCTTGGACGGCAAGGAGATCCAACCAGTCCATTCTGAAGGAGATCAGTCCTGGGATTTCTTTGGAAGGAATGATGCTGAAGCTGAAACTCCAGTACTTTGGCCACCTCATGAGAAGAGTTGACTCATTAGAGAAGACTCTGATGCTGGGAGGGATTGGAGGCAGGAGGAGAAGGGGATGACAGAGGATGAGATGGCTGGATGGCATCACTGACTCGATGGACATGAGTCTGAGTGAACTCCGGGAGTTGGTATGGACAGGGAGGCCTGGCATGCTGTGTTTCATGGGGTTGCAAATAGTCAGACATGACTGAGCGACTAAACTTAACTGAACTCAATTATCTTTTAAACTGAATTCTAGTTGTATATGATCAGCATTTCATTTGTCCTTCCTAATTACATAAATCAACACTTTTTTCTTTTATTTACCTTTCTCTTCATTACATAAACCAATACTTCAGGTAGTTTGATTTGAAGTGCTATCACTTGAAATTGTGAGTACATATTAATATAAGCATCAACAGAAAGACCACTAAAAGAAAAAAATATTCAATAAGATAGTCACATACAAAATAAATATTTTAAAGTCAATAGAGAATCTTCACACATTGCTGGTGGGGATATAAAATAGTTGTGCCACTCTGGAAAACAGTTGGGCAATTTCTAAAAAAGTTAAATATAAAATTAACATATAACCCCATCATTCCATTCTTACATACCTACCCAAGACATATAAGACATATGTCCACACAAAGACTTCATGAAATGTTCATAATCAGATCAGATCAGATCAGATTAGTCGCTCAGTCGTGTCCGACTCTTTGCGACTCCGTGAATAGCAGCACGCGAGGCCTCCCTGTCCATCACCAGCTCCCGGAGGTCACCCAGACTCACACCCATCAAGTCAGTGATGCCATCCAGCCATCTCATCCTCTGCCGTCCCCTTCTCCTCCTGCCCTCAATCCCTCCCAGCATCAGAGTCTTCTCCAACGAGTCAACTCTTCGCATGAGGTGGCCAAAATACTGGAGTTTCAGCTTTAGCATCATTCCTTCCAAAGAAATTCCAGGATTGATCTCCTTCAGAATGGACTGGCTGGATCTTCTTGCAGTCCAAGGGACTCTCAAGAGTCTCCAACACCACAGTTCAAAAACATCAATTCTTCGGCGCTCAGCCTTCTTCACAGTCCAGCTCTCACATCCATACATGACCACAGGAAAGACCATAGCCTTGACTAGGCGAACCTTTGTTGGTAAAGTAATGTCTCTGCTTTTGAATATGCTATCTAGGTTGGTCATAACTTTCCTTCCAAGGAGTAAGCGTCTTTTAATTTCATGGCTGCAGTCACCATCTGCAGTGATTTTGGAGCCCAGAAAAAGAAAGTCTGACACTGTTTCCACTGTTTCCCCATCTATTTCCCATGCAGTGATGGGACCAGATGCCATGATCTTCGTTTTCTGAATGTTGAGCTTTAAGCCAACCTTTTCACTCTCCACTTTCACTTTCATCAAGAGGCTTTTTAGCCCCTCTTCACTTTCTGCCATAAGGGTGGTGTCATCTGCATATCTGAGGTTATTGATATTTCTCCCGGCAATCTTGATTCCAACTTGTGTTTCTTCCAGTCCAGCATTTCTCATGATGTACTCTGCATATAAGAATCATAATAGCATTGTTCAAATAGTCCATAACTGAAAACAATCTAAGTGTCCATTATTGGTTAAAGAATAGGCAAGGTGTGATACAAACATAGTTCACCAGTCACTCTGTCTATCAGATCTAGTCCCTTACATCAAATAGCTGTGAAAAGAAGAGAAGTGAAAAGCAAAGTAGAAAAGGAAAGATACACCCATTTGAATGCAGAGTTCCGAAGAATAGCAAGAAGAGATGAGAGCCTTCCTCAGTGATCAATGCAAAGAAATAGAGGAAAACAATAGAATGGGAAAGACTAGAGATCTCTTCAAGAAAATTAGAGATACCAAGGGAACATTTCATGCAAAGATGGGCTCAATAAAGGACAGAAATGATAGGGACCTAACAGAAGCAGATGATATTAAGAAGAGGCGGCAAGAATACACAGGGGAACTGTACAAAAAAGATCTTCACGACCCAGATAATCACGATGGTGTGATCACTCACACTCACCTAGAGCCAGACATCCTGGAATGAGAAGTCAAGTAGGCCTTAGGAAGCATCACTACGAACAAAGCTAATGGAGGTGATGGAATTCCAGTTGCTGCTGCTGCTAAGTTGCTTCAGTCGTGTCCGACTCTGTGCGACCCATAGACGGCAGCCCACCAGGCTCCTCTGTCCCTGGGATTCTTCAGGCAAGAATACTGGAGTGGGTTGCCATTTCCTTCTCCAATGCATGAAAGTGAAAAGTGAAAGTGAAGTCGCTCAGTCGTGTCCGACTCTTAGCGACCCCATGGACTGGAGCCTACCAGGCTCCTCTGCCCATGGAATTTTCCAGGCAAGAGTACTGGAGTGGGGTGCCATTGCCTTCTCCCGGAATTCCAGTTGAGCTACTTCAAATCCTAAAAGATGATGCTGTGAAAGTGCTGCACTCAATATGTCAGCAAATTTGGAAAACTCAGCAGTGGCCACAGGACTGGAAAAGGTCAGTTTTCATTCCAATCCCAAAGAAAGGCAATGCCAAAGAATGCTCAAACCACTGCACAATTGCACTCATCTCACACACTAGTAAGTAATGCTCAAAATTCTCCAAGCCAGTCTTCAGCAATATGTGAACCACCAACTTTCAGATGTTCAACCTAGTTTTAGAAAAGACAGAAGAACCAGAGATCAAACTGCCAACATCTGCTGGATCATCAAAAAAGCAAGAGAGTTCCAGAAAAACATCTATTTCTGCTTTATTGACTATGCCAAAGCCTTTGACTGTGTGGATCACAATAAACTGTGGAAAATTCTGAAGGAGATGGGACTATCGGACCACCTGACCTGCCTCTTGAGAAACCTGTATGCAGGTCAGGAAGCAACAGTTAGAACTGGACAGGGAACAACAGACTGGTTCCAAATAGGAAAAGGAATATGTCAAGGCTGTATACTGTCACCCTGCTTATTTAACTTATATGCAGAGTACATCATGAGAAATGCTGGGCTGGAGGAAGTACAAGCTGGAATCAAGGTTGCTGGGAGAAATATCAATAACCTCAGATATGCAGATGACACCACCCTTATGGCAGAAAGTGAAGAAGAACTGAAGAGCCTCTTGATGAAAGTGAAAGAGGAGAGTGAAAAAGTTGACTTAAAGCTCAACATTCAGAAAACAAAGATCATGGCATCCAGTCCCATCATTTCATGGAAAATAGATGGGGAAACAGTGGAAACAGTGGCTGATTTTATTTTTATGGGCTCCAAAATCACTGCAGATGGTGATTGAAGCCATGAAATTAAAAGACGCTTACTCCTTGGAAGGAAAGTTATGACCAACCTAGATAGCATATTAAAAAGCAGAGACATTACTTTGTCCACAGAGGTCTGTCTAGTTAAGGCTATGGTTTTTCCAGTGGTCATGTATGGATATGAGAGTCGGACGCTGAGTGCTGAAGAATTGATGCTTTTGAACTGTGGTGTTGGAGAAGACTCTTGAGAGTCCCTTGGACTGCAAGGAGATCCAACCAGTCCATCCTGAAGCAGATCAGTCCTGGGTGTTCATTGGAAGGACTGATGTTGAAGCTGAAACTCCAATACTTTTCCACCTGATGCAAAGAACTGACTCATTTGAAAAGTCCCTGATGCTGGGAGGGATTGGGGGCAGGAGGAAAAGGGGACGCCAGAGGATGAGATGGCTGGATGGCATCACCGACTTGATGGACATGGGTTTGGGTAAATTCCAGCAGTTGGTGATGGACAGGGAGGCCTGATGTGCTGTGGTTATGGGGTTGCAAAGAGTCGGACATCACTGAGTAACTGAACTGAACTGATACAAACATACAGTGGAACATTATTTGCAAGTAACAAGAAACAAACCGGGATTCCCTGGTAGCTCAGTTGATAAAGAATCTGCCTGCAATGCAGGAGATCCTGGTTTGATTCCTGAGCTCGGAGGATCCCCTGGAGAAGGGACAGGCTACCCATTCCAGTATTCTTGCACTTCCCTAGTGGCTCAGACAGTAAAGAATCTGCCTGCATTGCGGGAGACCTGTGTTTGATCCCTGGATTCGGAAGATACTGTGGAGAAGGGCATGGCAATCCACTCCAGTATTCTTGCCTGGAGAATTCCCATGGATAGAGAAGCCTGGGAGGCTGCAGTCCATGGGGTTGCCAAGTGTTGGCCACAACTGAGTGACTAAACACACACCCCACAAGAAACAAACTACTAACATAGGCTAAATTACAGATAAATCTCAAAAAGAATTGACACGCTAAATGGAAGACAGACACTTGAGAATCCTTATTTATATGGTTTACTTATGTGAATTGTTCAGAAAATTTACAGAGGCAGAAAGTAGATTAGTGTTCACCTGAGGCTGGGGATGAGGGATTAGTTGTATGTAGGCATGAAAGATCTCAGAGGAGGAAAGAAAATATACTAAAATTAATTTATGCTGATTGTTCCACCACTCAGCAACATTACTAAAATTCAGCAAAATGCACACCAGTAATGAGTGAATTCTACCATACTGTAAAATTTACCTTAATAAAGCTACTAAAAAATTAAAAATAAAGCAAGAGATTTCTGATACACAAACAATAATCAAGTAAAATATATAAGAAAACACTCCATTCACAATGATAGAAAATCATAAATTACCTAGGAATTATGTAACAAGAAATGTTTGGAACTTGTTGGAAATTATAAAATTCAAAATTCTACAAGAACATTAAATCTTGAATAAGTGGAAAGAGATATCTTGTTTTTTAAAAGGAAATTTCATCATCATAAATTTTTCCTAACTTAAACTACAAATTCAGTGTTTTTTCAGTCAAAATCCCATCTTGATTTTTTTAGAAGGAATCTGAAAAAATGATTCTTAAATTTACCTAAAATTATAAACATGTGAGAATAACCAGGAAAATCCTTAAAAGAACAAGAAATGGAAACATGTCATACAACATTATTATCATAAGATGATAATTCTTAAACAGTACAATTTATAGATATATCAATGAAATAAAATAAAAATTAGTAAATCAGCAAATAAATAAGCATATTTAATGTATTATAAATCAAAGTTCAAAGCAAAGGGCAAAATATGGAATATTTAATACATGGTATTTTGACTGGTGTCAAGTCATTTGGAAAAATATGAAGCAATTCTGACCTCATTTCATATTCTAGAATAAAATCCAGATGGATGCTATTTCTATAATAGCTGAGTAAAGAAGACTTCTCTAAGCATTTCACAAGGATTATTGCCTTTACAGAAAAGGTTGGTACATTAGGTTGCATTTTAACTAATAGTATTTGAGAGCTCGTACCGAAGCAGGCACTTTTCTAAGCACCTAAAAACTAGTAATGTATTTAATTCATCTAACAGTACTCTTGCCTGGAAAATCCCACGGACAGAGGAGCCTGGTAGGCTGCAGTCCATGGGGTCGCTAAGAGTCGGACACGACTGAGCGACTTCACTTTCACTTTTCACTTTCATGCATTGGAGAAGGAAATGGCAACCTACTCCAGTGTTCTTGCCTGGAGAATCCCAGGGACGGGGGAGCCTGGTGGGCTGCCGTCTCTGGGGTTGCACAGAGTCAGACATGACTGAAGCGACAGCAACAGCAGCAGCAACAACAACCCTATGATGTAGGTACTAGTACTAGCCCTATAAATAAACCTCTCTTGTGCATGTCCTCATAGTCTCTTAGCCTTAAATCTTCTGGACTCTCAGCCATTTGCTCTGCTTTATTTAATTAACACCTCAGCTGAAGGACTTTCTAAGGCCCCTGTGGTCTTGATGCCTGAGGCTGGCCAAACACTTACCTGGAGCCTACAGCTCCCCGCTGAAAACCTCCAGGCTCAGAGGAAATGCCATTTCACAAAGTATCAGATCTGGTTGTCCACAGCTGCCAAAAAGCCTGATGATGCAACAGAGAAGGAGGGAAACTTAATTTCCAGTGGGGCAAATGTTGACATCCCTACTGCAGGGAAAAACAGGAAACTAGAGGATAGAATCCCTCTCCTTCCTCCTACCTGCTGACTGTTCAGAGACCCAGGCTGTCCCTCAGCCTATCTGAAGGCATCTTGCATGGCTGAGAAACTCCCCAGCTAAGCCACTGCTTATGTCTTTGTAGCTTGTCATGAGACAGTGGCCAGGGTAGTGAGACATTACCTTGTGTTGCTTCTCACGCTGCCTGGCCTCACTTTCCTTTGAACTCATTCTTGCTACCCTGGGATTACACTTTCTTAATAAAGCATTTGCAAAAAAAAAAAAAAAAAAAAAGCATTTGCACTTAATCCTTGTTCCAGTCTCTATATATCTAAGAATCTAGAGTAGGACATCTATCTTTTTCTCATGAGAAAACACAGAGAGGTAAAATTACTTGCCAAAGATCACCCAACTACTTATTCATAAAAGTTGGCTTTGAACCCAAGGAAATTCATTAATCTTACAAAGTACAACTCAAAAAATCCCCAAAAACCCAAGCCTCAAAACAATAGAAAACACCATTCTTACTGTAGAAAACTATTTTGGGGACTGGGAATAAAACAAAACTGTCTTATTCTACATATTGCTAAATCTGTTCAGCATTACACTGGAAATCCTAGCTATTCATTATGGCAAGCAAAAAATCAAGAGAAACTGTTAATATTATTTACAAATGTTATGATTGCATACATAGAACAAATTTTTAGCATAAATAACTAGAATTAATAAACCTGAATTAATCCAATATTACTGAATACAAGGGCAATAAATAACCCTGAATTATATTTTTATGTATCAACTACAAAACACACAAAAAAAACAAATATTACTTTAAATATTAATATCATAAAAAGTATCCAGGAGAAATTCTTATAAAAAATGTGGAAGACATCCTCAAAATCATAAAACACTATCAAGAGAAATTAGTAAGGATGACCCCAAAATGGAGATACATATCACAACAATGAACTGTAAGACTCGATATTATAATGATGTCATTTCTTCTCAACTTCATTCATAGATTCGATGTGATAAAGTTTTCGCAATTTTTTGTTTGGGAGGTAATTTTTGTGTGCATGATAAATGAGTGCAAAGGATCAAGAATAATCAAAATACCCTTGAAGAAAAACAGTGAAGAGGGACTTGTTCTAATGGAGGCTAAGCTACAGGAGATTTGATACAGTATTGACACCAAAGTTGACGGATACTGGGAAAGTAGTAGTAGTTTAGTTGCCAAGTCGTGTCCGACTCTTGCAACCCCATGGACTGCCAGGCTCCTCCGTCCATGGGGTTCTCCAGGCAAGAATACTGGAGTGGATTGCCATTTCCTTCTCCAGGGGATCTTCCCGACCCAGGAATTGAACCTGGGTCTCTTGCACTGCAGGCAGATTCTTTACCAACTGAGCTATGAGGGAAGCCCAGTGGGAAAATACAGAACCCCAAATCAAAGCCACTCATAAGGAAATAGGGCACACTCAATAATACACTCTTGGACCCTTATTTCATATTATACCTAAAATGAACTCTAGGTAGATTAAGGATGAAATGAAAAAAGTAAAACTGTATCACTTTCAGAAAATACTTTCATTGTTTCACAGGTTTTCTTAAACAAGATGCAAAAAGGAAAAAAATATAGAGCAAAAAGTTCATCTTCTGAAACATGACCCAGATGACTCTGAAACAGAAACAGAGGACAGACCTGGGGCTGCCGAGGTGGGAGCCGGGGAGGGGGTGGCAAGTGTGGAGAGTTGGGGTTAGCAGGTGCAAACGGCTATATATGGGATGGATAAACAATAAGGTCCTACCACACAGCACAGGAAACTATATTCAATATCCTGAGATAAACCATAATGGAAAAGAATATGGAAAAGAATATAGGAAAGAATGTACATATATGTGTAACTAGTCTCTTTGCTGTACATCAGAGATTAACACAACACTGTAAATCAACTATGCTTCAATTAAAAAAAGAAAAAGAAAAGAGAGTTCCACAGGGCTTACCCAGTGTTTTACTTCTAACCTTGATTGGTGGTTATATGAGTATTTTTTTATATTTGTTAAAATGTACACTTGTACAACTCTGTGACTACACTAAACACCACTGAATTTTATGCATTAAAGGGATAAATTGTATGGCTGTGAAATATATCTTAATCCCCTGGTTTTTTTAAAGGTATGTGTTTATTTGCCTTGAATCATGGACCTGACATTCCAGGTTCCTATGTAATATTGTTCTTTACAGCATCGGACTTTGCTTCTATCACCAGACACATCCACAGCTGGGTATTCTTTTTGTTTTGGCTCCATCCCTTCATTCTTTCTGGAGTTATTTCTCCACTGATCTCCAGTAGCATATTGTGCCCCTACTGACCTGGGGAGTTTCTCTTTCAGTATCCTATCATTTTGCCTTTTCTTACTGCTCATGGGGTTCTCAAGGCAAGAATACTGAAGTGGTTTGCCATTCCCTTCTCCAGCGGACCACACCCTGTCAGATATCTCAACCATGACCCGCCCATCCTGGCATTCCAGTGGAGCTATTCCAAATCCTGAAAAACGATGCTGTGAAAGTGCTGCACTCAACATGCCAGCACATTTGGAAAACTCAGCAGTGGCCACAAGATTGGAAAAGGTCAGTTTTCATCCCAATCCCAAAGAAAGGTAATGCCAAAGAGTGCTCAAACTACCACACAATTGCACTCATCTCACACGCTAGTAAAGTAATGCTCAAAATTCTCCAAGCCAGGCTTCAGCAACATGTGAACCGTGAACTTCCTGATGTTCAAGCTGGTTTTAGAAAAGGCAGAGGAACCAGAGATCCAATTGCCAACATCCTCTGGATCATGGAAAAAGCAAGAGAGTTCCAGAAAAACATCTATTTCTGCTTTATTGACTATGCCAAAGCCTTTGACTGTGTAGATCACAATAAACTGTGGAAAATTCTGAAAGAGATGGGAATACCAGACCACCTGATCTGCCTCTTGAGAAATCTTTATGCAGGTCAGGAAGCAACAGTTAGAACTGGGCATGGAACAACAGACTGGTTCCAAATAGGAAAAGGAATACGTCAAGGCTGTATATTGTCACCATGTTTGTCTAACTTATATGCAGAGTACATCATGAGAAATGCTGGACTGGAAGAAACACAAGTTGGAATCAAGATTGCTGGGAGAAATATCAATAACCTCGGATATGCGGATGACACCACCCTTATGGCAGAAAGTGAAGAGGAACTAAAAAGCCTCTTGATGAAAGTGAAAGTGGAGAGTGAAAAGGTTGGCTTAAAGCTCAACATTCAGAAAACGAAGATCATGGCATCTGGCCCCATCACTACATGGGAAATAGATGGAGAAACAGTGGAAACAGTGTCAGACTTTATTTTTCTGGGCTCCAAAATCACTGCAGATGGTGACTGCAGCCATGAAATTAAAAGACGCTTACTCCTTGGAAGGAAAGTTATGACCAACCTAGATAGCATATTCAAAAGCAGAGACATCACTTTGCCAACAAAGGTTCGCCTAGTCAAGGCTATGGTCTTTCCTGTGGTCATGTATGGATGTGAGAGCTGGACTGTGAAGAAGGCTGAGCGCTGAAGAATTGATGCTTTTGAAGTGTGGTGTTGGAGAAGACTCTTGAGAGTCCCTTGGACTGCAAGGAGATCCAACCAGTCCATTCTGAAGGAGATCAACCCTGGGATTTCTTTGGAAGGAATGATGCTAAAGCTGAAACTCCAGTATTTTGGCCACCTCATGCGAAGAGTTGACTCATTGGAGAAGACTCTGATGCTGGGAGGGATTGGGGGCAGGAGGAGAAGGGGACGACAGAGGATGAGATGGCTGGATGGCATCACTGACTCGATGGATGTGAGTCTGAGTGACCTCCGGGAGTTGGTGATGGACAGGGAGGCCTGGCATGCTGCAGTTCATGGGGTCGCAAAGCGTCGGACACGACTGAATGACTGATCTGATCTGATGTGTTTATTAAAGTAAAAAACTAGAAAAAAAGAAAAAGAAAAAAAAATCCTGACATTGCCAACCAGTTATAGAATTTAAGATCTGTTGGCATTTTTTTTTTAATTTTTATTCTGAGGGTAAAGTTGTTCAGTCACTCAGTAGTGTCTGACTCTTTGCGACCCCGTGGACTGCAGCATTCTAGGCCTCCTTGTCCTTCAGCATCTCCCGGAGCTTGCTCAAACTCAAGTCCACTGAGTCGGTGATGCCATCCAATCATCTCATCCCCTGTTGTCCCCTTCTCCTGCCCTCAATCTTTCCCAGCATCAGGGTCTTTTCTAATGAGTCAGCTCTTCACATCAGGTGGCCAAAGTATTGGAACTTCAGTATCAGTCCTTCCAATGAATATTCAGGATAGAGTGAGGATTGAGGGTAAAGTACTGTTGTGCCCGAGATTACCTGGATTCATTTATTTTTCTCTGAAGTTGTGATGTTTATTTGAAATACAACATGGTTAAATTGTTTCTGTATATACTCAATTTTAGAGTTGTATCTACATCATTATTGATGTAATTTTAGTTCTGAATATTTGAAACCTTTATGTTACAGAAGAAGAACTATACATGTTATTCTTAGAAAAAATAAAATAAAATGCATATAGGGCTTTATGCACATTTCTGTATAAATGTCCTATTTTGAATAAAATGATAATTCTTTAAAAGTAGATGTTTGACTTCATTAAAACTTACAACTTCAGTTAGTCAAAGGAATTATAAAGAAAGGGAAAATCCAACCCCATAATTGGGAGAAGCTGTCTGCAGCACATGTGTCTACCAACTATCTTGTACTTGGAATACCATATTTTTGTTTTTAAAACACTTTCCACATTTTGCCACCACAGAAATTAGGTACATATCACAGTCAGTGGTAGGTTATAATTTAATTGATAATGTTCTCTTTTTTAATGTAACAAAATAACAGTGCATTTTTAATCAATGGCATCTTAGATTTGATTAAAAACTTACATGTAAAGAATACTTAAGAACCATTAAATAAAATACAAACAACTCAAAAGAAAAATGAACAAATGACTTGGATAGATACTTTAGAAAGAGACAATCAAAATTGTCATTAATTATGTGGAAAAAAGTATTATTATGAATCAGGTAAATGCAAATTAATACCATGATGAGATTCCACATATAGGCAAAAGGTTTTAAGCCTGACAGTACCAAGTGTTGACAAAGAGATGAAGAAATAGGACCTCTCATCTATTGCTGGTCAGAGAGTAACTGGTAAAACTATTTTGGAAAACAACTTAGGTTTTCTAGTAGAAACAAACAAGTGCAAATCCTATGATTCAACAATCCTTCTCCCAGGTACATATCATAGGAAAGTTTTTATACAGTTACAACAAGAGATGTAAATAAATTACTTAGCATTATTTATAATATTAAAAACACAAATGTCCATCAACAGGTCAATGCACAAACTGACTCACATCCAGGTAATGAAATATTATACATCAATGAAAATAAATGAACTAGCTACATGAACAACATGAAGAAATCTCATTAACATTGTTGAATGAAAGAAAGGAGTCATAAAAAATGCATTCAATATGATTTCTTTCATAAAAAGTTCAAAAGAGTCAAAATTAAACAAAATATTATTTCAGGATACACAGATATGTGATGCAGGTAGGAAGAAAAGCAAGGCAATGATTGTCACAAAAATCAAGGTCATAGTTTTCTATGGAAGACTGAGAAGTCCTTGTGATCATGAAGGGACACAGCATCTAAGATGCAGAAAATTTTGTATTTTTTAACATGAGTAGAGGCTGCATTTGTGTATGTTTAATTATAATTCATTAAAATGTACATATCCATTTATATAATCATCTGTATGATAATATATCACAATATTTTAAAAAGAAAAACAAAAAAGCAGTTTGCAGAGTAATATGATCTCAATGAACTCTCATTCTTATGTGTGTTAAGTACCAATGAATAGAAAAATTTTGGAATACTTCTGAAACTACTTAACTTATGGGGTCTGATCTCTACGTCCTGGGTTGTAAGTTTCTAACATATTCATAGTGTGTGTCATTGGAATTTCTACAATAAGCACATATTGCTTTGTAATTAATTAATTTGCATGTAAAACTTTTAAACCAGCAGGAAAATCATGCTAGAAAAAATGTTCCAGGTATTGAGGCTAGCCAATTTTCACTCAAATAATTTAAATTGAAGGTTTCCATAATTTTTCATGTTCTTTACCATATTGCCTGGGTTGCTAAGAATTAGATTTCAAAGGTCAAATAAAACCCCTACAAAAACCCTTTTATATAAGCACAGCCAAAGTTCTGGTGCTGACAATAGAATCTAACCGTAGTCCCACCACCACATTGTAGCACCGTTAGCTTTATCCGCTATAAATAATACTCAGCTTCTTCAGACATGTTCCAGAGCCTTTTCCAAATATAACAGGAGGCAAAGCATGCCAAAATTTACACAAACATCTCGTTGCTTTCTAAAGACGTGGACAGCAGGGCAGTAGCAGGACAGTGGCAGAATGTGGCAAGAATAAAATTTGTAAACATATATTAAACCACCTGGACTTCCCAGGTGGCGCTAGTGGTAAAGAACCTGCCTGCCAATGCTGAAGATGCAAGAGAGTTGGGTTCGATCCCTGGGTTGGGAAGATGCCCTGAAGGAGGAAATGGCCACCCTCTCCAGTACTCTTGCCTGAAAAACTCCACAGACAGAAGAGCCTGGAGGGGCTACATACAGTCCATGGGTGGCAAAGAGTAGGACATGACTAAACGTGCACATGTATATTAAACCTCATGCATGACCTCCAAGTTTAATCAGGTCTAAAATAAAAAAGAATCCCATTCATAGTTATTTAATGAGACTCTCTAGCCCCTAAATTTTTTTTCAAATTGAGTTTATATTAATAGTGTCTAATTTCTCCTTTATAACTCCATTCTCATCAGTGTTTTTCTTTTCTTTTTAACTAAAGAGCAACCATACCAAACATTTTTATTTGTAAGACACCAAGCCCCATTCCTTAGTACCCCTGAGTGTTAGTTTCCCCAAATACTGAGGAGAGCAACCACAGGCAACAGTAGTTTTAATCATTACTGTTTTTTGCTTTTGACATCGGCTCTGAACACTTCCCCTTTCCCAGGGAATAAATCAGTGGTGTCCTGATAAATGTTCAGCAACAATCTTTTGGGAGAGTGGAGGCTGATTTGTAGCATTTGCTGATTTCTATGTATAAACTACCATGCAACTGCAGTTATTTCACATGCTAGCAAGGTAATGCTCAAAATCCTTAAACCTAGGCTTCAATAGTACATGAACCAAGAACCTCTTGGTGTACAAGCTGAATGTAGAAAAGGCAGAGAAACCAGAGATCAAATTGCCAACATCTGTTGGATCATAGAAAAAGCAAGAGAATTAAAAAAAAAAAATCTGCTTCGTTGACAATGTTAAAACTTTTGACTGTGTGGATAACAACAAACTGGAAAATTCTTAAAGAGATGGGAATATCAGACCATTTTACCTGCCTCCTGTATTCAGGTCAAGAAGAAACAGTTCGAATGGGACATGGAACAACAGACTGGTTCAAAATTTGGAAAGGAGTACATTGAGGCTGTATATTGCCACCCTGCTTATTTAAATTCTATGCAGAGTACCTCATGCAAATGCTGGGCTGGATGAAGCACAAGCTGGAATCAAGATTGCTGGGAAAAACATCAACAACCTCAGATATGCAGATGATACTACTCTAATGGCAGAAAGTGAAGAGAAACCAAAGAGCATCCTGATGAGAGTGAAAGAGGAGGTGAAAAAGCTGACTTAAAACTCAACATTCAAAAAACTAAGATCATGGCATCTGGTCCCATCACTTCAAGGCAAATAGATGGGGGAAAAGTGGAAATAGAGACAGATTTTATTTTCTTGGGCTCCAAAAGCACTACAGACAACACCTGCAGCCATGAAATTAAAAGACACTTGCTTCTTGGAAGAAAATCTATGACAAACCTAGAAAGTGAAAGTTACTCAGTCCTGTCTGACTCTTTGTAACCCCTGAACTATAGTCTGTCAGGCTCCTCTGTCCATGGAATTCTCCAGGTCAGAATACTGCAGTGGTTAATCTATCTCTTCTCCAAGGAATCTTCCCAACCCAGGAATCAAACTAGGGTCTCCTGCACTGCAGGCAGATTCTTTATCAGCTGAGCTACCAGGGAAGCCCATGACAAACCTAGACAATGTATTAAAAAGCAGAGACGTCACTTTGCCGACAAAGGTCTGTATAGTCAAAGCTATGGTTTTTCCAGTAGTCATGTACAGATGTGAAAATTGGATAAAGAAAGCTGAGTGCTAAAGAATTGATGCTTTCAAACTGTGGTATTGGAGAAGACTCTTGAGAGTCCCTTGGACTGCAAGGAGATCAAATTAGCCAATACTAAAGGAAATCAGTCTGGAATATTAATTGTAAGGACTGATGCTGAAGCTGAAATTCAAATACTTTGGCCACCTGATGTGAAGAACTGATTCATTTGAAAAGATCCTGATGCTGGGGCAGATTGAAGACAGGAGGAGAAGGGAATGACAGAGGATGAGATGGTTGGATGGCATCACCAACTCTATGGACATGAGTTTGAGCAGGCACTGGGAGTTGGTGATGGACAGGGAGGCCTGGTGTGCGGCAGTCCATGGGGTCACAAAGAATCAGACATGACTTAGTGACTGAAAAACAATAAATGATATAAATGCTCCATGATGGACCTCTTCAAGCTACCTATGTGACATCACTGAACACAGAGTAAAAAAGAGATGCACAGAGGCACGCTAATCACTAAATAGTATTAATATTTCCACCATTCAGTGTCAATAGATGGAAACAACTCAAGAGCATAGATAAAAGTAAAATGTAGTAAAGTAACTAAGAAGTGATTATGAATGGCAAAAGCAATACAATATTGTAAAGTTAAGCAAAATAAAATTAAAAAAAAATAAACAAAAATATGTAAATCTTAAAAAAAAAGAAGTGATTAGTTTTGACCTTGTGGTATCTTTGTTTTTAGTATAATTTCAAATTATATATTTATAAATTTTATTTTTAATAATCAGATCAGATCAGATCAGATCAGTCGCTCAGTCGTGTCCGACTCTTTGCGACCCCATGAACCGCAGCACGCCAGGCCTCCCTGTCCATCACCAGCTCCCGGAGGTCACTCAGACTCGCATCCATCGAGTCAGTGATGCCATCCAGCCATCTCATCCTCTGTCGTCCCCTTCTCCTCCTGCCCTCAATCCCTCCCAGCATCAGAGTCTTCTCCAATGAGTCAACTCTTCGCATGAGGTGGCCAAAATACTGGAGTTTCAGCTTTAGCATCATTCCTTCTAAAGAAACTCCAGGATTGATCTCCTTCAAAATGGACTGGTTGGATCTTCTTGCAGTCCAAGGGACTCTCAAGAGTCTTCTCCAACACCACACTTCAAAAGCATCAATTCTTCGGCGCTCAGCCTTCTTCACAGTCCAGCTCTCACATCCATACATGACCACAGGAAAGACCATAGCCTTGACTAGGCGAACCTTTGTTGGTAAAGTAATGTCTCTGCTTTTGAATATGCTATCTAGGTTGGTCACAACTTTCCTTCCAAGGAGTAAGCGTCTTTTAATTTCATGGCTGCAGTCACCATCTGCAGTGATTTTGGAGCCCAGAAAAACAAAGTCTGACACTGTTTCCACTGTTTCCCCATCTATTTCCCATGCAGTGATGGGACCAGATGCCATGATCTTCGTTTTCTGAATGTTGAGCTTCAAGCCAACCCTTTCACTCTCCACTTTCACTTTCATCAAGAGGCTTAATGGCTACATCCAATAACCAGCTCACAAAATTCCTAAAAATTGAACACCACTGGATTCAACCTGCCAATCTGAACTTAACTTCCCACAGAGATCTTTCATGGCTCTTGGTGGCTAGGAGATCTATCTTCTCCACACTGGACTTCTTGGGGGTTCTCACACTTCTGCACAGACAGGTATCTGCTTTACTTATGTTTTGCCAAGGCAGGAAACTTCTCTGAAGACTTTTTGCTATTTATAGCTTAGGTCATTTCCCTTCCTTTATCTTGAGTTAGAAAAGTGGGCAAAATACTACTAAATTATTCTTAACATGAGTTATTTAGAAGTTACAAAATTTAGTTATATTGTTGATAAAAACAGACATAGGTCTTAATTCTTACCATACTGCATGTAAGCTGTTGGCCATCATTCCATCTCTCTGTGTTTCAGTATCCTCATCAGTAAAAGGAATTATAACAACTTCATGGGTGGTTGTGAAGATGAAATGATGTCTACAAAAAGGCACAGTGTCTGGTACTGTGTAAGTGCTCAACACATGGTGTGTGCTGAGTCACTTCAGTGTCTGACTCTTTGCAGCCCCATGGACTGTGGTCCTCCAGGCTCCCCTGTCCATGGAATTTTCCAGGCAAGAATACTGGTGGGCTGCCATGCCCTCCTCCAGAGGCTCTTCTCGACCCAGGAACTGAACCCGAGTTTCTTGTGTCTCCTGCACTGGCAGGCGGGTTCTTTGCCACTAGCGTCACAACACATGGTAACTGTTGACATTATCGGTTTTTAAAGGCCAATGTTATGCAGATGGCACCCCACCCCAGTACTTTTGCCTGGAAAATCCCGTGGACGGAGGAGCCTGGTAGGCTCCAGTCCGTGGGGTCGCTAAGAGTCGGACACGACTGAGCGACTTCACTTTGACTTTTCACTTTCATGCATTGGAGAAGGAAATGGCAACCCACTCCAGTGTTCTTGCCTGGAGAATCCCAGGGACAGGGGAGCCTGGTGAGCTTCCGTCTATGGGGTCGCACAGAGTCGGACACGACTGAAGCGACTTAGCAGCAGCAGCAGGTTATGCAGATACACATATGACGCAACTTATGAAAGTTTAGAATAATATCAACTACTCGTTTACTAGCTCATTACCAAAGCAAAATGCCTTCCAAAAATCACATTATTTCCATATTCACATTCAAATATTAAAATCAGGAATGTGTCCAGCCACCAAAACACCCAACCTGCTTTTTCATACTATTGTGGTAGAGAGGCTTATTGATTTATTAGTCTAGTTTTCCAGGCATGGGAAATACATCATTTAACAAGGTTGATACATTCTTTGCCCTCATGGAACTTAAAGGCTTGTTGGGGATAAAAACATGAACATAATCACATAAATTCATAATTTCACACTGAGATGGAAGAGCAAGGAAAAGATGCTATAAGAAATGATAATCTGGAGCGTTTAGGGGAACTATCTGTTCATAAGAGACATTTAAGCTAAGATCTAAATGATCAGTAAAGGGACTTCCCCGGTGGTCCAGTGGCTATCACTCTGCATTCCCAATGCAGGGGGCAGAGTTCAATCCCTGGCCAGGGAACTAAATCCCATATGTCACAACTAAGAGTTCACATGCTGCAACTAAAAACCCCTCGTGCCACATGCCTCTACAAAGAGGGAAGACTCCATGTGCTGCAACCAAGACCCAGTGCAGCCAAATAAACAAACATATAATTTTTTAAAAGATATCTGTTTTAAATAAATAAATAAGTATGAATTAACTAGTTACAGACTAGGGGGAAATGGTAAGGAATCAGCCTTTGCTGAGACCTTGAAGTAGGAGAGAGCTTGGCATGGTCAAGGCACTGAAAGAGAGGAGCTTCATTGTGTATTAAGCATAAAGAAAGGCTATGTTTGTTATTAATATTAACTTTATTTGTTATTTTACAGTCACTTACTCCCCACTCCCACCTCTCCACTTTCTCCACCTCTCCTCTTTCTAAGAGGGTGAATCTTATACCTAGGGTCCCCTTGTGATATGTTTGACCGCACCAGTTTGGAGGTAGAAATTGGAACCTAGCTGAGACCAAGCTTAATTACTCAGCAGATTAACAGAATGAGAAATTTAAGAGTGACCCACAGGGAGAAGCTGAGAGACAGGGAGCCAGCATATTATACTGGAGAAGGGAGTTTCAGCGAGTAAGCTGGAAAAGCTCACAGAAGACCAGAGACTAGAAGGAGGGCAGAAGCTGAGGGATGGACTCCCTATCTCTCTGCCTGCAGCTGGGTCTCTAGCAGCAGCTGCATCTTTGCTGGTAACTTCAGATCCTGCCAGACAACCCTTGGTCCCAGCTCCCATAAGGAAGTTATGGCCATGCTGCTAGCTACTACCAAGATACCAAGTTCTAGACCTTGGTAACACGTCTCTTCTCAGTGTTCCTTCAACTCAGAGGACAACTGTGACTTCCTCTTATTGCTAATCCTCAGTTGACTCAACTTCCCCTATTTCCTTTCTTTTCAAAAAGTGGCTCAAGACCAGCAGCACTGACTTGATCCAGGAAGTTCTTAAAAACACAGAATCTCAGGCTCCACCTCAAACCTATTGAATCTGCATTTTAAACAGGTGATTTGAACACATTACAGTTTGAGAAGTAATGACCTATTTGTATCTTCAGGAAGATTATCCCCTAAGTAACAAATGCTGCTGCTGCTGCTAAGTCACATCAGTCGTGTCCAACTCTGTGCGACCCCACAGACTGCAGCCCACCAGGCTCCTCCGTCCCTGGGATTCTCCAGGCAAGAAACTGGAGTGGGTTGCCATTTCCTTCTCCAGTGCATGAAAGTGAAAAGTGAAAGTGAAGTCGTTCAGTCATGTCCGATTCTTTGCAACCCCATGGACTGTAGCCCACCAGACTCCTCCGTCCATGGGATTTTCCAGGCAAGAGTACTGAGTGGGTTGCCATTGCCTTCTCCAAAGTAACAAATAGCCTGTACTAAATTTCCTCTGTTTGAAACACCTAAATGGTTTCTGTTTCCTAACAGAACCTTAACAAATTCCCTTTATTTGAAATGCCTAAATGGTTTCTGTTTTTTAACAGGACACAGCTATGTTTTTATGTTCACAGGTTCACTTGTTTTCAATGCTTACCACCTATCCCTTTATACTATAATTTAATATTCTTGAACAATTTTATAGTCATCTCTGTCTTGGTTTCTCTGATCAATACTTGTTTCACATTTTTCCCTTCAAAACTACACAGATATTGATTTATTGTTTTAAAATTATTCAGTGCTGCCAAAGAGAAGTCTAATTTTTGTTCTTTTGTAGATAATTTGTATTGTTCTGTTTTTGTTTTGGGCATAGATTCTTACAGATTTTTTTTCCTTAAAATTCAAAATAAGTCATTAGGAATATATATAAATATCACCTGAACCACATACCAGGTCATATTGATCTCCAAACATTGGCCTTTTCTTCCAATAAAGAATAATTTCTTCTATTAAAACTTAGATTTTTATAATTTTTAATTGTTCTAATCTTTTCTTCAGGAACAATTCTATTTTATAAAATCATGTCCAAAACTGACATTATTATTAATCTTGCTTTTGGCATTGACTTGCAAGCTCTTCTTTATCTCAAACCATTACTGATAAAGCTCACTTATCCTTCTTCAGAGAGACCATGACTTCCTGAATCTTGCTGGAAATAGCAAATGACTTCCAAAAAATGTTCTGACTCCTCTAGTAGGTAATTTTTACTTTTTTTCCTACTGTTTTGTTCCGGTTTTATTGGGATATAATTGACATACAGCACTGTGTAAGTTTAATACGTACAACATAATTATCTGACTCACCTATTTCATGAAATGATTACCACAATAGGCTCAGTGAACATCCATCATCTGATATAGATACAACATTAAAGAAATAGAAACATATATGAATTTTTCCTTTTGATGAGAACTCTCAGGATGTACTCTATCAACTTATTTATACCATGCTGTGTTAATTATTTTAATCATATTTATAGTAATTTCTAGAGTAAAGATTTTCTTCTGAGCATAGAGAATAATTTCTTTTATGCTACAGTAATTTTTACAGTGCTCTGTTCTTTTAAAGTTTGGACTTATTTTTAAAAAAAGATTCAACCTTTCCCAACAGGTAGAGGCCATGAGACCTCCTTGCTTTCTCTCCCTGTGCACTTGGGCACTGGAGTATTCTTCTTTAAGATCTACATATGGAGTAGGTGTGGATGTACTGTCCCCTGGGGCAGATCTGCTCTCCTCGGCTCACGGTGAGACTCGGCAACAGAACAAAATGTGTCCTTTATATAGGCAGGGAAATACAAGAGTGGTCCTGAATGTGGCCGAGCCAGACATGTCTAGTTCCTTCTTCCCAACTAACCAAAGAGGTGAGTGACTCCCTCCAGGGAGACTGAAGTAGTGAGCAAGAGACCAGGAGTTTTATTCTAGTGGAGATCCTTTCACATGGAAACATGAAGCCAGAGAAAGGGAGGTTGCTTCCAACACCTACAATAAAGTATTATTGCGAGGATGAAATATGAGGCAATATATACAAAATACTAAGCACACTGCCTGGCACACGGTCCCTAGTCCTGGGCCGGGTAGGTAATTGTCTCGCTTGACTAGGCAGGACTAAGGTGAGTTCTCTCCCTCTGACTTTTGGGGCAGATGCATTCATTAGTTCTTTGGTCAGAGCACAAAAGACCATATTCTTCTTCCTGCCTCTGCCTCCATCACCACCCCATCTCTACCTACTACACTGTTCCTAGAACCCTACCATTTCTACCAGAGTGTTTCCCCTTAAATAGCTACTCATTTCCAGTTGCAAGATACCACATGTCCTGAGAATTTTGGCTTCTGCCTATACATGGAGTAGAACTTATGGAACCGAGAGGATAGGACCAGTTCTATCAAGTTCAAAAGATAAACCCTAGATGCAGGAGGGTTGTAGCAGCACAGCGTTTGCTGATATTTGGGGTCACTTTAGACTCCTCCTCCAAAGGGGGATCCATGCTTTCTAAAGGAGAGTGTAGTCTAGTATGCTCATCTTTCTCAACAGTACAGCTGGAAGGAATTCTCCCTCAGACTGTGGCACATGGTCTTCTCCTTAGCTTCCAGCATTTGTCTTTTTTGCAAATCATCAACAAAGATATCAGACAATATACTGGAACCTGGTAATCTGCTGCCATAACAACAAAAAGGCTAAGTAACATTGGTGAATGTTTACTACGTGCCAGCCAGTGTGCTGTTTATTTTGTATATATTGCATCATATTTCATCCTCACAATAATACTTTATTGTAAGTGTTGGAAGCAACCTCCCTTTCTCTGGCTTCATGTTTCCATGTGGAAGGATCTCCATTAGAGTAAAACTCTTGATCTCTTGCTCACTACTTCAGTCTCCCTGGAGGGAGTCACTCACCTCTTTGGTTAGTTGGGAAGAAGGAACTAGACACGTCTGGCTCGGCCACATTCAGGACCACTCTTGTATCTCCCTGCCTAAAAAAATGACGCATTTTGTTCTGTTGCCGAGTCTCACGGTGAGCTGAATGGAGCAGATCTGCCCCAGGGGACGGGCCTGTATTTCCATTTCTTCCTGTACCTAGCGATATGTTCAGTGTTGTGGTATAGGATTAAAAAGTACATCATTTCTAAAACACCCAAGTTTTCCAAACAGCATTATTAGTAGTACAGCAACATTGGATATCCATCCATCTAACTTCTGCCCTTTCAATTATTGAAGTCTGTATGGGGAAGATGGGAAAGCATTTGTTGGTCCCTTAAAATCCTCAAAGTGGGAATTATTAGTATCTTCAGCTTGTCATGTAAACACAAGCACTGAGCCAACTTATCCAAGGTTCCACAGCTCATCAATGACAGAGCATGGATTCTTACACGGTGGGTGCACTCTAGAGCAAACACTTGACCACCAGGCCATTACCACCAGGCCAAGCTGACCTCTGTAACTTCCCTGTTCCCCATGGCTGAACTTCATAAAATCTCATTATACCTTTAAGACTGAGTCACAGCACTATCTGAGGAAAACCCAACCTATCCTTCAAGAATCTTCTGTGGAGCCTTTCCCAATTCTCCCAGACACAGTTAGTGGGTCCATTCTCTGTGTTATTTCTACAACCTTCTGTTGGACAGCAAAGATTCATTCAGTTACTGGATTATTTCATTTATCTCTCTAACCTTAGCATCTAGCACAGAGTAGCTGCCAACCTGGTTTCTGTTAAATGATCTCAAAGACATAGACTAACAAATACTAAATTCTCCGAAGCAACCACTTTAAGCACAAAGTCTACACAGATTCTAGAATGGATTCAGTTCTACTTTATTTAAGTTACAAGACCTCCTTTGTTCCTTTTAGTATTGAGGGAGGGTATTTTTTTGTTTTGTTTTTTTCAAGTTCCTTCTATGCTTGCCTTTAGAATGTATTGTGCTGGGAGGCAGGAAGCTGGCAGCATATATGATGTCTGTTAGCTTTGTTTGTTCTTGGTGGTATTCAGTTGCTAACTTATGTCCAACTCTTTGAGATGTTAGGGACTGCAGCATGCCAGGCTTTCCTGTCCTTCACTATCTCCTGGAGTTTGCCCACATTTATGTCCATTAGTCGGTGATGCCATCCAACCATCTCACCCTCTGTTTCCCCCTTCTCCTCCTGCCCTCAATCTTTCCCAGAATCAGAATCTTTTCCAGTGGATCAGCTCTTTGCATCAGGTGGCCAAAGCATTGGAGCTTCAGCTTCACCATCAGTCCTTCCAATGAGTATTCAAGGTTGATTTCCATTAGGATTAACTGGCTTGATCTCCTTGCTGTCCAAGGGACTCTAAAGAGTATTTTCCAGCACCACAATTTGAAAGCAACAGTTCTTCAGCCCTCAGTCTTCTTTATGGTCCAACTCTTAGATCCATACATGACTACTGGAAAATAAATAGATTTGACTAGACAGACCATTGTCAGCAAAGTGATGTCTCTGCTTTTAAATATGCTAAGTTTGCTATAGGTTTGCTTCCAAGGAGAAAGTGTCTTTTAATTTCATGGCTGCAGTCACTGTCCATAGTGATTTGGGAGCCCAAGAAAATAAATCTGTCACTGTTTCCACTTTTTCCTCATCTATTTGCCTCGAAGTGATAGGACCAGATGTCATGTTCTGAGTTTTTTGAATGTTGAGTTTTAAGCCAGCTTTTCACTCTCCTCTTTCACCCTCATCAAGATGCTTTTTGGTTTCTCTTTACTTTCTGCCATTAGAGTGGTATCATCTGCATATCTGAGGTTGTTGATGTTTCTCCCAGTAATCTTGATTCCAGCTTGTGCTTTATCAAACCCAGCATTTTGGATGATGTACTCTGCATATACGTTAAATAAGCAGGATGACAATATACAGCCTTGCTGAACTCCTTTCCCAATTTTGATCCAGCATTGTTTTACTGAACCCGATTTAATTTCACCCAGAATTACTACAAGAAGTCAAAATAACTGCAACATTCACAGAACACAAAAATAATAACTACTTATCAAGCACTTGTCATAGGCCAAACACCATGACATCCAGTAGTCATGTATGGATGTGAGAGTTGGATTATAAAGAAAGCTGAGTGCCGAAGAATTGATGCTTTTGAACTGTGGTGTTGGAGAAGACTCTTGAGAGTCCCTTGGACTGCAAGGAGATCCAACCAGTCCATCCTGAAGCAGATCAGTCCTGAGTGTTCATTGGAAGGACTGATTGAAGCTGAAATTCAAATACTTTGGCCACCTGATGCGAAGAGCTGACTCATTGGAAAAGATCCTGATGCTGGGAGGGATTGGGGGCAGGAGGAGAAGGGGACGACAGAGGATGAGATGGTTGGATGGCATGACCGACTTGATGGATATGAGTTTGGGTAAACTCTGCGAGTTGGTGATGGACAGGGAGGCCTGGCATGCTGTGGTCCATGGGGTCACAAAGAGTCGGACACGACTGAGCAACTGAACTGAAGCACCATGATGCACAGTTTACACATATTATCTCTAACCATCACAAGTAAGTGTTGTTATTCCCATTTCACAAATGAGGAAACTGAGGCTCAGTGAGACAAGGAATTTGCCTGCTGCCACCCACCAGTAAGTGGCAGAGCATAAATGAAATCAGTGCTGTCTGGTTCCCGAACTGGATCTCTTTCCCTTTCTTCAGTGTCCTCTGGAACATATAGCAGCTGTTGTGATGATTAGAAAAGATAATGGGTGGGAAAGTGCTTGGGAAACTCCACAGAGAACTAAGCATGTGAGAGATTATGAAGATTTGTTGAGAGCTTTGGCAAGGGCACTGTGATAATAGCCCTGGGGAGGGGAACAAATTGATCTGGCTGGAGTTTAGGGACATTTCCTATTAGGTAATTGCTCTGAAGGCAGTGTTTCTGAAGCAGTGGAGATGCAGACCCTCTTTTCTTTGTGAAACAGTTCTCATTTCCAGGAACAAAGACAGGAGAGATTAGTTTGGTTTAAACCAGTTCTTTTCTTCAAGACAAATAAAAAGGTCTAGGAGGAGTGGTGGTGGTGTCCACTTGCTGTTGGGTCTTAGACATTAATTGGTTCTGGACTCTCCTTTGAGTGACAGCAGTAACTTACAACACATGCTGAACGTTTTTCCATTAAAAATGCATTTCAAAAACACAATAGGCCTGCATGTTTATTCTCTGAAGTATAGCACAACAGAATGCACAGATTATTACATATGTTCTGAATGTTTCACCAGACTTCAAAGGCAGAGAAAGGCATTTTCTGTTCTCTTCTTCACCCAACAAACATTTATTGAAAGACTTCTGTATGTTAGGCGTTGTGCCAGGCACTGAGGAACAGGACAGGACCCTGTTGTCAAAAAAACACAAAAAAACTAAAACTGCAGGGTGCTAAATCACTTCAGGTGCATCCGGCTCATTTCAACCCCATGGACTATAGTTCACCAGGCTCCTCTGTTCGTGGGATTCTCCAGGCAAGAATACTGGAGTGGACTGTCATGCCTTCCTCCAGGGGATCTCCCCAACCCAGGGAGTGAACCCACATTCCTTACATCTCCTGCATTAGCAGGCAGATTCTTTACCACTAGCGCCACCTGGGAAGCCTCAAAACTACAGTAGGGGAGATATAAACTAATTTTAAATATTATGATACAACATAAGTGCTGGGCTTCCCCAGTGACTGAGAGGTAAAAGACTCTGCCTTCAATGCAGGAGACACAGGAAACATGGTTCGATCCATGGGTCGGGAAGATCCCCTGGAAAAGGAAATGGCAACCCACTCCAGTATTCTTGCTTGTGAAATCCCATGGACAGGGGAGTCTGGCAGACTACAGTCCATGGGGTCCCAAAGAGTCAGCCACGACTGAAGCGACTGAGCAAGCACAACATAAGTGCAACAAGAGTGCACACATGATAAAGAAAATTGAATAAGAACATGGTGCTCTCCACCAAGGAGACTTTTTTCAAGAATAAATGATGTCTGAGCTGGTTTTTGATGACCAAACTGGAATTTTAAGCTGCTCAATCCCTATAATGTGCACTTCACTCCACTTTGCATATATATCTGGTACTTAGAAACACACTAAAAAGCTATTTGTTATTTTAATAATTATTTAGTAAGCACCTAGTACATGTAAAACACTATGTTAATATTTGTGAAAAATGCAAAGAATAAAGTGTCATTCTATCTACTTACTCTATCGAATGGATCATATTAGAATAGAGAAACAAGACATGTTCCAAAATAATAAAAGAATGAGCAATAATGGGGAAAATATTTGCATAACATGCTATGAAAGATCAAAGAGACAAAATATAAACTCTGAAGCAACAGAGAGGCAGAGAATGGGGTCAATGACTTAAGCATCCACCTTAAGAAGCTAGAAGAAGAGTAAATTAAATCCAAAATATCAATTCATAGGAGGGACATAGTTTCTGAAATGATCAATAGAATTGAAAAAAACTCTAGCTAGATTTCTCAAGAATAAAAGAGAATAGATACAAAGCGCCACTTTAGAAATGAAAGAAGATACGTAACTATAGATACAGCAGATTCAAAAAGGACAATATTATGAACAGCAAATATGACAACTTTGATGAAATGGACAAATTCCTTAAAAGTATACAACTTACTAAAATTGACTCAAGAAGAAATAGAAAATATGTATACATCCATATTTTATTAAAGAAATGGAATTTATACCTGAATACTGTTATGGCCTGAATATTTGTGTCTTCCTGAAATTCATATATTAAAGCCTAATCCCAAGATGATCCTAATGAAGGTGGGGTCTTTAGAGGATGATTATCTCATAAGGATGAAGACCTCCGAAGGGGGTGCCCTTATACGAGGCTAAAGAGACAAGAGTTTTCTGCCATGTGGGGACAAAATGTTGGTGAGGATATAAAACAACTGAAACTCACGCACTGCTAGTGGGAGTGTAAACTGGTGCCACTTTGAAAAACAGTTTCTTAAAAAGTTAAACACCTTGCATGCAACCCAGAAATTCCATTCATAGGGATTTACTCAAGAAGACTAAACACTTATGTCAAACAAAAAAGTGTACACAAATGTTCACAGCAGCAACTTTTATAATATTAATAGTTCAAAACAGGAAACCACACAAATGTCAATTAGGAAAAATGGCGAATAAATGAACAAGTTGTACATTGACCCAATGGAGTACTATTCAGCAATAAAAAGAAACAAGCAACTGATATGTGTAACAACATGGATAAATGTTAAGCAAGAGAGCACAAACCCCAAAGTGTTCATATTATATGAATCTATTTGTATGAAGTTCTAGAGAAGCCAAAACTAATCTATAGTGACAGAGAGCAGATTAGAGGTTACCTGGGTTGGGTTATTCTGTGATGGAACTGATCCCAAAGGGGCACAAGGGAATTTTTGAGCACAATGGAAACATTTTTTCTTTTAATTGTGGTGGTAGTGATCAAGTGTATATACATTTGTCAAAATTCATCAAACTATTCAAAATAAGGGCAGTTAATTGTAAGTTAATTATGTCTAACTAGAGTTGACTTAGAAAGAAAAAACAACTGGGACTTCCCTGGTGGTACAGTGGTTAAGACTCTGCGTTCCCAATACAGGGCGCCTGAGTCCGGTCCCTGGTCAGGGAACTAGATCTCAACTGCTGCAACTGAGAGCTGGCACACGGCAATGAAGAGCCCGAGTGATGCAACCCTGACCTGGAACGGCCGAATAAATGAACAGATAATTTAATTTTTGAAAAAAAAAAAGACTAAAGAACAAGGAAGTGTGATGCAGGAAATAGATTACAGACTGGTATTCGGACCAATTGGGTTCAAATCCTAGCCCTTGAATCCCAGAGATGATGTGACTGACTTTGGACAGATTGTTTTCCCTCTCAGATTTTCAGTTTCCTCATCTATATGGTGAGAGTACTGATACCTATATCAAATAGCTGTAGTAAGGAGTAAATATATACACAGAGGAGTAAGTATACATATATGTATATACATGTACATGTATTATATTTATGTTCTCAATGGACGTGAGTCTGAGTGAGCTCCGGGAATTGGTGATGGACAGGGAGGCCTGGCGTGTTGCGATTCATGGGGTCGCAAGGAGTCAGACACGACTGAGCGACTGATCTGATCTGATCTGATTTATATATTAATTCAATAGACAATACTAATAGTGTTCTAATATTAATTCTCTTGTATTTAACCAAGGAGACAAAAGAACTGGAAGGCTGTGGTATTTCTTAGAAATGTTTAGCCAGCCCTTTGGACCCAAACAGTCCAGAAGTAATTATGGCCCAGAGTCACAGATCAGGCTGGCAGACGCTGCTTTCTACCCTGGATAATGGGACAAAAGACAGGAAACTGTGGCTTGGCAATGGTTCTTAGATAAAAAGAAGGCTTGTAGGACAGACCATCTGGAGGGAGGAAGATGGGTAAGAAGCAGGGAAAGGAGATACAAGCTCAGCTGTGGAAAACAAGGTTTTTCCTCTCTGCTGTGATTCCAAGTTTTTCTTCAGTTCTATGATTGATGGTGTCTTCAGGTAACAAATAATTACTGTCCAGTGCAGGGTAGCCTGGTGGAAAGAAAACAGCCTTTGAAGTTCTCAGCCTTGAGCTTGAGTGCCAACTTTTCCATTCCACAAGTGTGTGATCCTTGGCAGATAAGGTCGGATCTGTAATCACAGTCTCCTCATCTCTAAGACAAGGATAATAAAAGAACCTTGATCCAAGGGTGTCCTGTGCATTAAATAGTGCAGACTTCCACTGCAATCTATTAGAGACAGAGTTCTCGAAGACAGGAGTTACTGTGAATGCAGGACAAAGGATTAGGCACAGAGCTTCTGGAGGCAAGTCCAGATTGGACGAGAATGTTCCTTCAGCCAGTTGGCCAAGCACCCCAGCCCCAGGGTCAAGAGTGAGCTGCTCAAGATCTTGGTGGGTCATGAAAGGATCTGTCCTCACCCTGGTCCTCACCCACATTCCTCCAAGAGGACCTCAACTCTGGTCCCTACTACTGTTGATCTCTTGGCCCTAGAATTGCAGAGCAGAATGTGCGTCCTTCCCATGGGGAAGCATTGCATCACAATTGAATACGTTCTGTGAAGTGTTTGCCCTGCCTGCTCTTGGTAAGTGACCCCTCTCCTCTGAGGGCCCAAGGCCTCCTGTCCCAGTTGGCATAAGCGTGTCCCACAGCGGCCGCTAGGGGGCGCCTGGGCTGGGAGCGCTGGGAAGTTGGACCACTCTGTCGATGTCTTCCTGGCGGCAGAAAATCTTGCGGTGGCCCTAGGCCTGTGCCTGCAAGGACCTTACTCTAAATAAACCAGTAAAAGCAACTATACTCCAAAAATAAATAAATAAGTAAACAAAGCATTATTAGCAGAGTATTTGAGAAAGAAAAACTGTCTAACGCTGAACAAAGTTTCTCCCTTCACCAGTTATGAGGCTAGTCTTTTTCCCAGGCGTCCTTTTCAAAAGTCACTTCAGAAGCTGTGTATAGTGTATATACATAGTGTATTAGCAAGAACAAGGGTCGGAACTCATGGACTGAAGACTGTTTTGGACTCTCCCTGGTTATGAGAATTTCGACCTGTCTCTACTTTCCTGATGGAGAAGGCAATGGCACCCCACTCCAGTACTCTTGCCTGGAAAATCCCATGAATGGAGGAGCCTGGAAGGCTGCAGTCCATGGGGTTGCTACCAGTCGGACACGACTGAGTGACTTCACTTTCACTTTTCACTTTCTTGCATTGGAGAAGGAAATGGCAACCCACTCCAGTGTTCTTGCCTGGAGAATCCCAGGGACGGTGGAGCCTGGTGGGCTGCCGTCTACGGGGTCGCACAGAGTTGGACATGACTGAAGCGACTTAGCAGCTACTTTTCTGAACTGTTTCTTATTAATAATATTTGAAAGTGTTAGTTGCTCTGCTGCTGCTGCTGCTAAGTCGCTTCAGTCGTGTCCGACTCTGTGTGACCCCATAGATGGCAGCCCATCGGGCTCCCCTGTCCCTGGGATTCTCCAGGCCAGAACACTGGATTGGGTTGCCATTTCCTTCTCCAATGCATGAAAGTGAAAAGTGAAGTCACTCAGTTGTGTCCGACTCTTCACAACCCCACGCATGGACTGCAGCCTACCAGGCTCCTCTGTCCATGGGATTTTCCAGGCAAGAGTACTGGAGTGGGTTGCCATCATGTCCAATTCTTGTGACCCTGTGGACTGTAGCCTCTGTCCATGGGATTCTCCAGACAAGAATACTGGAGTGGGTTGCCATTCCCTTCTCCAGGGGATCTTCCCAACCCAGGGATTGAACCCAGGTCTCCTGCATTGCAGGCAGATGGTTTACCATCTGAGCCGTTCGTTGGCTCTGTTCCTTGGGTCATGCTACTAAAAATTACCTAATTTTCTCCTCACAACAATTATATGAAGGAAGTGTTAGTTATCCCCATTTTATAGACTGAGAAAGAGAGGCCTAAGAAATCACTTGGGGCTTCCTTTGTAGCTCAGTGGTAAACAATTCACTTGCCAATGTAGAAAACGCTTCCAATGCAGGAGATATAAGAGACTTAGATTCGATCCCTGAGTCAGGAAAATCCCCTGGAGGAGGGCATGGCAACACACTCTAGTATTCTTGCCTGGAAAATTCCACGGACAGAGGAGCCTGGTGGCCTACAGTCCATGGGTTGCAAAGAGTCGGACACGACTTAGAGACTAACAGCAACAACAAAGAAGTCACTTGCCCAAAGGTTTAGGCCAGTAAAAGTTGCTGAGATCTTTCTGACTCTGAAGTTTATGCTGGAGCACTTTTATCTCCAGTATGTTCTCTCACTTTTCAAATGCACCTTAGTAATAATAATAATGATGATGATGATGATGATGATATTGTCTTTATCACATATTTTATCTTGCAAACTTTAAATTTACTCAAATGATTGTATTCAAGATTATGGCCAAGGTCACAGAAAGACCCTGTGTTTCAGGATGAGTCACCTACACAGAGGTGAGTAGGAAGAGATCTGTGTACAGGGCTGAAGCCAAGACCATGATCATGAGCATGGCGAGGGCCTTCTCAGAGCCCGCTTCAGGAGCACACATAATGTCAGCCTGCTTCTCCTGCCTTCCCCCCTTTCCTGGCACAGGTGCGGAGGCATGTGGGACATGCTTCCTGGCCACTCCTTTGCCCTTGGGCAGGGCTCTCCAGTCCTCTCATGGAGAGTTTGATGATACAGTCCCCTTTCCTTGGTGCAGTTATGCAGGCTGGCTGCAGGCTGGCTTTATTCTTCTTCTGAAATCTATAGCATCGCCCTCAAAACACAGCCCTGCCATTTATCTAAAATCTTCCTGGGACTTCTCTGGCAGTCCAGTGGCTAAGACTCCACGCTCCCAAAGCAGGGGGCCTGGGTTCTCTCCCTGGTCAGGGAACTAGATCCCACATGCCACAACTAAGAGTTCGAATGCTGCAACTAAAGATTCTGCAAGCCACCACTAAAGATTACATATGCTTTAACTAAAGATCCCGCCTTCTGCAACTAAAAAGATCCAGAATGTTGCAACAAAGATAGAAGGCCTTGTATATGGAACTGGCAACTGGCACAGCCAGATAGATAGATAAACTTTGGCAGTCTTCCTCCATTCTACTCCTCTGTTCAGCCACCAAGGCAACATGGCTCATAATAGTTAAAACCTGAAGCAACTCACATGTCCATCCATAGAGAACAAATTAAATACATTATGCTACATCCTTGCGTGTGTGCGTGTCTGACTCTTTGAGATCCCATGGACTGTAGCCAACCAGCCTCCTCTGTTCATGGGATTCTCCAGGCAAGAATACTGGAGTGAGTTGCCATGCCCTCCTCCATGGGGATTTTCCTGACCCAGGGATCGCACCTAAGTCTCTTATGTCTCCTGCATTGGCAGGCACGTTCTTTACCACTAGTGCTATCTGGAAAGCCTGTTCTACATCCTTACATTGTTTGTGAGTCATCTAAATTTTAAGCGTAGTTAAAATAAACACAACTCAAACTCTCAGATGACAAAGTAGGGACTTGAATGGCTTAAGGATATATGGCTTCAGGTCCAGTGGGACCAGGTATCCAAACAATACATTCAGGAAGCTGCTTCTTTTCATCTCTCATCTATGGTTTCTTCTTCTCTATATACTTCATGCTCAGGAAGCAAAGACAGCCAACAGCAGCTCAGACTTCTATGTCACAAAATTCACTACACCAAAAGGTAAAGAGTATCTCATGCACTAGTTGGAGCTGTGGCTGACCATTTCTGAACCAATTTTGTGATTCAGACCAGGCCAAGTGTTTAATCAAGGAATAGATATTACATAAAGGGATAGATATAACATGACATTTCTAGAAGGAAACATGATAATAGCCTTGGAATAGGCGAATATTTTCTTAAACATCAAAAAAGAACTAGTCATGAAAGCGGAAAAAAATCATAAATTGGACTTAAGCAAAGTTAAAAGCTGTTGTTTAAAAGACACCATTGGAAATGAAAAGGCAAAATTCAGACTAAGAGAAAACAATCAGATCAGATCAGATCAGATCAGTCGCTCAGTCGTGTCCGACTCTTTGCGACCCCATGAACCGCAGCACGCCAGGCCTCCCTGTCCATCACCAGCTCCCGGAGGTCACTCAGACTCGCATCCATCGAGTCAGTGATGCCATCCAGCCATCTCATCCTCTGTCGTCCCCTTCTCCTCCTGCCCTCAATCCCTCCCAGCATCAGAGTCTTCTCCAAAGAGTCAACTCTTCGCGTGAGGTGGCCAAAATACTGGAGTTTCAGCTTTAGCATCATTCCTTCCAAAGAAATTCCAGGATTGATCTCCTTCAGAATGGACTGGTTGGATCTTCTTGCAGTCCAAGGGACTCTCAAGAGTCTTCTCCAACACCACAGTTCAAAAGCATCAATTCTTCGGCGCTCAGCCTTCTTCACAGTCCAGCTCTCACATCCATACATGACCACAGGAAAGACCATATCCTTGACTAGGCGAACCTTTGTTGGTAAAGTGATGTCTCTGCTTTTGAATATGCTATCTAGGTTGGTCATAACTTTCCTTCCAAGGAGCAAGCGTCTTTTAATTTCATGGCTGCAGTCACCATCTGCAGTGATTTTGGAGCCCAGAAAAACAAAGTCTGACACTGTTTCCACTGTTTCCCCATCTATTTCCCATGCAGTGATGGGACCAGATGCCATGATCTTCGTTTTCTGAATGTTGAGCTTTAAGCCAACCTTTTCACTCTCCACTTTCACTTTCATCAAGAGGCTTTTTAGCCCCTCTTCACTTTCTGCCATAAGAGTGGTGTCATCTGCATATCTGAGGTTATTGATATTTCTCCCAGCAATCTTGATTCCAACTTGGGTTTCTTCCAGTCCAGCATTTCTCATGATGTACTCTGCATATAAGTTAAATAAACATGGTGACAATATACAGCCTTGACATACTCCTTTTTCTATTTGGAACCAGTCTGTTGTTCCATGACCAGTTCTAACTGTTGCTTCCTGACCTGCATACAGATTTCTTAAGAGGCAGATCAGGTGGTCTGGTATTCCCATCTCTTTCAGAATTTTCCATAGTTTATTGTGATCCACACAGTCAAAGGCTTTGGCATAGTCAATAAAGCAGAAATAGATGTTTTTCTGGAACTCTCTTGCTTTTTCCATGATCCAGCGGATGTTGGCAATTTGATCTCTGGTTCCTCTGCCTTTTCTAAAACCAGCTTGAACATCAGGAAGTTCACGGTTCACATATTGCTGAAGCCTGGCTTGGAGAATTTTGAGCATTACTTTACTAGCGTGTGAGATGAGTGCAATTGTGCGGTAGTTTGAGCACTCCTTGGCATTGCCTTTCTTTGGGATTGGGATGAAAACTGACCTTTTCCAATCTTGTGGCCACTGCTGAGTTTTCCAAATTTGCTGGCATATTGAGTGTAGCACTTTCACAGCAGCATCTTTCAGGACTTGGAATAGCTCAACTGGAATTCCATCACCTCCACTAGCTTTGTTCGTAGTGATGCTTTCTAAGGCCCATTTGACTTCACATTCCAAGATGTCTGGCTCTAGGTCAGTGATCACATCATCATGATTATCTGGGTCTTGAAGCTCTTTTTTGTACAGTTCTTCTGTGTATTCTTGCCACCTCTTCTTAATATCTTCTGCTTCTGTTAGGTCCACACCATCTCTGTCCTTTATTGTGCCCATCTTTGCATGAAATGTTCCTTTGGTATCTCTGATTTTCTTGAAGAGATCCCTAGTCTTTCCCATTCTGTTGTTTTCCTCTATTTCTTTGCATTGATCACTGAAGAAGGCTTTCTTATCTCTTCTTGCTATTCTTTGGAACTCTGCATTTAAATGTTTATATCTTTCCTTTTCTCCTTTGCTTTTCGCTTCTCTTCTTTTCACAGCTATTTGTAAGGCCTCCCCAGACAGCCATTTTGCTTTTTTGCATTTCTTTTCCATGGGGATGGTCTTGATCCCTGTCTCCTGTACAATGTCACGAACCTCATTCCATAGTTCATCAGGCACTCTATCTATCAGATCTAGGCCCTTAAATCTATTTCTCACTTCCACTGTATACTCATAAGGGATTTGATTTAGGTCATACCTGAATGGTCTAGTAGTTTTCTCTACCTTCTTCAATTTCAGTCTGAATTTGGCAATAAGGAGTTGATGGTCCGAGCCACAGTCAGCTCCTGGTCTTGTTTTTGCTGACTGTATAGAGCTTCTCCATCTTTGGCTGCAAAGAATATAATCGATCTGATTTCGGTGTTGACCATCTGGTGATGTCCATGTATAGAGTCTTCTCTTGTGTTGTTGGAAGAGGGTATTTGCTATGACCAGTGCATTTTCTTGGCAAAACTCTATTAGTCTTTGCCCTGCTTCATTCCGTGTTCCAAGGCCAAATTTGCCTGTTACTCCAGGTGTTTCTTGACTTCCTACTTTTGCATTCCAGTCCCCTATAATGAAAAGGAGGTCTTGAAAGAGGGCATCAGAGGGCAAATACACTAAAACCATTCTCACAGATAACTAGTCAATCTAACCACACAAGGACCACACCCTTGTCTAACTCAATGAGATTCAGCCATGCCCGAGGGGCAACCTGGGATAGGCGGGTCATGGTGGAGAGATATGACAGGGTGTGGTCCGCTGGAGAAGGGAATGGCAAACCACTTCAGTATTCTTGCCTTGAGAACCCCATGAACAGTATGAAAAGACAAAATGATAGGATACTGAAAGAGAAACTCCCCAGGTCAGTAGGGGCCCAATATGCTACTGGAGATCAGTGGAGAAATAACTCCAGAAAGAATGAAAGGATGGAGCCAAAACAAAAAGAATACCCAGCTGTGGATGTGTCTGGTGATAGAAGCAAAGTCCGATGCTGTAAAGAGCAATATTGCATAGGAACCTGGAATGTCAGGTCCATGAATCAAGGCAAATTGGAAGTGGTCAAACAAGAGATGGCAAGAGTGAATGTTGACATTCTAGGAATTAGCGAACTAAAATGGACTGGAATGGGTGAATTTAACTCGGATGACCATTATATATACTACTGTGGGCAGGAATCCCTCAGAAGAAATGGAGTGGCCATCATGGTCAACAAAAGAGTCCGAAATGCAGTACTTGGATGCAATCTCAAAAACGATAGAATGATCTCTGTTCGTTTCCAAGGCAAACCATTCAATGTCACAGTAATCCAAGTCTATGCCCCAACCAGTAACGCCGAAGAAGCTGAAGTTGAACAGTTCTATGAAGACCTACAAGACCTTTTAGAACTAACACCCAAAAAAAAAAAAAAAAAAAAGAGAAAACAATAGATGCCCCCTAAGCTGTAAAATAATTTTGTTACTGTAAAAAATAAGTGGTCTGTCTCTATATGAAAAGATCTTTAGTATAGGGATTTCTGTTTTGCTTACCACTCCATTTCTATCACCTAAAATGGTGGACAATCAAAATTTTTGTTGAGTGACTGAACTGCCGAAATATATTTTTAAATTTAAAATAATGCTATGTACAGATTGATCTCATTTATGTTATAAAATATTTTTGTATGTGTGTAAATGCACCAAAAAAGGATTTAAAGGGGGAAGAGAGAGGTGAGCTTTTACTTTCCCATACTTATGTAGATGCTGGAATTTTTACTAAAATCAGTAAAAAACATAAAAATCATAAGGCTAGTGGATTTCAGGGCCTGCTCGTTGAGCCCGCAGGCCATGCCCTGCCTGGAGCAGAAGAGCCATGCCTAGTAGTTTAGGGGATTACATCAGACTCTGCTCCCCAAGCCTACTTCAAAGTTTCACTCATGATTGATTTTTCGAGTTTTAGTCCAATTTGAGCTTCTCACTTGTGAGTCAGCTCCTCTGAATCGAGAAATAGACCAGCTTTTCATTTGTCTTTTCTACAAGATGCTCTCTCTCTAGTCATTCCCTCAGACCATGCATTTCAGCTCTAGTGTGAATGATGCCCCAGCCTGCCACTGACTCAGGTTCCTCAGATACAGGAAGGTCCTCTTTAGAACAGGATGGGGAATCAAACTGACCCTGGCTCTCTGGGTTGAAAACTTTGCAAGATGCCTTCAAGTCACTGGAATTACGAACGAGTGTAAGGAAAAACTGCCTTATGCTTAACATGTTTACTCTTTTCACAGACTAAGAGCAGAACAAGGATTCAATATTATTCCCATCTTAAAGAAAAGGGAAGCTGCAAGTCTGAATAACATGCTGGAGGTCACACAGCTAGTCCGATGAAAGTCTCTTTACTGAAGTTTATTCTCTCTTATTCAACTACATCAAGGGAATATGAGCAGGTTCCCCAAGTCTCTTCATCCAAATTTGAAACGAACAGAACTCACCTAAACAATGAAAGAAGTTTCTACTCTAATTGTCCCTGCAGGTCCCATAACTGACACTGCTCTGAGAGGGCCCAGGTAGGAGCCATCATGAGTAGATGGATATCCCATCATCTAAAATGTATCCCAGGCTGGGCTTATGAAAACTTTTAAGTGCAAAGATAAGAAGATAATTCCTCAAGAGAGCTTGATTATTTCCCACTCACCCAAACCAAAAGGAGTAGCTTGGAAACTATTAGATTTCAGATTCCAGAACTTTCAAAAGTGCTCCAAGAAAGCGAGTCAAGATGTAGACATGTGCCTTATAAAGAGTTGGCTCATAATGTCCTTCCATTTGATATCCTCTTGGAAAAATAACCTAGCCTCTGTACAAAAGTGGTAGCTCTATACACTATGTGACCAGGTCCCTGATGGCAGTTGACTGGGCCAGAAATGAAGCTGGTCAGACCCATGGCAGAGATGCTCTAAACTTAGGGAACAAATCAAGGCAGTGGGGAAGCACTGGCTTGAATACTGAAGAAAGAAGTGAAAAATCACCAAACTGATTAGTGAGGCTCCCCAGGACTTTCAAAGCTAGGAGTGTACCCCTGCTCAAGAAAAAGGACTTACATATACCAACTTTTTAATGTTTAATGCTTCCCTGTTGGCTCAGACAGTAAAGCGTCTGCTTGCAATGCAGGAGACCCAGGTTCGACCCCTGGGTTGGGAAGATCCCCTGGAGAAGGAAATGGAACCCCACTACAGTACTCTCGCCTGGAAAATCCCATGGACAGAGGAGCCTGGTAGGCTACAGTCCATGGGGTCGCAAAGAGTTGGACATGATTGAGCGACTTCACTTCACTTCACTTAATGTCCCCTCAAGGAAATGGCCAGGTTAGCCCTAATCAATGAAGTCTGCTAACAATCTCCCCCCACCTCCTTCTTCTCTCTCTCTCTCTCACACACACACAGACCCACATGCATCTTCAAATAACATTTAGTGTCTTGTTTTCTCAAATGTATGTTTTTAAAAAACAAGACTCCCTAGACATCTAGAGAAAGTTTATGTTTTAACATAACAGATTAACATGAAATGAAGAGACAGGAGAAAGAAAAGAAGAAAGAGACAAAGAGAGTAGTGTAGAGAAATTAGAAACAATACAAGAAATTAATAAACTTTTTAAAAATTATAATATACTCAAGAAAAATCAGATGAGGTTATTGAGTAATGTGAAATTAGATAACCAGTCTTCTGCTGAACTTTAAAAAAAATTTTAAATCTGTTCAGAATCACTGAGGAAAAAACAGTTAAAAAATTGCTGGGCCAAGATGCAGGAGAAAGCAAAAGTATGATGGTATCAAGAATTTGGAGTCCCTTTAACTAGAGACATTTACCAACTCCAGAAGTGAAGTGCAAGTCGCTTAGTTGTGCCCGACTCCTTGCGACCCCATGGACTGTATAATCCATGGACTTCTCCGGACAAGAATACTGGAGTGGGTATCCTTTCCCTTCTCCAGGGGATCTTTCCAACCCAGGGATCGTAGCCGGGTCTCCCCCACTGCAGGCAGATTCTTTACCAGGTGAACCACAAGGGAAGTCTACCAAAAGTTTATTTTCTTTCAGTGTCTTGAGATATTCATTCTCTTATTCTTCTGGAGGCCAGAAGTTCAAAATCAGTTTCACTGGGACAAAATGAAGATGTCAGCAGGGCCACTTCCTCTGGAGGCTCTAGAAGAGAATCTATTCCTGCCTCTTCTGCCTTCTGGAGGCTGTTGGCGTTCTGGGACTAGTGGTAACATCACTTGATCTTCAAAACCAGCATCTTCAAATCTCCTTGTGCTCCATTTTCACATGACATTCTCCCCGTGTGCCTATGTCAAACCTTCCCCTGTTTCTCTTTCAAAGATGACCTGTGGTGGCATTTTGGGCTTATCCAGATAATCCAGGACAGTCTTCTCACTTCAAAACCCTTAACCTAATCACATTTGTATAACCTCATTTCCAAATAAGGTCACGTTTGCAAGTTTCAGGGATTAGGACCTAATATTGGTAGGGGTCCATTTTTCAGCATTCTAAAAGTAGCATTAAAAAACATCAAGTTCCTATAGTAATGAGTTTCCCTAATGCCTCAAGGGTAAAGAATCTGCCTGCAATGCAGGTTCAAGATGTTCGAACCCTGGGTCAGGAAGATCCCCTGGAGGAAAGCATGACAACCCACTCCAGTATTCTTGCCTGGAGAATCCCATGGACAGAGGAGCCTGGTGGGGCACAATCCACAGGGTCACAAAGAGTTGGACATGACTGAAGCTATTTGGCACACATGCACCTATAGTAATAAATATAATAAAAGATATGCAAGACCTCTACACTGAAAACCACATAATGTAATTGAGAGAAATAAAAATAAATCTGAATAAGTGGAAGAATATACCATTTTCACGAACTGATGACAGTATTTTAAAGATACCAACTCCACAAATCAATTCTATAAATTGTGTGTACTCCTGATCAAAAAGTAAGCAATGTTTTATTGGGAGAAATGGATAAGCTGTTTTTAAAATTTACATGAAAATGCAAAAGCTGAGAAGAGCCAACTTGAAAAAAGAGCAACATTGAAGGACTTGAACTACTAGATATCAATACAAAGTTAAAATATAAAGAAGATAACATGACAACTGAACTCTAAAGCAACATTTTGAAAACTCTAATGTGTATAGGGCAACCACATAGGCATATCACTTAAATTATATCTTCCACTCACTGATCCCGCTTTCCAGAGTAACAACATTCATTGTAAGGGCTTTTGTTTAGAATAAGTAGGAGAAGTATCTGCTCAGTAAATATTTGCTGAATTGACTTTCATAACCCAGTTCTCCTGGCAATATTTTAAATAATAAATATCACATCAACAAAAGGACTAATATCTTCCCATACATGTCCATTAGTGGTTTGGAGAAATGATAAGTGATCTTATACTAAACTTGAATATTGGATATTGGATGAGGCAGTTTTCTAGGAAGGCTTTTTCCCAATACAATGAGCTACAGACCAAGATGATGGTAACAGTTCTGTGCTTGGCTAATATCTAGGAAGCACAGGGTTTACTCAATAATTCCCAGGTTAGGTGTGTATTTTACATCAGTACCTTTATCTACACAAGTGGCCCTGGGATCTCAGTCTATTGTGATTCAGCAAACAATACTAGCTATGACCTGAAATCAGTTGCCTATACCAATAATGGCTCCAGTGGACCTTATCTTTCTATTGTGGCTCCTAAAATTAGTGTTTCTTTCTGTTATAATGAAAAAAAAACAATCCCCATTGATTGCAAAGAGCAATGCCTGATATTACAGAATGATTATATTCAGAATAAATTGAATCTTGCATTGTTCAGTAATAATTATCACGTTAAAGAGATTTCAGTTCACAAGATAAGAAAAAATCCTGTCATTAAGATAATAGCCAATAAGCCAATAACCAAGCTGCACCATTACATTAAACATAATTAGCCTTAGGTTTTAAAAAAATTTCAGAGGCAAAGTCAAGCCATTCCCTAGGAAGCTGTTATGATTGCCAAGTGCAGTTACAAGTCATTCCCCTATCTGAGGCTAACAGAGGCCTAGAAGAGGGCATGATGTTCAAGAACACAGTGTGAATAATGCTTTTACTTTATTGTTTTATTATTTTATTTAATGCTTAATGTCCCTTGTTCCCATTATAATAAGCTAGTTTAGGCCCTTGTCATAGTGGTAAAGAATCTGCCGGCCAGTGCAGGAGACATGGGTTTGATCCCTGATCCGGGAAGATCCCACAGGCTGCAGAGCAACTAAGCCCACATGTCACTCCAGTGTTCTTGCCTAGAGAATCCCATGGGCGCAGAGGCCTGGCGGGCTACAGTCCACAGGTTCACAGAGTCAGACGCGCCTGAAAACTGAGCACACATGCATACTTAACACGCTTGTCTTAGTTCATTCAGGCTACTGTAACAAAATACCACAGACTTATAAAGAACAGAAGTCTATGTCTCACAGTTCTGGAGGCCAGATGTTTAGATCAAGGTATCCACTTGGTGTTTAATGACTAAAAAAAGAAAGGAAAAAAAAACTACAAAATGAACATGACTACATCCCAATAAAACTTTATTTTCAAAAACTTCTGATGTTTAGCTTTTGCAAAGATGGTTAGCTCTCTACAAAAAATTCAAAAATTCCTTCCTCTGTTAAGAGTCAGTGGGAAATAACTGCCTAGCTCTTCTTACAACCAGACATAGCTAGTGGAATACGAGCAAAAGTCATGAGTATCATGATTATTACTATTATTTATAAAACACTTATAAAGTGCATGGACTTCCCTGGTGGCTCAGATGGTAAAGAATCAGCGTGTAATGCAACGAAACCTAGGTTCAGTCCCTGGGTTGGGAAGATCCCCTGGAGAAGGGAATGGCTACCCACTCTAGTATCCTTGCCTGGAGAATTCCATGGACAGAGGAGTCTGGCGGGCTACAGTCCATGGCGTCACAAAGAGTCAGAAACAATTGAGTGACTAACACTTTTCCTTTATAAAGTGCATAATATGTATCAGATATAGATAAGTGTTAGACAAACATTAACTCATTTAATTCACACAACAATCCTATAAGCTAAGTTCTATTATTGTCTCCATTTCACAGACAAAGAAACTGAGGGTCACAGTAGTTGAATAATTACTGAATTTTTACTGAATAATTAGTTGAACACAGCATAAGTCTCAGAGATGAAATTCCAGGCTAAGACATCTAACTCCAGAGTCCTTACTCTTAACCATTGCATTATGCTTTTTCTTGGGCCAGGGCCTTTAAAAAGCAAATTGGGGTTCCCTAGCTACTCAGTGGCATCAGGGGATGGCAGAGTCACACAATTCAGGGTTCTGGTTTTCTGATTAGCAACAGGGGAGCAAGATGCCTGCTAACCATGAACTCCCATATTAGACTACCGCATGAATTAAAAATAAACTTCTGTTGAGTCAAGGCACTGAAATTTTGACTTTGATTGTTAGAGCATCTAGTGTTCCCCTAACTGACACACATGTCAACCAAGACCCACCACAATCTGTCATGGTCCAGAGTCAGAGACCTGGATTCTAGCCCTAGCACAGGCTCTGGCTTAATGGGTAACCTTAGAGAAGCACTTTCCTCAAGGCTACATTTGAAAGGTTAGGGGTTGGACTGGATCAACATTAAAATCCATATTTAATTTTCTATTTTGAATATATTGCTTGCATCTTCTTTGAAACAGGACATGATGGCCAAATAAAGTAGGAAAATTTTGGATACTACACTCCCCCACTCAGTTCAGTTCAGTTCAGTTGCTCAGTCGTGTCTGACTCTTTGCAACCCCATGAATCACAGCACACCAGGCCTCCCTGTCCATCACCAACTCCCGGAGTTCACCCAGACTCACGTCCATTGAGTCAGTGATGCCATCCAGCCATCTCATCCTCTGTCGTCCCCTTCTCCTCCTGCCCCCAATCCCTCCCAGCATCAGAGTCTTCTCCAATGAGTCAACTCTTCGCATGAGGTGCCCAAAGTACTGGAGTTTCAGCTTTAGCAGCATTCCTTCCAAAGAAATCCCAGGGCTGATCTTCAGAATGGACTGGTTGGATCTCCTTGCAGTCCAAGGGACTCTCAAGAGTCTTCTCCAACACCACAGTTCAAAAGCATCAATTCTTTGGCGCTCAGCCTTCTTCACAGTCCAACTCTCACATCCATACATGACCACAGGAAAGACCATAGCCTTGACTAGGCGAACCTTTGTTGGCAAAGTAATGTCTCTGCTTTTGAATATGCTATATAGGTTGGTCATAACTTTCCTTCCAAGGAGTAAGCATCTTTTAATTTCATGGCTGCAGTCACCATCTGCAGTGATTTTGGAGACCCCAAAAATAAAGTCTGACACTGTTTCCACTGTTTCCCCATCTATTTCCCATGAAGTGATGGGACCAGATGCCATGATCTTCATTTTCTGAATGTTGAGCTTTAAGCCAACTTTTTCACTCTCCTCTTTCACTTTCATCAAGAGGCTTTTGAGTTCCTCTTCACTTTCTGCCATAAGGGTGGTGTCATCTGCCTATCTGAGGTTATTGATATTTCTCCCAGCAATCTTGATTCCAGCTTGTGCTTCTTCCAGTCCAGCGTTTCTCATGATGTACTCTGCATAGAACTTAAATAATTAGGGTGACAATATACAGCCTTGACATACTCCTTTTCTTATTTGGAACCAGTCTGTTGTTCCATGCCCAGTTCTAACTGTTGCTTCCTGACCTGCATACAAATTTCTCAAGAGGCAGATCAGGTGGCCTGGAATTCCCATCTCCTTCAGAATTTTCCACAGTTTATTGTGATCCACACAGTCAAAGGCTTTGGCATAGTCAATAAAGCAGAAATAGATGTTTTTCTGGAACTCTCTTACCTAAGTCTTCACTGATTGAAGGCTTTGAGACAACTTTTTGTAAGGACTTTAACAATAATCATTACATGGAGTTGACCACAGAACCTCTTAATATTTTTTTCCATTGGGAGAAATTCATTAATAGTTAGAGGTAACTATAGTTAATGATACTGTATTGTATATTTGAAAGTTGCTAAGAGAGTAGATCTTAAAAGTTTTCATCATAAGAAAATAATTTTGTAACTCTGTGTGGTGATAGATATTAACAACTTATTGTGGCAATCATTATTCAAATTATACAAATACTAAATCTTTACATTGTATACTTGGAGCTAATGTAATGTTCTATGTCAATTATATCTGTTTAAACAATACTTAAGAGGGATACTAGTGTACTGCTACTGCTAAGTCACTTCAGTCATGTCCGACTCTGTGCAACCCCACAGGTGGCAGCCCACCAGGCTCCCCTGTCCGTGGGATTCTCCAGGCAAGAACACTGGAGTGGGCTGCCATTTCCTTCTCCAATGCATGAAAGTGAAAAGTGAAAGTGAAGTCGCTCAGTCATATCCGACTCTTAGCGACCCCATGGAAAGAGGATAATTAGAAGACAAGTTCCTTGAGCTATTTTCATATGCACTGCTTGAACAAAGACAAAATTAAACTGGAAACAGTCACAAACAAGAAATATATGTATTTGTTCCTTGAGGGAGAAATGGGAATATAAACTTTGCAGTCCTTAGTCAGGAGAATCCATGAGGATCAAATGAGAAGAGAGACGCAGCTCTAGTTGGAAATTTCAAAGTTAGTCTACAAACAAGAAGAGGTTGTATATTGAGATTCGCTTATAATAGAGGTTTTTACGTTAAACCAGGCTGAACATGCACTGACTACATACACTTGGCTATACAAAGGCGATGGCCTTTGGCTCTTTGGGATTTATGATCTACCAGCATAAGCACCTGGGTGCCTGTTACATTTCATGCATTGCCCCTCCCTCCCACAGCCCAAAATAAAGTTCTGCTTTTAATGAAGTACTGGATGTCCAAAATACTGACAGATTTGAAGAAAAACTAAATAATTCAAATATAATACAAGAGAAAGGAATACTTCCTAACTCACACTTTGAGGCCAGAATTACCTTAATACCAAATCCCCAAAGAATTCACAAGAAAGAAACTACAGAAAACTATATTCTTATGACCATAGATGTAAAAATCCTGAGCAAAATGCTGGCAAAACAAATTTAACAGCATATTAAAAGGATTATACATTATGACAGAATGAAATTTACCCCAGGAATTCAAAGTTGACTCAACATATGATAATTGATTACAATTAACCAATGTAATATATCATATTGGTAAAATGAAGGATAAAACCACATTATCATCTCAATAAATGCAGCAAAAGCATGGACAAAACCCAACACCCTCTCATGATAAGAATATTTAATAAAGTAGAAATAGATGGGAATTTCTTCAACTGATTAAAAGCATCTATGAAAAACTCATAGTTAACATCATAGTTGGTGGGGAAAGACTGATGCTTTGTCTCCACAGTCAGGACTGAGATTGGAATATTTGTCTCACGACTTCTAATCAGCGTTGTACTGAAGGAGCTAATCGGGGCACAAGGCAAGAAAAAGAAGTAAAAGTCATCAGGTTGTTGAAACAAAATAGAGAGCTCAGAAATAAACCCACACTTAAATAGCCAATTAATTTATAACAACAATGTACAACAGAAAAAGGATAATCTCGTTAATAAATGGTGCTGGGAAAACTGGACAGCCACAAGCTGAAGAATGAAACTGGACCACAATCTTACACAATGGGCAAAAATTAACTCACAATGAATTGAAGAACTGAATGCAAGACCTAAAGCCATAAACCTCCCAGAAGAAAACATAGGCAGAAAGTTCCTGACATAGGTCTTGGCAATGATTTTTTAGTCTGATACCAAAAGCAAAGGCAACAGAAGCAAATATAAGCAAATGAGGCTAGATCAAACTAAAAAGCTTCTGTACAGTAAAGGAAACCATCAACAAAATGAGAAGGCAACCTACAGAATGGGAAAATATATTTGTAAAACATATGCATGATAAGAGATTAATATCTAAAATATATAAGAAACTTATAAAACTCAATAGCAAACCCACAAACAATCCAATTGAAAATGAGCAGAAGATCTGAACAGATATTTTCCCAAAGAAGACATATAGCTAACAGGTACAAGAAAAGATGACCACCATCACTAATCATCAGGGAAATGCAAATCTAAACCACAGTGAGATATTATACACGTGTCAGAATGGCTACTATCAAAAAGACAAGAAATATGGACTTCCCTGGTGGTCCAGTGGTTAGGAATCCACCTGACAATTGTGAAGGATCCCTAAGCCTGGCATGCTGCAGTCCTTGGGGCCACAAAGAGTCAGACATGACTTACGACTGAACAATATGCCAATATAGGGGACATGGGTTTGATCCCTGGTCTAGGAAGATCCCACATGCCGTGACACAACTGAGCCCGTGTTCCACAACTATAGAGCCCACCTGCTGCAACCACTGCTGCTGCTGCTGCTGCTGCGGCTAAGTCGCTTCAGTCGTGTCCGACTCTGTGCAACCCCATAGACAGCAGCCCACCAGGCTCCCCCGTCCCTGGGATTCTCCAGGCAAGAACACTGAAGTGGGTTGCCATTTCCTTCTCCAATGCATGAAAGTGAAAAGTGAAAGTGAGGTCGCTCAGTCGTGTCCGACTCTTAGCGACCCCATGGACTACAGCCTACCAGGCTCCTCTGCCCATGGGATTCTCCAGGCAAGAACACTGGAGTGGGGTGCCATTTCCTCTTCAATGCATCAAAGTGAAAAGTGAAAGTGAAGTCGCTCAGTCATGTCCGACTCCTAGCAACCCCATGGACTGCAGCCTACCAGGCTCCTCCATCCATGGAATTCTCCAGGCAAGAGTACTGGAGTGGGGTGCCATTGCCTTCTCTGCAACCACTGAGGCCTATGCAACTAGAGCCCATGCTCTGCAACAAAAGAAGCCACCACAATGAGAAGCCCATGCACTGCAATGAAGTGTAACCCCTGCTCGCTGCAACTAGAGAACGCCTGCACGTGGCGACAAAGACCCAGGGCAGCCAAAAAGAAAGATAAGACAAGAAATAATAATAAGAGTTGGCAGGGATGTGGAGAAAAGGGAATATTTGTGCACTGTTGCTGAGAATGTAAATTGGTACAGTCACTATGGAAAATAATAAAAAGGTGCTTCAAAAAATTAAAAGTAGGACTACTATATGAGCCAAACTTCGACTGCTGAGCATTTATCTGAAGAAAAGGAAAAAACATGCAAGGAGAAGGGATTATATGTATACTTATAGCTGATTCACTTGTATAGCAGAAACTGAAACCATAGTATAAAGCAATTATACTCCAATTAAAAACTAGATTTAAAAAAAAAAGAAGAAAAGGAAAACACTAACTTGAAAAGGTAATGTACTCCATGTTCATTGAAGCACTATTTACAATAGTCAACATATGAAAACAACCCAAGTATCCATTGATGAATGAATAGATAAAGAAAATGTGATACACACACACACACACACACACACACACACAGAGGAATACTATACTACCATAAAAAAGAACGAAATCCTGCCATTTGGTACAACATGGATAGACCTTAAGGGCATTATGCTAAGTAAAATAAATCAGACAAAGAAAGACAAATACTGTATGATCATACTTATAGGTGGAATCTAAAACAACAACAAGAAAAAAAGCTCAAAGATACAGAAATCAGATTGGTGGTTGCCAAAGGTGAGGGATAGGAAATGAGATAAATTGGAGAAGGGAGGCAAAAGGCACAATCTTCCAGTTAAGAAATAAATGAATTATGGGTATACAATGTGTATTGAAATGATTATAATTAATACTGTATTACAAATTTGAAATTTGCTTAGAGAGTAAATCTTAAAATCTCTCATGACAAGAAAAAATTTATTTCTAACTATGCATGGAGATGCATATTAACTAGACCTTGTGGTGATCATTTTACAGTGTACACAAATATTGAATCATGTTCTATACATGAAACTAATATAATATGTCAAAATACCTCAACAATAACAAAAATAAGTTTAAAAAGTTTATTTAATATTACTAAATGACAATGAAAAAAAAGTGAAAGTTAGTTACTCAGTCATGTCCAATTCTGCAGCCCCAGGGACTGTAGCCCACCAGGCTCCTCTGTCCATGGAATGCTCCAGGAAAAAATACTGGAGTGGGTAGCCATTTCCTTCTTCAGGAGATCTTCCCAAGCCAGGGATCAAATCCATCTCTCCTGTATTGCAGGCAGATTCTTTACCATCTGAGCCACCAAGAAAGTCATGGTGGCAATACTTCCCTAAATTGATCTGCATATTCAGTACAATCTCTTCCAAAATTCCAGTTGATACAGTTTCAGAAGCTGATCCTAAAATGCTTATGAAAGTGCAAAAAATCTTTAAAAAGTAGAATACAGTAAGAAAAATATCACTTCTTTCCAAATTTACTAAAGCGTTACAGTAATCAAAGCAGTGTGGTACTGACACCAGAATAGACATACAGACCCATAGAATAGAATTTAAAGTCCAGAAATATGCTTATGACCAATTGATTTCTGACAAGGATGCCAAAACCATTTAATGGGAAATGAATAATTTCTTCAGCAAATAGTGCGGGACAATTTAACATGCAAAGCAATGAAGTTAGGTCCTTATTAACTCAAAATGGATTAAAGATCAAATATCAGAGCTAAAACTGTGACACTCTTTGAAGAAAACATAAGGGTAAAGCTTCATGATCTTGAACTTAATCAGTAGAAGTTTAGATGTGACACCAAAAACACAAGTAACAAAAGAAAACTAGATATATTCTACTTCATTAAAATTAAAAAGCTTTTAAGCATAAGAGGACACTATCAAGAAAGTGAAAAGACAAACCACAGAATGAGAGAAAATATTTGTAAATCATATATCTGATAAATATTTAGTGTTTATAATATATAAAGAACACATATCTCAAAAAAACACATAATCCTATTAAAAAGCAGCTGAAGACACTTCTCAAAAACATATATACACACAGAAGACCCAGAATTGCAAAGCAATCCTGAGGAAAAAGAGCAAAGCTGGAGATATAACCCTTTCTTCCAGACCTCAGATAATACTACAGAACTACAGTAGTCAAAAGCAGCAAAGTACTGGCACAAAAAACAGACATATAGAGCAATAAAACAGGGAGCCCAGAAATAAACCCACAGACCTGTGGTCAATTAATGTACAATAAAGGAGGCAAGAATATACAATGAAGCAAAGGCAATCTCTTTGGTAAGTGTGTTGGGAAAGCTGGATGAAAGTGAAAGGCACTCAGTCATGTCCAACTCTTTTCAACCCCAGGGACTGTAGCCTGCCAGGCTCCTCTGTCCATGGAATTCTCCAGGCCAGAATACTGGAGTGGGTAGTCGTTCCCTGTCCAGGAGATCTTCCCAACCCAGGGATTGAACCCAGGTCTCCCGCATTGCCCGCAGAGTCTTTACCAGCTGAGCCACCAGGGAAGCCTGGGAAAGCTGGGTAGCTATGTGTAAATCAGTGAAATCAGAACATTCTCTAATACAATACACAAAATAAACTGAAAGTCGTTTAGAGACCTAAATAAAATACATGACACCATAAAACTCCTAAAAGAGAACATAGGTAAGATATTCTTGAACATAAATTATAGCACTATTTTCTTAGGCCAGTCTCCTAAAAGAAATAAAAGCAAAAAATAAACAAATGGGACTTAATCAAACTTGAAATCTTTCACACAGTGAAGAAAACAAACAAACAAATAAAACAAACAAACAAAAAATCTATGAAACAGGAAAAAATACTTGCAAATGATACAACCAATAGGAGGTTAGTATTCAAAATTTACAAACAACTCAAAAAACTTAGTATCAAAAACCAAAACAATCCAATCACAAAACCAAACAACCCAATCAAAAAATGAGCAGAAGAACTCAAGAGACATTTCTCTAAGAAAAACATACAGATGACCAAAAGGCACATGAAGAGATGTTGAACACTGCTAATTATTAGAGAAATGCAAATCAAAACTACAATAAGTGTCACCTCAAACCAGTCAGAATAGTTACCATATAAAAGTCTGCAAATATCAATAATAAATGCTGGGTAGGATGTGGATAAAAGGGAACCTTTCAAAACTATTGGTGGGAATGTAAGCTGGTGCAGCCACAATGAAAAACTGAAAGTTTCCTTAAAAAACTAAAAATAGGCTATCATATGATCCAACAATTCCACTCCTGACATTTATCTGGAAAAAATGAAAACTCTAATACGAAAGGATACATGCCCTCCAATTTCATAGCAGTACTATTTACAATAGCTAAGATACAGAAGCAACCCAAGTGCTCATCAACAGATGATTGGTTTAATAAGATGTGAAATACACATATAGAGAGATAGATAGAGATATAAATATAAATATAGATAATGGAACATCACTTGGCCATGAAAAAGAATACAATCTTGCCATTTGAAGCAATATGGATGGACCTAGACAATATAAAAATAAGTGCAGTCAGATAGAGAAAGACAAATATCATATGATATCACTTATTGTGGAATCAAAAAGTAATAGAAATGAATCTATATACAAATCAGAAGCAGATTCACAGACATAGGAAACAATTTTATGGTTACCAAAGGGAGAAGGTACAGGGGCAGTATAAATAAGAAGTATGGGTCTGACAGATACAAACTAATATACACAAAATATATAAGAAATAGGAATTTACTGTAGAGCACAAAGAACTGTATTCAATATCTTATAATAAACTGTAACAGAGAACAATCTGAAATTTAAATAAGGCAATGGCACCCCACCCCAGTACTTTTGCCTGGAAAATCCCAGGGACAGAGGATCCTGGTGGGCTCCAGTCCATGGGGTCGCTGAGAGTTGGACACGACTGAGCGACTTCACTTTCATTTTTCACTTTCATGCATTGGAGAAGGAAAGGGCAACCCACTCCAGTATTCTTGCCTGGAGAATCCCAGGGACGGGGAGCCTAGGCGGTGGGCTTCTGTCTATGGGGTCGCACAGAGTCGGACACGACTGAAGCGACTTAGCAGCAGCAGCAGCAGCATATGCATATATGTGACTTCACTTTCACTTTTCACTTTCATGCGTTGGAGAAGGAAATGGCAACCCACTCCAGTGTTCTTGCCTGGAGAATCCCAGGGACGGGAGCCTGGTGGGCTGCCGTCTATGGGGCCACACAGAGTCGGACACAACTGAAGCGACTTAGCAGCAGCAGCAGCATGCATATATGTGAATAACTGAATCACTTTACTGCACACTTGAAACTGACATAATGTACTAATAGTAAATCAACAATAGATCAATTAAAAAAAAACATGAAAAGTTAGAAAATAATTTGAACTCTATAAAAAATAAAAACCTAATATCAAAATTTGTGGGATGTAGCTAAAGCAGGGATTAAAGGGATAGTTTTAAACACTTGTATCAGGAAAAAATTAAGGTCCTAAAGCCATTCGAGTTGTAAACTTAAAATTGGTGAATTTCATGGTATGCAAATTCTTACCTTAATAGAGCTTTAAAATGTGACTATACATATGCATATATATGAACAGATGTTTGACATCATTTGTCCTTGAAAGAAAAAGAAAGTGAAAGTGAAGTCACTCAGTCGTGCCTGACTCTGTAACCCCATGGACAGTAGCCTGCACCAAGCTCCTCTGCCCATGGGATTTTCTAGGCAAGAGTACTGGAGTGGGTTGCCGTTTCCTTCTTCAGGGAATCTTCCCGACCCGGGGATCAAACCCAGGTCTCCTGCATTGTGAAAGTGCAAGTGAAGTTGCTCAGTCGTGTCCGACTCTTTGTGACCCCATGGACTGTAATGTACCAGGCTTCTCTGTCCATGGGATTTTCCAAGCAAGAGTACTGGAGTGGGTTGCCATTTCCTTCTCCAGGGGATCTTCCCGACCCAGGGATCGAACCCAGGTCTCCTGCATTGCAGGCAGACGCTTTACCCTCTGAGCATTGTAGACAGATGCTTTACTGTCTGAGCCACCAGGGAAGTCTTGTCCTTAGGAAAACGCAAATCAAATCCACAGTGAGATATCGCTTCACATCCACTAGGATGACTATGATATAAAGACAAATAATAACAAGTGTTGACAAGTATGTAGAGAAAATGGAGTTCTCATACCTTGCTGTTGGGGATGTAAAATGATGCAATAACTTTGGAAAAACAGTTTGACAATCCCTCAAAAAGTTGACCATAAATTTATCACGTGACTCAGCAATTTTATTTCTAGGTATATACCCAAGAGAATTGAAAGCATATATCTATACAAAAATTCGTACACAGATGTTCACCACAATTTTACTCAAAACAAAAAGTGAAAATCATCAAAACTTGTATCAACCAATGAATGAATAAACAAAATGTCATCTATCCATTCAATGGGGTATTACTCAGTCAAACAAAGAAATGAAATACTGATTTATGCTACAACATGAATGAACCTTGACACATTATGCTAAATGAAAGAAGCCAGACACAGAAGGTCACATCCTGTTTGATTTTACTTATATAAAATGTCCAGAAAAGGCAAATCCATAGAAATATAAAGCAAAACACTGGTAGCCAGGGTCCAAGGGAGGGAGGAAAGGGGAGTGACTGTTCATGAGTACAGAGATTCTCTTTAGGGCAATGAAAATACTCTGGGATTAGATAGTTATATAGCAGATAATTAGATAGTTATATAGTTGCCCCTTTTTGTGAATAGTAAGAACCACTATCGAGAGGTAAATTTCACAGTATGAACATTCTTAAAAAAAAAAAAAGCAGCACAGAAGACATTCATTCCTTGAAGAGAGCTCCAGCAACAAGAATTGGGACAAGGTACTTAGTCTTTTAGGACATCATTTCTTCATTTGCCAACTAGATAAATACCATCATCTTCACAAGTTTGTGGCTAACTCAGTGTGATTGTATATCTACCCCATGACCTTCCCTGGGGGCTCAGTGGTAAAGAATGTGCCTGCCAATGCAGGAGACGTATATACAATCCCTGGGTGGGGAAGATCCCTGGAGAAGGAAATGGCAGCCCACTCCAGTATTCTTGTCTGGGAAATCCCATGGACAGAGAAGCCTGGCAGGCTACAGTCTATAGGCTCTCAAAAGAGTTGGACACAACTTAGCAACTGAACAACAGCAGAAGTCAGTATATGTTCAGTTCTGAGCCCAGTACTCCTTAACCTGTTAGTACTCTTGGTTGAATCTAAATCCTTGTATTTTAATAGTATTGCCTTCTGTCCAACCTAGCCTCATCTAACCCACTAGATGTTTTTCAGTTTATTTGGTTTGGTTTGGTTTTTTTAATGCCCTCTAGCTTCTTGAAAGTTCTGAAAGTCCTCTCCTTAGAGAAAGTAACAATCACTGAGGACCTATTGTGTGCCAGACTCTGGTGTTCAGTTCAGTCAGGTCCAACTCTTTGCGACCCCATGGACTGCAGCACACCAGGCTTTGCTGTCCATCACCAACTCCTGGAGCTTACTCAAACTCATGTCCATCGAGTTGGTGATACCATCCAACCATCTCATCCTCTGTCGTCCCCTTCTCTCACCTTCAATCTTTCCTAGCATCAGGGTCTTTTCCAATGAGTCAGTTCTTCATATCAGGTGGCCAAAGTACTGGAGTTTCAACTTAAACCTCAGTCCTTCCAATGAATATTCAGGACAGATTGCCTTTAGGATTGACTGGTTGTATCTCCTTGCAATCCAAAGGACTCTCAAGAGTCTTTTCCAACACCACAGTTCAAAAGCATCAACCATAGCGCTCAGCTTTCTTTATAGTCCAACTCTCATAACCATACATAACTACTGGAAAAACTGTAGCTTTGACTAGACACACCTTTGTTGGAAAAGTAATGTCTCTACTTTTTAATATGCTGTCTAGGTTGGTGGTAGCTCTTCTTCCAAGGAGCAAGCACCTTTTAATTTCATGGCTGCAGTCACCATCTGCAGTGATCTTGGAGTCCAAAGAAATAAAGTCTGTCACTGTTTCCACTGTTTCCCCATCTATTTGCCATGAAGTGATGGGACCAGATGCCATGATCTTAGTTTTCTGAATGTTGAGCTTTAAGCCAACCTTTTCACTCTCCTCTTTCACTTTCATCAAGAAGCTCTTTAGTTCTTTTTCGTTTTCTGCCATAAAGGTAGTGTCATCTGCATATCTGAGGTTATTGATATTTCTCCTGGAAATCTTGATTCCAGCTTGTTTCATCCCACCTGACATTTCTCATGATGTATTCTGCATATAAGTTAAATAAGCAGGGTGACAACATACAGTCTTGACGTACTCCTTTCCCAATTTGGAACCAGTCTGTTGTTCCATGTCCAGTTCTAACTGTTGCTTCTTGACCTGCATACAGATTTCTCAAGAGGCAGATAAGGTCATCTGGTATTCCCATCTCTTGAAGAATTTTCCAGTTTGTTGTCATCCACACAGTCAAAGTCTTTGGTGTAGTCGATAAAGCAAAAGTAGATGTTTTTCTGGAACTCTCTTACTTTTTTGATGATCCAGCAGATGTTGGCAATTTGATCTCTGCTTCCTCTGCCTTTCTTAAAGCCAGCTTGAACATCTGGAAGTTCACGGTTCATGTACTGTTGAATCCTGGCTTGGAGAATTTTGAGCATTACTTTGCTAGCATGTGAGATGAGTGTAATTGTGCGGTAGTTTGAACATTCTTTGGCATTGCCCTTCTTTGGGGTTTGGAATGAAAACTGATCTTTTCCAGTCCTGTGGCCACTGCTGAGTTTTCCTAATTTGCTGGCATATTAAGTGCAGCACTTTCACAGCATCATCTTTTAGGATTTGAAATAACTCAACTAGAATTTCATCACCTCCACTAGCTTTGTTTGTAGTGATGCTTCCTAAGGTCCACTTAACTTTTCATTCCAGGATGTCTAGCTCTAGGTGAGTGATCACACCGTTGTGTTTATCTGGGTCATGAAGATCTTTTTTGTATAGTTCCTCTATGTATTCTTGCCACCTCTTCTTAATATCGCCTGCTTTTGTTAGGTCCATACCATTTCTGTCCTTTATTGTGCCTATCTTTGTATGAAATGCTCCCTTGGTATCCCTGATTTTCTTGAAGAGATCTCTGGTCTTTCCCATTCTATTGTTTTCCTCTATTTCTTTGCATTGATCACTGATCAACACCATAAATACAATGCTGCTGCTAAGTCACTTCAGTCATGTCCGACTCTTTGTGACCCCATAGATGGCAGCCCACCAGGCTCCCCTGTCCCTGGGATTCTCCAGGCAAGAACACTGGAGTGGGTTGCCATTTCCTTCTCCAATGCATGAAAGTGAAAAGTGAAAGTGAAGTCGCTCAGTCATGTCCAACTCCTAGTGACCCCATGGACTGCAGCCTACCAGGCTCCTCCATCCATGGGATTTTTCAGGCAAGAGTACTGGACTGGGATGCCATTGCCTTCTCCGACAAATAAATACAATAAATACCATTTATTTATAAACATATTTATAAATAAAAATACAATAAAATACCATAATTCAGGCTTCCAGCAATGGTCTAGGTCAGCTGTATTTATTTCTACTTTAAAGAATAGAAGCTCAAGCCTGGCTTACAAAATCCTCTTTAAGTCACACCATTAAGAAGAGTAGCATGTTGGATTTAGACAGGCTTCAGTTCAAATGTGCCTCTCAACAAATTTTATGCCTCCCATAAACATTCTAAGCCTCCTGATCTTCAGTTTCCTCATCTATAAAACAAGGACAATGGAAGAACCTTTGTTGTGGATTGGCTTTGAAAATTAAGTGTTGCAGAAGTAGCACACAGCTCAGATCCTGAAATACAAGCTAGCTATTGTTCTCCGACATGGACCTGTCTGGTGGCTAAATTTGGAATAGAAGCTCTATGTGTGGCATTCCAAAGCCTTCTCTCCCACTTCCCCATGTTGCCTCTTCTTTTCTCTGTACCTTCCAAGCTACTCACCCTATCAGTTGACAAGCAGAGTGGGTGTTGAAATGTGAGTCAGCAGGGAGAAAGACTAAGAACAAATTATCAATAAGCATAAACATCCAGTTTCCCACAAACTTGTCATTTGTCAATCACAGTGATTCTTTTATAGGTGTTCTGATGCTTGTCCTCTCTCCCTCTCCTTCTCCTTCCTTCTTTCTCTCTTTCACACACACAGTGTTTTCTTACTTTTTCTGAGTAGCCAGTGCTAATAGCTTCCTGGAAAAATGAATGTAGCTTGAATCAGAATTTCACTGGAACATCTCCAGAAAGTCTCATTTCTTTAGCCTTTCACAAAAATTCTAAGACACAATCTAAAAGCTTGCACAAGCCTCTCCACTTACCCTGTGTGTTCTAGTAAACTGACTTCTGGCCTCCCACAGCTACATCTTGTCTCTGTGGAATGTGCTTATCAATTTTACTCCAGGGGAATGAGGCCAACAGCCTGGTGTCCTGGTGGCTGAGGAGGCTTGTATAAGCTTATGACATGTCACCAACAAGTGAGTTGACACAGATTTCAATTTTTTATCTTCTGGTAACTTCCATATAACTCAGAATTCCTCCCCACATTCACCACCCTTTCAGATTCATTCTTTTCTTCTGTCTCAATCCCATTCGCTTTCCCAATCAGCCTATTAGTATCAGTGGAGCATTAGCTCTCACTGTGATCATTATTAAGTGTTATTATTGTAGCTTACAGTAATCACTGGTCCAGATGGACTTCAGCTGGACCCCCTGGTAGCTCAACAAAAGGACTTGCCATTCCTTGAGCATTCTCTAGAGCATTCTCTAGAGAATTGAGAACATGGTCCTGATTTTATCTGAAGGATGGACTGAAGAGGACATGTGAGTGTAAAGAGAAAAGGCCAAAAGGATAACAAGTAAAATTCTTAAAGTGGGTATTCCCTTGCAATATTTTTGTATTTTCTAGATGTCTTGAATCCAGCTTTCAATTCTAAGAGAACTTGAATACAGGCCTTCTCTTGAACCTGTATCCTCATTTGTAAAATGCAGCTGTTAGTCCTCACCTAGCAAGATTTTGGTAGGAAGTAAATGAAGTGATATAATAGGCACCATGGTGGTTATAGACATTATCATTCCTGTCACTGTTGTTGCTCTCAGGATTCCAAGAATCATTTGATAGGAACACTTCAAAGCATGCTCTCAGTGCAAACTGTTACCCTGCTGTTAAAAAAATTAACTAGGAGATGTCTAAACCTCATGATTATAAAAATACACAACTTCTAGAACTTGAGTCTAAAGAAATGATCATGGATTCAGGGCAAAGATTTAGCCGTGAGAATGATCATCACATTTCTTTTTTCGGTCATGCCGCATGACATGTGGATCTGAGTTCCCTGACCAGGGATGGAAACGGCACCCCTTGAAGTGGAAGCGTGGAATCCCAGCCACTGGACTGCCTGGGAAGTCCTGATCATCACATATTATAGTTTATGATGCTGAAAAATTAGAAACAACCTAAACATGAAAAAATGACTTCTTACGTAGAATGCTATGCTATGCTATGCTAAGTCACTTCAGTCGTGTCCAACTCTGTGTGATGCCACAGTCGGCAGTCACCAGGCTCCCCCGTCCCTGGGATTCTCCAGGCAAGAACACTAGAGTGGGTTGCCATTTCCTTCTCCAATGCATAAAAGTGAAAAGTGAAAGCGAAGTCGCTCAGTCGTGTCCGACTTTTAGCGACCCCATGGACTGCAGCCCACCAGGCTCCTCCGTCTGTGGGATTTTCCAGGCAAGAGTACCGGAGTGGGGTGCCATTGCCTTCTCCGAAGAATATGGAACTCCAATTCAATGGATAACTAGCAAGCTTTTAAACATGGTAAAAGAATTCTAATGACATCAAAAGGGGCTGACTGTATATATTCTGGAAGTTACAAAATGCAGTTACAAAACAGAATTGAGAACATGGTCCTGATTTTATCTGAAGGATGCACTGAAGAGGACATGTGAGTGTAAAGAGAAAAGGCCAAAAGGATAACGAGTAAAATTCTTAAAGTGGGTATTCCCTTGCAATATTTTTGTATTTTCTAGATGTCTTACAATGAAAATATTGAGGAAGAAATTTAACTTTAGGGGTAAGTTTTGTTGAAGCAAAACACAGACATCAAAAAGCTCACAAATTCTAGTACAGCTTGATGAATGTTGATAAAGTAACACGTCTTTATAATTAGCACCAGTTCTGAAACATAACTTTCACCAGCACCCCAGTCATTACTCACCCCACATGAATAGCCACTATTTTGATTTCTAACAGTCTAGACTGATTTAGTTTGATTTTAAGCACTTTACAAATGGGAATCATCCCATATGCTTTGTAAAGTCTGTCTTCTTTCATTGACATTGTCGGAAAGTGCCCATGTGGTTGTATGTAATAGTCGTTCATTCATGCTCAACCCTGTATTCTATTCGGGGAAGGCAATGGCACCCCATCCCAGTACTTTTGCCTGGAAAATCCCATGGACGGAGGAGCCTGGTAGGCTCCAGTCCATGGGGTCACTAAGAGTCGGACACGACTGAGCGACTTCACTTTCACTTTTCACTTTCATGCATTGGAGAAGGAAATGGCAACCCACTCCAGTGTTCTTGCCTAGAGAATCCCAGGGACAGGGGAGCCTGGTGAGCTTCCGTCTATGGGGTCACACAGAGTTGGACACGACTGAAGTGACTTAGCAGCAGCAGCAGCAGATGGACCTTTGTTGGCAAAGTGATGTCTCTGCTTTTGAATATGCTATCTAGGTTGGTCATAACTTTCCTTCCAAGGAGTAAGCGTCTTTTAATTTCATGGCTGCAGTCACCATCTGCAGTGATTTTGGAGCCCAAAAAAATAAAGTCTGACACTGTTTCCACTGTTTCCCCATCTATTTCCCATGAAGTGATGGGACCAGATGCCATGATCTTCGTTTTCTGAATGTTGAGCTTTAAGCCAACCTTTTCACTCTCCACTTTCACTTTCATCAAGAGGCTTTTGAGTTCCTCTTCACTTTCTGCCATAAGGGTGGTGTCATCTGCATAGCTGAGGTTATTGATATTTCTCCTAGCAATCTTGATTCCAGCTTGTGCTTCTTCCAGCCCAGCGTTTCTCATGATGTACTCTGCATAGAAGTTAAATAATCAGGATGACAATATACTGCCTTGAAGAACTCCTTTTCCTATTTGGAACCAGTCTGTTGTTCCATGTCCAGTTCTAACTGTTGCTTCCTGACCTGCATACAGATTTCTCAAGAGGCAGGTCAGGTGGTCTGGTATTCCCATCTCTTGAAGAATTTTCCACAGTTTATTGTGATCCACACAATCAAAGGCTTTGGCATAGTCAATCAAGCAGAAATAGATGTTTTTCTGGAACTCTCTTGCTTTTTCCAGGATCCAGCGGATGTTGGCAATTGGATCTCTGGTTCCTCTGCCTTTTCTAAAACCAGCTTGAACATCTGGAAGTTCACGGTTCACGTATTGCTGAAGCCTGGCTTGGAGAATTTTGAGCATTACTTTACTAGCATGTGAGATGAGTGCAACTGTGCGGTAGTTTGAGCATTCTTTGGCATTGCCTTTCTTTGGGATTGGAATGAAAACTGACCTTTTCCAGTCCTGTGGCCACTGATGAGTTTTCCAAATTTGCTGACATATTGAGTGTAGCACTTTCACAGCATCATCTTTCAGGATTTGGAATAGCTCCACTGGAATTCCATCACCTCCACTAGCTTTGTTCGTAGTGATGCTTTCTAAGGCCCACTTGACTTCACATTCCAGGATGTCTGGCTCTAGGTCAGTGATCACACCATCGTGATTATCTGGGCAGTGAAGATCTTTTTTGTACAGTTCTTCTGTGTAGTCTTGCCATCTCTTCTTAATATCTTCTGCTTCTGTTAGGTCCATACCATTTCTGTCCTTTATCAAGCCCCTCTTTGCATGAAATGTTCCCTTGGTATCTCTAATTTTCTTGAAGAGATCTCTAGTCTTTCCCATTCTGTTGTTTTCATCTATTTTTTGCATTGATCACTGAGGAAGGCTTTCTTATCTCTTCTTGCTATTCTTTGGAACTCTGCATTCAGATGCTTATATCTTTCCTTTTCTCCTTTGCTTTTTGCTTCTCTTCTTTTTACAGCTACTTGTAAGGCCTCCCCAGACAGCCATTTTGCTTTTTTGCATTTCTTTTCCATGGGGATGGTCTTGATCCCTGTCTCCTGTACAATGTCACAAACCTCTGTCCATAGTTCATCAGGCACTCTGTCTATCAGATTTAGGTCCTTAAATCTATTTCTCACTTCCACTGTATAATCATAAGAGATTTGATTTAGGTCATACTTGAATGCTCTAGTGGTGTTCCCTACTCTCTTCCATTTAAGTCTGAATTTGGTAATAAGGAGTTCATGATCTGAGCCATAGTCAGCTCCTGGTCTTGTTTTTGTTGACTGTATAGAGCTTCTCCATCTTTGGCTGCAAAGAATATAATCAATCTATTTCGGTTTTGACCTTCTGGTGATGTCCATTTGTAGTCTTCTCTTGTGTTGTTGGAAGAAGGTGTTTGCTATGACCAGTGCATTTTCTTGGCAAAACTCTATTTGTCTTTGCTCTGCTTCATAATGTATTCCAAGGCCAAATTTGCCTATTACTCCAGGCATTTCTTGACTTCCTACTTTTGCATTCTAGTCCCCTATAATGAAAAGGACATCTTTTTTGGATGTTAGTTCTAAAAGGTCTTGTAGGTCTTCATAGAACCATTCAACTTCAGCTTCTTCAGTGTTACTGGTTGGGGCATAGACTTGGATTACTGTGATATTGAATGGTTAGCCTTGGAAACGGACAGAGATCATTCTGTCATTTTTGAGGTTGCTTCCAAGTACTGCATTTCGGATTTGTTTGTTGACCATGATGGCTACTCCATTTCTTCTGAGGGATTCCTGCCCACAGTAGTAGATATAATGGTCATCTGAGTTAAACTGTCAAACAGTTTTCCCATACAATTGTTCCAAAACACACTTCCACTAGTAGAGTGTGAAAGTTCTAGGCACTTGACTCCAGTTACATGTCAATACTTGATACTGTCTGGTGTTTTCATTTTGACCATTTCCCGTGGTACCACCTTGAGACTTTAATCGACATTTCCCAAATAACTAGTAGAATTTAATATATTTTCAGATGTTTATTACCATTTAGGTACTCTCTTTTGTGAAGTATTGTTCAAGTCCTTTGCCCATTTTTATATTAAGTTACCTGCTTTTTTCCTTACTGAGTTGTAAGAATTCATATAATCTGTACACAAGTTATAACAGACACATATACTGCAAACATCTTTTCCCATTGTGAAGGATTGATTTTTTCAATCTCTAATTGTGTCTTTTGATGACAGAGAGTTTTAGTATTAATGTCCTGTAGTTCAGTAGGATTTTTGCTTTGTGCCCTAGCAAACATGAGCTTCTGATCATCATTCAGAGGCACAAAAAGCAAACCCATACTCAGAATGAGTATCTACCCCTGTGAGGATAAAATACAAGCCCTCCTAGAATGAAAAAAAGTGAAAGTTAAAATGTTAGTCATTCAGTCATGTCCGACTCTTGGTGACCCCATGGACTGTAGCCCCCCCAGATTCCTCTGTCCATGGAATTTTCCAGGCAAGAATACTGGAGAGGGTTGCCATTCCCTTCTCCAGGGGACCTTCCTGACCCAAGGATCAAACCCCAGTCTCCTGTACTACAGGCAGATTCATTACTGTCTGAGCCACCAAGGAAGCCCCTTGCAATGGAAAGAAGCCAATAATAGTATTACCCCACCCTCAGTACTACTTTCGTTATCTAAGTCCTTGAGAAAGACATGCCATGATCAAATTAACTGTGCACAGATTTTCATTTAAGAAAATAGAGACAGAGCTGCAAAAACCTCAGAGAACCATCAGACCACAAATACAGGAGACCCAAGTGTTGGAGTAAGAAAAGAAAGTTTGCATAAAAGCATCCTAGACTGTCATGGATGATTTTTTAAGGTTATTGGGGAATCCTTGAGCTAACTTTGGAGCTATCCCATATGGGATATGGGAGCAAAGCTGTTAGACTTTGGAGTTATCCCATATGGATCTGCCTCAGTACCCTTTCCATGCTTAATTATTACTGGCAGCATCCCATGAGAAACATGGTCTCAGCACAAACACAGTGATGGATTTCAGAGCACAAGGGGCCCATGGTCAATTACATTTCCTGTAGTTCAAGTTCTAGTAGGTGCCTTCTCAGAGACTCTGCATCAAGGTAGGGAATATGGGAGAAGAAGTAGCAGTAAGTAGGGAAAGTGACTAATACGTTCATTTAAAAAATGTTGAGTTTGATATATCTTTTTCCTCTTAGCTGTTTGGGAACAGCAAAATATACAGAATTTAGCAAGTGGGTCTGGGTTGCTCAGATAGGACATCAGGGAGTGGCCCCTGGAAAAGCTTTGCAAGAAAAGGACTCTCAGGTGTCTCCTTACAGGAAACATAATAGTGCAAAGTGATCCATGGGATTTCAGTGACTTCTTGGTTTTTCTACCCAAAGCTCTTTCTACGCAGTTGAGGAGGTAAAGAGCAGACAGAGAAGAACAAGAGAAAGGCCTTGTGTAGTAGACCACAGGGCCATGCCCAGACTTAGGGCTCCTCATTACCAAAACACCTCCCCAAACATGGCAGCCCAAGATTGCTGACATATTTCTGCTCTATTTGTTTCAGCAGAGCAAATTGGTTTTCTCATCTTAAAATTGAATGTGGCCCAAAATGATTTGTATCACTTTCAACAAGAATTTTGGAGGGAAGCCAGTGTGCATTCATTATACATATGAGTAAACTTCCACGCATGCTCACACACACACATACACACACACACACAAGGTACAAGGATGTGAGCACTCAGATGTGGTCAATCACAGAATCTGTGCTCTGTAATCTGGGAGAGAGCGTGTGGGTCTGTGAGTTAGGATTAAACACCACAGCGACCAAGTCACTGATGCCTGCCGAGTCAGATAGCAATTTCTGCTTAATAGAGCCCTTAGGTCTCAATAATTGCTTTGAAATCTACACATCAACATGCAATTTCTGGGGAAGCCAGAAATCCAAGTGGGAGTGCAGAACAATCTCTCCTATGCACGTTTAAGATGCTGAAAAGGCCCACAGTTCTGACTCCTTCTCACATCTGTAAATGAGCATCTGAGACTATCCTTTTAGTACTGTCCAGTCACCCACACTCACCTTTGGGAGTTCCATGGCAGATTGGACTGGTTTGTGAACAAGAGCAAGAAGTGGCCCGTAAATTAAAATTTGGCATTTGCTAGCAGATCTGATCCATACAACCAACGAGGGCACCTTTTTCTCAAGACACTTTTCTTCTTATGTCTGAAAATTGCCATAATGTACTTTGTTAAACAATTTACAGTCACCTTTCAGAAAAAAAAACCTGTTGTAATAAATATGAATATTAATAATATCTACTTTTAGAATGAAATGGCAACCCACTCTGGTGTTCTTGCCTGGAGAATCCCAGGGACGGGGGAGCCTGGTGGGCTGCCGTCTATGGGGTCGCACAGAGTCGGATACGACTGAAGTGACTTAACAACAATAACAACTTTTAGAATGGAAAATGTGGGAGTATTCAATGCAGACAACAGTACACGGCAGTCGTCTCATCTCAGCACCCAGGAGTTGTCCTTCTTCTGCTCTTTGTTTTCACACTATTGAATTTAACATACTACATTTATATGTCTGCTATTAGTTAGCAAAACAGCTATTTCAGCAAGCTGGGTTCTGTGCCAGGAACTTCATGGCTGTAGATACTCATGGTTTATTTGGAACGACAAGCAGAGCCCAGGGAAATGGAGGAGGCAAAGACTTCCAGCTAAAGAGATACTCCAGAAACCTCAACAAACCTGGAGAACAAGGGAGCCTAGGACACTGTTCCCCAGATGTTTGCAGCCTAGAAGCTATTCTGTACCTGGGTTAATCTTTGGCCTCTGACTTCCTGGCTCTTTCCCACTCTCTTAGTTCCCCTTTTCCTCACTCCCAGGGCCCCTCTGCAGCACCAATTGTGGCTGCTTGAACAGAGAAATGGGAATTCCCTGGTAGCCCAGTGGCTAAGACTCCACCCTCCCAATGTAGGGGGCCTGGGTTCAATCCCTGGAACTAGATCCTATGCTGCAACTAAGAGTTGTCATATAACAGCTAAAGACTTCACATGCCAAAGATCCTGCATGCTGCAAGGAAGATTGAAGATCTTATGTGCCACAGTTAAGACCCAGCACAGCCAAATATATAAAATAAATAAAAATAAATATTAAAAAAAAAAAACCAGAGAGGTCATTGGTTGGGAAACACTGATAAAGGGAGTGCTCTCTCCCTCGCTCTCCTGGACAAGCAGTGGTCACTGTGGGGTGGAGCCTAGCCTGGTCAGAGAGTGTCCTGGAACAGAAGCCTCTCACTCTGTACAGCACTGCTCAAGAGCCCCAAGCACAATTATGGACATTCGGATCGAGAGTTCAGATTAGAGCTTTAAAATCTTTTTATTCCCCCATATTTGAAACAATATAAAACAGGGAGTTCCCTGGTGACCAAGTGGTTAGGATTGTGAGCTTTCACTGCCATGGCCCAGGTTCAATTCCTGGTCAGGGAACTGAGATCCTACAAGCCACGTGGCATGGCCAAACAAACAAAAAACCATTATGGAAAAATAACAAAAAGAATAAAGAAGAAGGTAAGCTTCCCTTACTCTTGTTAACCAGAAATAAGTCGTCTATTTTTTTGTTCTAGTCACAGAAATAATACATACAGTCATTATAGAAAAATCTGAAAAATAAACAAATATTAAAGAAAAAACTTTATTTGTGCATTATTCAGTGTCATATTAATTTGTTCTTTGTCTTTTTTCTGTGCACATCACTTTAAAAACAAATGAGATTATACCATATATATAGTTTACTGTGGGTTTTTTCCATTTATATTCACTCTATGAGCATTTTTCCTAGTAGTTTTTAAATTTGCTTCTATTTCTTTTATTCTTAAATTGTACTCTAATTTTTTTATGAACTGATATGTATATGCCATTTTGGAATGGGTTATATATATCTACATTGTACAAAATTTGAAAAATAAGAAAGAACATAGAGTGAATGGGATGTTTTCCCTTCATCTTACTCCCCAATGGAGCCATTAACATTAACAGCTTTTTATAGCCTTCTTGAGATAGTCTATAAATTTACACACACACACACACACACACACACACACACACTGATACACACATTAGTGGTATATTAGTTTTTGTGCCACACTGTTTTCATTTCATACAGACTTTTATTTAATATATAGTTCCACAGAAGTCATCAGCTAAATAAAATACCTCACTCTTTTTTTCTTTTAACTCTTTGTTTTGTATTTGGGCTCCAGAATCACTGCAGATGGTGATTGCAGTCATGAAATTAAAAGACCCTTACTCCTTGGAAGGAAAGTTATGACCAACCTAGATAGCATATTGAAAAGCAGAGACATTACTTTGCCAACAAAGGTCTGTCTAGTCAAGGCTATAGTTTTTCCAGTGGTCATGTATGGATGTGAGAGTTGGACTGTGAAGAAAGCTGAGCGACAAAGAATTGATGCTTTTGAACTGTGGTGTTGGAGAAGACTCTTGAGAGTCCCTTGGACTGCAAGGAGATCCAACCAGTCCATCCTAAAGGAGACCAGCCCTGGGTGTTCATTGGAAGGACATGCTGAGGCTGAAACTCCAATACTTTGGCCACCTCATGAGAAGAGTTGACTCATTGGAAAAGATCCTAATGCTGGGAAGGATTCCAGGCAGGAGGAGAAGGGGACGACTGAGGATGAGATGGTTGGATGGCATCACCGACTTGATGGACATGGGTTTGGATAGATTCCGGGAGTTGGTGATGGACAGGGAAGCCTGGCGTGTTGCGATTCATGGGGTCACAAAGAGTCAGACATGACTGAGTGACTGAACTGATAGCCAATTTGGAAAAGGCAGAGGAACCAGAGATCAAATGGCAATATCCATTGGATCATAGAAAAAGCAAGGGAATTCCAGAAAATATATACTTCTGCTTCATTGACTATGCTAAAGCCTTTGACTGTGTGGATTACAATAAACTGTGGAAAATTCTTCAAGAGATGGGAATACCTGACTATCTTACCTGCCTCCTGAGAAACCTGTGTGCAGGTAAAGAAGCAAGAGTTAGAACCAGACATGGAATGATGGACTGGTTCAAAAATCAGAAAGGAGTATATCAAGCTGTATATTGTCACCCTGCTTATTTAACTTACATGCAGAGTATATCAAGTGAAATGCCAGGCTGGATGAATCACAAGCTGGAATCAAGATTGCCAGTAGAAATACCAACAACCTCCAATATGCAAATGATACCACTCTAATGACAGAAAGTAAAGAGGAACTAAAGAGCCTCTTGATGAAGGTGAAAAAAGGCGGCTTAAAACTCAACATTCAAAACACTAAGGTCATGGTATCTGGTCCCATCACTTCATGGCAAATTAGATGGGGAAAAAAATGGAAACAGTGGTAGATTGCATTTTCCTGGGCTCCAAAATCACTGCAGATGGTGACTGCAGACATGAAATTAAAAGATGCTTTCTTCTTAGAAAGAAAGCTATGACAAACTTAGACAGCATATTAAAAAGCAGAGATATCACTTTGCTGACAAAGGTCTATATAGTCAAAGGTATGATTTTTCCAGTAGTCATGTACAGATGTGCCAAGGAATTGATGCTTTTGAATTGTGGTGCTGGAGAAGGCTCTTGAGAGTCCCTTGGACAGCAAGGAGATCAAGCAGTCAATCCTAAAGAAAATCAACCCTGAATATTCATTAGTAGGACTGATGCTATGTGCTTTGGCCACCTGATGTGAAGAGCCTACTCAATGGAAAAAAAATCCCTGATGCTGGGAAAGATTGAAGGCAGGAGGAGAAGTGGGGGGTGACAGAGGATGAGATAGTTGGATGGACATAAATTTGGGCAAACTTCAGGAGATAGTGGAGGACAGAGAAGCCTGGTATGCTGTAGTCCATGGGGGTGACAAAGAGTCAGACACAACTTAGCGAGTGAACAACAACATAGCTGATTAACAATGTTGTGATAGTTTCACGTGGACAACAAAAGCACTCACCCATACATACACATGTATCATTCTCCCTCAAACTCCACTTCCATCTAGGCTGCCACATAACATTGAGTAGAACTTCCTGTGCTATACAGCAGGTCTTTGTTGGTTATCCATCTTGAATACAGCAGCGTGTACATGTCCATCCCAAACTCCCTAGCTATCCCTTCCCCCTGGCAACCCTAAGTTCCTTCTCTGTCAGTCTCTGTTTTGTAAGTAATGAACTACCTGACAACAAACTGTGGAAAATTCTTAAAGAGATGAGAATACCAGAGCACCTTACCTGCCTTTTGAGAAATCTGTATGCAGGTCAAGAAGCAATAGTTAGAACTGGACACGGAACAACAGGGGAAGGAATATGTCAAGTTGGGAAAGGAGTACGTCAAGGTTGTATATTGTCACCCTGCTTATTTAACTTCTGTATAGAGCACATCATGCAAAACACAAGCTTGTGCTGAATGAAGCACAAGCTGGAATCAAGATTGCTGGGAGAAATATCAATAACCTCAGATATGCAGATGACACCACCCTTATGACAGAAAGTGAAGAAGAACTAAAGAGCCTCTTGATGAAAGTGAAAGAGGAGAATGAAAAAGCTGGCTTAAAACTCAACATTCAAAAAATTAAGATCATGGCATCTGGTCCTATCACTTCATGGCAAATAGATAGGGAAACAATGGAGAAAGAGTGAGACTATTTAGGGGGCTCCAAAATCACCGCAGATGGTGACTGCAGCCATGAAATTGAAAGACGCTTGCTCCTTGGAAGAAGAGCTATGACAAACCTAGACAGCATATTAAAAAGCAGAGACATTACTTTGCCAAAAAAATCAGACATGACTTTGCCATCTAGTCAGAGCTATGGTTTTTCTAGTACTCATGTATGGATGTGAGATTCGGACCATTAAAGAAAGCTGAGTGCTGAAGAATTATGCTTTTGAACTGTGGTGTTGGAGAAGACTCTTGAGAGCCCCTTGGACTGCAAGGAGATCCAACCAGTCAATCCTAAAGGAAATCAGTCCTGAAGGACTGATTCATTGGAAGGACTGATGCTAAAGCTGAAACCGCAATCCTTTGGCCACCTGATATGAAGAACTGACTCACTGGAAAAGACCAATGATGCTGGGAAAGATTGAAGGCAGGAGGAGAAGGGGATGATGGAGGATGAGGTAGTTGGATGGCATCACTGACTTGATGAATATGAGTTTGAGCAAGCTTTGGGAGTTGGTGATGGACAGGGAAGCCTGGCATGCTGCAGTCCATGGGGTCACAAAGAGTCAGGCAGGACTGAGCGACTGAACTGAACTACCTCATTCTTTTTAACAGCTAATAGTATGCTACTTTGGGGGGTGTCTTTTGGCCAGGCCATGGGGCATCGGGATCTTACTTCCCCATGTGAACTCATGCTCCCTTCATTGGAAGCATGGAGCCTTAACCACTGGACAACCAGGGAACTCTCTAGTAGTCTACTTTTAAAGTTGTGCCATCTTACATTTACCCAGTGCTCTATTGGTAGACACTTAGTGGTTTTCAACTTTTGCCACTAAAACAATACTGTAATAACTCTCCTTGTATATATATATATATCATAAGACATAAATGCAAATAAATCTGCAGGATAAATTCTAAAAGTAGAAGTTCTAAGTCCAAAAGTTTGTGTATTTTAAAATTTAATATAAACTGTTGTTCATTGCAGCACTATTTACAATAGTTAAGACATGAAAGCAAACTAAATGTCTATCAACAGATGAATGGAGAAAGAAGGTGTGTTATGTGTTAAATACGTACAATGAAATATTGCTCAGTCATAAAAAAGAATGAAATAATGCCATTTATAGCAAAGTGGATGAACCAAGAGACAAAGACAAATATCATACATCGCTTATATGTAGAATCTAAAAAAAACCAGAAGATACAAATGAACTTATTTTCAAAGCAGAAATAGACCCACAGCACAGAAAACAAATTTATGGTTACCAAAGCGGAAAGGGCAGTGCAGAGATAAATTAGGGGTTTGAGATTAGCATATACACACTGCTGCTGCTGCTGCTGGTAAGTCGCTTTAGTCGTGTCCGACTCTGTGCGACCCCCATAGACGGCAGCCCACCAGGCTCCCCCGTCCCTGGGATTCTCCAGGCAAGAACACTGGAGTGGGTTGCCATTTCCTTCTCCAATGCATGACAGTGAAAAGTGAAAGTGAAGTCACTCAGTAAGTGTCCGACTCTTCGTGACCCCATGGACTGCAGCCTACCAGGCTCCTCCGTCCATGGGATTTTCCAGTCAAGAGTAACTATATATCAAATAGATTACTGGGACTTCCCTAGTTTTCCAGTGGCTAAGTCTCTGTGTTCCCAATGCAGGAGGCCCAGGTTCAATCCCTAGTCAGGAAACTAGATATCACATGCTTCAAATAAGACCTGGTGCAGACAAATAAATAATTTCAAAAAAAAAAAACAGATAACTAACAAGGACCTACGATATGGCACAGGGAACTACACTCGATATTTTGTAATAACCTATAAGGGAAAAGAATTTGAAAATAAATATGTATATATATATATAAAACTGAATGCACATATATAGTATATATATATATACACATATATACACACACATATAGTATGTATACTATACTATAGTGTGCATGTAGGTATATATGTATTATATATATATTTATAACTGGATCACTGTGCTGTACACCTGAAATTAACATAACACTGTAAATCGATTATATTTCAATTAAAAAAATAAATTGTTAATTATCTTTCAAAAAGACTGTGGAATTTATCTTTCCACTTGCAGAGTATATGAGCTTCCTGCTGCTGCTGCTAAGTCGTTTCAGTCATGTCCGACTCTGTGCGACCCCATAGACGGCAGCCCACCAGGCTCCCCAGTCCCTGGGATTCTCTAGGCAAGAACACTGGAGTGGTTGCCATTTCCTTCTCCATATGAGCCTCTTAGATGGCCCTTATAATCTTTATCTGGTATTTATGTTCTTAAGTGTTCTCCTCCCACATTAAATCATAGATTTTCCTGTATTTAAGAGCATTTAGACCATTCCCATGGAAAAGAAATGCAAAAAAGCAAAATGGCTGTCTGGAGAGGCCTTACAAATAGCTGTGAAAAGAAGAGAAGTGAAAAGCAAAAGAGAAAAGGAAAGATACAAACATCTGAATGCAGAGTTCCAAAGAATAGCAAGAAGAGATAAGAAAGCCTTCTTCAGTGATCAATGCAAAGAAATAGAGGAAAACAACAGAATGGGAAAGACTAGAGATCTCTTCAAGAAAACCAGAGATACCAAAGGAACATTTCATGCAAAGATGGGTTCGATAAGGGACAGAAATGGTATGGACCTAACAGAAGCAGAAGATATTAAGAAGAGATGGCAAGAATACACAGAAGAACTGTACAAAAAAGATCTTCACTGCCCAGATAATCACAATGGTGTGATCACTGACCTACAGCCAGACATCCTGGAACGTGAAGTCAAGTGGGCCTTAGAAAGCATCACTACGAACAAAGCTAGTGGAGGTGATGGAATTCCAGTGGAGCTATTCCAAATCCTGAAAGATGATGCTGTGAAAGTGCTACACTCAATATGTCAGCAAATTTGGAAAACTCAGCAGTGGCCACAGGACTGTAAAAGGTCAGTTTTCATTCCAGTCCCAAAGAAAGGCAATGCCAAAGAATGCTCAAACTACCGCACAATTGCACTCATCTCACACGCTAGTAAAGTAATGCTCAAAATTCTCCAAGCCAGGCTTCAGCAATATGTGAACCGTGAACTTCCAGATGTTCAAGCTGGTTTTAGAAAAGGCAGAGGAACCAGAGATCAAATTGCCAACATCCGCTGGATCATGGAAAAAGCAAGAGAGTTCCAGAAAAACATCTATTTCTGCTTGATTGACTATGCCAAAGCCTTTGACTGTGTGGATCACAATAAACTGTGGAAAATTCTTCAATAGATGGGAATACCAGACCACCTGACCTGCCTCTTGAGAAATCTGTATGCAGGTCAGGAAGCAACAATTAGAACTGGACATGGAACAACAGACTGGTTCCAAATAGGAAAAGGAGTACGTCAAGGCTGTATATTGTCACCCAGATTATTTAACTTCTATGCAGAGTACATCATGAGAAACGCTGGGCTGGAAGAAGCACAAGCTGGAATCAAGATTGCCAGGAAAAATGTCAATAACCTCAGATATGCAGATGACACCACCCTTATGGCAGAAAGTGAAGAGGAACTAAAAAGCCTCTTGATGAAAGTGAAAGTGGAGAGTGAAAAAGTTGGCTTAAAGCTCAACATTCAGAAAATGAAGATCATGGCATCCAGTCCAATCACTTCATGGGAAATAGATGGAGAAACAGTGTCAGACTTTATTTTTGGGGGCTCCAAAATCACTGCAAATGGTGACTTCAGCCATGAAATTAAAAGACACTTACTCCTTGAAAGGAAAGTTATAACCAACCTAGATAGCATATTCCAAAGCAGAGACGTTACTTTGCCAACAAAGGTCCGTCTAGTCAAGGCTATGATCTTTCCTGTGGTCATGTATGGATGTGAGAGCTGGACTGTGAAGAAGGCTGAGCGCCGAAGAATTGATGCTTTTGAACTGTGGTGTTGGAGAAGACTCTTGAGAGTCCCTTGGACTGCAAGGAGATCCTACCAGTCCATTCTGAAAGAGATCAGCCCTGGGATTTCTTTGGAAGGAATGATGCTGAAGCTGAAACTCCAGTACTTTGGCCACCTCATGAGAAGAGTTGACTCATTGGAAAAGACTCTGATGCTGGGAGGGATTGGGGGCAAGAGGAGAATGGGATGACAGAGGATGAGATGGCTGGATGGCATCACTGACTCGATGGACGTGAGTCTGGGTGAACTCCGGGAGTTGGTGATGGACAGGGAGGCCTGGTGTGCTGTGACTCATTGGGTTGCGAAGAGTTGGACACAACTGAGTGACTGATCGGATCTGATATCTCCTTTTCTATGAGCTATGTATTTTTTATAAATACAGCAGACCATCTATATCCACAGAGGATTGGTTGCTGCATCACCACAGATACCAAAATCTGCAGATGCTCCAGTCTTTTATATAAAATGGTACTGTACTTTCATATAACCTACACATATCCTCCTGTATACTTTAAATCATCTCTAAATAATTTATAATACCTAATTCAATGTAAGGGTTTCCTAGGTAACTCAGAGGGAAAGAATCCACCTGCCAAAGCAGGTAAAACTAAGAGATGAGGGTTCAATCCCTGAGTTGGGAAGCTCCCCTGGAGGAGGGCATGGCAACCCACTCCAGTATTCTTACCTGAGAAATCCCCATGAACAGAGGAACCTGGAGGGCTACAGTCCACAGGGTCACACAGAGTGGGACACGACTGAAGCAACTTAGCACACACGCAATACAAAGTAAATGCTATGTAAATAGTTATAAATACAACATAAATGCTATATAAATAGTTACTGGTTCAGAGCAAAGTCAAGTTTCATTTATTAGAATTTCCTGGAATTCTTTTTTCAAATATTTTCCATCTGTGGTTGGTTCTTATACAGGTATGGAATCTACAGATATGGAGGACTGACTGTGTAATATTTTCGTGACAGCATAATATTCCACTCAATAAGTTTAATGTGTCTAATTTAATCATTCATTTATTATTAGACACTGAAGTAAATTTCAATTATTTTGGTATTAACAATAGTGGAATAAACATAAAAAAAATCTGTGTTCGTATAGCTGATTATTTCCTAGAAGGAGGTTGTTATAAGGAAATTAGTGCAGTATGAGGCAGATATGTATATAAAGAGCTGTCTCAAAATCTGTCTAATTTGTTAAGGGTCCTTATTCTGAAGGAGATCAGCCCTCGGATTTCTTTGGAAGGAATGATGCTAAAGCTGAAACTCCAGTATTTTGGCCACCTCATGCGAAGAGTTGACTCATTGGAGAAGACTCTGATGCTGGGAGGGATTGGGGGCAGGAGGAGAAGGGGATGACAGAGGATGAGATGGCTGGATGGCATCACTGACTCGATGGATGTGAGTCTGAGTGACCTCCGGGAGTTGGTGATGGACAGGGAGGCCTGGCGTGCTGTAGTTCATGGGGTCGCAAAGAGTTGGACACGACTGAGTGACTCATCTGATCTGATCTGATACAAAACAGCAAACTCCTTTTCATAAATTTTGTTAATGTATACTCCTGCCCATCTCACCCTCATCTTTCACTATAGCCAGTATTATCATTTAAAAAAACATGTTGCTAATCTAAATGACAAAAATGGCCTTGTGCTACCAACACTGCTTTTGAAAAGCATCCTCATCAAGAACTCTAACTGAAACTGGGGTTGCATCCAGATATCATTATACAAGTAGGGGTGTCTCAGGGCCTCTGGCATCATCCCAGATTCCCACTGTGACCCGAATGTCACCTGCTATGACCTTATGTTGGACAATAGCACAAGCAAAGGCAGCTGTTAGGGTTGTCAGGACCACAGGAGCTGGGATCCTACTGCTCAAAGCTTTGGCCACCGCAAATGCCAGATTTCTGGGGCACCTCTGATTATGCATATCCTGGTCATAATCCCACAAGCACACACATGCTTGTCAGACTTTGTGTGCTCAGATGGGGTGTGGAAAATGTGGACACAAATCTCATTACACATGCATCTTCTTGGCTTCCACTCCCCAAGCCTTGGAACAGCAGGGCAAGCCATTTAGGACAATCAGAATGCCCCCATGAATGGAGGGTGTTTAGAACCCAGGGCCTCAGCTTGCCCCTCAAGCTAGCTAATGGGCAAAAAGCTCCTGAAAGGCGCCCAGGGCAATGAATTTCCTCTTTATGGAGGTTTAGAATCCTCCAAGGTAGAGGAGGCTCTTTGAGGAAGCCTCACACCAAGAGAGTTCAGGTGGGATTACTTAGGCTGCAGGAGTCCCTTCCTGTCCAATGCCAGTCTGTCCCACCGAGTACTCCGGATCCTGCTTTCTTCTCTGTCATGTCCTCCCAATCCTGCCCTGAACATTCTCCCAGGCTTACTGCCAGCCCCTGGCTTGCTGGCCCTGCTTCCAGCCTGTGACAGCATCCAGTTTCCCTGCCTGCTTTTCTCACTTGGAACCAATGGATCGCAGGCCTTCCCCAGGACCTTGTGATATTAACAGAAGTAGGAAACTATCTGCCTGCTTCCCACACCTCAGGTTAATTTGGGCTCTTTGGGCCAAGGCACACCAGAGACCCTTAGCAAAGGCTCTGCTTTCTTGAGAAAGTGGCTATGCGTCCGTCCCTTCCGCTTCCCATACGTGTAGTGACTTTATGGTCCAAACAAACCCAATCAAGACATCTAATAAAGCAGAGCTATCTCTCACTGTACTACTTCAGAAATTCTCTTAAAGGGAGGGAATTATTAAACAAGTAGTTTTTACATAAGGGAAGATCACTTACAAATAGGATAGAAGGTAAAAGTTCTCAAAATATTCATCTCCATCTTTTTCTCTTTCTGGGAACTTCCTGACCTCTTTCATCATAAGTAAAATCATCTATGTGGCCCTAAGAAGCAAACGTTTTGAGGGGATGGGTTTGTGTTGTTGTTCAGTCACTAAGTAGTGTCCAATTCTTTGTGACCCCATGGACTGCAGCACACCAGGCTTCTCTGTCCTTCACTGTCTCCCAGAGTTTGCTCAAACTTATGTCCATTGAGTCAGTGATGCCATTCAATAATCTCATCCTCTGTCATACCCTTCTCCTCCTGTCTCCAGTCTTTCCCAGCATCAGGGTCTTTTCCAGTGAGTCAGCTCTTAGCATGAGGTGGTCAAAGCTTCAGCATCAGTCCTTCCAATGAATATTCAGGACTGATTTCCTTTAGGATTGACTGGTTTGATCTGCTTGCAGTCCAAGGGACTCTGAAGAGTCTTCTCCAACACCACAGTTTGAAAGCATCAGTTCTTTAGCACTCAGCTTTCTTAGCAACTCTCACATCTGTTTCCCAGCGCATATAAAACTTATGCTTACACTATTACTGTAATCTATTGGGTGCAACAGCCTTATGTCTAAAAAACAATGTACACATCTTAATTGAAAAACACTTTATTGTTAGAAAATGTTAACCATTGTCTGACAATGCAGGGTTGCCACAAACCTTCAATTTGTTTTTTTTTAAAAATGCAATATTTGCAAAGTGCAGTAAAACAGAGGTCTGCCTGTACTCATATGACCAAACATTGCTACTGCTACTGCTGCTAAGTCGCTTCAGTCGTGTCCGACTCTGTGCGACCCCTCAGACGGCAGCCCACTAGGCTCCCCTGTCCCTGGGATTCTCCAGGCAAGAATACTGGAGTGGGTTGCCATTTCCTTCTCCAATGCAGGAAAGTGAAAAGTGAAAGTGAAGTCGCTCAGTCGTGTCCGACTCTTCGTGACCCCATGGACTGCAGCCTACCAGGCTCCTCCATCCATGGAATTTTCCAGGCAAGAGTACTGGAGTGGATAAGCTACTCTGTCCCAGAGACAATGCCTAAGAAGCCAATCTTAAAAATTAAATCACACTCATCACTGGCAATCTGAAAGAATGTGTGACGCACAAGATTACAGCGTCTCAGGAATGCTTAGAGAAGGAACCTCCAAGTTACCAGTGGCTGGCTGAATGTGGTGGAAAAAATGTAAATATCTTGAGTTGTAATAGCAGATGGCAAAACACAACAGTAAAAGATCTAACTGGCTAAGGGAGCTTAAGCATAACCTTTGACCAATTAGTGACTTATGCTGACCATGGAGTGACTCTTAGGTACCAGGCTAAAGGATAAAAACAAAGGGAGAAAACCTGAATAGGTAAATTAGAGACTTCATACCACAGGGGAAATAGACTTTGGACAATCAGTTCATCCAAGCTGTTAAAGGAATAAGCAAATAATCAAGCAAAGAAAAAAACAACAAAAACTTCATGGGAATGAGGTAAGAAGTATTCAAGTTGCCACAATATAATATTTAAAATGTCAAATTTTCAACAAAAACTATCTTGGAATTCTGAAACCTGATTGAATACTTATAATAACCATAAGAGTGCTTGTTTCAGTAGACATTTCCTTTAAAACATAGGAGAGTATGGTGAACAACTTTATGCTAATAAAATTTAAAATATAGCAAACTATATTCCCATAATTAACTCCAAAAGAAATAGAAAACCTGAATAGACTGAAGATTATTTAAGAAATTGAATTAATAGTCAAATATCTCTTCCAAAATCTCTTCCAAAGCACCATGTGTTATGAGTGAAGTTAAACAAACTTTTAAAAAGGAAGATAATCTTCTTTTATATAAACTTTCAAAACAAGAGAAAAAGATGATAAGACATTCAATTTGTTTTATGATTCTAATAAGACACTGAAACTGGACAAGAATGATATAGGAAAAGAAAATTATGGACACATCTCTTCAAGAAATTTAGAATCAAGAATCCTAAAAATCATTGGTAAATTGAATATAGATGTTTATCAAAAAATAAGTTTCTTAATTTGGATTTATTCAAGAATGCATGATTTCACATTAAAATCCCAATCAATTAATTTACAGCATTAGTAGGTTTTATAAGCCATGTTGTTAGCTTCCAGTTTAATGTGTGCTAAAAACCTCTACTAAAAAAATCTCAACTTCGTTGCAACAAATATATTAAACAATACCTTTTTAATATTTATAAAGTTTTCTTATTTTAATTATACACTCAACATAAAATTTACCATCTTAACCATTTTTAAAGTGTACAGTCCTATAGTGTAAAACACATTTATATTCTTGTGCAATCTATTTCCAGAATCTTTTTCATCTCACAAAACTGAAAATCGGACCTCTCGTGGTGGCTCAGTGGTAAAGGAATCTGCCTGCCAACTCAGGAGACACTGGTTTAATCCCTGGTCCGGGAAGATCCCATATATCACAAACAATTAACCCTGTGCTCTAGAGCTGGTGAGCAGAAATTACTAGCTCATATGCTGCAACTACGGAATCCCACATGCCCTAGAGTTTGAGCTCCACAACAAGGAGGCAACTGCAATGTGAAGCCTTGGCATCACAGCTAGAAAGTAATCACCACTCTCCACAGCTAGAGAAAAAGCCCACACAGCAACTAAGACTCAGCACAGCCGTAAACAAATAAATTAATTAAATAATTTTTTAAAAAAACAGAAAATCTATATCCATTAAACATCTCCACTCCACACTCCTCCCTCCCCCAGCCCCTGCAACCACCATTCCCCCTTCTGTCTCTATGAATTTGACTACTCTAAGGACGTCCTACATGTGAAATCATAAGTATTTGACTTTTTGTGATTGGTGTATTTCACTTAGTATAACATCATTGAGGTTTACCTATGTTGTAAACATGCCAGATTTTCATTCCTTTTTAATGCTGAGTAATCGGAAGAAGCATAAGCTGGAATCAAGATTGCTGGGAGAAATATCAATAACCTCAGATATGCAGATGACACCACCCTTATGGCAGAAAGTGAAGAGGAACTCAAAAGCCTCTTGATGAAAGTGAAAGAGGAGAGTGAAAAAGTTGGCTTAAAGTTCAACATTCAGAAAACGAAGATCATGGCATCTGGTCTCATCACTTCATGGGAAATAGATGGGGAAACAGTGGAAACAGTGTCAGACTTTATTTTTCTGGGCTCCAAAATCACTGCAGATGGTGACTGCAGCCATGAAATTAATAGATGCTTACTCCTTGGAAGGAAAGTTATGACCAACCTAGATAATATATTGAAAAGCAGAGATATTACTTTGCCAACAAAGGTCCGTCTAGTCAAGGCTATGGTTTTTCCATTGATGATGTATGGATGTGAGAGTTGGACTGTGAAGAAGGCTGAGCGCAGAAGAATTGATGCTTTTGAACTGTGGTGTTGGAGAAGACTCTTGAGAGTCCCTTGGACTGCAAGGTAATCCAACCAGTCCATCCTAAAGGAGATCAGTCCTGAGTGTTCATTGGAAGGACTGATGCTGAAGCTGAAACTCCAATCCTTTGGCCACCTCATGCAAAAAATTGACTCATTGCAAAAGACCCTGATGCTGGGAGGGATTGGGGGCAAGAGAAGGGGATGACAGAGGATGAGATGGTTGAATGGCATCACTGACTCAATGGACATGAGTTTGAATGAACTCTGGGAGTTGGTGATGGACAGGGAGGTGTGCTGTGTGCTATGTGCTGTGATTCATGGAGTCACAGAGTCGGACACGACTGAGCGACTGAACTGAACTGAATATTCCATTGTATCCACATAACACATTTTGCTTTTCCATTCATCTGTTGATGGACACTTGGGTTGCTTCAACTTTTTGGCTACTGTAAGTAACACAGCTATGAATCTGTATGTACAAATGTCTCTTTGAGACCTTGTTTTTAATTCTTTTGAGTGTATAAGTGAACTTGCTGGATGATATGGTAAATCTATGTTCAATTACTAAACTAACCATAGTGTTTCCCTCATTGGCTATATAATTCTACTTTCCTATCAACAGAGCACAGGTGTTCCAATTTCTCTACATCTTCAACACTTCTTACTTTCTGCTTCTTTAACTGGAGCCAACCTAATGACTATGAGATAGTATCTCACTGTGGTTTTTAACTGCATTTTCCTACTGATTAGTCGTGTTGAGCATATCTTCATGTGTTTGTTAGTCATCAAAAAGTCATTGGAGAAATGTCTACTCAAGTCTTTTGTCCATTTTCAATCAGGTTGTTTTGTGTTATTGTTGAGTTTTAGGAGGTCTTTAAATATTCTAGATATTAACCTGCTATCAAATACATGGTTTGCAAATGTTTTTCCAATTAGATTTCTTTTTCACTGTTCATTGTATCCTTTGATGCACAATTTTCAGTTTTTATGAAAACTACTATTTAACTACTATTTTATGAAAACTACTATTTAACTACTTTAACTTTTGTACCTGCACTTTGGTGTCATATTAAATAATACTTTTAAAATGTAGGTATCAGTTAGGCAATATCAGTGGTGTAGACACGGGGGTCTCCTATCTGGAAGCTACTACAGACAAGAGAAGAAAATTAAAAGTAAATTAGTTATTAAACAAGAATTTTAATTAACTGTAAATAATATGTAAAAAAATAAAAAAAAATTTCAACAGATAATCAGCAAATATTTTTAAAAAGTCAAATGGAGGCCTTCCCTGGTAATATAGTGGTTAAGAATGGGCCTGCCAACACAGAGGACACAGGTTCAATCCCTGGCCCAGCAAGATTTCACATATTGCAGAGCAACTAAACCTGTGTGCTACAATTACTAGCCAGCGCTCTAGAGCCCACAAGCCACAACTGCTGAAGCCCATGCACCCTAGAGCCCGTTCTCCACACCAGGAGAAGCCACCACAATGAGAAGCCCGGCCCACAGAAAAGAGTAGCCCCTAATCACCGAAACTAGAGAAAAATTGCACAGCAACAGAGAACCAGATAAATAAATAAATCTTTAAAAAATAATGTCATATGGAACTTCTAGAAATGAAAAATAAATTATAACCAAAATTAAGAATTCAAGAGACAGGCTTAGGAGAAGTTTACAACAGAGCAAAAAAGAGGATTAATAAACTGGAGGTGAAAAATACAGGTTGAAAATCAGATTGGTAAAAAATAAAACAATGTAAGAGAAGTATAGGATACAGTGTGAAAATTTAAGACATATATAACTGGAATTCCAGAAGGAAATGAGATGAAATATCAACAGATGAATATTTGAAGATACACTAAACTCCAAATTTCCAAACTTAAAGATACATATCAAATCACAAATTCAAGGGAATTTCCCAATTCATTTTATGAATCAGCAAAATTATAACAAAATCTGAATCAGATCAGATCAGATCAGTCGCTCAGTCGTGTCCGACTCTTTGCGACCACATGAACTACAGCACGCCAGGCCTCCCTGTCCATCACCAACTCCTGGAGCTCACTGAGACTCACATCCATCGAGTCAGTGATGCCATCCAGCCATCTCATCCTCTGTCGTCCCCTTCTCCTCCTGCCCCCAATCCCTCCCACCATCAGAGTCTTTTCCAATGAGTCAGCTCTTTGCATGAGGTGGCCAAAGTACTGGAGTTTCAGCTTTAGCATCATTCCTTCCAAAGAAATCCCAGGGCTGATCTCCTTCAGAATGGACTGGTTGGATCTCCTTGCAGTCCAAGGGACTCTCAAGAGTCTTCTCCAACACCACACTTCAAAAGCATCAATTCTTCGGCACTCAGCCTTCTTCACAGTCCAGCTCTCACATCCATACATGACCACAGGAAAGACCATAGCCTTGACTAGGCGAACCTTTGTTGGCAAAGTAATGTCTCTGCTTTTCAATATGCTATCTAGGTTGGTCATAACTTTCCTTCCAAGGAGTAAGCGTCTTTTAATTTCATGGCTGCAGTCACCATCTGCAGTGATTTTGGAGCCCCCCAAAATAAAGTCTGACACTGTTTCCCCATCTATTTCCCATGAAGTGATGGGACCAGATGCCATGATCTTCGTTTTCTGAATGTTGAGCTTTAAGCCAACCTTTTCACTCTCCACTTTCACTTTCATCAAGAGGCTTTTAGCCCCTCTTCACTTTCTGCCATAAGGGTGGTGTCATCTGCATATCTGAGGTTATTGATATTTCTCCCAGCAATCTTGATTCCAACTTGTGTTTCTTCCAGTCCAGCGTTTCTCATGATGTACTCTGCATAGAAGTTAAATAAACATGGTGACAATATACAGCCTTGACGTACTCCTTTTCCTATTTGGAACCAGTGTGTTGTTCCATGACCAGTTCTAACTGTTGCTTCCTGACTTGCATACAGATTTCTCAAGAGGCAGATCAGGTGGTCTGGTATTCCCATCTCTTTCAGAATTTTCCACAGTTTATTGTGATCCACACAGTCAAAGGCTTTGGCATAGTCAAGAAAGCAGAAATAGATGTTTTTCTGGAACTCTCTTGCTTTTTCCATGATCCAGCGGATGTTGGCAATTTGATCTCTGGTTCCTCTGCCTTTTCTAAAACCAGCTTGAACATCTGGAAATTCACAGTTCACATATTGCTGAAGCCTGGCTTGGAAAATTTTGAGCATTACTTTACTAGCGTGTGAGATGAGTGCAATTGTGTGGTAGTTTGAGCATTCTTTGGCATTGCCTTTCTTTGGGATTGGGATGAAAACTGACCTTTTCCAATCTTGTGGCCACTGCTGAGTTTTCCAAATTTGCTGGCATATTGAGTGTAGCACTTTCACAGCATCATCTTTCAGGATTTGGAATGGCTCCACTGGAATTCCATCACCTCCACTAGCTTTGTTCGTAGTGATGCTTTCTAAGGCCCACTTGACTTCACATTTCAGGATGTCTGGCTCTAGGTCAGTGATCACGCCATCATGATTATCACAGAAAACTAGTCATTCTAATCACACTAGGACCACAGCCTTGTCTAACTCAATGAAACTAAGCCATGCCCATGGGGCAACCCAGGATGGGTGGGTCATGGTGGAGAGATAGGACAGGGTGTGGTCCGCTGGAGAAGGGAATGGCAAACCACTTCAGTATTCTTGCCTTGAGAACCCCATGAACAGTATGAAAAGGCAAAATGATAGGATACTGAAAGAGAAACTTCCCAGGTCAGTAGGGGCCCAATATGCTACTGGAGATCAGTGGAGAAATAACTTCAGAAAGAATGAAGGGATGGAACCAAAGCAAAAAGAATACCCAGCTGTGGATGTGTCTGGTGATAGAAGCAAAGTCCGATGCTGTAAAGAGCAATATTGCATAGGAACCTGGAATGTCAGGTCCATGAATCAAGACAAATTGGAAGTGGTCAAACAAGAGATGGCAAGAGTGAATGCAGACATTCTAGGAATCAGCGAACTAAAATGGACTGGAATGAGTGAATTTAACTCAGAGGACCATTATATCTACTACTGCGGGCAGGAATCCCTCAGAAGAAATGGAGTGGCCATCATGGTCAACAAAAGAGTCCGAAATGCAGTACTTGGATGCAATCTCAAAAACGACAGAAGGATCTCTGTTCGTTTACAAGGCAAACCATTCAATGTCACAGTAATCCAAGTCTATGCCCCAACCAGTAACGCTGAAGAAGCTGAAGTTGAACGGTTCTATGAAGACCTACAAGACCTTTTAGAACTAACACCCCAAAAAAGATGTCCTTTTCATTATAGGGGACTGGAATGCAAAACCTGAATAGGACATTACAAGATAGGAACATTATAGATCACTGTCTTTCATGAAGCTAAATAATAATTCTATGTAAAATAATAGCAAACTGAATATGTGCATGCATGCTAAGTCGCTTCAGTCATGACTGACTTTGCAATCCCATGGACTGTAACTCCCTAGGCTCCTCTGTCCACGGGATTCTCCGGGCAAGAATACTGGAGTGGGTTGAATACAGGGATACTTAAAAGGGATAATGTGACCAACTGGGCATGTTTCAGGAATGCAAGTGTATTAGTTATCTATTGCTGCATAACTACCTCAGTATTTAAGGGTTGAAACAAAAAAATACCTACTGTCTCAAGTTAGTATGGATCAGGAGTTTGAGAGCTGCTGAACTGGCTCTCAGGATCTCTCATGAAGTTGAAGTCAAGATATCAGCAGAGGTTATAGTCATTTAAGGGTTTGATGGAGACCAGATAATCTGCTCTGAAGATGGCTTACTTACATGGTTGTTGGCAGGAGGCCTCTGTTCCTTGCCATATGGGAAAGGACACAAAAAGCAGCATATTTTATGATTTCACTAATATAGAATCTCTAGAAATAACAAAATTACCCAGACAGAAAGCATTTCGGAGGTTGCTTAGAGTCTGGAATAAGAACTCCAATGAACTGCAAGGGGGAGAAGGAAACATTTGGGGCAATAGCTTGTTACAGTGGTGGCACAACAGTGTATATTTCCTAAAACTCATCAAGCTATGCATTTAAAATTTATGATTCTAAGATATGGAAATCACACTTATCTATTAAAACATTATGTTAAAACATAATTCACCACAATAATAAAACTGTTGTTAGTTGTAGGTCAGTCCCTAAGAATGTATGACTTTTTGTAACTCCATGGACTGCAACATGCCAGCCTTCCCTGCCTTCACCATCTCCTGGAGTTTTCTCAACTCATGTCCATTGAGTCAGTGATGCTATCCAATCATCTCATCCTCTGTTGCCCAATTCTTCTCCTGCCCTCAATCTTTCACAGCATCAGGGTCTTTTCAAATGAGTCGACTCTTCGCATCAGGTGGCCAAAGAATTGGAGCTTCAGCTTCACCATCAGTTCTTCCAATGAATATTCAGGGTTGGTTTCCTTTAGGACTGACTGGTTTGATCTCCTTGCAGTTCAAGGGACTCTCAAGAGTCTTCTCCAACACCACAGTTCAAAAGCATCAATTCTTCGGCACTCTGCCTTCTTTATGCTCCAACTCTCACATCCATATACGACTACTGAAAAAACCATGGCTTTGACTTATACAGATCTTTGCAGCAAAGTGATGTCTTTGCTTTTTAATATGCTGTCTAGGTTTGTCATAGCTTTTCTTCCAAGGAGCCAAATGTCTTTTAATTTTGTGGCTGCAGTCACCATCACAGTGATTTCGGAGCCCAAGAAAATAAAATCTATCCCTGCTTCTACTTTTTCTCCATTTATTTACCATGATGTGATGGGAATGGATGCCATCTTAGTTTTTTGAGTGTTAAGTTTTAAGCCAGCCTTTTCACTCTCCTCTTTCACCCTCATCAAGAGGTTCTTAATTCACTTTCTGCCATTAGAGTGGTATCATCTGTATATTTGAGGTTGCTGGTATTTCTCCTGGCAATCTTGATTCCAGCTTGTGAGTCATCCAGGCCAGCATTTTGCTTGATATACTCTGCATATAAGTTGAATAAGCAGGGTGACAATATACATCCTTGATATATTCTTTTCCCAGTTTTGAACCAATGTGTTGTCCATGTCTGGTTCTAACTACTGCTTCTTGACCTGCATACAGGTTTTTCAGGAGACAGGTAAGGTAATCTGTGATTCCCATCTCTTTATGACTTCTCCACAGTTTGTTGTGATCCACACACTAGGCTTTAGCCTAATCAATGAAGTAGAAGTAGTGGCTTTTTGGAATTCCCTTGCTTTTTCCATTATCCAACAGATGTCGGCAATTCAATCTCTGGTTCCTCTCCCTTTTCTAAATCCAGCTTATACGTTTAGAAGTTCTTAGTTAGCCTCTGTTAGCCTTCACCCTGTTTCATTTTGTATTCCAAGGCCAAACTTACCTGTTACTCCAGGTATCTCTTGACTTCCTACTTTTGCATTCCAATCCCCTTGATGAAAAGGACATTTTTTTTTTTTAAGTGTTAGTTCTAGAAGTTCTTGTAGGTCTTCATAAAACTCTTCCAACTTCAGCTTCTCCAGCAGAATTATATAAGTTTCTCAATAAATACTAAAAAGGATTTCATAAAATTTAACACCTATAAATAATAGAATCTCAGAGCAGGTTAGGAATAGAAAAGAACCTCTGTAATTTGATAACAAGAGTATTACAAAAAAAAAAAAGGAAAGAGAAAGAAAAACTAAACTTAAAAAAGACTAACACCAAATGTTGTTGAGGATACAGAACATTTGGAACTCACACATTACTAGTGGTAATGGAAAATAGCACTACCAGTATCATAAACTGTTTTGAAGTTTCTTTTAAAGTTAAACATAGACTTAGTCCATAACCCAACAGTTTCTGTCCTAGGTATTACCCGACCAGAAACTAAAGTTTGGGTTCACAAAAGGACTTGTATGGAAATGTTTATAGTAGCTTTTTAAATAATATTTTCAAATAGAAACAGCTTAAATGTTCATCAAATAGACAAACAAACTAAAATTTATGGTATTTATGGTAGAGTGAAAATATTTTTCTGAGCAAATATGCCAAACACAAAAGAATACATGCTCTACAATTCCATATAAGTGAAATTTTAGAACAGAAAAAAGTAAAACCATGACAGAAATCAGAACAATGGCTGCCAATATGCTGTATGTAGTGACTGAAGGAAGGCACGACAAAATTTGGGATGTGGATATAAAAATATTTAAGGCTTGATTATGGTACTAAATATATAAGTATATTAAAATTCATCTAATTATATACATGTGCATTTTTCTCTATGTAAATTTTACTTTGAATTAAAATACTTTAAAAATCTTTAAATATTTACTGCATTCTGAGTCTTAATTCGGAGAAGGCAATGGCACCCTACTCCAGTACTCTTGCCTGGAAAATCCCATGGACAGAGGGCCTGGTGGGCTGTAGTCCATGAGGTCGCTAAGAGTCGGACACGACTGAGCGACTTCACTTTCACTTTTCATTTCATGCATTGGAGAAGGAAATGGCAACCCACTCCAGTGTTCTTGCCTGGAGAATCCCAGGGACGGGGGAGCCTCGTAAGCTGCCGTCTATGGGGTCGCACAGAGTCAGACATGACTGAAGCGACTTAGCAGCAGCAGTCTTAATTAAAAGTAAATTATTTTATTTATTCTTTATTGGTCATTTCTAAAAATTGGCTTCTGCATTTATGTAGCATGTCATAATAATTCATATGGGACTAAAGGATATTTTTTTTAATGGTTATGAATATTGAACATGGGAGGAAGAAAACCCCAGAAAAATCTATCACTGAAATACTACTGAAGGTGAAATATTAAATGTTTTCTCATTGATCTCAGAACTAAATCAAGTATGTCCATTATCACTTTTATTCAGTATTATACTGGAAAGCCTAAGTACTATAATAAATCAAGTAAAACAAATAAAAGTAAACAGTAGAAACTAAAAAGAAAAAGCTAAAACTGGCCTTATTCATGGAAATACGATTGAGTACATAGGAAATAAAAAAGAATCTATAGGAAAAACTATTGGAATTATTAAGCAAATTTAGCAAGTTGCTGGATATGAAATAAAAAATGGTAAAAAAATTTTTACATACCAATAATAAACATTAAAAAATTAAAGAACACCATTTTCAAACAAAAACACCAAATATAAAGAAATAAATAAAAGATATTTAAGATCTCTACATTGACAATGATAACACTGCTGAAAAGAATTTAAAACATATGTAAATTGATTCAATATTCAAAAACCTATCAATATAGCCACCATATTAAGAGGCCAAAGAAGAAAAAACAATGATATCAATTGATGCAAACAAGCATTTGACAAAATCTATTCACTACAGATGGTGACTGCAGCCATGAAATTAAAAGACACTTACTCCTTGGAAGGAAAGTTATGACCAACCTAGAGAGCATATTCAAAAGCAGAGACATTACTTTGCCAACAAAGGTCCATCTAGTCAAGGCTATGGTTTTTTCTGTGGTCATGTATGGATGTGAGAGCTGGACTGTGAAGAAGGCTGAGCGCCAAAGAATTGATGCTTTTGAACTGTGGTGTTGGAGTAGACTCTTGAGAGTCCCTTGGACTGCAAGGAGATCCAACCAGTCCATTCTGAAGGAGATCAGCCCTGGGATTTCTTTGGAAGGAATGATGCTAAAGCTGAAACTCCAGTACTTTGGCCACCTCATGCAAAGAGTTGACTCATTGGAGAAGACTCTGATGCTGGGAGGGATTGAGGGCAAGAGGAGAAGGGGACGACAGAGGATGAGATGGCTGGATGGCATCACTGACTCGATGGATGTGAGTCTGGGTGAACTCCGGGAGTTGGTGATGGACAGGGAGGCCTGGCGTGCTGCGATTCATGGGGTCGCAAAGAGTCGGACACGACTGAGCGACTGATCTGATCTGATCTGATTTCCTATTTGTGATAAAAACACCAAGCAAACTAGGAATAAAGGGGACATTTCTCATCTCGAATAAAGAGCATCTATATAAAAAACTGTCCAATAATATCATATTTAATGTTGCAAGACTGAATACGTTCTCCCTAAATTGAAGAACAAGACAAGGATACTCACTCCTTTCTTTGCCCCCCAGCATGCAGGATCTTAGTTCTGTGACCAGGGATCAAATCTGTGCCTCCTATGGCAGATGCAGAGTTTTAACCACTCCCAGGGATGCTCATTCCTACCACTCTTGTCCAGCATAGTGCTAAAAGGCCTAGCCAGCACAATATGGCAATCAGATCAGATCAGTCGCTCAGTCGTGTCCGACTCTTTGCGACCCCATGAACCGCAGCACGCCAGGCCTCCCTGTCCATCACCAGCTCCCGGAGGTCACCCAGACTCACACCCATCGAGTCAGTGATGCCATCCAGCCATCTCATCCTCTGTCGTCCCCTTCTCCTCCTGCCCTCAATTCCTCCCACCATCAGAGTCTTCTCCAATGAGTCAACTCTTCGCATGAGGTGGCCAAAGTACTGGAGTTTCAGCTTTAGCATCATTCCTTCCAAAGAAATCCCAGGGCTGATCTCCTTCAGAATGGACTGGTTGGATCTTCTTGCAGTCCAAGGGACTCTCAAGAGTCTTCTCCAACACCACACTTCAAAAGCATCAATTCTTCGGCGCTCAGCCTTCTTCACAGTCCAGCTCTCACATCCATACATGACTACAGGAAAGACCATAGCCTTGACTAGGCGAACCTTTGTTGGTAAACTAATGTCTCTGCTTTTGAATATGCTATCTAGGTTGGTCATAACTTTCCTTCCAAGGAGTAAGTGTCTTTTAATTTCATGGCTGCAGTCACCATCTGCAGTGATTTTGGAGCCCAGAAAAACAAAGTCTGACACTGTTTCCACTGTTTCCCCATCTATTTCCCATGCAGTGATGGGACCAGATGCCATGATCTTCGTTTTCTGAATGTTGAGCTTTAAGCCAACTTTTTCACTCTCCACTTTCACTTTCATCAAGAGGCTTTTTAGCCCCTCTTCACTTTCTGCCATAAGAGTCGTGTCATCTGCGTATCTGAGGTTATTGATATTTCTCCCAGCAATCTTGATTCCAACTTGTGTTTCTTCCAGTCCAGCGTTTCTCATGATGTACTCTGCATATAAGTTAAATAAACATGGTGACAATATACAGCCTTGACGTACTCCTTTTCCTATTTGGAACCAGTCTGTTGTTCCATGACCAGTTCTGACTGTTGCTTCCTGACCTGCATACAGATTTCTCAAGAGGCAGATCAGGTGGTCTGGTATTCCCATCTCTTTCAGAATTTTCCATAGTTTATTGTGATCCACACAGTCAAAGGCTTTGGCATAGTCAATCAAGCAGAAATAGATGTTTTTCTGGAACTCTCTTGCTTTTTCCATGATCCAACGGATGTTGGCAATTTGATCTCTGGTTCCTCTGCCTTTTCTAAAACCAGCTTGAACATCAGGAAGTTCACGGTTCACATGTTGCTGAAGCCTGGCTTGGAGAATTTTGAGCATTACTTTACTAGCGTGTGAGATGAGTGCAATTGTGTGGTAGTTTGAGCATTCTTTGGCATTGCCTTTCTTTGGGATTGGGATGAAAACTGACCTTTTCCAATCTTGTGGCCACTGCTGAGTTTTCCAGATTTGCTGGCATATTGAGTGCAGCACTTTCACAGCATCATCTTTCAGGATTTGGAATGGCTCCACTGGAATTCCATCACCTCCACTAGCTTTGTTCGTAGTGATGCTTTCTAAGGCCCATTTGACTTCACATTCCAAGATGTCTGGCTCTAGGTCAGTGATCACATCATCATGATTATCTGGGTCTTGAAGCTCTTTTTTGTACAGTTCTTCTGTGTATTCCTGCAACCTCTTCTTAATATCTTCTGCTTCTGTTAGGTCCACACCATCTCTGTCCTTTATCGTGCCCATCTTTGCATGAAATGTTCCTTTGGTATCTCTGATTTTCTTGAAGAGATCCCTAGTCTTTCCCATTCTGTTGTTTTCCTCTATTTCTTTGCATTGATCACTGAAGAAGGCTTTCTTATCTCTTCTTGCTATTCTTTGGAACTCTGCATTCAGATGTTTATATCTTTCCTTTTCTCCTTTGCTTTTCGCTTCTCTTCTTTTCACAGCTATTTGTAAGGTCTCCCCAGACAGCCATTTTGCTTTTTTGCATTTCTTTTCCATGGGGATGGTCTTGATCCCTGTCTCCTGTACAATGTCACAAACCTCATTCCATAGTTCATCAGGCACTCTATCTATCAGATCTAGGCCCTTAAATCTATTTCTCACTTCCACTGTATAATCATAAGGGATCTGATTTAGGTCATACCTGAATGGTCTAGTAGTTTTCCCTACTTTCTTCAATTTCAGTCTGAATTTGGCAATAAGGAGTTCATGGTCTGAGCCACAGTCAGCTCCTGGTCTTGTTTTTGCTGATTGTATAGAGCTTCTCCATCTTTGGCTGCAAAGAATATAATCGATTTGATTTCGGTGTTGACCATCTGGTGATGTCCATGTGTAGAGTCTTCTCTTGTGTTGTTGGAAGAGGGTACTTGCTATGACCAGTGCATTTTCTTGGCAAAACTCTGTTAGTCTTTGCCCTGCTTCATTCCGTGTTCCAAAGCCAAATTTGCCTGTTACTCCAGGTGTTTCTTGACTTCCTACTTTTTCATTCCAGTCCCCTATAATGAAAAGGACATCTTTTTTGGGTGTTAGTTCTAAAAGGTCTTGTACAAGAAAGTAAAAGGTACATAATTTGGAAAGGAGGAAATAACGCTGTCCCTATCTCTAGATGACATGATTACCTACATAGAAAATCCCAAGGAATCTAAAACGGTAACATAAAAACAACCTCCTAAATTAATAAGTGAACCCAGCATCAAGGACACAGGGAACAAGAACAACACACATAAATCAACTGTATTTCTAGATGCTAGAAATGAAGAAGTAGAAAATGAAATTTAAAACACAGTACCAATTACAATCACTCAGAAGGAAAATATAATAGATTGAAGCTTAAATATTCCCTATTGAAACACAACATTGAGTAAGCAAAAATGCAAGCTCAGGGCATGGGAAAGATATTTGCAGTGTACATCTCTATCAAAGGAATCTTATACAGAATATATAATATGTTCCAGCAATTCACTAAATAAAAGGTGTTTTTCACAAAAACTGAGCTAACATTTAAACAAGCACATCACAAAAGAGGATGAGCAAATCACTAATAAATGGATGAAAAGCTGTACAGTATTATCAACAATCTGGGAGACACAAATTAAAGCCATCATCAACACTGCTGCTGCTGCTGCCAAGTCGCTTCAGTCGTGTCCGACTCTGTGCGATCTCATAGACGGATGTCCCTGGGATTCTCCAGGCAAGAATACTGGAGTGCGTTGCCATTTCCTTCTCCAATGCATGAAAGTGAAAAGTGAAAGTGAAGTCACTCAATTGTGTCCGACTCTTAGCGACCCCATGGATTGGAGCTTACCACGCTCCTCGGTCCATGGGATTTTCCAGGCAAGAGTACTGGGGTGGAGTGCCATTGCTTTCCCCGATCATCAACACTACTACACCCTTATCCTAAAAGAGAATATCAAGTGTTGATGCTAATGTGAAGCAAGTGGAATGCTCATCCAATTTTTAGGAAGTTTAAAATTGGTATAGACACTATGTTTCAAAGTGTCTCTTAAATCTGAATAAACTTATACTCTGTGACCTAGAAATTCAATCCCTGAGTATGTTCCCAATGTAAATAATTGCTTATATAAATCAAAACCACATGCAAAAATATTCAAAATAAGATTATTCACAATATACCCAAACTGGAAAGCATGCTAATATATACCAACAGTAAAACAGATCAATACATTTTGTTTTTTCATAAAACAGCAATCTACATAGCAATGAGAAAGTACTAAATACAATGAAATGGGTAAATCTTTGAAACATAATACTGAGCAAACAAATAGAGACGCAAAAGAGGAAATTCTGTATGATATCCATATAAGTGAAACTCAAGAACAGGCAAAAATAATGATTGGCATCAGTATAATGGTTAGATTTCAAAGGTACTGACAGCGAAGGAGCGTTAGATACTTGTTGTTCAGTCGCTTAGTCGTATCCGACTCTTTGTGAGCCCACAGACTGCAGCATGCTGGGCTTCCCTGGCCATCACCAACACCTGGAGCTCCTCAGATTCATGTCCATCGAGTCGGTGATGCCACCCAACCATCTCATCCTCTGTCATCCCTTTCTCTTCCTGCTTGTCTTTCACAGCATCATGGTCTCTTCCAATGAGTCAATTTTTCCCATCAGGTGGCCAAAGTATGGCAGTTTTAGCTTTAGCATCAGTCCTTCCAATGAATATTCAGGACTGATTTCCTTTAGGATGGACTGATTGGATTTCTTTGCAGTCCAAGAATTCTCCAGAGTCTTCTCCAACACCACAGTTCAAAATTTAGACAGGTTTTATACAGGTCAAACTCCATTTTAGCTGTAAAACTAAGATTTGTGTATTTTATGGTATGTAAGTTATAATTTGATTTTAAAAAAACCTCTCACACACAAATCTACAGAAATTTTTAGAAATTTATTGCTATATAAATGGACCAGTATTCTATGATAAAGAACTCAGAAACAGATCCACATGTAAAAGAATTCACATTACAAAGTGACAGTTACATATCAGCAGGTATATGTATGCAAAGAATTTGAATAATTAAAAAAAATAAGTACAATTGGCTATGAAACATATCCTGTGCCTATTGTTCTATCAGGTTGTAGGGTTTATATTCTAGTTAATTTGTAGGAGCTTATTATATTTTGGGTCGATTAATCCTTTGTAACAGGAGTTGCAAATACTTAATATTTTTTAAATTTAAATTTATTTATTTTAATTGGAGGCTAATTACTTCACAATATTGTATTGGTTTTGCCATACATCAACATGAATCCGCCACGGGTGTACACGTGTTCCCCGTCCTGAACTCCTCTCCCACCTCCATCCCTGTACCATCCCTCTGGGTCATCCCAAATACTTAATACTTTTAAATAATTTTAATGATAATTCCAATTGATACTGTGTTAGATGAAAGTAGTTGCCTGAACTGAAATTAACAAAAAAAATTATCTAAGAACCTCAGTGACTGAAGAAAAGTTGTTAAAATATGGTATTATGATCAATAGAAGACGAAGTACGTGAAAATCTTGACTATAACAATATTATTAGTGATTTGCTGAAATGAAGGTAAAAAAAAGTTATGTGGAAAATACATAATTAATCATAGATTATATATATCTTAATTTAGTAATCATCTAAATATCAAGAGCCCATCAGCAAACTCCCACACCTGCACAGTAATAATTAAAATTAAGTCATATTTATTACTTATTAACTTTTAAATCTTAAGTGAAAGTCGCTCAGTAGTGTCCGACTCTTTCTGACCCCATGGAGTATACAGTCCATGGAATTCTCCAGGGCAGAATTCTGGAGTGAGTTGCCTTTCCCTTCTCTAGGGGATCTTCCCAACCTAGGGATCGAACCCAGCTCTACAAGATTGCTTGGATTCTTTACCAGCTGGGCCTCAATGGAAGCCCAAGTCTTAAAGATAGCTTTATACATTTTTTGTCATGAAAACTGCCAGTGTAAGAGGGTAAGATATACTTTAACAGTCTGTTGTCTCGATTTGGATCTTAAGTATTTAGACAGAAAAATGTGGGTCTCCGTTTGTATTTTACCCCACACTTCAAAAATGTAAGGAACTGTCTACAAGTAATATGACAAATGGTTAGTAATTTTCAATTCTGAATGGAAGAAACACTAACATTATGTGATACTGCTACATTAACTTATTTATTTTACTTTACAGTTTAAAATTTAAAAACTTTTTAGTTTTATGACATGATACAATCAGTTCAGTCGCTCAGTTGTGTCCGACTCTCTGCAACTCCATGAATCACGGCACACCAGGCCTCCCTGTCCATCATTAACTCCCAGAGTTCACCCAAACTCATCTGCATCGAGTCGGTGATGCCATCCAGCCATCTCATCCTCTGTCGTCCCCTTCTCCTCCTGCCCTCAATCCCTCCCAGCATCGGGGTCTTTTCCAATGAGTCAACTCTTCCCATGAGGTGGCCAAAGAATTGGAGTTTCAGCCTCAGCACCAGTCCTTCCAATGAACACCCAGGACTGATCTCCTTTAGGATGGACTGGTTGGATCTCCTTGCAGTCCAAGGGACTCTCAAGAGTCTTCTCCAACACCACAGTTCAAAAGCATCAATTCTTCAGCTCTCAGCTTTCTTCACAGTCTAACTCTCACATCCATACATGACCACTGGAAAAACCATAGCCTTGACTAGATGGACCTTTGTTGGCAAGGTAATGTCTCTGCTCTAAGACTCTTGAGAGTCCCTTGGACTGCAAGGAGATCCAACCAGTCCATTCTGAAGGAGATCAGCCCTGGGATTTCTTTGGAAGGAATGATGCTAAAGCTGAAACTCCAGTATTTTGGCCACCTCATGCAAAGAGTTGACTCATTGGAGAAGACTCTGATGCTGGGAGGGATTGAGGGCAAGAGGAGAAGGGGACGACAGAGGATGAGATGGCTGGATGGCATCACTGACTCGATGGATGTGAGTCTGGGTGAACTCCGGGAGTTGGTGATGGACAGGGAGGCCTGGCGTGCTGTGATTCATGGGGTCGCAAAGAGTCAGACACGACTGAGCGACTGATCTGATCTGATCTGATCTAGGTTGGTCATAACTTTCCTTCCAAGGAATAAGCATCTTGATACTATTTTCCTTATTTATATTTTTCTCAATTTTCTAAATTTTATAATAGTTCTTTTTGTTCAGTCACTAAGTACAACTCTATGTGACCCCATGGAGTGCCGCACACCAGGCTTCCGTGTCCTTCACTACGACCTGGTGTTTGCTCAAACTCATGTCCACTGAGTCGGTGATGTTATCTAACCATCTCATCCTCTGTCATCCCCTTCTCCTCCTGCCCTCACTCTTACCTGGCATCAGGGTCTTTTCCAATGAGTTGACTCTTCGAATCAAGTGGCCAAAGTATTGGAGCTTCAGCATCAGTCCTTCCAATGAATATTCAGGGTTCCTATCCTTTAAGATTGACTGGTTTGATCTCTTTGCTGTCCAAAGGACTCTCAAGAGTATTCTTCAGCCCCACAGTTTGAAAGCATCAGTTCTTCAGTGCTCTACCTTCTTTATGGTTCAACTCTCATATCTGTACATGACTTCTGGAAGAACAACAGCTTTGACTATATGGACCTTTGTTGACAAAGTGATGTCTCTGCTTTTTAATATGCTGTCTAGGTTTGTCAGAGCTTTTCTTCCAAGGAGCAAGTGTCTTAATTTCATGGCTGCAGTTCCCATCTGCAGTGATTTTGGAGCCCAACAAAATAAAGCCTGTCACTGTTTCCACTTTTTCCCCTTCTATTTTGCCACGAAGTGATGGGACTGGATGCCCAGGTTAACAAAATTAACATGTCTAATTTTTGAATTAAAAAAGACATTCTAAAATTTAAAAGAATAGTTTCAAATGAAGACAATTTTTAGAACCAGTCTTTGCATTGGCCTGTTTTAGCTTTTTAATATTTAAAGAAAAGACTGCTCCAACAGGCCCAGTCAGTCATTCAGAGGCATGCACAGTAGCAACTAGGACAGGGGTCAGAATGTAACAGTTAAAGGGAGAAAGTTAGAATGGATCAAAGGGCTTAATGCAGCCCAGTCTAATAGGAGTGTGCAGTGGAAGCCATCAGTCACCTGTTGGGAGATCAATCAAGAATCTTAAGACACATGAACTTATCCCCTACTTTATATGATACCACTGTCTATTATTTTAATTCTAATTTTTATTCCTCTACAAACAGGACATTAAAAAATTTTTTTATAAAATATTTGTTTAGAGTTTGTACTCATGCTCAGTCGCTCAGTCATATCTGACTCTTTGAGACCCCATGCACCATAGCCCATGGCTCCTCTGTCCATGGGATTCTCCAGGCAAGAAAACTGGAATAGGTTGCCATTTCCTCCTCCAGGGGATCTTCCCTACCAAGGGACTGAACCTGCTTTTCCTGCATCTCTTGCATTGGCAGGCAGATTCTTTATCACTGAGACTTCTGGGAAGCCTGTTGCTTAGAGTTACTGACATGTTTATAAATATATCATCTTTCCTTCATGCTCCTCAGATTTCCATATGCATTCATTTTCTTTTTGGCTTAAGTACAGCCTTTAAAATTTCTTTCAGTTAAGATCTGTGGGTGATATAATCTCTCACATTTGTATCTGTCTGAAGTTCTTTTCATTTCTAACCCATCTTGACATACAAAATATGTATGTTATATATAGTTTGTGTACAGTTTAGAATTGTAGTTTATTATCTCTTGGAACAATGAAGATGCGATTCTATGGTCTGCCAGCTTCGATCAGTTCTTCTGCTGTTGACAGCAATCAATACTGCTCCTCTATAGGTAATGCATCTTTTGTCTCTGGATGCTTTTAAAATATTTTCCTCCCCTCTTTGGTGTTCTTTATGTACCTGATGTCTCTAGATACATGTTTTGTTTTTATTCATCCGGCTTGGGAGTCATTGGATTTCCTACATCTAAAGATGTGTGTTTTTCAACTCCTCTGGAAAATTATCAGTGATTATGAATTTGAGTTAGGCAAGTGATCATGTGGTCAGTTTGGTTAGTTTTCTGTGATTGTGGTTTTCATTCTATGAGCCACGTCGTGTAGGGCCACCCAAGACGGACAGGTCATAGTGGAGAGTTCTGACAAAACATGGTCCACTAGAGAAAAGGATGACAAAAAACTTCAGCATTTTTGCCTTGAGAATCCCATGAACAGTATGAAAAGGCAAAATGATATGATGCTGAAAGATGAACCCGCAAAGTCAGCAGTTGTCCAATATGCTACTGGACAAGAGTACAGCAATAGCTCCAAAAGGAATAAAGAGGCTGAGCCACAGTGGAAACAATACATACTTGTGGATATGCCTGGTGGTGAAAGTCCAATGCTGTAAAGAACAGTATTGCATAGGAACCTGGAGTGTTAGGCCCATGGATCGAGGTAAATTGAAAGTGGTCAGACAGGAGATGGCAAGAGTGAACATTGATATTTTAGGAATCAGCGAACTAAAATGGACTGAAATGGGTGAATTTAACTCAAGTGACCATTATATCTACCACTGTGGGCAAGAATCCTTTAGAAGAAATGGAGTAGCCCTCATAGTCAACAAAAGAGTCTGAAATGCAGTACACGGGTGTAATCTCAAAAATGACAGAATGATCTCTGTTCATTTCCAAGGCAAACCATTCAATATCATAGTAATCCAAGTCTATGGTCCAACCACTAATGGCAAATAAGCTGAAATTGACAAGACATTCTAGAAATAACACCAAAAAAAGATGTTCTTTTCATCATAGGGGACTGGAATGCAAAAGTAGGAAGTCAAAAGATACCTGGAATAACAGGCAAGTTTGGCCTTGGAGCACAAATTGAAGCTGGACAAAGGTTAACAAGCTTTGCCAAGAGAACACACTGGTCATAGCAAACACCTTAGTCCAAAAACATAAGAGATGATTCTACACATGGACATCATCAGCAGATGGCCAACACTGAAATCAGATTGATTATAGTCTTTGTAGCAGAAGATGGAAAAGCTCTATACAGTCAGCAAAAACAAGACCAGGAGCTGACTGTGGCTCAGATCATGAACTCCTTATTGCAAAATCCATACTTAAATTGAAGAAAGTAGGGAAAACCACTAGGACACTAGGAAAATCACTAGGACATACTCAGGTATGACCTAAATCAAATCCCTTACAATTATACAGTGGAAGTAACAAATAGATTCAAAGGATTAGACCTGATAGACAGAGTGCCTGAAGAACTATGGATGGAAGTTCGTAACATTGTACAGGAGACCATGACCAAAATCATCCCCAAGAAAAAGAAATGTAAAAAGGCAAAATGGTTGTCTGAGGAGGCCGTACAAATAACTGACAAAAGAAGAGAAGTGAAAGGCAAAGGAGAAAAGGAAAGGTATACCCACTGGAATGCAAAGGTCCAAAAAATAGCAAAGAGAGATAAGAAAGCCTCCCTAAGTGATCAGTGCTAAGAAACAGAGGAAAGCAATAGAATGGGAAAGACTAGAGGACTCTTCAATAAAATTAGAGATACCAAGGGAATATTTTATGCAAAGACAGGCACAATAAAGTACAGAAACAGTATGGACCTAACAGAAGCAGGAGATATTAAGAAGAGGTGGCAAAAATACACAGAAGAATTGTACAAAAAAGATCTTAATGACCCAGATAACCACAATGGTGAGATCACTCACCTAGAGCCAGACATCCTGGAGTGTGAAATCAAGTGGGCCTTAGGAAGCATCACTATAAGCAAAGCTAGTGGAAGTTATGGAATTCCAGCTGAGCTATTTTAAATACTAAAAGATGATGCTGTTAAAGTGTTGCACTCAATATGCCAGCAAATATGGAAAACTCAGCAGTGGTCACAGGACTGGAAAAGGTCAGCTTTCATTCCAATTTCCATTCACCACTTCCTGCCTTCCTTCCCCTGACAGGAATTCTAGCTTCACCCTCCCCAGGTTCCTGTACTTCACACTGGGGCCATCCTAGTCCAGGAATATGGTGAATTAGATATCCCATGTGACTCTTTGTATCAGTTCTCAAATTTGGAAAACTCAGCAGTAGCCACAGTACTGGAAAAGGTCAGTTTTCATTACAGTCCCAAAATAGGGCAATGCCAAAGAATGTTCAAACTACTACACAATTCCACTCATTTCACATACTAGCAAATTAATCGGAGAAGGCAATGGCACCCTACTCCAGTACTCTTGCCTGGAAAATTCCATGGATGGAGGAGCCTGGTAGGCTGCAGTCCATGGGGTCGCTAAGAGTCGGACACGACTGAGCAACTTCACTTTCACTTTTCACTTTCATGCATTGGAGAAGGAAATGGCAACCCACTCCAGTGTTCTTGCCTAGAGAATCCCAGGGATGGCGGAGCCTGGTGGGCTGCCATCTATGGGGTCGCACAGAGTCGGACACGACTCAAGTGACTTAGCAGCAGTAGCAGCAGCAAATTAATAATCAAAATCCTTCAAGTTAGGCTTAAACAGTATGTGAACTGAGAACTTCTAGATGCACAAGCTAGATTTAGAAAAGGCAGAGGAGCCAGAGATCAAATTGCCAACAATCATTTGGATCATAGAAAAAGCAAGAAAATTCCAGAAAAACTATTTCTACTTCATTGACTAGGCTAAAGCCTTTGACTGTGTGGATCACAACAAACTGTGGAAAATTCTTAAAGAGATGGGAATACCAGACCATCTTACCTGCCTCCTATGAAACCTGCATGAAGGTCAAAAAGCAACAGTTAGAACCAGGCATGGAACAATGGACTGGTTCAAAACTGGGAAAGGAATATATCAAAGCTGTATATTGTCACCCTGCTTATTTAACTTCTATGCAGAATATATCATGCAAAATTCCAGGCTGGATGAAGCACAAGCTGGAATCAAGATTGCCAGGAGAAGTATCAATAACCTCAGATATGGAGATGACACCACTCTAAAAAGTCTAAAAAGTGACACAGAAAGCAAAGAAGAATAAAAGAGCCTTTTATTGAAGATGAAAGAGGAGAGTGAAAATGCTGGCTTAAAATTCAACATACAAAAAATGGAAATTGTGGCATCTGGTCCATCACTTCATGACAAATAGATGGAGAAACAATGGAAACAGTGACAGACTTTATTTTCTTGAGCTCCAAAATCACTGTAGATGGTGACTGCAGCTATGAAGTTAAAAGATGCTTGCTCCTTGGAAGAAAAGCAATGACAAACCTAGACAGCGTATTAAAAAACAGAGATATTACTTTGCTGACAAAGGTCCATCAGGTCAAAATTGTGTTTTTTCCAGTAGTCATGTATGGATGTGAAGAGCCAGACAATAAAAAGGCTGAGCCCCAAAGAACTGATGCCTTCCAACTGTGGTGCTGGAGAAGACACTTGAGAGTCCCTTGGAGAGCAAGGAGATCAAACCAGTCAATTCTAAAGGAAATCAACCCTGAATATTCATTGAAAGAACTAATGCTGAAGCTGAAGCACCAATATTTTGGCCATTTGATGTGAAGATCGACTCTTTGGAAAAGACCCTGATGCTGGGAAAAGATTGAGGGCAGGAGAAGTGGGTAACAGAGGATGAGATAGCTGAATGGCATTACCGACTCAATGGACATGAGTTTGTGCAAACTCTGGGAGATACTGAAGGACAGGGAATCCTGGTATGCTGCAGTCCATGGGGTCGCAAATAGTCAACACGACTGAGCAACTGAGCAACAACAAATGAATTTGAATATTGGCTCTTTCCTATTTATTACCACTTCTAAAACAGCTTGTGTTTGTTGTCTAGTCACTCAGTCATGTCCGACTCTTTGTGACCCTATGGACTAAAGCCTGCCAGGCTCCTCTGTCCATGAGATTCTCTGGGCAAGAATACTGGAGTGGGTTGCCAATTCCTTCTCTAGAAACATCTTTATTGATATACAATTTATATATCGTAGAGTTTCACCTGTTAAAAGTGTACAGTTCTTTATTTTTTGGTATATTTAGAGTTGTGCACTATGACCATAATTTAATCTTAGAATACTTTATAACCCCAAAGAATTCTTACACCTGCTTAGTAATCACTGCCCATCCGTACCTCACCAGCTCCTGCCTAGGCCTGGGAAACCACTAATCTGCTCTTTTTCTATGCTCAGATGCTTCAGGCATGTCCAGCCCTTTGTGACCCCCGTTGACTGTAGCCCGCCAGGCTCATCTGTCCATGGGATTCTCCAGTGAAGAAAACTCGAGTGAGTTGCCATGCCCTTCTCCAGAGGATCTTCCCCACCCAGGGACTGAACCTGCATCTCCTGCATTGCAGGTGGATTCTTTATCAACTGAGCCACCTGGGAAGCTTCTTTTGCTACAGATCTACCTATTTTGAAAACTTAATGTAATTCTACTATATGTGATCATTTGTTAGTGGCTTGTTTCACTTTCCATAATGTTTTGTAATGATTTCATGTTGGAGTATTTATTTGTACTTTTGACAAATGATATTGTTGTATGGATATATCACATTTGTTTATCCATTCATCATGTGGGCTGTTTCTACTTTTGGCTATTGTGAATATGCTTCTATGAATATCTGTGAATTAGTTTTTATGTGGATGTATGTTTCTATTTCTCTTGGAATATTCAGATCATACCCTGTTTATATTTAAGATTTTGAAGAATTGTGAAACCATATTCTAAAGTGGCTATACCATTTTACATTTCCACCAGCAATGTTTGAAGGTTCTAATCTTCCCATTCCATTTATCTCCTTTTGGAAATATGACTAGACATATGCCAGACCTTCTCAACAGATCCACCATATCTTGCCCCTGTCACATTTTCCTTTTTATTTATTTGGCTGTGCTGGGTCTTTGTTACAGCAGTCAGGATATTCCATCTTCACTGTGGCATGCAGGGTCTTTAGTTGCAGTATGTGGACTCTTTAGTTTTGGCACATAGGATATCTGGTTGAGGCAGGTGCACTCAATTGTAGCATGTGCGGTCTACTTCCCTAACCAGGATCCAACTCAGGTCCCCCTGCATTAAGAGTGCAGAACATTAGCCACTGGATCACCAGATAAGTTCTATAATGTATCATATTTTCAAACTCTTTATATTACATACAAATTCATCCAACTTTATTCAGTGGTAGAAACTGTGTTCAGTGGTGGAACTCACATTTCAAACAGGTGTTTTATTTTCAATTATTAAAATTTTAATTTTGAGAATTTGTATGGACTTCTGTCTATTCTGTCAAGTTATTCCATGCTCTGTTTCAACCCTGTTTTATATTTGTGTAAATATATTGTATATACTGGTGGCTCAGATGGTAAAGACTCTACCTGCAATGCAGGACACCTGCATTTAATTCCTGGGTTGGGAAGGGAAATGCAACCCACTTCAGTATTCTTGCCTGGAGAATCCCATGAACCAAGGAGCTTGGAGGGATACAGTCCACGGGGTCAAAAAGAGTCGGACCCAACTGAGTGACTAACACACATATCATATTAATCAGCTTGGGCTGCCATAATAAAATGCCACAGGATAGGTCGCTTAAACAACAGAATTTTATCTTTCACAGGCTGGAGGCTGGACAGTCAGAAGCAGGATACTAGCACAGTTGGGTTCCTGGTGAGAACTCTCTTCCTGGCCTACAGATGGAACTTTCTGGCTGCATCCTCAGATAGAGAAAGAGAGCAAGTTTTCTGATGTCGTTTCTTATAAAGACACTAATCCTATGAGGGGTTCACTCTCAGGACCTCATTTGACCTTAACTACTTCCTTAGTCCAGATACTCTCACACTGGGGCTTAGGACCGCCACACATACATTCTAAGGGGATATGATTCAGTCCATAAAACACATTAAAGTTAGTTTTACTTCAAGTCCATGTCCTTTAGTCTTGTATCGGAATACATAAAGGCTCTATTTCTGCCTTCTATTTTTTTTTTTTTTTGTTCTCACAGATGATGCCTTGCTTCTAAATATGTGATTTTGTTTTACAATGCATTTCTCATTTGTATTGGAACTTCATCTGTAGGAATTCTTAGAGGCCTGGATTGAGTTTGAATTTTTCCAGGGATGATTCGCATCTCTCAGTCAATGAAGGGCCTTGCAACAGGGGACTGCTTTGAATACTACCATCATCTTGTATTTTCCTTTACAGAAAACTCTGTAAACCCATGTGCTGGTCAGTTTTGGGTTACAGATTTTCAGATGATTCTTTTCCCCAACATCCAGTACCAAGGACAAGAAGTATATGCAAGATTTCCTGTTTCCTTTTTTTCAGTAAGATTGTTTTTCTCATTCACCTTAGACTGAGAATGGAGTCCAACTTTATGTAAGGGTCTCATATTTTGATTCTCTTCCTTTGGAACCCTTTGCTTTGTCTTTTAATGCCAATGCATCATGTAGCTATTAAGATAGGAGTTTAAGTTCTCCAGCGATGGCAGAAAACCTCAAGGAGAGAGACAAATCTTGGAGTTGCTTGTCTCCTAAGTTTCCTGCTTTTACTTTGTTTTGGGTTCTATGGATTGTTAAATATTCTTTCCAGTTTAGAGAAACATTTAAAATAATGGTTTGAAAAAAATATTTTAACTGACATTGTAATCATTTAATTAGGAAAGTATGCTAAATCGTTACACTCATGGCCACCAATGAATTATGTCTTTCTGTGCTCCTCTGTGACGTATTAATAACCTGCTGCTTTAGCTCCAACCATCAGGAAGTGAGGGTTTGTTTCCCCATCCCTTGAGTCTGGGCTGTCCTGTGACTTGGTTTGACTAATATAATGTAGTGTAAGTGATGCTATATGACTTAACAGACCTTTCAGCTTTTGCTTTCCTGAAACACTTCCAGAATCATGTAATGAAGTCCTACATGAAAGACCACATGAGGAGAGAGACTGAGTCATCCGAACCATCTCAGCAGATACCTCAGAAATGTGAATGAGGACATCTGTGAAAGGCCATTCTCCATCCAAACCACTATCTGAATGCAGTCACATGAGTGAGCCTAGGTGAGACAAGCAGAACCACCCAGTCAATCCAGAGAATTATTAAAAATAATAAGTTATTTTGTTCAAGCAACTCAGTTTTGGGGTGGTTTGTTACATATCCATAGGAAACTGACTGGTGTTGTTTGGTTGCTAAATTGTGTCCAACTCTTTGCAACCTCGTGGACTGTAGAATGTCAGACTCCTCTGTCCTCCACTATTTCCCGGAGTTTGCTCAAATTCATGTCCATTTAGTTGGTGATGCTATCTAACCATCTCATTCTCTGTTGCCCTCTTCTCCTCCTGCCCTCAATCTTTGCCAGCATCAGGATCTTTTCCAATGAGTTGGCTCTTAGCATCAGGTTGTCAAAGTATTGGAGCTTCAGCTTCAGCATCAGACCTTTCAATAAATATTCAGTGTTGATTCCTTTAGGATTGATGGGTTTGATCTCCCTGTTGTTCAAGGGACTCCCAAGAGTCTATTCCAGCACCACAATTGGAAACCATCCATTCTTCAGTGCTCAGCCTTCTTTATGATCCAATTCTCACATCCATACATGACTACTAGGAAAACCATAGCTTTGACTAGAGGGACCGTTGTTGGAAAAATAATGCCTCTGCTATGCTGTATAAGTTTGGCATAACTTTTCTTCTAAGGAGCAAGTGACTCCAGTCACTCCACTTTAATTTTGTGACTGCAGTCACAATCTGTAGTAATTTTAGTGCCCTAGAAATTAAGATCTGAAAAAAAAAAAAAGAGAGAGAGAAATTAAGATGTGTCACTGCTTTCAATTTTCCCCTTTCTATTTGCCATGAAGTGATGGGACCAGTTAACATGATCTTGGGTTTTTTTTAACGTTGAGTTCCAAGCCAGTTTTTTCACTCTCCTCTTTCACCCTCATCAAGATGCTCATCAAGATGGTACGGAGAGGGAGGAGGGAAGGGGGTTCAGGATGGGGAACACGTGTATACCTGTGGCAGATTTATGTTGATGTATGGCAAAATCACGGCACCCCACTCCAGTACTCTTGCCTAGAAAATCCCACGGACGGAGGAGCCTGGTAGGCTGCAGTCCATGGGGTCGCTAAGAGTCGGACACGACTGAGCGACTTCACTTTCTCTTTTCACGTTCATGCATTGGAGAAGTAAATGGCAACCCACTCCAGTGTTCTTGCCTGGAGAATCCCAGGGACAGTGGAGCCTGGTGGGCTGCTGTCTATGGGGTCACACAGAGTCGGACACGACTGAAGTGACTTAGCATAGCATAGCATGGCAAAATCAATACAATACTGTAAAGTAATTAACCTCCAATTAAAATAAATACATTTATATATATATATATTTTTAAAAAAAGATGCTCTTTAGTTTCTCTTTCTGCCATTAGAGTGGTTTCATCTGCATATCTGAGGTTGTTGGTGTTTCTCCTGGAAAACTTGATTCCAGTTTGAGTCACACCGCTCGGCATTTCACATGATGTACTCTGCATATAAGTTAAATAAGCAAGGTGACAATATACAGCCTTGTAGTACTCTTTTCCCAATTTTGAACCAGTCAGTTGTTCCATGTAAGGTTTTATCCATTGCTTCTTGACTTGCATACAGGTCACTCAGAGATGGTCTGGTATTCCCATCTCTTTACTGCTACTGCTAAGTCACTTTAGTCGTGTCTGACTCTGTGCGACCCCATAGACGGAAGCCTGCAAGGCTCCCCCGTCCCTGGGATTCTCCAGGCAAGAACACTGGAGTGGGTTGCCATTTCCTTCTCCAATGCATGAAAGTGAAAAGTGAAAGTGAAGTCGCTCAGTCGTGTCCGACTCTCAGCGACCCCATGGACTACTGCCTACCAGGCTCCTCCATCCATGGGATTTTCCAGGCAAGAGTACTGGAGTGGGGTGCCATTGCCTTCTCCACATCTCTTTACTAGTCTTCTACAATTTGTTGTGATCCACACAGTCAAAGGTTTTAGCATAGTCAATGAAGCAGATGTTTTTCTGAACTCCTGTGCTTTCTCCATAATCCAACAAATGTTGGCAATTTGATCTCTGATTCCACTAGCTTTTCTAAACCCAGCTTGTACATCTGGAATTTCTCAATTCACATAGTGCTGAAGCCTAGCTTGAAGGATTTTGATCATTACCTTGCTAGAATGTGAAATGAGAGCTATTGTGTGGTAGTTTGAACATTCTTTGGCATTGCCCTTTCTTGGGACTGGAATGAAAACTGACCTTTTCCAGTACTGTGACTACTGCTGAGTTTTCCAAATTTGAGAACTGATACAAAGAGTCACATGGGATATCTAATTCACCATATTCCTGGACTAGGATGGCCCCAGTGTGAAGTACAGGAACCTGAGGAGGGTGAAGGGAGCATCCCTGTCAGGGGAAGGAAGGCAGAAAGTGGTGAAGGGAAATTGATTACAATCAGGAATTAATAAAATCATATATTAAGAAAAATAGGAGCCCATATTCTCACTGTTGGAGAAGGGAGTTACAAATATGGAAATGTTCTTTTTTCTGGCTGATTGGTCCTTTCAGTTGATCTCCATGTGGGCTTCTCCACAGGACTGTTGGAGTGTCCCCACAACGCAATGCCTGTCTTCCCCCAGAATAAGCAATCCAAGAGGCAATTCAAGCAATCTGAGGCAAAGGCTGCAACATCTTTTACCACGTGGCTCTCACTTCTGTAATATTCTCCTGGTCACACCGGTCACGCCCACGTACAATGCGGGAGGGGACTCCACAGGCCATGAATAAGATAAGAATCTTTGGAGCCATTTTGAAGTCTGACTACCAACAAACTCACATTAATGGACAAAACAGCTGACCTATAGTCCTCAAAACCATTGCAATCATGAAAGTTAAGAAAACGCTGGGGAAGTAACTCATGTTAATGGAGCCTAAAGAGACATGACAATCAAACACACATGGGACATTTTCCTTTACTATAAAGCACACTGTTAGATAATTGAGAAAACTTGAATGTGATTTGAGGCTTATGTATGGGTCAGTGTTAGTTTCCTAATTTAGATGACTGTATAAGATTATGTATTGGAATGCTCTTGTTTGGAAGAAAGATACACTGAAGATTTGGGGGTGATGGGGCAACATGTTGGTAGCTTTCACTCATCTTTTCTGAATATTTGAGATTGTTGAAAGAAAAACACACATCTTTCAATGCAGAGAAATGATTCAAACTACTTAAAATACACATAATCAAGAAAGGTTATGCTGCAATTCTTTAACTCAGATACTTTTTTTGGCAGACCTTCTTTATAAGAGTCACAGTGCTTTAAACTTGAAGAACACAGAAAATAGCAAAAAAGAAAACAATCAGCTATAATCTATAGTATTAATATTTTGGCATGTAGCTTTCTGGTCCTTTTCTGTGCAAACATACATATTCACATATACTGTTCTTTTAATCTGAAATTTGATTTTGGTTCTCTCATGCCTAACTTTTTAATGGATTAACTTTTGTTTTTTATACAATTTTAAAATTTATACTCCATTTATAGTTATTACAAAATATTGGCTATAGTTCCTGTGTCGTACAATATATCCTTGAAACTTATTTTATACATAATAATCTGTACCTCTCACCCCTTCCCCAACTGTTCCTCTTCACTCTCCCCACTGGTAACCACTAGTTTATTCTCCATATCTATAAGCCTATTTCTTTTTTGTTCTATTCACTAGTTTGTTGTATTTTTTAGATTCCATCTATAAGTGATATCATGCAGTATTTGTCTTCCTCTAACGTATTTCACTTGGCACAATAGAGGTATACTATTTTTAACACAAGCTATTATATTGTGTTACAAGGTATACTATTTTTAAAACAAGCTGGTTTTAGAAAAGGCAGAGGAACCAGAGATCAAATTGCCAACATCCGCTGGATCATGGAAAAAGCAAGAGAGTTCCAGAAAAACATCTATTTCTGCTTTATTGACTATGCCAAAGCCTTTGACTGTGTGGATCACAATAAACTATGGAAAATTCTGAAAGAGATGGGAATACCAGACCACCTGATCTGCCTCTTAAGAAATCTGTATGCAGGTCAGGAAGCAACAGTTAGAACTGGTCATGGAACAACAGACTGGTTCCAAATAGGAAAAGGAGTACGTGAAGGCTGCATACTGTCACCATGTTTATTTAACTTATATGCAGAGTACATCATGAGAAATGCTGGACTGGAAGAAACACAAGTTGGAATCAAGATTGCCGGGAGAAATATCAATAACCTCAGATATGCAGATGACACCACTCTTATGGCAGAAAGTGAAGAGGGGCTAAAAAGCCTCTTGATGAAAGTGAAAGTGGAGAGTGAAAAGGTTGGCTTAAAGCTCAACATTCAGAAAACGAAGATCATGGCATCTGGTCCCATCACTACATGGGAAATAGATGGGCAAACAGTGGAAACAGTGTCAGACTTTGTTTTTCTGGGCTCCAAAATCACTGCAGATGGTGACTGCAGCCATGAAATAAAAAGACACTTACTCCTTGGAAGGAAAGTTATGACCAACCTAGATAGCATATTCAAAAGCAGAGACATTACTTTACCAACAAAGGTTCGCCTAGTCAAGGCTATGGTCTTTCCTGTGGTCATGTATGGATGTGAGAGCTGGACTGTGAGGAAGGCTGAATGCCGAAGAATTGATGCTTTTGAACTGTGGTGTTGGAGAAGACTCTTGAGAGTCCCTTGGACTGCAAGAAGATCCAACCAGTCCATTCTGAAGGAGATCAATCCTGGAATTTCTTTGCAAGGAATGATGCTAAAGCTGAAACTCCAGTATTTTGGCCACCTCATGCGAAGAGTTGACTCGTTGGAGAAGACTCTGATGGTGGGAGGGATTGAGGGCAGGAGGAGAAGGGGACAACAGAGGATGAGATGGCTGGATGGCATCACTGACTCGATGGATGCGAGTCTGAGTGACCTCCGGGAGCTGGTGATGGACAGGGAGGCCTGGCGTGCTGTGGTTCATGGGGTCGCAAAGAGTCGGACACGACTGAGCGACTGATCTGATCTGATTTTTAACACACCACCTTCATCCTCAGGGCATTTGCTGCTGCTGCTGCTAAGTCGCTTCAGTCGTGTCCAACTCTTTGCGACCCCATAGACAGCAGCCCACTAGGCTCCGTCCCTGGGGTTCTCCAGGCAAGAACACTGGAGTGGGTTGCCATTTCCTTCTCCAATGCATGAAAGTGGAAAGTGAAAGTGAAGTCGTTCAGTTGTGTCCGACTCTCAGCGACCCCATGGGCTGCAGCCCACCAGGCTCCTCCGTCCACGGGATTTTCCAGGCAAGAGTGCTGGGGTGGGGTGTCATTGCCTTCCCCAAATAGTTGTCAGTCTCCATAATATTCTTTTCAGGAGGTTTATTTAAAACAGTACTTCGTGGTTTACCACTGGCCCCTTTTGAAGGGGCCTTATGTCAGTATATGAGTCAATCAACCAATATTTGAATATCCACTATGCACAAGGCTCTGCATCTCAAAACTCTTGGGAGTGCAAAGATGTGAATGCTAGTTTCTTGCCAGAATGCACACTGAAATTCAACTAGGGAGAGAAGATAAATATACATATGACAATACACAGTAGCACCAGGCAGTTCTGTGCTCAGTGGTGGGAGTCAGTGAAGCACTTGGCCTTTTATTATCATAAAGAGTTCATTGAGAAGGAGGGACTTGGGCTCAGCTTCCAATGATGAAGAGATAAATACAGAAGAAGTATTTCTGGTGAGAGATTAACAAAGCTGCAGGACTGGAGTGTTTTAGACACCTGTGGGTGGTGAAGAGATGAGTGTGCCTAAAAGGTGACAAAGAGAAAAATGGGCCAAAGATTGATTGGGGGGAACCCTGCATGTCATATCCTGAACAAATTTTATTAAATAGGAAGCAACTGAGTTAGATGAAAGCTAGACTTTAGGTAGGAAATGAAGGTGTAGACAGCTCCCTAGGGCCAACTGGTAGGTAAAAAAATGGGAAGATGGGACAGTGGCATAAGGGTCCATTAAGGTTAACAACACTGGGTAAGCTCCATACTTGGTGGAGAGGAAAAGATGAAGATGATGAAGAGAAAGAGACTAATTAGTAAAGCATGTTCCCAAGTAAGGTGAAGGGCAGAGAATCCATAACACATCTCTTGATGGAGAAGTGGATGGAGGAGCTCCACCTAAGAAAGAAACTACATACTCTGAGATAGAAGGAGCAGAGACTGGCCTAAGTACAGAGATGGAATGGTCTGAAGCAGAGACAAGGGTAAAGACATGTTGTTTTGGCAGAGTATCTGCCTAGGATAGGCTCAGTGGGTCCAGGGCAGCAGGTGAGGAGCTATCTGGTCTGGAGAGTTCTGGGAATTATTTACAGAGAGATGGCTTGGAGGATAGATGGAGAAGAGACAGAAAACTTGGAGAGAGAGCACAGACCTGCAGAGGCAAACCCATACCCAGAGTCCCATGATTTGGGACCATTTTCCTTGCCTTTAATCCTTGGTTTCTTCTTCTTCCATGGCCTGGGAATTCTCTGGGATAGGATTATCTGGGTTTTCTGGCAGCACCGTTCAGTAGAACTTTTTGTGATAATACAAATGTTCTAAAATTTGCACTTTTCAACATGGTTGTCAATAGCTATGTGTGACTTTTGAGTAGCTGCAATGGCTAGTGCAAGTGAGGAACTGAATTTAAAATTTTACTTAATTTCAATTAATTTAAAACACCACAAATAACTGATGGCCATCTTATTAGACAGAGCAGCTAGTAAGTATCTCCTTTCTTCATAGTAAAGAAGGAGATAAGACCTTGCACAGGAGTGGAGGAATGCATGGCGTCAGATAGAAGAATTTGGTATTCAGAGCCACTGGGTGACCCTCCCAAGAGTAGGTCTGTAGTTTCAGAAACTCCACATTTTCTTTTTTTCATGATAAGCAAACTCAAAAGGATCAATTACTTTGGAGAATCATTTTTTAATGCATGACTAGATTCTGTGTACTTTAAGGGCAGTCTGTCCTTAAATCATTACACCTGGGAAGCTGAATTAGTCATCCCAATGCTTCTTGATTATAAAACATAGAAACATAGGAGACAATTCCACTCAGGCCTAAGTAACTTCTGAACCTCTTTTATGCTCAAAAGGAGGAATTCTGGAGTCCTAAAGATCACTCTGGCTTAGCATCAAAAGGATCTGGATTCAAACCTTGGTACTTGAAGAAGTTATCCAACCATTTTTATTTCATATCTATAAAATGGAAAGAATGATACCTATTTAAAAGGGGCTTTGCAGGTGTTACATGTAATCAACAACATATTCATATTTATTCCACACTAATTGCCAGGTAGTGTGCTAGGTACTAGGAATCAGATGGCAAGCAAAGTAGATATGATTCCTGTCCCACTAGCTTATTCCACTGGTTTATTTTAGTGTGGGAAGATAGGCATTAATCAGAGTCACAGAAGTATATACACAGACTGTGGCAAGGCCAGGAAGGGATGGTGTAGGTGAAGTGATTTTTAAAATATGCCTGCAGATTTTTTGACATTCCCCCACTAAACAATAGAATCTGATCCTGCCCCCCGCCACTCCCCGCTGCCCCCTGGATGTGGGCCAGTCATAATGACTCACTTCTAACAAATAGAGCATGGTAGAAGTGATACTCTGTGGCTTCCAAGGTTACTCATAAAAGAATACAGCTTTTTGTCTGCAGCAGCTCTGTCTCTGCACCCCCAACCCTCCCTCTCTCTCCGTCTCTTTCTCAGTGCTTACTTTTAAACTCAAAAGTCACCATCTTGTGAGGAAGTCCAAGAAACTTGGAGAAGTACATGTACAGAGAAAGTGAATTCTCTTGCCAAGAGCCAACACCAACTTGGCAGTTACATAAGCAAAGAGTCTTAAAGTGAAAACTCCAGTCCTAGTCAAACCTTCAGATATCTGCATCCCCAGCTGACCTCTGACTATAATCTCATGACAGACTGTAAGACAGAACCACGGAGCCAAGCCATTTCCAAATACTTGACCCATAGAAACTATGAAAGATATTATCCTTGTTTTAAGACGTTAACTTTTTTTTTTTATGGAGAAGACATTAACTTTTAGAATGATTGGTTACCTAGCATTAGATAACAACAGGAAATCACATGATAAAGTCTGGAGGATCTTGAAAGACCCACTTTATGAAATAACATTTAAGCTAACAACAGGGTTGGAGAAGAATGAATTAGACAAAGAGGAAGTAAAAGTACTCCAAAGAGCTGTGCTAACACAAAAAAAGACCCTTTGGACAAGTGATAAATATGAGGAACTACTAATAAAAGTTTTTCAGTGTGCTAGGGACACACAGTTGGGATAGAACAGTCAAGATACCTGAAAAGGTAGGGAGATATTGGATCACGTGAGGTCTTAGAATGACTTTTCCTAAAGGTGGTAGAACACTACTGAAAGATATTTAGCAGGTAGGGATGTATTTGGAGAAGGTGATGGCACCCCACTCCAGTACTCCTGCCTGGAAAACCCCATGGATGGAGGAACCTGATGGGCTGCAGTCCATGGTGTCACAAAGAGTTGGACATGACTGAGCGACTTCACTTTCACTTTTCACTTTCATGCACTGGAGAAGGAAACGGCAAGCCACTCCAGTGTTCTTGCCTGGAGAATCCCAGGGACGAGGGAGCCTGGTGGGCTGCCATCTATGGGGTCGCACAGAGTCAGACACAACTGAAGTGACTTAGCACCAGCAGCAGCAGGGATGTATTAAGCCCATCATCTAGATTTCTGGTGCTTTTCCCAGAGATGAGAAACATCTGACAAAGGCCATATTCATAGTGGAAAATCATAATTTTGGACAGGTTGTCTGACATACTTTTGAGATACCCAGATGATGTTGTCACTCAGAGAATTTTATAGATATAAAATTGTATCGCTGTTGTTCAGTTGGTCAGTCATGTCCAACTCTTTGTGACCCCATGGACTATAAAATGTCAGGCTTCCGTGTTCTTAACCATCTCCTGGAGCTTGCTCAAACTCATGTCCATTGAGTCAGTGATGCTATCCAACCATCTTGTCCTCTGCCATCCCCTTTTCCTGCTCCCCTCAATCTTTCCCAGCATCAGGGTCTTTTCTAATGAGTTGGCTCTTCTCATCAGATGTCCAAATTGTTGGAGTTTCGGCTTCAGCATCAGTCCTTCCAATGAATATTCAGGATTGATTTCCTTTGGGATTGACTGGTTTGATCTCCCTGCAGTCCAAGGGATTCTCAAGAGTCATCTCCAATACCAGAGCTCAAAAGCATCAATTCTTTGGCATTCAGCTTTCTTTATGGTCCAACTCTTACATCCATACATGACTACAAGAAAAACCTTAGCTTTGACTAGACAGACCTTTGTTGGCAAAGTAATGTCTCTGCTTTTGAATATGCTGTCTAGGTTTTCTTTCAAAGAGCAAGCATCTTTTAATTTCATGGCGTCAGTCTCCATCTGCAGTGATTTTGGAGCCCAAGAAAATAAAACTTGTCACTGTTTCCATTGCTTCCCCATCTATTTGCCACGAAGTGATGAGACCAGATGCCATGATCTTCGTTTTTTGAATGTTGACTTTTAAGCCAGCTTTTTCACTCTCCTCTTTCACCTTCATCAAGAGACTCTTTAGTTACTCTTCACCTTCTGCCATTAGGGTGGTGTCATCTGCACATCTGAGGTTATTGATATTTCTCCTGGCAATCTTGATTCCAGCTTGTGCTTCATTCAACTTGGCATTTCACATGACATACTCTGCATATATGTTAAATACGCAGAATGATAATATACAGCCTTGACATATTCCTTTCCCAATTTTGAACCAGTCCGTTGTTCCATGCCCGGTTCTAACTGTTGCTTTCTTGACCTGCATACAGGTTTTGCCGGAGGCAGGTAAGGTGGTATGGTATTCCCATCTCTTTAAAAATTTTCCACAGTTTGTTGTGATCCACAAAGTCAAAGGCTTCAGCTTAGTCAATGAAGAAGACGTTTTCCTGGAATTCTCTTGCTTTTCTATGACCCAAGGGATGTTGGCAATTTGATCTCTTGTTCCTCTGTCTTTTCTAAATCCAACTTGAACATCTGGAAGTTCTCGGTTCATGTACTGCTGAAGCCTGACTTGGAGAATTTTGAGCATTACTTTGCTAGTATGTGAAATGAGTGCAATTGTGCAGTAGTTCTTTGGCATTGTCCTTCTTTGGAACTGGAATGAAAACCAACCTTTTCCAGTCCTGTGGCCACTACTGAGTTTTCCATATTTGCTGGCATAACGAGTACAGCACTTCGACAGCATCATCTTTTAGGATTTGAAATAGCTCAGCTGGAATTCCATTGCCTCCACTACTGCTGTTCATAGTGATGCTTCTTAAGGCCCACTTGACTTAGTACTCCAAGATGTCTGGCTCTAGGTAAATGATCACAACATGATGGTAGCTCCAGAAGGAATGAAGAGGCTGAGCCAAAGCAGAAACAACACCCAGTTGTGGATATGTCTGGTGGTGAAAGTAAAGTCCAATGCTATAAAGAACAATATTGCACAAAAACCTGGAATGCTAGGTCCATGAATCAAAATAAATTGGAAGTGGTCAAACAGGAGATGATAAGAATGAACATCGACATTTTAGGAATGAGTGAACTAAAATGGACTGGTATGGGTGAATTTAATTCAGATGACCATTATATCTACTACTGTGTATAAAGGGCTTCCCAGGTGGTTCAGCTGGTAAAGAATCCACCTGCAATGCAGGAGACCTGACTTCAATCCCTGGATTGGGAAGATCCCCTGGAGGAGGGCATGGCAACCCTCTCCAGTATTCTTGCCTGAAGAATCCCCATGGACAGAGGGGCCTGGTAGACTATAATCCATGGGGTCACAAAGAGTTGGACATGACTGAGCGACTAAGCACACACATATATAAAACATAAGACCCTGTTAGGGAAATTTAGAGTTACATAGAGCAGGTCCCCTCCTTCCTGTGCAGGAAATGAGGTTGTTACATAGCCTCACCTACTACATAGAGTGCCTCCCAGCTACATTTGAAGACAAGGGCTGGTCAAAATTCCTGGGAGTTCTGTAGCCCAGGAGCACTTGAATTGAGAGGCTGGTTGACAGAGCTCACAGTTTGCAGAACACAGCCAGTGACCCTATTCAGTCAGGGAACTTGGGGTATGGGTTAGCTTGAGTTAAGACAACTAACATAGAACTTCACCAGCTTTAGGGCTGATTCTCCCATTACCCTTGGGCAGGAAATCTAATTTGTAGCCCTTCTCATTGCAGAATATAGCCTTCAACCTGTCTGACCAGGAAATCTAACCACAGTACATGGGAAACATGTACCCTTCAACAGTACTACACACAGTGGCACTTGAACAGAGAACACAGCCTATGGCTTCCCTCATTTGCAGCTTAAAATGGTAGCCCTACCCAACCAGGGAACTTAATGCACATTCTGGCTTGATGTGGGTCCCCAGACAGCAAACTGTACAGGCTAGGGTCCTGGTTCTGCTGCCCTCCTATGGCACAGAAGCTAACTCATAGTCCCCTTGCTATTGAATATAGTACCCAGTCCTGCCCACCTAGTAAACCTGAGCAGAGAATCCAGGCAACTGCAGACCCCATCCTAGAGCTTCACTTGAGTAGGAAACTATGCCAGCACTTCTATCCAACTGTTCTCAGCCAGGGGCATATGCCTTCCATCCATGTCCTCAGAGCTTGAACAGTTGCCTTGCCCCCAATAGACCATAATAGCTGGCCTCACCTGTCCCAGTATATTACCTGCACACATACCCAGAAACCTAACTAAGTTGACTGGTGAACTGCTTCTGTCAAGTCACATATGTAAAGTCTGGAAGAGGAACCCCATTACGCAAATGCACAGATACCAACATAAAGAACCAAAGATCGTGAAAATCGGGTAAATATGACACCACCAATGGAAACTTTATTAAGCTCTAAAAACTGACCCTAAAGAAATACATATCTATGAACTGTCACACAAAGAATTCAGTATAATTCTTTAAAGGAAGTTTAGTGAACTATAAGAAAACACAAAAAGACAACTAAATAAATCAGGAAACTAATGCATGAACAAAATAAGAAGTTCCCCCAAAAAATGCAACCATCAAATAACAAAAACAAAAATTAAACCACCAAACAGAAATCTTAGCACTGAAAAAATACAATAACTAAACTGAAGAATTCAAAAGAGTTTCAAAACAGATTCAATCACATAGAAGAAAGAATCAGTGACTTGGAAGATAGGACATTAGAAATCATCCAGTAAAAGGGGCAAAAGACAAAAAGATTGAAAAAAGAGTGAAGAAATTCTATGGGAATTATGGGGCACAAGGAGAAGAAACAATAATTACATTGTGAGAATTCGAGAATAAAAAGGGACAGATAAAGATATAATGGCTGAAAACTCCCTGAATCCAGGGAGAGAAATGGATATCCAGATCCATGAGGCCTAAAGGACTCCAAAAAGGTTGAATTCAAATAAGTCTATAATGAGACATATTATAATTAAACTGTCAAAAGCCAAAGAAAGAATTTTAAGAGCAGAAAGAGAAGGAAAAGTGATACGCAAGTAACCCCATAAGACTGTTAGTGAAGTGAAGTGAACCCGCTCAGTTGTGTCCGACTCTTTGCAACTCCGTGGACTCTAGCCCGCCAGGCTCCTCTATCCATGGGATTCTCCAGGCAAGAATACTGGAGTGGGTTGCCATTTCCTTCTCCAGGGAATCTTCCCAACCCAGGGATCAAACCCCTGGTCAAACCTGAGTCTCCCTCATGGCAGGCCAATGCTTTATCCTCTGAGCCACCAGAGAACACAAGCCTGCTAGTAGAGTTCTCAAAAACTTTTCAGGCCAAGAGAAAATGGGATGACATATTTCATACCTTGAAAAAAAAAATAACTGTCAAACAAGGATTTTATACTCAGTGAAGATTTCCTTTGGAAACAAAGGAGGGATGCAAACTTGCCCAAACAAACAAAAGTTTGGTAATGAAGTTCATTACCATCAGACCTGCCTCACAAGAAATGTTATAGAGTTCTTTGAGTGGAAGTAAAAGAATACTAATTAATATCATAAAAGCATAAAAACATAGTGTAAAACTCACTGGTAATGGTAAATACATAATCATAGTTAGATTCCACAATTTGGCAACAGTGGTGCATAATTCACTTACAATTTTAGTTAAAAAATTTTTAGTAAAAATAGCCATAACTACAATAATTTGTTATTAGTTAAACAATATTTTAAAAATTGCAAAGTGTAACATAATAACTTATAATGTGTAAAAGTTTACAAATTCTACTAAAGCTAAGTTGCTATCCGTTTAAAATAGAGTGTTAGACATTTAAGATATTGAAAACTTTCTGATGTTCCGAAAGTTTTACATGGTTATAGAAAAGGCAGAGGAACCAGACATCAAATTGCCAACATCCGCTGGATCATGCAAAAAGCAAGAGAGTTCCAGAAAAACATCTATTTCTGCTTTATTGACTATGCCAAAGCCTTTGACTGTGTGGATCACAATAAACTATGGAAAATTCTGAAAGAGATGGGAATACCAGACCACCTGACCTGCCTCTTGAGAAATCTGTATGCAGGTCAGGAAGTAACAGTTAGAACTGGACATGGAACAACAGACTGGTTCCAAATAGGAAAAGGAGTATGTCAAGGATGTATATTATCACCCTGCTTATTTAATTTATATGCAGAGTTCATTATGAGAAACGCTGGACTGAAAGAAACACAAGTTGGAATCAAGACTGCTGGGAGAAATATCAATAACCTCAGATAGGCAGATGACACCACCCTTATGGCAGGAAGTAAAGAGGAACTAAAAAGCCTCTTGATGAAAGTGAAAGTGGAGAGTGAAAAAGGTGGCTTAAAGTTCAACATTCAGAAAACGAAGATCATGGCATCCGGTCCCATCACTTCATGGGAAATAGATGGGCAAACAGTGGAAACAGTGTCAGACTTTATTTTGGGGGGCTCCAAAATCACTGCAGATGGTGACTGCACCATGTAATTAAAAGACGCTTACTCCTTGGAAGGAAAGTTATGACCAACCTAGATAGCATATTCAAAAGCAGAGACATCACTTTGCCAACAAAGGTCCGTCTAGTCAAGGCTATGGTTTTTCCTGTGGTCATGTATGGATGTGAGAGCTGGACTGTGAAGAAAGCTGAGCGCCGAAGAATTGATGCTTTTGAACTGTGGTGTTGGAGAAGACTCTTGAGAGTCCCTTTGACTGCAAGGAGATCCAACCAGTCCATTCTGAAGGAGATCAGCCCTGGAATTTCTTTGGAAGGAATGATACTAAAGCTGAAACTCCAGTACTTTGGCCACCTCATGCGAAGAGTTGACTCATTGGAAAAGACTCTGATGCTGGGAGGGATTGGGGGCAGGAGGAGAAGGGGACGACAGAGGATGAGATGGCTGGATGGCATCACTGACTTGATGGATGTGAGTCTGAGTGAACTCCAGGAGTTGGTGATGGACAGGGAGGCCTGGCATGCTGTGATTCATGGGGTCGCAAAGAGTCAGACACAACTGAGCGACTGAACTGAATTGAACTGAATAATTGTGTTTATATATAATGACAGAAAATTTTCTGAAGAAATTGATCCCATTTATAATAGCATTAAAAATAATTAAATATTTATGAATAAATTTAACCAAGGAAGTAAAAGATCTTTACTCTGAAAAGTACAAAGAAAGCAAAGAAGACACTAGTAAATGGAATTGTATATTGTGTTGTGGTGGTAGTGGTTTGGAAGAATAAATTTTGTTAAAATGTTAATAGTACTACCAAAAGCCATCTATAATGCAATTCCTACCAATATGCTAATATAAGTTTTAACAGAAGTAGAATGATCACTCCTAAAATTCATATGAAACCAGTTCAGTTCAGTTCAGTCACTCAGTCATGTCCAACACTTTGCGACCCCATGGACTGCAGCACACCAGGCCTGCCTGTCCATCACCAACTCCCGGAGTTTACTTAAACTCGTGTCCATTGAGTCGGTGATGCCATCCAACCATCTCATCCTCTGTTGTCCCCTTCTCCTTTTGCCTTCAATCTTTCTCAGCATCAGGGTCTTTTCAAATGAGTCAGTTCTTCACATCAGGTGGCCAAACTACTGGAGTTTCAGCCTCAGCATCAGTCTTTCCAATGAACAGTTAGGACTGATTTCCTTTAGGATGGACTGGTTGGATCTCCTTGCAGTGTAAGGGACTCTCGAGAGTCTTCTCCAACACCACAGTTCAAAAGCATCAATTCTTCAGCACTCAGCATTCCCTACAGTCCAACTCTCACATTCATACATGACTACTGAAAAACCATAGCCTTGACTAGATAGAACTTTGTTGACAAAGCAATGTCTCTGCTTTTTAACATGCTATCTAGGTTGGTCATAACTTTTCTTTGAAGGAGTAGCCATCTTTTTATTTCATGGCTGCAATCACTATCTGCAGTGATTTTGGAGCTCCCCAAAAGAAAGTCTGCAACTGTTTCCACATCTATTTGCCATGAAGTGATGGGACTGCAGAAATATCAATAACATCAGATATGCAGACAACACCACCCTTATGGCAGAAAGTGAAGAGGAACTAAAAATCCTCTTTATGAAAGTGAAAGTGGAGAGTGAAAAAGTTGGGTTAAATCTCAACATTCAGAAAACTAAGATCATGGCATCTGGTCCCACCACCTCATGGGAAACAGATGGGGAAACAGTGGAAACAGTGTCAGACTTTATTTTGGAGGGCTCCAAAATCACTGCAGATGGTGACTGCAGCCATGAAATTAAAAGACGCTTACTCCTTGGAAGGAAAGTTATGACCAACCTAGAGAACATATTTAAAAGCAGAGACATTACTTTGCCAACAAAGGTCCATCTATCAAGGCTATGGTTTTTCCATTTGTCATGCATTGATGTGAGAGTTGGACGATGAAGAAAGCTGAGTGCCGAAGAATTGATGCTTTTGACCTGTGGTGTTGGAGAAGACTCTTGAGAGTCCCTTGGACTGCAAGAAGATTCAACCAGTCATCCTAAAGGAGATCAGTCCTGGGTGTTCATTGGAAGGACTGATGTTGAAGCTGAAACTCCAATAGTTTGGCCACCTGATGCAAAGAGTTGACTCACTGGAAAAGATCCTAGTGCTGGGAAGGTGTGGGGGCAGAGTGGAGAAGAGGACAAGTGGACAAGAGTCTAGTGGAGAAGAGAAGGGGATGACAGAGAATGAGATGGCTGGATGGCATCACCGACTCAATGGACATGGGTTTGTGTAGACTCTGGGAGTTGGTGATGAACAGGGAGGCCTGGCGTGCTGGGATTCATGGGGTCGCAAAGAGTCGGACACTACTGAGCGAGTGAACTGAACTGATGGGACTGGATGTCATGATCTTAGTTTCTGGAATGTTGAGCTTTAAGCCAACTTTTTCACTCTCCTCTTTCACTTTCATCAAGAGGCTTTTTAGTTCTTCTTCACTTTCTGACATAAGGGTAGTGTCATCTGCATATCTGAGGTTATTGATATTTCTCCTAACAATCTTGATTCCAGCTTGTGCTTCCTCCAGCCCAGTGTTTCTCATGATGTACTCTGCATAGAAGTTAAATAAGCAGGGTGACAATATACAGCCTTGACGTATTCCTTTTCCTATTTGGAACCAGTCCAATGTTCCATGTCCAGTTCTAACAGTTGTTTGCTGACCTGCACACAGATTTCTCAAGAGGCAGGTCAAGTGGTCTGGTATTCCCATCTCTTTCAGAATTTTCCACAGTTTACTGTGATCTACACAGTCAAAGGCTTTGGCATAGTGAGTAAAGCAGAAACCACAAGAGACCTCAAATAGACAAAGAAATTCTGAGAAACAACTAAGCAGGAGGCAACACCTCTCCTGATTCCAAGGTATACTACAGTTAAAGGCTTCAAAACAATATGGGACTGCCATAAAAACAGACATATAGACCAACGGAACAGAACCAAGAGCCCAGAAATAAACTCAAGAATAATATCTGATAAGCGTGCCAAGAATACTCAATGGAGAAAAGATGGTCTTTTCAATGATGGTGTTGGGATACTCAGATATTCACATGCAAAGGAATAAAACTGAACCCATAACTTATGCCACCCAGATAAATTAATTCAAAATGGATTAAAATCTTAAGTGTAAGTGCCAAAGCCATGAAACTCCTAAAATAAAACATAGGAAGAGAGGTCCTTCACACCGGTCCTGGTATTGACTTTTTAGATGTGACACCTAAGGCACAAGGAACAAAATTAAAAACAAACAAGTGGGACTACATCAAATAAAATTTTCTACACAACAAAAGAAACCATTGACAAAGAAGACAACACAGGGATTGGGAAAAATTTTTGCAAATCATACATCTGATAAGGGGTTAATATCTAAAATTATGAGAATTCACATAACTCAATAGCAAAAACAACAACAACAACAACCCAACAAATAACCCAATTACAAAATTGGCAGAGGATCTGAACGGATATTTCTCCAAGGAAGATATATGAAAGGCCAACAGGTAAATTCTCAATGACACTAGTCATTACTACTACTACTACTAAGTTGCATCAGTCCTGTCCGACTCTGTGCCACCCCACAGATGGCAGCCCACCAGGCTTCCCCGTCCCTGGGATTCTCCAGGCAAGAACACTGGAGTGGGCTGCCATTTCCCTCTCCAATGCATGAAAGTGAAAAGTGAAAGTCAAGTTGCTCAGTTGTGTCCGACTCTAGCGACCCCATGGACTGCAGCCTACCAGGCTCCTCCGTCCATGGGATTTTCTAGGCATTAGAGAAATGCAAATTAAAACCACAATGAGATATCATTTGTGTCTGCTAGAATAGGCACTATGACAAGACAAGAGAAAATAAATACTGACAATGATGTGGAGAGTAGGGAACCTTTGTGCACAGTTGGTGTGATTATAAATTAGTACAAACACTATAAACAACAGTACAAAAGACTCTCAAAAAATTATAGAACTACAATCAGTTCAGTTCAGTTCAGTTCAGTCGCTCAGTCATGTCTGACTCTTTGCGACCCCATGAATCACAGCACGCCAGGCCTCTCTGTCCATCACCAACTCCCGGAGTTCACCCAGACTCACATCTATCGAGTCAGTGATGCCATCCAGCCATCTCATCCTCTGTTGTCCCCTTCTCCCCCTGCCCCCAATCCCTCCCAGCATCAGAGTCTTTTCCAATGAGTCAACTCTTCGCATGAGGTGGCCAAAGTACTGGAGTTTCAGCTTTAGCATCATTCCTTCCAAAGAAATCCCAGGGCTGATCTCCTTCAGAATGGACTGGTTGGATCTCCTTGCAGTCCAAGGGACTCTCAAGAGTCTTCTCCAACACCACAGTTCAAAAGCATCAATTCTTTGGTGCTCAGCCTTCTTCACAGTCCACCTCTCACATCCATACATGACCACAGGAAAGACCATAGCCTTGACTAGACGGACCTTTGTTGGCAAAGTAACGTCTCTGCTTTTGAATATGCTATCTAGGTTGGTCATAACTTTCCTTCCAAGGAGCAAGCATCTTTTAATTTCATGGCTGCAGTCACCATCTGCAGTGATTTTGGAGTCCAGAAAAATAAAGTCTGACACTGTTTCCACTGTTTGCCCATCTATTTCCCATGAAGTGATGGGACAGGATGCCATGATCTTCGTTTTCTGAATGTTGAACTTTAAGCCAACTTTTTCACTCTCCTCTTTCACTTTCATCAAGAGGCTCTTTAGTTCTTCTTCACTTTCTGCCATAAGGGTGGTGTCATCTGCATATCTGAGGTTATTGATATTTCTCCCGGCAATCTTGATTTCATCCAGCTTGTGCTTCCTCCAGCCCCGTGTTTCTCATGATGTACTCTGCTGGTGGGCTGCCGTCTATGGGGTCGCACAGAGTCGGACACGACTGAAGCGACTTAGCAGCAGCAGCAGCACTCTGCATAGAAGTTAAATAAGCAGGGTGACAATATACAGCCTTGATGTATTCCTTTTCCTATTTGGAACCAGACTGTTGCTCCATGTTCAGTTCTAACAGTTGCTTGCTGACCTGGCCACAGATTTCTCAAGAGGCAGATCAGGTGGTCTGGTATTCCCATCTCTTTCAGAATTTTCCACAATTTATTGTGATCCACACAATCAAAGGCTTTGGCATAGTCAATAAATCAGAAATAGATGTTTTTCTGGAACTCTCTTGCTTAAACACAATATGGATATTTAAAATTTTATGCTTCTTTTACTCAATATGGTATTTTTAGCCTTTATCCATGTTGTTGTATGTAACTGTACTTTACTCATTTTGAGCCCTGTACAGTATTCCACTATATGATTATATCAAAATTCATTTATTCTTTCTATTATTAGTGGACATTTGGGTTGTTTCTTGCTTGGGGTTACTACAAAAATGCCCCAACAAACATTCTTGTACATGTGTCCTGGTGCACACATACCTGAATCTCTCTTGGCTGTATTTCTAAGAGGAACTTCTGGCTTACAAAGTATGCATAGCTTCAATTCCACTAACTAACACCAAACTTTTCCAACCTGGTTGTACCAATTTTTTCATTCCTATAAGAAAAAGGGATCATCTTCTTAGAAATAAGATAAATGTATCATTATTATTAATTAGACATCTTTGTCTTTCAAAGCAGTATATTTCTGAGTGGAGTGCTTCCTCATGGTAAATTCTAACCACTGGTTCTCCTTTTTAGTTTCAGGTAGACTTAATTTCTATCTCAGCATGACTTGTTACCATTAAGTGGATCACTGTTTCTCTTATATGCTACAAATCAGGTTCTTTCTTGTTAAAACATGAAGGTAACAAACTCTCTTTTATCATAGGTGTTACATATAATTGTTACATTTCAGAGTAGTTACCCCCTGCAGACCTCAATCTTTTGAGTTTGGGACCTTTAGTGGAAGGTTAAGAACTTGAAATCTGGAACTAAACTGTCTGTGTTTAAATCCTCACTCTGTACTTTCTAACAGTATGGTCTTGACCAAACTGTTTCACCATTCTGATTCTGTTTGCTCATTGATGAAATGAGAATACATTAAAGCATCTACCTCATAGAGTGACTGTGGGGATTAAATGAAGTAATATATGGGAAGTACTTAGATCAGTGTCTAGAATTCTATAGCACACCGCATATATCTATTTCAATTTTGTGGGCAGCAGAGTGGTTACGAACATAGGCTGAAGTCAGAAGAAATTCAGGACCTGGCTCTACTCTTTTCTGACTATGGCACCATAGGCAAGTCATATTATCTCCCTAGAGCTCACTTCCTCACTTGTATAAACTGAGCCAAAGACTGCTACCTTGTACAGGTGCCATGAGGATGAACGGAAATGGTAAATGCAAAATGCCACGGGTTAACTAGTAGTACAGTTCCTGTCATTTCAGCAGGTGGCAGCTACTTTTCCTGTCCTCAGATGCTGGGGGTGAACAGCTCCTGGGCCTTTGATTGTTAGCTCCTCTTCACTGACCAATGGGTGGATGAGGAGAGTAAGACTGTGTGGAGGTCTCTGTGTGGAGAGACTATAAAAGTTATTCCTATTTATGTGGAAGTCCCGGGCAGTGTACAGTTAGCTGAATGAGACCCAGTCCTCTTTCTAATGGCTCAGAAATGGGACACCCCAGTATGTAGGTAAGTAACAGAATACAGCTTCCCTGGTAGCTCAGCTGGTAAAGAATCTGCAATGCAGGAGACCCTGGTTTGATCCCTGAGTTGGGAAGATCTCCTGGAGAAGGGAAAGGCTATCCACTCCAATATTCTGGCCTAGAGAATTCCATGGACTATTCCATGCAGTCTCAAAGAGTCAGACATGAATGAGTGACTTTCACTTTCATCATAAATCAAGTTGTGTGTCTGAGCAAGGAGTTTTGAGGGTGCTAGGGAGGACATATTTATGTGAGTAGTCTACCTGGAAGAAAAGGTTTTTGAGGAGAATCTCAAAAAATATGCATGTAGATGGGAGAAGTTGGAGAAAATACTGGTCATGAAGAAGTTGGAGAAAATACTGGTCATGAAGATCACTGAATCACAGGCAAAGGATTTTTTTCCTGAATTCTGTAAGGACTGGGAGACATAATGCCAGGTGACTGTGAGACGGCAGCTACTGTCAGAAAGGCACCCAGGTGTGCTGGGCTAACAAACAGTTATTTTGAAACCTTACTATCTGGAACTGCTGTTAGACTCTCTCTGGCGTATTTAAAAAGATGGTATTTGGAGACACATATGCCCTGAACAGCTGTAATGCCAAATTAATTTTATGTTTTCCTAACAAATGTCCAAAAACCCGTGTGTTATGGTGGCTAGTCATTACTGAGCGCCTCATTGTATCACTGCATTATTACATGCAAACTAGATAGAACTAAAATGAATCAGTACCTGACTGTGGTGGATACCTAGCCACCACAGAAAATTGTATTGAACTAAATACAGGCCCACAAAAATGAGTACAAGTAAAATGGGAAACGTGTATAAGATGCGGTGGATTGTATCAATCTCAATATCCCGACTGTGGCACATACAAATGAGTACAAGAAGGGAAATGTATATAAGATGCGGTGGATTGTATCAACGTCAATATCCCCATTGTGATATTACAGTTAAGACATTACCATTGGTGAGAGAAATGGGCAAAGTGAACAAAGGTTTTCTCTATATTGTTATTTTTTACAACTGCATTCAATTCTTTGAACAAAAATTTCAGTTAAAAACGCGCTAGTAGAAGCTATGCTTTGTAGAAAATGTGCTGTCTCCAGTCACATTCCGCTTCTCTCAGTTACCCATATTTAGGGGGCCTCCTGGGGGGCCCAAAACAGGCGGTATTGTGTATGCTGGTAGCCCCAACTAAAAAGGCCAGCAAAGTGCCCCGAGGAAAGAAATCAACAGGACAGGATTGCTTTGCTACTTTGATCTTAGCGAAACTGTCGGTTACCAATTACCCCCAAACTGTAGACCGTTCTGCCACAGTAGGTCAGCTTTATCCAGGTGTTTTCTGATTTTGCCCACGGCGTCTGCTATGTCGCTTTATCGTCAGTACTTCGAAAGGTAGGGTTAAAGTTATTCTATGTGTAAATGCAGTTTACTCCTCCCCTCGCAAAAAAAAAAAAAGAGTGACGTGAAACTGCCGGAGGTAGCCTTTAAAAATTTTGGGAGTTTTTACCTGACCCATTGCTTTCGAAAAGTATAACTCGCAGGGATGAGTGAACTCGATTTCTTGAGCGGCTCGGAGGAAACCGTGTTAGCAGGGCAGGATTATTACGAACTCCGCAGTTCTCTTTTCTTTGCTATGCTAAAGGTTTCCCTTCCCAACAGTAGGTCTGACTTCGACTTGAATGAGAGCCCTGAACTTTTGTAAAGTGGAAAAGAGGGGAAGTCATGGCAGGCTGGGAATCCGGCCCCGAGAAGGCGTCCACCGCGCTTGAGAACAACGACGTGAATTTTCAGAACAGAAACTTCTCTTGCCCGCACTTGCACACTTGCGCGAGTCCAGGAGAGCTCCAGGCAGCCGCGCGAGCTTCCGCGCACGAGAACAGGGAAACTGAGGCAGGGCCGGCGCGGCGCGCACAGCTACGGTCTCGGCGCCCGCCCGGAGGAGGGAACCCAGGATTCCAGAGCTCTCCGCGCGGCGCAGCCACCTCAGAGGCGCCCTCCCCGCCCTGGTCCGCCCCGCCCAGCTCGGGACAAAGCCCGGAGCCCGCGCCGGGAAAGGGCAGGGCGGATCCCGCGCGCGCCCCGCTCCTCCGTGGGCGCGAGACTCCGCCCCGCCGCCCCTCGGGAGGGAGCCCGCCCGCGCCCCAACGGCTAGGCTGCCCAGCCGGGCCCGCCCCGAATCCCCATGACGTCACCGGCGGCGGCAGGCCCCGCCCCCGGCCCCGGGCGGCAGGCCGCATGACGTCACCGAGGCCCCACCCCTCCGGAGCGAGTTCGGTCCTGGCGTTCATTTCATTCCTGTCCTCATTCCGAACATTCTTAGCATCGCTCGCGCCGTGCCGCGCCGCCCGAGCCGAGCCGAGCCTCTGCAGCCGCCGCCGCGGCCCCGCCGCCCGCCGCGGGCGCCCATCAAGCACTTTGCAGACTCGCTTCCACCCTGCGGGCCAGTCCGCGCGGCGGGGCCCGGGCTCGGGGCGGCCGCGTCCAGGGACAGGCCATGCAGTGAATCCCCCCCACCCTGTCCACCTTTGCCCGGAGCCGCGGGCAGCAGCCCAGTTCGTCCAGCCGGCCCCGGGGCAGGAGCGGTGCTAGGCAGGGGTGGGGTGGCCCAGCCCGGGGATCGGGAATCGGGGAGGGAGCCGGGCTCCGAGCTGAAGGCGGGGGAAGCGGCGCCGAAGTTTGCCTCGGACTCGCCAGGCGCTGCGGCGGCTCCCTTCGCCGAGGTAAGTTGGCGCGCGGGGCTGATGCTGGGTGCGGGGGGCGCCGGGGGCGGGGGCTGGCCCCGTCCGCTCTTTCTCTCCGGAGTCTGCTTTGTGTGCGGCGGGCGGGCAGAGGAGCGGGCACGCGGAGGGCCGGGGCCGGGCCCCCGCGCCCGCCTCCCCGCGCTCCTTCAAGGTGAGCGGCCGGGCGCCGCCGCGGGAGTTGCCGGGACGCCAAGTTGGGCCGCGCGCAGCGGAGCCCGCGCGGCAACAGGCGGCCTTGCAGGCGCCGGGCCGGCCGCGCCGCGCCCCCCGCGCCCCCCTCTTGCGCCCGTCCGCCTGCCGGCGCGCACACGCACACACCCTCGGGCAGTTTCCACGTTTTTCTGGGAGAAGTCAGAAGTTCGGAGCGAGCGCGGGCGGGGAGAGCCGCCGGCGCCGCCTGGGAGCCCGAAGCCGGCCCGATCCCCCCCGCCGCGCCTCCCCTGCCGCTCCAGGCGCCGGGGTCCCCCGAGGCCGGCCCGGGGGCTGCGCCGACTTGTGCTGCTGGCGGGGGTTTCGTTCCTTCTTCTCAAAGATGAAAGGAGGCACGGTCGTCTTTGCCGCTTCTCCAGGACTGTTGCTGCTGCCGCCGCCGCCGCTTCATTGCACATTCAAGTGGAAAATTTTCAGGAGTCAGCAGAAACATTGTGTCCAAAAAAGACTGAGTCGCAGTTACCACCAAATCCTGGAGGAGACTCTCCCTGGAAAACTTCCCTTCGGTAGGAAATACTGGGGGTTTGTTTGTTTATTGGAAGAGAAATGATCCCCAGAGGGGAGAAAATCAGTGCATTTCTTCTCTTTGTTCGTAGAAGCAACATTTGTTTTGTTCTAAAGTCCACAGGCCCGCTTTAAAGAAAGTTCAACTTCTATGAGTTTTCTTTTTTTCTTTTAATGTGTTTGTATTTTTTTTTTTTAAACCGGAGCAGCGTTTTAAATGAGTTGAAGACAATGGAGGGCTTCACACCTCCCTTCTTTTTCTCCCACGAAAATAAAATCCAGATCCTAATTTTCTTGGCTTTTTAATTGTTTTAAAAGATTTATTTAAAATTGAATGCTGTCACTGTATAAAAATATTTATGAAACAATGAAATACCAGCCATTAGCATTTCTCAGGAGGCTTGTTAACTTCTCAGAAGCAAGTGGCTGCCTGTGATTTGCAGAAATGAAAATTGACTTCGCTAAGCCCTGAAAAGTTAGAGACAGATGATGTTCCAGGAGCGGGTCATGTAAAAAGGCCGAGTTTTAATAACAGTGCCTTGGAGGAAGCCCAGATCGTGGAACAGAAAGGTCTGTAAGACCTATCAGCTTTCAAGAGTTTTAAATATATATATATGTATTTAAAAAATGTTACAGATAGTACAATGAATAGAACACTTGTCTAGTTCTTCAGGACAACCAACCCACATGTTTCTTCCTCCCCACCCTTTCCCTTGATTGTTTCTGGCAGTTTAGGTGGTCTGATGGCTTGTGGTGTGCTGGGTGCCTGCAGGTGGTTACCTGGATAGATCCCTTCAGGAAGATGTGATCCCACTGCAAATTCACATCAGGGAGTGGGCTCCGTTCTCTGCACTTTGCATTGAATCTTGATTGGTGTCTTATGCACGGGGGCTTCTCTGCCAGGGTACTGTGAGGTGGTTGAGGAACAGACGTCAGGCTTTGCCCAGTGCTTCATCCTTTGACTGGTGGGCTTGTGCCCTTCTGTAAACAGCAGAAACTATGAGCACCAAGCTCATCTGAATGCTTGTAAGGGCCAGACTTAGATCCAACTTTGGTAAGAATCTTTCCTTTTTAGAAGGAAATAGTAGAACTAATTACAAAGTCGCTCTGAAAAGACAAATGTATTAGTTGAACCTTTGTCAACAGTGAGGTTTTGAATTGTTGATTGTTTTTTAGGGGAAAGGTTGATTTTTTTTTCCAATTTCACTATTTCCATAAATGGTCACAGATATTTTTGTTTAGTGTTTCTTTGTATGTGCAACTCTGTGTTGGACTCTCAGGTTTCAGGTTTTGGACCAAGTTTATAATTCTTTTGTTGGTGTAAAATAATGAGCTGATAAGCTGTATCCATTACTGGTTCTTGCCGATGATATAAAAGTGCTAATGTAGACCATTTTATTTTTACTTTAATGATTAAGTACTATTTAGTTCACAGTTTTAGGAGAATATCAGACTACCTTTCCTTTCTTTCTCCCTCTTTGTCTTTACAAGTTTGAAATAAAACCAGTGTGACACTTTGCCTTGACACTTAAGAGTAAAAAACTATTAAAGGAAAGAATTTTTGTGCCGATTCCTCCTCTGTGTGATCTTTTATGAAGTAACAAATAGGACTCCATTCAGGGAACATGCCTGAGAGAGATTATTGGAGAATTTTTTTTTTTTTTTTTGCTTCTTTTCCCAAAACATAAACCAGGACTCACCATGGCATATACTTAATGAAATTTAATTTAAAGAAAGAGGACATGATATCTTAATTTGAGTCAGACTGAACTGAATTTCTCATGGAGAGGTGCTTCCTTGCTTTATGGTACACTGTGTACCTAGACCCCAGCAGCTAATACTTAAGAGCTGCTGGTGGTGGGCTTGAGGGGGCAGCCTGGGGAAAGTCAGCTTCCTCCTTTCTTCTCCTCTGCCCCTCCCCCTCTTTGCTTTATATAGAAAGAATATGTTCACATACACACTTTGGGCACTGGTACCCTCAGGTTTTTTTTTTTTTTTTTTAAAGAAAAAGGACAAGCAAGTCATAAGGAAAAAAATGTTAGGGTATTTTGCTACTTTAGTTTCAGTCATTAACAAACAATTCTGAATTTTGCTGGTTATGACAATTCAGGACAGCAAGTTTAAGAGGGCATTTCTTAATGGGAAAATTTGGCAGAATATACTTGTAGTCTGTCATGGGGATCTAGATCATATTTGTTGTCACATTTTCAGTTGGAAAATGTATAATGGGGACAGTTAGAAAATGTAGATCCCAGATGTTAGGCCTTTGAAGGAATGATCTGTGCCATTAACAATATTTTAAGTTTCTTGCTTCTGAAATGGATTGATCTGTTATACATGGTGGTGGGACAGGAGTTTGTGCCTCTTTGGGATTACTCTTCTCTCTAATCTCTTGTGTTATTATGTATTAATCATGAGCATAATTAAACTGCCTGCAAATGGTAATTGTGGTGTCTTATCATTCAAAAGATTGATGCACATAACTGCCTGTATGATCCCATGTATGGAAAATGATTGTGCTCACATACAAACAGTGTGTAGATAACACTTTTAAGCTTGTATTTTAGGCATTTTATCTTGTTTCCAATAAAGAGATTGCGAAAGGAGAGGAAAAATACTGCAGAGTGAAAGCTGTGCTTAGAGGTTGGATCTGTTCAGTGATAAAAACTTTGGGGTTTTTTTTTCCCCAAAGACTGAAGAATACTGGCCAGAGGGAGTGTCCAGCTTTCTTTGTAAAACTGCAACGAAATCAGAGCCCACCTTTCTGTTGATAAATGCGGGCATTACAGCTTCCTCTTTCGAGTTCAGTGACTGGAACTGCAAAGTGCGAATGTCCTACTTCTGAACTCGGCAAGAAAACTGTATTGTAAGCTTACTGCCCTTTGACAGACTCCGGCTGTGCTGCTGGGCTGTTGGGGACTGACCGGTGACTGGCGTAATCTTACAGCTGCATGGTGCTTTTTCTTATTTTATCTGTAGAAGCCACAGATTACCCTGTGGTGTTTAAATTAGATCGCAAATCATGTTTGAACAGTATCTGTGATGTATTTTAGTTTCTTGTTCACAAAGGTGATAAAATCAAGTAATTCAGATCCATAGTAAGCACCTTAATGTTTCAGAGTTGGCCTTTTTGACAGATACCAATGCCAATTTTGACCCTCTTGTATTGCAGTTATTGAATACTTCTGAAATCAAGGATGTTTGGGGGCTTCCCTATTCTGGGATAGTTTGTGGAATGCTAGAATATTTGGATCTGAATATCTGGAATATTTTTGTGTAGGTTTTTACATAGTTTTGTTTCAAAGCTGTGGACAGTTGAGAGTTTTCCAGTCTGTAGGATTGTCATCATAAGGTTCCTCGATACACTCCCAAGTTTGAACTCAGTGGAAATCCAACCGTTTCTTAAGATACATTAGGGCTTTGTAGTAGCGCAGCGTGAGAGAATTTTGAAATGTGTATTTTTATTTTAGTCAAAGCAAATGGGATGCCCTGAAGAGTGGGCTTTCAGGACAGTGTTTCTTACTGGGTGGGTCGCTTTCAGCTCTTAAGTTCTCCTTTTGTCCACTGGCTTTTTGCATGGTTGGGAGGATTCACAGAAAATACTTTCCATAGTCTGGGAGTCCTGCCTGGCTAACTGTGAAACCACTAGTCTCTCTTCTGATTGGATAAGGGGTGGGGGAGTTCCTAAGAGGCTGTCTTTTCTAGTTTTATGGCAGGCCCAGAGAGGAAGGCTCTGTCCTGGTGGTATTACTGGCCCCCACCCCCCAAGTATTTACCATCCTGATGAATGCTTCCTGCCCTTTTCACATAAGTTTTTAAGGCTCTCTCATTGGATTTTACTAGTAGTTTTAGTTTGAGGAGCTGGGCCCAAAATTGGAAAAGGGGTTTAAAAGAAAAAGTCAGTATTAATAAACAGTTTAAGCACCACCATTGTCTCCGTTGGGAAATTCTGTGCTTTGGAGCATCTGACAGGTTTAGATGTATATGTAAAGTGACTGAAACACTATTGCTGGGGCAGATACAACAATGGCGGGTGCTGTTGTTTTTACTGATATATAAACTGAAAAACTGCTGCTAATGGTGGGAAATGTTAATTATGTGAGAACATATTGAACTTATATTCTCTGGCATGAACTTTTAAAAAAAATGCATGAACTGTGCTGCTTTTTTATAGGCACAGCTTTCTAATTATCATAATTCAGTTCAGCTCCGCTCTTGGATGGAGTTCAAGTGCAATCTCAATTTAACTTGAAAGGAGATTTTTTTTTTTTTAACTAAGAACGTTTAAGAAATTTTGAAAAGTTCATCCAAGAATGTTGTCTGCTTAGGTGTGGTTAATTGGGGGGATGAAATGAGTGGCTTTGTATAATAGTTAATTAGATCTGAATATTAGGAAAGAGACCTTTTTTTTGGCTTTGTACTGTATCCAAACCTGCATCTTGGGCATTTTTGCATAACCAGATGCTATATGCTGTTGAGTTTTCTTTGGAAACCAATGTCTTTTTCTGATAGAAAATTAACTAAGTAGATATTTTATTACATCAATGATATAATCTCTGCAAAGACAAACTTTCTTTTGAGAGAATAGAAAGAAAGGCAGAAATCTTATAAATTCGTTTGACAAAAATCAGTTAATCTTTTATACCAACCAAGCCTTTAGAAGGTCCTTATGTGGTCATACTTGATGGCATTTTGTGAAAGGGGTCGTCTTTGACAGTATTCATTCCAGTGTCCAATGTCCTTTATATTTTCCATGACCTTAGTGTCTTTTCAAAAAAAAAAAAAGTTAATGAAGCCCAGGTGCCAAATCCTCTGTGGAATCAATTTTAATTGGAAGTAAGAACAACTTCAGCTGGACCTTCCGACTTGCATCCAGTCTGATTTCTGCTGCTGAAATGCAAAGGGAGCCCACAGAAACCAAATGACTTCATTTGCTCTGGCACTTAAGAGCCGGATTCACTTCCCTGGTGGTGAAATAAAAGGAGCCAAGTGTTTTAAATAGCCACTCCCTGAGGCCTGCCCGCCCGAGTGTTTGGAGAAAAGCGCATTGTCTGCTTGCAGCTCTAGCTAGGAGCTGGCCTGGCTCGCCCTCCCCCATCAGGCAGCTCCGTTTCTGAAGTTGACATCTGGTTTTCTCTCTGTTCACCTGATATATACCCACACACGCGCACACATGCAGTGTGCACACATGTGTCCTGCAGGTAACTCGGATCTCTGACATTGAACGTGTGTGTGTGTGTGTTTCAAGTCACTCCTGGGATAGGGAGAGGCACATAGCTAATAGCACAAAATAAAATGTAAACACAGTAGCCGCCCCACATGCCGCTGCTGCTGGGTTTCTGTCCGACAGTGCTTTCTGGGTAGGCGTGCCTATTGTTATGGCAGCAACAGGCGGCAGAAGTTGGGGCACCATATGGCGGATGTGGGCCTCAGATAAGCTGTCTGGTAATTTAGCTCATCAATAGCATTTTGATATGCTTCATTTTCAGATCACCCATCACCATGGCTGGGGGTGTCTTGGGGGCTAACTGATTCCAAAACCATTGAAATGTCTGTGAGCCGATGCTTCCTTTGGTGGAATCTCTTTCAGCCCTTTCTCCTTCACTGCCTTTTCATTTCAAAGCTTTTGGGAGACAATAGTGGTTAGAGTTAGAAAGGGCTCCATCATTTGAGGGAACCCTCAACCCTGTCTTGAAATCTGGAATACTTAGAAGACCTCATCAGGTATTTTCATTGAAAGGAAAACAGAAAACAGGCTATTTAATAGCGTTTCATACTGGCAGAGTCAAGAAATTCCTGTAATTCAAAATTTGCTTTGGTTGTAAATAGTTGGGAGGATAAGACCAACATGGTTCTTATTTTGACAAAATGTTTCTAGTTTTTTTGTTCATTAAAAATACCTCCTTAATTTTCTTCCATCTTTGCATTTTACCTTATCATCAAGTGCATGGGAAGGAAATCCAAAAAAGAGATATATGTATATGTATAGCTGAGTCACTTTGCTGTACAGCAGAAACTATCACAACATTGAAAAGCAACTGTATGCCAATAAAAAAAATCAAGTGTGAAAGTGATTTCAGAGGAAGAGTTATCTGTGATTTGGAGGCAAAAAGCAGCTTTCTTTATGACTAGGAATTCTTAAAAAGGGAGATGCTTCTAGAGCATCTCTACTCAGATGTCCATTAAATCTGAGCCAAAAGTGGAATCTCTGCCGCTGGTGAATCCACAGGGGGACTCCTGCCTTGAGTTGCTGGGGCCATTTCAAGAATTCTGCACACAGTAGGTATATTAGTGGAAATTACATGATGTGCATGGCTATGTGTTTATCAACCGCATGAATCTCATTTAGCAAATATTTGTGTCCCTAATGTGTGCTAGGCACTGGGTGTCCAGGGTAAGACTGTCTGTCTCTTTCCCTACCCAGCCTTCCTGAACACTCTCATTCTCCCTTCCAAGCCTCTCACCTTTTGACTTTGGGATTTCTAGTTCTCGGAACACAGATCTGTTTACCTGGCTAATTCAGGTTCTGACTCAAACCCAGGGCAGCCTCTTTGCATTCCTGTCCCTGGGAGCCTCTGCCTCACCAGTGGTTCTCACCTGAACACGTGCATCACAGCCTCTGTGGAGCTTTCCCCAGACTGGGTTATCAGCCCTGGGGCCTTAGGAGGGTGGGAGAGGTGCAGTATTTTTATGTTTCTAAGAGACCTCAGATACTGAGAATTATTGGGAATTATCTGATTGAGAATTAGGTATTCTAGGTATTCTGATTTTTACCTTCAGATGGAATCAGGCTAAATTTGCCCATGCCTCCTAACTCTAAATGGGCTTTTTCCTATATTTGTGAGGTGATGTACCTAAGAGCGTATACTAACTCTTCATGGAATTCACTAAGATCTTGTTAGTTTTAAAGATATGACTACACAGACATGTGCAAGAGAGATGATGAGCAGAACTGCCTTTTTTGTGCTCAGTACGCATCGGTTACCCTCTGGGAAGGTAGCAGTTGTTTCCAGATGTGATTATAGAGGTGAGCGTCAGGCTCCTTGGCAAGGGGTTTAAGGACTAATTCTTGCCTGACTGTTTGCAGAGGTAGTTTTCATGTTAGAGTAGTGGGGATGTTCATAGAGGGTCTCACATGGTCCCCCTTGATACTGCAGAATAAGGGCATAGGAAGGCTGATCATGACAGCATTCCAGAGATGAACATGGCTTTGCTGCTGGTGAACCATCCTCAGTTTTTTATTCTTCTCTCTTCCCTCCACCTTGCTATGCTATGCTAAGTCACTTCAGTCATGTCCGACTCTGTGTGACCCCATAGACGGCAGCCCACCAGGCTTCCCTGTCCCTGGGATTCTCCAGGCAAGAACACTGGAGTGGGTTGCCATTTCCTTCTCCAATGCATGAAAGTGAAAAGAGAAAGTGAAGTCACTCAGTCATGTCCGACTCTTAGCGACCCCATGGACTGCAGCCTACCAGGCTCCTCCGTCGTGGGATTTTCCAGGCAAGAGTACTGGAGTGGGGTGCCATTGCCTTCTCCGTCCCTCCACCTTAGGCACTTAGAAATCCAAATGGTCCCAGCTTTGCATAGAACTGTTACATTGAAACCTTTGTAGGTACTACCATTTGCCTGGGATTTGGTGATCCAGCCAAGGGTGGTCAATGAATGCTGCTGCTGAGTCGCTTCAGTCGTGTCCGACTCTGTACGACCCCAGAGACGGCAGCCCACCAGGCTCCCCTGTCCCTGGGATTCTCCAGACAAGAACACTGGAGTGGGTTGCCATTTCCTTCTCCAATGCATGAAAGCGAAAAGTGAAAGTGAAGTCACTCAGTTGTGTCAGACTCGTAGCGACCCCATGGACTGCAGCCGACCAGGCTCCTCCATCCATGGGATTTTCCAGGCAAAAGTACTGGAGTGGGGTGCCATTGCCTTCTCCGGGTCAATGAATGACATCAGTAAAACACTGCTGCAGAGCTTCCAACTTAGCAATGAAAACAGGCATGTGAAGAGATTAAAGAGATCACAGTCCACTGGGGAAGCTGTGTATTTCGTATTTCAAGAGTCCCAAGGTGCAATTTTTTCCCTCTTATTTGAATGTTTTCAAAATTGGGATGCATCCTACAATCATGGCTGGCCAAGTGGGGGCTTGGTTGCATATACTCATCACAGCCTGCAGAACAAGTGCAGTGGAGAGGAAGAAAATTCCAAAGTCAGTAGCCAAGCATTCCTAAGAATGCTCTTGGTGTCGCCAGTTCTCTTGTTGGCACAGAGGGCAGCAGTGTGTGGAAAGGCATGAGTGTTGATCTCTCTGAGAAGTTTAGTGTATCTAACCCACTTTTGTTTGCTTATAGTTTCCTTTTTATGCCTGCATAAGATTGACATATGATAACGTTTCAATATGTATAAAATACAATTTCTAAGTCAGAAGGCGGTGCTTTGGCAAGGTGTTTCACAACAATATTTCTTAGAAATAAAATCATACTGCCTTTAACAGTCACTGGTGTCTTGAGTTGATGAAATTTTCATGAAACATGTTTGCATCTCTATCCAAAAGGATGTGAGAGATTATATATTATTGATGGGTTGGTTTGAGGGAGTAGATTGAGACGGGGAGATGCGTTCATTTTTACACATTTGTAGTTTTTAGGAACATGTATTTATGTAATATCAAAACAAAGGGAAAAAAATATCCAGTGGGGAAACTGGATTGTAATCAAGTTTTAGATCTATACCAGCTCATGACTGGCAATGAACTTTCTGTATTACTGTTTGAGGGTTGTGTTCATTACTCATGATATAGCCAGAGAGCTGTGTATGCTCGATAGTGGGGAATGAGGAAAGCTTTGCAGAGGAAGTGATGTTGGAACTAGGCCTTGAAGGGAAGGTTTTTTTAACTTAAAATTTTTTTTTTTTTTTTTTTTTTGCCAGATACCATTTTGGGATTAGAGTGGGACCCAATTGTTAAATAAACACCACCCCCCCACGCCGCCCCCACCGCAAATACCCTCCAGAGTAATGAATGTGACTCTCAAATAGTAATACAGACAGTTCATTGCCAGTTGTGAGCTGGTATAGGATCTAAAACGTCATTATGTTCAGTTAATGAAAGAAGCAAAAAGGAGGGAGGGGACTAGTTGTGGGGAGCTGGAAGCTTCCTGATTCTGGTTTCAAAAAAGGCAAGATAATAATGTACCTGTGTTTAAAAACACAGGTTTGGAGTTGGACACACCTCAGTTGGAGTCTTGGCTCAGCCACACTTGTCCTATGTCCTTGGACAAATTACTTCCTCTCTGAGCCTCGGTGTTGCCATCGGTAAATTTTAATAGAATGCCTCCTGTGTGCCTGACACTTAATAAATGCTCAGTAAACAGCAACTTCACATGCTGTCTTATATACCAGGTCTTCCTGGAATTCCTGCCAGGTCAGCCTGGGCATTGACTCTTGAAGAACACCCGAGGCTGAAGCAGTTGCTACGAAGAGCCAGACTTATGGTCTTAGGCGAATGATTGAGATCCAGGAGAGGCAGAGGCATCCCATCAAGTCTGAGACTATTAATCTCTTTGAACCACACTTTCCCTATTCATAAAAGTAGAGAAAACCCATCAGTAAATACGTAATATTTGAGGCTATTCCTTGCCAAGTGGTAGCACGAACTTCTAAAGGTGGGTGGCAGGGTACACCTTCATCCACTCAAAAGGAAATGTCTTCCTTAGATTCTGGCATGGAGGCCACTCTTCTGACTTTGGGACTGGGTTCTAAAAGTTTTTCCCCTAGGTGGTTGTATGGAACTTGTCTTTTGGTAGAGTCGTTATTTTCAGGGCCCTGGACCTGCTGGTGGAGCCTTTGAGGAATCCCTGCTAGAGTTCTGAAGGCTTCAGCTCTGAGTGAAATGAGAGAACAGGAGGCAGACAGGTGCCTCCCCCACCTTTGCTGCCCTCTTTGCTCTCAGTTTCCTCATCTGGAAAGTAGGCTGGTGTTAACTATTTGAAGGGCTGTGATGGGTGTACATAAGAGTTATCTCAGTAGGCTGGAGCTACATGTGTTTTTGCTGTTCAGTCACTAAATTATGTTTGACTCTTTGCAACCCCATGGACTGTAGCGTGCCAGGCTTCCCTGTCCTTCACTATCTCCTGGAGCTTGCTCAAACTCATGTCCATTGAGTCGGTGATGCCATCCAACCATCTCATCCTCTGTTGCCCCCTTCTCCTCCCGCCCTCAGTCTTTCCCAGCATCAGGGTCTTTCCCAGTGAGTAAGCTCTTCACATCAGGTGGCCAAAGTATTGGAGCTTCAGCTTCAGCATCAGTCCTTCTAATGAGTATTCAGGGTTGATTTCCATTAGGAAAGCAGAAACAGGTATGACTCCTATCAAATTATCTTGTTCCTGAAAGTATGCCAGGCTCTGGAATTAAATCTTTGCCCCTCTCATCAGATTCCTCTGTCTAGGCCTTAAATGTAATTCAAATAATAATTCACACTCATGTGTGAATGGCAGACTGACCCTTTGCCAGTATATTTGCATATTTAAGAGAATGTTTATTAATCCAAGATGACTGTCTACTTGAGTTAGTACCCAGGTACTTCCTGGTACATGAGCTGAATCCTTTCTGAAAACTGGTGGATTTGAAAACTGAAAACCTGTGTTTTCAAAGCCAGAGGCCCTAAGCTGGTCTTGCCCCACTTGACAGCCAACTACACTTCAGGGTGTGTCTCTGTCCCCGTGTTTACAGATCGGGGCCACTCCCAGTGACAGGTCTGAGCTGTTAAGACTGTGCCTTGTGTGAACTTGGGCTGAAGACCATGTGCAGTTTTGTCTTCTGCTGTAGTCAACCAAGGTACATAGAACTGTGTGTTAATCTGGTTTCCTAGTTTAAATTAAAAATTAACAATTGTTAGGAGAGATAAGTAAGATAAGTTGGGAATAAAGGCTTTTAGAGGCAGGGGAGAAAGATTTAAAAACAATGGTTTACAACCTGTGAATCTATTAAAAGTCACTGAATTAAACTTTTAAAAGGATGTGTGTGGAATTTAGAAAGATGTTAACGATAACCCTGTATGCGAGACAGCAAAAGAGACACAGATGTATGGAACAGTCTTTTGGACTCTGTGGGAGAGGGCGACGGTGGGATGATTTGGGAGAATGGCATTGAAACATGTATAATATCATATGTGAAATGAATTGCCAGTCCAGGTTCGATGCATCGTACAGGATGCTTGGGGCTGGTGCACTGGGATGACCCAGAGAGATGGTATGGGGAGGGAGGTGGGAGGGGGGTTCAGGATGGGGAACATGTGTACACCCGTGGTGGATGCATGTTGATGTATGGCAAAACCAATACAATATTGTAAAGTAATTAGCCTCCAATTAAAATAAATAAATTTATATTAAAAAAAAGGATGTGTGAATTATATCTCATAGAAGAAGGTAAAGCACAGTGCTCCCAGAATTCCTTATGTGGTAGTCCATTTGTTTTACTGGTCAATTAATTAAGATTGATACTCACAGCGATGACTTAATAAGAGTTTATATCTCTTTTACTTTACTGGTGTTAGTGTGGAGCCTAAAGGTATCCATTACAACTATCTACAGTGGAAAATTTTTTTACTTATGAAAGTATAACCAGTGTTGAGGGATGACTCGCTTTTTAATGATAAATGTTGGCCATGTTAACCACCCGTATGGCTTACAGTTTAAACATCCTGTGAACTAAATGCTAGAGGATAAGTAAACTAGGAGATCACAAGGGAAAGAGACCTGGAAGGCATGTGAGGCCACAAGTCAAGTTGTGAATCTGATTTGTAAGTTGATTTAAGATAGGGATATAGATTAATTTATACTTAAAGTTTCAGGCTGTGCTCTGCCTTTTTTTTTTTTTATAATTTTACCTTGGGCTTTTTTGTTACTGTGTCCTCTGACCAGATGCACAGTGTCATAATAACTGTGGTGGTTTTATTCATTTACATTACCAAAGGATTGTTCTCTACTGCTCTTCATGGCTGTGTAACTTCTTGCCTGGCATGGTCCTGGTTTGTTCTGCTTGTCATGGCACAATCTTTAATAGTACGCTCGTTTACTCTCAAGATGGTCCAGTTTGGAGGATAAACCATATGATCATCCTACTAACAGGAGCTGATGAGGAAACTGGCAAACTCCCTTCAATTAAGCAGAATAGAGAGAAAAAAACTCAAGCAGGAGACTTCTGTGGTACCCTGTATTGCGCTCATAACAGTGTTATTTTTGGAGTGTTCCAGGCTGTTTCTGAGCTTCAACAGAGGGGAATTTCAGAGAACAACTTTGGTTATAAACCTGTGCTAGTTTCAACAAATTGTTACAAACCCTCTGGTGTTCTGTGGATCAATTCATAATGAATTTTAAAAAGCGTCTCATCATTCATAAGAATTATTCAGCTCTGTTTCATTTCCTTTTGGAATTGCCAAGTTCAGAAGTTTTTCGCAGTGGAATTCTGACAGGTTTGTGCTGTGTGAAATTTGGGATTTCAGATTACAGATTTTAGAAACTGTAGTCTTGGAGCTCTTGACACTCTTAGGTTTCAGACCTGCTCATCTTTGTTTTTTGGGAGACTGTGTAATGACATCCTGTGATGTGCCCAAACACACTGGAGCAGGTATCCCCAGGGAACTGGTTCCAGGACCTTTGCAGATACCAAAACCCTGTGGGAAATGGCAGAGTTTTTGCATATAGCCTACACACATCTTCCAGTATACTTTAAATCATCTCTTTAGATTGCTAGAGACTTTCCAGGTGGCACAGTGCTAAAGAGACTACCTGCTAATGCAGGAGACACAAGAGGCTTGGGTTTGATCCCTGGGTTGGGAAGATCCGCTGGAGTAGGAACTGGCAACCCCCTCCAGTATTCTTGCCTGAGAAATTCCATGGACAAAGAAGCCTGGTGTGCCACTGTCCACGAGGTCTCAAACTGAGCACACACACAGCACAGCACAATACCTGATACAGTGTAAATACTACGTAAGCAGTTGTCAATATGGTGTAAATATTATACTGAATGTAAATAGTTACCACCTTGTGGCAAACTCAAGTGTGTTTTTGGTAAACTTTCTGGATTTTTTTTTTCAAATTTTTTCGATTTGAGGTTAGTTGAATCTTCGGATTTGCAACCTGTGGATACAGAGAGAAGACAGAGTGGAATCTTAAAAATTTAAGAAATTTTAGAACTTTGCCCCAAACCAAAAATAATTGTAAGGACACTGCTCAATTTCAGATGGTTCTTTTGATAACACTATTCAGTTAGTTATTTTATCATGTTCTTTAGGCAGTAACTTGGGCAGTTGTTGAGTTTGAAAGAATGGCTTATGGCCTTCAATGTTGAGAACTGGGAGAACTGTTTCTTCGTTGGAACAGTTTACTGGGAGAAGGCATTTGAGAGTCCCTCCAGGGCTAGGATCTTGGTCCCTTCACTTCCAGCTGTAAGGGTTGGATAGCCCCTCAACTTGGCTCTTGCTGTGGCCTTGGTCGCTTGAAAAATCTTTGCTTTCCCTTTCTGGGAAGATACTGCAGCCTACTTTTGAGCTGAGCTGTAGATTAAAGAGATAAAATGTTAGAGCCTTAGGCCGAAAGGTCCTGGAGCCGTTGTTATCTGAGTCATCCCCAAACTCCCCACCCAGATCGGGGTTTTGTGGAGGAGGAGTGAACTGCTGAGTTCACTCCACCTCAGTTGTTCTAACGCTTTCAGTTCTGCTAATTCCCAGGCTACCCTGGGAGAATTTGGATAAGAAAGGAAGGCTGACCGGCCAGGTCTGTCTTGAGCCCATTCTTCAATATTACCTTATTTAAACCTGAGAGCTTTATTTGTGGTTGAAGAAAGTGAATCTCAGAGAGGGTTAGTAACTCGCCCAAGTCACACAGCCAAGTTCAGATCAAATCAGTCGCTCAGTTGTGTCCAACTCTTTGTGACCCCATGAATCACAGCAGGCCAGGCCTCCCTGTCCATCACCAACTCCCGGAGTTCACTGAGACTCACAACCATCGAGTCAGTGATGCTATCCAGCCATCTCATCCTCTGTCGTCCCCTTCTCCTCCTGCCCCCAATCCCTCCCAGCATCAGAGTCTTCTCCAATGAGTCAGCTCTTCTCATGAGGTGGCCAAAGTACTGGAGTTTCAGCTTTAGCATCATTCCTTCCAAAGAAATCCCGGGGCTGATCTCCTTCAGAATGGACTGGTTGGATCTCCTTGCAGTCCCAGAGCACTCTCAAGAGTCTTCTCCAACACCACAGTTCAAAAGCATCAATTCTTCGGCGCTCAGCCTTCTTCACAGTCCAGCTCTCACATCCATACATGACCACAGGAAAGACCATAGCCTTGACTAGATGAACCTTTGTTGGCAAAGTAATGTCTCTGCTTTTGAATATGCTATCTAGGTTGGTCATAACTTTCCTTCCAAGGAGTAAGCCTCTTTTAATTTCATGGCTATAGTCACCATCTGCAGTGATTTTGGAGCCCAGAAAAACAAAGTCTGACACTGTTTCCACTGTTTGCCCATCTATTTCCCATGAAGTGATGGGACCGGATGCCATGATCTTCGTTTTCTGAATGTTGAGCTTTAAGCCAACTTTTTCACTCTCCTCTTTGACTTTCATCAAGAGGCTTTTGAGTTCCTCTTCACTTTCTGCCATAAGGGTGATGTCATCTGCATATCTGAGGTTATTGATATTTCTCCCAGCAATCTTGATTCCAACTTGTGCTTCCTCCAGCCCAGTGTTTCTCATGATGTACTCTGCATATAAGTTAAATAAGCAGGGTGACAGTATACAGCCTTGACATACTCCTTTCCCTATTTGGAACCAGTCTGTTGTTCCATGTCCAGTTCTAACTGTTGCTTCCTGACCTGCATACAGATTTCTCAAGAGGCAGGTCAGGTGGTCTGGTATCCCCATCTCTTGAAGAATTTTCCATAGTTTATTGTGATCCACACAGTCAAAGGCTTTGGCATAATCAATAAAGCAGAAATAGATGTTTTTCTGGAACTCTCTGGCTTTTTCCATGATCCAGCAGATGTTGGCAGTTTGATCTCTGGTTCCTCTGCCTTTTCTAAAACCAGCTTGAACATCTGGAAGTTCACGGTTCACGTATTGCTGAAGCCTGGCTTGGAGAATTTTGAGCATTACTTTACTAGCGTGTGAGATGAGTACAATTGTGCAGTAGTTGGAGCATTCTTTGGCATTGCCTTTCTTTGGGATTGGAATGAAAACTGATCTTTTCCAGTCCTGTGGCCACTGCTGAGTTTTCCAAATTTGCTGGCATATCGAATGCAGCACTTTCACAGCATCATCTTTCAGGATTTGGAGTAGCTCAACTGGAATTCCATCACCTCCACTAGCTTTGTTCGTAGTGATGCTTTCTAAGGCCCATTTGACTTCACATTCCAGGATGTCTGGCTCTAGGTCAGTGATCACACCATCGTTAATATCTGGGTCGTGAAGATCTTTTTTGTATAGTTGTTCTGTGTATTCTTGCCACGTCTTTTTAATATCTTCTGCTTCTGTTAGGTCCATACCATTTCTGTCCTTTATTGAGGCCATCTTTGCGTGAAATGTTCCTTTGGTACCTCTGATTTTCTTGAAGAGATCCCTAGTCTTTCCCATTCTGTTGTTTTCCTCTATTTCTTTGCCTTGATCGCTGAAGAAGGCTTTCTTATCTCTTCTTGCTATTCTTTGGAACTCTGCATTCAGATGTTTATATCTTTCCTTTTCTCCTTTGCTTTTCGCTTCTCTTCTTTTCACAGCTATTTGTAAGGCCTCCCCAGACAGCCATTTTGCTTTTTTGTATTTCTTTTCCATGGGGATGGTCTTGGTCCTTGTCTCCTGTACAATGTCACGAAGCTCATTCCATAGTTCATCAGGCACTCTATCTATCAGATCTAGGCCCTTAAATCTATTTCTCACTTCCACTGTTAACAGGGCCAAAATTTGATGTCATTCCTAGATCCCACCGACTCCACAGCTTTCAGGCTAACAAAAGACTATATTAAGCACTTGTGGCATTTGTTAAGATAGATTGTGACACTGGAACAAAAGCAGACTTGCACTCTTCTGATGTATTTGTGCAGAGTACTTAATGCTTTATTTTGTTTGGTGTTCTTGATGGCCCATTTAACCCATGTTTTCAAAACAAACATGTAAATGTTGGGTGTGACCCACTCCAGCCTTTACTCTGGGATCTGCTCCCCCGGCTCCTCGTGTTGAGAGCGGGCAAGATTCTCTTCCCCTGTTTAGTGTCAGTCTTCCAAGCCTGGGGGTGGGATGAAGGGAGAAGGGCGGAACCTCTCACCTGGCTCCCTGGGCTTCTCTTGTTCAGTCTATGTTGTGTCTGACTCTTTGTGGTCCCATGGACTGCAACAAACCAGGCTCTCCTTCACCAGCTCCCTGAGCTTGCTCAGACTCGCGTCCATTGAGTCAGTGATGACATCCAAACATTTCATCCTCTGTCGACCCCTGCTTCAGCATCAGGCCTTCCAGTGAATATTCTGGGTTGATTTCCTTGTTGAGGACATGGGGGGAGAAGCAGATCTGGTTTGGAGCTCTGGACCTGGACCTGCCAGTTTATCTGGTTTTTCTTTGGAATGTGCTTAGCAGTTGAGCTGCAGAAGCTGGCCTGCAGGCAGAGATAGTTAGCCCCCTCTACCACCCTGGAAGCCTGGATGTGGAAATACCCTCATGCTGGGGGTAGAGTTGCTGGGTAGATGACCTTGACTTGACCCCTTGATAGTGGGATTGCTTGGGAACATGGGAGATACAGGTGAATCTCTCCCCTCCCCACCCAGGTGACCAGCTGGAAACTATGTCTTAGCCTGTGGAATGTGATGGACAGTGGCAGGGGCAGAAGGGAAAAGGGAGTTAACCGCTCTGTTCAGTTGTTGTTCAGTAGCGAAGTTGGGCCCTACTCATTGCAACCCCATGAACTGCAGCACGCCAGGCTTCCCTGTCCTTCACTGCTTCCCAGAGTTTGCTCAAACTCATGTCAATTGAGTCGGTGACGCCATCCAACCGTCTCATTGTCTGTCATCCCCCTTCTCCTCTTGCCTTCAATCTTTGCCAGCTTCAGGGTCTTTTTCTAATGAGTCGGCTCTTCCTATCAGGTGGCCAAAGTAGTGGAGCTTCAGTTTCAGCATCAGTCCTTGCAGTTAATATTCTGGGTTGATTTCCTTTAGAATTGACTAGTTTGGATCTCCTTCCAGTCCATGGAGTCCAAGCATTCCAAGCCCTTAATAAATCAGATCAGATCAGATCAGTCGCTCAGTCGTGTCCAACTCTTTGCGACCCCATGAACTACAGCACGCCAGGCCTCCCTGTCCATCACCAACTCCCGGAGGTCACTCAGACTCACATCCATCAAGTCAGTGATGCCATCCAGCCATTTCATCCTCTGTCGTCCCCTTCTCCTCCTGCCCCCAATCCCTCCCAGCCTCAGAGTCTTTTCCAATGAGTCAACTCTTCACATGAGGTGGCCAAAATACTGGAGTTTCAGCTTTAGCATCATTCCTTCCAAAGAAATCCCAGGGCTGATCTCCTTCAGAATGGACTGGTTGGATCTCCTTGCAGTCCAAGGGACTCTCAAGAGTCTTCTCCAACACCACAGTTCAAAAGCATCAATTCTTCGGCGCTCAGCCTTCTTCACAGTCCAGCTCTCACATCCATACGTGACCACAGGAAAAACCATAGCCTTGACTAGACGAACCTTTGTTGGCAAAGTGATGTCTCTGCTTTTGAATATGCTATATAGGTTGGTCATAACTTTCCTTCCAAGGGGTAAGCGTCTTTTAATTTCATGGCTGCAGTCACCATCTGCAGTGATTTTGGAGCCCAGAAAAATAAAGTCTGACACTGTTTCCACTGTTTGCCCATCTATTTCCCATGTAGTGATGGGACCAGATGCCATGATCTTCGTTTTCTGAATGTTGAGCTTTAAGCCAACCTTTTCACTCTCCACTTTTCACTTTCATCAAGAGGCTTTTGAGTTCCTCTTCACTTTCTGCCATAAGGGTGGTGTCATCTGCATATCTGAGGTTATTGATAGGTCTCTGAAATAGATAATAAGGACTTTGAAATGGGATTGCTAGTGGGTTCCTACCCATCTTTGATATCTTGGTTGGCTTTTAGTCCAAGGTTATGGGATGGTTATGGGATGGTTGATACTGTCTTACTTTTGTTCACATAATTTTGGTAACTCTGAATTAGACTAAATTCTGGGCTAAAAGGGGTCAGGGGCATTGATGGATGGCCAGGACTTGTGCTCCTGTCTTCCCCTCCTTCCCTGTACTGGTTTGCCCACTTCTTAGAGCTGTCATATACCCAGTGCCTTTTGGGTACTTCTGCTCTTGGCTATTCTGGTGTTTCCCTGACTTGGTGTAGATCTCGCTAGCACTTTATATATTTTGCAACATTGCCTAAAAGCATGGCTTTGAAGTCAGACCCAGTCCCAGTTATGCTTATTGGCTATAAGGTCTTGGGGAAGATGATATAATCTCTCTGGGCCTCTGTCTCTTTATCTGAAAAATGAAAATATTAAGATAAAGTGAAACATGACAGAGTATGACCAACAGCCCACAGTGGGCTTCTCCACGGGTTGTCCCAGCCCACACTAACGTTTCCTGCTTCCTCTGCCCTCCAGTCCCTGGTCCAAGACCTGAGGGTTTTGTCCCATCCAGAACACCAGTCTGACAGGCGCTCATTTATTTGCTTTTCCATCTTCCTCCTCTGGGCTTAGTTTTAAGCTTTTTTCCAGCTTCTCTTCTTGCTGGATTTCCTGCTCTGTTTTTCTCTCTTCAGACAGTTTCCCTTTTGCTTTCATATTTTCACACACGCACCCAGAGACACAAAACATGCTGTCCAGTTTTTTCACCCTTTCTCTTCTGCTGTTATCATTTTGAAATCTTAAGAAGACTGTCCCTTCAGTTTCCTAGGTTTCACCAAAAATGGTCAGCAGCAGAGCACCACTTCTTGATTTTGCTGTCTTTTACACTGAGAGCATTGGATCTCTTGGCTTAGAGAGTTACTGGCACTCTTAAGAGTTACTGTTTTGAAAAGGCTTAACTCATTCGGATTCTTATTACGTTTATGTATTTGTGGAATCACACACATTTCTTCCACTTACCTGTTTGCTTTTGGGCAACCTCTTTATTCTTTTTGAACCCCAGTTTCTCACTTGTAAAATGGACATGCTAGTGCCTTTCTCAGTGGTTATAGTGAGAGTTAACTGGGGGTTTGCATGTTGCCTGGCAGAATGTCCCATTGCAGTTATCTGCTGATTATAGTTATGGCTGTGATTACCATCACCTGGTGGCTAAGAAGTAAAGAGTGCCAAGTATCTCTTCCTTTCTCTTATTTTGGCACCTTTCTCTTATTTTGAAGGAAAAAGACAAGAACAGTATCTTATTATTTTTATTATATTAGATTTTCAAAATTTTTGTTGTGAGAACTTGAATAGAGGGCAGTGAACCACCCTGGACCATCATCACTTAGCAACAGTTATCAACCCATGGCCATTCTTGTTTCTTTCAAATCCCAGCATCCTCTCCCACATATTATTTTGAAACAATCCCAAAATGTCATACCATGTTATTTGTGAAGTTTTCAGTATATATTTTAAAAATTATGACTTTTAAAGAAAGACCAACTGTTGGTGTTTGAGAAACACCACTTCCTGGTGGTCCAGCAGCTGATACTCCACAGTCCCAAGGCAGTGGGCCTGGGTTCGATTCCTATTCAGGGAACTGGATCCCACATACCACAATGAAGACCCAGCATGGTCAAATAAATTAAAAGAAAAACAAAAACAAAACTGCAATATCATCACACTAACATTTTAATCATGATTACTTAACATAAAATGTCTAGTGAGGCTTTAGATTTCCTTGTTCGACTCATCAGTGTTTTCTCATAGTTGGTTTGTTTAAATCAGGGTCCAGTCAGAATTGAAGGTTATCTTTAGTTGTTCTGTTTCTTAAACCTCTTTAAAGATTGTGTCCCTCTTTTTTCACTCTTTACAGGTGATTTGTTAGACAAGCCTTGTTTCTCTTGTAGAGTTTCTCTCATTCTGGAATATGCAGTTGCATTCTCTTGGTGGTGTTTATCCTGCTCCACTGTCCTCAGTCTCTCCTATAAATGGGAATTTAGACCTAGAAACTTGATCTGTTTCAGGTTCAAGGGTTTGGGGTTTTTTGTTTTTAATGACAGGAATATTTCATAACTAGTCATCCGCCAGGAGGCACATGATGTCCAGTTGTCTCTCTCTTTGTGAGGTTAGACCCTGATTTATGACCTGTGCCTGTATGTGTTGTTTCACACCGGCTTCGTAAACTGATCGTATTCCAGTCCTCTTGTTCCTACTTTGTTTATTAGCCAAGATTCTCTCATGGAAACATTCTGTCATCAGTTGTTGGGTTAACCTGGCACATGGTTGCACAGAAAAAGCAGGTATGTGGTTTTCTTTTTTTGTTTCTTTTAATATCATTATGCAGTTGTAGATTTTAAATTATTGGATGCTTTGACTCCATTGTAGTTTCCTCTTGCTTGCATGATGATATTGTTGGGGTCAGTTTACAACCCTCTTGGACTGTAGCCCACCAGGCTCCTCTGTCCATGAGATTCTCCAGGCAAGAGTACTGGGGTGGGTTGCCATGCCCTCCTCCAGGGAATCTTCCTGATGCAGGGATTGAACCCCTGTCTCCTGCACTGCAGGCAGACTCTTTACTGCTGAGCCACTGGGGAAGCCCAGTTTCCTCTTACTGATGCTCGCATTATAAAGTCTTTGGGCCAGGGGAGTATCTTTAGTTGGCTCCTGTGTCCTTTTGATGTGACCCTTACAGTTTTTGATAGCAGCTGCTTTGCTGTCCTGCGTCTTCTTGTGTCTTCTTGGATTTAGAGTGAACCAAATTCTGCAGAACTTTGATTCCTTTTGGTAGGAAATGCTATTTCAGAGCTACATCTTGGGTAGGGTCTCTATTATCCTCTATCCCCTTCAGAAATGGATCCTACCTACTGTGTCAACTTTTTGATTCATGGTAAAAATTGTCTTTGCACATTTATCTCATGCTTGGCTCCTTTGGCTCTCATTCTGCATTTCTGTGCTTGGGCTTGTCATCTTGTCCTTTTCTCCCTTTTGAAAAAGACCGAACTGAAAAATTCCCCCAAGACAGTTCATGGTTTGACTCTCATCTTGAAGGCCAGAGCTCACGTTAATTTAGGCTTCACAGAAGACTTTAATCATTGCCTTCAGTCCTATGTCTCTGATGGTTTTTTCTGCACCTTGTTTAAATAACCAGAAGGTGAGAGATTCCTTGTCTTATTACCACTCTGAGCCATTCAGACTGCAGGCTATATTTTGATGATATTGTTGGGGTCGATTTTACATTCCTGTGTTTGAGTAAATGCTTGTTGAATTAAGTTTTGTACTTTTCTCTTCTGAAATGTTTAAAATAGAATTTATTTAATCTCTCATTTAAAGAATTTATCACTAATACATTATTTTTATGAGCTAAAAAATTTTTAAGCTCTGTAGTTTTAGGCAGATTTGTTTGTTGGAGTCCTAGATGGAACACAGCTATTGTTGGAATAGCTACTGTTGTTGGAATACAGTAGTAAGCCTTTAAGTCTAAAATGAGCGTTTTTTTGTTTCATGAGTCTCCTGTTAGACTTATTTTTAGTAATTTCTATCTTTTTATCTGGCATTTCTATGTTTTAGTCATTCTATCTGTAATTCTGGTACTAATTTAGTAATTTCTCTCTGGCATTTTGGAAATTGTTTGATGCCTAACGCTGGTGTAGCACAGAACATGCACTTTGGGAAAAAAGAAATCTCATTTTTAAATACATCTACAGTGCTCTCTTCAGAGGTTCCATTTAGGCCTGGAGTTTCAGCTTCAGTAATACTTTTTTTGTTGGTGGTGAAACAAAGCCGTATGCATTCACAGTCCAGCCAACACAACCTCACAGCAAAGTGACTAGCACTGAAATTATCATCATTCATGACATCCTAGGAAATTAACCAGCATCCTGTCCTGTGAAATTTTGGATATTCATTTAACATCTTGCCCCACCACAACTCTTTCCCACCTTCCCCCTCCTTTGCCCCCCACCCACTCCCTGCCCCCTGCCCTCCCCTTTTTTTAAAGCACCAAGCTTCATTTAAAGCACCAAGCTTCATTTAACGGTTCGTCTGTATTAAGTACAGTAGAGTAGGGGCTTATTCCCTTCCTCTTCCTCCAGGGGTACACAGAGAGGGCGAGGGGTCCTGTAATTCACAGGCAGGCCTCTGTGCCCTGAGGTTAAACTGGTTTCACAAAGGGAATTTTCTTTATGGTCCTGTGGCTTCCTAACACAGTGGAGGCTTCAGGAGGCAAGTGGTAAAAGCTACCAAAGAAAAAGCTGGACTGGAGCCACTGACGTCATGTCAGTAAATCTGCTGGAGGAGCCCAGCTGGGTAGTGCCTGCCAGGCAGCCCTTGCACTTTGGCCTTGCCTGGTCAACTGGTCTTACTGCTTCCTCCATCCGTGCACTCTCCCCTTCCCCCACAGCATCCATCCCCCCACCCCCTCCTCCCTTTCTCCCATTTTTGTTTTCTTTCCCCTCTTCCCTCTGTGTGACTGGGCAACTAGACTTGTGTTGAAACCTGAAATGGTTTGAAAGCCACCCCTGAAACTCATCCTGATATTAATACCCTTAGGAGAAGGACCGGGGCAGGGAAAACCCAAGGGCTGATGGGCCAGGAAGGCTTGAAAGCTTTTCCTTAAGTGGGACTTTTTTTTTTTTTTTCAATTATTTATTTGGCTGCACCAAGCCTTAGTTGCAGCCTATGGAATCTTTAGTTGGGGCATGTGGGATCTAGTTTCCTGACCAGGGCTCATACCCGGGCCCCCTGCTTTAGGAGTGTGGAATCTTAGCCACTGGGACCACTAGGGAGGTCCCTGTAGGGGAACTTCTTGATGATGAGTGAATCTATAGGGACTTCATGGGGAGCAGTCAGAGGTACCACCGCCTGACAACTTTGAGAGCGGTTTGCTTTTCAGGGCGTGTGTGTGTGTGTGTGTGTGTGTGTGTGTGTGTGTGTGTGTGTGTGTGTGTGTGTGTCTAGTGGAGGAAAGAGAAGTCTGGTCAGAGGATGGGTGGAAATACTGAGTTGCAGTCTTCCTGTAATGGATGATTTAAGAGAATGAGTTCCACCATGAGCCCTTTATTACCTATTACTCACTGGTCAGCTAACCCCGAACTCTCCCTGGTTTGCAGTTGTAACAGTTAAATCTAGAACTACACGCAGCTTTCCGACTTTGGTTTTTTCGAGTCACCGCTCCAGATGCGCCTAAATTAAAATATTGCCGTGCTAAATCTATTTTTACATCTAGGAGAATGACATCTAAAAATAAACTTTATCCCACCTGTTTTTCACTTTTGGGAAGTTTGGCTTCCCAAGACTTGTGCTACCAAGTCACAGCCCACAGATCAGGCTTTTGATCACAGCTTCCAATGTGAAGTCCATATTCTGCTTTTCCTGCTGTGGGTGTGATATTTTCATTGTTTCATTAGCCATTGTCCTCCTGTTTATTTTGCTGTGAATATTCATTTGTAAATAAGAGTGAAGCATGGGTTCAGAGTGGTTTTGAAGTTCCTGAGTCTTAGGGTCAGAAACATATTAAAAGTAGTATCTTATCCATGAATCATTAGATGAGTCAGTTCCTGAAACCACTACAAGCCTCATAGTTCTTGGCTACAAGCAAAAGCAGGAAATCCAGGCTTCAATAACTTCCTTTCCCAGTCCTGGCTATAGACGAGTTGGTGGTTAGGTTCTGCTGCCTGCCTTTGTAAAGCGGTAGGAAGATGTATGTCTGAGGAACAAAGACACCCGAGTCAATTTACTAAAAGTGTTTATTATTTGTGGTCTTGCTGTGAATGTCAGGCTGCATTGGCATACCCTGCCCTGCACAGCTCAGGCCAGGCAAGGCAGCTAGCTGGCTGGTCCAACAAGACGCCCCCACAAATGCACGAGGAATGTTTCAGGGAGCTTTAGTTAGGGTCCAGTGAGTCCTCAGACTTGAGGGCATGCAAGCAGACGTTAGGGGCAGAAAGCTCTGGAGTCCATATGTATAGCTGAAGTATCCACTTCTTTTGTTTTGTTTGCCTTGTCGGGAGACAGAAGAGAGAGGAAGGGAGGGGAGAACACTCGAGTGCCAGCCCGCCCAGCTCTAGCCCGGCTCTTGATCTTGCTTGCAGTTTACTTCCTTATGTACAGGGTTTTTTGTTTTTTTTTTTTTAATTCCTTTTACAGTGTTTCAGGCCAGTCTTACTGACTTCAAAATCAACTTGATAACTCTTTGATTAAGTAGTGTAAAAAGTACCGGAGAAATGTGAAATGCTGCCTCCCAAAGTCACGGGTCTCCATGCTCTGTGTTCTGTGTTTATTCTCTTATGAGCAGCTTCCCCTCCTCTGCCTTGTCAAGTGGGGACAGACTCTGGTGTCTCTATGGTGCTTTTATGCTTTGTTTGTGAGTTTATGGACTTTTCCCGTCTTAAAAAAAAATCAAAGTGAGTGTGATGCATTTTCATTTATCAATCCTAATGTTCTTCCCCGATGTTAATTGGTGTTGCCTAGCTGGGGGGATTTGAGAAAGTGGGACTGAAACTAGACTTTTTTCCACCAGTTTTACATGGAATCATTGGAAGCTCTGATAGGAGTCTAAAAATAGAGTGGGTAGACAAATCTTGTGAAAAATATGAGGAAAGAGAAAAAAAAATGAAACCGTGAGCAGTCACTTTTTGGTGCCATCTTTTAACTTGAGCTTGTTTCCAATTCATAGCTGGCAATAGCTCAGAAAGGTCAAATTCTATTTCAGCCTTTATAAAGGCTAAAGTAAAAGGAAACGCAAAAGTTTGCCTGCCTTCTTAATGAAGCCTGGCTGATTGAGAGCACAGCCAGGCTGATGGGTGCCACTTTGTTCTTGTCATTTGTATTTTGTGTTTGGGTAATTCTCTCTTCAACTTCAGTCTGAGTTAAGAGGTTCTGATGAGCTTTTGAGCAAGTTGGACTCGTTTTGATTTTAGGGGTTAGACTGAAAGTCATAATATCTGACTTTGGTTTTCCAAATTTCAGGCTTGTCCAAAAAAACCCCCTTAGTCCTACGTGAGTCTGTTAGGAAACCACTGGAAATATATTCCTCTTATTAATGTGTAAAGAGTCACTGTCTAAACTTGGAAGAGATATTTTCCTTATGTTGTGAGAAATACAAATCCAATTATTTTTATTTGTCCTACATTGATCTGAGAGTTAACTTCTTTTTAATGTAGCTTTCAGATTGGGAGTGCAGACTGAAGCTTGAATTGCTTACCATCTCTGGACCAAGTTGTTCAGGGCCAGGGATTGATTCATTAATTAAAATCAATGTAAATGGATTTATAAGCCTCCTGTAACAGATTATCTTATTAGCAACCACACAGAGCAGCCCATGATCTGGGAGGAATGTGTTTGTTGCCCTAGGTGCAATAGACCCCCCACTGATGGACTCTTTGGGTCTACTTTATGAGAAACCCAGAGGCTTTTGTAAGGAAGGAGCCTTGCTTAACCTTTACACTGAACAAATCCTTCCTATGAAAAATGGTTTTTAGTATGCCTGCCCCAGAAGGCTTTAGTTCCGTGTGTGTGTTTCTCTGCCATGACTGCTTCTCTCCCCCACCTTTACAGTCGTGATTCAAGGACACTTCCGTGTATTGGCCAGGTTCGGCCCGTTTCCGGGCCAGATTCCCGCCAAAAACTCTCCTCTAAAGAGAAAAGGAGAATCCAGAGATAAATTCCTTTTTGATAACAACAAAGTGCTTTTTTTCCTCCGACTCAAGCGACCAACAGGCAAAGTACAAAGACGACATTTATCTGTTATTTGAGGATCTGGCTGTACAGCTGTGCTTCCTTGGAGTGATGATAAAACAAGACGGTACCTTTGGAAAACCTTGTGGTTTTAACAAAAGTCAAAGTTCATGAAGCCGTTGTCATTTCTATTGTTTTTTGTCATTGCACTGGACAGGTAGATATCCTCTATCATTAGAGCAGCTCTCCCACCTTTTCTCTGCTGTCTGGATCAAAGGGTGATGTCTTACCCAAGCTGAGTTGAATTCTCCTGAATATTTTGGGATTGAGACAGCAATCCTAGTTGGTCTTTGACGCTCACCTTACAATTCTGGGAAAAGGTAACAGAGGAGTCGCTGTGTGACCCATGGGTGTACAGAAGCATGGAATGAAAACTGCTCTGCAGAGAGGAAAGAACAAAGTGCTTGTGCAGAGGAAGAGATGAGAGATCTTGGGAATAGTCTCATTTCCGAATGGTTTTCCGTTTCCTGGTTACCATTTCCCGTGAGGGCTGGCTGCAGTTCCTGATTCGGGGTCATTTGATAGACCCCTTGTCCTTATAATGAACCCACGTTCCCCTACTCTTATGTGTTGTCTTTTTTTCCCCTAGGTTAGTGGGAGTGGGTTTCTGTTAATTGAAACCAAATGGTCTCTGGCCAACTAGTTTGCTGGGAAACAAGCCCTGTGTGGCGTTCTGGAGAGGCCCTCCTCAAGAGTGGTAGCACATGGCTTCTGCTTGGTCTGCAAGGCAGGGCTGCTGCCCTGGACCCAGTTTTCCAGTTTGAATTCTGTTTTGAGGGAACTAACTAGGTCAAAACAATAAGGGTTACCTCTGAACCTGTATTTTAGACTGGAACATTTCAAGGCCTTGTGTAGGCCTTTCTGCTGGCTGGTTTGCCATGCAGATTTAGGTAATGCAGCAGCTTGATTGAAATGTGGCAGGTAAGGAATTTTCCCAGTCATACCCCGGGGCACTGAGGAGTTCTGGGTGGTTGAGCACCTGGAAAGAGGCAGGCCAGGTGTGTCATTAGACCTGGGTGCCCTGCCTGGTGGTGCCACCCCTTCCTTCCTCCCCTCCCATCGCTGATCAATGTGGAAAGCATGCGCTCGGTGGCCTTTGGCAGATGCTTGGCGATGATAAATCCAGCGTGTATATCGTGCACGTGTGTCAAGTTCCTCTGTCAGAGAACTTTCCAGGTTGAATGGATTTTATTAGCAAATGGATCAAATAGCACACGCCTCTCTTGAGACCAGTAAGATGTGTGTGTGCCCCTGGGGGTGGTGTCAGAGACAAAAGGCCCTCTTCACCAGCTCTTCCCCAGGCTGGGGGGCCGTGGGGGTGGCAGTGTAAATGGACAGGAAGAAGGCTCAGGTGAGACTTCATATCAGAAATAACAAAGGAGAAGTTGTTGAAGGGGAGAGGATGTGTTTTGGAAAACCCTTACCAGGTGAATTAGGAGACATGTAGTATTTGTTGGCATCTTTTACAAATTTGAAGCCATTTTTTGTTCAGGCTTGATATGACATGTTCTACCTGTGGGTCTTTTTTTTTTTCCTTTTTTTTAACTGAGAAAGTTTGGAGACTTTTTCCTTTTTTTTTTTTTTGATGTGTAGTTGATGTATAATATATAAGTTACAGGTATATAAGAGTGATTCACAATTTTTAAAGGTTATGTGTCATTTATAGTTATTATAAAATATTGGTTATATTCTCTGTATTGTGCTATATATCCTTGTAGCTTATTTTATACATAATATTGATAGTTTGTTCCTCTTAATACTCTGCTCCTATATTGCCCCTACTCCTTGCCTCTTTCTGCGGGTAACCACTAATTTGTTGTCTATATCAGTGAGTCTGTTTCTTTTCTGTTATATTTACTAGTTTGTTGTATTTTTTAGATTCCACATATAAATGAGATCATACAGTATTTGTCTGTTTCTGTCTGACTTACTTCATTCCAGGTCCATTCACGTTGTTAACAAATGGCAAAGTTTTATTCTCTTTATGGTTGTGTAGTATTCCATTGTGGGCTTCCCTGTAGATCAGTGGTAAAGAACCCACCTGCCAATGCAGGAGAAGCAGGTTTGATCCCTGGGTCAGGAAGATCCCCTGGAAAAGGAATTGGCTACCCACTCCAGTATTCTTGCCTGGAAAGTTCCATGGACAAAGGAGCCTGGTAGGCTGTAGTTCATGGGGTCATGAAGAGTTGGACACGACTGAGCAACTTCATTTTCACTTTCATGCATTGGAGAAGGAAATGACAACCCACTCCATTGTTCTTGCCTGGAGAATCCCAGGGACAGCAGAGCCTGATGCGCTGCCGTCTCTTGGGTTGCACAGAGTCAGACACGACAGAAGTGATTTAGCAGCAGCAGCAGCATTCCATTGTGGGCTTCCCTGTAGCTCAGCAGTAAAGAACCCACCTACCAATGCAGGAGAAGTAGGTTTGGTCCCTGGGTCAGGAAGATCCCCTGGAAAAGGAATTGGCTACCCACTCCAGTATGCTTGCTGGGGAAATCCCATGGACAGAGGAGTCTGACGGGCTACAGTCCATGGGGTTGCAGAGTTGGACATGACTTAGCAAGTAAATAACTACCATAACAGTATTCCATTGTATGTGTACATGCACACACACACACACACACACACACACACACACACACACACACACACCCCCATCTTCTCTAACCATTCATCTTTTGGACACTTAGGTTGCTTCCATATCTTGCCAATTCTAAATAATGCTGCTGTGAACATTGGGGTAAGTGTATCTTTTTAAATTAGTTTTTTTCAGATGTATGCCCAGGAGTAGAATTGCTGGGGCGACAGAGGATGAGATGGTTGGATGACATTACTGATTCAATAGACATGAGTTTGAGCAAACTCTGGGAGACAGGGAAGAACAGGGAAGTCTGGCGTGCTGCAGTCCATGGGGGTCACAAAGAGTCAGACATGACTTAGTGACTGAACAACAATGGTAGTTCTGTTCTGTTTGCAGTTTTCATGTTCTACAAGTTTTGTTCATAGTGTTTAGTTTGTCTGTTTAGAAAGTGGAAACCTGGAGAATGTTTTTTCTTTTTTTTTTCTTCTATAAATTGAGAAGAGGTGGGAAAGGGGGACAACGTAGATATTATTGGGACATGGACATGAGGGGTTCAGACTGAGACACGTATGTTCCCTATGTCACATACCTAATAAAAAGCATTTAAAATTTACAAGATACTTTACAGTTGAAACAGTTCTTTGAATAGCTTAACTTACTTAAACCCTTATAACCACTTGGTTTGTGTAAGTGAGGAAATGCAGTCTGAGAGATCAGGAGGCTAACCTAGACTCACACAGCCAATAAGTGGTTAAACAGTGACTGGGTGAGCCATCACCAGGATGCTGCTTAATGCTTGTGGGCCTCCTCTGCTGTGTTCCCTCACCTTTGTCAGCCTCTATTGTAACAGGAGAATATGTGAGGATAAGGCTCCAGTGAGGTGACGTGAGCATGGGGTTGGGGGTGCTGAGAGTGGGAAAGCAGTGGTTTTAAACTACAAGTTCAGACAGGTCTCTGCAGTATTCAGAGCTCAGAAAGAGCAGGAAAGGAAAGGACTCAGTCTTGTCCACTGGACTTCAAACTAGGCTGAATACTTTTGTCACCTTAGGAGTTAGGAAAAAAAAACGATTCCATTTTTTTTTCTTTTTTAAATGCATAAGACATTTCCCCAGTAATTTCAGACAGCCTTTTGCATGCAAATGGAAAACCTAGAAACCATAAAGGAAAAGTTGATAAATGTGATGTAAAATTAATTTCTGCATGGAAAGTTATGTAACAGGAAATGACAAACTGGGAACGAATATATGCAGTTCCCCCCATATAATGTTCTGGTCACATTCCACCAGTTTGGGTAAGCAGTATCTCCCTTTTAGATCATTTTGGTTAGTTTTTTTTTTTTTTTTTTTTTTAACAAGGGAAAATAAAATATTGCTGCAGAGAACTTTGGACTTATATTCTGAAATCCCTTACTGAAATTCACATCACCTGTTTATTAAACCCTTTCATTTTGGGTACAAATACCCAACTTGTGGGCTTACCAATGGTAAAGAATCCACCTGCCAAAGCAGGAGACGCAAGAGACATGGGTTTGCTCCCTGGGCCAGGAAGATCTCCTGGAGCAGGCAGTGGCAACCCACTTTAGTATTCTTGCCTGGAAAATTCCATGGAGAGAGGAGCCTGGAGGGCTACGACTGAGTGAGCATGCATGCACACAACTTGTGAGCACCTTATGGACAGGAATAGAATCCTCGTTCATTTTTGTAACTCTTAACATCTAGTTGCTTGATGAAAGCTCAAGTAGTGAGAGAAAAACCAAACTCTACCATGTATTTTAAAATTGCTAGAAAGGTGACTTTTTATGTGTAGAGTGCAGTGGGAATCAGTTTTGCATATGTTTTAGTTTCTGCTGGCTTTCTTAAAAGCCACACTGATCTTAAAAAACTTTCCCTTCTGTGATGGAAGAATTTCTAGAAATTGTATTTCTTGACTCACATTTATTTTCCCCTCACTCTGAAATGAGAAGTGTGGGATATTTGGATGGCGTTGGTCAGTCATTTTAAACACTGCTGCTTTGGCTCCCTAGTTTGTGATTTCAGGTCTATATTTGGAATAAATTGAAACTCCAGTGCTGTTGGAGGCCTTTAACACATTTGCTGCCAAGGGGCTTGGTTTTGTAGATTTTATTTAGTTCAGTTGATTGTTTTCAAAATAATTTTTCTTGAAGAAACAATCACAGTACCTCCACTGGTTGATTCTGTGGTCATCTCCTTGAGCTCCATTTGAGATGACTTGAGAAAAAGCAAGTCTGTCTCTTAACACATCTTTGCTATATAATCCAGCTTTTGAGCATCAAACCATGGCGCTTCCCCATGATGACCCTGTTGTCCACCCCTTTTGAATTTGTGTTTGCTTCTTCATGTGGACAGTGTTCACTGTTTGAAGAGTATGTGTAAGCCCGTTGTGTTTTCTTTAATAAAACTGCGTTTATCCTTGTGTAGACAGATTGTGTTCTCTGAGTCTAAATTCTTAGAGAACACTGGGAGCTGTTTACTTAGATCTTTTTTCCTTCTTTAAATAAAGCGCTTCCTCTAGTTTGTCAACTTTAAAACTGTTAAAAGTCAGCTGGAAAAGTTGGTTGCAGGGAAAGGCCCTATTCTGGAGTGGTTTGAATTCAGTAACTGTATTTTGGAGGGAAGGCGTTTTATGTCCCTATAAGCCATGTCAGACAAAACAAAACTATAAAATAAGATATAGGCTAAGGTCATAAACCTAAATTAGACCTTTTTTTTTTGATCTGGTAAGTCAGGTTTTGGGGAAAGAGGGAGGCTTGAATGCATGTGGTGTTGCTCTGTTAAAACACTTCACTGAGTTAGGGGCACAGTTGAGTAATTGGAGCAGATTGTGGGTTCTCATTGTCTTTGGGCTTCAAAAAATGGGGAGAAATTTCAATTCACTTTATGCCAGGGTCTGTGTTGGGTGGTGGGTATCCAGAGGAGGAGGAGGACCATAGTCTAGCTAAAGGAACTTTGAGGAACTCCAGAGTAGAGGAAGGGAGAAAGTTGTGTTAAGGGGGACTTTTCAAGTCTTCTGTGATGAATGGTATGATGGGGAGGTGTGGGGTCTGCTGGAGAAGAGACATGGGGCTGGGGCTCCTGTGTTCCTTCCAAAGGTACAATAAAGAGAACTTACATAGGGAATGTGAGCTGCTGATCTCTGTGGCTTCCTGGACTATGTGGACTGCCCTCAAGATGAAAAAAATGAGTCTCTGTAAGAAATCCTATCGAACAAGTGACAAGATAATGCAGGAAATATAAACAAACACTTGGCTATAATGGAAGACCAACTTGCTGGAGGGCTGCCTGCTGTGACCTTGGGGGCTGGTCTTCTTGTCCCCATCTCTGGCTGACTCCAGAACCCTTCTTTTGATCTGCTTACAGGCTTTATACTCAGAGAGCTAGAGGAGATAGAGCCACCTGGTTTTTCCATGGGCTTCTTTTATCCCCAGGGCACCCCAAAATGGTGAATTCTGCTGTCAGCGCTGGGGCCTGTCCCATGAACCAAACCCTGGGCGGGGTGTCTGGGAGGCAGGCAGTTCCAGATGTCACTGGTGCCACCTTGCAGCTGTGCAGGGCAAGGATGTTGGAACTGACCCTCAGTCTTACTCTGGGAACGTCATGGACAAGGTTCAGCAGAGTATCTCTTTTTCTTTGGGCTCCTTCCCTAGGCTGATCCCTCATCACAACTCCCATCTGTACAGCGTGGTGGCCAAGTCCCCCTGTCCTTTTTACTCCTCATAATGATGCTGAGTGTAGAAAGGGTAAGGAATGTCAACTCCGTCTTAGAGATGAAGATTTGAGGCTCAGAGAAGTGCAAGGGTATATAAGGATCAGAGTCCAGCACAGTGTAGTCCTCTGAGTCTTTGCCAAGTGCTTTTATGGCTGAGCAGTCCCTCCAGCAGCACTGCTTTTCTCCCAGGCTGCAAGCCTTTCCTCCCCCTCCGAGTTCTCTTCTGTCTCAGATCGATTACTTCCTTTCCATCCCCCTTGAAGCTGCTCCCATCCTCTCTTGTCTGGATTACTCTAGTCATCTCTGAGATAATCTCCCAACTTCAGGGTGTCTCATCTGGTCACCGTCATTATCCAGCGATACTTCTGTAGAAGTTTTTATGGAGGACATTATTCTTACTGCTTTGTAAATTCATTTAGTGTCATAATTCTCTGAATTAGATAGTGTTTCATCCCTATCTAATAGATGAGGAAGTAAGTAGAGGCACACAGAAATTAAAAACCTTGTCCAAAGTTACACACGCAGTAGGTGTCAGGCCTGGATGGCACCAGCGGCTCTTAGCCGCTGTGCCTGACCCTGGATTCTTGTTGCTCAGAAGCTTCCTCTTCCATGCATCGCTCATCACTCAGTCCAGAATCTCATTCTCCTGGGCCTGGTAGATGAGGCCCCCGCCGTGTGATTTCAGTGTATCTTTCTAGCCCAGTGTCCTGCAGTGTGTCCTTCCGACAAATTGGATTTTCCTCATATCCCATAGGGGCTTCCCTGGTGACTCAGACGGTAGAGAATCTGCCTGCAATGAGGGAGCCCTAGGTTCGAGGCCTGGGTCAGGAAGATCCCCTGGAGAAGGGAGTGGCAACTCACTCCAATATTATCACCTGGGGAATTCCATGGACAGAGAAGCCTGGCAGGCTACAGTTCATGGGGTTACAAAGAGACAGACATGACTGAGCTACTAACACTTTCACTTTCATATCCCATACAGGCTTTACTCATGCCGTCCCTCTACCAGAAAAGCTGCCCTTGGCAGAGAAGCCTCTGCCACCCATGCTGTTTGTGACATTGTGCTCACTGGGATTTCCATGCCCAGTCCAGAGAGCATCACCTGGCACCCTGGTTTGTAGGGTTCAAAGAAAGAGGAGCACCTTCTCCATCTGTCTTGTCTGTAAACCTCCATTTTTCTGTGGATACTTCCTTCAGGAAGTCTCTTCCTTCAGGAAGTTCCTGTTCCAGAAGGAACCTTTACTTCCTTTGGCCCATCAACACTTTAATAGCACTTTCCCCATCCAGCATGTTTTACTGGCTTTTATAGGTGACCTTCCTCATGATCTGTATGCTCTTTCAGGGTTCAGGATGTGGCTTGCACAGCTTTATGATCTCCATGGTACTTTGCCTATAATAGACATTCAGAATGTATCTGCAGAGTGAGTGAATTTCAGGCCCCTGGGATTCAGTTACTACATCCCTTGGAGAGCTGGGTGAGCAGTGTCCAGTGCGGGTTCACCTGCAAGAGCAGCTATGTATTGCATGGGCTCTGGGTTCTGCTCTTTATTGAATTTCTTCCCTCTTACAGCCAAGATCCTTCCCCTTCATTTCAAACCCAGTATAATGCAAATTTGTAGCCATCTTATAAGCAAATTGGCTAAAACCCCAGGTATCCTGGAAGTCCAGTGACCTTGGACATTCTTTTTAAAAACTGCATGGGTTTTAGTGCACGGAAAGAGTTATGTTAGAGGAACTTGACTCCTGCCAAGTCAGAGACATGTATTGTATTTATCTTCTATTCCAGCTGAGTCGGCATTGTGGTTGCTTTGTTTGGGAAGCTCCCCTCCATGTACCTAGACCAGAGGAAGATGATGTATGTATTGGCCAAGCCTCCCGATAAGCACAGGGAGGGTGCAGTGTGACCACTTGGTTTGGTATGCGGAATTTTCTGGAGGAGCCGCTCTTTGCACTTCACAGATGATTGAGGTGTCTGAGACCAGACGACCCAAATTGTACTAATCCTGCTGATGAGAAAGTCTTACTGCTCCCTCGCAGCCTCCTGGCCAGCCACTCCCATCCCCGGTTCCTCTGTTTCAGCCACACTCAATTGTCTGTTCTGCCTGCATGCCTTCACTTCCTCCTGCATCTACTGGGATATGTTCTTGCTGTTGTTTAGCCGGTGCTTCTCTCTAAAGAGAAGAATGTGCAGCGTTTCACAGAAACTTCTCAACTCCTGCAGGTTAATACAACTAAGGCTTCTTTTCTTTCTCCTAGTTCCCGATCGCCTCCCCGACTTTGCCTTACTTAGCATTGATTGCATTGCCCTCTATATCTTGGACCTACTCCATTCTCTCCCTCTGAGTCCCTTGAGGGCAGGAACTGGATCTTATCTGTGTATCCTGCCTGGTACACAGAAGCTCAGAGCGTGCTTGCACAAATCAAAGTATTTGGATGTGATAGTATTTGGCAACTGCTGTACCTGTTTGGTTAACAGAGTGAGTTTTGGTGGTTGATAGTCACTCATTTTGGATGTCTTCAGATTACTTTTAAGGGTATGGAGGAATGCTCCAAAATAAAATATAATTAAGTATATGTTAATGAAAACATACCCACGCATATGGCTTGTGAAGTAGACCTCCAGTGGATGTCTGTGCGATGACTGAGTTAACGCACAAGTGAGTGGATGAATGGGATGAGCCTCCATCCTCTGGGAATGGGGAAAGGGTGGGAAGGGAGAAGGGAGCTGCAATCTTCACTGCTCTCGAAGCTGCACACGTTGCTCAGCTTGAAGGCTGAGGCAAGAGCTGAGCTGACAGAAGCTCCCCCAGAATCCACATTTCTTCTTTCTCATCACTTTTGTTTTTGAGAACCAGCAGGTCTTGAGTATCAGCTCACATGTTCCTAGATCCCAAGGTTTTACCCTGTTCTGCAGAGTCCCAGAGTTCTACCACCAGATTTCAACATGGAACATGTACTGCAGCACCCGTCCCCACCTCACAGTCCTCCGTGACTGTGATTGATGTCACTGTGGAGTGATGCATGTGGAGAAGGACCACATGCTCCCCCTGGTTAGTGGAATGCTGGGGCTGGGGGACTCATGCTCTTAGGATGCACCCCAGTGGAAGTGTGAGTAGTGCGGTTGTCAACATTTTACCTGAGTCTCTATATGTTTATCTAGGCAAACGTGAGAAAGACCAGTTTTTTCCCACACTTTTGACGCACACACAAGTGAAGAAAATTTCATCTTCTATGGTGAGAACAATGGTAGCAAAAATTGCCAAAAGGTTGGTTTGTATACAGCTGTTAACAAAAGTTGTGTGTTGTAAATATATACAAAATTCTCCTTATTCAGTAGATAACATTTTAGAATGATGCTGTACATATATTATCCAGTGTGGACCTTATTCTACGACATTGTCGTTTTATTTTTATTAGTTACTTGTAATGACATGGGTAATAATTCTTAGAAGTTTACTTCTTCATGCTGCAGTTTGTTGACCGCTCAGGGAAAGGTTGAGCTCCAGATAATTCAGATGAGGCAGTAAATCATTTTTTTACATTTGTTGACGAAATCCATTACCTAAATCTCTCAAATATAATTTGGTACCCTCGCCTGTATCTTGCTGAAACTTTTACAATAAATTGAATGAGCTCCATTAGGCAATATGGGTTTGTGTTCTCACTGTGTGTATTTACAAAGGCTGGTAGAGTGTCAGTGATGAAATCGAAACTTAGTTTGAACTTGGTGTGTGAAATGAAATAAATTTGACTCTTGAAATTTTGCATAAATATCTGTCACAGCCTGGTACCAAGCATCTGGGGATTTTCAGAGCTGACCTCAGAGAACATTGAATTATGTTCCAGGATACATTTTAACAGTGCTTTCCTCCACAAATGAAAGCCTGAATTAGTCAGTGAAACCACTCTTCAGCTCCCTCCAAACTGAACATTTTCCAGTAAGACATGTAATCCAATTTGAAATAAAAATTTCCTATTGTCCTAAGTTTAGGTTTCTGGTTTGTTTAATTCTATGGATTCCTGAAGCTGTAAGGAAAAGGTTAAATAGGTATCACTTGAATTATTTTTGAATCAGGATTTTGTATTCCTGATTTATATTCCTTTATATTTCTATATTCTAAGAAAAATAAAAGGGAAATATATTAGATGCTTTATTTGGAATTAAACTTATTAATTCATGAGAGCAACCTCACTGTATTATAATGAATAATTACTATAAGAAATTCAAATACCACTTTTTAATATTTTGTGTATTTATATATTTTGTGTTTATATATATTTTGTGTTTTTTATATTTTGGGGGAGTATGTAAGCTTTCCTTTGACAGAGGGTGATTCTGCTGTTAAAAACCATTACCAAGGCAATGGCACCTCACTCTAGTACTCTTGCCTGGAAAATCCCATGGACAGAGGAGCCTGGTAGGCTGCAGTCCATGAAGTTGCCAAGAGTCAGACACGACTGAGCGACTTCATTTTAACTTTTCACTTTCATGCATTGGAGAAGGAAATGGCAACCCACTCCAGTATTCTTGCCTGGAGAATCCCAGGGACGGGAAGCCTGGTGGGCTGCCGTCTGTGGGGTCGCACAGAGTCGGACATGACTGAAGCGACTTAGCAGCAGCAGCAGCATGATGGAGTTCCCTGGTGGTACAGTGGATAAGAATATGCCTGCCAATACAGGGAACACGGATTCGATCCCTGGCCCAGGAAGATTCCAACTTGCCACATAGCAACCAAGTCCGTGCACTGCAACTGCTGAGTTTGTGCTCTAGAGCCTACGCTCCACAACTAGAGAAGCCACCACAATGAGAAGCTCTTGTACTGCCACAAAGAGTAGCCCCTGCTTGCTGCAGCTAAAGAAAGCCTGCACGCAGCAGCAGTGACCCAGTGCGGCCAAAAATAAATAAATTAAAAATTAAACAAAACATTGCCATGATATTTTTAAAGCTGACAGTGGAGCTTCAGGGCGGCAGCCTGCTGTGCCGAATGAGAAACTTGTCGTTGAACCCCTTTCCTACTGGCTCCATCTAGGACCCTCAAGATCCTCTGGGGTGGCTGGACCAGATTTGACACTCTCCATGCACGTGGTCCTGCAGTTCCTAAATGCTCCAGGCTCGAGTGGGAGGGGCAGCCTGGCTGACCCCAGTGGAATCATGGTGGTCACAGCCGTGTCTCTTGACACTCCCCAGGACAGTCCTCTTTTCTCAGAGAAGAGCAGGTGTCAGCCCCATTTTATGCTAATGGGAAAGCTAAGCTGGAAAGGGCCTATAAGATTGGCCCAAGGTTGTCCCTTGACCCCAACCCCAACACTCTTTTTCACCAGGTGATTCCATACTTGCAGATCTCCCTATCTGTGCCTGGGAGGAGAGTTGTCATTTATAAAACCTGTTAGCTCCAAATTATTGGCTAGTTGGAGATTTTTCAGAAAGCTTAAGAAAGGGAAAGCAATAACAACATTTGCAACACTTTTTTGGTATTTTTTTAGCAGTAGCATGCCAGCAGAAGACTTGTTTACTTGCAGTACTGTCCTTGTGTGCCTGGATGTGCCTCTCGTTTTCTGTAGAGGAGACCAGTTGATGTATTCTTTCGAAAACACTGGACCTGAGACTTTAGGATCACCCTTCCACTCCTCCTCACACTTTTTCCTTTGGCGGCCAACCAGCTGCCTGCCTCTGTGTGTCAAAGATGAAATCCCTCCCCTCAAGGATGTGCTGGAGCTGTCTGCAAGCCATTTTAAGGCACCGCTACTGCTAAGTTCCTTCAGTCGTGCCCGACTCTGTGCGACCCCATAGACAGCAGCCCACCAGGCTCCCCCATCCCTGGGATTCTCCAGGCAAGGACACTGGAGTGGGTTGCCATTTCCTTCTCCAATGCAGGAAAGTGAAAAGTGAAAGTAAAGTCGCTCAGTCATGTCCAACCCTCAGTGACCCCATGGACTGCAGCCCACCAGGCTCCTCTGTCCATGGGATTTTCCAGGCAAGAGTACTGGAGTAGGGTGCCATTGCCTTCTCCGTTTTAAGGCACATGTTCAGTGTAATGTTGACTCTTGAATGAATATTCTGTGTCCCAGAATATTTCTGTGATTCTTCCCTGTCATCTTAAACAGAAGTCACTAGACAGAAGCATGTTTCTGAAGGATCACAGGTGTATCACGAACACCCACAGGAATGTTGACCGCTCAGAGCAACAGGATGATGAAGGCGAAAGAACCACATTTTAATATACTTTTAGAACGTGCCTACTGTTGTGTTTGTCTCAGCTTTCCGCTTCCCTCCCTCTGGCAGGGGCCCCCTCTCTACTTTAGAGCCATAAGTGGTCATAAGGTATTTGTCTTTCTCTTTCCAACTCCTTCACTTTATGATCATCTCTAGTTGCATCCATGTTGCTGCAACTGGCATTGTTTCATTCTTTTATGACTAATATTCCATTGTATATGTGTACCACATCTTTATCCATTCATCTGTCAGTGGACATTTAAGTTGTTTCCAAGGCTTGGCTACTGTGAATAGTGCTGTATGAACACAGAGGTGGATATATCTTTCTGAATTAGAGTTTTGTCTGAATATATGCCCAGAAGTGAGATTGCTGGTTGGTTGTTCAGTTGCTAAGTCATGTCCAACTCTTTGTGACCCCATGGACTGCAGCACACCAGGCTTCCCTGTCCTTCACTGTCTTCCAGAGTTTGCTCAGATTCATGTCCGTTTAGCCAGTGATGCCATCTAGCCATCTCATCCTCTCCCCTCCCCCCTTCTCCTTTTGCCTTCAGTCTTTCCTAGCATCAGGGTCTTTTCCGGTGAGTCAGCCCTTCGCATCAGGTGGCTAAAATATTGGAGCTTGATTGCTGTATCATATGGTAGTTCTGGTTCTACTCAAACTAGGACTTTAAAACATTCATTAATAAAGTAATAGTTGAATAAACTCCAGAAAAACCATGTAGTGAATATTATAAAGTTTTTGAAAAAGATGAAGTCATCTTGTACTAATATATTGTTATGGAAAGAGGGCAAAGCACTTATGTGAGAAAGTTAGATTATGGATCAATATGTGTAGTGTGATCCCATTTTTATTATACATACGTGTGTGTATGAAATGAGAGCATGTGTGCTAAGTCGTTTCAGACATGTCCAACTCTCTGCAGCCCCGTGGACTGCAGCCCACCTGGCTCCTCTGTCCATGGGATTCTCCAGACAAAAATACTGGAGTGGGTTGCTACACCTTCCTCCAGGGGATTTTCGTGAGCCAGGGACTGAACCATGTCACTTACATCTCCGGCATTGGCAGGCGGGTTCTTTACCACTAGCACCACCTGGGAAGCGTCCCTTTTCCCTTGTCGGTAAAGACTACAAACAGGCCTTTCACTGTCCTAGGTTTTACTGAGAATCATTAAAAGGAAACTGATGAAGCAAAGGTAACAGAGTAACAAAAATAAAGTAGCAAAGATGAAAGAAGCAAGGTGACAAATGAACAACATTTTATTTCAGCGAGGCAGGCTTGCGGTCCCTCAGAGGCTCTACTCCTGCAAAACTGTTGTCTCTGAGCCTTGGTCCCCAACTCCTGGTCAGATTCCTGGACTCATCTGTCACTCCCCAGGGTTGAATGTGCCAACCTTCCTCTCTTCTCAGCTCCCTTCTCCATGCCCTCCCAATATCTTTTTCCATTAGGTCCCTCAGCCCAGCGTTAGGCATCCGCATGTAATTAAGATGCCCTCGGCTAAATGTGGAATGTCCGTGTTCAGGTCCCCTGGGGAATTTACATCTTTTTGAGGGATACTCTCTGTAAAAGCCCTATACAGGGGCAGTTGTCTTAAATTATTTCTTCATGGACTCACTCTTGTCCTCAAAATCTTCCACCTGCCTATCCATTTGTCCATTCATCCCTTTCTCCTTGCCCCCTTGATCCAATAGTTAAAGCTCCTCCGTGGAGGATCACTGGTGTAGCCCTCAGATATGAAAACGTCAAGGGCCTCTCAGGCCTTTCCAACCATCACTGGCCCTGCCCCCTTCTGTGAGCCCTGTTTACATTTCTGCACTCACCCAACTTTGGTTGATGCTAATGCGTGACTACTACCCCAGTTATCTACTGAGTGCCAGAGTGTGCCAGGCACTGTCCTAGGCACTAGGGCTATAGCTGTGAGTGAAACAGACATCTAAAGATCCCTGCTCGTATGGTGCTTGCCTTGGCGTGGAGAATTGAGTGGTCCTCAAGTCACCGATTCTGGCTTCTGTTTGGGACCATGTAGCTGAGTATGGTTTCAGCACCTTCCTCTCCCACAGACTCCTTATTACTGTAAATGCCGTGCCCTGGAGTCTTTCCTTCTCCAAAGACACAGGTGTGACGATACCTTGCGACCTAGTGTAACCAGCAGAACAGGTGTGAGAGAGAAGCTGTTGTTTCTGTAATAGTTCAGAGGGGCTTCTTGAGGGATTGGAGAGTGGAATCTAGCCTGGAGACTGAGGCTGGGGGAGAGGGCAGGTGTTGGGTTCAGTTGGTGGTTGAAAAGGGGAAGTAGGGGTAACTGCATCTGCTTCGACTGGGTGCTGGTCACACCTGGGTCCCCAGGTCCCACAGGTGTTCTGCTCCTGGGGAAGCTTGTTTCTGAAAGAAGCGGCAGACCAGCCCGCATCCTGGGGACAAAGTGGGGCTCCTGGAGGGTCTTCACCAGGAGGGGCTGGGGTCAAGGGGTCACCTCCTCTGCATGATTTGGATTCTATGTTGGATTGCCAGATAAAACACAGGATGTCCAGTTACATCTGAATATCAGAAACAATCAGTACTTCTTTAGTGATAAGTCTGTCTCATGATTTGAATTTCAGAGAAGCAATATTTGGGTCAGAGTTATAATACAAAATTATTCGTGTGTTTATCTGAAATTCAAATTTAACTGGGCATCCTATATTTTGTTTCTAAATCTGGCAACCCCAGCGCTAGGGGTTCCTGGCTCAACAGAGGTGGCGAGGAAGATGAAGAAAAGGAGAACGATAATAACCCTAAATCAGCTGTTTTTTTTTTTTTTTTTAAGTAAAAGCTTGACACAGGAATACTGTGCTCACTTCCTAGTTTACCTCAAACTGAGACTGTAATTTGCCTCCTTTCTACCAAGAAACATCACAAAGAGGTTGTAGCTTAGTGACTTGGGCGAGTTCTCAGCTCTGGTGAGAACTCCAGCTGGTTCTCTCTGCCCTGCCCTCATTTCTGTTGCATTGGAGCAGCAGGACAAGCAGAATCACTCGGCCCCTGTCCAGCCCCACTTACTCTCTGAGATAAAGGGGATGTCTGAGGGGGTGCAGTGGGGAGTGTGGCTAGAAGTGCCCCAGGTTTTCCTGCTGTCCTTGGGCCACTCATTTCCTGCTGATGTGTCTTCCCCTTTCATTGGGTACCAGAGGTCCTTGATCCTGAATCCTTGAACTTGAACCATTGATCAAGTGGTCCGTTTGTGTTTTTCTCCTGGGCTCCTTTTAGGTTTTGTCTTTTTTCTAGCAATGCTTTTAAGTCAGGGGTCAGCAAACTTTTTCTGTAAAAGGCTAGATAGTAAATATTTTTTACTTCACAAGCCATGGGATCTCTTGTCTGTGCTACTCAGCAATGCAGTTGGAGTCCAGAAAGCAGCCAGAGATGAAATGCAAACCAATGGGCGTGGCTGTGTCCCAATAAAATTTTGTTTATAGATGCAGAAATGTGAATGCTATGCAATTTATTATTCTCTTGATTTTTTCCAACTATTTAAAAATGCAAACGCCATTCTTAACTCATGGGCCATACAAAAACAGATGGCAGGCCAGATTTGCCAACCCTGTTCTAAGTCAGCAGCAGAGACCATTACAGATCCGAAGCCTGGCTCTAGTCCCCCACTTATGGGCTGAATGGCTTCTCGCCCTGAGGTTACAGCTGCTGCTGCTGCCACCAGGTGACTGAGTGGGCTGGGATCTTAGGCAGCGGGGTTTGCATTTCAGCTTCCTATGATGTAAGTACAGACCCACATCCCAAAGTTTTGCTCTACAGAACAGGTTCCCATGTGGGTTTGTAAACCTCCTTTATTTGTTATTTAAAAAAAAAAAAACTTTTAAATTTTATATTGGAGTATAGCTGATTAGAGCTTCCCTGGTAGCTCAGTTGGTAAAGAATCTGCTTGCAATGCAGGAAACCCCGGTTTGATTTCTGGGTTGGGAAGATCCCCTGGAGAACGGGATTGGGTACCCACTCCAGTATTCTTGGGCTTCCCTGGTGGGTCACATGATGAAGAATCTGCTTGCAATGCGGGAGACCTGGGTTCGATCCCTGGGTTGGGAAGAACCCCTGGAGGAGGGCATGGCAACCCACTCCAGTATTCTTGCCTGGAGAATTCTCATGGACAGAGGAGCCTGGAGGGCTACAGTCCATGGAGTTGCAAAGAGTCAGACACGACTGAGTGGCTAAGCGCAGCATAGCTGATTAACAGTGTTGTGATAGTTTCAAGTGGACAGCAGAGGGACTCAGCCATACATGTATTCATGTACAGGGATCCATTCTCCCCCAAATTCCCCTACCATCCAGGCTGCCATGTAACACTGAGCAGAGTTCCCTGTGCTATACAGTAGGACCTTGTTTGTTATCCATTTTAAATATAGCACTGTGTACTTGTCGATCCCAAACTCCCTAATTCTCCCTTCCTCCCATCCTTCCCCCCTGGCACCATAAGTTTATTTTCTAAGTCTTGTAAATCTTATTTTGAAAATGAGCCATTAATGGTCAAGTCTGTGCATAGAGTCCGTAGTACAGTGAACATACAGGCATTCCTCATTTTATGAAGCTTGGTTGTGCTTTGCAGGTACTGCATGTTTTACAAATTGAGAGTTTGCGGCAACCCTGCTTTTCTAGGTGCCAACTTTCCACCGGCATTCGTTCACTGTGTCTCTCTCTCTCACATTTTGATAATTCTCACAATATTTGAAACTTTTTCATTGTTTGCTCTATTTGTTATTTTCATTATATTTGCTGGGGTGATCTGTGGTCTTTTCTGTTACTATTCTAATTGTTTTCGGACACTGTGAACTGTACCCATTTAAAACAGTGAACTTAATCCGTAAATATGTGAGTCTGACTGTTCCACCAAGTGGCTGTCCCCTCATTTCTCCCCCTCTTCTCAGGCCTCCCTGTTCCCTGAGACACAGAAATATTGAAATTGAGCCAGTTAATAACCCTACAGTGGCCTTTGCTCAAGTGAAAGGAAGAGTCATACCTCTCTCATTTTAAAATCAAAAGCTAGAAATGGTGAAGCAGGAAGTGAGGGGGGCATGTTGAAAGTTGAGACAGGCCCAAAACTAGGCTTCTTGCATCAGTTAGCCAAGTTGTGAAGGCGAAGGAAAAGTTCTTGAAGGAAATTAAAAGTGCTACTCCAGTGAACACATAATGATAATAAGAAAATGAAATTGCTTTGTTGCTGATTCATGGAGAAAGCATCAGTGGTCTGGATAGAAGACCATACTAGCCACAACCTTTCCTTAAGTTAAGGACTAATCCATACCATGGCCTTAACTCTCTTCAGTTCTATGAAAGCCACTATTGGTGAGGATGCTGCAGAAGGAAAGTTTGAAGCTAGCAGAGTTTGATTCCTGAGGTTGAAGGAAAGAAACCATCTCCACAACATACAAGTGCAGGGTGAAGCTGCAAATAAGTGCTGATGTAGAAGCCACAGTAAGTTATCCAGAAGATCTAGCTAAGATCCTTAATGAAGGTAGCTACACTAAACAACAAATTATCAGTGCAGACAAAATAGCCTAATATTGGAAGAAGGCCAGCTCAGTCTTTCATAGATAGAGAGGAGAAGTCAATGAATGCCTAGCTTCAAAGACAAGGTTAATGCAGCCAGTGATTTGAAGTTGAAGCCTGTGCTCATTTACTGTTATGGAAATCATGGGGCCCTTAAGAATTATGCTAAATCTATCCTGCCTGTACTATGTAAAAGGAAGAATAAAGCACAGCTGGTGACAGAATAATTTGCTCAATATTTTAAAACCATTGCTCAGAAAAAAAGATTGTTTTCAAAATAGGACTTTTCATTTACAATATACCTGGTCACCCAAGAGCTCTGATGGAGATGTACAATGAGATTTTCATGCTTGTTAATACAGCATGCATTCTGCAGCCTTGTGGGTCAAGAAATAATTTTGATTTTCAAGTTTTATTATATAAGAAATACATTGTGTAAGGTTATAGCTGCTGTAGGCAGTGACTCCTCTGATGGGTCTGGGGAAAAGTAAATTGAAAACCTTCTGGAAAGAATTTACCATTCTAAATGCAATTAAAGACATTCAGGATTCATGCAAAGAGGTCAAAATATTAACATTAAGGAAAGTTTGAAAGAAGTTGATTCTGACTCTCCTCTGTGACTTTGAAGGCTTAAAGACTTCAGTGGGGGAAGTAACTGCAGATGTTGTAGAAATACCAAAAGAAAGCCTGAAGATGTAACTGAATTGCTATAATCTCATGATAAAACTTTAACAGATGAGAAGTTGCTTCTTATGGATGAGCAAAGTAGTTTCTTGAGGTGGAATCTATTCCTAGTGAAGATGCTGTGAAGATTGTTGAAATGACAACAAAGGATTTAGACTATTACATAAACTTAGTTGATAAAGCAGGGTTGAGAGAAAATTGACTCCAATTTTGCACGAAGTTTTACGGTGGATAAAATGCTATCTAACAGCATTGCAGCTACAGAGAAATCATTTGTGAAAGGCAGAGTCAATCCATGTAGCAGCCTTTCTTGTCTCATTTTAAGAAATTGCCAGAACCACCCCAACCTTTGGCAGTCACCACTCTGATCACTTGGCTGCCATCAACAGTGAAGCAAGACCCTCCACCAGCAAAAAGATTATGACCTGGGCTTCCCTGGTGGCTCAGTGGTCAGTAATCCACCTGCCGATGTAGGAGACAGGGGTTCAGTTCTTGGTTTGGGAAGAACCCACATGCCACACAGAAACTAAGCCCATGCATCACAACTGCTGAGTGCATGTGCCGTCAGCTACAGAAGCCTGTGCACCCTAGAGCCTGTACTCTGCAACTAGAGAAGCCACCAAAATGCGAAGCCCACACACTGCAACTAGAGAGTAACCCCTGCTTACTGCAGCTAGAGAAAAACCTGTGCAGCAGTGACAACCGAGCAGAGCCAAAAATAAATAAATAAATAATTGGAAAAGAAAGAGTAAACTTGACAAAAGCTCAGATGATGGTTAGCACTTGCTAACAAAATATTTTGAAATTAAGATATGTGCATTGCTTTTAGGTATACTGCTATATTGCACACTTAATCAACTACAATATAGTATAAGCATCATGGTTCAGTCGCTCAGTTGTGTCTGATTCTTTGCGACCCCATGGACTGCAGCACACCAGGCTTCCCTGTCCTTCACCATCTCCCAGAGTTTGCTCAAACTCGTGTCCATTGAGTCGGTGATGCCATCCAATTATTATTTTATCCTCTGTCATCCGCTTCTCCTCCTACCTTCAATCTTTCCCAGCAGTAAGGTCTTCTCTAATGAGCTGGCTCTTTGAATCAAGTGGCCAGAGTATTGGAGCTTCAGCATCACTCTTTCCAATGAATACTCAGGATTTATTTCCTTTAGGATTGACTGGTTGGATTTCCAGGGTCTTCTCACAGACTCTTGCAGTCCAAGTAGTATAAGGGTAGCTGTTATTAATATATGCACTGGAAAGCCAAAAATTTGTGTACCTTGCTTTTAGTGTTATATTTGCTTTATTGTGGTAGCCTGGAACAGAACCCTCAATATCAAGATATAACTGTAGTTTATAGTGACCATAGGTAATAATATCAGGAGTAATTTGGGGCTAATAAATAAGTAAGCAGAGGAATTGGATATGAAACACTTATATGTCTCTGTTCAAATGCTGCCTTCTACATACAGATGTGTGTGTTTGGTACTGTGTTTTTAAATGGAAAGATCAGGTTAGGTTTGACTTTCTGTCACCAGATGGAGTCTAGCTGTACCTGAGACACGGGTTAGGAGGCAGGGCCTTTCATTCCTGAGTGTCCTGACTGATGGGGGTCTTGTGTTTTATGGATATAAGATGTGCTGGGTGAGGAAAACAATGGAATTACGCTTCCCACAGAAATCACTCCTGGACCGAGAATCGAGTTTGCACGTGTGCCCTGTAGCATTCATTCCTGCCGAGTGCTAGGAGATGGGTGGTTATTAGGTTATGTCAAAGTGGTGTTTGCCTTAATACACGATCCTCCTGCAGTAACTCAATAAGGGGAGGTGGAAGGGGGGCAGGAAGAGAATGTGGTGACCTGCATGTTTCTTGAAACACGGCGCATCTGGAAGTCAAGGAAGCTTCGTGTGGTGATATCAGGGAGTTCTTTGGGACCTGCACCCCAACCTGTGGCAGGTTTGAATTCACGAACACTGGCATCTCCTGTGAGGCAGGATAGCTTAATGGTCAAAAGAACAGCAACTGGGCCCAGACTGCCTGGCTCCTGGCTCCTGGCTCCCAGCCCACCAGTTTCCAGCTTTTTGCCTTTGGGCAAATTACTTAACCTTGCTGTTTACTGAATAGTACAATAGGGGTATTAATAGAAGTTCCTACCTCATAGACCTGTTGTAAGAGTAAAAATGACTTAATGTACTTGGAGCACTTAGGATTGTGCCTGTCTCATGCATCTTTATTGAGATAAAAGTATGAAGTGGGTTTCTTTTCCTTTGATCTCATGATGTGAGAAGGCAATGGCACCCCACTCCAGTACTCTTGCCTGGAAAATCCCATGGATGGAGGAGCCTGGTGGGCTGCAGTCCATGGGCTCGCTAAGAGTCGGACGCGACTGAGCGACTTCACTTTCACTTTTTCGCTTTCATGCATTGGAGAAGGAAATGGCAACCCACTCCAGTTTTCTTGCCTGGAGAATCCCAGGGGCAGGAGAGCCTGGTGGGCTGACGTCTATGGGGTCACGCAGAGTCGGATACGACTGAAGTGACTTAGCAGCATGATGTGAAGTCCGGAAAGTACAACTCTGGTAGGAATGGGTCAAAACAGGCTCATAACTGCACCCCCTCCTCCCACCTTCTCATACAGAGATGCATGAGCATCCCTGGGAAAGATCCTGGGTGTTCTTTCTGAGTAGTGGTCCATGGATGATGCTTGGCCCTGACATGACCCGTGGCTCACCTGCTTGACCTGTCACTTGTTGGCTGTGGGACCTTCAACAGCTTCCTCCCCTTTTGGAGCATGAGACAGATTCGTGGGCATCTCCACAGTCCCCACAGGACTGTCTTGGGGGCATCAAAGAAGACAATGAAAGTGAAATGGCTTTGTAAGCTGCAGGGTTGCTCTTCAGAGGCAAGATGTCCTTGTTCCTATTCCTCACTGTCCTCTCGCATCCCTTTGGTCTCTCTCCCCATCAGCCTTGGTGGGACAAGGGCTTTGAGATCATGTTTATAGAGTGATGTGGTTCTTCTATAAGGATTTCGCTATCTCCCACTTTTTTTTGGTGGAATTAATTGGCAAAAGTAAAGTTTGAGGTTGTGTGATAGTAGCATTTTGATTTCGTGTAGTAGTAGTAGCTTTTTGATTTTTGAGTCCAGTTCCTTCCTTTCCTTTTCTGTAAATAACATTCTTGTTTATCCCTGTAGGGTTCCCAAGCATAGGGCAAGGCTAGTCTAAAGTCAGATGTCTTTATATTTATTTCACTGTGATTCAGGCTTTTCTTTTTAAAGGAGAAATTCCATAAGTTTCAATAACCAGGATCCTAATGGTATCTAAAGTATCTTCATCTGCCCTGCTTTGGGCTGAGTAGTATAAATTTTACTTCCATATGCTTTACATGTATCAGTGCATTCAATGAAGGGCAGTCCTTTAACTTTTAAGAGTTGGAGAAATTCGCTCTGGGGTTTTCTTGCAGCGGGTGTCGTCCAAGAGTCTTTTCAGCAACTGCTGCTGAATTTTGGTTACTTTCTGTGACTCTCTTATAGTGACATTTCCAGGAATCAGGAAAGGGCTCATTGGCCTGGCCTGAGTCACAAGCCCCCTCCTCAGGGTCTCTGTAGGAGCAGCAGCCCCTGTTTGCTCACTCCCAACAGAATAGAAGAAGAGTAGTTAGTTTGAGGAGGTGATAGAAGGTGCCCAGGGATGGGGGAGTGACTGCAAGGGCTTGCTGTAGCATGCTGTGAAGGATGTCCTTGTCGCACAGTGAGGGAGGGAAGGAGAGGGTCCCGAACACATCCAGGGTAGGATACTGTCCCACAGGCTCCCCAAAACCTGAGATGCTGCTGGTGAGTCAGCCTCATGCCTTGCCGGGCCCCTGCACAGTTCCTGGCCATGCAGAGCGTTGCTCAGCCCCTGAGATTCCGTGCCATGTGCATGATTCCAGAGGGCTCTCGGCACACTGCTGTCTCTCCCCCTCCTCCTCTTCCACTTTTTTGGTCAAAAGGCCAGGCTAGGGACAAAGATGATTTTGCACCGAAAAGGACAAGCCGTGCTGAGATAAGTCTTGGCAGCCTTTTCAGAATCTGATCAGGGAGTAGCCCTGGGTTGGAGGTGTGGTGTAGGTAATGATTTAAGCATCAGATAGCTTGACCAGCTCTACCAGTCTGGAGCTTTGAGCCCTGAGACTCTGTGACTTTAAAATTCTGCTTTGGGAAATGAATATTGGGGGCATGGCCTCCCACAGGAGGAGAAGGCAGAGTGGGAGGAACATTTGCCTGGTAGCATTGTCCATAATGAAAGTTCAAACCCTTCCACCGGCCATGGATTCCCTAATCTGTGTCCTCCTCAAAGCATGAATGAGTCGCTGAATCCCCAGAGCCGGTTGTTCCATAAATAGTTACTGAAGTGATTTGGACTCTAGATTTCTTTTCTTTGGGAAGGAAGTTTGAAATCTACCTCCATCATTTTTCTGGGGCCCTGGCAGGCCAGGTGACCTTTCAGATCCTAGCCGGTAATTGGTCCAGCTGGAGAGCCACCCCCAGCTTCTCCTCCTAAGGGAGGGGCATTTCTCGTCATATGGTGGTGTTGTTCTAATTAAATCATGGATAATGTCTATGGCATGCTTAATTTCTCATTAGGTGACTTTATGGATCAATTTGCATTTAATGTTAAATCTAATGTGGAAATCATTAAAAAGTTTGATCCCTGGGGAGAGGAATAGATACTTATTCTGTGCCTATTAAAAATAACAAATATATGCCCTGTATTAGCAGATGAATTTTTTTTTATGTGGAATTGGAAAAAAGTGGAGAATGCAGGACACATAGGTAATGTGTGTGCTTGTGCACTGGGGAAACGTCTAGTGTTCCGATTTTACAGCGCTTCCGGTTGTAATAAGTACCATCCACTGGAACTTGAGTGCGTGCCAGTCCTGTGGTAGGTCCTTTAGGGGCATTGTTTTATTTAACCCTCAAAACAACTCTCTGAGGTGAGCATTAGTATTATCCCCCATTACAGATGAGGAAACTGAGGCTTGGGACACAAAGGCCTTGCAGTCAGAAGATGGTGAAGGCAGGGTTTGAATCCAGGCCAGTTTGAGTTCATAATCGATTTTGACTGTTGATTATATGGGGACGTGCACCCATGGGTGCTCGATAACTATAGCCAGTAGAACCCTGCAAGTGGTCTGAGTGTAAGGTCCACTGGCGTCTAAAGTGTTTGCAGCTGATGGGAATTTGGGGTCAGTGTAAACGCTACCATTAGTGCGTTCAGGGAGAGAAATGGGTCCTGAGGTGCACAGCTGAGGCTCTCACAGCATCCACAGGCTAAGAGGCAGCTCCAGCAAGGGCCACTTCCTGTCCACAGCTTGGTGTGAGGTTGGCCCCGGCTCTCCCTCTGGGAAACCTCTTCAGGTTTACTCCACACCTTTGAACGTGTGTGTACAGTGTGTTTCCTTTGGACAGTGGATCCTCTCTGGGACATTCTTTTAGACTTTATTCATTCTCTTATTTTTCATGTTTGACTACCTTGTATTTAGTGAAGACTGTAGAGAATGTGCTTTTGAACCCAGAGTCTCTTCCTTACTGCCTAAGTCTTTGGGTAAACCATTTAGTCCTAGTTGCTAGTCTGTTGGATGTTATCTCGTCTGCTGGATGTCTGAGGACCTGTGAGTGTGGAAGCACCCGGCCCACATGGTGGGCATGATGTGCGCTTGGTAAACAAGTTCTCCATTCCTTTGTCCTGTAGGAACAGTGTCTGTTTATGGGTGAGATAACCAGATCCAGGAGCCCTCACATTTTTTTCTGACTCTTGCTGGTGCCTACTGTTCATTCACTCAACCACTGTTGACAAATGCACAGCATCCCAGGCCCTGTTCTAGCGTCTGGGACACAGCATCACTGTGTAGGACACAGGGGATGCTCTGCACCCCACCCCCACATCATGGGCCTTTCCGCATGGTGCGGGCAGACAAGCAAGCAAAATAAACATTAAGTGTAGTTGGATGAAAGATATTGCTTCACTACCAGTTCGAGCAGTCATTCACGTCTCTGTTTCTTCAATAGGCGGTTTGAATACCTATTATGTTCCCAGCACTATGCTAAACACGGGCATGTGAAACTGGATAACATCTGGGAGCCCAGGACTTACTTCACCAGAAGAAGAAGTGTCTGAGGAACACAGATTACTCTCGTGTTTTTCCATCTTAAACATTAAAAAGAAAAACATTTTCACTCTTTGACAATGAATACTCATTTGAACAAGTACAAGCTTCTAAACCCAACCTCCTCTCCCGGGGAGTTTCTTATGTGTGGGGAGGTGGACATATGAGTTGGGTGTTTGGATCTGGCAGATGTTTGCAGGATTTTTAACTGTACTCTGTTGTGCTTATTCTGGCAGTCGTGTCTGACTCTTTGAGACCCTATGGACTGTAGCCTGCCAGGCTCTTCTGTCCATGGGGATTCTCTAGACAAGGATACTGGAGTGGGTTGCCGTGCCCTCCTCCAGGGGATCTTCCCAACCCTGCGGTCAAATCCAGATCCTCCCGCGTTGGAAGTGGATTCTCTACCATCTGAGCCACCAGGGAAGCCCAAGAATACTGGAGTGGGTAGCCTATCCTTCTCCAGGGGATCTTCCTGACCCAGGAATTGAACTGGCATCTCCCATATTGCAGGCAGATTCTTTACCAGCTGAACTACCAAGGAAGCCCAGGATTCTTAACTAGTGGTTCTCAAGTATTCCTGTGCAGAAGAATTGCCTGGGCAGCTGGTTAAATTCAGATTCAGGTGTTCCATTCCCAGATACAGATCTTCCTTGACGGGGTTACATCCTGATATCCCTTAACTTTTACATACTTTAATTGTAAAGAAAAATCAGACTTCTTCTGCCATGTAAAATTGAGAAAGTTCTGCATTACAGATCTTCCTCCCTTTAGGATGAATTATGTTGTAAAACTGATAAAACCCATCCTAAATTGAAAATACTGTAAGTTGAAATGCATTTGATACACTTAAAACCTCCTAAACATCACAGCTTAGTTTGGCCTATCTTAAATGTGCTCAGAACACTTACCTCAGCCTACAGTTGGACAAAATCATTTACATAAAGCCCCTTTTATAATAAATGTTGCATGTCTTGTGTAATTGATTCAATACTGTACTGCAAGCGAAAAACAGACTGGAAGGGGAAGCAGTTTCCCCTTGTTACTGTTGTCCAGCATCATGAGATAGTATTGTACCACTTATTGTAACCTAGGAAAAATTTGAGAATTTAAAATTTGAAGTATGGTTTCTATTGAGTGTGTGTCACGTTTGAGCCTCGCAAATTTGAAAATTCTTTCAGTTGGACCATCAGTATGTCTAGTAGAATTGTCTCTAATTCACCAGGTCTGGTTGGGGACCATTTATCTGAGCTTTCACCTCTTTACAGGTGAGTTGGATACAGGCTGTTTATGAACCATACGTGGATGGTTCCACACAGTGCTGGAAGAAAGTTGAACCTCTTCATTTTATTAAGGAGGAAACTTTCCCAGAGACAGGAGGGATCTTGAAACCAGCAGCCAGCAGTTGACAGGATGGGCTGGGTCTTTGGAGCAGGATTGATGTAAAGTCTCATCCTATTTGTCATTTGTAGCTTAGTACAGATTTGGGTACCTCCTCCTGCTTCTCCGAGTATCTGTTTGTTCATCAGCCTACCTCACTGGCTGAGAGATGTGATAGGAGGGACCCAGGCAAGCTTAGGATAGAAACCAGTGCTAGATATTGTTCCATGTCCCAAATTAGCATCTTGGTTTCCCAGATTCCTCATTCATCTTTTGAATGCGAGTTGAGCAGCTGCATATGCACCCAATGATTTTTCTTTTTTCACAAGATAAAATGCTATAACCACAATAAAAAGATTGAAAAAAAGAAAAAAGTTCACCCACAAGCTCGCTATCCTACCACAACTGTTTTCATTTTTCCTTTTAACCCTTGTCTGCATGCAGACATATTTCTGTATAGCTGTAATCATGTAGACCCAATTTTGTATTCTGCTCTTTTCAGTAAACCTTAAGCAAATGTTTTCCAAATGGTTACATAGTCTTCAAAATGATTTTTAATGGTCTTACAATCTATCATCCCACAGGCTGAATTTATTTGACCATTCATCTATTATTGGACATTTAGACTTTTTTCCCCTTACAGTTTTGTGCTATTATAAATAATACTTGGAGGTATGGCTTCATCCTTATTGTAGATTACTTCCTTAGGGTAGATTCCCAAGAGCAGGGTTAAAGGGCACAATTTTTTTTTTTTTTTTTGGCTCTCGATGGATATTTCTAAATTGCTTTCCAGAAGACTTGTGCCAGTTTACAATGCCACCAGCAATGCAGTAAGGTACTAGCTTCAACCACTTGGCCTACATTGGATAAAGTCACTTTTACAAAGGCTTGGCTCAATGATACCTCATTTTTTACTTGGTATTTCTTCAATTATGATAAGGTTGAATCTGGCTGAATTTATTATTATAATGCTTTTTTCTTGGCTGTGTTGGTTCTTCTGTGTAGCTTGCAGGCTTTTCTAGTTGTGGTGTGTGGGCTTAGTTGCCCTGCGGCATGTTGGATATTAGTTCCCCGACCAGGGATTGAACCCACACCCACTGCGGTGGAAGGCGGATCCTTAACCACTGAATCACAGGAAAATCCCTATCATTATCTTCTTTAGGTTTGCTTCTGCTGCTGCTAAGTCGCTTCAGTCGTGTCCGGCTCTGTGCGACCCCAGAGATGGCAGCCCACCAGGCTCCCCCGTCCCTGGGATTCTCCAGGCAAGAACACTGAAGAGGGTTGCCATTTCCTTCTCCAATGCATGAAAGCGAAAAGTGAAAGTGAAGTCGCTCAGTTGTGTCCAACTGTTAGCGACCCCATGGACTGCAGCCCACCAGGCTCCTCCGTCCATGGGACTTTCCAGGCAAGAGTACTGGAGTGGGGTGCCATTGCCTTTTCCATCTTTAGGTTTAGTTTCTCTTTTTTTGTTGTTATAGGCAGGACCTAGCCTTGTGAGGTCAGATTTTCTGCTTGGAATTTTTTAGATTCTTAGATTTTATAGTTCAAAAAAGAAACAAAATTCCCAGTACCTAAACCCAGAGGCCATCTGTATAATAAACACTTTGGACATATTTTGCAGTTGGATTCACTGTTTGGGATCTTAATGTCCTTGCAGGTCACTGGTTAATGGAGTGATCCTTGCAAAGGTGAGGGGCCCTTCCTCTTCTCCTTAGAGTCCACTTTGTTCTTTCCTTTTAGCATTCGGCACCCCACTTCCTGTCCCCCACCTCCCCTGTAAGCACTGTTTTTGTCCCTTTGGAGGTAAAACATGAAAGGATCATCTTTTCAGTCCTGCTCCTTCAACTTTAAAATGCAGGTTGCCTAAATTATGTAGTACGGAACCAGGATAAAGAAAATCACAGCGTTGTAGCAAATTGCTTTTAACTGCACTGCAAAAGCAGTCGTCTCAGAATCGCAGGAAGGTGGATTTGAGGGTGTAATCTTAGCTTGCGGTAAAGGGGAGTCTGACTTGTTTTTCAAGTCGGTCTTGAATAACTTTGTTCTTTCTGGAATGCTCACCATCCTCAGCGTGACAGAGTTTGCTTGATGGCAAACTCTTTCACTGTGATGTACATACCAGGGCTGCAGAACTGGTTTGTTTATTTGCCTGGGGTAAGTGATTGAAACTCCTCCCTTTTGCAGCAGCGCCCAGCGTGAGATGGGTGACTCTGGTCCCCCAGGTTTCCTTACAGTGGCCCCTGGGATCACACCATCCCCTCTCCAAGGACCATGAAAGGGGTAAAGGATGTGTACTCCTCTGAGCAGGAGACACAAGTTTCTCAACGTGTGGACCTTGGGTAGTGCCGCCCCAGATGGGCCACTGTCTGGAGTTGGCCGAATAGCCGGACATCTGTACGTAAGAGAATGGTCATGGCTCTATTGCAGTTTAATTTGTTAATGAAACAAGACGGAGTGCATTTTCCCCTCCCGCACACCTCCCGGGCTGTTTGAGATGAGGCACAATTAATTTATTTGTACTGTCTGTGGAGGCGTATGCCAGCTAATGTAGTGCAAGAGCTTTTATCTTTCTGTTTGTAATGAAGAGGGGCAGGCTGCTGGCACATTGACAAGGATTACTGATGACTCATTCTCAGACTGCAAAGTGCTTTCTTCTGAAATAATAAAATGCATGTACACGCATACATGTACATGCAAACCTAGTTCCTATTTGAAATGGGAAATTAGTATGGGAAATTTCAGGCCTCCTGAAAACATTGCAGGAGAAAGAAAGGACAGATGAAGCTCTTTCTCCAGCTCCTTGGCTTGGCCTGCCAGAGGGCAGCACCCCTTGCTCAGTGGGGGCCCTGCCCTTCTGAGATAGACACTCCCTGCCTAGCTCGGATACCTGGCTCCTTTGTGCTGTCCTCTGCGCTCCAGTAGGCAGCCTCCCCTATGGCCACCTCCCAGTGGGGCCTGGCAGACAGATGCCTGTTTACCTGGGGGGCCTGCCCTCTGGACTGCTTCCTACCTCAGATCTCTGGGCAGCACGTCTGGGGCTTGGCTTTGTGCAGCCATGAATTCCGGGCCTGTTCGATGTTTGCCCAGGAGTGGAGTGCTCTGGGTTCCTTCTAGCTTTTCCCTGAGTTCCCCAGGCCTGGGCCTGGCCATTGGCAGTGTTATTTGTGGACTGCTCTGTCATCTCACTTTGACATGCTTTGGAAGAAGTAGTTTCTGTAAATACAAGAATGTACCAAGTTTACATTCACTTGGTCCTTTACAGTGTATAAGGTATTCTGGCCATTACAGCAACTCTGTGATCTGGTTATTTTGTTGCCCCTCTTTTATGGATAGGGAAATTGATGACCAAGTGGCTAGCAATGGCAATGAAAACCAGGATTTTGGAGTCTGAAACCTGACCTTGTGATCTTTTAATGATATTCATTCATTAAAGATGAAAATTAACCATTTTCTATTTAAGAAATTAAAAGATGCTTGCCCCTTGAAAGGAAAGCTGTAACAAACCTAGACAGCATATTAGAAAGCAGAGACATCACTTTGCCAACAAAGATATATATAGTCAAAGCTATGGTTTTTCCAGTGGTCATGTACGGGTGTGAGAGCTGGACCATAAAGAAGGATAAGTGCCAAAGAATTGATGCTTTCAAACTGTGGTGCTGGAGCAGACTCTTGAGAGTCCCTTAGCAAGGAAATCAAACCAGTCAATCCTAAAGGAAATCAACCCTGAATGTTCGTCGGAAGGACTGTTGCTGAAGCTAAAGCTTCAATACTTGGGCCACTGATGGAAAGATTTGACTCATTGGAAAAGACCTTGGTGCTGGGAGAGATTGAGGGCAGGGGGCGAAAGGGGAGGCAGAGAATGAAATAATTAGGTAGCATTACCTACTCAATGGACATGAATTTGCACAAGCTCCGGGAGATAGTGAAGGACAGAAGAACCTGATGTGCTACAGTCCATGAGGTTGCAAAGAGTTGGACATGACTTAGCAACTGAAAAAGAACAGTGTAAGAAACATGAATGATTGGCTAGGGAAGCTATTCAGGAATTACATGAGCGGGACTTCCCTTTCAGTCCAGTGGTTAAGACTCCTCAGTTCCATGGCAGGGGGCCCTAGATTCTATCCTTGGTTGGGGAACTAAGATCCTAAATGCTTCTAGTTGCAGCCAAAAAAAAAAAAAAAAAGAAAATATACATGAGAGAACATAGACATTTCTGTAGTTCTCTGGAATAGCAGGAAGTTTACAGGATACTTTTTTGAAGACCTGAAAATAATCTATTTTGCCCGCTTTTGCACTGGTCCGGAGAAATAACCTCTCAAGCGCAGTCTGAGTGTTCCTTCCTGTGTCAGATGGCTGGTCAAGCTGGTTGTGCGATCTGGGCTCAGGGTAAGTGCCCCATTTGGTACTTGTGACCCAGGCGTGAGGAACAAAGTTGCTCCATGGCCTTGTCGACTTTCACAGCTGAAAAGGAACCATGGTGATTTTACAGGGGAGGAAACTATGGCCTAGAGAGAGAGAGATTTTGTGTTAGGAGGGATTTCATTCATTTATCCAACCATCCATCCATGCATCTGACAGGTATTTATTGAGGCAGTACTATGTTGGGAGATAAGGCTTGGGCAATGAATGAAAAGAGTCTTGTTTCAAGGAACGTCCAATAGTGAGTAATACAGGCAGGCACTCACAGTATGGGGTTAAAGTTTGGAGGTGTGACGTTTTGGGGGCTCTGTCGGGGGCATAGCCACAGAGGCTTCCTTAAAGGAGTGGTGGCTACAATGAGACTTGAAGGTTGGAGCTGGAAGTCACTGAAACATGGAGAACCTATGTCAGCTGAAATCTGGGGCCTCCCCAAATTCATATCCAGCAGAAACTGGTGCCACTGAAAAGGCTTTATGTATGTCCTTTAGGTACTTAGAAACAACAGGTGTTAGGCTCTCTGAGACTCAAGCATGTGTAAGATGTGCTCGCAATAGGTCCACCCCGTGCAGTCCATAGCCACCAGCCACAGTGCGGTTCAGCACCTAGAACTGAGTTGCTCCATCAGTGTTCAGTGGCTGCTGGACTTTGAAGACTTCGTACTAAAAAAGAAGGTGAAATACTTCATTGGCAATTTTTTTTTTTAATATTGATTACAGGTTGAAATAATATTTGGGTGTGCTGGGTTAATAGAAGTTACTGAAATTAATTTCACATTTCTTTTTTCCTTTTTTAATGAGGCTGGTAGGCAATGTGTGATGACATGTGTGGCTCACATTGTGCTTCTGTTGGGCAGTGGTGCTGGGCGGAGAGACGCCCGGGAGAGGAAGTGGCTCGGTGATGAGAACACAGGATTTAGAAGAGATGGGATTTGAGTCCAGAGGTACAGCCTGTGGCAAGCCTGCACACCCCTGCCCTTCTCTGTAATGTGGCACTATCAGCCTTACAGCTGGGCCTGAGAATAAAGTCAGAATGCCTCTGAGAAGTGCACCATGGTATGAGCTGTGATCCTCCGGATAATAAGACAGGTTAGTGGGAAGACAAGATATCCCATACAGTATATACTGATGTTTTAAAAGGCAGATGAGAAATTTGGCCAGTCACAGAGTAAGAGGCTGGAGTGTGGGAAATGCGTGCAGTACACAGTGAATTACAGACTGGGGGTGGATCTGTGTGACATGCTGTGGATAAGAAAATTCCATTTCTGTTGCACTTGGCTTGCTCTGTTCCAGGAATTCCCTCATCTCTCACACTGGAGTTTGCATCCAGGCTTTTTATAGTCCTCGTTTCTTGTTTAGTCTCCAAAGGTCAACAAGAGCTAACAACCATTTCTTTATTTCTTTTTCATCTTTGGGTATATAGTATTCTAATCCTAAAACTCAGCACTCATTAAATGCTTGATGAATGAATTGTCATCATTCTGTAAGTTTTTTACTGAAGACCTAGTATCTATCTTCTGGGCTCCAGAGATACTGCACTGAATAGAAGGCCAGCCGCCACCCCAAGATGCTCACTGTGGGGAAGGAAACAGTTACTAGTCTAAGGTAGAGAGGACCTACAGAAGTGGAAAGCTTTCCTAATTGCTAAATCTTGTAACCGGAAGGATAATTTGGTTAAAGATAGCAAAGGAGAGAGCTTTGGAACAGTTGTAGCTGACCGGAGTATGCTTTCTTATAATTCCCTTTTGGACAATAAAATCCAAGAACTGAGTTTGCCTGGGATCCTACCAGCCCCCGAGGGTTTCCAGCACTGTGGCAGTATTGCATATTAGTATTGTGTTTGTATGTTAATTACATTTTCTGTTGTCAGTTTACAGACCCCAAAGATGTTGCAGAATTCTTAGAGCAAACTGATAGCCCTCCCCATTGGGAGTGACCTGGGCTAATTGGAAGCCTCTTGCAAGACTGGTGGGGCAGAGGCAATCTTTTAAGGGCCAAGTAGGGGCTATTTGGGGGCATGAAGTAGCTGTGACCTGGCATTGAGGTGGCAGGCGGGCAGACTGTCATTTCAGCGGGAGATAGCATCTGATACTCATCCCTTTGGGCTAGTCTTATAATAGCGGCAGATAAATAAGCTGCCTCCAGTATGTTCCCAGAATATCTCTGTCTGCAAAATGTCTTTGAGGGGATATTTGACTTGGGAGCATGTGGTTGATAAAATAAATACATTTTTAAAATGTAAACCTCTCTGTGAGAGGTTTAGTCTCTTCTGTCCCTCGGGAAAAATCAGGCCCTTCTTGAACCTCTTTTCTTTCCTCAGTGTAGAATTCCTGCCATGCTTTGTAAGAAGAAGTATTTTTGGAATGTAACACCTGCAGAAATATAAAGGGGCTGTGCCCAAACCATTGAGCTGTGGCTGTTGTGTGGGTGGGTTCTCCGTGGTTTGTGAAGAGTTATCAGCCCTGACACCTGCAAAGCATTTGAAGCGCTGGGCCAGGGTTGGAGGACCTGGAATTCAGAGGCACTTAAATTGTTTTTAGCTGGATTTTGTGGTCAGGGAGCTGGATGGGGCCATTCTCTGTGGTATTAGAGGATCCTTACCATTCAATTACACCTGCGCGAACAGACTTGGTGCCTAGGAAAGTGCTTGGCATAGTATAGGAACATGATGTATGGTTGTTGAGTGAGTGAATGACTGAAGAAACGAGTGAGAGGCTGAGTCAGTCCTTTTGCTGGGCTTTGGAGAGAGATCTTGCTGAATGAGCGTGCTCCTGGCCCTTGCTTCTTGAAGGTAGTCTATACATCGGCAGCAGCAGTCTCACTTTGTTAGCATAGGAGTCATCTGGGCATCTTGTGAAAATGCAGGTTCTGATTTCGTGGAGCTGAGACTTGGCTAGGGAATCAGCACTGTAACATGTTTCCATATTGATGTCAATAGTGCTGGCCCTTAGGCTGTACTTTAAGTTGGGGTTCTGGGGTGTTGGAGCTGGAGTGCATGTTCAGTCGTGTCTAATTCTTTGTGACCCCATGGACTGTAGCCCGCCAGGTTCTTCTGTCCGTGGGATTTTCCAGGCAAGAATAGTGGAGTGGGTTGCCATTTCTTCCTTCAGGGGATTTTCTAGACCCAGGCATCAAAGCCGTTTCTTTTGTGTCTCCTGTATTGGCAGGTGAATTCTTTGCCGCTGAGCCACCTGAGAAGCCCTAGGGGTTCTATTAAGGTTCAGTCGAATCACCAATAGTCATTTGTGAATTACGAGCAGCGCTAGGGGTTGAGGATAAAGATGGACGCCTTGATCCTTGTCTCAAGAAAATGTCTTCATGGTGAAAAATCAAGACTCAGCCTTATTTCCAGCTTTTTAAGGAATCTCCACACTGTTCTCCATAGTGGCTCTACTAGTTTGCACTCTCGCCAACAGTGTGTAAGAGGGTTCCCTTTTCTCCACATCCTCTCCAGCATTTATTGCTTGTAGACTTTTATGGCAAAACCAATACAGTATTGTAAAGTTAAAAAAAAAAAATTAAAAAAAAAAAGACTCAGCCTTAGAAGTTTGAGAAAAAGCAATCATTGTTATACTCTATGGTGTCAGAAGTCAGAAGAATGTTAAAAGGAGTGGAGGACCTCTTCGTGGAGGTGATGCTTGAACAAGGCAGAATCATATCTCGGAATTAAAGCTTTCTGCTTCCAGTGGAATAGGATCCCTGTAAGTGCCCATCCAACTTCTGCATAAGCTCTCATGACAGGAATGTATTGTCTGTTGCTTGTATAGCACTTTATTGTTTATAAAAGCAGTCTCACAGGATTTATCTTGAAATGTCAGCTTTACCTTGTGAGGTTATATATGTTTTACTGCCATTTTACAGTTGTGGAGACTGAGACTCCTAGAGATTGTGACTTGTCCACGTCTGTGTTCTTGCTACTGCTGGGATCTGAACCTTTGATTCCCAGTTCGGTGTTCTTAGAGCTGTACTCCTTTGGCTCTGATGTGGTGAGAGAACAGAGAACTAGATCCTAAAAGCTTGAATGTGAACTTACATAGAGAGTGAAATAGAGGTATTATGGATTCTGCAGCATAGTTGACTTGAGCGGTGTTAAAGGATTTGGAGTGTATAGATTTAGGAGAAGCTGACCCTGTACACCATGGAGGCTTTCCCTGTAGTACATCCCCAAATAGTCTCAAAGCATTCTAGAGGCACAGCTTTTTTGATGGAGAGCTCACTGTAGCAGTGGAACTGTTTATTGCTCTCACAGACCATTGTCTTACAGTGAGTCAAATAAGGTCTCCTAGAAACTTCACCCATTAATCCCAATCCCCCCTTTCCTGCTTAAGTTACAAACCTAATTCCTCTTTTTATATGTTAGAGCTTTTATATAGCCCATTTTCTTTTGAAACATTTATGAGAGCTTTTCTTTCCAGATTTAGAGTGTATGTCCACTATGAAACATTGAGAATATATGGAGAAGCAAAATATAGAGAAGTAAAAAAGAGAATTGGAAACTATCAGTAACTTCGCCGCTCATAGGTGATCAGTGCTGTGAGCTTCATACCACATTGTCTTCCATACCATTTTCAGTGCAGTGTTTGATGTATGTATATGTTGCTGTTTTTACAAAATGAATCTATGTGTATAGTAGTTTGTAATTTTCTTTTCCTTATAGATAGAATTTTCTTACTTTCCTATCAATAACTATTTATGATATTGCAGTTGGTAACATTATTTTATAATGAGATAGATAATATATTCAGTTTCATCAGATATTTTGCCTGTTCCCTCTCACATTTTAAACCCCTGCTTTTGGGTTAATGTCAGTGCCTCTATAGCTATATCTCTGTTTTCTATTTCTGGGAGCCGAATGGTAAAGTCCAAGACTAGTTTGAAGATGACTCTTGTAGCCATGTACATTGTTCTTACTCCAGCCACGATCCTCATTCCTGTTAGGACATGGTGTCACACTCCTGTCAACTCTCTGAAATGTGCACACTTCTGACTGTTCATCCCTCTATGATTGCTGGGACCCAGATTTGAGATCTCACTTTTCTTACTGTGAATGAAGCATTCTACTCAGGGCAGCCTGATATTGCATTTGCTTTTACATGAGCCTCATCACACTGAGTCATTGAGCTTTTGGGCAACCCAATCCCTGAAGACTATCTCATGTGATCTTCTCTACCCTATACTTGTGAGTGGGTTTTTTTTTGGACCTAAGTGCATGACTTGACATTTATCCTTATTAAATTTCTACCTTGTTAAAGTCAGCTGGTCATCATTTCCTTTGAGATGGTATCAGGAGCAGACTCTCTCATCCTTCAGAGTGACTGTCCCTTCCAACTCCCAGTCACTGGCAAATTCCAGTGTCAAATGATTCAGCAGATCCTAGCAGTCATTTATGTCTCCGTCTTCCTCACTGGGTTTTGAGTTGTTTGGGGCCAAGACCATATCATATTATTTTTCTTAAAAAACCAAATTCCTACTTCAGTTTTTACTTTATGTGACCTAGCAGTTACCCCAAAAATGTTGACATATGGATATTTGTTTTGCTTTCTCTCCAGGGACGAAGGCTTGGTGGTAGTGTCATAGTGATGACAAATATTAGAGAAGTCAAGCCTGGGTCTCTGGGTAAGGAGCCTACAGTGGGGTTGAAGAGAATAAAACCTGAGTATCAGACATAGTAAAGATAAGCATAGAGATCTCTGAGGTTGCTCAAGCATTGCTCGTTTGGGCTGGAGTTAATTGTTGAGAAGGATCTTCCTGTCTTCCAGGAAGACAGGCAGTGAAGGGATTCCTCCAGGCACAGTAGGTGAATGCCTGAGGCCGTGAAAACCTGAGTTGAGAGAACAGCAATGGCAGGGGACAGGGACCATGTTGTTTGCTGAGAGAGCTGATGATGGGAAACCACCACGCAACCTCTGAGAACTGAGCTGAATCATGATCACAGAGAGGGTTCTTATTTGACTGTCTTGGAAGGTGCAGAACAAAAGTTGGCTTCTCTTTTCCTTTTATAGTCATTAAGCTTAAGGTTCACAAAGTTAAGACCTGTTTGCTATTGACTGCCTTTAGATTAGAGTTGGAGGGAGACCAGAGCCCAGGAGCTCAGATTCAGCACCCTGGGCCAGTCATTATGGTGTGAAAGTGGCCTGGGGCTCCTCCACTTACCCACTGTGGTCTCTGCTTTTGGCCCCTGATCACCTTTTCTGATCCTCAGACTCCTCACCTCTGAAAGGAGAGTAATACTGCCTCCTTGCTTTTGTGAAACATACGTGAGATGGTGCCATGAGAAGTGAGGTCTGAGCGTTGAGCTTGGGGCATAGCTGCTGCTAAGTAAAGACCTGCTGAGGTAGATGGCAGTGAACTTGGCAGAATTTCTTAACCTCATGAGAATGGAGGGACAGCAGTGTGAAGGTTCCAGATCCCTCCATGTGGCAGTGGGCTTTTGCAGACATGAAGGCAGTGCTGGGGCCCCTGCTTCACACCCCCCACACCGCCCCCCGTCCCCAACAGTTTCAGCTCTCTTGATTGGGACAAGGGCCCTGTTTATTGAAAGGCAAGATTTCCTCCAGGAAGAGGGAAAGGGTTTTTTTTTTTTTTTTAATTGGAAGCTAATTACTTTATAATATTGTAGTGGTTTTGCCATATATTGACATGAATCAGCCATGGGTGTACATGTGTTCCCCATCCTGAACCCCCCTCCCACGTCCCTCCCCATGCCATCCCTCTGGATCAGGAGAGGTTCTTTAGGGGCTGGGTCTAGTCCCTGGAGTTTGTTCACCTCCAGCCCTGGTCTTCTTGGGAATTTCATGGCTTCTTCAATGCATAGGACCTTAGTTTTTGGCGCAAGGTGAGGTTGTAGGGTTCTGGGGTAGACACTCATTTTACCTTTCCTGCTGCCTCCCCGAACATGCTGGCATCTGTCACACTTCCCACAACTACAAGGAGGCTGGTTTATATTTGTATATAGATGCACACCTACTTGAATAATGCATGTATATGTGTGCATGTGCACATAGATGTAAACAAGTGAGCATTCATCACTAGATATACAAAAATACACAAGCAGCCGTTTATTTAAAAAAAAGAAAATGAAAGATCTAAAATTATGTTTGAGCTTGGTTTAGTCTTTTGTGTTGATTAAATGTTAATGTGCTGCAATTATTTTAATTTAGTAAAGGAAGTTCAAACAGGGAGATGGGAGGAAAATAACTCGAGCTAATTGGCGAGAGTCTGAGGCCATCCAGAAAAGCAGTTTAACCAGCATAAGTTGAAATGTTTTAGGTATCTGGTTCAGGAGTTTTTCGTTGGTTTTTGTGTTTTCTCTTTTCTAGTTTAGAACTACTGATGGCTTCCCCTCCAAAGGATGGCCATCTTTTCTTCATAGTTAGCCAGGGTTCTCTTTCCCTCTCCCTTCCTCCCACTTCCTTTTTTGGTTCATTCACTCTGAGTCTTCTGAGTCAACTTTGGGGAAAGGAGGTTTAGGAGGAAGGGTTAGAAAAGGGAGAGAAGTAGGAAAAAAAAAATCTCCTCCTGCAGTGGTTCTCTGCCATTCCTGGTCCCTGCCACAGACCAGGGGCTGCCATTGGGCAGAGATGGGGTTAACATGTTTGCCAATCCAGGCATTTCCCTGTATGTTAGCTCATCACTGCCCTGGGAGGGAGCACATGAGGACACTGGGGCGTGACCACATGACACACGTCGCCCTGGTACAGCAGCGAAGTGGTGGAGTGTGCATTCCAGCCCAGCCCTCCACATCCAGTCAGCCTCCCGACCCAGCTCCAGATCCTCGGGGGGATCTTTGCCTGCCCTCCCTGACTCCTAAACCTGCTCTGTGTTTTTCAAGCACCTACTCTGTGCTGTGTACTGTTTTGTATTCTCAGGTTTCAGCTGATGTGTCTGTCTCTCACTGGGCTGTGAGATCTTTGAGGGTGGAGCGCGTGTTTATTACTCATCTTTATCTCTCCAGCGCAAAGCTGGGCCCAGAGTTGGCCACATGCCTGTTTAAGGCTATTTGAACAAATGCTTGTGTGTGTTTTATGACACCGAAATAAATTATGAGCAGTCCAGGTACCTAACACTTCTGTGTCCCAGCCCTACATAAAGCAGGAGTGAGGAGGGAAGTAGGAAATGTTTCTCTGTAGGCCATGCTTTATCTGCACATCTACAGAAGGGAATAAGGCAGTCCCTCAAGCACTGTATCAGTATGTGTGAACTGTGAACACAGTCTCCTTTAAAATGTTAATATGATTATGATATTTGTTTACTCTGGCAAATTGCCTCTCAGATTTCTTTGAATCTATATGTAATATCCTGAAATTCCAAATGTATCCTTTTTATTCCTATCATGTACTGTTTCAAAACTGGAGTATGTGAACGTATTTACAGCCTGTTAAGACCAAAGAGATTTTTTTTTTCCCTAGACTTTGTGTGTGTTGTGTGTGAGTGGATGTGCACGTGCTATTGCCCTTCCTGCAACAAACTTTTCAGGAAACACAGGATTGCATAATAGCAATATATACTAAAATAGAAATAATTCAATTTAAAGAAGGCACATGGAATTGGGAGTATTATTTGTATTTAGGATTTTAGATACTTTGTTGAATTCAGCTAGTGGTAAAGTGGAATCGATGCGGTCATCTCTCTTCTTTAGAAGATAACAATTGATCAGTGATTATTCTTTAAACCCAAAAAATCTCAGTGTCTGAATAATCACTGTATTCTGAGTTTCAGATGAAGATATAACCCTCAAGCTTATTGAATGGGGCTTGAACATATTAAGTAAATAGGGAATTTTTATCAATTTTGATGGACATGTGGAATGTGATGAACTCCAGCTTGGAACCTGGGTTTTGATTCGTGTCAATTCATGTCAGTTCATAGATAAAGCAAGGGTGGAAAGGGAAGCAAGAGGTATTTCTTTGAGACAGACAGCCAAATGAAGCTTTTACTTCTCTTTTAAATGAGTTGTTATACATGAGAATGTATTTTGTTTTTAAAATTTACCCATAATTTTCTTAAAAGATATTAAAAGCCTTTAGAAACGGTTGGACAGAATTATAAACACTATTTTTTTTTTATTATTTGTCACAGTCTGCTGCTTTCAGAAGCAACAGTTCTGTCAGAATGTGCATATATGTGTGTATACATGTGTGTATATATATATACACACATATATACATACACACACGTGTATATGAATGAATGATGTGGTCAATAATATTTAGGAGACTTTAACAAGATTAAAATGTTGGACAATCCACACATGTTTGGGCCAGAAGTTAATAGAATCTACTTTTGACAGCTACTTTAAAGTCCTGTTTCGGCTCCCTTGTTTATAGATGAGGAAAATTCTTTTGCTAAAGGTTATGTTATTGTCCTGTCTTATCTTTCCCAGCAGAAATTAAGTCCTCAGAGTTAGTGTTGACACATCTCTGTCCCCATAATTAATGTGTTTTAATCGACTAAATTGACTAAAGAGTTTGACTAAAGAGGCAAGATTAAGCAAAAAAAAAAAAAAAGGAGACAAAGTAATCATGATCTCCGTTTAAAAATGCCCTTTGAGTGTCAGTCCTCTCTGTTTCAGATCCTCAAATGTCCTTTACTTATGATTTTTTGTGAATGAGTAAGAACAAAACCTAACATTCATGTGAGGACTTTGCTTACTGATTGAGGGTTTCCAGAAACACACAGGCTGGTATATCTCTTACCTTGACAGTCTTTACTTTCATTTCAGCGTGACCTGGTTGGAGCTGTGAGTAGCTCAAATGTGTACATGTGCCCTAAAGTCAGCTTCGTGCTGGAAGTCACTTACACTCTTCAGTTGGGTCCTATATGCTTTGCATAGTGGAGTTCCAAAGTAGATGAGCCTTCGTCTTTATAGTTTGCCCAGTAATTAGGAGGGTGGCGGGGGAGTGTAAAGAAAACACACTCGATCGGTAGCAAATCCAAAAGTTTGTTCTCCTCTGGGAGGCATGCACCAGACTTGGAGGTGTGTGCAGCAGAACAGTTTTAGGGGTGGTGAAGTAATTTATATGGCAGAAACACTTACAGAGGAAATTCAGTACAGGTACCAGCTGCCTTGAAGAAGGGAAAATGGTTTAGGCAAAGAACAGCAATTACCTCCCCTGCCTTTTGGACTGACCCCTCAGTATTGATAAAGATTTATCAGCCTATAAAGACTATTTTCTAATTTTAGCCTGAAAAATAGGTGCCTGACGAATTGATCTAACTGCAGTTTAAACTTTTGTTCCTGCAAAGAAGAAAATATTCCCTTGACCTCAAGAGAATTTGAAGAGGCGATGTGTTTAAGCCCCTGTGCTGCGCCTGGCACCTGGGGCTCAGTCTGGGTATTAGAAGATGGGCACGGAGCTGTACCTCTGGAGGGGAGTAGTATAGATTCTGGAAATAAGCTGTTCACACACACACACCAAAGTCCCCCTTTTCTAATGGAGGAGTAGGAACCTGTCTGGCCATCTGCAGTTGGATTCCCTGCCCCATCCCACTCCTCCTGCTTCCCCCTCATCCACCTTTTTTTCAATTTCAAGTTAGAATATCTTTGAGTACTGTTGTCCATTGGTATGTGAAGGAGCTGATTCAATGAGCCCCCCATACAAACTAGAATGTGTAGATATAGATTTGTCCTTTTGTGACCTAATTTCACTTAGCATAATGTCCTCAAGGTTTATCCTTGTTGTGGATTTCTTTCCTGTTTGAGGATGAATACTCTTCAAGGCCCTATTTTATTTTAACCCCAAGCACGTGTGAAATAGTCACCCACCAACACATGAATTCATTCTCTACTGCCTTTAACGAGTAGTCATTCATGCAGTTTTCTGGCTACCCATTCATCCTTCTTCGCTTTCTCCCTCCCTCTTTGATTACATGTTACCTACCAGACATTGGTCTAGTGACCCATAAGACAAAGACTACCTCTGTCTGCTGCCCATCCCAAACTTGTAGTCTATGAGGAAGGTGGACTCGGGCAATTACTAAGCAGTATCAGTGAAACTGTAGTTGTGTGTTTGAAGTTCTATGAGACATGAGAGGCAATGTAGCGATGACATGAGAGCCAGGCAAGGCTTTGCTGAAGAGGTAGCACTTGAGTTGGCCTCTGAAGTATGTGTGGCAACTGTATAGGTGGCTAAGGGGAGGAAAGACGTTTCAGAAAAGAGGACCAGCAGAGCAGCAGCTGGGAGACTTGTCTGTACTTCATGCAATCTAATTGGGTAGTTATCAGTTTAGACTCTGCAGGTCAGACTGTTCAGATCCTGGCTTTTGTCTCTTAGTTTCCTTGTTTCTAAATGGGAATAATAATAGTACTTTTCTTATAGTCTTGTTATGAGGGTTAAATGAACCATGTGGAAAATCTACTTTCTCTTTCTGTCTCTTCTTTTCCTTGTTTCTAAATGGGAATAATGATAGTACTTTTCTTACAGTGTTGTTATGAAAGTTAAATGCATTGACACATATAAACTGCTTAGAATCTGGTCAGGTACAGAATATATGCTGTCTGTAAGTTTTAGCCATTATTGCTACTGAAATGTTTAGAGGAACTTTAAGTCCTGAGGTCTACCTAAAGTCAGCTGTAATCTGTGCATTGTTTCTGCATTTGGAGGTTGTGAAGGCTAGATACGGAGTTTGAGATTGGTTGGGTGAATCCTAGTGGTAAAACAGGGTTCAAGTGTTCACAGATGCCCGACCTCCAAGCTTTCTTGTATTTAGGTACTCGAATTGAGTCTACTTAAATTTTCTTAAAGAAAGTCAGGATAATTTATTAAAAATTACAAAACAATGGAACATAAAAAGTGTAAAATAAAAACCTATCAGTTCAGTTCAGTCGCTCAGTCATTTTCGACTCTTTGTGACCCCATGAATCGCAGCACGCCAGGCCTCCCTATCCATTACCAACTCCCGGAGTTCACTGAGACTCACATCCATCGAGTCAGTGATGCCATCCAGCCATCTCATCCTCTGTCGTCCCCTTCTCCTCCTGCCCTCAATCCCTCCCAGCATCAGAGTCTTCTCCAATGAGTCAACTCTTCGCATGAGGTGGCCAAAGTACTGGAGTTTCAGCTTTAGCATCATTCCTTCCAAAGAAATCCCAGGGCTGATCTCCTTCAGAATGGACTGGTTGGATCTCCTTGCAGTTCAAGGGACTCTCAAGAGTCTTCTCCAACACCACAGTTCAAAAGCATCAATTCTTCGGTGCTCAGCTTTCTTCACAGTTCAACTCTCACACCTATACATGACCACTGGAAACCTATAAAGTGTAAAATAAAAACCCTCCTAACAGTAACAGTTTTCTTTTTCACTTCTGTAGACATAGCATAGAGTTGTAATTATATATGTATACACACATATACATATATACACACAACTTTGTAGATAATACATATACACACAGTTTTGTATTTTGCTTTTAAAAAATTTGTATTTTTGTATTTTGCTTTGAGAAACTTTCCTTTGTTTGTCTATTCTTTTTGATTTTTCTTGTAAATGAACACACAGTTTTCCTTTCCATTTGTGCTGTGGTTTTCTTAATCATTCTGCCATTCATAGTAGTATAGACAATTCTATAATGTAGATCTTTGTGCTCCTAATTTTTTTTTTTCTCCCATGGGTTTTCTCTTAATAAATTTCTAGTTTAGGATTATTAGGTCAAAGAATTTCAGCCTTTTGAAACTCTTAGTAACTATAGCCATTTGGATCTTCATATCCCCAGTACCTCTAGGGTAGTTCCTGGGTCATATTCACTACAGATGTTATTGCTCTTTTAAGGTTTGCTGATTAGGAGGTTTAAAATGTCACTTTAAATTTGCTTGAATTTGCCATTGTTTCTCCCTCCTGGTGAAGAGGCATGTTTTGTCAATAATGCTTATTCTCCTGTGTGACTTGTTCACTCATTTCCTTTTCTGGCTATGTTCTTGACATTTTCCAGTACAAATTTGAGTCATTAATTCACCATAAATACTAGCTTTGTGTTGGAAAAAAAAAATTCAGATATAAGGGTCCGAACTGTTTCCCTGTCCTGCAGTAGCGAGGGTCTCATCTGTGCCACTACATTTCTGAAGAGGGAGAAAGAGGCATCATTGCTTGCTAGGCCAGCTCTGCTGGGGTCCCAGTGGCCAAGAGTCTGGACACTTTCCAGTGACCTTGCTTTTTAGCTGCTTTTTATTGTGAGCAGGAAAATAGAGCATCTATCCAGTATCTTGACTTTAAAAGTGTGCCGACTTCATTTATTGGCTCTTTGCTACTCCTCATATCCCATGCCTGCTAGCCAGCATACAGCAGGCAATTTGTTTTCATCTGTCATAGATCAGGGGTTGGAATGGACCTTCTCTGACATTCTTCCTACTCTAGTCCCCTCCACAGCATCCCTGTTAAGAGATTACTCAGCTGCTCCTTGATTACCTCCAATGATGAGAGGTTCAGTCTATCACAAAGACAGACCTTGAACTCAAGGTGAGATAGATCTGGGTCTGGATTTTCTGTTTTATCTGTGGATAAAAGACTGTTTCTAAACCTTATTTCCTTCGTTATCTGAATAATGTGTATGGTAATATTATATCTCTACCCAATAGAGTTGTAATGAGGATTAGAAGAAATAATAAAAGTAGAGTCTTAAACCCTGTTCCTCACACACAGTAGTGAGGAGTAAATGCTAGCTCTGAATATTATTTCCATCTACTACTGCAAGGCGAAGTTTCCTTACATTTTAGCCATTATATTTAACAACCAAAAATATTTTTATACCCATCAATTAGAATTTTGCTGATTTGGCAAAGAAACCTTAGCCCCCGTAGTGACTTGCGGTTTGGAGTATATTTTTCCACCATGGAGGTGTGGATGGACATTGTCTTTGAGCTGATTGCAGCTTGAGCCACTTTCCACTATACCTTCCAGTATAGTGGCTATACTGGACAGTGCTGTAATGTATCCGGGCTGACACCTTCTTGGTTTTGAAAGCCTGATTTTACAGACCCCTTGTTTGTCCTTCTTCCCTTTCCTGGCTGGTGTTCCTGCCCTGGCAGCCCCAGTGAAGGATGGACAAAAACATTTGAAGGAAATGAAACTCGGTTCCACAGATAACAGAACTAGTTATCTGTTCTCTCCCACAGAAAATAGTTGGCTCTGTAAAGAGAGGGCTAAGGTAGAGGTCATGCTTCCAAGTGCATAGTGATATGCCCTGCCCCACATGCTGCTTTTATTGGTATTATAGAGTAATCCAGTACCAGGGTGGTCTGGGCATAAGTTAGGCTATCCTGACTCCTTTTATCTCTAGACTTCAGCATTTCTGTATTTTTGCTTTAGCTTGCTGAGGATGTGAGAGCTCCTCCAAGTCTCCCGTGATTTAAGCAGATAACTTTTACCCTTGGGGGAACCAGTGTCATTGCTGTTTTTACTAGGTCCATGACCCTCAGGATTGTGATGTTTGTCTTTGTCTGAACCAACTCACTGTGCTTTGTAGAGAATAATTTAGTGGGAACTGCCCCCCTCGCCTGCCCCTCCCCCCAACATCTTGGTAAGTTCTATTAATTGTCCATTTCAGTTTTAAAAATAGAATATTAGAGAATGAATTTAAGAAACAGCACTGATGTGATGGTAATGAAGATTTTAAACAGTGGTCTCTGAGGAACTGATTGGAGGGGAGGGTTAACAAAGTTTAAAAAGCATATCCTGAGTTACAAGTGGTATGTGAAGAAGGGTGATGTTTAAAATATTTAACAGACAGTGTGGACATCAACACAGTGGAAACCACTGGAGGCCCCCAGGTGTGCCAGGCACTTACCCTGTACTTGTTGGATAGTGAGGCGGTCGGGGGCCCTGAAAGAGGGGCGGGAGCTAAGGGGCCAGGCATTCGTCAGGCTTGGGTCCCTGACTCTTTTCAGCCTGTGTGGAAGTGTTTCAGTGTTTTAAACAGGTGCTGGCTGGGGTGGCGTCTGAATCACCTTTGACAGATGTTAAGAAGTATTGGCTCTGTGCCTGGGCTGTCTTCCTTTGTCTCAGTGCTGAGGGACCTTGGTGGTACTGGCCTGGTGATCTCTTGGTAGGTGCCTGGAACATTTCACATTTGAATTTAGGGGTGTCTATCTGGAAAGTGCTGAGACACATTGCTTTAATCAGAGAACACTACAGCGTGACAGGCACTGTCCCTGTCTTTACGAGGCTCCCAATCTGTACCAGTGGCTTCAAGTTTCTCCTGCCCCTGGATTCTAGGAATCTGTCGGAAGTCACTACGAGGATGTTTGCCATACAGTGAAAAGTTGGGCAAAATCTAAATGTCGAGCCATGTGAAAATAGTCAAATAATATTATATCCACGACATGGAATTACTGTGCCTCTTAAATTCATGAATACAGAAGATATTTCAGGACTCAGGAAAACGCTGAATGTGAAACCTTAGGTAGACAATAAAAGAACCCCACACAATAGGTAGTAATAATAATAATGTTATAGTACATGAAAATACATTAAAATGCATTGTTAGCCCTGACTATTATTTGGTGGAGGGCAGTGGGTATAGTTAACGTGTGCTTCTATTTCCATTCTTTTAGTCACCTGTGGGCATTAACTTTATAATTAGAGGCATCCTATAAATACTATATGTCTAAAATCCAGTTTAGAGTTTTAAAACGTTATTTGTATGATCAGCGACCGAATATTTTGAATTTAATCAGGGAGAAATACTTTTGAAGGTTGTTTTTATCGTCTGTAAAGGAAGCTGCTGACTCGGTGGAATAAAAAGTAAAAGCCTAGGTCAGCCTGCCGATGCTGGGGCCCCAGCTTCCAGAGTGCAAGGGCTCCGAGAGGCCCTAATGTACTTGTTGAAATGCCCTCCTTGGCCTCTTATTAATGTCCCTCACTGAGCCGTGCCCTCCTCTGCCGGCTAACCTTGTCAGAAGGTTACCAGTGGCTCTCCGGGGCTCGTCTAATTTTAAACCCAGTGTGCCGGCCAGTGTGGTGGCGTGGCACTGGGCTGCAGGGACACTAACACTCCCTGGAAGATACGGCTGGGGAAAGATGAGCCGAGTCCCTGGGTTTTTCTCATCCTCCTGTAAGTGACCAGGCCCGCTGAACAAGCAAAAGAGAGCTGGGATAATAATGAGAGCGTTTATGGTAAAAATCAGGATTATTAAAGATCTTTTAGCAGTGGCAGTGCTGGTGGATAATTGCACGGTGTGGCGTGTCCTGCATGAATTGTGTGAGTTCTGACTGTGTGAGCCTGATGGGGTCCTCTCTTCTGGGAACTCGACTCTGTTTTTAAAGCAGAATGAAGCTGCCTCTCATTTCACTGTTGATTTGATGCGCCTCTGCATTTATAGAGCTCAAACTCTGCTGATAGTAGGCTCCTTCTCTGAAGTTTTTTTACTGGTTGGATTGGGAAAGAGCTATTATTTCTTCAAAGCTAAAAAGTAAAAGATACCAGAATCTTCTTATCTGCATGTCTATCAGCTGCTGTTGGCTACCACTAGGATTATCATTTTAAAGATCCCCTTGTCCCCCTTTTAAGTATTTGCAATAGAGTCCTGTTTAGAACACTACTGTTCCATTTAATACTTGTAACCCTGATATTTTAACATGAAACAAACATTGGTAACTGCAAAATAATATGATGTTGGGGAACTTTTCTCCATCATAATTAACTTTAAAAAAGAGAACAGAGAATCCTTTTTTTCTCCCCCATTTGGATTTTTTTTTTTTTTTTTAAATCTTCCTTCTCTTTCAACACCTTCAGGCTGGTAAGGTGCCTATTAGAATTAGCTGTCTTCCCCTGCCAGGTCATTCACAGCGACTCTCACATGTAAGAGATTACAATGGGAAACTTCACCCACCTGGTCCACTGCCTGGTCTCTGGTTTACCTGCCCAATGGAAGAAGGGCCTCCTTTCCTTGTAGCTGGGTCTCTATCCACCCTCTTATAAAACAGTTGCAAGGAACCAATTAAAGAGGCATAGTGTGTGGAGTAAACCAAGATGAAAGCACAATGGATGGAGATTCAATAACCTGCTAACTCCCTGTGGTGATTGAAGTCAACTTTGAAGTACCCAGGCTGGGTCAGACCACATCAAGCCAGCAGTGTTCCTACACAAGGGTAGCGTGAGAGTTATCCGTAATTTTATTTTAAGGAAAAAAAAAGTGCATACATGCTTTTTATTAGCCTTTTATTTTTTGAAGGTCTGTCCCTCCTTCTCAAGGTCTAATTAGCTCTGTCATGTTTGGCTGTAGTTTTGAGAAAATTAGAGCTGAGCAGTATCAGGAATTGTTGAATGGGAATACTTGTTGAAATCTTTATTGACCCAAATCTGACTTTTCTAAATAGTATTAAATAAGCAAATAAACCCACCCCCTTCTTACCTTAAAATAATGTTTTTAAAAGCACGTTTAAAGTAGTTAAGTATAATATAAATATAAGCTACTCTGGCTTGGATGCTAAATAAATGAGTTATTGCAGGGGCTGCAGTGGTGATGTTAAAAGAGTGTACTTAAGAATCTAAAGTACATTTTATAAACCCAGTTCCTCTTCGACTCAGATGCAAATGTCTGCTTTTCTTCTCCTGGTTTTCTCTTTCTCGCCTCTTCCCTTCTGCACTTGGCCTGCAAGCCTTCCTGGTGTAGGCCTGCTGTTATTTTTGTGGTAACCTGACACTTTGGCCAGCGACTGCAGCCCCCAGGACCCTGGGGGGTGAACTGGCTGTGAGCTGAAAAGCCGGGCTCCCGATCTGATGATCCAATGTCCCGGTGTCCCAGGCGGAGCAGCTGCTGCATCAGGGCTGGGGGCCAGCAGGGTTGGGGGCTGGGGGCTCCGGATCGTGATGCCACAGACTGGGGAGGAAGGGTGCATGTCACAGTTCAGACCTCAGATTGTGGCTTCTTAGGTCATAGGCCCTACTTTGAGTTGAGAGTCCAGCAGAGGCCAGCTGGTCAGGGGTTCTGGAGACTGGAGGAAGGTTTTGAAACTACTGTGTTTTTTTATTGCATTCTGTGGGTCTCATCTAGACTATGCCTGAGGCTGTCTTTGTAATTCCTTAGACAAGGATGAATTTCTTAATAGTCATGAAGATTGTATTAATATTTTATGTTAAACTAATTTCATCTCGCTGGGGTAGGGAATGAGGTACAGAAATGAATGGGACAGAACCCCTGTTTTCTGAAAATGTGCAGTGTAGCAGGAATGACAGATATAGAAGCAGTAAGTATTAATTATAGTTGTGTACATTCGTTCAGCAATTAGCTGAGGACCTGCAGTGTGTCAGGCACAGTTCTCAGCCGTGTGTGCACAAATACCCACTGATCTGTAAGCGTACAGATGAGTAACGTATGTAATGACTACCAAGGATTGAGACATCTGTACTTGTATGGATCATTTAATCTTTCAGCAGGTAGGTAACGTTAATTCCCATTTTGCATGCATGCACATACACACGTCACCCTGAGACATAGCTAACAAGTGCAGAGCTCAAAATAAAAACCTCTAGGATTCTAAAACTGTATGTATTCTTTATACATACATATTTTTTTTAACTGTTTGGCCATATAGACTCTCCAGGTGCGCAGTGTCCTCTCTAGAATGGTAAGAGTGCCCACAAAGGGAAGCATTTAGCAAAAAACAAAACAAAACAACAAAACAACTTTTTTTTAAGTTTCAGCAATTCATCTGGTATTGAGAGGTACTAAACATAGGAATGTCAAAGAGCTTACTGATCAGCTGGAGATAGTATCTTAAGAGAAATTTTAATGAAGCGTACCAAGTATGGTGTTAGAAGTTCGCTTGAGGTGCTTTGAGGACAAGGAAGTGACTTCTCCTAGTGGAGAAAGCTGTTAAGATTTCCTGGAGGAGAAGTTGGTGACTTTAGTCTTGAAAGGACGGGTAGACATTCTTTAGATGAAATTGCTGAGGAGACAAGCAGCTGAGCAGAGGGACCCAGGTGGCTGAGGGGGTGAAGCAGGCCGCCTGCTGTGTCTGGGCACCTTGGGGTTGGTCCCTAGCTATGGGGGACTGACTGCACAGATGCCTGCAAAGCAGGCTAGTGGCAGGTGGTGAGGGCTGTGAGTGTCCTGCTATGCATTGGGTTCTGGACGGGGTGGGCATCTGCTGAAAGATATAATGAATTTAGGATGAAAGCCATATTTGCATTCTGGGAAAACTTCTCTGGCTGTAGAATAGCATAGGAGAAGCTGGCTAAAAATACATGAGTTGGGGATTCTGATTCAGTACTTCTGGAATCGTGGCTGAGATCGATATTCTTAAGAAGCCACCTATGTCATCCTAATGTTCTTCCAGACTTGGGAACCTGGCAGAACCAACTTGGTGGTGGTGGCATTGTGGGGATGTAGGGGACAGCCCAGTTCAGGGAGCAGTGATGAGGTCCTGCCATTGAGACAGGAGCTAAGTTAGTGGGCTGGGGAGGAGCAGAGGGGATGCAGTTGAGAGATGAGGGGCCAAGCGGACATTCTTGGTGACAAGTTGCAGGGAAAGGGATGGGAGAAGCTTGAGATGATGCCCTTCCTTTGGGCGCTGATTCAGCCAGGTTCTCTGAGTAGAAGAATTGCTCAGAGCCAGGCTGAGGGATTGGGTTCCCTCCCCCAGGGCCTGGAACATCCTTTTGGATTTTCTTGGGTGCTTTTAGAGGCAGATGGTTAATATACAGAAGTGCTCTGGAAGGCGTCAGTGTTGGTGTGCCAGCCAGGTCTGTGTGTATGTGAAGTTTGCTTTGCTTTGCCTTTGGGCCTTTTGGCCTCTAAAGCCTCGCCCCGGAAGTAAACTTATCATTAAATTTGGACCGAGGGGCCATCCACATTGTGAATGTCCGAGACTGCAAGGGCTTTAGTGGCAAGTCATAGATATAATTGGAAATGAGTTGCATTTTGATTGGAGAGAGGAGTTCCTTCTTCCTCTATCAGAATCTGCAGGAGGAAGAGATCCTAGAAGGAAATACGCATCCCTCCCCTTTATTATTGTCATTATTATTTTTTTTCCCCCTGAAAACTCCTTGGGTGTGTGTGTGTCTGTGTGTGTGCGCGCGCACACACAAGCTTGCAGAAGTGCTGCTGGGGAGGTGCAGAAATATTGATTGAATCAAGCCCTGGCCCTTTGCCTGTTTTGCTTGCTACAGCTGCCTCATTCGCTGGGGTGAGGAATGTCCGGGGGTGAGGAGGGAGGAGTCTGGTGACAGGTGACATGGTCAGGGTCAGCTCTCCTTCAGAGCTCCGGGGGCCTTGCAGAAGCGAAGCAGAAGTTTGTCCTGATAGCAGAATTGGGTGCTTCAGCCTTTGTGTCCAGGACTCTCTTTGCCTGGGGGTCTTCTGGCCCCACTACATTCCCTTGATGCGCTTATGGACTGCTTAGGGCTGGTGTTGGGGCTCAAGTAATATTGGTTAATTTGAAAGACTGGTGTATTGTCTAAGGGGGAATAATACTTATTCTGCCTCAGCCAGTTTTCTGCCAAGAATCTTTCTCCTGTTGAGGTTGCTTCGGGTATAAAACAAGGGTTTCGATTTGAGGGGCAGAGGTGGGGGTGAGGGTGAGGCTTTAACTGGCCTCTGAGTCTGCATCCCTCTCAGTGTAAGACCAGTGTTGCAGCTGCTCCATCCCTGTGTCATCTGTGAAATGGCAGGTTCCTCACTGGAGGGGTGGGCACTCCGTTGTGTCAGCTACCCTGGGAACGGGTGGGCGTTTGTGAACAAGCCGTGTCATACATTTTTGGTTCATTGATATACTTGCTCACATTCCCATGAGCCAGCATTTGAACACGGGCCATGCACACACGTGTGTGTCACTCTGTGAGCATAGTACCCTAGTCTTCACACTGAGTTCAGGATGACTGAGCTGTCAGCGAGGGCCGTGGAGTGCTCCACGACCAAGTCGGAGAGGGTGTATTGGAAGAGCTGAGTGACTGGGCACAAAGCGAAGTTAATCCTGTGACTCTGGACTGCTTAAACAAGCACACCTGTATAAACGGTCAGTCTTTTTGTGCATTAAAAGTTTTTTATAAATTTGGGATGCTTAAGGGATATGTCACATTGTAACACCTGAATTTGTCTAGAGAACTCTTTTGGTCTTGAACCTCACTGAAAATGCTTTGGATTAAAAAATTTGGATTCTAAATTTATAAAATTACCTGTTCTTCATCCTTTATTCCCCCAAACACATACCATACACTAAGATACATACTCCTTTAAAAGTTGCTTATACACTCCTGATGTTGCTGGGGTTTTTTTGTGGCCTTTGTATGAAACAGCTCAAGCTTTTTTTTTTAATTTTATATTGGAGTATAGCAGATTAAAAATGTTGTGATAATTTCAGGTGCACAGGAAAGTGACTTAGCCATACATATGCATGTATCGATTCTCCCCTAAACTCCCTTCCCATCCAGCCTGGCACACAATATTGAGCAGAGTTCCCTGTGCTATACAGTAGAACTTTGTTGGTTATCCATTTTAGATACAGTAGACTGTGCATGTCAGTCCCAAAGTCCCTATCTGTCTCTTCCCCCCATCCATCTCCCCTGGTAACCATAAATTCTCTTAAGCCTGTGAGTCTGTTTCTGTTTGTAAATAAGTTCTTTTGTATCATTTCTTTTTAGATTCCTCATATAATTTGCATCATTTCTTTTAAATATCTTTAGTTTCCTTATATTAGTAATATATGATATTTCCCATTCTCTGTCTAACTCCACTCAGTCTGACAGTCTCTAAGTTCATCCATGTTGCTCTAAGTGACATTATTTCATTCTTTTAATGACTGAGTAATATTCCATTGCGTACATGTACTAATCTTCTTTATCCATTCCTCTGTCAATGGACATTGAGGTTGCTTCCATGTCTTGTCTGTTGTAAACAGTGCTGTACTGAACACTGGGGTGCTTATACCCTTTCAGACCATGTTTTTCTCCAGATACATGCCCAGGAGTCGCCTGCAATGTGAGAGACCTGGGTTTGATCCCTGGGTTGGGAAGCTCCCCTGGAGGAGAGCGTGGCAACCCACTCCAGTATTTTTGCCTGGAGAATCTCAGTGGACAGAGGAGCCTGAGGGGCTACAGTCTATAGGGTTGCAGAGTCAGACATGACTAAGCTTAGCACAGCACATGCCCAGGAGTAAAATTGCAGGGTCACATGGTAGCTCTGTTCTTAATGTTTTAAGGAGCCTTCAAACTGTCCTCCGTGGTGGTTGTTACCAGTTTACATTCCTCCCAGCAGTGTGGGACTATTGTCTTTTCTCCATACCCTCTCCAGCATTTGTCTGTGGATTTTTTGATGATAGCCATTTTGGGTGGTGTGAGGTGTTATCTCACTGTAGTTTTGCTTTGCATTTCTGTAATAATTAGTGATGTTGAGCATCTTTCATGTGCCTATTGGCCATCTGTATGTCCTCTTTGGAGAAATGGAGAAAGGTTTTCTGCTAATTTTTTTTTTTTTTTTTTTTTTGACTGGGTGAAACAGCCCAAACTTTTTGTTGCTAAGTGTCTAGTCCCTTGTGATCCGGCTCAGTATACCTTTCTGTTATCGTGCTCTGTCCTTTCTTCACCATATCCTTTCTGCAGATACCCATCTCAGTGTAGGCTTCTGTGAGCTTTTTCATAATTGGCTGGGTAAATCCTACTTAGGCTTCAAAACCAGCCTAAGCACCACCTCCCATGAGGCCCTTGTTGACCAGAGAGGCAGAATCAGCTCCTATTTCTGTGCTCCAGCAGCACTTGATTTATTCCTTTTCTGCCATGTTATATTCATGCACTTGTTCATTTGTTTATTCACCCATGGGCTCATTATTTTAGGCATCCATCAGGTCATTATTTGGGGGAACATTGACTGTGTGCCATAGCTTCATTAAATGCCAAGGATATGCCAAGGAAACGCCAAGGAAAAAGACTGCAGGCATGGACCTAAGCCTTAAAGATCTTACAAACAAGATTGATTTGCCACAAGGACAGGATCATTCCTATGCAATGAGTGAGGGGTTCCATTTGTCCTGAGGAGCAGAGGTGCTTCCTATAGGAACACGGAGGGAGTGGGACGGTGGAGGCCGGTTAGGCTTCCCTGCAAGGGGATTGAAGTCTTAAAGGATAATTAACCTATTTCTCTGTCTCCCTGCTGGAAGGGTGTGCCATGAGGGCAGGAGGGGAGCATGCTTATTATATCTCTCTAATGCCTGGCACATGAGATGGGGAGGTGTGGGGTAGGGGGTTTCAGTAAATCTTCAATCACATTGAATTGAAACAGATAATACAAAGAAAATGGAAATAATTTCCCCTTCGTTATGCTATCCTGTCTTGTTTCAGGATTGATCTAAGGCAGCTTACAAGTAAAATAGCATACATTAAAAAGTAGGGAAAAGAAGGAAGAAAAAGAAGAGAACTGAGGTAGGGACCTAATGTGGGCTTGGGAATGAAACCAAAACTGCTGACCACATGATCTCTGGGCTTTCTCTGAGAAACCTGGCAGTGGGGCTCAGTGCTCTTTCTTTGGCAGCCAACGAGGACGCCCAGTTGGGTGAACAGGAGGTGAAAAGCACATGGTGTTTTGCTGGTTACTGAACTTTCCTTTGGGACCTTTGTAAAGAGCATTCTGTGTGATGTGATGAAGGACATACTCCTTGGAGTACAGCCAGTGACTAATTCATGCAGTATTTCTGAGTATGCTGATGGCATCACATAAAAGCATAATTCAGTTAAAGTTTATGTGGAGCTTTTGGGATACACTTTTCTAAATTAACTGTGGAATCACTACGGATGAAATGGAATAGTAACAGAAATGGTTAGTTCTACCTGTTGTTCTGTCTTGTCCCTCATGTATCCAGTGTCCTGGTTCCACATACCACTACCCTTGGTCCTAAAGGTCACATAAGCTCTATTTCTGCTCCCAAGGTATTTTATGATCATGCTTTGGGACTCAGAAAATACTCATGTATGATATATATGAGATCAGTCTGATCAGATGTATTAGAAGTGAGTATTTAAAGTAAGATGAGCCAGACTATCACTCATACAAAAAAGTAAAATTCTGATTTATGATGGTTGAGAGGATGGAAAGGAACAAAATTTGTCGTCATGCATTAGGGTCTTGGTTACCCTAAGTTGGGGCTTCCCTGATGGCTCAGAAGGTAAAGAATCTGCCTACAATGCAGGACATCTGGGTTTGATCCCTGGGTTGGGAAGATTCCCCTGAAGAAGTGAACGGCTACCCACTCCAGTATTCTTGCCTGGGAAACGCTGTGGACAGAGGAGCCTGGAGGCCTACAGTCCATGGGGTTGCAAAGAGTTGGACACGACTGAGCGACTAATCCTACTCTGAGCTGGCAGGAAAGAGCAGTTTTTTCCTTCTGGGCATATTGGAGTCTAGATTTTGGATTCTCTGATGTGGTGCTGTTGATATTCACATGGATCCCTTGGATCTTTAGAGAGCATTTGAATGCCAGTGTACCTAGTCAGAGACCCAGAGCAGAGCTTGGACCTCACAGTTCAGTACTTTCAAATGCCATCTTGTTCCAGTTTTCATTGTTGATTGGCTTATGACCCAACCAGAAGTGACCTGTGGATTTACCTGTCCCTACTTTCCCCCAGCATGCTGTAGAATAATCCAGGGCAGATGGAGGCATGGCCACAATGGGAGAAGCACTCCTAAGTCATAAAAACTGGAGAAGGCAGCCCAGGACTGTTTCTCTTTGTGGAGTGGGGAGGGCTGCTTCTGATGCAGCTGAACTAGGATTTCTCAGCAGCCAAAGGAGCTGCATCTGGCCAGGTCAGCTGCTGGGCCTCGGGTCAGTTCAGAGCCAACATTTCACTACGTTGGCCGGCAGTGAGCTGGTAACACTGAGTGAGTCTCCACCAGCTTTTGTAAGAAATATGACTCCCCAGGCATGACCTATAGACTTGCCACCCAAGGACCAGCACCTTGATGGCATGAGACCCATTTGTAGGCATTCCCTCTGGCATGGGGCCGAGATGGACCTTTTGAAATACTTCTTAGGGTCTGACCAAATGTCTTGTATTTATTTATGTGGTGAGTTGGTAGTTCTTAAAATATGAACTGTATACTTGTGACTTACAATTTGTATTCATTGTCATTTAAGATGCTAAGGCATTGTGATAGTCTGAAGGCACAGCTTACCAACTAAGAAATTAACATTATCTGTAACTTAGTGACTTAGGAGTATTATTTTCCTAGTAGTAGTTTTCTTTGTTTTTAGTAAGCATCAGAAATGATGAGTCTATTTTAAATGTATTTTACTCTGCAGGCCTTTTGGAATGAAGGAGTTAGTTTGGGGGTTTTCTTTGACTATTATTACTCTTAGGAAAGGGCTTAGGCATCTTCTTTTTGAAATGCTACTTACTGCCAACTGTTGTGGCAGTTTTCCTTTTTCTCCTCTTAGACCATTAAAGAAGTTTCTGTTTTTGAGTTTGCTATGTGTTTGCCAAGGTTAAAGAGCCCACCTTCCAGGGATCCAAGACTCAGGCTACAGGTCTTGTCATCCAGCTCGTGCTCCCCTTACAAGTGCGCTGTCTTGATAGCAAGTCTTCACTTGGAATGCTCAGATGGCATAGACTGAGTGCACTTGCCTGTCTTTTTGAAGAAGCCTACTGATGAAGGAGAGCAGTGGTGGGGAAGGGGAAAGGAACAGAAGAGGAATTTCTGTCCTCAATGGCTAACGGATTCCTGAAGCAGATGGGTAGGGCGATTCCTTTAAAGGCTGGTAATACAGAACTACATAGTGTGAAATCAATCAGAGCCTTTCTCGAGTTGTCACCTGGGCAGGTTCTTGGGGCTGATGGAGCAGAGAATTAATCAAGGAATCTCAGGAGGGTAATGCTAAGTCCTTTAATGGGGTGCTCAGTACCGGGGTCTTGGTGAAGAGGTATTGGCTTGTTGATGGATCCTGTTGATATAGAAGTGATTTTTGAAAATAAGAGGGAGTAATTACGTGCTTCTTCCTGCTGAAATTAGAGGGAACTATTGGCAATTGGAGTATATGACACTAAGGCTCACTGGCTGCTATTGACTACACGGCAGATGTTCCATCTCTCTGGAGGCTGCCTTCAAAATCCAGGCTGCTGCTCTTCACTTGTATTTCACAGGCCACTTGTGGGCAAGTTTGGCTAGTGTCTGAAATGGTAAGAAAAGAAAAACGTGTTCCATTTACATATGCAAACGCTATTAACCATCATTAGTGCCTGACATTCCTCCCAAGTACCCTGGGAAGTGAGTCAGTATCATAACTATTCATTAGGCATTAATCAGACTGTGCTGGATGGTGTCAGTTGTGGACAGAGCTGAGAATTCAGCACTGCCTACATTCTCTCCCACTGGGATCCAGCCTCCAGCTCACTGTCTAGTGAGGGTGGAGTTTGCATCTGATGTTCCTATGGAACGTGCATTCTGTCTGGAGCAATCACTGTTAAGTATACATGATGACTTTGGTCAACTTATTTAGAAACGCTTTTTTCCTAGCTTTGTTATTGAAGGGCAGCTTTTCTCTTTTAAGGAAAACTTGGCCACTCACTAAGATCACAGTGATCTTTGAGCCATCAAATACTTGGTTGCGTTGTCTACTACAAATGTCCTTCCATCTACTTGATTTTCTTTTTTTTAAATCCTAAAATGGGCTCCCACTTGTGCCTCTTTCCACATTCTCCTGAACACTTAGTGTCTTTTTTTCCCCTTTCTTCTCAGTGCCACTCCCTATATATTGCCTTTTTCATTCACCTATGCAGTTAAACTTGCTTTGCTCCCATTTTTTACCTCTTTGGATTTCTTTTTGTCCACCACTTGGCTTCCTATTTTCAGATCCTCACGACTTAGCTGTCACGTTCTGGTTCTCATCTCTTCCAGTGATCAAATGAAAAGGGAAGGAGATAAGGTCAAATACTGCATCTCAGAAACTACTGTTCCACTCAAAATAAGATTTATTTGTTGTAGAAGAAGCTTACCTCCCAGAACACCCAGACCATAACTGTCCATTTGACACAGAAGGCTCTTGGTTGTTTGCAATCATGATTAGTAAATAAGAAATTGAATCAGACAGCCAACTCTTGGTTATCCAGGCAGTGCTTGGCATTACTTTGTCCTCTTACATCTTCCTGATTTGCTGATTTCCTTTGGATTCTTAACCAGTCATTAGAACCTTGGCCAGAGTCAGGGTGAGGAATGGGAAAGGAGATGAAACTGTGCCCCTTCTCATGGAAAGCTTGGGTGATAAATTCATTGACATTGTTACCCAAAGAGTGTTCCCATCATGTGTTTGTTGGTTCATTCTTTATTTCTCTGCATATTTATTATGCCAGGGACTGTGCTAGCACAGGGGATACTGTGGTGATTGTAGCAATCCCTGCCCTCGCAGACATTGGGGTGCGGATGGGAGAAGTGATAACAAGCCAACTTAAACTAAATTTTGTTATAAGCAGTCTATGGAAACACAGATGATGAATGATGAAGTTGGTATCTTTCAGTGTTAGTGGTGGAAACTGAGGCACGTGGCAGGTACTGTGTGGTCCTGGGTTACTCAGATGGAGGCAGAGTCCCAACTTCCAGTCCAGTTCTTTTCTTGGTGCCTCATAGAGTATGAATACATTGACTAAAATAAGCTGTATGGACTATTTTTTTTTTTAAATCCTTGTGTTCAGTGACATTTCTTAATCATGAGGGTTAGTTATAACTTATCCTTTTATTTAAGAGCTCTTAAATCACCCGTCAGTGAGATGCTAACATTATGGGAGACTCTCAGGGATTAACATGAAAGGAGCAGCAATTCCTGTGTCACGCCCCTTGTGCATACATCCCTTGAATACAGTTGGTGTCCGAAGCACCTGCATTTGATTAGCTAACCTCCTTCTTCCCCTAGATTTTTATATTAAAATATGTATTGGTTGAATGTGCTGCATGTGAAGTCGCTTCAGTTGTGTTCCACTCTTTGCAACCTTGTGGACTGTAGCCTGCCAGACTCCTCTGTCCATGGGATTCTTCAGGCAAGAATACTGGAGTAGGTTGCCATTTCCTCCCCCAAGAAGATCTTTCCGATCCAGAGATTGAACCCAAGTCTCTATCCAATATCTCCTGCATTGCAGGTGAATTCTCTACTAGGGGATTCACTGGGGAAAGCCCATTGGTTAAATATACGTGGGTTGAATATATATAATGCCATTCCAATGTGCTCATGTTACCTGTCTTGAAGAGTCAGTGGGTAATCATGAAAGAGTGATTCATTTAGGGAGTGTTGCTGTTGGGATGGTGAGCAGGGTCCGGTAACATTTCTTTTTGGAGCTTATTCTAGTGTGGCTGGGAAGAATTTCAGGAAAAAACAGAGCTTTTAGAAAAGCATTAATGATGGAGACTGAGGCATATTGAGGCTATGTGATACACACTATATTTTCAATAAAGAAGAGTTCCCTTCTCTGTTTCTTTTTAGACATTCATTTAGGTTTAAGATTATCCCCCGAAACCAAACCTCCCAGAAATAAATATGAAAACTATTGAAGGTGTGTGTTAGAAGTACAGGTGTTTATTACCTATTTAGATTTTCTGTTCAGGCAACTGAAGACCTTAAGAAGAGGATCTTTCAAATTTATTTCCCAACGAGACCCTTCATTTATTTACCATCCCATTATCGGTTGGTGTTTGAGGATCACAAGGTCCATACCACTGTCTAGAGATGGTAGACTTCAAAACATCTTCTGTTCATGGTTTTTCATATGGTAGAGCATCTTCACTCCTTATCTCACCAAACATGGTGGCTCCATGGAGTAGGGTCTCATGATCTCAATGCTTTTCTGCATTGGGATTGCATTTGTTATTTTCATTTTATAAATTAAAACCTGAGCTTCTAGAGATTAACCTGTTTAGTCTGGGCTGCATGGCCAATAGGTGAGCTAGGTTTGGTACCCAGATCTGTTTGAATCTTACCTAACATACCTACCTACCCCACCCCACGATACTGTGTTCTTCATTTACTGAAGTAAATGAGAGTTGACTTCCTTGCTCAATGGATGTATGAGGAGGAAAGGACATCAACTCTGCAGACACAGGTATTCTATTTGTTATTCACCTGATTAGATCTTGTTGTTGATAATAAGCAGGTACTTGTTACTGTACATTCAGAAGCCAGGTAGATTGGGTGGTAGTTAACTAATTCCACAAATTTTTGGGATACTCTTAATGTGAGGCTGATTCTCTCAGAGCTACTGGATACAAGGATGGTTTCTAGGATGAGGATGAGGTGGATTTTGAGCCGAGCTAGAAGGGAACTGAGGGATGGAATTTGGTAGCTAGTACAGGGAGCGTTTCTTGGCCAGTCCCAGTCTGGTGATCGGAAACTGTCTGCCCATACAGGGCCTCATCTTACAGTTGGGTTGTAAAACCAGGGGTCTGTAAAAGTCTGTGGATTATGTATCTGGTAGCTTCTGGGGCTGTGTCTTGGCCCTTGTCCAGAGTTGGTAATTCCATCTTGCTGAGCTCTAGTTGACCAAATGAGAGAGCCTGGACGTAGAATTCTTCCCTAAAGTAAGTGAATAAAAACACAGGCGCGTTTAGAATAGCTCCTGTGCTTCCTGAGTGGATGGATCAATTGATGCTAGTTAATATTGCATTCCCCACACAACAAAGGAGCTGCGACCCTTAGCTTTAGGGGTAACTTGAAGGGGTTATCTGCAGCTCTGCTACCTTTCTTATAAGGCTGCCTACCACGTGTTGAACTAACAGGACATTTTTCCTTATGTCAAGTGAGCTATAACCTTCTTTAGGACTTCCACAAAACAAGTCCAACACCCTGCCTGTATGTAACACCTTCAGAAGTTGTTTGGTGTTTGAGGATATTAAGTTTGGCGATTATGATTCAGAAAGATCTTACCAGTTTTGAGTCACTGACTAAGGCTAAAAATAATGGAATTTAGTAGAATAAATATAAATTCCTGGTGTTAGCTCCTAAACCAATTGATCAAGAGTCGAAATTTAGAAACAGCACTTGGAGGATGGGGGCTTAATTTTATGGATCAAAGTCTTCCTCCGAGTGTCATTTGCTGAAGATTGTGTACACACTAGGCTGGACAAGAAGGGTAATGTAAATTGTATCTAGTCTGGAACACAGTCAGGAGACTGGGGCTGCTCTTGTCATACCCAAGTGGACGTCTCAGGGTAGATTTGCTTCCCACGGCATGGATAGACTTCAAGGATTAATGGGTAAAACTTAACCAGGAGATGGATTTTATCCTAATAGATGGAAAAATTTCAATATGTTAGTTCAAAGGAGCTGGTATTGGGAAGGCAGTGGGTTCCTTGTCATCAGCTATGTTCAAGCATAAATCCAACAACCAGTTGATGAGATGTGTCAGAGGGGACTTCAACTATTGGATTAGGAGTATTGTGTTTTGGTCTGGAGACTCTGAGGATTTCAGTTATATAGTAATGATCTTTTTAAAGTCAAATAACGTTTCCCTGGTACCCTGGATTCCACCCTTCTACCATAGTAGAGTGCTGGACATGTCCACAGTTTAATCTTAAAATCTCTTCCCTGGAGAGAAGTCATACTTCTGTGAGCTACCTGGAGCTGAAGAACTGGCCTGTGCTTTTGTAAATGTCTGGTTTTGTTTGTTTTGTTGAATTAGCCACTGCTCAAAGAGTTCACACATATTCTTATAATTTCTCTAATAATACTTCTTTGGAGCTAGAACAGACTATCATAGAGTTCAATTGGAATTTTGTAAGATTCTTAGACCCAAACCAGGAAAAAAGTGTAATAATTTGAGAATTCAAAAGGCCCACACTGCAGGCCTTGTAGAGTTCGTCTAGGGGTCAATCACAGAACCCTTTCTTGTGGCATGATTTATACCTTTCACATTTGGCAGTTTTTAAAGTCCTGTGTCAATGTACATGTGTTGGTAAGAAGTAGTAAATATTTTGCTGACAAGTTCTTTGAAGGACGGATCAGTGGCAGCGTTTAAAGGCAGACAACCGGAGAGTTTCTTTCATCCAGGTGCTGCCAAATCTAAAAAGCTGTCAGGGTACGGAGCCAAACGCACTCACCGGTTACACCATTTATTGTTTAATGTTCCTGTGCCTCAGAGTTTCTGCACCTGGGATCTGTTGATATACACAGTGGGGGATAGCAGGGGAAAGGGGTTCAGCTGGGAGAGCGAAGGAGAGGAGGCAGGGTGCTTGCTCTCAGAGGTGACTGACCTGGGATACAGAGCAGAGCCTGGTACCTAGTGGGGCCACTTGCATCTGCTTCCCTTCTGGCTGCCTCTGTTGTAATGTTGTATGAACTTGAGGTGGCAGAAGCGGATGGAATGGTGGTTGCATCTGCTGAGCTCTCTCATCTTCCTCAAGCCCTGCACCTCCCTTCTTCCCATCAATCCCCCAGAGCAATTCTTATCCCCCTTATTTGTTTTGAATGCATGATCTGATGCCTTTTCAACAAAGGAATATTGATATTTTAGTGTGCAGACAGCAGGGGGTACTGGATTAGATCATTTTCACATTGGTGTTGGTGCCAGTTCGACATTTGTTTGGAAAGCTTATCCCTTTATGACCATAGGTTACATGCATAATTTAAGGGGAATAAATCTTTGCGAAAGATTTCTTTTGGTTCTATAATCATCAGTGGTGCAGAAACATAAATGAAAGTCTCCCCCACAGTTTTCATGTGATCAGGAATTCCAAGGAGGCTCCCAAATGAAGTAGTCCATGTGGGTATAAAATGTTTTTGCAAATGTACTGGCCTCTTGTGGTAGTTGTTTCAGGGAGGGCAAGAACCGGGGACAACTTGGTTCCTGCTTCAAGGTTATGATTCAGAAGTTGAAGGTGGCAAAGTGACCTGACTGTACAGGGTAAAAGAAAACCCTGTGGATAAATGCTATAGGATAGCAGGTCCAGATCTGCTGGCATTGCTATCTGTAGAATGAGTATTCGTAATAATCTCCCTCCTTCTGCCCGCCATTCTGCTGCCATCTTGCATCTTGGTGATCCCAGTGACAAATTCTGGGATGGTTTGACATTTCAGAGTTATCATACCAATTGCCACAGTGAGGCAGACATCTTTTGTTTTACACTATTTTCTTTTAAACAACTTGTTCTGAAGATTTGATTATTATTGAGCAAAGTGCTTCTAGTAGATAGTAGGTACTTAGCAAATGGTTTTGCATGATTCATTGTGAACTTGTAATTCAGAGAGTACTATTCTCAGATGAAAATTTCCTGTCATCTGTGAAGATTATCCAGCTTCTGCCTGCCGTTGCATTTCTGTATGAGTGCCTAACATGATACATAAAGAACAAAAGCGACTTAGATCTCACAATTCCATCTTCTCTCTTAGGAGTTATTCTCCAAGCAAAGCTGGCGAATGGAGAGAGTGTAGTAGAACCAGCAGGAGCAGTGTATTGATGGCCACCGTGTCCTTATCATACTATCTTTTGCTTTCTCTCTTAGGTTTATTTTCTTGAAAAGGCTCCAGGCTTCGGCTTGGAAAATCCAACCGCCAAAATTGAGCCCAGCAGCTGGAGCGGCAGTGAGAGCCCTGCCGAAAACATGGAAAGGATGAGTGACTCTGCAGATAAGCCTATTGACAATGATGCAGAAGGGGTCTGGAGCCCCGACATTGAGCAGAGCTTTCAGGAAGCCTTGGCTATCTATCCACCATGCGGGAGGAGGAAAATCATCTTATCAGACGAAGGCAAGATGTATGGTAAGTGATTCAAATGCTCCTGGGAAATGCTGCAACCCACTTTTGTGATTACGAGATTATCATAACTAGCCTTCTACTAGGTGAGACACATTCCTTGTATGGGGTTGAATGATCTTTGTAGAATTCTAGTTGGCCTTTCAAGGGACTGAATCTCAAGTGAAGAGGAGAGTCAGTAAAGGACCACTGGGAAGTCATTCCCTGGGGCTTCCTTTTTTATATCAAAAGCTCTCAAGGACTCCTTAGGAACTTAGGTAGTTGCAGAGGCACATGCAGACACCAGACATGGAGACTAATTCTTCTGAATGCATGCCCCATCTAAAGGAAGTGCTGCCACTTAGCTCCAGATAACTGACTGGAGCTGCATAGCAGTGGAGCCACATGCTGCCAGATCTAGCAAGCTATATGTTTACATGTGAAGTCTACTCATTTTTAAAACCCAGCATTTTTTTTTAAACTACATAGGCCAGATAAAACTGCTCAGGGACTTGATCAGACCTTTGAACTACCAGTGTACTGCCTTGTTACCAATCTTCAGTTGAATGGCCAGACAAGGCACTGACCCCCAGGCTACTCTCTCCAGTCTCCCTTTCTACATGGAGACCTCTCACAGTGCATTAGAAACTCCCAAGAGTGCCCAAGAGGATGAAATCGGTTGACCAGATGGTGGGGGATGCTGAAGGTGGCAGCAGGCACCTATCCACTAGTTTGGGACATACAGGCTGGATTTGGACCTTCCCCGCACCTTCAACTTGTACTTTTCGGCTGCTTACCTTTTGGGAAGCAGATGGCAGGTGGTTACGTATACATTCTGCTTGTCTAATTGGGCACGTTGAGTTGACAGAGTTTGCACTGTGGCTGAGTCTAAAGAGATGCAAACGAATAACCTGGACTCAAAGAGAACTGGCTCGGCAGCCTACTGGAGGTTGTTAACTTATCACGGGAGTGATTTATTTCTAAACAATTTGAAAGCTTTTCCATAATAGGGTGTTGTACCTTTAATACTGCAGCTCCTCTATCAGGAGCCGTAGGAGGCTGCAGACCAGGCTAGCACACACTGCTAAGGAGAAAGCAGATGGTGGTGCAGCTGCCACCAGCTGTGCCCCCACCCTGCCCTCCCCCTCTCCAATGTGGATGATGTAATGGAAACAAGGAAAATTTTGCTTTCTGCAGCATTAGAGTGTCTCTTCCTTGGCCAGTCTGTGTCACACACACACACACACTCACAGGAGAGAAAGAGAACCCAAACCTTCCAAATTTGTTTTATGTTCTCATGTGATCCTTTGTAGCCAAAGAAGCTTCTTCATGTCTGGTGAAATGGACTCAGGGTGAAATATCTCAGCTGCTGTGGGTAGAAAGTTTCAGGGCCTCTGGTTTTCTGTGTGCTTGTATCTTTCCTGGGCTACCCTTTCTCAGTCTGGTTGTTTGCTTTCAAGGTCTCGTTTTCATACCTAAAAATGCAACTTCCCCATTTTAAAGGCAGAGAAGAGCACTTTAATCTTTGAGCCTTCTTTGAAGCAGATTTTATTAGGAGTAGTGAAGGTGACTTCAGGCCACCTTGTACAACACCCATTTGTTTACCCAGGAATTATTTTAATCTAAAAAAACTGGCCTAGTTTTTGGACATGCCAGTTGGGAAGAAGTACTCCTGCCTTTCATTTCTCACTGGGAATACTGGGAATGGCACTATCCCTTTAGGAACCAGGTTTCTGGAATAGGAATAGGAACACAGTTCAAAGCAAATGTTGTTTTTTTCAACTCCAGTTTTTTTTCTCCATTGCTTTTACTTTTTAGGTAGCAGCCATGGTAGACTGAACCAATTTGCCTATAACTCCATCATAAAAATCATTTTTCTGTGAAAATAATTTGCGAAAGGACACTTGATGTTAGTTTGGGGTCAAAAGCAGTAGGCTAGGCAAGAGAACTGTGAGAAGCTCTGGGTTTGAGTTATCTACCCATAGTGAACTTGAATGATCCTGCCCTTGGTCTGTGAGTTTTCTCCCTTGTACAGAAAGAGAGTAAAGTAGATGATATCTGTGATCCTTGGGGCTTGTATATTTTATGATTCTGGATTTGTGACTTGTCCCTCAGTAGGAGTGATCAGTCTGTTGACAAACATGGCGTTGGTCATGGAGCATGTTGTTAATACTGAGAGTAATCCGATTCCGAGTGCTTCCTGAGAGTGCGTGTTCTCGATGTATGTGTTCTTCTTTCCCTGAAAGCCACGTTACATTTCCTGACAGTGTTGGTGACCAACCTGATTTAAAATTGGGCAGTCATTTTGAGCGAGCAGCATTAACGATTATAACTGCAAGATTGTGTGTCCTGATTAGGGGTGCAAGAGGCACATTTGCCGTGGTAGCCCTGCAGTGGCCTCCTTGTCCAGGCAGCCGGCCAGTGTGGAGGAGCTTTGCTTCTCCTGATGCTTTGGAAGGGAAACATGGTAGTTACCATGTTTATGGGAGGTAGAGACTGGACCCCTTAAGAGAAACTGCTTTGGGTGCCTAGGATCTGCCTGTAACCCACCTGTAACTGAGGATGAGAGAAGATTGGTTTGAGAGCCTCCACAGTGAGGCTCCAGCCACTTGGGGATAGAGTCATGTGAGTGATGTGGGGGCCAAGCTGCTGTTCCTTGGCTTCAGGCCTGTTCCCCATCTTACCATATGTGAATCAGGACACAAACCAGACTGGGAGCCTGGGTTTCTGAAGGTCCTAAGAGCATGCTTTTTCTCTTAAGCATTTTGAAAATGAAAACATTGAAAGCATTTAGGATTCCATGGAGTGAGATCAAAATAATTTAATGCCTTTTAGTGAAATACCAAGTGTTTTTGACTTGAGGGGGTTATTCCGATATTTTCTGAGCATCTGTTGAGTATTGTGATGTCACTAATTCTGAGCCTTTGGAGAGGCAAGGTCAAGTGCAGCACTGATTTATTTGGTAATGAAATCTCCTCTGTGGTTGGCAGTAGGGCAAATGCAGTCTTATAGAGGGGAAAAATTGGAAAGCTCTCTTTATGATGAGGTTTGGGCCATTAGAAAAGATGGCTTAATTTTCCCTATGCTACCTGGGTCTGTGGAGAGGCCAAGCCTTTGTGTGGTTCGTCTCCATGTGGACAGATTATTTCTGCCTGCAGCACCCTATGGGTTGGCAGTCGTTCTTAGGGATTATTAGAAGGAGGGTGAGACTTCTTTGACTGTTCCCAAGAGCTTGCAAGCTCATTCCCTCTCTTTCTCTGTGTTTTCTTTTTCTTATTTTAACATAGATGTTCCTCTGTGTATCCTTGTAGATAGTTGTGGAGGAGATAGCAGGGGGACAAGATGGCAGAGACTTTCTTGATCAGCAGAGCTGTCTGGAACTGAATTTCATAGGAGCAGGCCACAGTTTTTAACACAAGACAGAACAAAACAGTGAAGCAGGGGATTTGTCTCGATGTGTTTTCTATTGTACCTGAAAACTATAGTCAGGCAGAGTGGTCAAGTATCTCCCATAATCAAGTTAGGGACCAGAGCTAAACATTCACTGGCTGCTTGCCTCAGAGACATGCAAGTGTAGCACTTTAAATCTTAGCCTTTGGAATTGTTACGAAGCCTGGCTCTGCCCCTTCTAGACATTAGACTCTGGGTAAGTTGCAACTTCCATCTCATGCTCACAACATTTTGAGGTCAATTTTGTGAGTCTCACTTTGCAGATGAGGGAGCTAAAAGGGAGAAAGTGGCTTGTGCATGATCAGTATAAATGGTACAGCTGGATTCTTTCAAAACCGACTCTATCCGACTCCCAGTCTATCCGACTCCCAAACATGGACTCTTTTCCTTCCTTGCTGGAGGTCATTGTAAATAAATTCAACAAGTCAGTATTAAGTGCTGCCTGTATTCCAGCCCCCATACTAGGCATTTTCAGGGATACAGCAGTAAGCCAGACAGACATGATCCCTGCCCTTATGGAGCCATCATAAGTTTATTTGCAGGAAACACTGACCTGAGGTCAGGACTGTGTGCCAGAGCTTTCTGGGAAGTCTGAGGGACTTTGAAGATGGTCACCTTCCACTTAGCCTTTTGAAGCCTGTTCTTGGCCACCAGTGTCCAGGGCACCTGGCCCAGTGCTGGCAGGAAGAAAACTTCTCAAATTTCGTAGTAGGGAGGATCCTAGATCACAAGGCTGGCCTTGGTGGCAGCCAGAAAGATGTCTGGAAGATTCTGGTGCCCTGGGATCCCATAGGCAGCATGCGCAGAGCAGTTGCTGAACAATTACTTTCTCTTTTTGTGAGCAGTTATCTTCAGGGTTCTTGCTCCAGATAGCTCCAGGGGTGCCCCTTTATTGCTGGGATGCCAGGCCTACTGATCAGCCCTAGAGAGCTCAGTTGTGAGGCATAGAGAAGATGACGAGGAAGGCATCTCTGGGTTAGGCCTTTCTAATAGGTCTTCCCCTGTTGCTGACCTGAGCCTTCCCAGCCAGGAGAGCGCAAGAGTTGGACTTACCTCTTTGCTTACTTCAGAGAAGGGGCAGGTTCAGAGAGGTGGGCAGAGCTGACAAGGGGATCTGAGAAGGCGTGCACACAGGCAGGCACAAATGTTACCAGTTAATCAATGCAGCCAAAGAGGCTGACATCTGAGGACCCCCGGCTCCTCCCGATCAGAACTGGTCAAGGGAATGTAGGGGCATCGCTGTGTTAGACAGTGAACTTTCCCATAGTTTCTGTGAGGACCAGGAAGGTGGTCCACATCTGTGGAGGCCCAAGAAGCCCTGATGCAAAAGTGGCTGCAGACTCCAGGCCCTAGAGGATTGCCAGGCTTTAGGAGAGTGAGCCTTGTGGCCTGAGCTGAACTTGTTCGTCCCAGTTCTTCATCTGAACATCATGTGGCATCTGTGATTTCATCTTTCTGTCTGACCTGTGATGTGGGATACTATTTCTAGTGAATTGGCAAAAAATGTAAAGCACAAAGCATTGTGCCCTTCTAGAACAGGCTAAAAGCCCCACAAGGCAGGGGCTGTCTTGCTGGACAGAGAAGATGTCAGTGATGTTTGTTGAGTATATGCATGTGGGGGTTATTGCTTAAGACAAAGAAAAGTGAGTAAGTAAGCCTCTGAGCCGCAAGAGGAGCTGGCTGGAAAGGAAGGGAGAAAACAGAAAAAAAAAGAGAGAAAGATGTTTGTATATTTAATGGTCTTCCTAGCCTGAGAAAAATCCCATGGATGGAGGAGCCTGGTGGGCTGCAGTCCATGGGGTTGCGAAGAGTCAGACACGACTGAGTGACTTCACTTTCACTTTTCACTTTCATGCATTGGAGAAGGAAATGGCAACCCACTCCAGTGTTCTTGCTTGGAGAATCCCAAGAATGGGGGAGCCTGGTGGGCTGCCGTCTATGGGGTCGCACAGAGCCTGAAGCGACTTAGCAGCAGCAGCCTGAGAAGGAAGAAACTCTGGTTTTTGCTCTGTGTGCTGCCAGATGTTAGTTCAAGTGGTAGGAAGGATTTCTACTTGCATTGGCACCATGGTAGAGCAAGGGTTAATTCTGAGATCCTCAAAACAGATGAGTAATGGGGGATTTTGAAATAGTTTCGTTCCTGTGAGAATAGCAGAGCCAACGTCATCAGTGTTTGTGTTGGGAAAGTTTAACATAGCGGGGGTCCAGCCTACAAAGGTTTGTGCACAAGGTGTGAGCTCTAGTGCAATTCAGATAAAAAATAGCTAATTAGGATGGCTTGAGAATTGGTCATGAGGAGGAAAAAAAAAAAGTAAGAGACAGAGAATCTTAAATTATTACCAAGTTGGAAAGTTCAGCTTTTCAACAACTTTCTGTGGCAGCGGGTAAGCACTGGCATTCAGAAGACATGGATTTGTAAATCAGTTAATGAGTACTGTGGACCTGTACTGTGCTTTGACTGTGAATGGGGACTACAAATGCAGGATAATTAAGAGAACTGACGTGTGTGACCACTTACCGTGTACCAGGCACTTTCTCGTTGCTTTAGAATGTGTTGTCTTATTTATTCCTCAGAACAAACCGATGATGTAGGTTACGCTGTGCTTGTGTGCTTAGCCGCTCAGTCGTGTCTGACTTTGAGACCCCGTGGACTGTAGCTGCCACGTTCCTCTGTCCATGAGAATTCTCCAGGCAAGAATACTGGAGTGGGTTGCTACGCCCTCCTCCAGGGGATCTTTCCAACCCAGGGATTGAACCCAGATCTTCTTCATTGCAGGCAGATTCTTTACTGTCTGAACCACCAGAGAACCCTTTTTACATCCAGGAAAGCTGAGGCCCACCAAAATCAAGTTACGTGTTCAAGACCTCAGTTAGTAAGTGCTGGAGTTGACATTTGAAAGTCAGCTTAATACAACAAGCCAGTGAAGACAACGAACCACAATACTTGATATGGAAGGAGGTACATTGTGTACTAAAGATATCGACAGTTCAGTGGTAAGGCAGCAGAAAGTATGATTATTTATATTGGGGAATATCTATATGTTGAAAATGCAAAAGAGTGGAAGAATCAGAGTCTGAGAAGCAGATTTAGGTGAGCCAACTTTCAGTGGGAAAAGGCCACTTAGTGTTTTTTGCTTTTTAAAAATTTTTAAATGTTTTTTGTTTTTAAACTTCTTTTGGATGGCAGACCGCCCACCCCCCTGCCCTGCCCCCTTTTCTGATAATCTACAGAAAGTTGTGGATCTCTTCTTCAAAAAAGATTCAGGCTTGTGCACAGTTACAGAGTTGTTGCATAGAACATTAGGGGATTTCTGAAGCCTAGGTTTATATTTGCTATTGTGGGGAGAGAGGGGAAGGGCATTCAGGGAATTCAGGCATAAGGGAACAGCATGATAAAGGCACAGAGTCCTGAAGGGACCCACTCTGGTGCTCTTGGAAATGAGGATGTGCCCTGGAGGGGGATGGTAGTTGAGCCTGGAAGTGTGGGCTGGCAGTGTGTCGTGGAGGCCTGGAGTGCCATGCCGTCGTGTCTGGTGCTCATCCGGGGGACAGAGGAAGCCATTGCGTGTTTTCAGGAGAGATGGTTGTGACTCAGCCTGTGTTTGACAAAGCCAGCTTTGAAGGCATGAAGACAAGTTAGATTACTGTTGCGGAGGATGAGCTTAAACTGCAGTCCTGGTGGAGAAGTTTCATGGGTAGAACCTATAGGACTGGCTGACAGGATGCGATTTGTGAAAGAGAAGGAGGGGTTGAAGATGATTCCAGGGTTCTTTGTGCTTGTGGGCGATGGGGAGAATGGTGGGACTATTAAATGGATGGGGAATGAATTTGACAAGAGATGCAGTTTGTAGAGTGGAGAAATGGGGAGTTGGATTTTGTCGTGTGCTGGAGGTGTACTCGGGGGGCCGTCCACATGAGGATGATCTGTGGGGTTTGGAAATTCCTGCTTGGAGCTCAGGCAGCCTGGAGTTGCAGGGGTAGTTTGGGGCCTCATCAGCAGAGAAGAGATGAGAATGGGCGATATGCTTAGGCCCCCGTGTATTGTGGTTAGGCCAGCATGGATTTTAAATGGGGTGTCTGTATTTGTGGGAGAGTAAGGAGGTGGCCTTTTTAAGAAAAAAGAAGACCCATCAGTGGTTCCTAAGCCTGATCATCATCAGCAGAAGTACTCGAAAAGCTTAAAAAAAGAGACATAACTGACTCAAACTGATTGAATCAGAATCTCTGAGTGTGGTCTGAGAATCTTACTTTTTTAAAAGCCCTCTTGGTAATTTGGGTAATCAGGCAGGTTTGAGAGTCACTGGGCCAAACTATAACCTTGGCCCAAGAAGAGAGGGCCACATTTCTAGAGCTGGTGAAAGAAACTAATGAGCAGAGAATGAGACTGACTTTGAAACAGTCCTTAGAAAGTTTGGGGATAGGAAATGAACTGTACAATTCAGTTAATGCTCCCTCTGTATAGAGAAGAAAGATTACCATGGCCCAGGTTTGCCATGTACAGGAAGAGCCTTGAGATGGTATCTTAAAGGAAGACATAGAAAGTTAAAGGAAGGCTTGTTTTAGAACAGGGGAGAGAGACTTGGCCATTTGGTTAGTAGTGAAAGTGAAAGCCACTCAGTCGTTTCCAGCTCTTTGTGATCCTATGGACATTCTCCAGTCCATGGAATTTTCCAGGCCAGAATACTGGAGTGGGCAGCCTTTCCCTTTTCCAGGGGATCTTCCCAACCCAGGGATTGAACCCAGGTCTCCCACATTGCAGGTGGGTTCTTTACCAGCTGAGCCACAAGGGAAGCCCTTGGTTAGTAGGGGGGAAACGTATGTACTTGAGGAATTGAGGAATTATTTGATGGAATAGAACCAGGAAGAGACCTTAAAAGGAGAAGGGCTTCTTATACTCTCATGCATAATAGCAGGAGAAGGTTCAGGTAGAAGGTGCAGGGAAGGCATAGTGATTCCTGTCTTCAGACGAGAAGTAAGGCCGTGTGGGCTGAGGTGGGTTATGAGCTTCTGAAAAGTAGAGCAAGCTTAGTAGAGATACTGTAGGGGAACTGGATATGGAGGGACAGGGGTGAGTAAAAGAATTGTGAGCAGTGGAGGAAGGGCCTGAGAGAAGTCGGAGAACATTCCTTTCTTCTTTTAATTGAAATTTTTATTGAGATAATTGTAGATTCACATGCAATTGTAAGAAATAGTACAAAGATTCTTTGTACACTTTGTCCATTTTCCCCCAGTGGTTATATTTTGCAAAACTGTAATATCAAAACCAGAATATTAATGTCGATATAAACTACTGATCGTATTCAGATTTCTCCAACTCTACTGGTACTGATTTGTGTATGTGTGTTTTGTTAAGTTGTGTACAGTGTTACCACCTGTGTGGTATGTGTATCCACACCACGATGATGCAGAACAGTTCCAGCACCGCAAGGATCCCCAGGGCTGCCCTTTGTCACCATACGCATCCCTGTTCTGCTTCCCCTGACCTTATCCCTGACTCCTGGCAACCATGAGTTATTCTTTATTTCTAAAATGTTGTTGTTTCAAGCATGTTATCTAGTGCAGTCATACTGTATGTAACCTTTTTAGGGTTGGCTTTCCCCCATGAAGATCATGGCATCTGGTCCCATCACTTCATGGGAAATAGATGGAGAAACAGTGGAAACAGTGTCAGACTTTATTTTTCTGGGCTCCAAAATCACTGCAGATGGTGACTGCAGCCATGAAATTAAAAGATGCTTACTCCTTGGAAGGAAAGTTATGACCAACCTAGATAGCATATTCAAAAGCAGAGACATCACTTTGCCAACAAAGTTTCGCCTAGTCAAGGCTATGGTCTTTCCTGTGGTCATGTATGGATGTGAGAGCTGGACTGTGAAGAAGGCTGAGCGCCGAAGAATTGATGCTTTTGAAGTGTGGTGTTGGAGAAGACTCTTGAGAGTCCCTTGGACTGCAAGGAGATCCAACCGGTCCATTCTGAAGGAGATCAGCCCTGGAATTTCTTTGGAAGGAATGATGCTAAAGCTGAAACTCCAGTATTTTGGCCACCTCATGCGAAGAGTTGACTCACTGGAGAAGACTCTGATGCTGGGAGGGATTGAGGGCAGGAGGAGAAGGGGACGACAGAGGATGAGATGGCTGGATGGCATTGCTGACTTGATGAATGTGAGTCTGAGTGACCTCCGAGAGCTGGTGATGGATAGGGAGGCCTGGCGTGCTGCGGTTCATGGGGTCGCAAAGAGTCGGACACGGCTGAGCGACTGATCTGATCTTCCCCCATTCATCGTAATTCCCTGGAGATTCATCCAGGTTGGTTGTGTGTATCAGTAGTTTTGTTCCTTTGATTGCTGAGCAGTTCTCTAGCCTGTATGGACCATGGAGTGTTTAACCATTCAGCTGTTCAAGGGTATCGAGTTGAGTCTAGCTTTTGGCTATTACACATAGAGCTGCTATGAACATTATACACAAATTTTCTAAAAAGTTCATGCATTTATACTTGGCTGTGCTGGGTCTTTGTTGATGGTGCCAGCTTTTCTCTAGCTGTGGTAAGTGAGGGTAACTCTCTAGATGAGGCACACAGGCTTCTGATTGTGGTGGCTTCTCTTGTGCATCAGGGGCTCCAGGGCGTGCGGGCTTCAGCAGCTGTAGTGCATGGCTCGGTAGTTGTGGATCCCAGGCTCTAGAGCACAGGCTGGACAGTTGTGATGCACGGGCTTAGTTGTTCCAGGGCATGTGGGATCTTCCCAAATCAGGGATCGAACCTGTATCTCCTGCGTTACCAGGTGGATTATTTACCACTAAGCTACCAGAGAAGCCATATATACAGTTTTTTGGGTAAATGTAGTTTTCATTTCTGTGGGATAAATGCATTCATTGCTGGGTCAAATGGTAGTTGTATCTTCAGCATTTTTTTCTTTTTTTAAAAAACTACTCAACTGTTCTTCAGAGCAGCTGTGCCATTTTACACTCTCCCCTGCAGTCTAGGTTCTCTGCATCCCCACCAGCATTTGGTGTTGTCACTACTGTTTGTTTTAACTATTCTGATAGGTGAGTGGTGATATCCCATGTGGTTTTAAGTTGCATTTCCCCAATGACTAATGATGTGAAACATCTTTTCATGTACTTATTCGCCATCTGTATATTTAGAGAATATACAGAGATATACAGAGATGTATATACAGAATATACAGAGAAATGTCTGTTCATGTCTTTTGTCCCCCTTTTAATTGGATTATTTATATTCTTACTGCTGAGTTTTGGGAGTTCTTTATTTTAGATATGAGTCCTTTGATACGTAGTTTGCAGCTGTGTTCTTCTTGTCTGTAGCCTATCCTCTCATCTTCTTCACATGTAAAAGTGTTACATTTTGATGAGATCCAATTTATTAATTTTCCCTTTTATGGTGCACAAACTTAGTTGCTTCATGGTTTGTACTTTTGATGTCAAGTCTAAGAACTCATTGCCTAGTCCTGGGTACTGAAGATTTTCTTCTGTGTTTTGTTCTAAAAGGTTTCTGGTTTTATGTTTTACATCTCAATCTGTGACCTTCTTTTAAATTAATTTTTGTATAAGGCTAGAGTATTTCTTTTGGGAAAAGCCACTGGCATTATTATGTGATACATATGTGTTTTTTCTGCTAGGGGATTATTGGTGTATCTAAATTTTGACAATGTCAAGGCTTGGGAGCAGAGACACTAAAGTGCTAGTGAGTGCATGTTTGCACCAGTCTAGGTGGGGACAGGGACAAGGTGAAGCTGGAGCTGCTGACGAGTTATGACATGTGCTCTTAGAGGCTCTGTGCACACAGGAGAGGTTGCTGGACAGGAGGCTGTGGTCACGCACGGGAGAGGAAGCCTCTGAGATTAGAGGTGGAGAGATTTCAAGTGATGAGTTTCGAGGTGTGGCTGCAAATATGGTCAACTGATACGAATGTGGGCGATGGCCACTGGAGACGAGGAGGTAAGACATAGGGAGACTCATCAGCATCGGGTTGGTTAATCACGTTGATGTTGAAGTCCACTGTAGTGCACTGTGAATTTGTAAATAAGCCTACCAAAGTAACCAGGTGTTAGGGGGATTTCCTGGGGAGGACATGACCCCATGGATGTGAATGGAGAGAATTTAATATTGATGTGAATGGCATGGGGCTAGTGAAGAGCAGGCGGCAGAACAGCCAGGCAGAAGGAATACTGTGGTTACAAGAAAACCCTATCATTTTCCACCTCTTTCTTCCCAAAGTCTTTGGCTGCTCTGAAACTTTACCTGTTTGCACTGTATCTGTGCCTTGTTGCCATCATCTGTAGAATGGGGTGAGAAAATCAATTTATCCGTATCTCTCAGCAATGTTGAGAGAAAATGCAGTTATATACATGAAACTGCAATTATGTGTGAGAAAATGTTTTGAACTAAATCCTACAAATAGTGCTTTTCTGGGGTTAAGCCTGTTCCCAGCATGTTAGAAAGGTAAGAACAGATATTTTGGAGCAGCCACTCAGGTAAGCCTGCCTAGCCTATGTAGAGGGTTGTTTGGTTAAGGGAGCAATTGAATGGTATCCCCCTTTTCAGAGTTTCTGCTCTTGGAGAGGGGAGGTCAGGATATACTTGTCTGGGTCAGAGTCACAGATGTTGGAAGGGATCAATGGGAGCGGGCAGGTCCCGGAGTAGCAGCTTCCATTGCATGCAAGGCAATGGGGGCTTGGACAGCTTGAGAACCTGCCGGTTCTTAGCTGCATGGCGCTGGGTTCCAATGCCTATCTTTGTTCTGTCCCCACTGACTTCCACATCTAGAGCTTCAGTTCATCTCCCTCTAGAGCATTTTACTTGAGATTGGGTCTTAATTTCTTACTGCTGTTGTTATTTATATATATCCCATGTCTTTGATAATGAGTGTTTAAAGTGGTCATTTTCCAAATTAGCATTGTTATGATATTGTTCTGCTGATCTCTGTAATAAAGAGCCTATCTTAGAGAATGCTCAACACAGTAAACGAAAATATATAAAAAAATATATTGTGGTTAAGGTCATAGAAAAAATTTGAAGGAATTTACAACATGTAAATAGCAGTTGCTTCAGGGGATGGATTCATGGGGAACTCCGTTTCTATTACATATTTCTGTATTAATGGAGTGTTTTTTCCCCCTTAATGGTGAACATATGTTACTTTTGGAATTAGAGGAAAAATAACTATATCGTTTATTTTTTTCCTCTGATTCTGAGCAAGAAAGCCTCATTAAAGAAAAATGTGGCAAATACCAAGAATGAGAAGCAAATCGTATCATCCAGGTCGACACTGGAGTGATGTTTACCTGGGGTTTGGTTGTGGGAGGGGCACTGCAAGGTCCTGGTGGGCAGGAGAGGGGTGCTGGGGGAGGAGCTGGTGCCAGCAAGCTCTCCCTTCCATGGGTGAGTGGCCGAGGCACCGATCTGCAGAGACAGGTGGTCAGAGAGTGGGGTGCTGTGGCCAGGAAGCAGGACAGGGTGTTCTTACTATACGATTCAGGACATTGGTCCGGGAGTTCAACAGGTGCTGGGTCAGTTGGATCTGTCAGTCAGCTCTCCACACTAAAAGTGGCATTATTCTGACATTCATGTTTTATGGTAATATGGTGGTGGAAGAAAGACTGGAACATGTTCAGATCCATTCTTCCAGTGTCCATGTGCTCACAGCAAGCTACTACAGAAGAATGGACAGGCCCCACATCTCTGCCGAGCCAGTTTATTGTTTCACTTGTACTGTAGGGCGGACAAGCTTTATTCTTGGAGGACTGCGGGCCTGTCTTTTAAGAATGTCGGTAGTCTCTTTAATGGTCCTGTTATTCTTTGTAACAGATTCCTGGCAGGTAACCTTGTACTTGTGTTGCCTTTAGGCAGAGGTGGGTGGCTTTTAGAGTATGAAAACACTCTGGAGACTGTACAGAGTGCTATAAATTCTCCTTTGATTATAATCATTTGATTTAATCACAGGTATATTTCATTTACCTGATGTTTACCTGCTATGCCTTCACTGCAGATTATTGCACCTGCCCACCTTCCCAGAACTCAAATGCTTCAATTCCAGGTATATCGTAAAATCAAATTGTTCTTCAAAATCCATATGAATATTATTTCTTTAAAGCCTCTTGCTATATCAGAATACACCCCTCTCCTTTTTATCCATTTAGAATACAGTCTGAAAGGTGTGACAGTGAAATTTCCTGCCCAGGACATTTAATTTATTAAAAAAAAATTTTATATAATGTTATGGCTTTTTTGACACCCTGCCCCCCAGCAGTGAAATTGGTCATTAGCTGACCATTTCTGTAGACATTGTTCTTTTTGGAATGGCTACAGCAACTTTTTAAGTTACCTTCAAAGCAAGTGCTATTGGGGAAATGTAATTGATCACTCCCCAACGCTTTGCAACATCAGGGTAATATTGAAGATATGTTAATAAGCTGAGTCATCCCCCACCCCAACCCCTACCCCAGCCATTTGCAAAAGACCCAGTTATTCCCTCTGTGCTTACTCTCTTTCCTGGGTCTGCCTCTATGCCCGCTATTCCCTCTGTGCTTACCCTCTTCCCTGGGTCTGCCTCTGTGCTCCATGACTTGCTATTGTGCTGAGATGGGTTTTGGCAACTGTCTCTTAGATGAATGGTTCTGTTACAAACATGGTAGCTTCTGTGACTGCTTAAAAAGATTGTTGTTTATGACTGCTTTTTATTGAGAGATGTTTGGTGCACATTAATGTCCTGATAAAGACATTTGTACCTATAAAGTAGCCACCGCCTTACACGTATTTGATTGTGAATAAGGTGCTGGAGCTGATGACATGCCAGATGTGAGGTATTGGATTGCATGTTTATTCAACTGTCTCTGCAATCTCTGTACTCGGATGTGCCTTTGTGTTTGCTGTCTCACGGCAACACACCGAATGCAGTGGTGATACGATCCTGACTATGGAAGATGCTATTTGGGTTACTTGGATCGTAAGCCATGAGTATTAGGAAGCATTCTCTCAGTCCCCATGTGTCCCGAGACAGCAGTCATGAACAGTTTAGGTGAAGGGAATTGTCAGGTGGGATGACCACATGCATTGGGATAGGGGCCTTTTGAGATGGACAGATCTTAGGTCTGGACTGACCAGGGCAGGCGTTGTGACAGGGATTACTAATAATAAATAATGTATCCATTGCTTGCAATGTGCCAGAAACTTTTCTAAACACTTAATATCAGCTCATTTAAGTCTCATTACAAGTCAGTAGCCACCACTGTTCCCACATTAGGATGAGGAAACCAAGGCCTAGAAAGGTTCAGTAAATTGCCCAGGATCGTATAGCTTAGAACTCCTGAAGTCAGGACATAAACCCCATTCAGCTTGGCTCTATTACTTGAGCTCTTAACCACCATCTTCTGATGCCTCTGAGCTGTGACAGAACAGGAACCTGAGGGTCTCTGGACCATGTCCATGTCCTACATTGCTGCCTTGTCGTGTGGAAGAGAGTTTTGGTTCCAGGTAAACAGTGTAAAAGGGAGAATGGCTTTCCTGGTACCCAGGATAGTCTTCATCCTGTTTTCTGCCTGGTAAACTCCTACTGGCTCTTCAAGACCCTGGCAAAAATGCCCCTCTCACCCCAAAAGTCTTCTTTGGTCTCCACAGGCAAAGATACGTGCTCCCTCCTTTGTGTTTCCACAGTATTTTTTTTTTTTTAAAGATTTATCTATTTATTTGGCTGTGCTGGGTCTTAGTTGTGGCATGTGGGATATGGTTCCCCAACAAGGGATCAAACCCGGTCCCCTGCATTGGGAGCACAGAGTCTTAGCCGCTGGACCACCAGGGAAGTCCCTCCATAGCATCTAACCACCTGTCAAAGCACTTTTCAGACTCACTTTTAATGTATGTATTTGTATCTCCTGCCCCTAGCATAGTGCCTGGCACACATTAGGCCTTTAGAATATGTTTGAATTGGTGAAAGTTGCCGGCGATAATAACTTAATCTTTTTTCTTTATGAGATGTTTTTTCCACATCCTTGTTGTCATCACACTTACAGCATTCTAATGAAATAATGAGGGCAAGGATTATAATTTCATAAATCAGAAGCTGAGGCACATAGCCCATAATGTTTTCCATTAGAGCGTCTTATCTTGAGGAACCCCTTGGTGAAGAAGAGCTTAGTGTACACCTCACGCCCATGTTTATACTTTTCTGTTCTAAGCATATTGACCCTGTGCCTGAGGTGTTACAAACGAGAACAGTTTATTTTAGTTTACATCTATGGCAATATCACAAGGGTTTTATCTGGGACATTCAGGGCTATAAAGGAATACTGAGCTTGATTTGGTTATTTTGGTGACAGAATCTACCCGTTTCTCATCCCAGTTTGATTTTTACAAGTCGGAAAGTTCATCCCTAGAAAGGTATAGCCTTTGACAGTTTTCCCCCAGTAGATACCTGACACAGTATGTTTATAAGCTTATCCAGGATGTCTCTAACTGAGAGGTGTGTGTGTCTATTGCTTTTTTCAGGTTGACTCTGGGTTTAGTTTTAGGTGTCTGAACATGACTTCAACTTCTGATTGTCTTAAGGTGACATTGTCGATTCCCAGTGACTCACTTCGGTGGAACAATGAACCGAGTAAACTATCTCTGTGGAGTTCAGAAGATGTTCAGTTAGGGTGGGTTATAAGATCTTTGTGACAAAACCTGGTTAGTGTAGATTTAAGTTGCCTCTAATCTAGTTAGACATCCTGGAATGTGAAGTCAAGTGGGCCTTAGAAAGCATCACTATGAACAAAGCTAGTGGAGGTGATGGCATTCCAGTTGAGCTATTTCAAATCCTGAAGGATGATGTTGTGAAAGTGCTGCACTCAATATACTAGCAAATTTAGAGAACTCAGCAGTGGCCACAGGACTGGAAAAGGTCAATTTTCATTCCGATCCCAAAGAAAGGCAATGCCAAAGAATGCTCAAACTACTGCACAATTGCACTCATCTCACACACTAGCAAAGTAATGCTCAAAATTCTCCAAGCCAGGCTTCAGCAATATGTGAACCGTGAACTTCCAGATGTTCAAGTTGGATTTAGAAAAGGCAGAGGAACCAGAGATCCAATTGCCAACATCCGCTGGATCATGGAAAAAGCAAGAGAGTTCCAGAAAAACATCTATTTCTGCTTTATTGACTATGCCAAAGCCTTGGACTGTGTGGATCACAATAAACTGTAGAAAATTCTTCAAGAGATGGGAATACCAGACCACCTGACCTGCCTCTTGAGAAAAGTGTATGCAGGTCAGGAAGCAACAGTTAGAACTGGACATTGAACAACAGACTGGTTTCGAAATAGGGAAAGTAGTATGTCAAGGCTGTATATTGTCACCCTGCTTATTTAACTTATATGCAGAGTACATCATGAGAAACGCTGGGCTGGAAGAAGCACAAGCTGGAATCAAGATTGCTGGGAGAAATATCAATAACCTCAGATATGCAGATGACACCACCCTTATGTCAGAAAGTGAAGAGGAACTGAAGAGCCTCTTGATGAAAGTGAAAGAGGAGAGTGAAAAAGTTGGCTTAAAGCTCAACATTCAGAAAATGAAGATCATGGCATCTGGCCCCATCACTTCATGGAAAACAGATGGGGAAACAGTGGAAACAGTGTCAGACATTATTTTGGGGGGCTCCAAAATCACTGCAGATGGTGACTGCAGCCATGAAATTAAGAGGCTTACTCCTTGGAAGGAAAGTTATAACCAACCTAGATAGCATATTCAAAAGCAGAGACATTACTTTGCCAACAAAGGTTCGTCTAGTCAAGGCTATGGTTTTTCCTGTGGTCATGTATGGATGTGAGAGCTGGACTGTGAGGAAGGCTGAGCGCCGAAGAATTGATGCTTTTGAAGTGTGGTGTTGGAGAAGACTCTTGAGAGTCCCTTGGACTGCAAGGAGATCTAACCAGTCCATTCTGAAGGAGATCAGCCCTGGGATTTCTTTGGAAGGAATGATGCTAAAGCTGAAACTCCAGTACTTTGGCCACCTCATGCGAAGAGTTGACTCATTGGAAAAGATTCTGATGCTGGGAGGGATTGGGGGCAAGAGGAGAAGGGGACGCCAGAGGATGAGATGGCTGGATGCCATCACTGACTCGATGGATGTGAGTCTGAGTGAACTCTGGGAGTTGGTGATGGACAGGGAGGCCTGGCGTGCTGCGATTCATGGGGTCACAAAGAGTTGGGCATGACTGAGTGACTGAACTGAAGTAAACTGAACTAAATCTAGTTGGTGTCTGATTTGTATGAGGGTTTGTCAGTTAGCTGAAAGGAGTAAGTTCTTTGTGGTGATTAAGAGAATAGGGTCAGGAGTGAGGTCTGTCTGGGTTTGGATTCTGGCTCTGCTACTTTAGTGGATATGTAACAATGGGCAAGTTAGAATTCTTGGACCTCTGTTTCCTCATATGATAAATGAGGCAAATTCAAGTGCCCATCTTACAAGTTTGATGGGAAGGTTAAGTAAGATAATGCATGAAACATTTTGCATGCCCAACTTATTCTTTGAGAGTAATGTTAACCTTGATAGCAAAACCAAAGACTTTATAAGAAAACTCTTGACCAAAACCTTTTATGAATATCAGTGCAGATGTCCTCAACACTTGCAAACTGAATCCTGCAACATATAGAAAGGATTCCACACTGTGCCTAAGTGGGATCTACTCCAGGAATGCAAGGTTAGTTTAAAATTTGAAATGAGTTAATATAATACATCTCATCAATAAAGAACAAAAATCACATTATCATCTAAGTAGATGCAGGAAAAGCATTTGACAAAACCCAGCACCTCTTTGTGACATTTACACTCAGCAAACTAGAAATAGAAGAGAACTTCCTCACTGATAAAGGGCATTTATGAAAAATCCACTGTTAACATCATAACTCAGAAGACATTCTGTGTTTATGGATTGGAAGACTTAATATAAGTAAATTGGCAGTGTTCACCAAATTGATCTATGGATTCACTGTAATCTCTATCAAAACTCCAGCTAATTTCTTTGTAGAAACTGATAAACTAATCCTAATGAACTTTCCACATGGAAATTCAGGAGACCCAGAAGAGACCAAAACAATCTTGAAAAAGAAGAAAAAAATTGGAGAACTCATACTTTTTGATTTCTTAACTTATTACAGAGCTACAATCTTAAGACAATATGGTACTAGTATCAGGTTAGGGATGCACCTCGGTGGAATCGAATTAAGAGTCCAGAAGCAAACCCTCACACTTACGGTAAGTTTAGTTTCAGCAAATGTGTCAAGATGATGTCAAATGGAAAACAGTAGTCTTTTCAACAAATGGTGCTGGGACTATTGAATATACACATGCAAAGAATGAAGTGTGGATACCTTTTTCATACACTGCAATCAACTAAAAATCAATCATAGACATCAATGTAAAAGCTAAAACCATAAAACTCCAGGAAAAAACAAAACGTGAGACTAAGTCTTTGTGACTTTGGGTTAGCCATCTTGGATATGACACGAAAAGCATAAGTAATAAAAGTAAAAATAGATAAACTGATACTTCATCAAAATTTTAAACTTTTGTCCTTTAATAAAAAGACAACTCAGGGAATAAGACAAAAATTTTTCAGATTATAAATCTGATAAGGGACTTGTATCTAGAATGGATAAAGAATTCTTACAACTCTAACAAAAAGACCAAAAAGAATAGGCAGATGATCTAGATAGACATTTCTTCAGTGGAGATAAACAAATGGGCAATGAGCACACGCAAAACTGTTCAACATCATTAGACATCAGAGAATTTCAGATTACAAACCACAGTGAGATACTACATCTTATCCACTCCACTGCAATAGCCAAAAACATAAGGCAGTAAGTGTTGGCATAGGTATAAAAATATGAGGACCCTTATACATTACTGAAAGAAAAGAAAGTGAAATTGTTGGTTGCTTAGTCGTGTCTGACTCTTTGTGACCCCATGGACTGTAGCCCACCAGGCTTGTCTGTCCATGGGATTCTCCAGGCAGGAATACTGGAATGGGTTGCCATTGCCATATCCAGGGGATCTTCCTGACCCAGAGACTGAACCTGGGTCTCCCACATTGCAGGCAGATTCTTTACTGTCTGAGCCATGAAGGAAGCCCCCTATACATTACTGGTGGAAATATAAAAGATACCACCATGCTGGAAAACTGTCTCTCAGTTCTTCAGAAGGTTCATCATAGAATTGTCATGTGACCTGGCAATTGGCCTCCTAGGTATTGTGCGTAAGAGAAGTGAGAACAGGTGTCCCTACAAAAACCCGTATACCAGTATTTGTAGCAATATTATTCATAATAGCCAAAAAGTACAAACATCCCAAATGTCCATCAACTGATGGATGTGTAAATAAAATGTGGTATATCCATACAGTGGATTATTATTTGGCGATAACAAGTACTAATATACACTTAGCATAATACATACTTAGCATAATATGAAAGAAGTGGAAGAAGACAGCCACAAGACTACATACTGTGTGATTCCATTTGTGTGAAATGTCCAGAAGAGGCCTGTCTAGAGACAGGAAGTAGATGAGTGGTTTTTTAGAGCTGGACGATTTGAGAAATGTTGTGGAGTAACTACTAATGGGTTTGGGATTTCTTTCTGAAATAATCAATGTGTTCTAAATTGGTTGTGATGAGGCATGCACAACTCTGTGAGTATACTAAAAATCAATGCATTTTGCACTTGAAATGGGTGAATTGTATGTGAATTACAGCTCAATAAAGCTGGTTTGTTTGTATATGTGTATGTTGCTGCTAAGTCGCTTCAGTCGTGTCCAACTCTGTGCGACCCCGGAGATGGCAGCCCACCAAGCTCCCCCATCCCTGGGATTCTCCAGGCAAGAACACTGGAGTGGGTTGCCATTTCCTTCTCCAATGCATGAAAGTGAAAAGTGAAAGTGAAGTCGCTCAGTCGTGTCCGACTCCTAGTGACCCCATGGACTGTAGCTGAGTACTGGAGTGGGGTGCCATTGCCTTCTCCGTATATGTATGTACTAAGTATCATATGTGGCCCTTTTTGAAAGTGGTCAGTAATTATTACTTACCATTGTAATAAAACTCTCTTTTACTTTTCTAGTAGTAAAGATGAAATGAGAGAAGAATGCTAACAAAGTAGGTGGACATATCAATTAATTGATTTACTGAGTGAAAGAGAAGGTGGCTGAATCTGTGGACAGCAGTAGGCCAGGAGCTGAACACTGAGTTTGAAAAACTAATGTAAAAGTCAAGTCACGTGGTGGCACAAGTGCCTGCCTGGTACATAGTAGGCATTCCAGACTGTTACGTACATTGAACTTGGCTACCCTTAAAATGTGGGTGAACTTCGGATCCAGATGTCACCATACCAGATGTTCTTTACAAAAGAATAATCACCGTTTTTGTGATACAGGCCAGGGGTTTTGTCCAGGAGTCACTAAACCAGATGCGTGTGTTTTCTTTTTTAAGTTAGAATACGTATGACAAAGACCAGGGTTTTGGTTCTGGCGCTCTGTGTTTTTTCCCAGGCAGTGTCTGGGGAAACTCAGTTTCCCACAGTCAGTCCAGGGTGAACAGCTTTGCTCTTTGCAGTCTGCCTTTGGGCCTGTGTGTTCAAACCTCTCTAGAAGAGATGAACAGAAAGCTCAGCCCACACACTCTGCAGGTTAGTCCTGCAGAAGCTTTTCAACAGCACTGCAGATGCCCTGTGCTGGTCACTGGTGCTTTTAGAGCCTGGAAAATATGTACTAACTAGACAGGAAGGTTCTCTGCTAAGTTGTATGTATTTGCTAACACATTTCACAGTGTTGTTTCCCCAGGGACCTACCTGTGGAAGGAGTCCCCCATATTTCAGTGTTGGTGAAAACCGAGTGAGCTGCTTTTCTGGTGTTAAGGCCACACACTGGCACCTGAAGTCCCATGGTACTGAGTGGTGGAGTAGGGACTCAGAAATCTCCCAGGTCTGCATGACTCCCAAGATGGTTTGCTCTTAGTCTTACTTACGAGGCTCGACTGCCTTTTTGGAATGGACCAGTAAGAAGAGGAAGAGGATTGAAGGCAGAGAGCTGTGAAAACATAATGTTCTCAGGAACAGCAGGGTCCTGGCAGAGCTGGAGTGTGAGGTGCTGAGAAGGATGAATGAAGTAGAGTGGCTTATGAGCTGGGAAGGGCAAGATGAGAGATTGTGGAATAATGGACCAGGCAATTGCTTTGGGGCCCCAGAGTTCAACTTCTCTGTACAAGTATCACATTCCTGGAGTGGAGGTGCAGGCCAGGGGATAGAAACTATAGTTTGGGGATATACAAACTATATCAATACATAATACAAATTAGTATTATGTATTTGTATCATAATACAAATTAGTATTATGCTAATGCTAATGCTAAGTCACTTTAGTCGTGTCCGACTCTGTGCGACCCCATAGACGGCAGCCCACCAGGCCTCCCCGTCCCCGGGATTCTCCAGGCAAGAACACAAATAGTATTAAAGGAGAGTTAAATTCTGCTTGCAATGCAGGAGACCTGGGTTCAATCCCTGAGTCAGGAAGATCCCCTGGAGAAGGAAATGGCTACCCACTCCAGTATTCTTGCCTGAAGAATCCCATGGACAGAGGAGCCTGGCAGGCTACAGCCCATGGGGTTGCAAAGAGTCGGACGCAACTGTGCGACTAACACTCATATGGCCCATAAGGAGGGTCCTGCAGTACTCCTGGCAGAAGGGCTTGAACTAGGTTGGAGGCTATGGGAGTGACAAGGAGGGGGCAGGATGGGAAAGGTATTTCAGATCAGTATATTTGTGATAAAGTGTTAGAGAGGTTAGAGATCAGAAGACATGGTAGGGTTTAGTGCAAGGAAAGAGATGAAGATGTTTCATCTGCGTGAGCAACTGTGCATTGATAGAGACAAGGAAGGTATATAGCACGGAGGGACAGATTTTAAGGGCTAGAATAGGGGTCATGAGCTTGAGTTGTATGGAATGTTTAAGGTTTTGGGGGCTCTCCATAGAGCGGGAGCCAGCAGGCACTTGGAAATTCAGCATTCTGGGTTGAGAACAATGTTTGGAAAATTGTTCCAGGGTTTGGAACAGAAACCTTGGAGGTTGTCTAGGAGACAGAGAAAAGGCAAAGAGGGAAGGAAGGCTAAGGGAGAGAACCCATTTGAAGCACTGAGTCAATATCTCAAGTTCCAACTCAACACTCCTGTGAATATCTTTGGAAGCATGTTGTGTGTCACATGAAACCTTACAAATGCAGGATCAAGGGAGCCTGAGTTCCTGCATTTTTACCGTACTAAGTATATTGAAGTGTTTAGCTTTGTCCCTTGGTGGTATGCTGATGGAAATACCTATGAGATTAATGGGGTGCCTAATGTGTTAACATGTTCTAATCTGTGGCTCCCTAGTGTGTTAATGGGTTGGATCCCAAGCCAGTGTGGCTCCTTCCTTTTTTCTTAAAAGCCAACTCTGATCCAAGCCCGAAGTGTGATTTCCTTCCTCCCAGTCTCCCTGAGCGTGTTGCTGAATTTCCTTTGGTAGTTTGTGAGACATCAGCCACCTGTTAACTGTAGCTCCTACAACTGAGAAGCGCACGCTACAAGTCTGCAGTGAGTAACAATGACAGTCTTCCCAGAGCCCCTCGCAGACACGGCACAGTATGGGGAGCATAGGGAATCAGCACCCTGTCTGCTTCAGTGTGGTCTCTTGGGGCCAGCCTGAGGGCCAAGAAGACTGGAGAAAACCCGGAGGCAGTAGGTGTGACCTGTGAGAAGCAGCAGGGCCTGGCCTCTCTCTGTGTCACATCAAAGACTGACTTTTCAGTCACTCAGCCCTAATGTGAGGATGCTTCAGAGCCAGGGCTGGGCTCCTGGTGGCCTGTGCCTGGGAACCGAGGAGAACGTGTGGGCCTGCATGTGCTCCGTGCAGACCCAGTGGGAAGGGGGGCCCAAGCACCTCTCCCAGCTGTCCTCTTAGCATTCAGAGCTTCAGGGATCAGACAGATTAGCCCTCTCTCCTCTGTGTTCATATTGGAAGCTGCTGCCCACAGATGCCCTTTCCCCAATGCCGGTCCTGGGGTTGAGTTGGCCTGGCTTAAGTCCAGCTGCTTCTGCATGGCTGTTCTCTCCTGTCACACAGACCTGGGTTCCAAGATGCCAAGGTCATTCTCAGTTTAACCATATAACTCAGTGTCCAAATTAAGACACTTTGAAGAATAAATGGAGCAGTGTTAAAGGTAACACCTGCAAACAGAAATAAGCCAGGACCTTCCCATACATACCAGGATATATGATCTTCTCTGTACCTGTACCAAGCCTAACCTTCTTTGCCCCAGATCCCATGACTCATCTGATTTTAGGTGCCAGGGACTTAAGGATTTTGGGTCCTTGAGATTTGGGCTACAGAATGAAAACCTTAGGAGTCTCCCATGTTGGAAGACTCAGGAGATGAAAAACGTGGTATAACCAGGGGGAGCATATATCTGAAAAATTCCTTACTATTCAGAACCTTGGTATGGATAGTGTACTATGTCCTGGTTACTTATTTTTATTCAAAGCTCTAAACTGTTGTTTTCATGTATATTCAGTCTCCTCTCACATGTCACAGAAGGTGGCCTGATGATAACAAACAGATAAGGAGAGAAACATCCTCTTCCAGGAGCTTACGGCCCCGTATAGAGTCTGAAGCGCAGCTACATGGTCCGACCCAGAGGTGGAGCAGGATCCCGGGCTCTGGGCCCTGACAGGAGTGTGCAGGGAGCCCGGAGTCAGGGACTTGTTTATGTTCTGTCTGTGTGGTTTTCACAGTCACAGAGGAGAATGGGAGGGAACCTGAGCATCTGGGCCTCTCTGAGACCAGGCCAAATGGGGATTTAGGAAAAGGAGGTGTTCCTTTTGGAGAGCAGAGGGGCAGAGTTGAGTACTCTGCCTGGTGGCTTGCTTAGCCTGCATGGGCCCATTTTTCTACCCAAACTGGCAGAACCTGGATCACCAGGGGCCTCAATGAAGAGGGTGTGAGGAGAGGAAATGAGCTCTTCCTTGGCTGTTAATTATATCTTCAGACCTCTGCCTCAGCCTGGATGACCTGGGTTTGACCAGTTTGGAGTGAGGACTGAGGCTGTCAGATTTAAGGGGAAAAGAAACATTGGGTTGCAGATAAACAAAATATTATTTTTCGTATACATGTACCCCATGCCATAGTTGTATTTTACGTGGCAACCCTGGGTTAGTAGGGCCAGGCCACATTTTGGCTTTGCAGTCGAGCATGGTGTAACCAACTGTTCACAGTGCTGCCTTCATTCAGAGGATGCTTAGTGAGTGCCAGGTATGTGCTGCTCTGGGTGCTGGGCTACAGCAGTGAGCAAAATCCAGCAGGAGTTCCTGACTTCACAGAGCTTACGTCTAGTGGCGGTTAATAGCTAATGAGGAAGGTAAGTTACTCAGTCAGATGGTACAAGTGGTAGAGAGGAAATTAAGGCAGGAAAGGGGTTGGGAGGGTTCACACCTGAGGGAGGTGAGGGGTTGAGGGTACAGGCCAAGCAGACATTTGTGCGCACAGATGCACTGACCCTTACACACACATACACCGTGGCAGAGCCCTAGTGTGCCTAGTGTGTTTAAGGACCCTGAGGGCCAGTGTGGCTAGAGTGGTTAAGAAGGGGGAAATGGGAAGATAAGCCAGTGGGGTCACAGGCCCAGCGTTTGTAGAGAGCCCTGGAAGTCTCTGTAAGGATTTTGGCTTTCATTATGGGTTGGGGTGCCTGGGGGCATTAGACGGTATTGAGTAGGGTGGGGATGTGATCTGATTAGATTTGAAGGGAGTCGCTGCTGGTGGAGAACTGACCAAGACCAGCCGGGGTCCCTGACTCCCACCCCCTCCTCAGGTGTGGGCTGTGGGACTTGAGAAACATGCTTGTCATTTGGAATAAAGGGATGTTGCTTCCTGGACACAGATCTTCAGATTCAGATCAGATCAGTCGCTCAGTCGTGTCCGACTCTTTGCGACCCCATGAATCGCAGCACGCCAGGCCTCCCTGTCCATCACCAACTCCCGGAGGTCACTCAGACTCACATCCATCGAGTCAGTGATGCCATCCAGCCATCTCATCCTCTGTCGTCCCCTTCTCCTCCTGCCCCCAATCCCTCCCAGCATCAGAGTCTTTTCCAATGAGTCAACTCTTCACAAAAGGTGGGTTAAGTACTGGAGGTTCAGCTTTAGCATCATTCCTTCCAAAGAAATCCCAGGGCTGATCTCCTTCAGAATGGACCGGTTGGATCTCCTTGCAGTCCAAGGGACTCTCAAGAGTCTTCTCCAACACCACACTTCAAAAGCATCAATTCTTCGGCGCTCAGCCTTCTTCACAGTCCAGCTCTCACATCCATACATGACCACAGGAAAGACCATAGCCTTGACTAGGCGAACCTTTGTTGGCAAAGTAATGTCTCTGCTTTTGAATATGCTATCTAGGTTGGTCATAACTTTCCTTCCAAGGAGTAAGCGTCTTTTAATTTCATGGCTGCAGTCACCATCTGCAGTGATTTTGGAGCCCAGAAAAATAAAGTCTGACACTGTTTCCACTGTTTCCCCATCTATTTCCCATGTAGTGATGGGACCAGATGCCATGATCTTCGTTTTCTGAATGTTGAGCTTTAAGCCAACCTTTTCACTCTCCACTTTCACTTTCATCAAGAGGCTTTTTAGTTCCTCTTCACTTTCTGCCATAAGGGTGGTGTCATCTGCATATCTGAGGTTATTGATATTTCTCCCATCAATCTTGATTACTGTCATTTGGAATAAAGGGATGTTGCTCCCTGGACACAGATCTTAAGACTTCTGTTTTCCTAACTTTGGTTGATTTTCTTCTCTATTTGAATGGAATGTTCCTTGTGAATAAGGTGAGCGATATGTAGTCTTTACCTGTCTCTTTTTGCCAAGCACCGTGTGATGTACCTGGTTTGAGAGACCAGACCTTCATGTCACCTGTTAAACTTGAGAGAAAAGGTTAGTGACTTGCTGGATATCCCTTATATATCTGGGGTTTTCAGACCCCAAATCATAACTCAGTGAAAGTAGATCAGTTTTTTGTTGGTATGGGAGGAAGTTGTTTTCCTTTGTATTTATTAATTATTTTTTGTTTGAGAGCTGAAGGGCTTGAAAGCATGTCCTTTGTTTCCAGTCTTTGAAGAGCCACACAGTCTGACTTAGAATTTTTGAACTTCACAAGAATGTGAAAGCGATATGCCTTCAGTAGAAACCATACATAAAATCTTGTATTTTGATTTTTTTCCCGGCTGGCAGTGGGCGGTATGATACGCTCTCATGATACCGGGCAGCGTTAGCAGCCACAGCTCCAAATCAGCCATCATGGTGGTGGACAGCAGGTACACTTAGAACCCTTCTGTGCTGGATATCCAGTGTGTTTTTCACCTTCAATATAGCATTCAGCCCATTACATGAGATGTGCCACACTGTTACGAAGGAAGCTTTGTATTAGATGATTTTGCCCAACTGTAGGCTACTGTAAGTGTTCTGAGCATGTTTAAGGTAGGCTAGGCTAAGCTGTGATGTTCAGTAGATTAGGTGTGTCAAATTAATCTTTGACAATGATATCTTCAACTTATGATGGGCTTATTAGGAGGTAACTCAATTGTAAGTCAAGAAAGGTATGTGTTATAGAACTTCTCTGCTTTACGTCACTGAAGCAGTCTTAATTTTTTTTAAGCTAACATATTTCACATTTCCAATTAAAGAATGTAAAAACTAAGGAATATATGCATTTTCTTTTATAAGATAATTCTTTGGAGAAAAATACTGAGGCTATGAAAGCATGGCTTTTTGGTCAGTAGGATTATTTTAAATGTCAGCCAGAATTCATGATGAGAGTTATAATTTTTTTTTGAGAGTTATAATTTTAAAAGGAGTGGCACATATTTTCCAAATACCCCTGACAGGCCTGTTGTCTTAGAGATGGCACACTGGTAGATTAGCTTTGGTAAATAATGTTATTAATAAATATTTACATTTTCACGTATTTCTGTAAAATTTGAGAAAATGCAAAAATGAAACAATAAAAAAAATGTATAATGCAGACATTCTAAATGTGAAACTGGTCTGTTTTGCCAGAGTTGTGAAAAATGTATTAAGACTGAATCAGTATTTAAGCAAAATTTTTCAAGGGACCGTTCTGTGCTGATTTATATGCTGGGCATTAAGAATGCAGAATTGCTGGGATGACCACTAAAACAAAACAAAATCATGGAATGAAGTGTCGTATGTTTTAAACAGAGGTATATACATTGTGGGAGAAGGCAATGGCACCCCACTCCAGTCACTCTTGCCTGGAAAATCCCATGGATGGAGGAGCCTGGCAGGCTGCAGTCCATGGGGTCGCGAAGAGTCAGACACGACTGAGCAACTTCACTTTCACTTTTTACTTTCATGCATTGGAGAAGGGAATGGCAACCCACTCCAGTGTTCTTGCCTGGAGAATCCCAGGGACGGGGGAGCCTGGTGGGCTGCCGTCTATGGGGTCACACAGAGTCGGACATGACTGAAGTGACTTAGTGGCATATACATTGTGAAATTAGAGAAGTGGATTTTTTTTTTTTTGCCATGTTGTGTGTCTTGCAGGATCTTAGCTCCCTAGCAGGAGATTGAATTAAACTTGGGGTCCCAGCAATGAAAGTGTTGAGTCCTAACCACTGGACCTCCAAGGAATTCCCGAGAAGTGGACATTTTAGATTAAGCCTTTTCTAGTAAGTTTAGCTGTTTTCTTAAGCAGGGACTGAAATTCACTGTAAAGCACTTTAATGTAGTTGAGACCCCAACCAGGATATATTGAGATTTTTCCCACCTTTCTTTAGAATTACAAGGTAGAACTGCATTCATTTTAGAGTTAGAAGGATACAGCATTGCCACTTCTAGCTGGTTGACTTTGATTTCTCTGAGTTTTAGTTTCCTTTCTGTAAAGTGGGATTAATGAAACCTACCTTGTGAAGTCGTCGTGCCGATTAAATGAGGCGACTCCCATGAGTTCCTTGGACAGTATTGGCAAATAGTAAGCTTTCATGCGTGGTGGCCCATGTCACCCTTATTGGCACTGCTTTTATTGTTTCCTAATGAAGATTGTACACTTTATATTATTTAATGATTTCCAAGGCCACCCAGCTTCAAGTTTGGGGTGGGCAGCTAGAGCTCTCCTGAAGCTCCTGAATGCCTTGAGAGAAGAGAGCATAGAAAGGAGGGAGTTTGGCTCAGGAATAAGTGGGAGGTGGAAACCCAGGGTCCTGGTGAATGTGCCATTACACTTGACATCACCCTCCAGATGGCTGTTCAGCCAGGTTGATAATTAGCTTCAACAGATGCAAGCCGGGAGGCTCCTGGCTGCTTCTCTACAATGGGGATATGTGGCAAGAGGAGGATGTGGCGGCAGGAGGCCTGAGCATGGCTGGGGTGTGTAGCCGGGCTCAGCTGGGCCGAGAGAGGCATGACCATGAGCTGGGCCCGCCTGGGTCTCAGCTGGTGCACAGACGTGGCCCCAAGCTGCTGTGCTGTCTTCTGCGGGCCAGGGCTGTGCAAGCCTCTGCTCTGCTATTTAAATCCATCATTGCTGGTGAGTGCCTGCAGCCGAGGCAGAGGCAGTGCTCACGCTACAGGTCTCAGCGCATTGCCTCCACGGGGGTCCTGTTGGGTGGCTGGGTGCAGAGGCTAGCACTGCAGCCCCCTGTATCAGTCTTGACCCTCCCAAGGTAGTTGGTGAGTCTGGACCCAGTGTGGGGGGGCCCTGCTGCCCTTACAGTGCTACTGCCTTCTATGCTCCCCCGCACCAGGCCCCACCATGCCTTCAGTGGACTTTTCTGGAGTTTTGTTTCCTGCCAGCCTGGTGGGGTACTGTGACACTTGGGATTGTACATCAAGAAGATGTGGACTCAGTCCGGTTAAGTGACCTTGGGGAAGTTAGTGTAGTCCCTATTCATAGTTAGTGTACTTTTTGAGGGCTGTTCACGTATCTTTATCTCCATGTCCCTTGGTGGTAATACGTGCTAAGTAAACAGTAACTTAACTTTGAAGAATGGAGATGACATTGCCTGCATCCCTCAGTTGTGCTGAGGAGAGACAGGGTTTGCAGTTCTGGTAATTTGTAGTAACAGAGAATTTCCCCAGATTCTGCTCCTCCCTTATCCCTAGTGTCAAAGAATCTCAAACACTCAGGATGTAAAAGGAAGCCTATTTGCATGTTTTCATTGATTGAGTGAACTTTTATTGACTTTGCCAATGGATCATAACACATCTCTTCAGAGAAGGTACAGAAATAACTAGAAAAGCACATGAAAAGATGCTCAAGATAATTAGCCATTAAAGTGAAGTGAAGTGAAAGTCATTCAATCGTGTCCGAGTCTTTATGACCCCATGGACTGTAGCCTACCAGGCTCCTCTGTCTGCAGAATTCTCCAGGCAAGAAAGGTTGCCATTCCCTTCTCCAAGGGATCTTCCCAACCCAGGGATCAAACCCAGGTCTCCTGCATTGCAGGGAAGCCCAATTATCCATTGCTACTGCTGCTAAGTCACTTCAGTCGTGTCCGACTCTGTGTGACCCCATAGATGGCAGCCCACCGGGCTCCCCCGTCCCTGGGATTCTCCAGGCAAGAACACTGGAGTGGGTTGCCATTTCCTTCTCCAGTGCATGAAGGTGAATAGTGAAAGTGAAGTCGCTCAGTCGTGTCTGACCCTCAGTGACGCCATGGACTGCAGCCTTCCAGGCTCCTCTGTTCATGGGATTTTCCAGGCAGGAGTACTGGAGTGGGTTGCCATTGCCTTCTCCACAATTACCCATTAGGAGGAATTGTCCACCTACCCCTTCACACCTGCTAAGTTGACTGCAGTTGAAATGACTAACAAGTGTTGTTGAGGATGGGGATGTAAAATTGTTCAGTCTCTGGAAAACAGGTGGACAATTCCTCAAAAGGATAAATGTAGAGTAATCCACTTTTAGGGAAAGCATATATTCACACAAAGACTTGTGTGCCAGTATTCAAAGCAGCGTTCTTCTTATAGGCTATGTACGAATACCTGGTTTCTGTTATAGGCTGGGTGTCGGGACATCCTGTGGAAAAGACCCTCAAGGGTTGGCTGCTCTCCTTCTGGGTCTGTCATGTGTGGCTCATGCCTAGGAAATGCCTAGCTTTGCCTTTTAGAGAACTGGCCAAGTTTGGGCTGTGTTTAAGAACACAGATTCGGAGTATCTTTTTGGGCTTCTATAGAAACCCTTATCAGCTGAAGCTATCTAGTCTCTCAGACTTTGGTCTCCCACATTCCTTGTCATCGGCATGGGATGACCCCTTTTTGTTATGATGTGAGTTGCTCTCAACACTTTGAAGATGCATTCCTGGTCTGATAGAAGATTCTGGCAGTAATGGGATATCTCTGGAAGGCACTGATAAGGCCCTTGTCAGTTTCAAGAGTGGGCAGGTCCTCCTTGTAGAGGTTTCTAGTGACGGAGATACCCGATCAGCAGGCTTTTTCCTGGCTGCAGTCAATGATGGGTGGGTGTGGGAGTGGAACATGTTAAGATGCGTCTTTGGAGATTGGGAGTCAGTGAGTGTCAGCCTCCAGGAGAGGGCTTCCGCCGTGAGAATTGGGGTTTTCTACACAATTATTTTCTTGCCTTTGAGATATGTTCTTTTTAAAATAAAATTATAATGGAGTATGGGAGAAATGGCTTCTTAATAGTAGGCAGAATAAAGCTAGATGACTGTAGGGAGACAGTAAAGAGCATGAGGCAAACTGCCTTATTTATTATTTGGACAACATAGATGAAGTGTTTATTATATACAAAGCAAGTTAGACTGAAACTTGTGCAGGAACCATAGTGTATAATTACAGAAATGTAAGGATAGAGGAATAACAAAATGATGACATTGTTCCGCCAAAGGAACAATGCGCACTAGGAGCGCCTTCAGTGGCAGAGCAGACTTCAGTGAGATGGGCGCTGGGCAAGTGCTCAGGACACTCCTCTATGTTCATGGGGACACTCTGAGATCACCTCACTGATTAGAAAGTTGTTTGGTGAATCCAGAAGTAGGACAGAAGTGAGTGTTTTTGAAGGAGTTTTCCTCCTAGCTTTGGGTGATGAATAAATAGCACCTCTCTGCCCTGGGGCATTTTCGCTCTAGGCAGCTGTCTGACCTCTCATATGTTTTTTGGGGGGTATTTCTAAGGATATTATAGGAGTAATCAGAAAAGGAAAGTAAGGGGGAAAGTATTTATTTACCGTATAGCACCATGAAGAAAGTTTTGGCCTAGACGTCAAAATAGAGGTAAATCTGAAAATTTGTTGCTTTCTTCTTTAGTTTGCCTTCTTTGATGGAATCCTGTTTATATTCATGTCCTTGTGATAGTCAGTGAAATGGAAATATGAACTTGTTCTTAAGACCTCCGCTGTATCACTGTGTTAGAATAATGTCCTGGTTTTAGAATGGGCCTGGGTATGCGCAGCTTAGCTTATGCTTAAGCAACTCTGGCGGAGAAGGCAATGGCACCCCACTCCAGTACTTCTGCCTGGAAAATCCCATGGGTGGAGGAGCCTGGAAGGCTGCAGTCCATGGGGTCGCTGAGGGTCGGACACGACTGAGCGACTTCACTTTCACTTTTCACTTTCATGCGTTGGAAAAGGAAATGGCAACCCACTCCAGTGTTCTTGCCTGGAGAATCCCAGGGACGGGTGAGCCTGGTGGGCTGCCGTCTATGGGGTCACACAGAGTCGGACACGACTGAAGTGACTTAGCAGCAGCAAGCAACTCTGGGCAAGTTCCCCAGCTTCTCTTTTTCTTTAAAGAGGGATATTTATATGTAATACATATGATTACTATGAAGATTAACGAGACATTCGTGAATCTAGTGTAATGCCAGGAATAGGGTAAATGCTAAAATGTTCCATTATATATAATTAATTATAATGAAAGTTATAATTGGGAATAACATCTAGTACATACTCATTTATTGTTTTCCCTCTGATTATATTAGAAATTATTGAAAAAATATAAATAAATAAACCATTATTTGGAACTTAATTTAATATTTTGTTGTGTATTTATTTTTTGTTTTTTTCTATGCCTAGAAAGTTTAGTTTTACATAACTGAACACTTACTGTACACTAGATTCACAATTTAGATTTTTTGTGATATCATGGAAAATCTATTAAGTTACTTTAAAAAATTATCTATTAATAGAATTGTAATTGTGGAACCAGTTGCCCTTTTTTTGAGCAATTGAAGTAGTTTTACTCTGCCACAAGTAGTAAATGCTCTTGAGTAATACGTCCGATTATTTCTTTAGGACAATTCCAAGAAGTGAAATACATGGTAAAGCGTAGATTGTTTTCTTCAAGAGCTATGGTAAAATTGCCAATTAACTGTGTCTGCCTTACTAAAAAAAGTAATATGAATGCTCATTTCTCCAGTCTGTGATCAGTACTGGGTATTTAATTTTTAAAATGTCTTTGCTATTTTGATAGATAGAAAATAACTCATTATTAATTCAGTTTGTATTTTCTGTGGTTACAGGTGAGCTTAAATAATAGTATATGTTTATTATGTATTTGTATTTCTTTCATGTATTATTTATTTAGTATTTCCCTCTATTTTTCCCTTAGAGTATTTTCTTCCATATTATTTGTAGGATGTTGACCCTTTTCACATGTGTTACAGATATATTGAATTTAGCATTTCACTCCTTTTTCCTTTTTTAGGACATTTTTAGATACCCAGTGACATGGTGACATAAGACTTCGTTAGGAAAAGGACATGCAGGATGTGGAATGTGAGCCTGAAAGACCTATCCCGATGACTCGCTTACTGTTACGCCTAGGGATTGTCTGTGATGCAGCAGGCTGGGGGAATCTGCTGAGGGCCTAACACCTGGAGCTCATGTACTCACTGCAGCTCTTCAGATGCTGCTCCTCACTGGCAAAGTCAGGACACAGGGAATTCCTTGAGCGTGTCCCACGTGTATCTGCAACGCTTTTCCTTAAAGAATTGGTTTTGCATCACTATCGGGGATAATGGAAACAGACATTTCATTCTGTAGCTCTGGAACAAAATGGCCTTGAACTTTGGTCCTCCCTAACCTACCTTAAATTTTGTTCACTTGGCTAATATCTTGAGAAACAGCTGTGGGAAGTGCTTGGAACCAGTAGTTGACGTGTGTGACCCGCATAGGTGATATCGTGCCACTTAGTTCCCTGTGTTTGCTGTGTTGGTAAAGTAAATAACATGTGGTTCATTTGGCCAGGGCTCAGCACCCAGTAAATGCTTGTCAATTATTTTTCCTCGTCCCCTCCAAACCATGAGCTTTTCCAGGCTTGATGTCCGCCATATCCATCTCTGTATCCTCATGCACATAACAGTCACTGTGTGATTACGTGATGGCTGAATGAATGAGGCCAAGGGCAGCAGGTTATGTGGGAGCAAGTGTGTTCCAAAGAGTGAGAATTGACTTTAACACTTTAACACGGTCTCTGTACGTCACTTGTGTGTGTGTGTGTGTGTGTGTGTGTGTGTGTGTGTGTGTGTGAGCTCAGTCATGCCTGACTTTTTGCTGCACCATGGACTGTAGCCTGCCAGGTTCCTCTGCCCATGGAATTTTCCAGGCAGGAATACTGGAGCGGGCTGCCATTTCCATCTCGAGGGATGTTCACCCAGGAATTAAACCTGTGTCTCTCATGTCTCTTGCATTGGCAGGCAGGTTCCTGACCACTAGCGCCACTTGGGAAGCCCGAGACTTACATGCCAAGTGGTACATATATCACTCTTATACACGTTTAAAAGTATTAAAAACACATACCTCATGGTGTGAGTGACTTTTGGGTAATTGGGATGCACTGATTTGGGAGTGTCCTGTGTAAACTGGCACTTGGAGCCCTCCCTTTGGGACTCATGGCAGTCCTTCTTGGGGTCAGGGTAGGAGCCGATGGGAGGCACTGATTGTTCCTGTCTGGGAGGGCCCTGGGACCTTGGGTTTCCCCCTGTGTGGCCTGTGGGCTCCCTGACAGAACTTCGGGGCCAGAGTGGGCCGCCAGGACTCAGCCAGGCTTGTAACTGTTTTCACTCATGACAGAGCAGAGGTGCTCCTACGACCACACCAGGAGTGCCTGAGGGGGTTTGCAGACGCATAATGGGCCCTGCTGCCCTTGCTGCCACCTCCAATACCCTCTGAGAGGCCGGGTGCTGCGACACTTCTCTGAGCAGTTACTTTTTCCCCCTGAAAGGGGATGCTCATCCCCTGGTGCTTTCCCTTAATGCATCTAACAAGGAAAAGAAACTCTTGCACTGAACAGCGGGGCCCACCCCGTCCCTATAGCAGATTCGGGCTTGCAGCAGCCCTGCCAAAGAAGGTACCAGTTTGCTAGGGCTGCCATAGTAAAGAGCTAGAAACTGGGTGGCTTAAAGCCACAGAAATAAATATAACATCTCCTAGATCGGAGGCCGGGGAAGGCAATGGCACCCCACCCCAGTACTTTTGCCTGGAAAATCCCATGGACGGAGGAGCCTGGTAGGCTCCAGTCCGTGGGATCGCTAAGAGTCGGACACGACTGAGCGACTTCACTTTGACTTTTCACTTTCATACATTGGAGAAGGAAATGGCAACCCACTCCAGTGTTCTTGCCTGGAGAATCCCAGGGACAGGGGAGCCTGGTGAGCTTCCATCTATGGGGTCGCACAGAGTCGGACACGACTGAAGCGACTTAGCAGCAGCAGCAGCAGATCGGAGGCAGGAAGTGTGAAATCAGGGTGTTGGCATGGCCACGCTCTCTTTCGAGGCTCTAGGGGAAGGGCTGGTCCACTCCTTCCTCTAAGCTTCTTGTGTGGCCATCAGCCCTTGGCTTTCCTTACTGCATCTCTCCAGTCTTTGCCTCTGTTGTTTGGTTGCCTCATAATGTTTGGTCCACGTGTGTCTTTGCACAACCTTCTTATAAGCACACCCATCACATTGCCTTCAAGACTGACCCTACTCTAGGGTGTCATCAAATAACTACCACTAACTACTAATGACTTCAAATAACTAATCGCTACATCTGTAATGATTCTGTTTTCAAATAAGGTCAGCTTCTGAGGTACCGAGGGTTAGAATTTGAGCATATCTTTTTGGGGGTGGGACAGAATCCAATCCATGACTCTCATGCGGTATACAAGGGGCGCAGGCTTATAGAGGATTAGTAATTTGGCCACGTTCTCGATTACGAAGTCCTAGGGCCAGGATCGTAACCCAGGTCAGTCTGACCCCAAAGCCAGTTAATTCTCTTTCCAATAACCGTCGTGTCAGAATCACTTGGAGAATTAATAAAAAAACACGGGAGGCCTAGGCTCTACGGAGTTGCTCCATCAACTGTGCTCCATGGACTGGGGGCAACCCCATCGCCTGGGAGCTGGTTGGAAGTGCAGGTTGGTGAAGCTCCTGCCCTAGTGTACTGCTTCTCCATACTGTGTATTGAAATCACTTGAGAAACTCTGAAACAAAGAAAAACAGTGATGGCGGCCTCACCCCAAGCCTGCTGAATCAGATCTCTGAGGAGATGGCTGGCATTGTTTTTCTCAAAAGCTCACCCGCTATTCTGATTCACTGCCAGAGTCTAGAACCACTGGGGCCTGGAGGGGCTTGTTGCTGGAAGAGTATGTAGACTTTTCAGTACTAAGAATAGGAATTCTGTCCACATCAGATTGTCTTTTTATTTCCACAAAGTACAGAAACTGTGGGGGAAAATGTATTTCAGGGAGGACAGACTGAGCACAGAGTATCACAGGGCACTTCTTTTCTGGCTTTGTCTCTTACAAAGTACTCACCGTAGAGTGGAAACCTGTTTATCAAGACTGGGGACTTGGGGGAGCATAAACAGTGCAGTGGAGATAGCACACAGCAGGCCCTGTAGCGGGAACCCAGCGTGGTTTATCTCACTGAGTTTGTCATTTATAGAGAAACCTTCATATTACCTTGCAGTATAAGGAAATGTTACTGGGAGTTTTGTCTTCTCCAGGGTCTGGGATTGTGTATCTTGTCTTCACTTGCCTACTGCAAGGCACTAGCCTGCACAGAGAAGGAAGTCAGTGGCTTAAGGTCAGATAAATGCTCGAAGAGAATTGAAACCTGTGATGAGTGTATTGAAGTGTGTAGACCGAGAATGCCTTACAGTGTGTATGCCAAAAGTATAACGTTCTCACCTGTGTTTACCAAACCAGATCAGCACTGGTTTCTCTTTCTTTGGTACAAATATTGGAAAACCTTGAATGCCCTGTTTCTGTGGAAGGAACATGAACATCTGTGGAGGTGGCGATTGATGTCAGCTGTCTCAAGGCGGTGCTGTCCCCCTGAGGAGGCAAGCCCCGCGCTGGTGATGTAGGTTCAGTCTGTGAGTTCGTTTGCTTGTTCTCTCCCCCGCCCCTCACCTCCCCACTCAATAAAAAAGACAAGTCTGGCATTGTGCTTGCTGGTACCATATTAAAATGGAAAGATAAGAGTGTTTCATATCTGTCCACCCACTCAGGTGAAGTTGGAGATGTCACACTAGGCAACTGAGCATGCACGCACTAGACCACCTTCATCTGTGAGTGTGAAAGTCATTCAGTCGTGTCTGACTCTTTGCAGCCCCATGGACTGTAGCCCGCCAGGCTCCTCTGTCTGTGGAATTCTCCAGGCAAGAATGTTGGAATGGGTAGCCATTCCCTTTTCCAGGGGAATCTTCTGACCCAGGGAATGAACTTGGGTCTCCTGCATTGCAGGCAGATTACTTTACCATCTGAGCCACCAGGGAAGTCCCTCTTCATTTGTAGGAGAGTTAAAATCTGAATAAATAAGTGTCATGGAAAAGAGGAATTAACACTATCTTCTGTTTGCTTGTTTATTTACCTACCTACCTACTTAGCTATCAAGTTAGAAATGTGCCAAGCATTAATCTAAGTGTTTTGCAAATATGAATTCATTTAAATATTGTAACAACCCAGTGACATGGATGCTCCCATTACCCTTATTTCATAGATAAGGAATCTGGGCACAGAGTGACTTAAGTGGCCCATTAACATTCACACACCTAGTTCAGGGCTATTATTTTTAAGCAAGACTGTTAGCAATGACTATATTTCATACTTCTTGACCTCCAACAATTATTCAGGTGACTAAATGTCTTTTATTCCCAATCGGATGTCTAGTTCTATATCTTTTATCTCCCTAAGTCATTCTAGTTTGTTTTTATGGTCGTAGCTGTACTTGTTTTTCTCTCTGAGATTGGCCACAGCGGTGTGTATGTGTGTGGTGTCTGTATCTGCATTTTAACACCTACTGAGAAAATCTCCTCCAGTGCTTTACAGTTTATAAGTGTTTTTTCAGATGTTATCTCCCTCAGTCCAGCAACTCTGGTAAGAAGAGTTATTAATTTCCATTTATTAAATCAAGTAAGTGGCTTAGAGTGGTTAAGAGACTGGCCTGTGGCCTTAACATGATTAGTACATTGGAATTTGAACCCAAGTCCTCTTAATCCTTTGCTCTTCCCATGCTAATATGCTGCTTGTAACTTGGAAAGTTCTATTGTCTCTTATTTGTTTTTCTTGACATGCTTTGCTTTTTTAACCTGGATCAACAATAGTATTTTTTCAATCCATATCCCAGGTCTATAGTGTGAAAGTAGGCAGATTGAGGATGCTGTCTTTCTGAAAGGAGGGAGATTATCAGATGCCACAAGGAATTCTTTTTTTTTTTTTTCATAGCTAAAGATTGAAAGTTTTGCAGTATTTTCCTTGATATTTTTGGACTCAGGCACCCCAGGGGAGTATGTGCATAATGCTGATAATTAAATATAGTTTCCACTATGCGAATGTTCTCACTTCTAGCTGAGCAGGCCTACAGACTTGGGTGAGAGAGGCTTTTAAGGTGAGATTTGAGGCTGGAGAACCCATTTGTTACAAAAACACCTAGGCCTGAAGAACTTCTTGTTCGTCCAGTAAAATACCTAGGCCTGAAGACTACTTCTTGTTTGACCAGTGCTAAATAGTCCCCCTAGGAAAGATCCTGCAGTCACCCTTGGGCAGAGTTAGTGAGTCAGAGCTCTGGGTTCCAATCCAGTTCCGCCACTTAGCTCTGTGATCTTGTCTAATTCACCCACACGCTACAGACCTCAGTCCAGTTGAGCGTGGCAAACTTTTATGGAGCAGCTCTGTGCCAGGCGCCGTGGTAGGTGCTGCAGATAGAAAAGTGAGTTAGATAAACTCTCTGCTCTCAGAGAGCTATCAGACTATCAGGGGAGACTGCCGGGAAACAAGGTGATGGTCCTGTTGTTCTTGAGATAGAACAACAGATAGAGCTAGGCCCCAGGGGCTTGGCGAGGGGGCGGGGTGATGCATAATCCACACTGTAGATCTGGATATCAAGCAGGGACTGTTCCCTGGTGTGCTGGTTAGATATCAGGCTTCCTTCTCTCCCCTCCCCATCTCCACCTTCATTTCCCTAGGAGTAGCCCCCCTTGACTCCAGGACTCTGCTTAATTTGGGGACGTTACTCGTATGATGACAGTGAACATGGTGCAAGAAGGAAGAAGAGCCTCAGGAGCCATGGTCTGCTTCTCTGGGGATACTGTGGTCAGGCATCTGATGTTCCCTTACCTTTATCTGTGCCCCAGAACCACATGCATCTCCTAGCACAGGGCTAATCTGTGCTAATTCTGTATATATGTCCCTGTCCCACACTGGCCTTAAGAATGCCTCTCAATGGAGTCAGTTAAACACAAGTTGGAATCAAGATTGCTGGGAGAAATATCAATAACCTCAGATATGCAGATGACACCACCCTTATGGCAGAAAGTGAAGAGGAACTAAAAAGCTTCTTGATGAAAGTGAAAGAGGAGAGTGAAAAAGTTGGCTTAAAGCTCAACATTCAGAAAACGAAGATCATGGCATCTGGTCCCATCACTACATGGGAAATAGATGGAGAAACAGTGGAAACAGTGTCAGACTTTATTTTTCTGGGCTCCAAAATCACTGCAGATGGTGACTGCAGCCATGAAATTAAAAGACGCTTACTCCTTGGAAGGAAAGTTATGACCAGCCTAGATAGCATATTCAAAAGCAGAGACATTACTTTGCCAACAAAGGTTCTGGATGTGAGAGCTGGACTGTGAAGAAGGCTGAGCACCGAAGAATTGATGCTTTTGAAGTGTGGTGTTGGAGAAGACTCTTGAGAGTCCCTTGGACTGCAAGAAGATCCAACCAGTCCATTCTGAAGGAGATCAGCCCTGGGATTTCTTTGGAAGGAATGATGCTAAAGCTGAAACTCCAGTATTTTGGCCACCTCATGCAAAGAGTTGACTCATTGGAGAAGACTCTGATGCTGGGAGGGATTGGGGGCAGGAGGAGAAGGGGACGACAGAGGATGAGATGGCTGGATGGCATCACTGACCCGATGGATGTGAGTCTGAGTGACCTCCGGGAGTTGGTGATGGACAGGGAGGCCTGGCGTGCTGCAGTTCATGGGGTCGCAAAGAGTCGGACACGACTGAGCGACTGATCTGATCTGATCTACCTCTGTGTTCTAAACAACAACACGGCGCCTGGCACGAAGATAAGCTAAGCTAAGCTAAGTCACTTCAGTCGTGTCCGACTCTGTGTGACCCCAATAGACGGCAGCCCACCAGGCTTCCTCGTCCCTGGGATTCTCCAGGCAAGAGCACTGGAGTGGGTTGCCATTTCCTTCTCCAGTGCATGAAAGTGAAAAGTGAAAGGGAAGTCGCTCAGTCATGTCCAACTCTTAGCGACCCCATGGACTGCAGCCTACCAGGCTCCTCCGTCCACAGAATTTTCCAGACAAGAGTACTGGAGTGGGGTGCCATTGCTTTCTCCGGCACGAAGATAGTGGCTGGTAAATTGTGTTGAATATGTTGGACAGATGGATGAATGGATGGTGGGTGGGGATTGCTAGATGCCCAGCCTGGAAGGAACAGTGGAAAGAGAGACCAAAATGAGAAGAGGTGCAATGCCATTGGACAATGGCTGATAAAATTTAGCACAAGCAGGATGGAGATGGAATGAAAGCCTTATGAAAAGCTGCCATCAGCAAAGCAAGAATGTAACTCTTTAGTTTTATAAGAAAGAACTGAGTCTATCCCAGATATGGGCTGGGTTTGACAACCTAGGCCCAGTAGCTGCAGTTCTTCCTGAAGTAAAAACTTGTCCGGTTCTGGCTGGTGAGTGATGTGGATGGCATGCTGTGGAGAGAAGAGGTCTCTTGGTGAGTGGAAAGGGTCCCAGCTTGGCCTACACATCCTCTCCTCTCTTTTGATGAATTTGGCTGTGGAGGTAGAAACTAGGGCCTTCCACTTTGTCCCATTTTTAAGAAAAGTGGTAAAGCTAGAAGGCTTTAATTAACATCCACAGTATCCTGAGTACGTGTCATAGGCAACAGACTGGATTAAATACCTTTCACTGAATTCTTACAGGAACTTTCTGAGCTAGTTATTAGTGCCCTTATTTTGAAGACATTCAATTAGATGCCCCTAGATGTTCATGTCAAACAGCCTTGTTTCTAACGTAGGCCTCTTCGCTTCCAGTGCTTATCAGTGGCTTTTAGTGCTACCTGATTGCTGGACTTTCCTGAAGGTGTTTCTGTGCATTTTTGCTACAGGGTCCAGCTGAGAATCTCATTGTTATATTTCATCCAGAATCATAGGATGCTTTAATCCAGATTCTGTCTTAAATCATGAAGGTGGGAGGCTCACAGGCTGTATTGATCAGCGTGTCTTATGAGTTGAAAAGTTGATTTTGCTCTGGGGAGGCAGAATGAATCACACCATAACTTGGTTGAGTTTGGTATTTACTTGATGTGGATGTATTTTGTGTGAGCCGAAATTAGGCAGAGGGCTGAAGCAGGCCCTCTCAGGTTGCCGTGGAGTAAATAGAAGTAGTTATGCCAGCTCTCTTCCCATTTCACACTTGAGTTTAACTATTCGTAAAGGGAACATAGATCATCGATCTTACCTGGATGCTGCTTAAAGGTCAGCCCTTTAGATGGATCGTTTCCATCTCAGGGCACCAATCTTAACCTCCAAAGATGAGACCACGTTCCAGGCAGCCAGGTCAGTTGGGATGGTATCAGAGAAGGAAATCCTTTAGTGATAAGTCAGATTGCAGTTAAGGGTTTTGTGGTTATTATTTATCGGGCACCCACAATGTGTGGAGCTTACAAATATGGAATGACTACAAATTTCCTTGGTTTTGAGAAATAGCCAGTCACTTTTTCCCCATGAGGAAGATAATTCCAAAGAAGGGGAGATGTTATCTGTTCCCCTTTGAATTTATGTTTTACTTGTGTTTTCTTTAATAAAGCATGTTAAGTAAAATGTATCATTTAAAGCAGTTAATATGTTTCTCCACCCGGCCCGCTCCCCTTCATTTGAATAGTTTAGTTTCCTCTCTGGATGGAGAGGGAGACCGTTTTTACGGAAGTGCCTGGCACGTGTTGATGCTAGTGCATCTCCATTCCCCCGTGCAGCTCACTCCCCCAGAGGTACTGGTGGCCAGGTGCTGTGCACCCAGGGTGAGATGAAGAAAACGCACCCTTGTCATTTGCTCAGGCGTGTGGCAGACCCAGCCGGGTCTCAGGTATTCCAGATATGAGCCGTGTGCTGATGGCGCAGGCCTGGGAGCATTGCTCATGCGGAGATACAGAGGCCTGCCTGCCCCGAGCCCTTTGTTCTCCTGGTTGAAAGCAGTTAATTAGCAACTGTCTCCATAGCAACTACCTCATAGTCCAAAAACATTGTCTAGTTTTTCAGTTTAGCTTATCACACTGTTTACCTGAAGGGCTTTTCACTGCTCTCTGTCTCATTTGAGTTGGCGGTGTGCCTGTCAGGGAAGTGAATTGTCAAGATAGAAAAAACACCATGGTAGCGAGAAGCCAGGAGCCTTCTCCCTAACAGGGCCAACCTGGGCTCCGGGTTCTGTGAAAACAAAAGTTTCAAGGGCCTCACATTTTCACCTATATATTTTTTTTTTTGTTGGCTAGAAAACTGCCATTCTCTCCACCGGTCTCTGAATTGTGAGGATTTTTTCCCCCTTTCCCCAAGAGGCTTTCTAAGCTCTTTAATATTCCCTGTTTATAGTACATTTCCATTATTAGTCATCTCGAAACCCCGGGTGTTTTCTGCCACTGTACATTCGAGGAAATTTCACTTCCCTGAGGGTCTTGGCATTTCTGAAGGCCCCTGGATGAGGGATTACGAGTGTGCATGAGAGTCAGTCAGTCCGGCTTTGTTTTTAGTTATAATGAGGAAGGCTTATGCCTTTTACCCGTGGCTTGGCTGGTTAAGTCGATCTTGTGTGAAAGACATCTTTAGGTGCCATGTTGGTAAATAGGAAGGGGAACTATGGCTTTTTGTAAGCCGTGCAACAAAGATAATAATTTTCATGGCTTTCGCTGATTGACTGTCTACTGTGTATGCCTTTGTGCTGGGAGTTTTGGCTTTAGGGAAAGGGGAGATGAGAGGTGAAGGGGAGAGAAGCTTGTGTTGCCTGAGTGCCTGCCATGACCCAGTCACTGAGCCGGGCCTTTCAGAGTGGGATCCCCCAGACTCTCCCCAGCAGCCCTGCAAGCTAGCCTCGATCATCCATATTTTAAGAGCTGGATGTCAGTGTTCTAAGGAGTCTGCTCAGGACTGCAGAGTGCAGACCAGGTCTGTTGATGTATGAGGCATTATCCCATCAGGCAGCAGGATGAATGTGGGACCTCTTGTCAGGATTTGGTGGTGGGGTTTTGCCCATCCCTGGTGAAGGGGATTGCATGAGAGGGTGTGCAGCAGTGCTCTGGAAACTTTGGCTCAAGGGACCTGGTTAAACTTCGGTGGCATACATGTGTCATTAGATCCCAGAGTTATGTTCAGGAAAATTACAAAGCCCAGCTGTTATGGGTTTCCCAGGTGGCGTGAGTGGTAAAGAACCCACCTGCCAATGCAGGAGACATAAGAGACACGGGTTCGATCCCTGGGTTGAGAAGATCCCTGGATGAGGGCATGGCAATCCGCTCCAGTATTTTGCCCGAAGAATCCCATGGACAGAACCCTGGCAGGCTATGGTCCATAAGGTCACAAAGAGTCCGACACGAGGAAAGCAACTTAGCACGCACATATGCACACACCAGAGTTTAAATCAGTATTGTTCTTTTCAATTAACCTGGAAAGACTGTTCCTTATGTGTTTCCATTCTTCAGGCCTTTAAGGGACCTCTATGGGGAAAAGAGCCTCCCAAAATTGAGACACATGGCATTTTGAGTTCAGTTCAGCAGACCACCATCCTTGGGTATTTAACTCCTGTCACTGTGGACTGAAAAGTGTGGTCTTGCCCTTGTGGTGATCAGTTGGACTAGTGTGGATCCATGAAGTGAGCTCCTTTTCTTTCTTTGAAAAGTTTATCATTAGATTCATACAGCAGAAAACAGTAGTCAACATAAAGGATAAGCAGGGCCATTTGATACAATTTTTAATCATACTTATTTTGCCCAAAATGGAGATACATTCAGTGTTTTTAATGAAGGGACTACGGTTCTGAACTGCAGCTGGTTGAATACCTGAGGATGAGCAGGTGGTAAAACGGAGACGGTTTCCTGGTGGGTGTCGTGTTGTCTTATGCCCAGGCCCACATTTGTGTGGTGTTCTCGTTGAAATAATATGAAACCTGAAGAAGGAGAGCATGCTGACGGTGAGCCAGAACTCCGCCCCTGCTGGAGGGGAGTCCCCCTAAGGAGCCCACCTAAGGCAGAGGAGATTTTAGAGGGATAAAGGTACCCAGAAGTCTCAGAGTAGATAGCATGTGAGTTGGCAGTGCTGTGTGAGTCTTGTTGACTGTGAGATTATAGCGAGTTTATAATTGAGGCTTCTGCAGAAATGTGTCATCTCGGGCTGTGTTGATGACCATATTAGGTCATGCTTGTAGTAAGGGCGTCCTGTTTTCTTCCTGTTTTCCTTCCTCCCCTTTCTCCCTCCTGTATACTCTGCTGGGAACCTTTCTGTGTGTTGAGGGTCCAAGTGTGGACACAAGAAAGCCCCCTTTAAAGAGAACGTAGACATTGTGGAGCTTGTTCAGAGGAGAACAAGCTAGAGACCAAAAAGCCATGTGCTACACAAAATCACTGAAGGCGCTAGGGGACACTTGGCCCAGCTTGGAAAAGGTTCCACAAAGACTGTGTTGCTCTTGTTCAGTCGCTAAGTTGTGTCTGACTCTTTGTGACATGAGAGTTATTTTAAAATAAATGTAAGATGCTCATTGGTTAAGAGGAAGCATATTGGTCCTGTAGGACCTAATTATGACGGGAGCAGTCAAATTTTGGCTCAATTATAGAAAGATTATTTTCTAATAGTCCTATGGAGGTGGACTAGGCCTCTGTTTTGGGATATGTGAGTGAGAAATGTTTAAACATGGGTCATAGAGCAAGCTTGTCATCTGCCTAGGAGACAAATTCTAGTAGTGAAGGAAGATATGTATCACGGTTAACATGAGTCCTTTAAATTATTTATTTATCTCTTTGGGGAGATAACTGAATATGATCAATTTTAAAATATTAGGACATTTGTAACTGTAGTTTATGAAAGGAGCAGTTTTTACTGCAGGCACTCCTTTCCTTTAGAATCATAGCACAGATTCAATTCCCTGTAGTTGTTTTGGCATAATTATATATTGTGGGAGTCTAATTCCCTTTTGAGTCTAAAAGTAAAGATCATGTAGTAATGTATATCCTGGCCATTATAAAAATGTTAACAGTTATTATAAACTCAATCTGTGGTGCAGAACCACTAAAGTTTAACACTATCAAAGGAATTTATCTTTTTATTTTCAAAATGCTTGATCCTAAAGATGGCATAAATTTCCTATTGTTTTTGATAGTTATGTATCCTAATTTTAAAACCAGCCTTGGAGTTTTAAGAATTGAGACTGTCTCTCCAAACTCAGGTGTTGAGTAATTAGATAAAGATAAGTAGCCACAGAAATGCGTTGAAGCATTGATTGATATACCTTGTACATTCTGAAGAATTGATGTATTTAAATCAAGTTAGTTTACAGCTCTATTTGTTGTGTCTCTGGGTTGATTAGATAGTTTTATGGAATTTCTGTTTATTTTTTCCTAGGAGTTTTGTGGGGTGATTTTTTTTTTAATGCCTGGATTGACTGGCTGGTTATAAATTTTGAAGGACTCTGTGCACTTCTCATCTGTCTGTTTAAATGGCAGCACTTTTGTGTTTGAATCTGGCTAGTCCTGCCCTTAATGTTTATGGTGCCTGAAGCACAAGTATAAGTGGAAGCTCAATACTATATGTATCAATACTTAACAATCATAAGGTAATATTATACATCAAGGTAATGCATGGTTAACTGACATTTTATAACCTCTTACTTTGACAAAACATGCCTTCATAATAATCTGGAACCACCTTCAAATTTAGGAGCCTGGCCCCGTTTCTTCCTACCCCTGGTTGCACCTCGTAACATGTTTGTATAGATACCCAAGTTGGGACAAGCAAATCTTCCTCCACTCCCTGCATCCCCAAAGCTACCCCTTGGCTACTTCTTGCACCTAAGGGTGCACACACCAAGGACAAAAGTGGCCCTTTGAGACAGACTCAGGGAATAAGTCTGAACAGGCCATGAAGTTGGAATGGAGTTCTTGAACTGGGAGTTCTGAAACCTCAGGACCTTGGTTCATGGTCTGAAAGGGTCCTAAATGGGCTGTCCCCATGACTTTCAAAGATTGCTGACCAGCAGAGGAGAAGTGTGCCTGAAAGAGGACCAGGGCAGGGCCTTCTGAGGCCTAGGGTTCAAGTTGGACCTTCTGGCCTGGGCCTAAGGACAGGACTGAATATGGATTAAAACACACACACACACACAACTTCCAACTGGCTTTCAAGCTTTTGAGCTTTTTATTGAATAATAAACTGAGTAGTTGGGTTAACTTAAGTAACTTTTGTCATTTAACCTTGTGAATTATCTAAACATCATGGTCTGAGAGTTGAGTAAAAAAATGGGTGATGATCAGAACAGGTTTGAATTCTCTCCTATTTTTTAGTTTGTAGATGTGCAGACATGCACTATGAAATCCCTGCAGCTGTGAAATTGCCTGTAAGAATTGTAGGTTGTGCTAAACAATCAAACGAATTGGTAGGTTGGCTCCCATAGGCAAAATCCTGAGATTGTTTGGAAAAGAATTACAAAATATAACTAGTAATAAGTGACTTGCAATAAGAATCAAATATAATACACTTTTCTGGGGAAGCAAATTGCATTGCAGGTTGTTGAAGAATGATCTGAAAATTCTGAGCATAATAGCACAGATAGAAATGTTACGCTGGTTTTCAGAATAAAATCCTCAAATTTGAAAGCTCTCCTTTTTGGCAAAGGTATTTGGAAGCAATAAAGCTTGCAGGCACAGTTCAGTTGATGACAGTAAGATAATTTTTTGTCCTATGGATTTTTTATTTTAAGGAAAGTGCAGTTGGTCAGCTTTTAGTGTTTTGTGTGTCACAAGGCAGAGTTCTGTTTCTGTCAGTTGCACACACAGTCTTTATGAAGAGTAATATCCCACAGGATAATTTAAAACATCTTTGTGTATAGCACATGGTTGAAGAGAGTATAGCGTAATGGTTTAAGGTGTTTAGGTGAGTTCTGAAATCACAGTCTTAGGTCATCATGCTCTTGGCCCTGCCACTTCTGGCTACCTGTGTGACCTTGAGCAAATTACTTAATCTGTCTCTAGGTTTTTTCTTCTGTAAAGTGGATTGAATAATAGCACTTGTATTGTTTAATGGCAATAAGGATTTTAAAGAAATACAACTATATAGCATAGCACATAATAAACTAGTGATAATAGTTAATTAACAGTTTAACAGATGGAAACTATTAATCATCATTAGCTCACCTGTGCAAGGAAGGTCTGAGGGTTTATATAACGGCAACGTTTTATGGTAAAAGGGCCTTTCCATGAGAATTTATGAAAACTCCAAAGGGCTATAAGGAAGATTCCATTGTGGATGACTGGCCTTCTAGAATTTACCTGTTAAGGTGAAGTAGGTGGTGCTCTGAAGTGCTGGCTGTGATCAGACCTGGGTGGATGTTGAGAGCTCAGTGGTTCCCCTGGTTTCTGTGTCCCTTCCTGAATGGTAGATTGTAGTATTCGCCCATCTACAAGGAATCCTTAGTAGTCAGAGCCCACTATGCATGTGATTTATTGCTTATCTGCAAAGTGGTTTTGAAGAATATGGTTCTTCCTCTTTGAATATAAAATGAAAGAGGATGAAGGAAACACTAGAAGTTTTTTTTTTTCCTAAGTGAATACAGTACATAGCCTCAGAAAAATATAGGAAAAGATGAGGAAGAAAATTATTTCTGTTTCTAAATGGACTATTCATCTCACTTCCCAAGTAACTTGTGGCTATCATTATTTTTAGTGATTTGTGCTTAAATAGTCTCCCTTGGGAATAATCAAATACTGGCCTCAAACATCGACAGGGAAATTACAGGTCATAACAGGCTCATAAAATAGTGCCTCAAGTGAACTTGAGATTGGCCATGGAATGGGGCAGCACACTCCTGCCATTCCTGTGTCCTCAGCTAGCTCTGCCCCAGAGCCCTCTCCAATGAAAGCCACATGGCTCACGTGGGACAGGAGTCCCAGCTCCTTTCTACAGTATTGGATTTCTAGAATCCCCAGTGAATGTTCCACCCCTGCTCCTTCCTGTTTTTTAAGCCTGTAAGGGAGACAGGTGTCCAACTTGCCAAGGTGCTCTGAGACTGGGGGGGCGGGCGGGGCGGGGGGAAGCACCTAGCATGGGACTCCCCAGAGCGTGCAAGCAAGCTAACTCCTTCTTTTATTTGTGGGAAGGTAGATGGTTGTACTGCTCACCAAGCCTCTCTGGTTTGAGACACTAAGGCGAAAGCAACAGGTGTGATTCACAGAATTTCCTAAACAGGCCCAATTTCAAAATTACTGCTATTACTCATCCCCGTACACATTCTTTTAAAGTTGTCAGCAATGTTCTCTTTCTCATTGTTGGTATTCGAAAAACTCACCCAAGTTTCCATTTTTTCATCGATCAAGTGGGGAGAAGAATGGTGTCCTCTCACTAAGTGGCTATGAGGATGGAATGATACGGGTGCAAGGCTGTATGATGCCAATAAATGCAGTCAGAGTAGCTAGAAGAGGAGGAACAGAGCTCTGAGATCTTTTTTGAACTGGAGTTTTGAATTCTGAGCCCTTTTTATGACACCCCACTCCAGTATTCTTGTCTGGAGAATTCCATGGACAGAGGAGTGTGGCAGGCTGTAGTCCATGGGGTTGCAAAAGTGCTGGGCATGACTTACTAATTAAACAACATGTTAAGAAAAGGAATGGGACCCATCCCAAAGTAGAAATCGGAAGAGTCGTATTGAATATGGCATCAACACTAGTTTTCTTTCTTAATGAGTGTTGTAGTGATTAGCGTTACATTCTTCCTGAGCTAGCAGGAGTGAATGAACCTACGGACCCTCAGAATCCGAGAGGACAGGCTTAGAAGGCAGAGCACTGTACTGTCAGTGATGGACTCTCTCACCATCCGATCCTGACCCCACTAGTCTCATAGGTCTGTGTAACCTTAGGATATTTGTCTTCAGTTTCCTGTTCTTCTTTATAGTTAACGCCTTACCATTCCTCTTGCTCAGGGGAAGGGCCTTAAATTCCTCTCTGCATGGAGGCACATAGAATCTGGAAGATTCAAACCCACTGCCCTGCCCACTGGTAGGCAGTGTTACAGGGAGGCATGGTTCCACCCCTCGCAGCACCGTTTCTTAGCCCAGCCTATTATCTAGCAGACATTCCAGAGGCCCCACTGGAGGAATGGCCTCTATGGGGTTCATGTCCTGGGTACATGTCCCCAGCTCTTCAGAGACCTCGGTTCCTGATCTGGTCATGAGACCCTCTTCCTCTGCAGTCTTAGACACAGCTAGGAGGCTGGGCATGGCCCTTTGCTCACCTCTGCGGGTACCGTGCATCTTTGCAGCAGGCATAAACTGATAATGCTGCCACTTTGGCCTAAAGCAAGGCTGCCAAAATCCAGCTTCTGGTGCTTTGCCCCTGGGGGCCCCGATGGGCAGCCGCCAAGATCTGTGGAGACTTCTGTACCAGGAGAGGTTAAGAGAAACTTTCTGCTCTAGCTGCAGCTGCAGGAACCAGGCTTTACCTCGTGTGCTCTGAGCCCTGTCCTGACAAGTCAGCCGTGTTCTTAGGGAGATATCCCCAAGGCAGGAAGACTTCTTCAGAGCCACAGAAAGGGAAGGATAAAGAAGAGAAACAACGCTTGTTAATCCTAAGTAACTAGTAACAGGTGAAAGCTTTTTAGGCATGAAGGAGCTTGGGAATTTCGACACAAACGTACGGAAGCTGGAGCATTCTGTCCGTGAGGGTTTCAGCCTGGGAAGATGGCCAGAGTGAACTCGGAGACATTTCCCCGTTTTCTCCAGCGCGGGGTGTGCTGGGAGAACACTGGGCTCCCTGCCCACAGGAGAGCTGAGGAGGCTTTTGTCTTGACCTTTCTGACTGAGGCACATTTTCTTCCCTCTCCATGTACAGTCCGTGTCCGTCTGCTGAGTGTCTGTGAGCTCAGGATTCGGGTCCGTGCCTTCTGGTGTGACTGGGAGCCGCACCACAGCATCCTGGGGCTGGCGGGGTCAGCAGCAGTGGGTGGGTGTCCAGCACTCCCTCCTTCACACTGGTGTCACCCCTGGGGGATCCATTATGGTGATGCTCTTACTGTCCCTTTTGGCCATAGAGGTCTCTGGTGATTCTGTGCCTCTTGTGATGCTGTTGCCTTGTCCTCGTCCTGAGATGCGTTCCTTGGGGCTACTGGCACCTCCTCACCTGGTGGCTGGCTGCAGTAATACTTCTCTGCCTGTAAGACTGGGAGTCCTTGGTACTTTAACATTCCAAAGCTGTAGGGGACATTTTGGGAGCCTCAGCACCCATTCTCTTTGCCTTAAGAAAAACACACAGGCTAGCCTTCACCCCGTTCTCTGGGTTGGGGCCACCCTCACTGGCCACTGCAGAGGTGGGCGTGTTTAATGGAAGCCAAGCAACTTATGCCCACGGTGGTTGCTTGCTTACCCACTCAGAGCCAGTGCAGTCGATGTCCCCCCCTCACCCCCCCAGGGCTTCTGAAAAATACTTTTTCTGCAGAAGCTTTCAGAAAGAGAATCTCACAGCCTGTGGATGGTGTGATGCAGGACATAAGGTTTGCAACTGTGGTGGCAGTTTTATTTTATGAAGAACCTACACATGTACAGGACTAGTCATTGGTGGGAACCAGTCGCTCGTCTAGTGGGAGAGGCAGATTTGTGATTATGTCCTCTGAGTTGCTGGATTCAGATCAGATCAGATCAGTCGCTCAGTCGTGTCCGACTCTTTGCGACCCCATGAACCGCAGCACGCCAGGCCTCCCTGTCCATCACCAGCTCCCGGAGGTCATTCAGACTCGCATCCATCGAGTCAGTGATGCCATCCAGCCATCTCATCCTCTGTCGTCCCCTTCTCCTCCTGCCCTCAATCCCTCCCAGCATCAGAGTCTTCTCCAATGAGTCAACTCTTCGCATGAGGTGGCCAAAATACTGGAGTTTCAGCTTTAGCATCATTCCTTCTAAAGAAATTCCAGGATTGATCTCCTTCAGAATGGACTGGTTGGATCTTCTTGCAGTCCAAGGGACTCTCAAGAGTCTTCTCCAACACCACAGTTCAAAAGCATCAATTCTTCGGCGCTCAGCCTTCTTCACAGAGTTGCTGGATTAAGACTTACTTAAATGAGTCACTGCACATCCTTACTTAAATGAGCCACTGAGCATCCTTCCCCCATCCTTTGCTTAAAAGCCAGTTTTATTGTTTCTTGGAAAGTAGTAACCTGACATGAAGACTCTTTCCAGTCAGAATTTGTTGAAGAATTTGCAACAAAGTCTCCCCTGAGTCCTTATCTTGGCTGAGTTGGCACCCATAGGGCCCAGTGCCTTCCTGCCTGACAGCTGTGGTCGGTGGGTTGAGAGGCATAGCTCCCGTCTCCTGCCCAGTGGGGCCAGGACAATGATGTGTCAATGCAGGTTTATTGGTTGTAGTGAATGTGCCATTCTACTGGGGCATATTGGTAATGGAGGAGGCTTCCTGTGTGGGGGCAGGGAACTCTCCGTGCCTTTCCTGGTGGCTCAAAGGGTAAAGAAACCGCCTGCAGTGCAGGAGACCTAGGTTTGATCCCTGGGCTGATAAGATTCCCTGGAGAAGGGAATGGCAGCCCACTCCAGTATTCTTGCCTGGAGAATTCCATGGACAGAGGAGCCTGGTGGGTCTCAAGAGTCGGCCACAACTGAACAACTGACACTTTATACCTTCTGCATAATATTGCTGTAAACTTAAAACTGCTCAAAACATAGTCTGTAAAAAAACAAAAGTTCCCTGCATGGAGATATAGGTCCTCAGTTATTGTAGGCTGTGGGGATGGGATAGGGGTGAGGGTGGCATGGAAGTCCAAATTCTATCATACTTAGGGAATCTGGGCGTGTTATAGATATAACTTCTCCCCAAGTAGTCTGCTTATTTTGCTTGTTTTGTAAAGCTCTTGCCTCTGTCCTGAAAAGAGCTAAGAGGCAGTCTCTGGTTGGACAGATCATCTTGTCCACGGCTGCTATATGCCAGCCAGAGCTAACCACAGGGGCATGGCCATGCGCAGAAATACTGTCTTTATGATGCACGTGGGCTTTTGAGCTTGTGGCTTTGGGCTTGTGGTTGTGGACTGAGCAAATTGCTTCCTGGGTTTACAGGGAAGGTAGGGGAAATGACCCTCTTGCCACCACTTATTCAGCGATGACTTCCTGGATTGAGCACTTGGGGATGGATGTGAGTGAAAGACAAGACTTCAGGGGTTTGCAGAGAAGTGTTTGGGTAGGCAGGGTGGAATAGTACATCCTAGTACACAGGGCTAATCCCTCTCTGGTGTTTTCTTGTTAGAATTCTGTAAAGGCGCCAGTTAAGAGACTTACCTGCCAATCCCTGGGAGATGGAAATCATAAAGATACTTGTCTCTATCTGAAGGAGCTCTCAGCCTTACATGTACATCAGATCTGTAATAAGTGGGATAAGTGACAATAGATGAAATTCACACTGGCACATATTTAAAAAATTTTTTTTAAAAACAGTTGTGCTGATAGCCAGTCTTGTAAGGCACAGGGTCTGTGGGAGTGGGTGAGTGTTGGTGGGCAGAGTCACTGGTGGCCGAGTGCTCCTGCTGGAGCTCTGTCAGTGGGCTCTGCTGGGCAGATGTGAGTCAGGAGGAGCAACTAAGCCAGACAGCTAACAGCGGCCCGGAGCTGGAAGGGAGGAGCTTAGTCCTGGTGTGGACATTCACAGGGCTGAGGGTGTCGGAACTGGAAAGGCAGGGAGGGTGAGCCGGGGTCTCCCTGGGAGTCCTGGCCGCAGCTTCTACCACTTAGGATGCTTGAGAGGTGAGAGAAAGCTGTTGGGGATTTCTCTTCCCTTATGAAATTAGAGACATGCCATTTTTCAATCAGCTGGTGAGGAAGCCCCCTTGAAGAGGGCTTCATGTGAACCAAATTAGAAAATAGGGAGGGAAGAGCTGCTGTGGTGAAAGGATCACTGTGGGTCACATTCTGCCCTTTTGGTAGCCCGTTTGGACCTTGGCGTCCCAGGTTTGGGCCTGGGAAAATAACGTGTGTGTGTGTGTGTGTGTGTGTGTGTGTGTGTGTGTGTGTGTGTGTGTTATTCTTTACGTGGTGCTTTTGATAGGCAGTGTGATAGTAAAGCCAAGACTGTGCTTTTCATTGCTGGAAATGAAACAGAAGGAACCCAGAGGCCTCCCTCTAAGATAAGAGCTGTGTGACTTTGTGTGAACTTCTGTGAACCTCAGTCTGCCCTTCCTATGCAAGCGTGTGGAAGAACTCGATGCAATGATACCTCACCCTTGCCTTAGGGAGGGTAATGCTGCCGGAGGACAGCGCACTGAGCTGCAGGTTCGCCTGGGACCTTTGCATTTCATTTGGATTTAGCTGGGGTGCTGGTGTCCCCACCTCCTGCAGCCAGTGTCTTGAGTCACTGCCCACGGCGGAGGAGAGAGGGTGGGGCCCGGCCTGGGTCCGGCTCTCTTGGACACAGCTGGGAGGTGCTGCCCACAAGTCTGCGGCCCCAAACAAGTGCTACAAGGAGGGTGTTTCTTTCCTCACTGGCACCGCATCCAGGTTCTCAACAGCTGGACACAAACAAACTGTTTTGCTGGCTGTTTCTCCTTCCTCTTTGCCTCCTGCTTGCTGCTCGCCACCCTCACTGGTCACCGGGGCTGACGTGTTGAGAGGACACTGCATGCCATTGTTTGCTGTCTGCGCGAGGAGGCTGGCTGGCCAAGGCCGGAGACCACACTCTGGCTGTCGAGGCCGAGGCTGCAGGGGCAGCTGGGCACCCTGGAAGTGCGTATGAGCTTCTGCGTTCAGAGGGTGGTGTCTGGGGCCACTCTTGTCCTGTATTTGAGTGCCGGTTCCGCTCTTGAAAAGAGAGCCTGTTCCCTTTTGAAACAGATTCATGTGTAGCCACTGGGCACCTCCGAAGATGGCAGAAACCAGCGTAAGAATGTGTGAGACAGGTTCTGGCCAGCCCGAAGAAGTGGGGTTGAGATCCCTGACTGCTCCTTGAGCCCCGGCTGGTCTGGCTAGAGACCTTGGGTGGAAGAGGGGTACCCTGGGGCTGGGAGGGTACTTTTGGCTTCAGGGAGTCTGAGGGGCTTGTCTTTGTCAAGAGTGCCAGGGTCTGTAATGAAGGGAAAGTCCAGATCAGAAGGGATTCACAAGTCAAATGAGTGAATCAAATAACAGCACTTGAGAATCTTGCCTGTATTGTCACTGTCGTCTCCCAACAGTAGGGAGGGCGTAGAGAGTTAGAAAGGTCACATGTGTCACATAGGGAGCTGAGAACCCCCATCTCGAGTCTGGCGGTCCTCTGACTGTCCCAGAGCTGGGTGTGTGGTGTGTGTGTGGGGGTGTGTGTATGTATATATGCCCACCCACCCATCAGTGGGGAGGGTGTAGAGATTTAGAAAGGTCACATGTGTCACATAGAGAGCTGAGAATCCCCATCTCGAGTCTGGCCGTCCTCTGACTGTCCCAGAGCTGTGTGTGTGGGGGGGTGTGTATGTATATATGCCCACCCACCCATCAGTGGATGCTCCCTCCCTGTGGGCCAGGCGCGTGCTTTTTTCCTTTTATTATTCTCAGGAACAGACACCCAGTGCAGAAGTGGGCCCCATAATGGCTGCTGACTAAGTGCTTAATGGAGATGTTGCTGCTGATAAACCTCAGTTGAAAAGGGAAAAAGGCAAGCAAGCTGGCTAACATCAAAGCCCGTTTTTGTTTACAGATAAGAGTAGGTTTCAGTCTGTGGGCTCCAGAGCCCCTGTCCTCAATCCTCAGAGAGGGTGAGGTTAAAATGGAAGCTGTGTGGCTTTCTCGCAGCGGCTGGAAGACAGGCCTGCCAGGGCCAGGAAGCCTCCCTCCCTTCCTTCCCAGACAAGCCAGGCCACTGCCCTCCTCTGCTGTGGAGGCCCCTGGGGAAGAGAGAGGCCTCCCAGCTGCCTCTGGGATAAGCAGTGCTGTCCCCACTCCAACGCTTTCCATTTGGTTTTTGTTCTTCGGAACATGTCTTCTTAAACACAACGTTTTAAATAATTCAGAAAATATGGATAGTAAATAGAGGAATCTGGGGTAGAAAACAGGTCCCAGAAATATAATGGGCCCAAGCTGCAAACATGTGGAATACACTGTGCAGCTGTGTGTGCAGTGACTGCCCTCTTTAATTAAAACTCAGCATGGATGTGAGGTCATGTCTCTGGTGACAGGTGTTCCTGGTGAAAGATTTAGCTAAAAGTAACCAAGTAATAACTAATTTCAATGGATTGGGTGATGATTGGACTAAATTGTAATCTAGGCTGAAGCATAGGGATTTGACAGTTTTCATGAGTATTTTTGCATTGGGGGTATGTGTGTGCTTGCGTGTTGTATGTACATTCTTTAGAACATGTGTGCTGTGCTGTGCTTAGTCGCTTAGTCTTTTCCCACTTTTTGCAACCCCATGGACTATAGCCCACCAGGCTCCTCTGTCCATGAGGATTCTCCAGGCCAGGATAGTGGAGTGGGTTGCCATGCCCTTCTCCAGTGGATCTTCCCGACGTGGGCATCGGACCCAGGTCTCCTGCATTGAAGGTGGATTCTTTACCATCTGAACCTTAAGAACCTAGGTGGAGCCAAAGGAGAAATGTGTGTTGTCAGCACTGGGATGCATAAGAGAGCTGGTGCTGGCCGCACCAAGACAGGTCAGTTGCTGCCTGCCTTAAAGGGTGATGAATTTTCTCTGTCATTTTACCAGTTCTGGAGAAAAAAAGAAGGCAGCAAGTCGGGACCGTAAATACAACTTAAACCTAGTTCTTTTAGATTATTTTTTATAGCACTTTAGTTTCGATTTGGGCCTCACTGAAATCTTTTCACTTTTCAGAGGATAGAGGCTTCTGAGGACCCCAGGCCAGACCTCTGTTGAGGCTGAGCGAGCTGGGGACTGGCGTGTCCTCCCCTAGTTGGGAACCACCATCGGGCTGGTGCCGGGTGTGCCATGAGCCATCCTCCTGGGCACCAGGCCTGCACCTGCTAGGTTTTCTATCACCCCGGTGCCAGTGCACACGTGGTCCCCACCTGGGGCTGGATGGGGGTCAGACTGCCTATCTTACTGTCATTCTCTTACTCTAGTGCCCACGGGACCACATGCCCACTAGGCCCTCTAGAAAGCCCCATAGAGTTTTGCAGAAGCCTTCTGGCGGTGGTCCAGGTTTCAGGACCCTTGAACCAGGCTGCTTGTCAGTTGTTAGCCCCTGGGTGCCTCTTTTGTCTGCATATTTATTTTCTGGGGGATTTCAGGGTTGGTTCAGCAGTTTAACTTGTCCCACCTTTGCTGGTTTTCCTAGTGGCTTACAAAACCCTAGAGTAACGGAAAGTGTTTGTTGGTTTATTCGGGGCATTTTCACATGGGTCCCCTAATCTCCGAGATCAGGAGGATGGCCCTTTGGGTGACCTTTTGCTCTGCTGGTGTTGCTGTGGATCAGTGCAAGGAAGAGGATAAGTTTAGTTTGTACACGTGGGCCAGATGCAGGATTTCCAGAGTGGGAGGGAATTTACACCCTGTGGCTATTCACTTACCACATCTTTTGTGCAAATCTCTGTTGCTAGGGAGAGGGATACCAAGATGAATAAGACCTGGCTCTTCCTCTCAAGATGCTCACGGTTCAGTGGCAGAGACAGTTGGACACAGGTCACCACGGTGTTAATAGTGTGAAAGTAGGGGATTGAGAACAGCACGCCCCCTCTCTTATTCCCTGTTGAAGCTGTCCTCTCTGGGCAGCATGGCTGGAGGCCTGCTTGCCTTGAATATAATCTTCCCCTAGCTGATGAAGTGTTTTTGTATCTTTGATGGGGCAGCCTATGTGAAGTTTATGCACCCTGCACCACTAAAGACAAGATATCAGCTACCAGATGAGCAGAGCCTCACAGCAGATTCTCCATGGACACACACAAGCCAGGAGACTCTTGTTCTTTCAGGCCAACTGTTAATGTTCTTGGAATAAGGGTACTTCAGAGTGGGGATAGGTTGAAATAATTATTCTATTGTGTAAAAGTGAGCAACTTTTATTTTTTGAAGGAGGCAGGAATAAACATGGAGGTCAACAACAAGGGGTATAAATTGTCAGCATTTGAGGCTTTTCTGTTCTTGTTTATAGAGAGAGACTGCACTGGACTTAATTCTCAACTCGTCAGTATATTGGACCCCGTTTTAATCATTTTGCCAGATTGAAACATTTTTCTTACTTTGCTTACAGTGTCCCTACTCCATTGCTTACAGTTATTGTATTCTGTGTGTGAGTGCTGGCGTCTTCAAAACTGTTGACTTCATCATCCATGTCCCTTCTGGAAATGAGATCTTGATGCCCCCCAAATGAATTATGAAAAGCTTTTCATACTAATATAATTGATCCACTGTTGGCCACACTTATAAAAAAAAAATAAATGTAACATGTTAATATTTCATGAGTGCCCACGTTGCCAGCTCCTTGCAATGGGACCAAACTATAAAGAATGAGAATTGTTTCACAATAGCCCAGCGCATGGATGCAGGGCCAGCAAAGAGAGTTTGGGGTTGACTCGAAAGTTTGAAGTGCAGCAGGGCCATTGAAAAACAATCCTCTGACTCATGTCAGATTGTTATAATTATTTAATGCCCACAATACAGCCTTGTCCCCACGGATTTATACTGGAGAGGTTTCTTACCCACACATTGTGGTTATTAGCTGTAAAGAAAGCGGCATTTGTTTATAGTGATACGGGATATATCTGCATGGCAAAGAAAACACTGCAGATTCTGTCTCCTTATGAAGGAAGGAGGCAGGAATTTGGCAGACAACCTTTAGGAAATTGGGAGACGTGTTCTCATTACTTTTCATATATGTGGGCGGTTGCAGCTCATAACCATTAAACACCTTTTATTTTTAACCTTTGTCCTAAACTATTGAGAGAATGAAAGTGTGTGCATACTTTTGATCATATATTTTACAGCTGATGTGTTCCAAACTATAACCAGAATCCATCAAATGTGGAGTCACAGCATTATCTGTGGAACCATGGTTAACATTTGGGTGAAGTGTGGATGTGTTCTGAATAGTTCTCGCATGGCCAGACCTCATTAAGCTCTTTCAAAGGACATGACAGTGGTTTTTTTTTTTTTTTGGAGTTGAGAAATAAAACTTGAGGAAGTAGTGCTCTGGGGCCTCTCTGGGGACATGTTGGTTTGGAGATCAGTGCTGGTGCTAATGACCTAGAGTCAGGGCGTCCGGCTTCTTGGGAGATGAAAGCCGTTTGAGTCTGGGAGGGTCAGTCAAGTCCAGCTCCTTAGAACTGCCCCTCTGTCTGTGCCTGGCTTGGCCCTTCCCTCTCGCCTCGCCTCACACGGAACTCTCATAATTGCCTTTGCTGTCAAAGGAAATTCAATATCAATGGGTTTCTCAAGCTTAGAGGCCGACCCGGAGACACTGAAGCAGAGTAGTGTGAAATTGTCCTGAGGCACTCACAAGCTGGGGTGTGCAGATTCAATCCATAATTGCACTGGAAATAACTTGTAACCTTTATCATGCATAGTGGTGGTGATGAGAAAACCTCTGTGATTTAACTTAGGGCTAACCTGGGACCCCTATGACACAACTGAGTCCTCTTAGGTTTTTTTGAGAGAACTACAAACAGAAAGCAGACACAGAAAACAGGCTACAGGAACAATAAATAAATTTTGAATCCCAAATTAGGGCTCACGCTGTGTTCAAGGTTTTTTATGATGCTTCTGGTTCATCAGAGAGTCCTGGAGATCTGTAGGGATTTGAGGTACTTTTGGTGGTTTATAGAGACCAGAGAACCTAAATTTTGAAATTTGGATTGTCCTGGGAAATGTGGAATATATATTGACTGAAATACAAATAAAAGAGCATTAAGAGTGATACGAATGATGAGCCATTCAAGAAAAAGATTTGCAATTCAGCTTCTCCCACTCCTACTGGTGACGAAGGCTTTGTGATTGCATTATCACTGCTTGTTCAGAGGGGATTGTTTAATTAAACAATATTGAGTCACATATGCACTTTTATGTGTGTATGTTTTATTTCGCCATAGAAAAAAACAGTTTAAGAGCCGAACTTATTTTGTCATTATATTGGCCCAGTTTTACATCATTTGGAATGATGGCTTAAAAATATGTTGTTACTGTTTCACATAACAGCTTAATGGTTTACTGATTTTCATGTGATAAATGTGTACTCAAAATCTTTATTTTCTTAGCCAGATTGTGAGCTCTTTGAGGATAGGATCATACATACTTCTTGGGGTTAGATGTGGAGGAACTGAGTAAGCGAAGTGGGCCCAGTGGGCAGGGACATGGGTTGGGACTCAGGGCTTGTGTGGGGAGGGGAGGAGGTGGAGAGGCCGGTGGCAGGTCTCCGAGGGCATCGTGTGCCATGCCATGGAGTGTAAACTTCTCCATTTGTGGAGGTGGCAAACTTCTCCAGGTGGCAAAGGTGCTAAACGGGAAAGAATGTTGCAGAGAGTAGTGACATGATTCACTTTGAATGAAATGTGTTCAGGGTCTTGCCCTACAGAAATTTTCTGCAACCCGCAGGACACTGCTGTTCTGGGGACTGGAGAGTGGCGTCACCATTAAGGCAGCACCACGGCTGTGTTGCCTGGGAGCCATAGGCGTCCCCTGCCCCCACCCACCCACCCACAGGGGCATTTCAAGCCTTCATCTCTAATAGCACTTTGTCTCCTGAGAAGAAAGGCACAGTTGTTTTTCCTTTCTTCCTCTCCCTCCCACCCCCAAAGCATATTCTCCTGCTCACCCAAACCATGATCTCAGACCTTAGGAGTTACAAGTCAGACATGTCACAGAGCTTCTGAGATCAGTTGTCTACATTGGTGATGAAATTGAAGAGCCCCAAAAGAAGGCTTCGGAGTAGGAACATGCCAGGATCATTAGATACGCTTTGGTTGTGAGTGGAAATGTGATTACATGAAAAATGTGGAATACAAAGTAGTTTCTATTCCACGACTGTGGTTACAGTTTCAGGGGACAAGGACCAGAAGGGAACCCAGAAGATGAAAACTGTTGGCTTGTAAGGGCTGTGGGATTGTGAGGGCTGGTTTCCTCATTTAAGTTCATTATCATAATGATTTTGTTGGACATTGATGTATGTTAATTTAAGGAAATCAAAGGTGACAGTTATAAAATGGCAAGAGTAAATCTGAAAATCAAGCTGGGAACCAAGGAAGGTATACTGAATATTAGTCTACCTAAGGCTGATGGTGGAATGGGCTTGGAGGTCAGGGAAGTGTTTGCAGCCACTGGGGAGCTTTGCACTACTCTGCATGCTTGGTTCTGTTTTTTGCCTTGACCTCCCCGCTAGTCCACCTGACCTTCACTTGAGGAAGTGAACTCTTGCTGCTGTACAGGGCTTCCCATGGCAGAACTCATCTTCTCCAGTTTGTTGTTATCCACAGGCAGGATCTTTGTGAGATGACTTTCTTCAAGACCCTGGAGCAATGAGCCTAACACTCAGTGCTTTTGTAGTAGGTGGTGCTTTTAGACTACAATTTGCCATTCCTCACATGAAAACATGGAGTAGAGATTTGTGAGTTCTGGCCTCATTTCCAAGCCTCGTGACCCTGGTCTCGTCCCAAAAGTCTGGGCCTTCATCTTAAAAAGAAACTTAATTGGACCACAGGAAATGATCCTTGTGAAAATATTTAGAAGTTGTTAAAGCTGTATGCATTCATGAGAGGCTATCTTTACTCATAATTGCCTCGTAATGTCATATGGACACGGAGGAAAGTTGATGTCTCTCGGAACTTAGTTTCTTCAGTAAAACGGAAACGTAACTGAGGCCTTCATTGGGAGTTCCCCTCAGCATGCAAATGGAAATTTAGAACCTCAGCTACACAGCCCAGGGGCAGCTAGAATATCTTTGGGATGGAGGTAGGTTGCCTCCTGTCTTGTGGGGCATCTAAGGTGTACAGGTGGAACTGGGTTTAGAAGGCATTTGTGTCCCACAGTAGGGTAGCCTCTGAATGGGTGGATAGGCTGCATCTCATTTCATTCATGGCTTATTGCTTTGGCTTCCATTTGGCCATGTGGGTTGGGATTGTAGTTATGACTGAATTGTTTTTCTGTGGTGTGTCAGAATTGTGTAAGGAAGACAGGACGTAAGTAAACAATGAGGGAATCCCAGCAGAAGAGCTAGGGAGCATTGATACTATACATCTCTAGTCAAGGCCGAGTTGTAACAAGAAATCTTTGTTTCATGTGGATTAAGAGGTAGTACAGTTGCAGTGCTTGGGGCACCGCGCAGAACGCAGAGCCCTGGCTCCAACCTGCTGCACACTGGTGCTATGATGTCCACCTGGTCAGCTCACCTCTTTGGGCCAGGTTTCTCATCCAGTAAGTGTAATTACAAAATGTGTGCATGCTCGTGCCTGACTCTTTGTGATCCCATAGGCTGTAGCCTGCCAGGCTCCTCTGTCCATGGAAAATTTCCAGTCAAGAGTAGTGTAGTGGGTTGCCATTTCCTCCTCCAGGGAATCTTCCCCACTCAGGGATCGACCCCTCATCTCTTGTATCTCCTGCATTGCCAGGCAGATTCTGTACCACTGTGCCACTCAGGAAGCCCAGTTACAAATAGGAGGACCAAGAGACAAGACAAAATGTTAGCAGTTACTTCTTTGACAGGGAAAATACTTTTGGGCACAAGAACCGTAATGTTTTCAAATGTGTGTCGTCTAAGTGTGTTTGGGCTACTGTAAGAAAACTCCATAGTCTGGGAATTTATAACAGACAGTGACTTTTCTGGAGGCTAGAAATCCAAAATCAAGGCACTGGCACATTTGGAGTCAAACAGGGAGGGCCAATTTCCTAGTTCATAGATGCCTGTCTTCTATGTCCTTACATGGCAGAAGGGCTGCATTCTGATCTCTTTAGGCCCCTTTAAGGTCACTAATCTCACTCATGAAGGCTCTACCCTCATGACCTCTTTACTTCCCACCTCCAAATAGCAGCATTGGGGGTTAGGATTCAACATAGGAATTGGAGGGGAGAACAAGCATTTAGTTGTAGCATGTACATTGAGGAAATGTTATACATAAATCTAGGCAATGGCAACCCACTCCAGTGCTCTTGCCTGGAAAATCCCATGGATGGAGGAGCCTGGTAGGCTGCAGTCCATGGGGTCGCGAAGAGTCAGATACGACTGAGCGACTTCACTTTCACTTTTCACTTTCACGCATTAGAGAAGGAAATGGCAACCCACTCTAGTGTTCTTGCCTGGAGAATCCCAGGGACGGGGGAGCCTGGTGGGCTGCCGTCTATGGGGTTACACAGAGTCGGACACGACTGAAGCGACGCAGCAGCATGATAACAATATTTTTATAACTTATTTTATACAACTTGTTTTAATCTTCATAACTACCTATAAAATAGGTATTGTTATGTTGCTATTTAATAAGATGGTGGATTTCAAGTCCAAAGCTAGTATGTGGAAAAGTTGGAATTTGAACCTAGGCAGTCTGACTCCAGAGTACCTCCTGCCTATTCAGTCTGTTTCAAGTTAGTAAGCCCCAAATGTTCTGGGTTTGATATTCTCCACTTGAGAGAGTCACATTCATTTGGTGACATGCAAAATTTGTATGCCACAGCAAGAGAAACCAGATTAAAGAGTTCCATGTTCAGTGGCATCTCTTGGTGTGTGGTGATGGCGATGGTACTGTGAGCAATGCCCAAGTGACGTGTCCAGCTTCATGGAGATGGCTGTTTAGTTACAGCTTTGTGAACCTCATATTCTCTGGGGCTTGAGGAACTTGCCTTCGTGTACCAGGGGTATCACAGACCACAGTTCACTCTGGTTTGTCTTGCAGACTGTCTCCTTTTCTAGGCAACCTATAGGTTCTGTCCCTTGACTTTTCAAGTACACGCACACACACACAGAGGTGTGTGCACACACGTAACGCACATGCACAGACACAGACACACCTTTCTTTCTGATTATAGCAAATGACCTGGAACCCTGAGCCCCTAGCCCTTCTGGAGAGTCATGCCTTCTAGGTTTTGACTTCATAGTGCTAAGGATATCATAGATGGCCACCTGGAAGCTTCTCGAAAAAGTGAAAAATGATTTTATAGAAAATGCCCAGGTCTATTTTTCTGTATTTTTACTCTTGATTAGCCTGGGTGGAACTTGTAGCCAGGCTGGTAGGCTGGGCATTGGTACAGCGTTGCGGTGTGCGCCCCTGGCCCCTGCCCTTCACACCCTCCCCTGCTTCTGTCCTCTTCCTTCCTTCCTTTGCTTTTCCTCCTCCTCTTTCTCCTTCCCTTCTCCATGACCGCTTTGCTTTCCCTTCAGGGAAGCGAGAGGTCCCATTTCTCACATACAGGCTCTCTGTCAATGAAAATCTGGAGCACCTCTCTCACACGTGTAGAACAATTACTGAAATAATTACTTTGAAGGAACCATTACATCAGGGTGCACATACCCATTGCAGATGAAGGCTTGAGGGGCGATAGGTCCACCTTGTCATATTCTCCCAGGGTGAGAGCTCAGATAATTTTCCCCAAGCTTCTCATCCTCAGCTTCTCCACAGGAGTCCAGTGGAAAACAGAGTGATGGAGGCCTTGAGTGTGAGGTGTCTCTGTTAGAAGGAAGATGAAGAAAGTCCGTAGCTGGAGAAGGCCCATGCTTCCTTCAGGGACCGGGGCTGAGGAGTGTCACTGTGCTCGCCCACTCTGCCGCTTCCAGCCCAGCAGAGACCTGGGAACGTTCCTCGGCCTGGCCACCTTGTACAATGGGGTGCGGTGGAGCTTTGCTGAAGGGACATCTGTTTCAGGAGTGCCCTCCTGCTATTATCAGTGTGGTTGCACAGATAAAATTAGCATTCGTATTAGTAACACCCAACCCCAAGAACCATGCAATTATCTGATGATTTTATTTAATGACCGTGCTTGTTTCAAAGCTTATTGGGGGTAATCTTCAGACCATGTCCTGATTACATGTTGTACAGACTACATAACAAGTGAACTGAAGAGGCAATTTAGACCTAGCTGTAGTTTAATTTGTAGTTTTTACGTTTCAAGACAACATTCTTAGTAGGTAATTGTCCAGCATTTGTGTGTATATATTGTGGCAGGGGAGAGGGGACATGTGTGAAATTTTACTTGTTTAACAGTTTACATCCCCCTGCACATCTCCTCTTTGGTCGTGACAGCGAGGAAGAGAGAACAGTTGTCCTGGTTCTCTGTCACCTGGCTCATTAGGCTGTTTCTCTGAAGGCTTTAGAAAATGTTTAATGACTAATGAGATCTTGCAGGACATGTGTGTGGAGCCTTGGGGGTCTTTTCTAAATGGAAAGCTGATTTGCTGCTGTGTGATCTTGGGTTCATGACTTAGCTTCTGAACACTGATAACCTTTGCCTGTAAAATGTTCCCACTTTATAGTTGAGGCCTGCTTTGCAAGGTTGTGTCAAGACTACTTAAATACTTCTGGGCCAAGCCCCTGCCTTGACCATGGAAGGTCTTTGAATGTCATTTCCCAGGGGTAGGGCAGGGGCCAAGCCTGCCCAGACTGGTGCGCAGGTGCGGGTGATAGGGACCTTCCATGAGACCCTGGCCACTTCACCTTTCCAGTTAGAGGGCAGAGAGAGTGGGTACTTCCTTGATGTGGGTAATTTCTTCTTCCTCCACACCACTCTGATGGAGAGACCAAGCTATGTGTGGGAAAGCTACAAGGCAGGGACTTGCCACATCATGTAATGCACTAGTGCTGGGTGATCTAGCTACAATGGAATATTGCCAGTATCATGTTTTCTTGTCCAGAAGACCATTGCCAGAGGAAAGGAGAAGGAAATATTTGTGTGGCACCTCTTAGCCACAAGGCACAGGGTTGATCAACACAGGCAAGAAGGATGGGTGTTGGGGGCTGGGGAGGACAGAGGATCAGAGCTGGGGGTGAGAACTAGAGTTAATGTGCAGAACATGATGTGAGTGTGTAAGTGCAAGTACTCAAAGGGCGCGTGTGTGTTGCCCCTTTCCCTTCAGCACATGGGGGTGTCCACCTGCCCCATCCCAAACAAAGTCTTGTCCTTGAAGAAACTGATCGTGGCTTTTCACCTCTCTGAGATCCTGGAAGATGAGGCTTACTGTAAAATTAGAGAAATGAGCTCTAGTTCTGCCTGGAGAGGTTTTCTCTATCTCTGGCTAGATTTTGAATCCTTATAAGAGGTTTTTTATTTTTAAGTTATTTTCTGTGAAATTCCTACTTTCTGTGAAATCCCTGATGTCTAGTCTATTTACGGTGTCCGTTCGTCCTTCTCTAGCAGATGGATTTCAATGTGTGATAGAATACGTACCTTACAGAGAACTCGGTGTATAGCGCAGGCATGGTTCCTGCAGTGGGTGTTCAACCATTGTGTGCAGGCGTGTCTAATAGCGTAAACAGCAGTTGTTCTAGGCAGGTGTGGTGACACAGGCTGGAAGCTGTGTACGGGATAGAGTGTGAATTGTGTGTCAGACCCATCCGTTCCCTGGAGCAGTTGGATTTGGAACGGCCATCTGTGGCTTTTGCTGGGGCATCTAAACTTTCACCTTTCAGAGCAAACAAGGTCTTTGGAACCAGTGTGTTCTTTCAAACAGTGCTACATGGTGCCTAATAGTTTCCATTCTGGAACCAAGTTTCTTTCTTTCTTCTTCTTCTTCTTTTTTTTTTTTAAAGAAGTCTGGCTTTTCTTCTTTCTTTAAAAAAGAAACTGTTGTGTGAAAATTGCTGAGTGAGAACTCCCACTGGAGGCTTGCTCTCTTCCAGACCCTGGCACAGTTCACTCCCCTCTGGCTCACGTGCCGATGGCGGAGAGGCTTTGGTCCAGATTGCTGGGGCCCCCTCCCTCTGGACTCTTCCAGAATTAGACTGTGGGGAGAGCAGAGGGTGGACAGAGTTGGTGGGGCCGGGCTCCTGGCCCACGAGCCTTCCTGCTCTGGAGGGTGTTCGGCAGCTGGCAGTGATGTCACCTTCCCCAGACTGGTCTGCCCCTGTTTGCCCTTCTGCATGTCAGCCTCTCTCCACTTGACACAGTCATCAAAGGGGACAGTGCTGCTTTCTCATGGATTAACATTTAGCTTTTAGTAACTTTATAGTTTTTTTTTTTTTTTTTAATCTATTAGGTGACATTTTTGGTTCTCTATTCTTAATTTAAAACACAGTTTGTAAGTATGTTTTTCATTTGTGTGTGATCATGGGTCATCCGTATAAGAAAATATTTATCCAGCTCTGTTTCATAAAGTCTTCAGGAAAGATAGTAGCTCGTGTATGCTGCTTTGTGAAGGTTTTCAATATGGCTTCCTCCTAAGATTGAGAGCAAGGCAGAGATGTTCATTCTTATTATTATTTCTATTAAAAAGTATACTGCAAGTTAAGACATTAAAGATATCCAGATTGTAAAGGAAGAAGCACAACTGTCTTTATTTGCAAGGGGGTTCAGCGTTTATTTAGAAAATCTTGAGTACATACACATACACACCCACAGAAACCTCTTAAGTTCATTAAGTTTACAGGAAGTTCAGTTCAGTTCAGTCGCTCAGTCGTGTCTGACCCTTTGCGACCCCATGGACCACAGCACACCAGGCCTACCCGTCCATTGCCAACTCCCAGAGTTTACTCAAAACTCATGTCCATTGAGTCAGTGATGCCATCCAACCATCTCATCCTCTGTCGTCCCCTTCTCCTCCTGCCTTCAATCCTTCCCAGCATCAGGGTCTTTTCAAATGAGTCAGCTCTTCACATCAGGTGGCCAAAGAATTGGCGTTTCAGCTTCAATATCAGTCCTTCCAATGAATATTCAGGACCGATTTCCTTTAGGATAGACTGGTTGAATATCCTTGCAGTCCAAGGGACTCTCAAGAGTCTTCTCCAACACCACAGTTCAAAGGCATTAATTCTTTGGTGCTCAGCTTTCTTTACAGTCCAACTCTCACATCCATACATGACTACTGGAAAAACCATAGCTTTGACTAGATGGACCTTTGTCAGCAAGTTTATGGGAAAGGATCAATATACAAAAATCATTTGTATGTACTAACAAAACACGATCTGAAAATGAAATTAAGAAAATAGTTTTGTTTAAAATAGCACCAAAAAATTAACTTCTTAGGAATAACTTTGCAGAAGTACAGGATCTGCACACAGGAAACTGTAAAACACGGGGGAGAAAAAGAAGATCTAAACCAGTGGGGCAGTATTGGGTGTTTATGGATTGGAAGATTCAATGTCTGTTTATTCTTCCCAAATTGATTTATAGATTTAATGCCATCCCTCTAAAAATCCCAGAATGAGGTTTTTTTTTTTTTTTTTTGGTAGAACTTGCAAGCTGTTCTTTATACAGAAAGGCCAAGGATTCAGAATAAAGAAAAAAAACTTTTTTTATTAAAAAAATAAATAAAAATAAAGGAAGAAAATAGAAGATTGTACTTTTGGTCTCAAAACTTATTAAAAAGCTACAGTAATCAAGACAATGTGTAATTGGTGTAAGGGTAGATCAGTGGTACTGGGTTGAGAGTCTAGAGATAAACCATCATATTTATTGTCAATTGATTTTTCTACAGAGGTGCCAAAGCAGTAGTGAAAAAATAATCTTTTTAACAAATGGTGCTAGGACAATTAGATATCTGTGCACACACACAAAAAGATCAGTTTAAACTCTTCACACCATACACAGAAATTAGCTCAAAATAAATTGTAGGCCTAAATGTAGAAGGCAGGTACAAAAGCTAATACTAAAACTTCTAGAATATAACATAGTAAAAAGTCTTCATGACCTTAGGTTAGGCAAAGAGTTCTTAGATATGAAACTAGAAACACAGCATGCCAGACTACTTTGTAGAAGGTTTGCTAGCATTGAAAAATTGTCTTTCAAAAAGTCTTTAATCATTCAGTGGATGAAAAGTGAACACATTATTTTACTATATTCTCTTGTTCCTAGTAAGGTTGAATTGAAAAAACTGATTAACCCCTCGGGCTTCCCTGATAGCTCAGTTGGTAAAGAATCCACCTGCAGTGCAGGAGACTCTAGTTTGATTCCTGGGTCAGGAAGATCTGCTGGAGAAGGGATAGGCTACCCATTCCAGTATTCTTGGGCTTCCTTTGTGGATCAGCTGGTAAATAATCCACCTGCAATGTGGGAGACCTGGGTTCAATCCCTCGGTTGGGATGACCTCCTAGAGAAAGGAAAGGCTACCCAGTCCGGTATTCTGGCCAGGAGAATTCCATGGACTGTACAGTCCATGGGGTTGCAAAGTGTCGGACACGACTGAGAGTCTTTCACTTTCACTTATTAACCCCTCAAAATTATTAAAACTTTCTGGACTTTCTAGCTCTCTGTCCTGTCTTTTTCTAATCTACTAGACCTTTCAGGAGGAAATATTTTCTTGGAAAAGAACATAAGTTTGTGGGGCTTTGTACTTTGGGTTACACTTTGCTTATCAACACTGGTTCGAATGGTAGATTCATAGTGTCTTTTGCCCTTCTGCAAGAAAAATAGTGTGAGTGACTAGTTTTCAAGAAACTGAACAGCATAGTAGAAAATGGACCTGCAATAATTGAGTGCGATGAGAAATAGTGTAGAATTTGAAATCAACATGCTTGTGTTGAAATCATAGTTCTTACCAGCTATGCAAACCCTGGGCCAGTTGCTTAACCATATCAAGTCCTTAACTTCACTTGCAAAATAGAGATCTGATAATTACTTCTCTCTCAGGGTGCTTTAAGCATCAAATATAATAATGTGTAAAGGTTTGTTAGCACTCTGTCTGGTAGATAGGAGCCCATTCAGTTTTTTTATCTGTTTGTCTTGTTTTGTTTTGCCAAGCTGAATGGCCTGTGAGGTTTTAGTTCCCTGACCAGAGATCAAACCTGGGCCTTCTGCGGTGGAAGGCCAGAGTCCTAACCACTGGACCGTAAGGTAACTCCCAGGAACCCACTCTTAATGAATATTGTTAGATTTTAGATTTCCCATCCTTGGGCTTAGAGCTTCCTGAAGGAAGCTCCATGTTGGCTTCTCTTCTTTTAAAAGTACAAGTCACTGGAAAGGTTGGGAGTGGATCTCTCTGTCCCTAAAGACAGTATGTCCTTTGGGGCCACTGTGTTCCCTGTGGTTTCAATTCATAGAGTGACTTAAGGGCAAGAGGGAATTCCTCTCGTCTCTGAGAATACCTCTGGGTGCTGCCGAGATACCACTCATCAATTCTGTTGTTATTGTTTTTAGGGCTGTAAGCCTTCTGGATGGAACCCAGTGGATTTTCTTGAGTGCAGAAGAATTAAGTCAGATGAGGGGAAAGCATTTAGACTTTATTACCTCCAGCGAACCATGCCTAATCCTGCTTTAGCCTTAAGCGAATATATCCTGCCTCTAGCTAGCCTGCGAGTTCTTCACAGGCAGGAAGACTGCACCTTTTCATTCTCTGCATCTCTGAGGCACCTGCCTCGGTGCTGAGCAAACATTCAGCATTCCCAAGGTGCTAGGTTTATGCCTGGCGTTTTCTGAGTTTCCAAATAGACCAAGTTAAGGAATTATATCCATGTCAAATGATGTTTATCTGCATAATCTCATTTCATTCACTCAACAACCCTTCAGGGGAGGTTGTGGGGGTGAGAACACTTATTATCTGTATTTTACAGATAGAAAAATTAAGGTCCAGGTAAGTTAATGAGTGGCCAAACAGGATTCAGCTCTTAAGAGAGAGAACACAGACAGATTTGAACTCAGATCTTTTGGCTCTAGGTTGTAAGGTCTTTCTATTGCTTTATGTTGCTTAGGCTGCAGACTGTCATGTGCATCAGATACCACCCGCTCGATGGACTTTGTCCTAGTGACAGACCACACATCCCACTTGCTTGTTTTGAGATTTGTAGGAGAGAGAAACCCCCTCCCCGACCCCACCCCTGTCCCTCTCTCTCCATTCAGTAGGTTGGATAATGAGAAAAATCCTAGGACCAAAGGTATTTACTCCTGGTCCCCTCCTCCACTTTCTGGACAAACGTTTATGGATTTGATATCATGTTTTGCTATCTTTGTGCCAGGACAGCTCAGATGCATGCTTTTGTCACCACCTCTTCCCTTTTGGCAGGAGTTAAATTGTATTCCCTAGCCAATGAAAAAAATGAGGGAGAGAAAATGACATTTTCTGGTAATGGAAAGTAACAGTTGGTGAAACGTGTGTGTGTGTGTATGTGTGTGTGTGTGTGTGTGTGTGTTTCAGTGAGTAAGATATTGCCACAGTGGAGCAAGTTGTTAGTTTATGGGGCTGAAGAATGTATTTGCTTGCATCACAATTGTCAATAAATATCTTTAAAAACCCCAGCTTGATTCTTGAGGGCTGAGGGTGCTGCCTGCTGGTGCTCTGGGCTGGAGCTTTCTTTCCTGGTGGACACTTGATTCACAAGTACGCTAATTATTCCTTCCTCATCATGCAGCCTGCCGGAACAATTGCCCCGCTTGTTTGGTGCCCAGTGTGGCGCTGGACAGCAGGCCTTTTTATGGAACTGATGGTCTTGTATGTTCATATTGTTCTTTATGTACTTATTTTATAGCTTATGCAGCAGACATTTGAGTCAATTAGCTTCTTGTCTTGCAAACTGGGCGCTGCTGTTCTAGAACCAAGTTAGAAGGGTGTGTCAGAGGGCAACCGGGCTGACCTCCCTCCTTTCTTTTTGTGCCGTGTAGGTTGGTTTCAAGTTACAGCATTTTTATTGGCTCTTCTGTGCTGAACCTTGGTTTCAAAAGCTGGCGTTTGTGAGTTGAATTTCTTAAAGGCATAGCTTTCCTTTTTGCAAAGTTAAAGTTAAGCAATACACAGCCCACCCCAGAGAGGGTGATTTTTTTTAAAAAAATTCTCTATAAAATATGTATTTTATAGTATTTATAGTGTATACTAACCCAAAATACAAGCAAATGGTTTCTCTACTCACAGCTCCTCCACTGGTATCAGTAGTGTCAACCCAGGCTTTGCTATGTAGAGTCTTTGTGTCTTCTTGCTTTTCATTTTTTTGGTATAATCTTACTCCTGCTTCATTTTTCCCTCTTTTTGTCCTCATGGTTTTCTTCACTCTGTATTTTTAGGAACCTGCCTCAAACTCTTTTGAAAACAAGTGAGTATCCATTAGATTCTGTTCTGTATATTCCCACAAACTACTTCAACAGATGATAATGTTTATGGAGCAGAAATTAAATCACTGATTTAAGCTTGTGAGGATTTTTAAATATCAGATAGAAAAATTACTCTCCAAAAACAGAAGGAAAGAAAAGGAAATTTGCCTGATACCTCTGTCTCTTTCTCCATGGTTTTAGCCCCTGCACCTGATTAATGTGTATAGCGAGGGTGGATGTAGAGGCACCATGTCTCATTAGCCCCTCCTAGACCTGAGTACAGTAGGCAGAGGTTATATCCGGTGCACTTTGCCCCAAAGGACCATATGGTTCTGTGTGGCAGAGAGTTTGTGTTTACCCTTGAATCTTCAGAGCCTTCTTTGTTGCCTCACCCAAGACAGAAAATAAAAGAATGAACTAGCAAGTGAGCCCACCCACTCAACTTCTCCCTCATTCTGTGTGAGCATCCTCTAAGCCTCACCCGAACCAGAGAACCATTGCCAGGCCCAGTGGGCTGTGCCAAATAGCTGTGGGGACCACTCAGGACTCAGAGCCCTGGCTCTGATCTGCCACACACTGGTGGTGTGATGTCCACCTAGTCGGCTCACCTCGCCTGTCCTGCAGAGATTACAGAAGCTTCTAGGAGGGCATCCTTTTAATATTATAATTAATTCCTGAATTCCTTAGTGAAATCAGCACTGCTGATCTTGTTATTTCTTTACATATTTTGTATTTATCTTGGTAGGAAATAGACAGCCTCCCCATGGTTGTCCCACCTCGTTCACTGGGCTGCCTGGGCAGTTTGCTGCTGCCCTCCAGAGCTGGTGCCATGGCCCCTGAGTCTGTGGCCCTAAGGAGAGCTCAGCTCAAACCCAGCCACCCATTTGAGTAGCCTGGGGATTGGCCTCCCCTCATTGCAGACCCAGTTACCCCCAGGTCTGGAGATTCTCATGCTCAGCTGGGCAGGAGTGAAGGGCCAGCTCTCAGGGTCTCACGGCGTCATCTGGGGAAAATGTCGCCTCCCAAGCAGCACAGCCCCACCCCATTTGTTCGTAGGTGTCTGCTGCTTATATGCATTTGATAAACGAAACTGTTACATGTTCCTTCTTTAAAAAAAAAAAAAAATCTGTTAGCACATGCATGCTATGCATAAGTTCATATACACCTTTGCTTTACACATTAATTATAAATGAATTAATGTGTGTTGTTTATATTACGTATACACAGACACACACTGTGATGTATCTATACTTCAGAAGTCATCTCAAATATCACTTCTTCTATGGATTTTTTTTCCTGCAGAGCCTGCCCTTCCATAGGCCCCTCTGCCACCTAAATAAGGCTTTCTCCTTTCTCTGAATTCCCCCAGTGCCCTGATCTTAAGATCCGCTTTGTTTACCATTAATTAGGTGAGTATTCCCCTCAAACTCCTCAAGGGCGGATGCCAGGCCTCATTATCTTTGTGTCTGAAAAATCTGGTTTTTATATAGTCAAGAAATACTTGTTTGCATTAATTTTTTTTTAAGATTCTTTTTTTTTTTTTTTTTTTTTAAGCAAAAGGAAAATATTACAAGTCTGAATTTGTCTGTAACTACATATATTGGCTTTATTTAAGTTTTGCATTGTACTTATTCTTTACTTATTTCTTATTGAAATTTTTGCCACTTTGCTCTAAATAGGAAGGAAACATTGACATTGACATTTATAATATATGCCAGGCAGGAGATTTGCTCCGTCCATAAACATAAGAGTAAAGAAACCCCACCCTCCATCCCTCCCCTCTAGAGCACATGGGCTAACTGGTCTTAGAGCAGTGTCCTGAGGCTCATAACAAGGGAGTCATAGATTCCAGATTCACACTCACGCCTGACTTTTTCCAGTGAACCACACTGCTCCCCAGTAATGATTAAGCTGGTTACTATGTACACACAAAATGCATTAGTTTGCAAGTTTTGTTTACATTTCCAAGGTGTGTTTATGTGTGTTGGATCTTCATAATTTAGGGGCATTTGAAGAATTGTCTATCCCTAAATTAAAAGCAAGAAGCTTAATAAAAAACCAAGATGGAACCTTGTCAGAGAGAGTCATTCAGTTAATCTAGATACTGAGCAAGGGTTATAAATACAATATAGATGACTTTTTGATAAAGTGTCCTCAAAGCCAGACTGTTTCTTTAGTAAAACAAGAGAAAAGTAGTCATGTTCCCAAGGCTGTGTTTAATCTATAAATTCTTGGTAAGACCTTATTTTCCCCTCTTTTTCCATTGAGTTTGTTTCCTTCTGGTTCTTGGCACTAATCGTTAATAACTATACTGTTGTCACAGCTCAAAACTTTCCTATTGACACTTCAATCATTTTTAAAGATCTTGAATGTTCAACCTTTATAAAGCTAACCTTTTGCACTCTATTAAAATTTAAGAACTGCTTGATTCTCAGTGAATGCCCCGGCTACTGGATCATGAAAGTATTACCTTGTGCCCAGGGCATGAGGCAGTACACTCATTCCTTTTTAACAAATAATAAGAAGTTTGACTTTTCATTTACACATCCTGCCAATTGCTAACAAGTTTCCATCTCGTTCAAACGCCAGATTGATCCTAAGAAATTGAAAATATTGATTTAACCCTCTGTCTGATTTGTACTGCAGGCACCTGCTAGTGCAGTCTTAGCACATTACAATTGCTTGGCTGTAATTCCTCAGGGGACCACTAATAACTATCACATCTGTCTTTTCATCTTCCGAAATTATGCTAGCAGTTGTCCAAGTCAATTGTGATTCATTTGATACTGCTCTCCTTCAAGACATATTGCAACCAAATAGACTTGCTCACCAGTAATATATCTGATGACATAGTTAGTTCTTGTTAATTGACAGAATGATTCAGGCTTTTATGGATGGCATTAATTGGTCCCTTGTGTCCATGCTATAATTGACCAGACAGAAGCAGCAGCATTAGCTTTCACCCAGTCAGGAGAGTTTTGAGATGAGGTAAATGTAGTAAGGATGACAAAATGTCTGTGTTTTTAATCAAGATTTTATCAATGAATTGAGGAAAGGAAGATTTGGGGGAATTCAGATCATCTTAATTATGAACAACATTGCATTCCAGTTTGCAGAGAGGTGCTAAAAGGCTGCTGATATGCCTTCCTCCTGGCCTTCTTGTGCTTAAATGTTTTAATACAGGGTTCAAGTCGAATCTACTATGTACAGAGCAAAAGAGTACTATGCATGAATTAAGACAGTGAAAAAAAGAAATATAAACAGTTTTTTGATATCATTAGTAACCCAACAAACTAAGCACATAAAGCCTACCAATGTGGATTTGTCTTGCCTCTTCCTTAGAAAGTAAGTCACCCCCCATCCCCAGTGCTTTCTCTTCCTGAAACTTAAATTTATTCCTATTCCTACACTGCTGAGAAAAGCTTTGGATCACCTTTTCCTGCAGGATAAAGTTTTTCATGTATAAAAATTGTCACAACCTACCACCACTGTTTATTCCACTCTGTTCTTTTAGGCACACCAAATTACTTATTATGTCCAAGCTCCATTTTAATGATTCTCACTTATTCCTCAAGAACCCTTTCTGGGTACTCCCTCTGAATTTTTCAAACTGAATTAGCTGCCACCTCTTTGGTGCTTACACACTTGGTTCCTTGTTTCCCCAGCTAGACTTTAAGCTAGCCTTGGGCAAGGGCTATATGTGTACTCTTGACACGTGTAATTATGTAAGGACTTAATAAATGCTTGTTGAATTGAGTTGCAGTAGTTATATCTTAAGGGATGAGAATTCCAAGTTTGAATGCAAGAAAGATGACTTGGATAAAATTAGATGTCAAGCAATATGTATTATAGCCAGAGTCAACAAGTGGTTGGCAACCAGTGTTAGGGGGATAATTACAGTTTGGTGTAAAACAAGCCATTTGAGGTGTGAAAGATAAATTACTCAGCTCACATTTGGAGGGGGAGGATGGTGTGTGAAACACACAGAATAGATTTTCTCGCGTTTGATGTACTTGGACTATTCATCCTTTTTAGGTCATCTGTAACTTAGGCTGGACAGTGGCTGGAACAGATATCCATGGAAGCTTTGGACTTGTGAACATCTGATGCAACCTCCTTTTAAAGGCAGTGCACTCTGACAGACCTGGGCTCAAGGCCCAGCACTGCTGTCCATTAATTTTGTCCTTTGAGTGAGCTCATTAACTGGTCTAAGGTTTAGCTTCCTCATCTGGAAACTGGGAATAATAGTAGTACCTGTCTAATAGAACTTTTGTGATAATGGAGAAGAGAAGTATTTGGGAAATGTGTTGCTCAGTGACTGGTACACAGTAGGCACTTAATAAGTGATACCTGTTACTGATTAAAGATAATGTTTTGATGCTTCCTTCTCAGAGTTCAGAAAGGTGGAGTATAAATACAACTGTGTATGTAGAGGAAATGCTTTATATAGTTTGGGATTTTTACCCTGCCTCTCTCTCATTTTCTAGCTGCATGCAATTGCCATTATCTCTCTGAGATTATATTATCACTTCCATGGGACTCAGAGCATCATGTGCTCAGAATGTAGACGAAAGAGGGCACAAGCTAATGTGCTACTATACCAGTGGCAAATACATGTATGATCAAACCTTGGGGTTTTGTTTGTTTGTTTGTTTACTAGAAAGCAACAGATCCACCATTGCGGTAGTATTTTATTTTCACTGATTTGGGGTAGATTTCTGGTAATGACAATAATTTATTATCCAATCTAGGTCTGACATTTTACAGTTACAGAACACTTTCCTGTTGGCAGGGGAATCAATTTGTTTAGCAGTGAGCTTTTAAATGGTGAAATTTATACCATTAATTGTTGCCTAGATGAATGAATGAATGAATGCCTTAATGTTGCTCTTTGGAGCTTTATTTGAGAATCATAATAATCTTCTTTTAAATTGTTACCCTTCCTGTGATCACGAATACAGGGCACTGAGTGTGGTGTACACAAGGTCAATCAGGTTGATTCCTCATAACCCATAAGTGGGATCATTATGCTGAGGGAATGGGAATTTAACTTGGAACAGGGAAAAAGCTTAGTAATTTGGAATCTAGCAGACTTTAGGGATAGAGTGGTACCTGAGATCTGAAAAAGAAAATGGGATTTGGGGGAAAGGAGGAAGATAGAAAGCAATTGTTACTTCTTAACTAGATTAAAGGGAAAGTGGATGGCCACTTCCACTTCTGTTTAGCACCACAGAAAAAATACAAGTCCTCACTGTTAGTAAGTAGTCTTACTCTTATGGGTTGGATCAAAAGACTGGTCTTGGATTTATGAGCTTGCCAAGATTTTATGGATGAGCTGGAACCTCAACACTGCATATTGTCTTTTCAGGGGCAATTTATACCACTTTGCAGTTTCCGACTTCAAGCCTTGGAAGACGACCCATTCTCAGGCTGGGTACTCCGCCTGCTAGTTTCTGTACATTAGGTGTTATTTTGATGAACTTTCACCAAATCATGGATAGAGTGGAGTACAGGTGGAGAACAAAGTCTCGTTTGTTATAAGAAGAAAAAGTAGATCTATTTTTTTCTTTGGCGAAAGTCACCTCTGATAAGTGTTGTATTATGAAGTGTAGTTTCCTTAAATATAGCTAACTCGGCCTAAATATGTGCTTTTTTTTTTTTTTTATGTTCAGCAACTAAGCCCAAGTTAATTAATGCTGCACATCCCATAGTGACTCTTTCTGAAGCCAGGTACACTTGCATATACCCTAGTGCATAAAGGCAAACAACTTAATTAACTTACACTACATCCATAATTCTCTTGAAATTAACTATTTATAATGTCTAGGCGTTTACACCACAAGCATACTCTAGAAGCTGTTTGTAATCAAAGGCGCCGGCATGGTTGGCTACCCTGTCATTCGATTCATCTTGTTTACCTCGTTGTTGTTCACTCTCTAAGTTGTGTCTGACTCTTTGTGACCCCGAAGACTGCAGCACGCTAGATTTCCCTGTCCTTCACCATCTCCCAGAGTTTGCACAAACTCATGTCCATTGAGTTGGTGATCAACCATCTCATCCTCTGTTGCCCGCTTTTCCTCCTGCCTTCAATCTTTCCCAGCATTGGAGTCTTTTTCAATGAATTGGCTCTTCACATCGGGTGGCCAAAGTATTGGAGTATCTCTTTACCTACTTAGCTGTTAATATGACAAGTAGCCATTCCTGTCATACTCTAAAGCTGTATGCTTAAAATTACTATTAATTTCTGCAATCAGGCACAGTTTCTCTGTACTCCTTTTTTCAAGATGTGTTCATTTTTCACTGAACTCTTACCCTGAGCCTGGCCCTGGGCCCTCAGTAGTGGACAGGGCAGATGTGACTGCCGCTGTAAGTGAATTGAGACTCTTTGAAAGCTACAGACACATTGTGTTGGTTTGATAAGGTTGCTGTAAGTAAAGACCAGAGATGGGGAGGCTTAAACAGCAGAAACTTACTTTCTCATAGTTCTGGAGGCTGGAAGTCCAAGATCAAGGTGCTGGCAGGTTTGGTTTCTCCTGAGGCCTCTCTTCTTGCAGATGTTCATCTTCTCCCTGTGTCCTCCTGTGATCTCCTCTCTGTGTACAGGCATCCCGGCTGGTGTCTCTTCCTTTTCTTGAACACCAGTCGTGTTGGATCAGGGCCACATCCTTATGACCTCATTTAGCCATGATTACTTATTTAAAGGCTCCATCTCCAAAGACAGTCACATTGAGGATAATGGCTCCCACATATGAATTTTGATGGGACACAATGTAGTCTATAACACATGTTACTGTTGGTAGTTACCCAGATGGGCAGGTGGTAGTCCCTTTGTGTGACCCTGGCCTTGGTTGGGGTAGACTTAGTGGAGGCGGGGACTGTATAAGATGAGCTTGACATAGAAGTAGGAGTTGGTCAGGAAGGCGGCGGGGGAGAGAAATAACTTAGGTTACATGCTTGAAGGTCCAGAGAATGTGGAATAGGATGTGGTGGGACAGTTCAGTATGACTGGGTTAGAAATAGTTTGCTTTTCTTTCAGTTTGGATTTGAGTGCTATGTGCACATGAATTGTAATCTTGAATTGTGTCAGCTCTGTAGAATCAGTGTTTTTTGTCTTTCGATTTGTGAGCACTGCTCCATGTGAAGATGGGATGAAGTGCAGTCACCTTTTATCTGTGGAGAGTCAGGGTTACAGAGTAGCCTCTCCCCATGTACCTGTTCTGCTCTTTCTGGGTTTGTCATCCAGCCTCATCCACCACCAACAGGTGCTGCTTCTGTGCAGGTGATGTGTTCCACAAGTGGGTGCAAAAGTGAGATGGGTTGTCCAAACAAAATTTAGGGGAGTAAAGAAGGGGAAAAGACCCACCTATAATTCCTTTCACCTAAAGCCAGGGATGTTTTGATGTATTTCCTTCACATGACTCTATTTTACGAAGTTGTGATCATCCTATATGTGTGTTTTTGTCTTGCTTTCTTAACATACAGCGTTAAACCTTTCGTGTTAAATACTATTTTTTAATCCCTGTTTATGCTGTACTCAGAAGGAACAATGCAATGTAAAGCAACAATAAAATACCCATTTTTCCCTGTACTAATTTTCTGATGTTTCTAGGGGCAAATAATACTGTTGGAGGTATTTTCTCATTTTATCAAAGTGTTTCCATTTCTTCTTTTGTGACTTAGTTTGTCAGTGTTTTTTGAACCATTCTTTCACAGGTGCAGTGACACTTTGAAGGAAAAAAAAAGTTGCAGGGATCTGATCATTCTCTTTCCCCTCACTTAACTGCCAGTGATGAATGCTGGAGGAATGTGGGGGCCTGCTTCTGTTGGACTGAGGGAGTAATTGTATTCAGATCACATTTACAGTAATGTGGATGAGAAATTGTAATAGTGATGAGAAATGAATTCACTTATAGCTAATTTGGGATTCAGCTAATCTGTCCAGGGTGTTTGACATGTGCCAGAGACCATGCCAACTGATTTTATAGAAACATTCTTTCTCGATCCTTAGAACACTTCAGAAAGGGGTTTTTAGACTCTTTTTACGTATAAGAAAACTGAGGTTCAGACAAATTCAAAGGAGTCTCCAGACATACCAGCCAAGGACCCTTCCTTCTAAACCATCAAATCTGCCTTGTATGTAAGATCTGGTACCAGTAATTTTATATAAGTATCTAGTTTAATTTTGTGTTGGCCTCTGGAATACCATGCTCAGTGTTAGGCTGCTCCTTTAGGAGGGTATTGAGAGATGAGGATACTTACTGGCCGTGAAAATGATCCTGGGGGTTGCCTTTGGGTGGACTGATGATATTAGGTTCCTTCTGTCTGAAAGAAGAAAGGTGAAGGGAGTCATCAAGGAAGCTCAAAATCACAAAAGGTATATGTGGATTTATCCAGTGTTTTCCTAAGTGCTGCAGTGTAGATGTGTTTAGAATTACAAAGAAGGACTTGTAGAACAGAGTTGCATAATACATTTCAAATTTTATTACTCTGTATATCTTAACAGCTGAGATTTAATTGGCACAGACATTCTGTGGTTGAAGGAATGATCCATAGAGAACGGTTCAGAGAATGAACGGTTCAGCGAAGCTGTGTAGTTGGAGAGAGGCTTCTAAGTATTTAAAGTTGAAGTTATGGATGGAGGACCACCATACTCTCCTCCAGCAGATCATAGTTGCCCACCTGGGCCAGGCCGGGCTGGGGGTCAGAGCAAGAAATATGAGCCATCACTGTCCCAGTAGACCACTTTTTATGGGGTAAAAGCAAGGATTCAGGTGACAGCTTAAGTCATCTTTCATGTTTGTGGATTTGCTCAAGTTTAGTTTTTTTGCTTCCTGTAATCTCTGTTATGTTATCTATCCAGTTAAAAAAGAAGATATTTTCTTCTTTCTCTTCAAAGCTCATGGAATTTTGAAAAATCTACTGTCACTTCATGATATACAACATGCCTTATGAATTCCAGTAAGAGAGGTTTTGAATTCGTATGAATATGGGACCTCCTTTCAAGAAACTTTGAATATATTCAGGAGGAATGTGTCACAGACAGGGTTTCACTGTTGAGGGGCATTGGGAACCCTGTATTGTCAGATAATATTGAATGTAGACAGTGCTCTGAAGGAGCTACCCAAGTGGTGCAATGATAAAGAATCCGCCTGCCAGTGCAGGGGACACAGAGATGCTAGTTCAATCCCTGGGTCCTGAAGATCCCTGAAATAGGAAATGGCTACCCACTCAGTATTCTTGCCTGGAAAGTTCCATGGACAGAGAATCCCACTGTTTTGGGGTTTATCTTTGCTTCAATTTTCTCAGCTGTAAAGAACATTGAAATTGTTGAAGTTATCCCTAAAGTGTCTTCTGAAGCCAAACATTTCTGACTATCTTTAGTATTAGAATAACTAAGAGAGTTCCTTTAAGTCTAATGGTTACAAATATTTTCATTGTTTTCTGGTTGGTCTTCATGATAATATTTTGTCATTTTGAGGCCTGGGAAGATGAGAAACCACACACATGGTATGAAAGGATTTCTCAACAGAAAATCTGTGTGGAAAACAGGCTTATAAATTTCTCCTGAAAAACATGTCACCACACAAGCGACTCATGAAAGACCTCTGAGCATTGCTTTTCATAGACATAGGAAAATTCCCAAATAATATTTTTTTTCAAAACAATATTTTTCTTCCAACTAATTAATTTTTTAAAAAATATTGTGAGTTTCAGAAAGAAGTTCTGTCTGTCCTCTCTGTACATTTCTGGTCCATTCATTCAGTCAGCACTTATTGATCATATGCTATATGCTAGGTGGTGTGGGGTGGGGGGTGCTGGGGAATTAGAGGAGTTGCAGAAAAAAGCTCCTGCTGTCTGGCACCTGACCTTCTCTGGTGGCTCAGTCAGTAAAGAATCTGCCTGCAGTGCAGGAGACTACCTGCAATGCAGGAGACCCAGGTTCAGTCTCTGGGTTGGAAAGATCTCCTGGAGAAAGAAATGGCAATTCACTCCAGTATTCTTGCCTGGGAAATCCCATGGACAGAGGAGTCAGGTAGGCTATTCTTGGAATCCCATGGACTGGGATTGCAAGAGTCAGATGTGACTTTGCGACTAAACTGCCACAATCTAATACCTAGAACCTGGACTAGTAGGGGATGTGGTTGTGGAAACAAATGATGATAGAATGTGGTTTTGAAATCAGGAAAGTATAAGGAGCCTGATCAGGGAATCATTAATTGTAGGTCATGGAAGGCTTTATTGAAAAACGAATAGAAATTTGCAGGTAGCAGCAAGGATAGGCATTCTTGGTATAGGGGGCTGTATGGACCTAACAGAAGCAGAAGATATTAAGAAGAGGTGGCAAGAATACACAGAAGAACTGTACAAAAAAGAGCTTCACGACCCAGATAATCACGATGGTGTGATCACTGACCTAGAGCCAGACATCCTGGAATGTGAAGTCAAGTGGGCCTTAGAAAGCATCACTACGAACAAAGCTAGTGGAGGTGATGGAATTCCAGTGGAGCTATTCCAAATCCTGAAAGAGGATGCTGTGAAAGTGCTGCACTCAACATGCCAGCAAATTTGGAAAACTCAGCAGTGGCCACAAGATTGGAAAAGGTCAGTTTTCATCCCAATCCCAAAGAAAGGCAATGCCAAAGAATGCTCAAACTACCGCACAATTGCACTCATCTCACACGCTAGTAAAGTAATGCTCAAAATTCTCCAAGCCAGGCTTCAGCAATTTGTGAACTGTGAACTTCCTGATGTTCAGGCTGGTTTTAGAAAAGGCAGAGGAACCAGAGATCAAATTGCCAACATCCGCTGGATCATGGAAAAAGCAAGAGAGTTCCAGAAAAACATCTGTTTCTGCTTTATTGACTATGCCAAAGCCTTTGGCTGTGTAGATCACAATAAACTGTGGAAAATTCTGAAAGAGATGGGAATACCAGACCACCTGATCTGCCTCTTGAGAAATTTGTATGCAGGTCAGGAAGCAACAGTTAGAACTGGTCATGGAACAACAGACTGGTTCCAAATAGGAAAAGGAGTATGTCAAGGCTGTATATTGTCACCATGTTTATTTAACTTATATGCAGAGTACATCATGAGAAATGCTGGACTGGAAGAAACACAAGCTGGAATCAAGATTGCTGGGAGAAATATCAATAACCTCAGATATGCAGATGACACCACCCTTATGGCAGAAAGTGAAGAGGAACTCAAAAGCCTCTTGATGAAAGTGAAAGTGGAGAGTGAAAAGGTTGGCTTAAAGCTCAACATTCAGAAAACGAAGATCATGGCATCTGGTCCCATCACTTCATGGGAAATAGATGGGGAAACAGTGGAAACAGTGTCAGACGTTATTTTTCTGGGCTCCAAAATCACTGCAGATGGTGACTGCAGCCATGAAATTAAAAGACGCTTACTCCTTGGAAGGAAAGTTATGACCAACCTAGATAGCATATTCAAAAGCAGAGACATTACTTTGCCAACAAAGGTTCGCCTAGTCAAGGCTATGGTCTTTCCTGTGGTCATGTATGGATGTGAGAGCTGGACTGTGAAGAAGGCTGAGTGCCGAAGAATTGATGCTTTTGAAGTGTGGTGTTGGAGAAGACTCTTGAGAGTCCCTTGGACTGCAAGGAGATCCAACCAGTCCATTCTGAAGGAGATCAGCCCTGGGATTTCTTTGGAAGGAATGATGCTAAAGCTGAAACTCCAGTATTTTGGCCACCTCATGTGAAGAGTTGACTCATTGGAGAAGACTCTGATGCTGGGAGGGATTGGGGGCAGGAGGAGAAGGGGACAACAGAGGGTGAGATGGCTGGATGGCATCACTGACCCGATGGATGTGAATCTGAGTGACCTCCGGGAGTTGGTGATGGACAGGGAGGCCTGGAGTGCTGCAGTTCATGGGGTCGCAAAGAGTCGGACACGACTGAGTGACTGATCTGATCTGATGATAGAATACCCAGGGATAGGAAGGTGACATTGAAAGAAACGTGATAAGACTTGTTATTTCAAGTAAGATCATTCTGGTTGTAGCCTTAAAGAAGGTGGTCGTTGGTGGTGGTTGGGTGGGAGGGGCAGAGATAGGGTGGAGTGGATTGATGATAAGGAAACCAGGAAGCTACTTCAAAAGATACAAAAGAAAAGGCAGGGAAGGTTGGAGGTATGGGCAGGTCTGAGAGATGGATATTTATGCAATGGAGTGATTACATAAGGATTGCATAAGGATGGGGAGCCAGAATGGGAAGCCAGACGTGATTGTGGGGTTTCTAACCTGTGGGAGTTGGTTGGAGCACCCTTGAGAACTTCATTGGCAAAGGAGTAATCTTCGGATCCTCCAGTGTGTCATCTCTTGTTGAGTTAGGAACTTGCTGCCCCTTTGGTGGTGACTTTAGAAGCAATGAGTGGAATTAAGAGGCGGTAACCAGTGGTGTATTGGTAAATACTTTAAACCAACCACAGTCACACACACACACACATACACACACACACACACACAGTGTTGATTAAGGTTTTTACCAACATAAGGCATGTATAGCACACAATTAATTTTAAATTACTAATATACATGCTTTTTATTGGTGGTCACACATAACTAATTTTCCTCATAGAATATTTTCACTGATGATCTCTTCTATCCAAGTCAAACTGTGATCACTGTTGGCCCAGGAGTGTTATCACCCTACACCCCCAGTCTTTGCATAGGTCTGGGAAAGTCCTCACCTCCCTTACTCTCCACCAGAGGTCTGCTCGATGCACACCCCGCTTTGTCTACACTTTGTTCCAGACCACACACCTTTCAGTAGCTGCTTTTAGATACGTTTCCATTCATTCTTACTTCCTAGGTTGGTGACCAAAGTCTCAGCATATGAGACCATATGAGTCATGTAAAATCTCGAAAGGCCCCTTGATCCTTAAAACCCACTTGAGAACCAGACTGAACTGACCAGATCTATAGATCAGATCAGATCAGATCAGTCGCTCAGTCGTGTCCGACTCTTTGCGACCCCATGAACTGCAGCACGCCAGACCTCCCTGTCCATCACCAACTCCCGGAGGTCACTCAGACTCACATCCATCGAGTCAGTGATGCCATCTAGCCATCTCACCCTCTGTCGTCCCCTTCTCCTCCTGCCCCCAATCCCTCCCAGCATCAGAGTCTTCTCCAATGAGTCAGCTCTTCGCATGAGGTGGCCAAAATACTGGAGTTTCAGCTTTAGCATCATTCCTTCCAAAGAAATCCCAGGGCACACATGAGGGTATTTACTGTAGCATCAGAGAGATGTAATTTAATGTGTCCCATAACATATCTTCATAGTTCTCACCCCACTTGACCTTTCTCTAGTATTTTGGGTGGTTGACTTCTTTTAGCACTCTCTTTTCAGCTTTATCTCTCCTGGCTTTCCATGGTATTACTGGACCAAGTACATTTCTCTCTCTTTCTCTGCCTCCTCTGCTGATTCCCTTTCCTCTGTTCTACCATGAGTTCTCCCCAGTGCCCTGTTCCTTTTACACTCCTTGCCTGGATGTAATCCATTGCTCTTGGTTCGGTTACCAGCAACAGGCTGGACCTGTGTCTCCTGCTCCGCCTGCATCTCTTAATCTCCAGCCTTGCACAATCACCTACTTGCTGAATGGCTCCACATGGACATCCTTTCATGTCCTCCAATGAAAATATCCTAAATGAAATGAAAATACTGCAAATGAAACCTATTGCCTGCCTTGCTCCGGTCTCCTGATTTTCCCTTATTGTTTCTAAGATGTTATTACCATCTTGGAGCTAAGAATTTCAGCTGTCATGGAAATCCTTTCTCTCCATCCACACCAGATTATGTATTAAGAAGTCCTGGCAGGTCTTTGTTTTGATTGTGTCTCCTCTCCTGCTCTCTTCAGGTTTGCCCCCCACCTTCAGGCCCTCATCGCTTCTCAATGCAACTATAGCTCTAGAATAGAGCTTGCTCATCTCCCTGCCTCCAATTAGTCCCCTCAATCTAGTTTTCATCCTGTAGCTAGCTTTCAGGTCTTCATTCCACTGCTAGATTTAGCTATTCAAAATCCAGATAGGATGTTGAAGCATCCTCTTTCCTTGAGCACATCTGATGGCTCTTTACACTGTCTGCAGTATACAATCTAAACTCTCAGTATGGCTGGCCTGTCAGCAAGCTTAACTCATATTCCCCCCTTCCTCTAGCTGCTCACTTCATAAACCAAGCTAAATAAATACTCCCAATTGCTCAGTCACGCTGAAAGATCTGTAATTAAATTGTAGAGAAAGGTCAGTCACAATTTATTTGATGAAGGTGATTCCTTCTGAGTAAGGGTCTTTCTCCACTTGTCTTGTATTCATATTCATGACACAGATGACCATCTGTTGGCCCTTGATGCCTGGGTCTTAGGGTTTAGCTCATGTCACAGTGTCTTTCTTTGTGCTCTTCACGTAACTTGGGAGTGTTGGGTCTATAAATAGGTACATCAGCTCTTTGCGTGTCTCCTCTCTAGGGGAGAAGGGCCCCATTCACACCAGAAACCTCATTTCCTCAGGAATAGAAAAGTGAGACACAGGCTTCATATTAAGGGAGTTTATACATGCATGACAGCTCCCTGTATGTGACTTCATGACTCGAATGGAATTAGATACGCAGTGGCTTTCAGAGTTCTGGTAGACATTTGATTGTTCCCCCTGGATGGTAACTTTATGGTTTTTACAGGGAAAGTCGTACTGGAAATTTACCCTCTTTGTCCTTCAGCCGGTTTGTCCCCAAGCCAGACCTGTCTGAAAATTGAAATGGAGTACCTTTTCTGTCTCAAGTTATCAGTCGGAGCTGTCAGGAATTTGTTACTGTCTGCTAAAGCCTTTAAGCATGATAACATGCTACAGGCAGTACTCCTGTGGGAAGTTACAGTGTTATGTGGATGCAGAGAGGGGCTTCGAACTAGATGATTCCTGTGTTGGGGGAGGGAGGGAGGGAACAGAACTGGGACTTCCTTGGAGGGTCAGTGGTTAGGGCTCTGTGCTTGCACTGCAGGAGGCACAAGTTCGATCCCTGGTCAGGGAACTAAGATCTTACGTGCCGTGTGGCACAGTCAAATTTTTAAAAAAGACAAGAATTAAAAAGGAAAACCCTTAAAATTATATAACCACTGTGGATCTGCCTTTTCTTCCTACCTGCATCTCTTCTATGCCACAGGGCAGACGGAGTGTAAGCTCTGTGGGTGCAGAGGTGTGGCCTTTCATCCTCCTTTGATAATCTTAGCAGTCTGCCCCCAAGTCATTTCCTTTTTGACTTTAGATAAAGTCTCTGTACTTTGAGCACCGCTCTAGAGATGGCGGGAGTGGATGCTGCTTAGGAAGTGTGTTCCCTACCTGACACACAAACTGGACTTACTCTCCTTGATCATTTTTCTCCAAGAGAAACTCTGTGGTGAATGTTGGTTTTGCCTTGTTCTTGGAGGGTTTAGTTTAGAATCCTCTTGGGCTTTTCCAAGAATCCCTCCATATCTCCCCTTTCCCTACCACTGTTCTTATAAGAATCCTTCTTTCCCTGCTTGGATTTCCTGGGAAGGATGCTGCCTTTCTTTGGTTTGGACCCTGGAGACTCAGCTCTTTCAGTATTCAGAGGGAGCTGGGAGGTGGAGGATCAAAGGACACCAGTGCTTTCCTGGTGTTCTCTGACTGCTTGTGTTTGGTAGTAAAGCAGTGAGATCTCATCATGATTTTGGAAAAACGGAGGCTCAAAAAGGTTAATAAAGCCTGAAATCAGTGGCTCAGATGGTAAAGAGTCTGCTTGCAGTGTGGGAGAACCAGGTTCAATTCTGGGATCAGGACGATCCCCTGGAGAAGGAAATGGCAGCCTACTCCAGTATTCTTGCCTGGAGAATCCCATGGACAGTGGAGCCTGGTGGGTTGGACACAACTGAGTGACTTCAGTTCAGTCGCTCAGTCATGTCTGACTCTTTGCGACCCCATGAATTGCAGCACGCCAGGCTTCCCTGTCCATCACCAAATCCTGGAGTTTACCCCAACTCATGTCCATTGAGTCGGTGATGCCACCCAACCATCTCATCCTCTGTCGTCCCCTTCTCCTCCCATCCTCAATCTTTCCCAGCATCAGGGTCTTTTCAAATGAGTCAGCTCTTCACATCAGGTGGCCAAAGTATTGGAGTTTCAGCTTCAACATCAGTCCTTCCAATGAACACCCAGGACTGATCTCCTTTAGGATGGACTGGTTGGATCTCCTTGCAGTCCAAGGGACTCTCAAGAGTCTTCTCCAACACCACAGTTCAAAAGCATCAGTTCGGCACTCAGCTTTCTTCACAGTCCAACTCTCACATCCATACATGACCACTGGAAAAACCATAGCCTTGACTAGATGGACCTTTGTTGCCAAAGTAATGTCTGTGCTTTTGAATATGCTGTCTAGGTTGGTCATAACTTTCCTTCCAAGGAGTAAGTGTCTTTTAATTTCATAGCTGTAGTCACCATCTGCAGTGATTTTGGAGCCCTCCCCCACCAAAATGAAGTCAGCCACTGTTTCCACTGTTTCCCCATCTATTTGCCATGAAGTAATGGGACCAGATGCCATGATCTTCATTTTCTGAATGTTGAGCTTTAAGCCAACCTTTTCACTCTCCTCTTTCACTTTCATCAAGAGGCTCTTTAGGTCTTCTTCACTTTCTGCCATAAGGGTGGTGTCATCTGCATATCTGAGGTTATTGATATTTCTCACGGCAATCTTGACTCTAGCTTGTGCTTCTTCCAGCCCAGCATTTCTCATAATGTACTCTGCATATAAGTTAAATAAGCAGAGTGACAATATATAGCCTTGATGTACTCCTTTTCCTATTTGGAACCAGTCCAGTTCTACTGTTCTTGACCTGCATGCAGGTTTCTCAAGAGGCAGGTCAGGTGGACTGATATTCCCATCTCTTTCTAAAATCAGTGGCTAATTGATAGCAGAGTTCTAGAGTATGCACCACACTTCCCTGTTCATATGGAACATTCTTGAAAGGTCTCCTTTAAAAATGTATCATGACATTATGAAGTATAAGCTTCCAGGTTACATATGTTTAAGAAAACCAGTCAGTTTTCCTCTAGGTGCTGAATACTGGTGAGCAAGCTGATCCTAACCTCTGAAAATGATTTCTACAGAGCAAAGAAAAATCAGTCAGACTAATGTTAATCATGGGATATATAATCAAGTGATATATAACTTGTCATAACACATTATAATATTACAGCAAATGTATTTAACTCACAGAACATTCTCAGGGGGCTCTTAACTCCCTTTAAAATCATGCTCCAGGCCTCTGTTACAGCAAGATGGAGCTGACGAGTTCTGTCTGAAGCTGCCACACCACTTTGGCCAAGCCAGTGTTATGAGAATCCCTTTCGAAAAGCCTTGCACTGTTTCCCCGGGCTTAAAGTATGTTTGGTTTTGTCAGCACCTGGAAACGGGAAGTTGAGATTCGAGGAGAAACCTTTGGCACTAAGCTTGCTGTGGAGTTGTAGTCTCTGTTGTCACGGAAACCGCACTGCTGCCTCATTTATTAATGGAGGCTCGGTGAACTTCCGGAGGTAGTCCTGCCTTGTCCTGTAAATTCATTCTAGAGAAATGCAGGTTGACTTTTCAGATATGTCTCTGTCATTTCTCAGGCATTCCCTCCTGGGTCCTCGTGAACTCCAGAAAATTGCCTGTGTACTATTGCAGAACCACCAATTTTTATCTGGCAAGCGCACGTGAAGGCCGTTTCCTCTCTTTCATGCTTAAATCGTGTTTATGCTTGCCTGCCTTGTTCAATAAGTGAATTTTTTTTATTATGCCGCCTTTAAGAATTATGAATTTAAAATAAAGGGATGGAAAAAGTAAGTAATCAAATGCATTGAAAACCTTGATCCTAGCTTTATGGGAGTTAGATGTTTCTAACTTTTAAATTTCCAAACTTGTTTTTTTATCTAAAATGAATGGTTTGTTTCTTCCCACTCCAAAAAGACACTTTCAGAAAATGGCTCAGACAAATGTTTTTAAAGTAAGTCTTCATTTTACTAAACGAACTCTCCTCTACCAGGTATCTGGACAGTATTGGAAGCTGCCTCCAGGAAAAAAAAATTTTTTTTCATCTAATTGTTTATCTGGGAGGATGCAAATAGTAGTTTTAAGCCTTTAAGTCATCCATCATGCCTGGCAGCCTCTATTGTCTCATTGTTGAGTTGGAGCCAAGTGAGAGTCTTTCTTGGTCTTGGGAGGGAGGTACACTGATCTGACTCTGCCAGAGCTGTGGTCTCAGGGAGTCCGAACCTTGCTCTAAGGAAAGGCAGTGTAGGCAGACTCAGTGGGCTCCTAGGATTGAGAAAGATCATGGGTCCCTGCTTTCTGATGTTACATTAACGAAGAAACTAACACTCTGTTCAAAGTAGAAGTGATGGGACTTGTTCTCTACGTTCTTTTAGTGTTTTTGAATTACTGTTAGTTTTTAAATGCATTTTTGTGGATGTAATAAAATACTGTTTATAGTCAGCTACAAAGTAAGTAATTACGATGCAGCAAATGAAATTCAATATAGCTTTGTCCTGCTTTTTAAAATTTTAATCAAATCAGTCTTAGGGTAAATTATAAAATGCCATTGCTTTTGTTGTGCTAAGTGACATTGACAAAATGTTAATCTAATGGATTGTTATTCACAGAAGCTAAATGTCTTCTCTAGTCTTCCACCTTTGAATGTTTGCTTTTTGTTTTAATTTTCAGTATATGCTTTTTAAAAATCCAGAGTAAAAAATTAAGTTTTAAAACCACATGAAGTAAAAACTCTATGTATGGAATATTCCATCATTGATATCTTGCCAACCACAATTACGCATGTCTCATTTATGGCACTAAAAAAATTTTTTTTTAAAACCAGATTTCTCTGTGGTCACTTTTTGGGTATCGTTAAAACTGGAACTGGGATAAATAACCAACTGTTTACTACAAAGTCTAATATTAAGGGAATAATCAACCTGTGTTCCTAGTAGATCGTTTCCCCTTTATTCTACTTTGTAAATTAACTTGTGCTGGTTCTTAAAAATGGCATTTAGTTGGTTGTGTATCCCCTTTGTAGGTAAGTTATCCAAGTTATTTTCTTTCTAGAGTTTTTTAACTTGAATTTATATAATCATCTATTAAGAATATATATTTTTTGAGTACATTAAAAACTGAGAAGCTAATTTTTCTGTCAACTTACTTGCTTCCCTCCACCATGGCTCAATACTTGTGTTTTAACATTTTGTTGTTTAAAATGAATGTAACGAATTTAATTCTTAAGTCTTTACATTATTCATGCAAGAGTTTTTAATAACATGAATTGCAATCTAAGGATAAAATCTGTGCATGTGGTTTGTTTCCTTTTACTCATCAAAGCTGACCCAGAATTGAACGGTTAGAGTGAAATTACTCTCACCCCATAGCTTTTCCTTCAATGTGTTACAGAAATCCTCTTTTTGAAAAGGAGAGCTAGTTACTCTGGTGTGTGGAGGTTGGGGGGGAGGGGAGGGAGGCTGTGGTAAAAATTAGATTATTTAGTCAGTTTCCAAGTATGGTTATATATATTTTTTAAATCTGGGGATTAAATTGTTGCTGCCACTACCGCCATCAGCTCGTGGGGGGCAAGGGTGGAGAAGGTGCGAGACGGTTGGTTGTAGACACCCAAATATGACAGCAGAATAATCTCTGCAACAATATGGCCGTGGCGCATTTGCTGACTTCAGAGAGCCAGATCAACCCCAATATTTTTTCAGGGATGCTAAACCTCTTGTAACTGCTAAATTGGATTTGTCACTGAATGAAGTATCAGCTGCTGTTGGACAAGGCCATAAAAGCCATCCGGCTGGCCCTTTGTAGGCAGGGCTTACCCAACGATTGATATGTTTTAGCACTTTTGGGATTATTGTGACTAAGAGGAAACCATTCTGAATGAGAGGGAAAAAGGGGTAAGGACGCCCAGCTCACAGCTGGCGAACAGCATGTGTTTGCTGCTGAGGAAGTCACCATGACAGCTTTCTCTGAGCTCCTACCCTGGTTGATGGGTATGAAATCCTTATATGAGGAAGCGGTGTCCTTATTTCCTCCAGTTGCAACTCTCCCTGCAGGGCAGTAGGCGTGTGGAATGTTGTGGACTTGAGAATTCTGAATGCTTGTCAAGCGCTCAGGCGCGCATGCGTACGCACACACACACACAGTGCCTAAACGCATTCATCTATACACACAAGTTAATTGAGTTAACATGTGGGGGTTTCAGCAACAACAACAGAGCACCCTCTTTCATTTCCCAAACTCAAAGCTCTGTGACATGCATTAAATAGATAGCTCCGTGTAGTTTGTGTCTGAGTCACCTGTGTGCATGATGGCTAAGTGGAAACTCCACAGCTGGTGGGTTTGTAAACGCAAGCACCTGGCTGAGGCTTTATTAAGTACGGGAACATCTTTTTAGAACAGGTTTATTTTCAAGAACCACCTGCTCCTGAGAGTGGGCGAGGTTTTGCACATACCTTGCACCAGCTCAAGGCAAGCCTCTTCTGAGAGGCAGCTTGTTGAGTGGGCTGGAGTTTGAAGCTGCCCCGTATTTGCAGATACACATGGATTTGGTCGCCTCTCTGGCCACCCCAGGAGGATGTGCTTGGTTCATGCTCAGAGTTTGCTCAGCATACCGCACAGGAAAGAGGCCGTCTTGCCAGGTTGTCCAGAGCGTCTTTCCAAGCCTGTGAAAAGCACGAATCATCCAGCAGCCGAGTGTGCTTACAGCTGGCCTTTTGCTAGCTTTGATCTGCGAATCAGGCCGCACCATGAATGCCCTTATTGTCATGTTATGTGTACACAGTGTGTGAATTATTGAAAATAGGGAGGCCTGAGCCTCATCTGGTAGAGATTACAGTGCAGGCATGCTGGGCGAAGGTCTGTAATTGAAAATCCCCAGATGCTGTTTATTTGGCCTTTGTCACATGACCTACTGCAGGAAGATTGTCTGAACAAAATGTTGCCAGCATGGAGAGTGGAGCCCGCCCTCCCCCACCTCCAGAGCTTCCCTAGGCTCAGTCTGTACACAGCTTAAACACCTGCCCAAAGGATTTTTTAAAGGCTTAAAATAGATTCGCTCATAGCATTTAAATAGAGGGCATCTTGCTTGTTGGTTTAAACTGCTTAAGCGGTTGTTGACTTGTGGAACCTTCTATCCACCAAGGGTTTGCTGGATAATTTCACTCTGAGATATCTTTGCAAAGGAACCTTCAGGACTGGAGTCATGAAAAGTAGTTTGGACTCTGTCTTTTCTTAAAAAAAAAAAAAAATCAAACTTGTATGTGGTGAATGAACTTACAGATGAAGCCTAATCAGCTGTGTGTATTTTTGTCTTTAAAAAATATTTTGGCTACCTAGAATACAGCCTTGAGTGAGCTGGTTTGTCTGCATTTTATCAAGTTTATTCTTATTCTAGCTGTTTTCTTAGAAAATTTATTTTTCTGAGTTAGATACTGAGTGTTGTCCTCTGTGAGGGTGGTGAGTTGAGGCAGATGCTAAATCTGAAATTGTCAAGATCACAAGAATTAAAAACAGAGTGGTTTGAGCTAATTTTGAAGAGGGAAAGGCTTTAAGTTTTCCAGGTTCTGTACACGAGGGCGTGAAGCAGCCTTTCACCGTCCTTTATTGCCCCCCGAACCTAGATATGATAGTGGGTGCCTCATGCATTTCTTGGAATTTGCGAGGAGGAGAGGTGCATGGGTGCCATGAGCCGAGCCTTCTGCTGGACTGTGAGTTCCTCAAACTCTGGCTATGTCCCTCTCCCTTTATATCCCAGTCCTGCAGCACAGTGCTTTTTCTGTCCTTCCTGTTCCTTCTCCCTCCCTGTCTTCCTGCCTCTTCAAAGAAAACATTGTCACCGCCTCCTGTGTGCCATGATGTCACCTCTTCAAATATTTTTTTCTTTCAAGAGGGGGCTGAAATCAGCAGCAGTGCTATCATTAAGTAGCAGGCTCTCAGGACAATGCCAGGAGTTAGAGGCCCGGGGAGACTGTCAGAGCAGGATGTAGGGCGTGCTTTGAAGAAGCTCCTAATTTGTCAAAAAAAAAAAAAAAAAAAAAAGGAAAGGGGAGCAAAAACTCACACAGGAAGAGCCTATGACAAGGGCTGTGCTAGAGTTTGCATGGAGGCTGCTGAGCTGAAGAGGCAGAATAAACTAACTGCCAGGGAGCTGGAGGAGTGCCTTTGGAACCATGTCTTGACAACTCAGAAAGAAGTATTCAGCAGATTTGGGCAGGGCAGAAAGGCGAAGGCAAGTTATCTACACAAAGGGAGTAGCCCCAAATGGACAAGGCCTCTCTGTGGAGAGAGGGAAAGGGCAAAAAGTGGATTTGTACGTGTAGCAATTTCTTTACAGGGAAAATATATTGCATATTACCTGAATAATTAGAAGTTTAAAAGGGGAATAAAAATGGGTTGATTCTCCTGAATCTAAAGCTCAACCAAAAGAACTAATCTGTTTGGTTTGCTTGATGATCAGCTAAAATGAAAGCCCACTTCGTAGACCACTGCTTTCTCGTTTTAATGGCATTGCTGCCTTTGGCTCCTCCTGGTTTTGAGAATGTCAAACCCTGGGTAAGTGACAGACCGTGGCAGCCACTGGAGGAAGCAGCTCTGAACTTTGCTCAGACGATTCTTCAGTATGTTTCCTCTTTCTAGATATGCTGCCTTTTATTACAGTTGTGTGGCTTCTTGCCTAAATTCTTCCAAAATACAAATTCCTTGGGAGCAGAGAATATATATATTGTTCTAGCATGTACCTCCTTCAGCATCTAGTGCAATGCCTTTTGTATAGATAATGTTTAACAGATATTATTGAACAGGGAACGGGGGCTGCACTGGGGCCAGATGATGAAGGCCTTGAAGGTGGTGTGCTTTTTATCTTGTATTGTAGGTGGTGAGTGGGCTTTTAAAATGGAATATATGCAATTTAGTCCACTTCATGGTTGGCTTAGTCCCCCTTCTAAGATTTTGTCTTCGTTAAGCACTTAGTGACAATCTTGTGAGAAGTTTAACTTATTATAGAGGCTATTTTCAGAGCAGTAGGTCTGATGTTAAGCATAATGAACTTGGAAGACAAAGCTGGCTTCAGATCTCAAACAACTTAACTAGTTTGGGAACTTGGGCAAGTTTCTTCTTTTAACCTCAGGTTAAAAAAAAAAAAAAAAACCTCAGCATTTATAAAGTGTTAATGTGGGAATGGAGTTTAAATATATGCATATATGATTATGGTTTCCATATTATTTTTTTAAAGAATTAATAAATGCCTAGACATTTAGAATTCTTTTTCTTATGTTTCCTAAGCAGCAGATAATCCCATGTGAGTGTCATTTTGATTTAATGCTTACATAACTTAGCTTTGTATAGCTACTGCTGTATAACTTCAGAAGTTGATGCTTAATTTTTCTAGTGATATTCGTGTTTTTACACTGAGAACTAAATTCTGGAAATCCAGTGGGGGATATGCTGTTTATTATTCTTTTTTCCTTTAAAATAATTTTTATTAAATTATAAATGTATAATAGCTTCCTAACTCTGCATACCCACTAAAATTGTTTAAAGGAATAACATTATGTCTGTTCCACCAATATTCTGGCTTATTGCCTCCATAACCAGGGCTGCCTTGAAAATAGCCCTCTCCAGATCCTCCTCCATACCCATGGTCAGTCAGTTTAGTCGCTCAGTCATGTCTGACTCTTTGCGACCCCGTGAACCACAGCACACCAGGCCTCCCTGTCCATCACCAATTCCCAGAGTTCACCCAAACCCATGTCCACTGAGTTGGTGATGCCATCCAACCATCTCATCCTCTGTCATCCCCTTCTCTTCCCGCCCTCAATCTTTCCCAGCATCAGGATCTTTTCAAATGAGTCAACTCTTCGCATCAGGTGGCCAAAATATTGGAGTTTCAGCTTCAACACCAGTCCTTCCAATGAACACTCAGGACTGATCTCCTTTAGAATGGACTGGTGGATCTCCTTGCAGTCCAAAGGACTCTCAAGAGTCTTCTCCAACACCACAGTTCAAAAACATCAATTCTTCGGCACTCAGCTTTCTTTATAGTCCAACTCTCACATCCATACATGACCACTGGAAAAACCATAGCCTTGACTAGACAGACCTTTGTTGGCAAAGTAATGTCTCTGTTTTTAAATATTCTGTCTAACTTTCCTTCCAAGGAGTAAGAGTCTTTTAATTTCATGGCTGCAGTCACCATCTGCAGTGATTTTGGAGGCCAGAAAAATAAAGTCAGCCACTGTTTCCACTGTTTCCCCATCTATTTCCATGAAGTGATGGGACTGGATGCCATGATCTTAGTTTTCTGAATGTTGAGCTTTACGCCAATTTTTTCACTCTCCTCAAGAGGCTCTTTAGTTCTTCGCTTTCTGCCATAAGGGTGGTGTCATCTGCATATCTGAGGTTATTGATATTTCTCCCAGCAGTCTTCATTCCAGCCTGTGCTTCCTCCAGCCCAGCGTTTCTCATGATGTACTCTGCATATAAGTTAAATAAGTAGGGTGACAGTATACAGCCTTGATGTACTCCTTTTCCTATTTGGAACCAGTCTGTTGTTCCATGTCCAGTTCTAACTGTTGCTTCCTGACTTGTATAAATCCAGGATCACTTTTCATATCCATCAGCTCGTCCTCTAAAGTCCCTTCTTGGTCCTGTACCAGAGTTTCCACCACCACCACTATGAGAATATACAGAACTAAACTGACCTCCTAGGTGGAGACAAGGCCTTTATTACTTCTTCATGATGACCATAGATGGCATGGTTGGGACATGCTCTTTAATACAGTGCCTGCAGCTGATTGATAGAGATAATTTTACAATTTGCCATAAATTATAAGGATTTTGGCCACATATAGCTCTTGAAGTGAAAGTCACTCAGTCATGTCCAACTTTTTGTGACCTCATGACTTATACAGTCCATGGAATTCTCCAGGTCAGAATACTGGAGTGGATAGCCTTTCTGTTATCTAGGGAATCATCCCAACCCAGGAATTGAACCCAGATCTCCCGTATTGCGGGCGGATTCTTTACCAGCTGAGCCACAAGGGAAGCCTAAGAATCCTGGCTTGGGTAGCCTATCCCTTCTCTCATTTAGCCCTCAGTGAGGACCTAATTCCTACTGTTTTATTCATGGAAGAATCTATTCTAAATTAAAAGTTCATTGTAGCAATTAAGTGTAATAGTTTACATGATGTTCTCTTGATATTCGGCTTTCACCATTAAGGGCTTTTTTTTACTTGCCTGGAGAATTCCATGAACAGCAGAGCCCGGTGCGCTACAGCCCATGGGGTCGCACAGAGTCGGACATGACTGAGCGACTAACACTTTTACTTGGAAACAAGTTTTATGGCCATATTATTGGACAATTTAAGGTAATGAAAAAATTGTGAGAACCTTTTCACTGTAGCATGGAAAAGATGTTAATTTCTTTTTTTATTATTAATTAATTTATTTTAATTGGAGGGTAATTACAGTGTTGTGGTGGTTTTCGCCATACATCAACATGTATCAGCCATGGATGCATATGTGTCCCCCTCCTCCTGAACCCCCTTCTCACCTCCCTCCTCACCCCATCCCCTGGGTGGTCCCAGAACATCAGCTTTGAGTGCCCTGCTTGAACTTGCACTGGTCATCTATTTTGCACATGGTAATATACATGTTTCAGTGCTAGTCTCTCAAATCATCCCACGCTCGCCTTCTCTAGCATAGTCCAAAAGTCTGTTCTTTACGAAAGATGCTCATTTCAACAACATTGAAAATAGACACACTGTAGGTTTATACGAGACATCATGTAGTAAGGTGTCTTAGACAGAAACTGTCTATATCAGTTCAAATAATGAAAAAGAGATCCAGAGAAATGAAGCAAGTTTTCCTTGTTCACACAGATAGTAAGTACAGGTTCAAATTTCCCAGAAAAGATCTAGGCAATCATACATCTGAGTCCAAAAAAAAAAAAAAAATATTCTACAGTATGGCTGTGATTAAAGATTCTCCATTAAAGACCTACAGTTTTTAGCACTTCAGATGTGTGGATTTCACACATCTCTGAGGCCAAATAATTAATAAATAAACAGAGTGTTCTTACCAAAGTTTTTCATTAACATGACTCTCCTGGGTTAATGTTGAGATTACCTTTTTTTAAATTTTTGGACCAGATCCATATTACTGTGGCAATGGAGGTCATCAGGGGAGGGAGGGGTAAGGAGGAAAAGAGCATGTGTTGGTCACACTTGTGCCAAGGCAAGAGAGCACAAGAGACTCTGGAGAGTTGTGCCATGTCTCACTAAAAAGGTTACAGCTGTTAAAGGGCCTACAAATTTCAGCTGATATTGGCAATGGAAGAGAAGAGCTCATTCATTCCTTTTTTTTTAACTGAACACATTCATTGATCACCTACTTATGTGCATGCTAAGTCACTTCAGTCGTGTTCAACTCTTTGCGACCCTATGGATGGTAGCCCACCAGGCTCCTCAGTCCATGAGGTTTCTCCAGGCAAGAATACTGGGGTGGGTTGCCATTTCCTTCTCCAGGAGACCTTCCTAACTCAGGGATCAAACCCACATCTCTTACGTCTCCTGCATTGGCAGGCAGATTCTTTACCACTAGCACCACTTGGGAAGCCTGTTCATTTTCTTTTTTAACTGAAAACATTTACTGATCACGTACTTAATAGGTGTTAGATCTGGAGTCAGAACCAAAAGGGTTCTGTGCATGGAGCAGTCACTGTCCTAAGAGGGGACTGGATCATCGTTTAGGTAACTAAGGGCAGTGCAGCAGTAGCAGCAGGGCTATGTGCTCAGAACGTGAGTACATGAAAGAGAAATGAGTAACTCAGTTTGGAAGCCTCCCAGAAGACTTCAAGGAGGAAGTGCTTCAGTTAGGTTTGCAGGGATGAATAGGAGCTTTACAGGTAAAGAAGAAAAGAACATATCAAGACAGATGTTTGCACAAAAGCATGGTGATGGCTGTGCTCTGTGAAGCTACTATAACAGTACAGGAATGGGCTGTTAGCCTTAGGTGACAAGCTAAGGAGTCTGTGACTTTCTTTTAGTGGATGGGGACGTACCTTTCAGGGGCTTATGATCTTTTATTCACGAAACTCTTAGTAGACCCAGGATGTGGACAGTGCCCTGACCTATGCAGAAGTCGAGCACTTTGGACCCAGGTAGTGTGGGGAATCTGTGCTACTTCCCAGTCAGAGTCAAGCCATCGCCCTCCTCATATATACTGGACAGTTTGTTTTTAACTCACAGAGTCTTTGTTTGAAGTTTGCTTTTCACGCATTGGAGAAGGAAATGGCAACCCACTCCAGTGTTCTTGCCTGGAGAATCCCAGGGACGGGGGAGCCTGGTGGGCTGACGTCTATGGGGTCGCACAGAGTCAGACACGACTGAAGGGACTTAGCAGCAGCAGCAGCTGGGAGTAATGAATACGTGAGCAGCTGTTAATACCATTCAGATTTCTGATCCAATCTCTAAGTTCAAGGGTATTGATGATATTATGAGTGAACATATAAGTCCATTTATCTTTCAACCAATTATTTTGAAGAAGGTAAAGTGGGATTCCTCAGCCTCGCATTATTGACATTTTGGGGTGTATGTTTTATTGATGTGGGGGGCTGTCTTGTACACTGTAGAGTATTTGGTAACTGCACTGACTTCTGGAGAAGGCAATGGCAACCCACTCCAGTACTCTTGCCTGGAAAATCCCATGGATGGAGGAGCCTGGTGGGCTGCAGTCCATGGGGTCGCTAAGAGTCGGACACGACTGGGTGACTTCACTTTCACTTTCACTTTATAATGTTGTGGTCTTTCACAACCACTGGTCTGTGAGGTGAGCTCCAGGTGCCTGGCTCCCTGGCTCACTCCTCTTCACACACTCCAAGCGTAGTGCATATTTCAGGCTTTACATGGACTTTCATGGAGGAGACACTCTTGGAGCTGGACCTGGAAGGCTTCTGACTGGTGCTCTTAAGGTATCTTGTACCTGTGAGCGAAACCTCTGAATGGCAGGTTGGTTCAGGGAACTGAAAGCTAGGTGTCCTTTTTCATGACGATAAAATGGATTAAGGTGATGATCGTGTGTCATAAAAGAGTAGTTTGGGCCAGATGATGGGACCACACTGCGTAGTTTGACCTTTAGACTATAGTCAGAAGTCCTGAAGCAGTGGACGGGCTAAACCAGAGCTGAGTTTCAAGTAGCCGCGTGTAGGATTGGTTAGAAAGAACAGCCAGAGGCATAAATTATGAAGGCTTGGTGAATTATTCCTTAGAGGGTAAAAAAGGTGATTATATAGCATCTCTTTTTTGCTTCATAAAGAATGAGCCATTAAAAAATCTGTATTCATCTATATATTTATTTTTTCCTTCTAGAAATAAATAACAAAAAGAATTTCCCTCCTATGTTGCTGCTGCTAGGTCACTTAAGTCATGTCCGACTCTGTGCGACCCCATAGACAGTAGCCCATTAGGCTCCCCCGTCCCTGAGATTCTCCAGGCAAGAACACTGGAGTGGGTTGCCATTTCCTTCTCCAATGCATGAAAGTGAAAAGTGAAAGTGAAGTCGCTCAGTCGTGTCCGACTCTTAGTGACCCCATGGACTGCAGCCTACCAGGCTCCTCCGTCCATGGATTTTCCAGGCAAGAGTACTGGAGTGGGGTGCCATTGCCCTCTCTGCCCTCCTACGTTAGGGATTGTTAATCTTCAGTCCGTAACATTAGTCAGTTTTACTTGCTGTCTCTCTTTGACCCTTGTTGTCTAATGCAGAGGTGTGGTTTGTTAGCTCTCCTGCTCAGATGAAGGAGAGCGCAGTGTTTTATGGGGCCATCACTTGATAATGTTATCAGCTGCCATTGACTGATAGGAACTCAGAGAAGATGGGACCTGAGTTACTCACAGACGTTTTGAAGGGATTCAGGGAATAAGCTCTGACCAACCAGGGTTAACACAGCCTTCATCTGTGTATTCTTCCTTCTAAAGCTGTCCCTTGTAAGCCTCTGGGAGAGTGCAGACAAGGGGTATTTTATTTTAGGAACTTGCCGGTGTTCACCTCCTGAAGGCCATCAGTTCATTTTGTAAACCTTTAGATCAGGAACATGCAGTACCAGCCCCTAACAACCCAGAATGGGGTGCCTGGCTCATTCTGGTGATTTTCCATGTTGGTTGGTGCTGATGTTTGGTCAGTGATTTATACTAGGGATTAACTGAGACACTGGTGTCTAAACTTCCTCATTTGCAACACTCTGGGACAATTGTGAATGCTCTTTTTCATGAGCCTTCCTTCACCCCCAGTCTCAGCCTTGTACCCCTCTCCCGCTCTGGTTCTCCGTCCCTCTCTTTCAGTTATTCATTCCATCACCATATGCTTTCTGAGGACCCATTGAGTTTTGGCACTAGGGGTGCAGTGGTGAGTGAAAACACAGGGTCTGTGCTCCTTTGGAAATTCGTGTCTTCAATGGGGGAGACAGGTGTTCATCATACAGTCTTTCAGATAAATGGAACATGCCATGAGTGAGAGGCATGTAGAGGGGTAGGTGAGTCTGTTCTCATGGGTGAGTGCCCTTCACAGATGTAAGCTCCCTGAAGGCAGAGACAACATCTCTTTACAACCAGGACTCTAGTATGTTGCTTGAACCCTGTAGGTGCAGTGGGTGTCTGACTAGTAGGTGACTGGCCAGCTTTGGTAGACCTCCTTTCTTTCCCAATGTTGATGGGACGATGCAGCAGCATGGAGGAAATGTTAATTATTAACTCTTCACAGGTTAGTGAATGAAAACCGTCTACGGCCTCCTCTGGCAGTATCCATAGATACAGACTCTCGGGTTTTCAGCAGGATAGGGTCACTAAACATGTTCTGTAGACCTTTCCCTCATTGCTGACGCTTGGTTCCTGCAGTGTACTCTACATTTGTGCTTTTTGGTTGTTGGCTTTTATGTGCTAAGATTCTTTTTCCTTTAATATGAGCCTCAGGTCACACAGAGGGGTCCATGGCTGGAAAGTATTTTAACACTATCTCATGGAATCTTGCCTAAGAATTGATTGTTCAGTTGCTCAGTCATATCTAACTCTTTGTAACCCCATGAACGGCAACACGCCAGGCTTCCCTGTCCTTCACCATTTCCCGGAGCTTGCTCAAACTCAGGTCCATTGAGTCAGTGATGCCATTCAACCATATCATCCTCTGTCATCCCCTGCTCCTCCTGCCCTCAATCTTTCCCAGCATCAGGGTCTTTTCAAATAAGTCAGCTCTTTGCATCAGGTGGCCAAAGTATTGGAACTTCAGCTTCAGCACCAGTCCTTCCAATGAATATTCAGGATTGATTTCCTTTAGGATTGACTAGTTTGATCTCCTTGCAGTCCAAGGGACTCTCAAGAGTCTTCTCCAACACCACAGTTCAAAAACATCAATTCTTTGGCATTTAGCCTTCTTTATGCTTCAACTCTCACATCCATACATAACTACTGGAAAAACCGTAGCTTTGACTATATGGACATTTGTCAGCAAAGTAATATCTCTGCTTTTTAATACACTGTCTAGGTTTGTCATAGCTTTTCTTCCAAGGAGCAAGCATCTTTTAATTTCGTGGCTGCAGTCACCATCTGCAGTGCTTTTGGAGCCCAAAATAAATAAAGTTTCTCACTGTTTCCATTATTTCCCCATCTATTTGCCATGAAGTGATGGGACTGGATGCCGTGATCTTAGTTATTTGAATGTTGAGTTTCAAACCAGTTTTTTCACTCTCCTCTTTCACCTTCCTTAAGAGGCTCTTTAGTTCCTCCTCACTTTTAGCCACAAGGGTGGTGGTCTCTGCGTATCTGAGGTTGTTAGATATTGCTAACAGTATTGCTAGAGGTTGCTATATCTCCCAGCAATCTTGATTCCAGCTTGTGCTTTGTGAAAGTGAAAGATGCTCATTCATGTCCAACTGTTTGTGACCCCATGGACTGTACAGTACATGGAATTCTCCAGGCCATGTAGTCCGGCATTTTGCATGATGTACTGTGCATATAAGTTTAAAAAGCAGGGTGACAGTATATAGTCTTGATGTACTCCTTTCCCAATTTGGAACCAATCTGTTGTTCCATGTCCAGTTCTAACTGTTGTTTCCTGACCTGCATACAGGTTTCTCATGAGGCAGGTCAAATGGTCTGATATTCCCATCTCTTTAAGAATTTTCCATAGTTTGTTGTAATCCACACAATCAAAGGCTTTAGCATAGTCAATGAAACAGAAGTAGATGTTTTTCTGGAATTCTCTTGCTTTTTCTATAATCCAGTGGATGTTGTCAATTTGATCTCTGGTTCCTCTGCCTTTGTAAATCCAGCTTGAACATCTGGAAGTTCTCAGTTCACATACTATTGAAGCCTGGCTTGGAGAATTTTGAGCATTACTTTGCTGACATGTGAAATGAGTGCAGTTGTGTGGTATTTTGAACATTGTTTGGCATTGCCCTTGTTTGGGACTAGAATGAAAACACGTTTTCCAGTCCTGTGGCCATTGCTGAGTTTTCCAAATTTGCTGACATATTGAGTGCAGCACTTTCACAGCATCATCTTTTAGTATGTGAAATAGCTTAGCTGGATTTCATCACCTCCACTAGTTTTGTTCTCAGTGATGCTTCCTAAGGCCCACTTGACTTAACACTCCAAAATATCTGGCTCTAGTTGAGTGATCACACCATCATGGTTATCTGAGTCATTAAGATCTTTTTTGTATAGTTCTTCTGTGTTTTCTTGCTACCTCTTCTTAATATATTTTGCTTCTATTAGGTCCATACTGCTTCTGTCCTTTATTGAGCCCATACTACCGAACAGTTGCACTCATCTCACACGCTAGTAAAGTAATGCTCAAAATTCTCCAAGCCGGGCTTCAGCAATATGTGAACCGTGAACTTCCTGATGTTCAGGCTGGTTTTAGAAAGGGCAGAGGAACCAGAGATCAAATTGCCAACATCCGCTGGATCATGGAAAAAGCAAGAGAGTTCCAGAAAAACATCTATTTCTGCTTTATTGACTATGCCAAAGCCTTTGACTGTGTAGATCACAATAAACTGTGGAAAATTCTGAAAGAGATGGGAATACCAGACCACCTGATCTGCCTCTTAAGAAATCTGTATGCAGGTCAGGAAGCAACAGTTAGAACTGGTCATGGAACAACACACTGGTTCCAAATAGGAAAAGGAGTACGTCAAGGCTGCATATTGTCACCATGTTTATTTAACTTATATGCAGAGTACATCATGAGAAATGCTGGACTGGAAGAAACACAAGTTGGAATCAAGATTGCGGGGAGAAATATCAATAACCTCAGATATGCAGATGACACGACTCTTATGGCAGAAAGTGAAGAGGGGCTAAAAAGCCTCTTGATGAAAGTGAAAGTGGAGAGTGAAAAGGTTGGCTTAAAGCTCAACATTCAGAAAACGAAGATCATGGCATCTGGTCCCATCACTTCATGGGAAATAGATGGGGAAACAGTGTCAGACTTTGTTTTTCTGGGCTCCAAAATCACTGCAGACGGTGACTACAGTCATGAAATTAAAAGACGCTTACTCCTTGGAAGGAAAGTTATGACCAACCTAGATAGCATATTCAAAAGCAGAGACATCACTTTGCCAACAAAGGTTCGCCTAGTCAAGGCTATGGTCTTTCCTGTGGTCATGTATGGATGTGAGAGCTGGACTGTGAAGAAGGCTGAGCGCCGAAGAATTGATGCTTTTGAACTGTGGTGTTGGAGAAGACTCTTGAGAGTCCTTTGGACTGCAAGAAGATCCAACCAGTCCATTCTGAAGGAGATCAATCCTGGAATTTCTTTAGAAGGAATGATGCTAAAGCTGAAACTCCAGTATTTTGGCCACCTCATGCGAAGAGTTGACTCATTGGAGAAGACTCTGATGCTGGGAGGGATTGAGGGCAGGAGGAGAAGGGGATGACAGAGGATGAGATGGCTGGATGGCATCACTGACTCGATGGGTATGAGTCTGGGTGACCTCTGGGAGCTGGTGAGGGACAGGGAGGCCTGGCGTGCTGCGGTTCATGGGGTCGCAAAGAGTCGGACACGACTGAGTGACTGATCTGATCTTGCATGAAATGTTCCTTGGTATCTCCAGTTTTCTTGACGAGATCTCTAGTCTTTCGCATTCCATTGTTTTCCTCTGTTTCATTGCATTGTTCAGTTAGGAAGGCTTTCTTATCTCTCCTTGCCCAAGATAGTCCTTTGTCAATCACTGCCTCATTGGGCGTTGCTGCCTTGTGGTGTCATCACTTTGTAGAAGGCATCTTTCTTTGCTTCTTCCCACTAGATCATCTTTTTCTACTTTCTGCTGATGATTCTGGAGAAGGCAATGGCACCCCACTCCAGTACTCGTGCCTGGAAAATCCCATAGATGGAGGAGCCTGGAAGGCTGCAGTCCATGGGGTTGCTGAGGGTCAGACATGACGGAGCGACTTCACTTTCACTTTTCACTTTCATGCATTAGAGAAGGAAATGGCAACCCACTCCAGTGTTCTTGCCTGGAGAATCCCAGGGACGAGGGAGCCTGGTGGGCTGCCGTCTATGGGGTCGCACAGAGTTGGATACGACTGAAGTAACTCAGCAGCAGCTGATGATTCGGTGTCAAACTGGATTATAGGGACATAGGAGCCTTTTATGCTCCTAATGACAATCCATTCCATAAATATTGAGCTGCCTGGGATGGGGAGGCAGAGGAAAAGATGAATGCCATTGGGTTGGTTTGTTTGTTTTTGGTGCTTTCAGCTTATGGAATCTTAGTTCCCTGAGTGGGTGTTAAACCTGAGCCCTTGGCCAGTAGGGTGGGGAGTCCTAACCACTGCGCCCCTGGGGAATTCCCTCCTTGGTTCTTGTCCTGAGTGACTTTATGATCTGGTTGGAGCCATGGCATGTGCCAAAATGATCGAATGGGGGGGGTGGGGTGGGCGGGGAATGAACCAGCAGCAAAGAGACCGGGGTCAAGGGCAGTGGATGTTTAGGGAGAGGGGCAGCCACTTGCAGCTGGAAGACTGATGAAGGACAAGGCATTTGAGATGTAGGCAGAATCCCCACGTATTGTAATGGACAAGGAGATGCAGGCTGTGGAAGCAATTGTGTAGGCAGGTACCGAGCTCAGGCATCGGGGGCTGTTAACGAGCAGCAGTCTTACAGTGCCCTTGGGCCAAGTGAGGGTTTGTGAGGGGGTGTGGAAGGCGTGATGGCTACAGCCATAGCGCCCGTGCCTGTGTGAAACAGCTTCGGGGTAGCAATCGGAAGCTTGAGTGTTCTTTCTGATTCTCATTCTTTCAATATGGGAAAAAAGTGTGGGGTTTCCTCCCTTGCCCTCCCAGCAAAGAGTGGGCCAAATGGTACCCTAGTGCAAGCCTCTTCCCCAGACCAGGATATGTGTTTGCCTTCAGACTGGCCATAACCAGGAAAGAAGAGGTTCCATTTATTGCTTCTTTCTTTGTGGCTCCCTGACTCCATTCAATTACAAAGTGGCTCTTACACTGTTAAAGCCGAGTGTCTCTGGGCTACAATTTCTAGCCACAGACCCTGCATTTGCTGTGCCTCAAACATGACCTTGAGGCCACATCCCATTACACCCAAGCCCACAACAACGTTAACCAGCTTTCTCTCTGGGTAAGACGAGCACAGCACAAACTCCATGCCTTTTTGCTGGCATCTCTGTTTCTATTGCCCCTTTAGCACAAAATTTCATGGCAATCTGGGAGACTGGAGAAGCCAATGATGGCCTCACTTTCAACTGTGTTATGTTATTTAGGAGAAAGGAAAAAGGAAATAAAAACTAGATCACTGCGCCTGGTGAGTATCACAGTATAAAGCGACAGGTCAGGATGTATTTGTTTTTGCTGCTGCCTCTTGCCTGTGGGAAAAGCAAGGGCGGCTGTAGCTGCAGCATCTCAAATTTAAAGCTGTGATACAGTGTGCATTTCTAAAGGGCACTGGGTGCTACAGAAGAGCTGTAGTACAGTGACACCTAGTGGTGAAGTGTGACATTGCCACTCAGCTCTATAAGCTATTACAGGTGTTTACAGAGAAAGGTCCATCTAGTCAAGGCTATGGTTTTTCCTGTGGTCATGTATGGATGTGAAAGTTGAACTGTGAAGAAAGCTGAGCACCGAAGATTTGATGCTTTTGAACTGTGGTGCTGGAGAAGACTCTTGAGAGTCCCTTGGACTGCAAGGAGATCCAACCAGTCCATCCTAAAGGAGATCAGTCCTGGGTGTTCATTGGAAGGAATGATAATAAAGCTGAAACTCCAATATTTTGGCCACCTCATGTGAAGAGTTGACTCATTGGAAAAGACCCTGATGCTGGGAGGGATTGAGGGCAGGAGGAAAAGGGGACGACAGAGGATGAGATGGCTGGATGGCATCACCGACTTGATGGACATGAGTTTGGGTGAACTCCGGGAGTTGGTGATGGACAGGGAGGCCTGGCATGCTGTGATTCACAGGGTTGCGGAGTCAAACACGACTGAGCGACTGAAGTGAACTGAACTAAACAGAGAAAAAGGGCTTCCCTGGCAAATCACCGGTAAAGAATCTGCCTGCACTACAGGAAAGCTGGGAAGATCCTCTGAAGGAGGGCATGGCAACCTACTCTAGTACTCTTGCCTAGAGAATCCCCTGAACAGAGGAGCCTGGCAGGCTGCTGTCCATAGTGTAGCACAGGGTTGGACGTGACTGAAGCAAGTAAGCTGCCGCAGCATCAAGAAGAATGAAGGAAATGAGTCGTGGATACCATTAATGTAGAATCTAGAGATTTCTGGGCTCAGAAAGACAGAGTATGCAGTGGTCAAGGTGGGCTTGAGGATCAGCTTGCCTGGTTTTTAAGCCGAAGTTTCCTCTGTGTATTTTTTTAATGCTGCTTTCTCTGCCTAAAAGAATCTTCCGCCTACCCTCTCCATTCTGCCTGTCAAAATCAGGCTTATCACTCTAGTTCATGATAATGCACACTGAAGGATGGAGGGAGGTTATCATGTCTACCATTTATTTTGAAACACAGCAACAACAGAAAATAATAAGTTGGCTCAATGGATGGATAGAAGAATGGACAGGTGGAGTGATATGTTATAAAGCAAATGTAGAAAAAGTGAATGGTAGGGTCTGAGTCATGAGTGTATATAGTGTTCACTGTGAAACTGTCTCTGTGGAAGACTTCTATATGTTGGAAATTTTTCATAATAAAATGTTGGAGGAAAGGACTTCCCTGGTGGCTCAGACAGTAAGGAATCTGCCTGTACTGCAGGAGACCAGGGTTTGATCCCTGGGTTGGGAAGATCTCCTGGAGAAGGGAATGGCTTACCCACTCCAGTATTCTTGCCTGGATAATTCCATGGACAGAGGTACCTGGGGGGTTATTACAGTCAGTGGGGTGCTGGAGAAAATATAATCTGTCTTTAAAAGTTAGCTTCTCTTCCAGAACTTTAGGGAAGGCTTTCTAGATTGATGGAATTGTTTATGACTGGTGACCTATATATGTTGCCAGAGCCACTGTCAGTGTCTGACTGGTAGAGCTGATCTCCGTGATCTTAGCCTGTGTTTTGGACAGTGAACTCCTTGTGAATGGCAGACTAGGCTGTCTTTAAATATCGGATACATCAGACAGGCACCATGTAAGACACAAAGGAGAGATGGTTCCCAGATGACTGGAGGAAGAGTTTAGGAATATCATGATAAAAGTTAACTTGGTTGAACGTCAGTTTTGTCATGTAAGGTTTATGGCACCAAACACCACTGTGTGCATATATGTGCTTGTGTTTGGTCGGGTCTGGCTCTTTGTGACCACAGGGACTGTAGCCCACCAGGCTTCTCTTCCTGTGCAATTTTCCAGGCAAGATTGCTGGAGTGAGTTGCCACGTCCTACTCCATGGTTGTGTGTATACGTGAGTGTTTTTTTGGAAGTGAGAGAAAAATGAGGGTTAACATTTCTATACCCCGCATTCTTCCCGGCTGTAACAAGACTGCTGTGTGGACCAGAGTCCCACCACCAGGTACATCAGTGATGTTTTGTGTCTCTGGGTTTCCTGTCCTTGGTTGGGGCATTCTGTGCCTCAGTTGTTGTTGTCGTGTGTGTGTGTGCTCAGAGTCTCGCTCTTTGTGACCGCATCGTGGGCCACAGCTCATGGAATTTTCCAAGCAAGAATACTGGAGCAGGGTGCAATTTCCTACTCCTGGGGATCTTCTCGACTGGGGTAGATCGAGGGTTCGAACCTGCTTCTCTTGGGTCTCCTGCGTTGCATGCACATTTTCCCCTACTGCACCACCTGGGAGTCCCTTCTGTTCCTTAGCACTGTGAGTCAGATCTAGGGCTTTGAACTGTATGGATCCACACCATTTGGAGGGTCATGCTCTAGAAAAATAAATAGGGCTCAGAATGTCCTATGAAGGTTGCTAACAAGAATTCATTCAGAACCAGGCACCCGGAAAGAGACTCCAAAATCATTTGGAATGACATACTTGTTTCCTTAAAGAGTGAGAATATTATAATTCTGGGAAGATTTAGAATATAAAAATTTTAATATAATCAATACCATAGTGTTTATATTTTTATTTTAAGGATTTGTGCATATGAGTTCTTCAGTATGCATATTTAAAATAATTTGGCTCACATAACAGGTTAGTCTGTATTTCCAAATTAAAATGTGCAATGAAGTAATTGACTTAAACTTGATTTTGGGAAGAGTTGAAGTCTTAACTAGATTTGTAGGCAATGTTGGCACACTCAAGAGAATTTATTAGGTTTCTAAGAGTTGTTTAAGGGAAGGTTTTGTAAGTTAAAGAGTTCTAGTATTTAAAAACATTAAATTAACTGTAGATTAGGTACATAGTTTAAATGTTTGAAGGAGTTTAACTAGGTTTGTAAAATGGACCCAACATTAATCCAGTGGCCCTTTGAAAGTGGTTATAAAAATTATAGGATATGTAAGTCGAATTGAAAACATAAAGAAAAACAAGGGCATTTAAAAAAAATAACTAAACAGATGAAATAAACATTTTAAAGCCAAGTAAACCTGACTCATGTTTCTCTGCACAAAACCACTCTTAGAATCATTTTTTTAAAAAAACAACACATAAAATAAAGTGACTAATGTTACACTGTGAGTTCACGGTAGATGCTTGGTATTAGTGGAATTTGAATTTATAATTTGAATCAGCAGTATTCCTTTTGGTGAGGCAAGAAGAAACACAGAGCAACCTCAAGTTAATTATTCTTCTTGGCTTGAAACATGGTTTGAAAGAACATAGAATTTTGAAAGGGGATCTTGCTCATGTAAAGAACGGGGACATGAGAGTCATGATAGACTTTCCACGATACGACGTAGCATCATGCTCTGCACGTAGTAGATGCTCAGTGAGGGCCTCTTGTAGAAGTAGTGATTTTTAGAAGCACTTTAATCAAAGTATGAGTTGACATTGTTTATGCCACTGCATAAACCACAGGGTGTACAGTCAAGTGTGGCTTCCAGAGGACTGATCTCATCCTTTCAACCAAATGCCATAAGAAATTAAAAACTGGAGATATAAGTTATAGGCCACTTGGATCAAGCTATTCTGTCTGCTTTCAGAGAAAAATAAGCAAGTCTGGGGCCAGGAGGCGTTTTTGCCATCTGGACAAGGTTCAGATGAAATTGCATGTAATTCAGAGCCCTAGATTTATTTCATCCCATCCACTCAGCCCTGAACAGGGTGCACAGTGAGGCCCCGAGCTGGAGGATGCTTGGCCCCTCTGCAGACATTGTCATTTAGGTCTGACTTCTGGTAATTAGGCACTCCTAGCTGGGCTCTGCTGTCAGCCAGCCTTTGAGACAAATTGCAAAATCTGTACAACCATCTCAGAGATGGAGAAGTAGACCCAATGACACTACAGGGGATATTGGTAGTTCTCAAAAGTTGAAAGAGAATGCTTTGAGAAGCAATCCTCAGAACTGAATTTAGAGGTCCTTTTCCTGTGGTTAAAGAGTAAGTTCAGTCACAGAATCAGGATTGATGACTTGAAGGCGGAAACGATAGGCTTCATCTAACAAAATGAACAGCAGTAGAAATAAATGTAATGTTTTGTATTTGGGTCTGAAAATCCCAACTATGCATGAAAAGACTAGGAACAGGGGTAGGGATATATCTGAGAAGTAGCTCATATGAAAAAGACCTTAGAATTAATTGACTTCAGTTGACAGTTTATTGTCATCCCCCCAAATCTAGTGCGGTGCTGGGCTGTATCAACAAAGATGGAGTGTTTAGGACCAGGCAGGTGACTATAGTTCTGGGCTCCAGGCTGTGAAAGGAAATGACAAAGGATGGTCACAGGATGGAGGTGGGAGTGTTCCAAAGTTTGCCACAGATAACAAAAGAACAGGAAAGGTTTAGCTTGGATAAAGCACTGCTGTCAGAAATTTCTGTGCATTAGGAACTAACCTTCTTCTTGTTAAGAGAAATAAAAGAATCTGGAGGGGCGGCAGTGAAAGTTATAGGAAACCTCAAATAAGGAGGGTCTTTTTATCTTTCAATATGTTTTAAGGCAGAATGGGCTTTTTCCTTCATTCTAGAAGTCCTGGCTTCTATAAGGACTCAGACTTTTAGGGGTGAGAAAGAGTGGCTCAGAAGTACTTTGCAGCCCCAAGAGTCCACAATTCCTTTGCCTTCCAGCAGTGACTGTGTTCTGCACGCTCCTAACACAGGCAGGTGGAGAACAGAGCCATACTTAGAGGAATGTTCTAGGCAGCAATGGGAGAGGTTTTTCGAATTATTAGGCAAGATTCTCCTCAAGACACTCTCGCCAGAGCACTCAGTTCTTTTCTCTGCTGGGGAGGTCTGAGAAATGCAGTTCCTCCCTTTCACCAGAGGCTGTGTTAGTGTCTCATTTTTCCTTTCTGTGTGCCCAGCAGTGTGCCATGTGCTGGGGAGAGCTTGGGAGCAAGACAAAAGCTCTTGCTGTCTTCAGCTATGCAGTATGTGGAGAGTGAGACGGTACACATAAATTAGACCACTAGCTATACTGTTAGGCTTAAAGTGACAGTTTGGACCCGTGTGTCCTGTATGAGTGCATTTTTATTTCATGTAGTATTAGTAATGCATTTCCCCACTTGGCTTTGGGGATTTATTTTCCCATTTATATTATAGTTCAGGTCATCTGTTTGAGATTTCTCAGTGTCTTGGTGCAGTAGGGACAGGAGACATTTGTTTATACTTTAAGGCACTTTCCCCCCAAAGTTTTGAAAGATGGAAAAGATTGAGTCATTTTTTTCCTCCCCACTGACAGTTTTGTGTATAGTTTATTACTGATTCAGCGACTACCTTTGGGGGCTATCTGCCTTCATACTGTAACTTCTTTCCCTTGTGTTTCTGTGGTCACGGCAGTTCATGCTCTCATGGCTATAATGACGCTGCTGCTGCTGCTGAGTCGCTTCAGTCGTGTCCGACTCTGTGCGACCCCATAGACGGCAGCCCACCAGGCTCCCCCATCCCTGGGATTCTCCAGGCAAGAACACTGGAGTGGGTTGCCATTTCCTTCTCCAATATAATGACACTAACTGGAGTTGACTATGAGTAGAAACCTGGGTGAGAAGAAATGGATATGAACAATAAAACCAGAACGGAAGCCGGTCTGTGTACTTCCACACTAAGCCTTGTATTTGTTTATACAAGTGACCATCCGTTTAGGGACAAGCATGCAGACAAACAAAAGGCACATTTTAATTGCTGATTGTAGTTTATGATTAAATTCCCTTCTTCCTAATTTCCCTTAGTAAATATTTTCTGCAAAAATTATACTTTTAATTTTTCTAGAATTAATAAACTTACAGATACAACTTAAAAATTCTTGATTCTAAATTCTAGTCTTAGCATTCAGAGGCTTTTTACACCTTACCCCTGTCCCACTCACACAGCAAAGTAACCCACTTTATTGTAAATTCTTCTTTCTTTCAGGTAGGAATGAATTGATAGCCAGATACATCAAACTCAGGACAGGGAAGACGAGGACCAGAAAACAGGTAAAATAACCAACCTGGAAACTGTGCATGTCAGCGAATGGCCCACGGAGGCATTTTTGGCTGCGGTGGCTGTCTGTGCTTTGGCTCCTAGGAGCCCCCAACCGGAGTTCCCTGTAAGGACGTCAGTGTTGTAGGTGTTTGAAATTGGCTCCGTTTTTACTGTTCCTCATTTCAGTGACCTTTTATTCCATGGTCTCTGAAGTTCCTTCTATACACATATGGAAAAGTTTCACTGCGAAGGACAGTGTGTGAACCGGTCCTGTACTCTAAATCTTCAATTTTCTTCCCCAAACTGTGCATCTGCAAACATTGTAAAAGCTGCAGGTGCAGATACACTTTGCAAGTCATGAAATTTTGAGATTTTGTGCATTGTAAAATCCTGGAACAATTACATATTAGTCATCATTTCACTGCAAAAGTAACACTAGCAGCCGTGAGCATTGGCCAGAACATGAGGCTGAATGATGTGCGTCCAGGGAACTGTTGCTCCTTAAGCTGTGGCTTTTTGTCAGTAGCTGCTGTGACTGAAATGAAGTTACAACTTAAACACCTTTGTGCAGCACTGGGTCAGGAATTTTCCTCTGCCCTCCCATCAGGGCTGTGGCGCTCTTCACTCCTTGTGATGTAAAGCAGCCCAAACCTCTGACCCAGTTCAGAACTGGAATGGATGAGAAATTAACATTTAATGAAAAGCAGAAAAAAAAAAAAAAAAAATGGAAAAGGGGGAGGGAAATCAAACCAACCTCATGGGTGAGTTCTCAACAAGAAAAAAAAGAAATATTTATAATATGTGTTTCAGTGTTGACTATGCTGCCTGATTCGGCATGAATTTTAAAAACTTATAATCAAACCAAAAGGCGAGCTCAGTTGTGAAACCCTGAGCAGTAGATTCCAGTCCTCTGCTTGGGTGATGGGTTGTTTTTCTGAGTGTTTATGACGGGGAGAGCTTTCCCCGGGAATGCCCCGGTGCCCCCGCCGGGAGCCCACTGCTGAGTCAGCACAGAGGCAGGTGGCCTCCCGCCAGTGCTCTGAGGCAGGGCATTGTCTGTTCAGTGGGTGTCTCTCCCTCTGTGGCCCACAGCAAGCCAGTGGATCACATCAAAACAAAATTCGGGTGAAAGCAGGAGCCGGATGGAGAGGTGAAGAGGATGGGGAAGTTCCTGCTTCTCCATACTTTAAAAAAAAAAAAATGCAAAAGCAAATAGAAAGAAAAAATTGATGATCGATACTGGAAAACAAAGTGAGAGATAAGCGGATCAATTATTATTATAAAGCCTGTTTTTAAGCTCACTAGAGTGTTTGAAATCAAGTCATGGCCTCACAGTCCGAGTCGCTGAACTTCTAAATGGAAGCTTCTAAATTTCTGAAACAGACAAATCTAATTCCCAACATACTGAAAGTCCTGGACCTGGGCTGTCTGCTGATCTGTGAGCTCTGGTCATGTGCCCAACCCCTTCAGAGAGGGGAGGCTTCTAAATTTAACCAAGTCCTGCTGAAAGAGATGCAAATTTGTTTACCCAGTGGAATCATTGTGTTTCAGAAGCCTGGCTTGGCTCGGTTTCCACACCCCGGCATCCTGGGGATGTTTTTAGGCAGCAGTTGGTGATACCTCTCCAATGTGAATTTGTTGTTCAGCAAATCCGTGTGGTTTTTCAACCCAGATTTTTAACAGGATGGCTGGCTGGCTGTATTCACACTTTTCGCTTTGTAATAATATGCAAATCCACTTGGCGCCCAGTCAATACCCAAAAGAGTGGAAGGATTAAAGATATTTATAAGGGCAAAAAAAAAAAAAAAAAAAAAAAAAGCTCTGCTAACTGGGTCTTTCCATTTCTCTTTGAGATCTAATTTACATGTCAGTATTATTTTAACATTTGCTACAGAATCCAGAGCTCTTAATGAGATCAGAATACAACCGACAGCTTCAGCTTTTTGATTCTGCAGAATGTGCTAATTTATGGATAGTCTCTTCTAAATTGAGAAAAAGGGATTTTCCCTCCTGATACTGAGAAGCTATAAATATTTTCATTTACCTCTACCCCCACCTTTTAAATTTTATAAAGAAAACAACCCCACTCTCCCCCTCTCATCCCGTGGCCCGCGATTTCTCCTGAGTGAGAAAACTAATATTAGCTTCAACTTTCATCCTGAATCCAGTCACTGCAGTGATGACCCAGTCTGAAAAGCTTAGAGCAGCGCTGGGGGCTTGGTGTCTGGCTGGGACTGTGTATTCCTAACTGCAGAGCTTTGTTGAGATGCAAATAACCTCCCCCCCACCCCCACCCTGAAACCCTCCCAAGGAGTAGCGATTTTATATTTGATTTCCTTTTTTTGTTTTGTTTTGTTTTGTTTTGTTTCCCCTCATAAACCCGAACAATGTAGGTGTCTAGTCATATACAGGTCTTAGCAAGAAAGAAAGTTCGAGAAATTCAAGCCGCCATTAAGGTACGTCTGGCTTGCCCAGTTGTAGGGGGCTTTTCATCTCCATGGTTACAGGCTTTTCCTTTGTTTTCCTCCCTTCCCCTACCCTGCAGGTGTCTAGTCACATTCAGGTTCTTGCCAGAAGGAAATCTCGTGATTTTCATTCCAAGCTAAAGGTATGCGCTTTCCTGCTTTTTGGCTTGTGGTTGCTATGCATCTCACTTCCTGTTTTCCATGGTGACTGGTGAATGCCTGGTGCTGGGATTCTGGTAACCTAGTTTCCTCGCATGTGAGAGCTGTTTACATTTCTTTGTGTCTAATCTCTCTGTTTCTGTACTAGCCTCACATTAAGCTCAGAGTGTGTGGTGTGTGTGTGTGTGCATGTGTGTGTGTGCGCGCGTGCGTGCGTGTGTGTGTGTGTGTGTGTGTGTGTCCCCCTAATAACAATGCAAATGCAGCAGAGAGCTAGTCTTGATAACTTTAGCACAGAAACATTTTTTTTTTAGTCTTCAAACCAAGAAGCGCTGAGCTAAGAGAGGGAAAAAAAGTCCAAGAGATGCAAAGTTGGTGTAGAAATTATACATGAATCATTTCCAAGAGATCATCATGAAATTACTTTTTGAAATAGTTAGAAATTATTTTAAATTTGTGTTTTTGATGTATTTTCAATACTTATGAAAAAATACATCTTCTTCATGGAGTTTTTTATGTGTTCTTCCAACAGAGAATATTTCCTGCCAGATTTCTTCCACATTTCTTAATAATATTTTTTAAGTGTGTGGCTTTGTTAATTAAAACAGAAATTTGAGGTGAGGCCTTAAAAAAACAAAAGATGGATCTTAGAGATGAGAAAGCTTTTGATCAAATCCATGTTTGCAATTCTGTTTATTCTTGAATTTAATTTTTTTTCTTCATGTGCCTCATTTCCTAGTTTTTTAAAATATATTTCATAGCAAAAACAGAGGCATGGACAATTTTAAAATGCAAGTTCTCTTGTTTTCTCCCTTTGCAAAGTTTGCAGTAAAGTATACATGACTCTTTTTTACCCCCAGTGTCCTATTTGAGAAATGCAAAGGGATTATAGTTTGCATGGAAGAGCTTTATAATAAAAATGAATCCATAATCCATATTGTTGTCTTTCTACCATGCCTGTTCTTGGTTCTCTTTTGATCCACCCCCCCCCTCCCGTATATTAAATAAATTTGTATGTTTGTTCTAAGCTAAAGAACAAAGTGTAATTTCACAGCCCTAAGTGGTGAAAGCCAGGACTCTTTCCAAAGTCCTCCAACTTTTTAAATGCAAACAAGGCTGGCTGTGGAATAGGACTAGTGACCAGGAAGGCGCATTTGGTGTGCCCTCTGCAGTGGGCAGCATGCTGGCTCGCTCGCACGTGTGGCTGATGGTGGCTGGCTTTTAGCTGCACTGGCTGAGCAGTTGGAAGACTAAAATAACTTTATAGCTCCTGCTTTTTAACCAAAGGTGCAGTCCTTTCTATGTGGATGTAACTACCCCAGTGTTTGCTCAAGTTCTCACTCTGTTTCTAGTTTCCCTAATGGATTAATGATGTACAAAGAAGTTTACAGACATCAACTTTGTGTTTCCAATCTGCGATGTTATAAATTGCTCTATTTCTGCACTGTGTGGTTCCTGTATGCTCATCAGGGCACACAGCCCTAGACCGAAAGCCCTGTAAATGGTGGATAAAGCTCTCCTGGTCAGAGGGGATCACTATGGGATTCCACAAGCACTCTTTTTCTCTCTTGGGGACTTTACAAATCTTCCTCAGTGGAAATAGTTTTGCTGTTACCTTACGCGTATACATACATGCCAACACACAGTTGTATTTGTGTTTGTTCTTTAAAAAAAAAAAAAAAAAAATGACCTCTCCCCATTTTCGGCCAGTGCTGGACCATTTCCTCTGGAGTAGGCACGAGGGGGAGGCAGAAACAGAGGCAGTAGGGTAGCAAGGCGCTCAGCATTTCAGCTCTAAGAACCACCTCCATCTTCTTACAGTTCGTCTCCTTCCTGCCTACCTCATTATTCTGGGAAAAATGGAGGCCTTTGTTCTTCCCATCAGCTAATACCAGTTGAGTGTTCCAGGCATGGCGCTCATCATGGTGGGCAGCTAACAACCAATCCTCTATTCATAGAGCTGGCTGTGGAAATGGGAATGTGAAATACAGGGCACTGTAGGGTAAGTGTTAGCAGAGAGAGCGAAAGGGAAACGTGCAGGGAATCCCAGGGACGAGTTGCATGGACCGTGTCTGCTGAGTCTGGGGATGAAAGGAGGAGTTAGTGCAGTGCAAAGCCTCGTGTGTTCTCTCGCGTTAGCTCCCTACAAAGTGAGTTCCATTCTTCAGATTTTGAGCAAAACTATTGAGGAAACCAGGTCTCCAGAGGTTCAGTTAACTCACCAAAAGCCACCCAGTGTAGGAATAGGCCAAGTCATGACTTGAACTCAGATCTTTCTGAATTCTAAGCCACTGTTCTTTCAGACAGGACTTCATCCGTTAAAGGCTAAAGTGGTTTTTAAGTAGCAGGCTTCATGTCAGTCTATGGGGTAGACAACCTGTTACCACCCTTCATGCCCCTTGGAGCTTGGCAGACAGCCCCTGCTTCCCATAATCCCTCAGCCTCTACATTTTAGACATAAGATGATTTTTAAATTTTTAGCCATTGGTGGAAAACAGTGTGGGCTTAATTTGGTATTGATGCTGCTCTGATAATCAGTAAGGCGAGATGCATTCCTAGCTGCAGAGCCGCTGCCTCCCCACTTGGAGGGAGTCAGGACGGCCGAGGAGAATAAGGCCGCCTGTCACCTGCCTGCCTTGTTGCTGCTCATCTCCTACGGGCATTTTATGCTAAAGATGCTCTCCTTCATCTTCCTAACCAGCCCTTCCCAGGAATTGGGCTCAGCCCCATGAGCCTGGTAGGAGAGGTACATCTCCCCACGTGATCTGCACTTCCTTTTTCAGCTCTGGACTCTAGTAGTCACGGGAGAGAGGGATGAACATCCTCACCAAGCTCCTGGTGCATTCAGGCTGATAGCCTCTGTCTTCTTGGCCTCCCAAATAAACTCACTGCTGAAAGTTGAAGTCATCCCAATAGACAAAAAGGAGAGCTTCTGAGCAGGGATGGGAATAGCAGGAAATATCCAGACCCACAAAAGGGGCCTTGCTTTGTCTGAGGTGGTGTGACCAGGCTTCCTGGAGGAGGTGGCTGCTAACTGACCATCTCAGGACCTGTCCTTGCTGCGCCTGCCCAGCCAGGCCCCTCCCCATTTCTCCACATGCTCAGCAGTCAAAGGATTTCTGTTCTCTGGGGTGGACAGGCCTGTGGCCCTCCTATGAAGACCGGAGTTGAGTTTCATTTCTGTCTTCCCTCGGAGTATGGAAAAGCAGTTTACTCATAGCCAGGGCCAGAGCCGGGTGTGGCTTCCGGGGTGCCCTCCTGCCTGTCAGCCTGTCTTGACTTTCCTCAGAAGGGTGCGGGAGAATTCTTTAGGCTAATGATTTTCTAGCCTTTTTAAAGTAGCAAAATTCACATTTCAAATTGAAATGTTAACTTGGAAATTTCAATATATGAAAATGTAAAAGCTGTTTTAATTAAAGTTCACTCTCTCATCCGTAGCAGCAGCCTCTTTGGCTGTTTCTATTGAATAAAGTTTGAAAACCCACTGCTTTAAGCAGAAGGTAAAGGAAAGGGCCATCCCTTTCAGCCGTTCCTCTGGCTTTCTTTATACCAGACAGCTTGGGGATCCCACTGAAAGCCCACATCTTCTGAGTCCCATAGCCTATTCTGCCATATTCTTTTGCAGGAAACAGGCTGGAGAGAGAGTGGTTATTCCCATGTCACAGTCACAGATGAGTCCTTCTAGCTACAGAAGTCACACTCCTGAAAATCTGTTAGGATGAGTTTCAGAGATTGGCTTTAGGCTTTGGCTAAGTGCAGTGTTTCTCAAAGTGCTTGTTTGTGAGCCAGATCACCCCCCAAATGTGTGGACTTTAATTTTTGCTTTAAAAAAAAAAAAAAGATTTTAGTAGAAGTTTAAGATTTCCATGTAGATTTGAGCTTTAAAAGCACGGAAACGATTACTTAGTGCAGTCCAGTAACCGTTCCATTGAGAACCTATGTGTTATAGACCCTTTAGTTGGGCCTGAAAAGTTGAATAAACAGAGTCTCTGTTCCCGAAGAACATTCGTCTTTTCTGTTATTTTTGGCCACATTTGGGGAAAATACAAGATTCCCAGTGGATTGTCTCCAGCTAGGGAACTCTGCAGTAGATATTTAACAGAGTGGTGCAAAGTTCGAGCAGTAAAAGAATGATTAATTCTGAGTGTGGGAGAATTAGAGAAAGCCCCATGGAGGAGGTGCCCTTAGAACTGTGCTTGGAGGAAGGCAGAGACTTCCCACAGAGAATGGGGGACTGGGGAACCATGAAGAACAGCATCTAGCTGGAGGCGAGGAATGAGGCAGGAGGAGTGAGGTTCCTGTGAGGAACCTGGGGAGCATGCAGGGGTCATTCACAATCATGCTGTGGAAAAGATCCCTCCAGCCATTTTCGGAGGACAGCTAGGAGGGAGGCAAAGCTGACAGCAGGGAGGCTAATTCAAGGGCTGCTGTAAGAGGGAGGGAGGTGTGGGCCTGGACCAGGAGCTGACCAAGCACCCGGGGGCCCCACTCTCAGAACTTACCCCTCCTTATTGTCATCACTGGCTGGTCCCCACTTTAGTCCTCTCCACTGCTGTGCCCTCTTTCTCACTGTTTCTAAACAGCAAATTATGTTTAAAAGTTCCACTCTTCTTACAAGTCTGGAAAGTGTACATGGAAACTTTTCAATAGCAGCATTTAAAACTTAGGTTATTAAAGGCTGGGTTCTCTTAAAGGAATGGCCATTAACTGAGAGTGTCCATCAAAATTAACTATGATGTTTTTGTTGCTGAACAACAAATAGTTAATAAGTACAGAGAATGACATATTAAACATTCATGTTTGTACAATCCAGAAATGATTATTTTCATTACATTTCCTTCTAAGTTTTATTTTTTTTTTTTTTAGCTGAAGGAAATCAAGGGCAAAACATTATTCTTTTCTGATTTCCTCTGCCCATTGTCTTTCCTCAATTAGTCTCAGTCTCCCCCCTCTCCACCCTGTGACCCATCATTGTCTTTCCTTGCCACTTACTCTCTCCCTGAGAAAGTCATACCCAGTGAAAATTATATCTTCTTCTTTTGACTTTATCCTAAAACTGATCTAGATTTTTTTTTAAACCTGTCATCTCCTGTGAACTTGTCCTAAAGCCATTGGCACCAATGTGAAACTATTCATCTGCAGTTTCTCCTGGCCTGAGCCAGGACAGACTTGATCAACAATTCAGGATGGCCTTGGACACAGACTGCAACCATGAGAGAGAGATGCAAAGGGCAAGAAAAACTCGGGGATAGTTGGAGAGTTCAAGGAGTGATGTGAGGAGAGCAAGAGCCAGGAAAGACTGGGGCAGTAGGGGGAAGGGGTGAAAGGGTCCGCAGAGTGCAGGTGAGATTCAGAAGCCCTGAGACAGATGGGAAATGCAGGGCATTTGTAGCCAGAGTGCCAGGATATGGGACATGAAATATGTATTTGCAGTTTGGGGTTTTGTTTTGTTTTTAATTTTCTTGACCAAAACGTCTAAACTACAAGTCAGAATGTGATAACTACTGCTCTAGAAAACACTCAGTTCTCTTAGTGATGAGAGGACCACATGTTTGACCCCTATCCAGACATAGTTCTTTTGACCCATCAGTCTTCTGATGCTTGGTTCTAGTTATAAAGTAGAAGATACAAAAAGTACAGTGAAGTCGCTCAGCTGTGTCCGACTCTTTGCAATTCCACGGACTGTAGCCTACCCGGCTCCTCTATCCATGAGTACTGGAGTGGGTTGCCATTTCCTTCTCCAGGGAATCTTCCCAACCCAGGGATGAACCCAGGTCTCCTGCATTGCAGGCAGACGCTTTTACAGTCTGAGCTACCAGAGAAGCCTCAAAGGGGAAGATGGACCCATGCAGTTCCAGCATGCAGATGGCTTGTAGGTTTGGAGCATGCATCAAGCAGTTCCAAGGACACCAACTGAGAGACTGCTCTTGGACCTTATGTCACCAGCTGCGTCTACAGCAGTGTTACCCGCACTGGCTTCATATATTGTCTGCCGTCTCCTCCCCTTCCACCTAGTTTATCCCCTCTTTGGAATCTGTATTTGAGCAGTGAGAGGCAGCAGCCTGTCTGGAAAACAGTGTGGTGGGATCTGAGGACCAGCCTGCAATTGCAGAAAGGATTCTCTACTTAAAATTATTTCACTCACCATTATTTCATCAAAAGGTCTTTAACTGTTTTTTGTTTGTTTGTTTTTTTAAAGCTCCAGGGCTTTATCATCCCAGCATGTAGAAAGACTGAAGGAAAGAAAAAAAGAGAAAGATTATAGAAATACTCTCTGTGCACTAAGTAGTCTCTTCTTTCCTACTCAGAGTTCCTACTAGAGTTTCCTGCTCTGAGTCTCTAAATGTTCGTTTGTCCCTAGAGGTTGTCCAGTCCCTGCCCAGAGGCCTCTTTCCATGATAGCAGCAAAAAGGCAGCCCTTGATTTGCTGGCGTCAGAGGCTTGTTTGAGCGGCAGCCCGCTCACAGGCCACCACCACGCTGTGGACCGCCTTTGTCTTACCCTGAAGGTGGACCAGGCCGCTTCTGCTGGGTGTGTTTTGGTGAATGCATGACTCTGGACAGTCCTCAGAGGAAGGGAAGTCTTCCTTCAGTCCTGACCTCAGCAGGAATACATCTTAGGCAGTAGACATGTGCGTGTCAAGCTCTGGATTGTATTGAAGAAAAGCCTGCACTTGCTGACATTGCATCATCCCAGTAGAGCAGAAAAAGGCCTGAGCTCCTCTGATTGTGTCCGGTCGCTGGTGACTAATTTATGAGCTCCATGTGCTCCCCGGGGCCATTTTCTTCATTCTCACCCTGGTGGCCTTTGTCATTTGATTTCTGAGCAGGCCGTTCTTTCCAATCTGTTGTTCCTTCCAATAAGCAGAGAGCTTAAAGTTCAAATTGTTGATTTAATCCTCTTGATAAGTTCAAGAACTTTGCTAGGGCTCTGCTGCAGCCACATGGCTGAATCCTGACCAAGTCACCACTGATTCTGTCCAGAAATGGGCCTGCCCGCAGGGAAGACACACTTCCCTCCGTGTGGTGTTCGCCGTGGCCCTGTGAGCTGCTTCGCTCCTTCAGACGTGGCTGTCAGCAGAACACACAGCAAAAGAAGCCTGAAACTACCGTGTCCTTTGTCTCAGCACCAGCTGAGACACTTGGTCTTATTGTGGGATTTGGGAAATGATACACCGCCTTTCCTGGCATCTCCCAGTCTTCAGGGAGTTCTGCATTCATGACATGTACCCTCTCTCCTCAACACGATTTTCATCACCTTGTTTTCCATGTGCCTGGGTTAAGACCAAGATTGGAGGCATTTAATTTCTTGTGCTTAGAGGGGATGAAGTTAGAACCTCTCATCAACCCTGTGATGGTGCAGGACTTACAGTGTAAACTGAGGGAGTGCATAATTTACTTCTCTGTTTTATGTCAACCGAGCTCGGATTTTTTCTTTAAGAGCAGCAGAAACAGCCTCGTTCTACAGTTTTTCCCCTTCATAGAGAAATCCCGTTATTAACTGGCCTCTGATATAGACAGTGCCCTAGAATCACATTGAGCCCAGAGATGATGTACTCCAGACCAGGGCTTCTAAGCATTTCAGGTCTCGAGCAGACTTGAGCCTGGATGGTGGGCCATGTTGGCCCTGAAGATGTCAAGTCCACAGAGTAGCAAGTGCACACACACAGTGGCACTGTGTGCTCAGAGCACCTGATGCAGTTCTCAGGGAGCTCCTGAAGGTGGCTGTTGCCCACACTTTGCATACGAGGATGCAGAAGCTTGCCGTGGTGGCTAAGGGACTCACCCAGGATCACAAATCTGAATTTGACCCCAGGGCTATCTGTTGCCACAGACCAAGCTCTTTGTGTGATATCACATTGCCTCCTTACCGGGTCCTTGCTGGTCAAGAATGAGGGCTCGTTGCCCTGGCTCGAGTTGCTTTGCACCGTCTCCCTCAACTGAGCCGTATTTTGACTGTGTCTCTTTGTTGAATTAAATAGAGGAGATGAGTGGTGAGAGCTGGTACATTCTGGCTTTTCAAGGGAGATTTGCCTCCCACTTCTTGCTGTCACCTCCCAGGGAAATGGGCTAAAGGTCAGAAAGGTGCCTTGGCCCCACAACCCGGACCTGGCATTAGATGACCTGAATCCCAGGCTTCCTGGTAGAGAGGCACCAGGCACACCTACAAATCACCTGGGCCCTCATCTGCAATCCTTTATGATGCTGAGCTGCGCATCACAATGAAAGGCGACACCGTTGACAATTACAGAATACTAAATATAGCCCAGTATATTTAAAAATGGACAATGGTAAAAGCCTTGAAAAATTTTTTCTTTGATGTGAATGGAGTCTTTGGCATTTGGAAATACAATAAGATGAATTAATTGCTACTCATTACATGGCAAGTCAGGAGAAGTATGAATGTGCCTTGTCTCCTCAGCATTAGCTGTTGCCCAACTGAAATAGGCCCTTTTGTACTTACTCCTGCTTTCTCTAATAATAAGCAAATTAGAGATCATGGCTAGAAAAATTCAAGTGCCCTCCATCCTTTCTCCAAAACCATCATAGACTTGTGGTGTTTATCTGCTCAGGAGCAACTGCTAATAATTGCAGAGGTCATGTGAATCCACATAGTGTAAGATTAGAAACAACATCTGCAAAATTACTTCTTAGGAAAAGTGTTCTATTTTGTCTTCTTCTGAAAAAGTGATTTTCAAGCAAATTGCTATTTTTCTTCTCATGTACTGTATTTTTATACTGCTGAGAGAAGTATATTTGGAGAAAAACATTTAATAGCTCTCATAAGTTTTTGAATCCAGTCTTTTTTCTTTTTCATTTACATGTTTTTCCTGATGTATTGGTGGACTTTCATATGAATACATTAGATTGAAATCCTTAATTCTGAAATGATGGCCCCTGGTTAAGGAGTGTGTTCATTCAGACTTCATATACAGTCACTATAATATTGTACATGTAAGCAGGTGCTGTTTTATATTATCTTTAAAATTAGTTTATAGCTAATGCCTAAAAATTATGAGATAATTGATTCCCCAGAAAAATCCAAAGCTGAGAAAACAGAGGGGAGACGGGTCCCCAACTTTGCAGAGCCTGGTTCATAAAATATCCTTGAGTGTGCAGAGCACACCAGTCCAGCCATGTGCATCTGTGGTAGGTTGCCTTCCCGTCATGGTTATTACATGAAGACATTTTCCAAACACTGTGTACATTTCAACCGTAGGAAGGAGGCAGTCAGCTGAGCCCAGAGTTGTAGTGGCAGCCTTGCTCTGCTTCATGAAATATGAAAATCTGTTTACTTAGTAACAATAACAGTTTGAAAGGCTTCAGGCTGAGGAGTTTATGTCTGCCACTGCCTGCTGGATTGGAGAAGGAAATGACAACCCACTCCAGTGTTCTTGCCTGGAGAATCCCAGGGACGGGGGGGGGGGGGGGGGGGGGGGCCTGGTGGGCTGCCGTCTATGGGGTCGCACAGAGTCGGACACGACTGAAGCGATGCAGCAGCAGCAGCAGCAGTAGCCTGCTAGATCCCCCGTGGTGGAGGGAGGGAGGCTGCTGACATTGCGGAGTGCCAGGAATGGGGCAGGAAGAGAGTCGAGTGGGGACCAAGACGTGCACCCCGCCTTGGAGTGATTCCTGTGCCTCTCAGGTCACCGTTTGTTCTTAGCACTCCATCAATAGACTGAGACCCGTGTTTCCTGTTCCATAAATAATTCCCACATTTCAGGTTGTGGGCTTGAGTTAGGGTGTGGTTGGATAAGGGAGATCTGCCTTTTCTTTCCCCACTTCTGCTTTTTGTGGCCTCATTCTTTACAGTCTTAGGAACAGAGGGGCTTAAGATCAGCAAAAAGGAGTCAGTGTGAAGTTGTCCAAGCTTTTTCCTAGGGCATATTTTTTTTTCATGCATGCTTATACATACACATGCATACACTCCGTATTTCCTGTAATCTAAAACATCATAGATTATAACTCAGTATTGACTTAATCATGGTTTTTCAAGATAAAACAATGTGTTCATCCCTTGTAAATCCCATCACATCTCAGAAACGTTAGTATGAAAACATCTTAGAATAAAATTAATGCGGTATACAAATGTCACATATATCTTTGACTTTACTTAAGCTACTGTTGTTTGGATAGATTAGCAACCCCGCCCTCTTTATTCTGGGGGTAAGTGGTGATGATAGAGTGCAGTGTTTAAAAGTCCGAGGTATTAGGCCAGAATGATGCAGAGAAGTCATTTACTCAGGTCTGACACTGAGAGTTATAATTTCTCCAAAGCCAGGCATGTATCTCTAGGCTGAAAATGACAGTTTAGAGATCCTTCTATTGAAATCTCCCAGCTCAGTGTCCTTCTCTGCTCCCATTTCAGAATAAGTAGATCTACAGCCAGGCTCTCCATTCTGATTTCCAGATATCCCTAGTGGTGCTTGTTATCTGCACGGTTGCTTTAGATTTTAAACAAAAAATTTTAATCTTCTTAATTTCCCAATGTATATAATAGATAGAGGGGAGATGTTAGAAAGTGAAATGAGTACTCAGAATGTCAGCACTACAAGAAGTAGGAAATCACTAGTATAGACCTTTTAGTCCATTTGTAGAAAATTGCCTATTCTCAAATAGGTAGGTCAAGTGCAGAAAGAACCTCTACTTGAGATAAAATTTCCTCTCCGCACTTGGCTTTCTCTCTATTAGGACAGGCGGCTGAGAGCTGCCTAAATTTTAACATCCTGCTGTCTTTTCACTAGTGGTTTTCTGGCTATATGTATTAGGACACATTTGCTTATAATAGAAGTCAGACTCATAGCTACAAATACTTTTAGAACCAGAAGACCTTTAGAAAATAAAGTGCAACTCTGTCCTTCCTAGATGAAGAAAATTAGAGTGTTAAGTGATTTGCACAAGGTAATACAACCCATTGATGCCAGGTGGAGGGCAGATTTGAGACCAGGTCTCCAGACTCCCCAGCAGGTATGCCTTTTATTGACAGAGAGCAGGTTGGTGTGCTCAAAGCAATAGATTTGCTCTCCTGCTTTGGAACTTCTGTTTTCATTTGGGTACCCGGTGGAATGCTGGGTAATAAGAGAGTCAAACCTGACTTTATTTAACAAAAGACCATATTCTGAAACGTTCTAAAGCTGTGTGACCTAAACAGTAAAGGTGGTGACTTTTCTCCTTGGCTCATTGACTGATTTCCCTGTTAAAAAAAGTATCAAACTTTTATGAACATTTCAAAGAACTTTTCTATCAGCCTAGCATAGGGAAACATCTCAGGCAACTCTAACACCATAAGAGTGGGTTATGAAGATGTAGGGACTTACCTACATTTGGACCTGGACTTGATAGTTCCTGGTCACTCCACCCAAGAGTACACAAACACATTCTGTGTTTGGGTGAGCAGAACTCCCCGTCATCAGCATTTCATAAACAGAACTCTCATGTTTGAATGCACCGCCCTCCCCCAACGCCCCATTACATAGTTTTGGAATAGAGCCAAGCCCACAGCCCTTTATAGTTATTCCACAGGGTTGGCATCAGCCGGGCAGACAAGAAACCTGGGCTGCCGTTTTTCTCGGCTATGCCTACCTGGGCCCTGGAGAGATTGTAAGTCTTGTGGTTCATTGGGAAAGGACCTGGGGTTATACTTGGGCCATTCCTTCAGTTTCAAAAATCACCTTGAGAGTATTGATAACCTCTTATTGGGGGTTAAATGACTTGGGGGCTGGAGTCCAAAGTAACTGTCCAAAGAGAAATCCACAAACTTGTACTGATGTCAAGGTGCTCTTGACAGAGAAGGAAGTAAGTGTGACTGCCCCAGATTTCCCGTTTATTATACCTGGGTGCCCTCTGAGAGGGCGGTCAGGCAGGTGGAACTGCAGGACCAGCTGTGGGTAGACTGGCGAGCGCTGAGATCTCGTGTATTGGGCTCAGTTGGGCTGTAGGGCATTTACACACACATAGTTTATCATAGAATTCCACTGACTTCAAAATTTGTCTCTTTTTCCCTTGGCATCTCATTGTCTGAAATGTTTCGGGTCTTAAAAGTTGCCAGAGGAATCTAGCTTAAGGTTAGACACTTCAGCAGATTAGCAAATGGAGCTTCAATTTGAAGAAATGCCATCTGACAAGAGGCAGCAAGGGCATCACTTCAGTCCTGGGGCCCAGCAGTCCTGCAGGCACAGGACCCTCGTGGTGTCATTCAGCTGCCACAGTGCCCTGACCATAGGTATTCCCCAATAGCTGTTAGATAAGGCTCATTTTTCAGTTGAGAGCTAGAGAAATGTATAAAGTATAAAATTTTATGCAAGTCTTAGGCCTTCTTTCTAAGGGTTAATATACTCCTTTGAACATTCACATGGTGTTCTGGTAGTTAAGGGGCAAAGTGGTGCCTGTGCCTTGGGACCACCTGGTTGATCTTAGAACCCTCTAGTTCTTGTCCTTGTAGGCTTTGATTTTTCTCCCTCCTCCTCTTGGCCTTCCTTTGGCACCTCAGTATGTTTATTCATCACCTTTGGGTAAATCTAAACACTGAAGCCACCTCGCAGCTGGTACCCAGTGTCTTAGCCTGAAGCTCCCCTTGACCTTCACTCTCTGTCTGAACTCTGAATGGCAGCTGTGGCGAGTGCTCTTTCTACTTTGATGTCACCATTTTGCTCCTGCTTTGATGGGGTCTGGGCCCGGTGTGTAGGGTGTATAGACCCCCTGCAAGCATCCGGGAGCCTCAGCAGGTTCACTGAGTGTGAATCCCTGCCCCTACCGTCAGGGCGTGTCACACACCAGGGGCCTGACTATTTTTCCATCTGTCCTGGGGAAGCCTCAGAATCAACTCAGAGGAGCTGGGAGCTGGGGTTGTTGGTAATTGTCCTTCTAGATAGATAGGGTCACGCATTTGTCCTAAAATGCCAGGGGGAGGGGAAAAACCCACACTCCTACACATTTTATTGTACCGTGTGTTTGTATACGTGTATATTTTTTAACTAAGAGGAAAAATAACCCTGCCTTTGTACGCAATCCTTTTAACAAATTGTTTATTGTTGTATCCAGGTAACAAGCATGGTAAGTATTTTCACCAAATTGAGTATTCTGTACTTGAGCTGTGCTTGGCAGACTTTTTGGCGAGCTGTGTGTTACCAGCCTTGGCTTTCCTAGAAAAGACCCTTTTAGGAAAAGGAGAAACCATGTCCCTGGTAGAACCCCCTGCATCCTTGGCTATAGAATGAACCCGCCTAGCCTTCGACCCCGGCGGGGGTACCTGAGAAAGCATGCCCCCCGCCAGCATGCTGCTTGGCCCCATCCTGGCCCCGCCGCCCCGCTGCTTCTGAGCCCCCCACCAGGAGTCTGCCAGGGCTCCCCGGCCGCACACGGACGGGCCTCCCGGCACTGTGGATGGTCCCACCCCAGATCCACAGCCATGCCTCTTCTCTCGCCCTCCTCCAACTGTGTGCTTCAAAGCAGGGCCGTTTTGTTTTGTTTTGTTTTGTTTTTTCCTTGTTTCTTTCAGTCTGTTAAGTAATTGGAGACATCTCCTTTTGGAAGCTGGAAAAATAAATACCTTGTCCACTCTCCTCAGAGGCTTCCCATTCTGTTGGAAAAATGGATTAAAAAAGAAAATTTTTTTTTTTAAATTTTGCTACTGGGTGTTCTCAGTAAACGTCCAGAATTACAGTAGATTGAGGCCGTTTTGGCCTTCTGGCTGTGTTTATTTATCCATGCATGTTTGCTTTTCCAGCCTCTTCTGTGGCTCTGTATTTTAGTCCCCGTGCTCACGGCTGTGCCTGTTTGAGCCCTGCGGTAGCCATGCATTGTGTATTAAGTCTGTGTGTACTGTCACCTTCAAGGATCAGACTGCAAAGGATAAGGCCCTGCAGCACATGGCCGCCATGTCGTCAGCCCAGATCGTCTCGGCCACTGCCATTCACAACAAGCTGGGGCTGCCTGGGATCCCACGCCCCACCTTCCCGGGGGCGCCGGGGGGTAAGTCACGAGCTGGATCCGGTAGTGATGGCCCCTGAGCACGTGGAGCCGACGTGGCCGAGCATGAAACCATCTACCTGGCACTTGCTGTTAATCGTGCCAGGTGTAAGGGAGGGGAAGGACCACCTCGTAGTGCCCTGATGCTGGGTGCAAAATGGTGAGAAAAGCGGAGCTAGAGAGAAGCGGAGAGAGAGAGCATTTTATTCCTGGCCCTTAGTCTCTGTTCCTGTGTCCTCCAGGTCACTTTATGGCAACCAGCCTCTAAAGAGACAAAAGTATTCTTTACTACTATTTTCATTTTGCAGCTGCCAAAGGCTGAGAAGCTTAATGTTGTGGTCTCATTTAATCCTCGCAGTAATCTTAAATGCCTTACTGTTACTGCCATTTTACAGATTTACATTTTACAGAAAACTGAAGTTAATTAGTAACAAAGCAAGAGTTTGGGTAACTCTATCATAGTCACGTGGAGAGCCATGTCGGGACTCAAACCCAAGGCTGTCCAAATCCCTTGACATCTGCTGCCGCTCCCAGAGGCTGTCAGCAGGCACCAGGGCCTAGGAAAGCCCACAGCAAAGGAGGTGTCTGCACTGTCCTGATTCTGAGCTGTGTCCTCTCCCCAGGCTGTGAGCTGTGGAGGCAGAATGTCACGCAGGAAGTGTTGCAGAATGAAGGGAGGAAAGGAAGGGTGGGCGGGCACATAGATGAAGCAGTCAGACGAAATATTCGTGAACCCTCTGTAAGGCACCCTGATTCCTATTGGGTATCAAGTGAACTCTTGAAGAGCTGGTGCCTGCCCTCAGGGAGGTTAACATGTTCTGCAGGACAGCAACCTGTGGTATCTGCATTTAGGCTATGTCACTTGGCAGCTGGCAGATGATCTGCACCCCCTCTTTAGCTGGGATTGGAGTGCATAGACATCCTGAACAGTGCTTTAAGGTAAACTCCTAACCCTGAAGCTCTTTGCATTTTGCCTTCCAGTTCTGGCCAGGAATGATACAAACAGGGCAGCCTGGATCTTCACAAGAGTAAGTCTGAGGAGGGGCTGGCACTGACAACCAACCCAGGGCTGGTCACAGCCCACCCCGGGCTGAGGTTTCCCGGCACCAGACTGCCGGGGGGCGGCGGGGGAGGGAGATTTAACCTGACATCACCGACATCACCCCCCACTGTTATCTCCTGAGGCCAGTAGCAGGAAAGAGATGCTCAGATTTGGGAGACATGGAAAGACCTCACTCCCTCCTTCAGTGTTAGTGGTCCTGCAGCTGGCAACAGGAGGAGGGTCTCCGTCCTTTCATGGCTTTGAGGGGGCAGAGCCTGGGGTCCTCCTGAGAGGACAGTGGAGGTGATCCTATAGTCCATTTTCTTCCGGCTTTTTCCCTGTAGTGGGGGAAGCTAATAGAAAATCCAACTGATGCTTTGAGAGCATGGGAGGTAAGCTCAGTAAACCGGAAGGCGAGAACAGATTGGGAATAAATGCAGAAAGGAACCTCCTCCTGTATATTCTCAAAGGAAATGGAGCTACTTGGTCTAGAGAAAGAGAGCCTGAAACATGTGCCAAACCTCGCCTGCCCATGATAACTGCTGACCTCGGTCTCTGCAGGGACCAGAAGCGAGGTTCAGAGGTAGATGCCACAGCACGTGCAAGGCAAGCTGACATCTGCCCTACCCGTGCCATGGAACTGGCATGAGGCTTGGTGGTTTGGTCGTCGGCACCCAGCCGGCCCCTCTCATTTTCACAGCACAGCTGGGTCTCCATCTTGGTAGAGCTCTGCCTGGGCTGTGCTACCACCTGCAGATAGGGAAGCTCACAGTGAGGAATCCCTAGCCCTGGGAGGCCACGGCCAGACCTAGGAAGTAGCTGCTGCTACAGCCATGGTTTCTGACTCTCTGTGTCCTCTGTCTCCAGCGTCAAGCCCTTCGTGCAGCAGGCCTACCCCATCCAGCCAGCAGTCACAGCCCCCATTCCAGGTGAGTCTCTGAGGAACCCTCTCACTTTGTTCTCCAGCTGCACAAACTCCCTCCCCTGCAGGGCCATGGACACCCCTTTCTTGCCACCACCCTCCTTAAGGCAGGGTTAGCCCAGAGCTCAGGAGGGTCGCCGGTGTCCCCTCCCAGGTCCTGCTTTACCTCCATCATCTCTGGAGAGCTCTTCTGATGGGCTTTTTTAAAAAAAAAACAACAGGAAGCCTGATCACTTTCACTCAGGGCCCTGGGTCACCCTTGAAAGGAGAAGTTGCTCTGGTTCCTTCCTCCTCATAAACAGGCCGCATTGGGCGATCTCAGTCTTGTGGCCAGACGGTTTTATTTGCTGTTTCTTAGAGAAGTGTATTTCAATTCTGAGTACCCTTTCTTTAAAGGAGTGCTTACCTGGAAGCCCAGCTAGAAAGCATGCATCAGGCCAGCCTGCCTGCCTCCCAACACACACACATGCACACGCACACACACAAGCACACACACACACTCTTCATTATAAGCTCCCAGACTGAGATGCATTCACATGTTGCCCTCTGCTCCAGCACCACGGAGCATCCCAGGAGAACATTCCTCTGTGCTGATGACTGCAGTCTTAGGAAAGGAGCTGGAAGAGCACAGGGAGTGCCCACATCCCTGTCTCACAGGAGCGCTTTGCCAGCATCCACTTCCACACTTCGTCTTTCTTGCCGTGGTCCCTAGCGAGGCCCCTTTGCCCCAGGTTAGGTGTCCTCACCCCCAGCCCTTAACCTGGGCTAGTACTCTCTTTAGGAAGAACCACCTGCGTTCCACTTCTCCGGTTGGCCATGCCTCTGGGCTCCTCTGCCAGAACCCACTGCTGCTGGCCTAGCTCCACCCCTAGACTCTGGTGGACAGACCTGTTAGCTTTGCTCCTGGGTGGTCCATTTTGTAGGCCCCTGCCCCGGGGGTGGCCTGAGACCTGATGATGGCAGGCAAGGAGCTGGGTTTAAGGTAATGATCAATGGGTATTTCAGGGTTTGAACCTGCGTCAGCCCCAGCTCCCTCGGTTCCGGCCTGGCAGGGCCGCTCCATTGGCACAACCAAACTTCGCCTGGTGGAATTCTCAGCTTTTCTTGAACAGCAGCGAGACCCAGACTCGGTGAGTGTGCTCAGAGTTGGGTGCCCTGACCCCGGGCTTTGCTCCTCTTACCCTGCCTTTGGGCCTGACAGATCAGATACCCTGCATGAAAGCAGACCTGGGTAAGGAGGGCCGAGCAGCCCTCCAATGAAGTAAAAAGGCATTTCTGTTGACAAATATGTAAAACTTTAGAGCTAAATGGTTATGGATGCTCTGGACTGCAAACTCCAGGAATTACTAGAGCAGAAGAGTAAGACCTTAACAGCCTCTTGCATTTAAAGACTCTGACACTGGGAAAGAATGAGGACAGGAGGAGGAGGGGACGACAGAGGATAAGATGGTTGGATGGCATCACCAATTCAATAGACATGAGTTTGAGCAAACTCAGGGAGATAGTGAAGGACAGAGAAGCCTGGCGTCCTATAGTCCAAGGGGTGACAAAGAGTCGGATACAACTGAGTGGCTGAACAACAACATTTTTTGAGCCCTGACCTGTGTCTGGTATTGTGTAAGGCGATTAATAGATATCATCACATTTTACTCTTAAACAACCCCATAAGGGTAGGTGCTGGAAAACATGAGATAACAGAGAGGTTAAGTAACTTCTCTGTAGCCACATAGTTAGTATCTGATGGACTAGAGATTCAAATTCATGTCTTTAAAACTCAAGCCTTTTTAGCTGTTATTCATACTTCTTTTCAAAGCTGTGTTTTCTCGAGACAGCGAATTTGTAGCTTCTGAAGGAGAGGTAACAGGGTAGTACTTTAGCAGTCTGACACAGAATGCGATGCATCTTAATACTCTAAATATCCATTAAGTGAGCATCTGGACCCAATTTGTCATTTTCCTCCTTCCCGTCTCCCTACCCCATCTAGTGCCCATCCTTCTCCTGTCCTCAGCTGGGCCCACCATTTCTCCTACACATGTGAGCCTCCCTTCTCTCCACCCAGCAAGCCCAAGACCCTTTCTTCACTCCCACTCCTTGGCTGTGAGTACGAGCATTGCATCTGTGTGTGGGTGAGCCCAAGGCAAAAATGGAAGGAATCATGAGTTTGTCTTCGGGATCTTTACCAACTCCTTTCCATATTCTCTACCTCACCCCACCCAGCTGATCTTGGCGGCTCCCAGAAGTACACAGGGGCCACGCTGTCTGTGTGCTGCCTTGCTGCCATTCTGTTACCAGGAGAAAGCATCACGAGTGAGTTCATCATCTGTTGTAAATAACTTGGATGTGAACCACAGGAGGTGACCTTTCCCTGAAGCGTTTGTGCGTTGGCTCTGAGGGTAGGGCAGGAAGACACCACGAATAGAGGGGTTTCCACCAGCCATCACCAGAGTGGACACTCAGGAACCCACATGTGGTCCCCTGGCATTTCTGCCTATGAATTGTGAATGCTGGTAGAAAAATAGCATCTGCTCCAAAATTAGGATAAAATGAAGAAAGAGAGGTAGTCATCGGGCCCGTTGAGGCAGGCAAAGGAAAAGGAGAGTATTGGGAACAGGGAAGAGAAGACCAGCCTTCTGGGTCACTCTTCACAAGTGTCTGAGTGGCTGTACCAGAAGGGTGACGGTGAGTGCCTAAACCCTTGTCTGTGGGAGCACTGAAATAAACAACCAAGAAGATGACCTTTGCGACTCTTTGCTTCCTCCTCCTTCAAGGAAGTGTAGATACTTCTTCGGCTGAAGGCTGGGCTTTGGCTCAGTTCATGCTTCTACTCTGAGTAACTCATGTTTGTATGACACCTCATCGCTCAGAGTGCATTGTCATTGGTTATGTATTTTGTCCTCCAAGTGCTGGTGGAGTAGATTTTGTTCTACCCATTTTGCAGGTGAAGAAACTGAGGCCAAGACACATTAAAAGATGTAGAATATTTAGCCAATGAGCAGGAGGACCCGGAGCCCAGGTCTTCTGTTTCAGTGTACTCTTTCACTGCTGTGAACCACCACCAGTGTGAAGGTCTTGAATTGTGCGTTCAGTCTGTACTCTTGGGTGAGAAAACCTGTTTACTTGTAAACATTTCTTTTTTAGAAATAGAACTCCAGGACACTAGGAAGCACAAGTCCCAAGGTGTTAGTTGTTATCTTGTTTAAAGACTCAATATAATGTTTTATCACAAAACAAATTTTTATTTTTAATTTAAGAAGCTTGTGGAGCACCCTCATGGTAACTGTCCTTCTCAGTTATGGACCTACTGGGGCCCAGAATGCCCGTTTCCTCTTCTTCTAGTTGTTAGTGGTAATCGGGCTCCCCACTGTGCATCGCTGAGAAATTCCTTTTGTCCATCCTTTAAACAGTTATGAGCACCCATGTGTTCGGGGTGCTGTACCAAGAAGGTGCCTTCTGGTGCTGCCCAGGCCATCAGCAACTCTGCCCTGGTGGAGGCTGATGTCTAGTGGGTGAGGCCTTCATCCCCCTCAGGGTCCTGGGAAGTGTGATGGCTAGGGGTGCTGTGAGTGGACAGGAAACTGTGCAGGCTTGTGGAGGAACCAGCCCTTATGCAAAGAGGTAGAGGATCCATATGGGCCGGGAAGAGTAAGGAAGAAGAGCATCCCAGAGGCCATGACTCTGGTGTAGATAAAGCAGGAGGTGAAAGCTAGTGAATAGTTTAGAAAGGCAGGACCCACCAAGCCCCTGGAGTAGTGTCCAGATATGTGTGTTTCATGTACATTCAGAATTAAGAGTCTGGCTGGTTCAACTAGAGTAGACCTTTTACTGATGAATGAAAGGCTTAACTCTGTAGAACTCCAACGCATGACTTCAGTGGTGACGATATTAAGTGTGGTTAACTAGAGAGTGCATTTCCAGAGGAGCTGGGACAAAGGATGTCACCCAGGACCAGCAAACTAGGTTCTCCTCCTCCTGGTTTTGATGCTCCTCAGGTGTGCTTTCCTGCCTGTGTCCTCCTGGGGGACCATATGGACAGAGAAGGCTCAGACCTGGCTGCAGCCATTGACAGCGACCTCTCCAAGCCTCTTCTTTGAACTAGAATTCCCTACCTCTTAGGGCTGTGATATGGATGGAAAAAATCACACTGTACCACGCTCATTAATTTATTTGTTTGGTCCCTTTGATTCCAGCGAGCCTGAGCTATTACAGAGACGTAAGGGGACGTGTGTGTACGTGTCTGTGTGCAGACAGAGATTTGCAGGATCCAAAGTCAGATTTGTTTAGGACCCATAACTATTGATCACTTTGTTGGCTTCCTTATCAAATTAACTTGCTTAATGTTTGATGTTAAATTTTAAGGAGAGCATATTTTGTATTTGTTTAAATAAATGTGCCAGCTGAATTTATTTTAGACGGCTCTGAAAGTTTGAGAACCAACGAAACCATTCCCATACTCCACATTTTTTCAGTGTGACCTTGGACCTCAAGGGCCTTTACATGTTCATTGTAACAGCACCTTATGTTTGCAAAATAAAGCACATATTATATAATTTGAGAAGCTGGTGCTTAGAACACTTGTCAGAATGCTTTAAAAAGTCTTATGAATTCTCTTCCATTTCAATTAGCTGTCTCTCTTAGTCCCAGCTATTCTGGAAATTCACTCTTGTTTACCACATGTATCACCCCTGCCAACACTACAGATTCTTCACAGCTCTCCCACCCCCATCAGTAGTCATACTGGTGATAGCCTGCACAGTGCATTGTCTTACCCAGCCCTGTGACACAGACTGCCCAGTGTTCAACCGAGATTCAGAGCTAGATGTGTTGATTCCAGTAGCCATAAGTGGTTGGGTTCATTTGCATCTGATGAGTACCTGTAGCCAGCCAGACTCTACCAGAAGCCAGGGGAAAGCTAATCCAGGGGATGAGCGCCCCCTGCTGGCTCTGCATCCTCTGTAAACCAGACATTGCCCCCGAGTCAGTGATTGTTTGTATTGGTGGAGAACGAGCAAGTCAGGCCCTCTGTTACCTTTGGCTCCACTAGAACCTGAGAGAAAAACAGCAGAGGGTGAAGAGAGGAAGATCTAAAAAACAAAGACTATTTTGGAAGTGGTTAGTAATGCTTAAAGACACACTTTCTACAGGATTTCCGTGTTGCGTTATCAAAGGACTTTCAGTGTTAAGTGCGAGATCTTCCACCTAGGTTGGGCTCTTTGGAAAGGGCCTCCTCACCTGTCATCAGGGCCCAGTTCCTGGAGACCGACTTCAACAGCTGCAGCTTCAGAGAGATGAAAACGCAGCCTTCGTGGGCTGAAAGCTGAATCCCGAGTGTGCGTGAGGACTGGTTTTCCTGCTAAACTCTAGTTTTGAAAGTTTGAAGTTTTAGTCACTCAGTTCTCTCTGACTCTCTGCGAGCCCACCGACTGTAGCCCACGTCTGTCCATGGCTCCTCTGTCCATGGAATTCTCCAAGCAAGAATACTGGACTAGGTTGCCATTTCCCTTCTCCAGGGGATCTTCCCGACCTAGGGATCGAACCTGGGTCTCCTGCGTTGCCGGAGGATTCTTTACCATCTGAGCCACTAGGGAAAATGTAGTGGGCTCCCTCTGCCTGCTCCCTGGGGCAGAGCAGGTTCCTCCAGCTGCCTGGCAACTCAGCTACATCTTCCAGGCAGAGGCAGCGTGTTTAATGTTAACCGTGATCTCGGAAGAGAGTGTGCGAGGAGTTCAGTTAGGTAGAGTTACACAGCCAGAGAAGGGCAAGCTTTGAGATGGAGAGAGTGGGATAGGAGATTGCTCTCTTTAGATTTTGAAGAAGCACTGCCTTGGGAAAGAAGCAAAGTTCTGTAATGTGGTCGCAGGAACAGACCTGAGCAGGGAGCGCACACCTCAGCTCCCTTAGGGAAAACCTCCCTGAGTTGCAGCTGTCAGGGTAACCTCCAGCTCTTACTGACCTGTGTCGTGAGCATCACGTGCCGAGCATTTGACCCAGATACTGTTCTTACATCCAGTCTCTCAGTAACAAAACGGAAGCTCGGGAACATTAAGGCACGTTATCAAGTTCCACCACCAGGAGGAGGCTGAGCCAAAGTTTGGCTCCACTTTGTATTCTTAACCATGTCACTGTATTTTTTAAGAAATTAAAAATTACTCAAATGCCAAAACAGCTGCCCTTCAAAGCCTCGAGCTCCTCAAGCCCAGGCTGGATGCAGCAGGGCCCTTCACCCTGGCGCAGCGAGTGAAAGAGGGTGATCAGGACTTTTGGAGAAAGAAAAGAAAGGACACTTGACAGGAGGAGAGAATCCCTGAATGGTGGACAATGGCAGGTCCTCAACTGGAAGGCGAGGAGTTTTGCGGTCTGGAGTGACCTGTTTCCTAATCTTTAATGCCAAATGAATGGAACAGCAGAAAAGCCTGAGACTTCCTGGACATGGGGAGTGAGTCAGCAGTCTTCACAGCCCGAGGGGGCCCAGGTTCTCTCCTCTGGGGGAGCCTTGCCCTCAAGTTGTGCAAATAACATTCTTCTGATAACCTGATTCTTTTCCATATGGGCAGCTGGTTAAATGTGGGCCCAAGGATGGTCTCATGTTTTTCTTGCTTCTTTCAAAGGCCTAAATTCACAGATCAACTCAATTTCTTTATCAGATCTCACAGATGCTGACTTTGGTTGGGGAAATGTGACCAGGGCAACTCAGAAAATTGGTGAGGCCAGTGGCAAAAAGAAGAGTTGGGTGGCTTGTGTGGGGATTTGACCAGAGAGGTGAGATCAGAAGCAGGGCTTATTAGATTCTAGATTTGGGGCCAGGAGGATCCTCTCCTATATCCTGGGTAGAGTGGGAGATGGCAGGTTTTCTCTGGAGGAGCTTCCAAGCCCTGCAGTGCTTGCTAAGGCAGTCGCTGCCTCTCAGAGCAGGGTCGTGCATTCATGGGAAACAGCTCTTTGGGCAGATTTGGTTTCTGATCCTTCAGAAAGGAGACTCTTTCTCTCCCCTAGTTCATGGTTTGTGTGTGGATCTCATTAATAATTAACCTGCATACTAGCATCTGTGTAGCTCCCTAAGGCTCACACAGACCCGTCATGTTTACTGTTTCATTTGACCTTCCCATTGACCCATGAGATAAGCAGGCCAGGTGTCATCTCTGTGTGCAGATACCCCGGCCCAGATAGGTTAGGCAACTCGCCTCAGGTCTCACACAGCTCAGAAATAGCAGAGCCTGGATTCCAACCTGTGTTCTTAATGTATGCACCACGTGCTTTGAATAAATGGTCTGAGAGCACATCTGGCCATCCCGGTCTATAGAGGAAGAGTGCAGCGGGTCTGATGGTTGGCTGTGCCCTGCTTTTGCTTCTCCCTGCTTTTTCTCCTACGTTTTACCAAGTGTTGCCTTCCACTAGGACATAGGAGATGGAGGGTTCTCTGGTGCTGGAAGTGACAGGTCACTGTGGTGAGTGTGGCCTTTCCCACCCTGGCCTGCATGACTGTGAGCTCTCCCGTCAGCTTGTCCATGCCAGTCACACCCTCTCGTAGCAAAGGTGGGTGGTTTGCTGTTCATGTCTAGCTTCTCTGGACGCTCACCTCTTTATTCATGACCATTTGGGGATGAGGCAATTGGAAGCATCTGGAGAGCTGGGTTTTATAGGCTTTTCACAGAGGCCCAGCCAGGCTCCATTTGCTTTCCTTGGCAGGTCAGCACCCCACCCGCATGCCTTCCTGGTCGCAGTCCCTGCACTCAGCCAGTGGGCTTTCACAGCTGCACTTGTGTGTGGAAGACTCCCTTCTAAGAAAACAGCAGGCACTCTATGGAGATGGTGCTGGAATGGGGAGGTAGGGGTGAGCTGGTGATCCTGGGGTGAGATCCAGGAAGGAAGGACTTACTTGTTCCCTGTTTCTTGTTTCCAGTGGTGCTTCTTTCTGGGAAGAGCACAGGGAGGAGAGCAGCCAGCTACCTCCTGGCCAGAGCAGGGCTGGTGCCCCCCATGAGCAAGCCCCCCAGCCCTCCTACCCCAACAGGTGCCAGCGTTGCAGGTCACTTCCCTTGGCTTGGTCCTGTAGCCACTCCCTGCCCCTGAAGGGCCCGGAGGCCATCGCAGTTTGCCCAGGCTGCTCTGGGGGGTGTCTGAGCAGACTGTCCAGGTGTCCAGGCAGGAACACAACAGGAAGCAAATGTAGGTGATTTGTCCTTGTCCTGTTTCAACTTGTACATTAGCATCCGTTGACGTGAGTTATTTGTCTTGGTTTCTTTAAATTCCTAAGTGGATTATAATTTTTCTCCTAGTATTATTTGACAGCAGTCATTTTTTAAGGTTTTACAGCGTTCTTCAAATACTTGGAATTTTTGGAACAAGTTTAGGGAAACACCGCCATCTTCAGGTCAGACTGTGTAGTGCAGTGCTGGGGCGTGTCCATGGGAGCCTCTCAGATGCCAAGGGCCAGCAGATTCTTAGGGCTTTCCCTTTCTTTTTGCAGAAAAAAGTGAACTGCCTCATCAGAGGGCTCTGGATTAGAATGTATTAGCAGCTTTCTGGGGGGAAAAAAAAGGGAAGAAAAGAAAATTAAACCCTAGTGGCAATTCTGGGAGTTGTTTATTCTGGTCTGTCTCATCTGCAGTAGTGGGCAACCTCACAGGCTGCCCCAGCCCCACTTGCCAGGACAGACTTTGCATTCTTCACTGGGGGAAATTCAGGGGCCAGATCCCTCTAGGCCTTGCGTGCATGTCACCTGCACCCCAGCCACCTTACAGTACAGGACCTAATACAGTCAGAGGAACAGCCATAATTTCAGGTAATCTCACCCGGAGTACGGACACATCATGACTATTGGGGGAAATAATAATATCAACAATAATAATAATAATGAAGAATTGTGTGCTTGGTACAGCGTTGTGGATTTTCCATGTGTGATCTCCTTTAAGCCTCATGATACTCCTTCGAGGTAGATACTATTATTATCCCTGGATTACGGATGTGGAGAGGGCTGGAAGCACCCCTCCCAGATGACTCAGCTAGGAAACAAGGCAGGCGCCAGGATTCAGACCCAGACCCGTCTGACTCTGGTGCTTGAGTTCAGTGTTTGGCCCTCCACCCCCCTGCCCCCGGCAACTTCCCTAAGCAGCAGAGAGGAGAGGCAGAGACCAGGAAGGAAAGTGACTTCTAGAACCACCTTAGAGGAGGGGAGAACATCCTTTGTTAATCCCCCAGGGTAGCTAAATAACCCTTTGCAAGTCACTCTGTGGAGATTTTAGGATTACATTTACCTTTGTCACTGTTTACAACCGCCATGAAGAATAACTGGAGGGATTATGGCAATCCAAAAAGAACATGAATGCTTCTCCAAGTTGAAATAGGAGTCTGTGTGTTAGATTTGTGGTGGGGGCGGCTGAGCTGGGGTCATCTCTGCCCAGCGGGATTGGCCCCAGTGCAATGTCAGGTGAAGCTTGCAGGCAGACAAGGGTCCGAGGTCCTGCTCAGTCATCCTGAGTATCTTGAGCCGGAGGAAGGCTCTGATCTCACCCTCGTTTTGGGTCCAGGGAACTGCGGCCAACTAGAATAAACATCCTGGAGCACGAATCTGTGTGTTTGTTTCCCTTTAAATAATTCTTTCCTCATGAAACTCCATGATGGTTCGAGATAGCTTTGGATTGGCTGCTTCTTTAATTTAATAAAGTAATAGATGCGCTTCATGTGTAAGCCCAAAGATACCCCAGGCATGGCCTGTAAGGAGAAGCAGCTGTGCCCTGCCCGCCCCGCTCCATCTCCCACTGCCCCCTCTTCCCGGACCTCCTGAGGACAGCTGTCTGCAGCCTTTCAGCCCTTGCTTTGTATATTCGCTCGGAATTTCTAAGCAGCGTACTTACACTACCTAACTCAGTCCACAACTTGAGACCTTATCTGTTGACTTCTTACTGTGGAAGACCAGGTCTTAACTCTCTGAATTTAGCACATGACCCCTCTCACCTCCATCCCCACCCCTCCAGTATGGTTATTTCACAATTTTAGGTTTAGCACTTAGTATTTTTATTATGAAAGTCATTTTCTTGATTCTGAAACTTGTTTTCCCTAAGGTTCATCATGGCCTTTGTTGGTTTGGTTTGTATGTACCTACACAGAGGCATCCCCCACGTGTCTAATAGGATTCTCAGACTCTTCTCCAGATGGTCAGCTACGTCAGGGACTCCCTCTCTAGCCCCTTTAGGAGCCCTCCGGCTTCCAGGTCCTTGTCCCTCCTGGACTGACTGTTGTCCGGGTCAGAAGCCCAGCTGTGGTCCAGCATGTTACCGCTTCATCTCCCTTTTTTTCTCTTCTACTCCCTCATTTCATAAGAACATATCCTCCTGTTGCTATCTGAGAATAGCTGTGAGCAAGGACAGTTTTCTGAAACCTGACAGATCTGAAAGTGTGTTCTGTTCTCACATGTGATGGATAACTTGGTTTTCATCTTAAGCTTATGAACCTTTGTTCCCATTTTCAAGGTAAATTCCACATATGTTCTCCTTGTTAATAAATAACACTATATGTTTAGTGCTGGAGAATACAGACATCCATATAAAAAGAGCAGGTGAGTGCTGACAAAAGTCGTTTGATGTACAGAAAAGGGAATGTTGACTGTCCTTATCCCAGTCTTCTCTAGAGAAATCTTTGAGAACATATATTTAATGGATGCCCAATGGTTCTGACTACAGAGGCAAGAGACTGGGTCCATGCAGGTTCTTTGAGGAGACACGCTGTTTGTACTATTAGTTCATGGATTCCCTGTGCCCAGCACAGTGCTTGGCACATAATGGACCTTAGGTGTGTGAAAGGCACACACCTTTTAGGTGGGAAATCCAGAAAGAAATATGCAGAGTGAGTACCTTTTCTGTTGCTGTATTGATATGTTGATCATCAGCATGTCTACTGAGCACATGGGAGACTTTGAAATTGAACAAGCCAGTGTTAACCTCTGCTTTGGATGTCAAGGAAATTTAGACTTTGATAGATGTAACTCATTGACACTTGCCCTGTTGCTGCTTGTACGTTCCCCCACACACTTGGGATTGTTGGTTGTTGTTATTGTTGTTGTTTGTATGAATATTTTGTTTTCTGCCACACAGAATAGAATTGCTCTTTTTTGGTTTTGTGTTCCATCGTTAGTTTTGGGAAAACCATCACTGCTGGAAAGAAAATGAGATTTATTTGGGAAGAAGGGAGAGAAGTGAGGTTCCACCCTAACCTTTTTCCCTTAGAAGGAGATCTGGCAGGATGGGAGGTAAGGCCTCACCAAATAGTTTTTAGGGTTTTAATTTTGTTAAAATTTGAACACAAACATATCAGATGTCTTCTTTTCATCCTTCTAGATGTGGGGGCAGAGGGATTCCTCACCTGGCCAGGTTGAATTAAGGAGAGAGAGATGTCTATTTGTTCCACTGCTGTGGCCTCCAGGACGCCTTCTTTAGTCCTTTGTATTCTTAGAAACAAAGTCACCTCTTGGCAGGAATAAAGCCACTCAAATGCCAACAGTCAGGGTTTGGTTTCAAGTCACCAGCCTTGCGAGAGGCAGTGCCCGATTTCCTTTGGCAAAGACAGCCTGCCCGTTCTCAGTTCATTTCAGTGACTTGGGCACAAAGGTAACTTCCTCAGAACAGAAACCTTTGAAGGCTCTATCTGATGCATCTGTGAGTCATTATATGTGTCCCACATCGTAATTTCACTTCTCAGAATCTGGAAAACGCTATTCAACTTCTTTTCTTTTTTTTTTTTTGAAATCAACTTTCAGAAAAAGTAGATCTGAGTTAGAAGGATCTAGGCATTTATATATTCTCCTGGAGACAGTGTGGTTGATGGGGCAGCAAATGTGTGGGCTGTGGCATGGATGGATCCAGGTTTTCCTCTTAACTTCAGGACTATTCCTGATGTGTGACCTCAGGCAAATCTGTTCATCTCTGAGCTTCTATTTCCACATCTGTGAAAATGACTTTAATAAAACCCGTCTACAGTACCATTGTGAGGCAAGGATTATCCGAGGTCACATTTATCGAAAGTACATTATACAAACACTGAACAGACACAGCTCCCTTTCTTCCTGCAGACATAGGTAAGAGGCCCGCACTCCAGCTGCTAGTAATGAGTGGGCCATAATCAAGGATCTGAACAGTCATGTAGCTCCACAACTTGCTCCCAGCTCTTGGCTTATTTGTGTTTATTTTTTTCTTTGCTAGGCAGGAGGGATAACTAAGGCAGGAAAGTTCTTTTGCTTCTACCTCAGGATCTAGTTAATCTCACATAATAAACCGCCACAACAGTAGTCTTAGCAGCAACGATTTATTGAACGCTTCTTGTATGCCAGAACCCCCTCTGTGCATCATTTCCTTTAATCTTCCAACCTGTTTAATATGACAGTCATAGTTCCCCATTGTACACAGGAGAAAACTGAGATTTCAGGTTCTTATCTGGTTCTAGAGTGCTTTTGCACTCAGCATGTTGATTTTCAGATATACTTCCTTGATATACTGAGCGATATACTCAGTTGCTCAGTCGTGGCCGACTCTTGGTGACCTCATGGCTATAGCCTGCCATGAAATTTTCCAGGCAAGAATACTGGAGTGGGCCCACTGAAGAATGGTAAATTTTACCCTCCATTCACTTTCCTGATCTCTGAGCCCTGGAGGTCCAGGCTGTGGTCCCTGTGTTCTAAGAGTCGTAACTTTACCCCAGCTCTGCCCTGGCCCATGGAGGCTGGTGAGGTGGAAGAGCAGGGAGTGAGGTGTGCTTAGCAGAGACTCAGATTCGATTCATGGATGTCCCCAAGGCTCTGTCTGTATTCCATTCTTTCCTATAAATTCGGTGCCTATAGACACCACAACAAACAGCAGAAGCTGTGCCTCTCAGAGTCTAGCAGGGCTCGGAACTTGCTGCAGTCAGAGGTGAGCAATAAGGGTTGGGTGACAGCCAGCCAGCCAGCCAGTTTGGATAATGGAGGAACAACGCCTTTGCCTCTGCTCCTGTGCTGGTGAGTAGCAGAGGACCAGTGGAGGGGCCGAGACGAGCCCCTCCCCTCCTCATCTCTGGGGACCTTCCACCAGTGCCTGTGTTTCCTGCCCCGCCGTGTTGTTTACTCTGCTTGTACCCTCTAAATGAGGCTGGAAGTGCCTCAGCATCGGTGCCCCAGATGTTTCTGTGGGCTTTGGTTTGCTTATAATTGAAAAGATGATGTGGTAACATTTGAGAAAATTTTTAAAAGATCAAAGAGAGGCACTTCACCTCTCCCCATAACCTTACCTCCCTAATATGACAGTGGCTCCTGCTGCTGCTGCTAAGTCGCTTCACTCGTGTCCGACTCTGTGCGACCCCATAGACGGCAGCCACCAGGCTCCCGTCCCTGGGATTCTCCAGGCAAGAACACTGGAGTGGTTTGCCATCTCCCATGCATGAAAGTGAAGTCGCTCAGTCGTGTCCGACCCTCAGCGACCCCATGGACTGCAGCCCACCAGGCTCCTCCATCCGTGGGATTTTCCAGGCACTCCTACTTTGTCTCAAAAGTTCCCCTCAAGCACACATACTCTGTTCTTGCATGTCTGTGTCCACGACTCAGTCCATCCTGAAATCCAGCTGGGATAGAGGCGGGGTCCTTGTCAGAGCTCTAAGTTCTTCTTTTTCATGTCACCTGACACCTTTTAGGGGTTGGGAAGCCTTGGTAAAGGTGACGCTCTGATGTTGATTAGAATGTGCTAGGTCCTGGCTGCGCTCCCTGTACGTGCAGTGGTTGCGGACAACTGGCATCAGATGGGGTATTGGCCCTCCTGCTCTTCGGTACTGTGGCCAGACATCCACAGTGTGGGTGGCAGGTCATGGGTATAAACCAGCACTTCTGTAGGATACATTTATAGGGTTTTGTGACCAAACAAGTTTGGAAAACTTTAGGCTGTAGAAAGTTGAACAGTGTTTCTCTACCATAGTGCTTTTAACCAGAGATTTCATGAGAAATAATAGTAGCTAACACTTACTGAATGTCTACTCTTTGTTGAATGGAGGTGCTCCAGTAAGCCTTAATATGCAGCACTCTTGGGAGGTAGACGCCATCACTGTCCCCATGTAGAGGTGGGGGAGACTTACCCAATGTCATGGCTGATTGGTAATAACACAGTCTTTTGGGCTGGAGCAGACCGAGCCCGCACTCACTCGTCTCTTAGCACACAGACTGCTTGTACAGTGTGCACACTTCTTTTGTACAAAAGAAGCTTGGAGCAGCCTTCTTTTATTTGGGACTTCTCATTCCCTATGAAAATATAAGAACACTCCCTATGGGAATAAGAAAGCCTTCCTCAGTGATCAGTGCAAAGAAATAGAGGAAAACAATACAATGGGAAAGACTAGAGATCTCTTCAAGAAAATTAGAGACACCAAGGGAACATTTCATGCAAAGATAGGCATAATAAAGGATAGAAATGGTATGGACCAAACAGAAGCAGAAGATATTAAAAAGAGATTGCAAGAATACACAGAAGAACCAAGCAAAAGAGCTCTTCATGACCCAGAAAACACAATGGTGTGACATCCTGGAATGCAAAGTCAAGTGGAACTTAGGAAAGGAGCATCACTACGAACAAAGCTAGTGGAGATGATGGAATTCCAGTTGAGCTATTTCAGATCCTAAAAGATGATGCTGTGAAAGTGATGCACTCTATGCCAGCAAATTTGGAAAACTCACTTGTGGCCACAGGACTGGAAAAGGTTGGTTTTCATTCCAGTTCCAAAGAAGGGCAATGCAAAAGAATGTTCAAACTATCGCATGATTGTACTCATCTCACACACTAGCAAAGTAATGCTAAGAATTCTCCAAGCCAGTAGATCAAAATATTTTGACCTACCACCAGTTCATGCCCTGTCCTTTGAAGGACATTGGCAAAGGTCATCATTAGGATCTTATAGGAACAAACAAAATCTCAACGGCTGGAAAATATTTGAAATTCCCCTGAAACAGCTTTTGAAAACCTTACAGAAAATCAACACCCACACCATCAAATTATTTAGAAAATCACAATTGAAAAAGTTGCTATCTATTTAGCTAAAAATGTTCACAGAGGAAAAGTCATAGCCTAGAATGATTTCATTATTTTAAAAGAATGCATTCTGCATTCACCTCGATAATTTATGTAATCTTTTTGAGTTAAGAGGGTGTTTTGATTTTGTGGGCCAACCCATCACAAAACTCCTAGAGAAATGACCTCCTTATGGCCCCAGGATAAGTCACAGTCATGTTCTGTGACAATGTTGCCTGCCTTCCAGTGGAAAGATGGGGTGGCAGGGAGGGTATCTGGCTGCAGAGGCAATAGTGGTTTCCACATCCTCCTTTCCCACAGAACCAAGACCTGGCTGGGGAAACTTCCTTTCTCTATATTGCTTTCTGCTGCTTTCAACAGTACGTGAACCGTGAACTTCCAGATGTTCAAGCTGGATTTAGAAAAGGCAGAGGATCCAGAGATCAAATTGCCATCATCCGTTGGATCATTGAAAAAGCAAGAGAATTCCAGAAAACCATTTACTTCTGCTTTATTGATTATACCAAAGCCTTTGACTGTGTAGATCACAACAAACTGTGGAAAATTCTTAAAGAGATGGGAATACCAGACCACCTTACCTGCCTTCTGAGAAATCTGTTATGCAGGTCAAGAAGCAACAGTTAGAACTGGACATGGAACAACAAACTGGTTCCAAATCGTGAAAGGAGTACGTCAAGGCTGTATATTGTCACCCTGCTTATTTAACTTATATGCAGAGTACATCATGCAAACTGCCAGGCTGGATGAAGCACAAGCTGGAATCAATATTGCCAGGAGAAATATCAATAACTTCAGATATGCAGATGACACCACCCTTATGGCAGAAAGTGAAAAGGAACTAAAGAGCCTCTTGATGATAGTGAAAGAGGAGAGTGAAAAAGGCTGGCTTAAAACTCAACATTCAGAAAACTAAGATCATGGGATCTGGTCCCATCACTTCATGGCAAATAGATGGAGAAACAATGGAAACAGTAATAGACTTTATTTTCTTGGGCTCCAGAATCACTGTAGATGGTGACTGCATCCGTGAAATTAAAAGACGCTTGCTCCTTGGAAGAAAAGCTGTGACCAACCTAGACAGCATATTAAAAAGTAGAGACGTTACTTTGCCGACAAAGGTCTGTATAGTCAAAGCTATGGTTTTTCCAGTAGTCATGTATGGATGTGAGAGTTGGACGGTAAAGAAAACTGAGCACCGAAGAATTGATGCTTTTGAACTGTGATGTTGGAGAAGACTCTTGAGAGTCCCTTGGACTGCAAGGAGATCTAACCAGTCCATCCTAAAGCAAATTAATCCTGAATATTCATTGGAAGGACTGATGCTGAAGCTCCAATACTTTGGCCACTTGATTTGAAGAACTGACTCTTTAGAAAAGCCCCTGATGCTGGGAAAGATTGAAGACAAAAGGAGAAGGGAATGACAGAAGATGAGATGGTTGGATGGCATCACTGACTCGATGGATTTGAATTTGAACAAGCTCCCAGAGATGGTGATTTACAGGGAAGCCTGGCGTGCTGCAGACCATGGGGTTGCAAAGAGTTGGACGCAACTGAGGGACTGAACTGTGCTGAACTGATGGGGTTAGTACTCGGAAGGACTCTAGTTGGAGAAATGCCAATGTAAACTCAAAAAGTAAATGCAGACTGTTGGGAGAATGGTGACATGGGTTTCTCTTATGAACCCTATTATGTTCTGAGCTCCCAGGAACCTCTGCACGCCAGTTGTTTTGGTGTCAGATTAGACTGCATATTCAGTAGAAGAGGCAGGCATGGGGGATCTGGAGTATAGGGTCTAGGCCAGTAGTTCTCCAACTTGGCTGCGTATTGAAATTCGTCAAGGGAGTATTAAGAATAAATGATGCCTGCCTCAGTCTCTGAGGTGCTAGTTTAGCCTGGGTGGGACCCTGGCTTTGATGATTTTTAAATGTTCCTTGGTGATTCTGCTGTACCCTGGTTGGGAGCCAGTTGTTTGCCACACTCCTTTGTGGTCCAGTTTACCCTGTCTTATACCAAAACAAGGAGAAGAAAAGGTTTTCATTTATTAGTTAAATGACCTGAGAGGGTTTTGAGTTGTTTCTTTCACTTTTTGTGGGTGAGCAACTGGTGTTCTTTTTTATTGACCCCATATAGCCTTGCACCATGAGTCCTCTTCATGATCTATACCCATGACTGTAGCTTTGCACTGACGTTCGCATACTGACCAGCCCTTATACAGAAGTGCTAGATTGGTCACTAAGGGGACATATGAGAAAGACACAGCTCTCTTATTCCTGCTGGAAGAAATAAGTGGGTACTGTTGCTCAGAGTACTGCATTCTTGCTGTTGCTAAGAGAACTGGAGCAACAAGTGTTTTCTGGGTGATGGCATCAGCCGAACCACCCATACTTCTTATTGGGCTTTCACTGTAAGTAACAATCACTGTCATTTTCAGTTGATGGGGTGAAACTGGGTAATGGAATTGTTTCTAGGTTTGGTAATTGGGTCACAAGTCATTTCCTACTGTATCTACAAAAGGACTTTTTTAGGCATTTGGGAAGAATATATGCCCTTGTCAATAATAGACAATGATCGTTTTAACCCTGAGCTGTAATGACTTTTCTTAATATCATCATCTTTTCAAAGGCACAGACCTGAGGCTGTTCAAGGCGGAACTCCAGGATTTCAAGACCACCATTCTATGCAGCTCGAGATGGTTGTGTCCCGGGTTGACCAAAGGGTTTGTAATGGGAATGTTTCTGTTGGTTTCTTGCAGTACAACAAACACCTCTTCGTGCACATCGGGCACGCCAACCATTCTTACAGTGACCCATTGCTCGAATCAGTGGACATTCGTCAAATTTATGACAAATTTCCTGAAAAGAAAGGTGGCTTAAAGGAACTGTTTGGAAAGGGCCCTCAAAATGCCTTCTTCCTCGTAAAATTCTGGGTGAGTAAGACCTTGCTGTTACTTCAGTCATTTTTGTCTGAATGGTCGCGTCCTACACCGAGGGCAGAGCTGCAGTGGTTGTGGGTTCCCATTGACTGATCTGCACGGTCACCAGGGGATCACACCCTAGCGCTGTGGGCGTCCTCACGCAGGCCACGCGGCACAGCCGCATGAGGACCCAGGCGACATTGCCGTCCCTGCCAAGACAGACAGGTGGCCCCTTGGGCTTAAGAACCCCGTTGTGCAATGAAAGAAACCTCGCAGATGGCTGGGGTCACAGTGGCAGATGCAGCGCGCTAGACTCTCCTTTGGTTCTCACGCCGGTAAGCAAAGTGAAGTCTCTCAGTTGTGTCCAACTCTTTGCCACCCCGTGAACTGTAGCCTGCCAGACTCCTCCATCCGTGAGATTTCCCAGCCAAGAATACTGGATTGCCATTTCCTTCTCCAGGGGAATCTTCCCGACCCGGGGATTACACCTGGGTTTCCTGCATTACAGACAGCTTCTTCATTGTCTGAGCCACCAGAGAAGCCCAGTAAGCAAAGTGACCTACAAATTCCATGGGAGCCTAGGACCCGAGGCAGACAAGGGGCTTGGGCAAAGATAAAGACACGCTGCAAGACTTTAAGGGTCAGAGAGAATATGAAATGACTCTGCCTATCGCGTGCCTCATTTGTGCATTCAGACAGCAAAGGCACGTTCCTCCAGCTGCTGGGACTGTCCCCTAGACTCCAAGGAGATCTCTGCTGTCCCTTCTCCACTGGTCAGGCTTGAGCCAGAGGACTGCTGTGGGGTCAGGGGTGTGTCCTAGGGGCTTAGACCAGAGAACTTGCTGGCCTTGAGCGTTTATAACTCCTCAGTCTTGACGAAAATAAAAAGAAAATGGCTTCACATGTTTGTGCTTCTCAGCATGGTCTTAAAGGCCCTGCAGGAGCTGGTTCCAGGTGTTTCCTTCCTGAGCATCCTCAGCCGGCCTTCGTGTGTCTGGATGGACTTTGTACAGTTTTCCTTCTTTACCCCCTTTTGAGATGGTGGCTGCTTTATTATCACACCTTCCTTACATAAATAATCTACTAATTTTTCTTTTAGTCCCATCGTGTTGTGTAGTGCCTCATTTCCCAGGCTGTGTCACAATTAACTGGGATGTGTGTCCCACTCCTTTCTGGACTCCAGGCTCCTTACTCATTGTGTGGCTACACTGATTGAATGCCTGCTGTGGGCTGTGCGCTGGATTCACGCATCACGTGCTTTTCCTCCAGCCCTCCCAGGGTTAAGTGGAATTTGCCTCATATCCAGCTAAGAAAATAAGAGACGCAGAGATTACAAAGGACAGGTGGGGACCTGGAGCTTGAAATCAGATCCGTTTGCGAAGTGCCTCTGCTCTGTTTACTGGCTTCTTTGTGCCCCCAGGATCCTGCTCACAGGGTCTGTCTGCCATTCTTCATATCTCCAAAGCTAAGCAAGTGCCTGGCACCAAAAAAAAAAAAAAAAAAAAAAAACTCCACAAATGGCAGAAGAAACAGACTAAGGAAAAATTCATGTTTGAAATTCCTTGGGAGGAAATTTACATATTTAATTTAATTTGTTTTGTTTTTGTAATCCTCACATGGTAACTGGATTTCATTTGTCATGCTTCCGTATTGAATTTGGATTGTGGAAGTAGCCTTCTACTTAAATTAATGTTCTCAGGATTGGTAATACATGTGGACACCCTGAAAAAGCAGTTAACAGTCACTTCCTTTTCCTAAATTAGTGACTGCCACCCAATGGCTTGAATGGTGGTTGGGGGCCAGTTAAATGGTAACACTACAGTTTTCAGTGTGTGGCCTGCAGACCCTTAGGAGGTTCCTCAGTAGCCTTTCAATGGGCCGACAAGATCAAAACTACTTTTATTATGATACTGAGATGTTATTTTCTTTTTGAATTCTGCTGATATTCCTACTGATGGTTCCAGTGTTAAAGGGTAAAACTGCTGAAGCCTGGAATCAATCAGACTGCGTTGCATGCACAGTTTAAATTTTAAAAAAAGAATTAGTCAAACCAAGAGTGTCATCTGTGAAAGTTTTACATCTTAGACCGAGTACACACTAAAATGGATGCAACGAACCTGCCTGCTCCATCAAGGAAAACAACTGATATTTGTTGTCAAAGATAAAATTTTAACTTTCAAATAAAAATAAGAATTTTGGAAAATTTGTATCCACTCTGGTGAACTTGACGGCTTCCCAATATTTACGACTTTTCTGATGGGATCCATAGTCATATTAAAAAATGTGATTTTTTTTTAATACTGTGCAAAATAAACTAATGGGTTTTAATGTAACCGTATGAAAAGTTCATTGAGGGATTCAGACTCCACACTGCAGGTTTCTAACCTTTAGAAACCACTGCTTGTCAAGTTTTGATTTAGTGTCAAAGAAAAATGGCCAGTTATCTGAAGAGCCTATTAAAATATTCTTACCTTTCCCAGCCATGTGTTTACGTGAGGCTGGATTTTCATGTATTTCAACCAAAAGTTGAAGTTCAAATCCTGACAAATTGAATTTAGAAGCAGATATAAGAATCTAGGTATTTTCCATTAAGCCACACATTAAGTGTTACAAAATGCAAATCAATGCTGCCTTTCTCACTAATTTTTGTTTTTTAAAATATAGGTATGTCCAATTTAAAAAAGATGTGTGTTAATATAAAATAACCTTATATTATTTTTAAAGCAGGTACTAAATATTTTAAAGCTTTCTCAGTTTACATTTCCGATACAGAAAATATCGATAGCTGTAACCTACAAAAACAAAAGCTCTTTGAGACCCTCAATAAATCTTAAGAGTGGAAAAGGGGTCCCTGAGATGAAAAAGTTTGAGAGCCACTATGGTGAAAGATATAAAAGAGGCTGCTGCTACTGCTACTGCTAAGTCGCTTCAGTCGTGTCCGACTCTGTGCGACCCCATAGACAGAAGCTCACCAGGCTCCCCTGTCCCTGGGATTCTCCAGGCAAGAACACTGGAGTGGGTTGCCATTTCCTTCTCCAATAAAAGAGGCTGTTATACCCAAATGAATTAAAATTAATCAGAAAATATAGGATAAGATAAAAATAAACCATTTTCAGTACTGTCAAATTAAAGTGTTGATTTTTAATGTTAATAAGGTTTCTTATAACTTGCTTGTAGTTTGACTATAAAGTGGAATGGAAACTATTGATATTAGAAAGTTTTTGTTTTTGCTTGTAAAATTTTCCATTTTACACAGAGCATGATTTTAATAAATGCTCTCAGTGACGGGGTCCTTCAGTCGCTAATTCCCAAATAACGAGGTCTAGGTTTGCAAATGTTTAGAGTGTAGTGGCAGATATGAGATGTGCCGATTTAGAAACAATTTCTACGAGATTAGATATCAGTTTATTAAATTAAGATTTGCAGAATTAGAATTACAGTTGAGCTTTCCTATGAGTTTGATGAAAGACATCACTCCTTCAGTATAATTGTTAGCAGTACTTAACCTTTATGAAGAAATTCAGTCCTAACTATGTTAGAATAAGTGAGAAAAGTCAGTTTGAATTAGGTTTACACTTTGCTGCAATTTGAAATCTCATTGGCTTCCTCTAAAGACTTTGAAAGTGTGAATTACACTTTGACTCTCTGTGCTTGAATGTTAGTCAGTGTTTCCAGTGGGTGTCTCTTAAGTAGGCTTAACCTTCCCTTTAAAATGTCTTTCATATTAGCAATGTGCTTCACCGATTTTCATCTTTGTGTAAATTCAGTACATCTCAACAGAGGTCTTGCCCACACATATCCTTTCTTCTCCCAATTTCCTCTTTCTCAAAGTACCTGCAGTCTCCAGGTTATCACCAGCAGGATGACTTAGTTTATTCATGTTCAATCACTCCATGTCCAACCTGGGCTCAGGCAGGCTGGAGCAGCTCAGGAGTTTGCTGTGGGTGAAACCCTGAGTCCACCTGAAGTCTCTGCACTTGATGCCCAAGCTGTGGCCCGACTCTTTGCTGTGCAGTGGTCCTTCCACTGGCTTCAGAGCAGAAAACTGACTGGCCTCCCCAGGACTCAGGTGCCAGAACACACATGAATGGCAGCCACAGTAGCGTCCGACCTGAACTTCTTGGAAACAGCAGACGACTGTCGGTGCCCAGGTAAACGGACACCTGAGTGCCCTGTAATGACAGATCTTCACAAAGAAGTGATGCTGCTTCACTTCAGGTGCCCTTGGCTTCCACGCACAGACAGAGTGGAAAGGACACAGATTCCAGAGTCCAGCAGATCCTGCATTGATGAGCTGTGTCACGATGCAGAAGTCACTCTGCCTATCCATGACGCAGTTTCTTTATGTGTAAAGTGAGAATAATCACATGTACTTCCCAGGGATTAAATAATACCACGTGTGTGCTTGTGCCTGGTATATTCACTAACTGCTTGACTACTTTCAAAAAGCAACTTGGTTTCTTACACACAAACTCACGTATACCTCCACACTCACACACCACACACACACACTGAAAGCCTTATTATCAATGTCTAATAAGAAGGTTAAATTATGACACACCCAGTAAGAGAATATGTTGTCATTAATAATCTGTGAGAAAGCATCTCACCACCTCCTTGTCACCTTAGTTGAATTACTTGCACTAGTAGTATATTCTCCTATACCAAGATCCCCTGGAGAAGGAAATGGCAACCCACTCCAGTATTCTTGCCTGGGAAATCCCGTGGACAGATGAGTCTGGCAGGCTATAGTCCATGGGCTTGAAAAGAGTTGGACACGACTGAGCAACTAACACTAAACTAAAAACTAGTAGCTTAAATTTGAATCCCCAGTTAAAGTGTCTCAGAAAAAATATAGTTTGATGCAGCATTGAAATTGTTATTATGATTGAGGAGGAGTATGGAACCAGATTTGTGGTTAGTGAGGCCAACATTTTGCACTGGCAGAAAACCATACTTCTTATTTTCATTTTAAAAGATCAGATGCTTTGTGGGCTCTAAGAAAGGAAGATGTCCACCCACCAGTGGACAGAGCTGTGCTTTGTTTCAGAATTGAGATCCATGCAGATGGGTTGCCAGTGATAATGGCAGACAGTGCAGCTAATTTAAGATAAAATGTCAGCTGCTTTGGAATTGATCAGAGAGTCCCGAAAGCTGGAAGAGGTGGGTGTGATTCAGTCATGCGTCCTAAAAGACAGAAACCCAAGTATAACTCTCAGCTCACTTTCAAAAGGAGTTTGATTCCAGCCCCATGTAGTAGTTTTGTTGCTGTTGCTGTTCAGTCGCTCAGTTGTGTCCAACTCTTGTGACCCCATGGACTGCAGCAGTCCAGGCCTCCCTGTCCTTCACTGTCTCCCAGAGTTTGCTCAAACGTATGTCCATTGAGTCAGTGATGCCATTCAACCATCTCATCCTCTGTCATGTCCTTCTCCCCTTGCCTCCAGTCTTTCCCAGCATCAGGGTCTTTTCCAATGAGTCAGCTTTTCACATTGGGTGGCCAAACTATTGGAGCTTCAGCTTTAGCATCAGTCCTCCCAGTGAATATTCAGGATTAATTTCCTTTAGGATTGACTTGTTTAATCTCCTTGCAGTCCAAGGGACCCTCAAGAGTCTTCTCCAACACCTCAGTTCAAAAGCATCAATTCTTCAATGCTCAGCCTTCTTAAGGTGAATAGTTTACTTAAGGGAATAAAAAATGCAGTGAAAGTAATATTTTTGGAGGGGCCTCAAGATTCTACTCTGTCTTAACAGTGCTCAAAAGTGTCAAGCTTGGCGACACTGGTTAAGAAAGCCACACATTACTAACATGTTACTTATAAACCTTACAGTCAAAAAGTATTCAGAAGAATCATTAGGATAATGAAGGCTTACGCTCAAACTTTATTTGGAATAATAAAGAAGAAAATAGTATGAAAAATGAGATTGTATGGATCTGTATCCTGTTATTAAAAGAAACAAATTCTTAATATACATTTAGTTACAATGCTTCTTTTTTTTCTCTCAAATCAATTAGTGGCATGTTAGAAATCAGGATATATTCCAAGTTACCCTATGGCTATTTATGTTTTACTTTTTAAAATTCTTGAAATTATCATCCGGTATAAACAATTGACAGTAAATTCATAGTCATTCAACTTTCCTAACCTACTTCTATGCAAAAAGAAAAAGCAAGACTAATTTTACTAGCCAGAGTAGATGTGAGAAGATATTATAAAACAGAAATGGAAAGGAGTTATCTGGAAAGAAGGCAGCCTTTAGAAGATGCTTTTATCTTGGTCGGAACAAAATCACATGTGTTGGACAAAATGACAGGCACTATAAATAAAACAACTGGACTTTATTTAGGGATAAGCAATCGGGTGCACATGTAAACTGGCCAAATGGACCCCCTCTGGAGTTCCAGCCTGTTTCTAATTGGATTGTTCGTGATTTAGGCTAGAATTGTAGACTCGAGTCTATCATTTGCGACCAAATGTCTCTGTTGCTATTCATGGAAAAGGATGTTAGCAAAATGGAATAATATGCTTCCCACATGTTTTACACTGTTATCAGTAAGAAAAGGGCCTTTCAGTTCAAGATTTTCATTTCATTCTACTTCTATCTCATCTCACAATGGTGTTAAACTCTGAAATTACATGAACAATAGAAAATGCTGGAATGATGTAGTGGAAGGAAGATTAAGAAGAAACACCACCATATTCAGAGGTACTTCTGGGACTAATATGTAATAGATTATCTTTGGTAGACTGTGACTCTCTTATTGTCTTCACCAGGGTCTGTGTTTTTTTTTTTTTTTTTGAAAAATCGTCTCGGGCTAGCTGGTTCTGATATTTCACGTAGAGGGATGAGGGGGAATGGTAGTTAGTAACCTTGCACATCCAACCCATTTTGGTTTGATTTCATGAGAACGGTATCTGGAGCTTGTTAGCACTTGCTGCACTGACTGCAGTCTTTTATTGCTTCCTTCCTGTTTTCCCAGCCCCATGACCTAAACGTCTTTGAAAGCCTTCCCCAGGGAGCAAGGATCCTATCCGGTAACATTTGTTTATGCAGAAGTGCAATGTATATAGCAGATTCTCAACAGTTTATTTTCTTTAATTTGTTAGATGAAGAGTGATTTCATCCTGTACACCTAGAGGAATTGCTGTACATGGGGTCCTATAACTGCCACTGGTCCAGCTCTGATTGTCAGCCTAGTTTGTTGACTAATCTTTCTCAAAGAATTTACCGAAAGCCGGTGGAGGGAGACCTTAAGGGATACACACAAAATCTTTCCAGGCTCTCTCAGGAATTTGGGTTCTTATAGAAATAGTTTAATCATTTGCTTTAGCGTTGAATATACACATCACCAGTGAATCATTCGGTAAATCCTCACTGACCTCTACTTTGCTCCTAGAAAGCTGAGGGAGCAGACATGAGTAAGAGGCAGACTTTAGGGTCTGGTGTGGGATGGCAGACACGCAGCAGATAGATGACAGCACTGTAGGGCAGGGGCTGTGAATACATAGGTAGAGGAGGAACTCCTTTTGCTTGAGAACTTTCTCAAGGCTTCCCGAGAATGTGGCATTTGAGCTGATTCTTGAAAATCTAATCAGTGGAGGGAGAGTGAGAAGGAGTTTGGGTGGGGGCACGGGTTGTGCAGAGACCAGGAATCCTAATGAGAGTTGTCTGAGGGTCCCAGTGGCCGCCGGGCCTTACAGAACCGGGAGAATGGTGCAAGTTGAGAGTGGAAATGATACTCTGCCTGACAGTCACTTTATTTAAAAGAGTCTGAATCCCCTGAGAACAGAAGGCAGAACAGGACAGCCTAGAAAATGGGAGCAACAGGTGGCAGTGCTTTTCCCTCAGGCCCTTCACCTCAGTCCCACCACGGACACTTTTTTTTTTTTAACCTGGAACTCTTCAGAATCTAAATTGGGCATTCCTTTAACCTCGTGGAAGAATCCACCTGACAGGTCTTCCTCTCCTGCTTCCCATCCTGGACCATTTGGCTCAGTGGTTGCTAACAAAGCCAAGCTCAGGGATCCATCCATTCTTTGCTGCATGGGGCTGTTTGACTCTGCTCCCTGCCGCAGTTACAGGGTGAGATGCAAAGCCACTGTGTCCCCCAGAGCTGCTGCTCACCAGAAGCCTGGGGGAAGCAGACGCATGCGGTCCACCTGCACCGCCCAGCATCCACCCCATTCATGCACGCACAGCTGACTTCACTGTTACAGCCGTCCCCGGGAAAAGCCTGAGAAGAACTGAAGTGGCACTATCAGGGTATGTGTCTGCTTATTTCTACACCCAGTTTTCCAGGGAATAAGTTGATTATCTGGTTATAGTCATAAACCCTTCAAGGATCTTAGTCGTTTGGATCTTCATAGACCCTTGGCGATATGTGAAACTCCCTCTCTCTGTGAGAGTAGAGATTCAGGGTGCACCTTACCTTGCCATCCACCCGCGTTCTAATTTAATGTCTACATGACAAAAGCAAGAGAAGCTTGTTAAATTTTCCAAGCAGTTCCAAAGACTAGAAGGAAGAGTGAGATCTTCCCACAGACCCTGTGTCTTTTTCGCTTCTTATATGCATCCACAAACATTATACATACTCCTTTTGTTTTCTACTAAAAAAAGTGCTATGCTCCACGTGTTATTCAGCAGCTTCATTTTTTTCCCACCCAAAAAATATTTTGGACATGTCTCCTTACAGCAATGAAAATTTGAGCAAAAGTGCCGATTTTTCTTATTCTCTTTGGTAAAGGTGAATTGTCGGCAGAGTTACCAGATTTAACAAGTTAAAACACCAGCCACCCAGTTCAATTTGAATTTCCAGTGAACAGTGTATACTTTTTCAGTGTCCCTCCCATGTCATCTTTGGGACATAGTGATACGTCCCTATCCCTATGAAAAAGTATGTTGTTTATCTAAAAATCAGATTTAACTAGGCAGCCTATATTTTATTTGGCAGTTCTACACTTGTTAATTACTTGATTGATTTGTTGTCATTGTTCTATGTAAGACTTTTCATGCACAAAAACTCCAGACCAGAAAAAGGCCCTGTTTTGTGGTCTGGAAAGGGTGGTCTCTGGTCACTGTTCGAACACCTGATGAATGTGCTGGGTGGAGGGCCAGCTCAGCTGGGCGCCCAGGACTCATTAACTGCCTCCATTGGAGGCAACTGGCCCCTGCCACTGCTTTGTCCTAGGGGTTGAGACCTTGGCTCTTTCATCCCAGCTACTGTGTGAAGTCACCAGTGGCGGTTACCTGAAGTTATATGGGTGATATTAATTGAATTTTTTTTTTTAATGAATGCCAGTATTTGTAGGAATTTGCAATGCAAACAGCCAGTCTTTCAGACAGTGCCTATTGTAATTAGAGCAAGCTTTTAAGATTCTTTGAAGTACTAAATGTTGATGAAATTTGAATCGGGGTGCCAATCTGCACTATGAAGGGGCTCTTGGCAGTTGTCTTTTAAAATCTGTTTTGTAGATGTAAATATATGCCATAATCAGTGCGGAGTGGAGTGCAGGGGCTGAGTTTATGCCTATTATTCTTATTTAAAACAGCTGTGGCCGGAGAGCTACAGCTGCCGTCCTGTGTTGTCGGGCAGGGGCACCAGGCAAAGTGAACACTCTCAAAGACGCCCTTCCCTTCGGGCAGCTTCCTCACTCCCCTCAAACTCAAGTCCAGTCTTGCTGGGCCGTCCCTCGTTTATCCCAGCTTCCCGCACCCCAAGCTCCGAAGCCACTTGGGGTGGCCTCAGGGCTCGTGGCCAGGGAGCAGATGCTTGCAAATGAGTCAAGCGAGAGGGTTGGGGAACAGTGGTCAACCTCAAGACCCCCCTGCCCAGGCTGCTTTGGGAGTTCTTCTGCCTGATGGCTCATGGCGGAGGGCAGAGTGATTGTCCTTTGGCGCCTTGGGGAGCAGCTGCAAAGCCCACGTGGTGCCCGGCATGGCCGAGCCCTCACCATGTGGCAGGCCTGGATGGACGCCCACCACAGGGCCCGGCTCCCAGCGCCTCCTGCCAAGGAGCCAGATGCTGCCATTGGAAAAAATTGCTTCACAATTTGAAATCTTGGTCCTTTGATCATTGCTCGAAGAGGATGAAGAGGAGAGGTTCAAAGTGGTGGTTTGAAAATGCCAGCGTCTCCTTGCATCCATCAGTGCCTATTATACTGTCTCTTGTCAGGGACAATCCTCTTGATGTTTTCATTTTTTTGCAACCAAGTAATTCTGCCCAGCCCTTCCAGGCTCTCTGGGGGGAGGGGAGTGGGAAGGGAGCCGTCTGCAGCCTGCTCTTTTCCTGACCCACTACCCCAACCTGCACCCCTGCCTTCGGGCTGATCTGTTTCCTCTTTTTTCCTGTAGGCCTTTTCTTTCAGAGTCTAGTGACAAACGAGTTGTCCTCAGCCGAATGCTGCGCCCTTCCATTCTGCACTTGCAACCCTAACACTCACTTCCTGTCCTTCAGGCACCTGAAACTAGCTTTCCGGGGGCCTGCGGTTTTGCAGAGTTGACCCCCTGGTCCAGCCCTCCCTACTGTATGGATCCAGCATAACTGGGTTAGATCTCATTTTTCTCACCCATGAAATGGGAAGAATCATTCTTTGAAGAATATTGCTTTTTTTGTTTTTCAATTTCAAAAACATGAAACAGTGGAACACAGATGTGAACAAATACGCTTGCTGAATGAGAGGTAATGGAGGAGAAACCAAGCCGCAGACTTGTCTGATAACTTACGTGTTTCAGCTGCAGAAGTAACAAGTGTGAGAGAGGATTATTTGGGGAAGGATTTGGGGAAATGTGATGTTTCACTTTTTCGCTTCCTTCCTGTCTAGTGCAGTCTGCTTTCTCTGCTTGGCATTGCTGTTTTCCAGGACTTGTCCACAAATAGATCCCCAAGTCTTTAATTCATTCCTCAGATGTTTGATTAATTATTGCCTTGTTTTTTGTGTGTTTTTTTTGCTTCCAGACAGAATTTTATGACATCTCTAATCATATCTTTGTGGGAAAGATGGTAATTTTGTACCTGTTTGAGCAGTTATGCCTAAAACCTAAGGCATGTTCCAAACTCACAAATTGAAAGAACTACTACTTTTTCTGTTTGAAAAAAGTCATTGCTGTGTTTGTGCTGCTCACTTGATAAGCGTGGATAGGGACTCAGACTAACTCTGGGGGGAAAGCTTTTACCTTGTTTGTTGATTATGAGCCACTGTCTACTTCAGGTCCCACTCTGGAGATGTGGCTTGAGGCTCTGCTTCGTCTCTGTGCTGGTCAGTGTTGAAGTCCATGGGTTGATAGGCATGGCCGTTTATGTGGCACGTTTCAGCACACAGATGAGTCTCATGTGCGTTCTCTCCTCTCATCACTATGGTGGCCTTTGGAAGCAGGTCTTCTCTGAGTTTAGAGATGAGAACAATGAGATGCAAAGGAATGATGACCACTGCCCGTCAGGTGTCTGCGATAAGATAACAGGTGCAGAGTCAGAATTCTCGTCTTTGGACCAGGTGGAAGGGAGATCACATGGAGTTTACTAAAAATAAGCCTGGAACTTGGATCCTAGGAAGCTGATAGAACCTGAACAACTTTATGGGTGAGAAGTGGGTGTGGAAGGTGAGATTAGGGGAGAAATAAAAGAGAATTGCAGGGTTGTCTTTCAGCACTGTTCTTAGGCCTGCGTGCTTCCAGAGAGCAGAGCTCTAGGTGGAAGCTGTTAAGAAGCCAGTGGCAACTTAATGGGTATGGTAGGCAGTGTTGTGTCCAAGTTCTTCTGGTGGTGCTAGAGGACGTATTCCAATACATGGATAGCGAGGTGGGCGTTGCTCAGAGTAGGCAGGAAAGTATCTTGGGTTATATGAGTGGGCCCAGTGAAAGCACAAGTTTCCTGAAGAGTAGCAGAGGGAGGCAATAGACAAGGTCTAGAGAGCTGACAGCTGGCCACGTGAGGACTCAGCCTGGTGCTGCTGGTCTCTGAAGTGGGAGGGAAGGGACTGAGAGACAAGGACTGTGGACACTGAAGGAGGCAAAGACTCACCTTTCCCCAGAGTAGAGCCACCAGCAAGGGACACAGCTCCAAAACCTTGATCTCAGCCGGGTGAGGGACATATTGGATATCCCACCTGCAGAAGTAGAGAATCATAAAGTGGTGTTGTTTTTAAGTCACTAAATTTGGGGATGTTTGTTAAAACAGCAATAGAAGACTAATACAACTCTCTTAACACTTAAGTCTGCCCAGAACATGGTAAATATTTTATAAACTAATGATTTTCTCAAAGCTGAAGGTATTTAGCCAGAAGACAGTGTAAATCAAGGTACCATAGGAAGGATTCCTGCATTGGGTGGTAGGAGAAAGAGCTGGTCTCTGATCCCAGTTCATATGGAGGGTTTTTGTTCTAGGGAAAAATGGGCAAAGATTCCTTAGAGGGGCCCGTTTGCATGGACTTGCCCCCTCCAGCCACATTTGCAAGGTTTATTTTGTTTTTTTGTAGAACATGGTCCATGACCAGTTAGGCAGGAGGAAACTTCCCCTGCTACCCTTCTTACGACTGGACTGAAAATAATATCAACACAAGACAAATTAACAAGAAGGAAAAGAGAAACAAATTTTTAATTCATGGTGTTGAGGTTCACATAGGAACCGGATCTAAGAAGTGGCCAAAGCAGGCATCTGTCATACTTTTTAGATAAATGATAAATTTATGAGGAATTGACAGGACAAAGAAACACAGGTTTGGAGAAAATTTAAACAGAGTTTGGGCTTGGGGAAGTAAAATTTTAAAGTAACAAGATGTGTATACAGACCTCTCCACCCTAAATTGTCCATCTCTGGTGGTAAGAGTCTCCTTCCACCTCCAGATGCAAGGAGGGCACCTTTCACTGAGAGACTTATTTCCTGCTTTGGGGGAGACAGAGGGGAGGGTCCACGTTTCCCTCTTCATTGGTTGTTTCTTAAGTAACTTTAATCCAAAATAATCAAAATGCCATTGGGGCACATTTTGGGACAGTCCGCCCTGTGCCCCAACTGCTGTCTCATCTCCTAAGGACAGGATCTGGTTTGAATTTGGAATTTGCTGGGAAGGTAAGTTTGCTGGTTTTAGTTGTTTCTTGGACTTTTGTATTTATTTGCTTTTAGAAAATATCCTGATTTCAGATAAGAGCTGATTTGACAAAAATAGTTTGTATGTCTGGAAACAGCACACTTTTTTTTTTTTTTTCTTCTCTCATTTTCTTGCCTTCAAAACTATGTGGAATAGGTTTATCTTGAGATTTCAGTTGGAAAAAAGGAGTGGAGAGGGTGGATAATGAACTCAGCACGAATCCTAGACTCATTACAAAGTTCACCTCCCCTGTTGCTGATTTAATGCTAGCATTCTTTCTTTGATATTACCTTTGCTCTGCGGGAGTTCAGTGACCACATTTCGTTCTGGGATAATTGTAATATTATCAGCTAAAGATAATTATCTTTCCCATCAATACCTCCTAGAAAATTCCCAAAGAACAGCTGTGATATGGTTGGATGACTGTGTAATTATTTTCCATGTTCAAAAGTAATTGAGAAGCAGTGGTAATAACAGATTGCTTGAGATCCAGCCAGTCCATTCTGAAGATCAGCCCTGGGATTTCTTTGGAAGAAATGATGCTAAAGCTGAAACTCCAGTATTTTGGCCACCTCATGCGAAGAGTTGACTCATTGGAGAAGACTCTGATGCTGGGAGGGATTGAGGGCAGGAGGAGAAGGGGACGACAGAGGATGAGATGGCTGGATGGCATCACTGACTCGATGGATGTGAGTCTGAGTGACCTCCGGGAGTTGGTGATGGACAGGGAGGCCTGGAGTGCTGCAGTTCATGGGGTCGCAAAGAGTCGGACACGACTGAGTGACTGATCTGATCTGATCTATTTACTGTTAGTTGAGAAGCCTTTAAAAATGCAACCTGTTAAATATATGCTAATAATTATATGTAAAGCTTTCTCAAGCTGTTTTTTAACAAAACAAGATAATTCAAAAACCATCTGTTCCTCTTACCTAAATGAAAGCTGAAAATGCACGTATATCTCATAACCAGCAATTCTACTCCTAGGAACACCTAATAGGAGTGCATACATGTGTTCGTGAAAGGTGTATCCCCAAGTATTCGGAGTAGCGCTCTTCATAATAGGTTCAGTTTGGAAGCATTGTAAACGTCCATCCGTAGAAGGGATAGATGGTGGTATTTTCCATTTAGCAGAGTACTCTAGTGATGGATGAGCCACACACCACAGCATAGATGACTCTCACCCTGCAATGCTGCACAAATAAAGCTAAACACAGAGGAATCAACAGTATGTGACTCCATTCGTGTAACATTCAAAAAACTAGACAAGACTAAAGGATCAGCATTGCTCTTGTGACACAGGGGCTTCGAGGTACACAGAAGGGGGCAGTGTTTGATGTTTACTGGGCTGGAGGGTGGGTGAGGGGACTTCTTTTCTGTTTCCTTACCTGGGCGCTTGGCTACATGGGTGTGTTCACTTTATAAAAATTAATCTGTAAACTTGTGATTGGTACACTTCTGAATGTATGTTCTACTTTAATTTCATGTAAAAAAGTTAACCCTGACAACTTGAAAATCGTAGTTTGTCGAGATTGTTTCTGACGGCAGAGTTTCATAATGTGGATTCTTGAATACTTTCATTTTTGATACTTTCTGTCATTATACCTTCAGGTTATCCATTCCCAATTAAAGCTAATTAAATTAAATTTGAGACTTCTAAGGTACAGTGGTGAACCACAGGTGAGAGGATGGGAAGTGTCTGCCCCGGATGTAGGCATTAAGGAGTTCCGTTGCACTGAAGTTTATATGGCAGAACCATCTAAAAACAGTGGTCATTTTCATTATCGCCCTATGCCTACGGTTCTAAACAACGCTATCAATGAAGTGTCCTAATAAAAAAGACTCTTTGTTAGTTTAAGTCTTAAACAATTGGTAAAATTAGTCTTGAGTTTTTATTTCATATATGTATATATACACACACCTATATATATTTATGCTTCAAACTAACAAACTTGGGTTGCTTATGCATTTTATTACTTACTCTTTAATAGCACATGTTATTGCAGACTCATTCTTATATTCATTTCTAGAGTAAGTTCTGACAGTTTGGAATCACTGGAGCTGCAGTCCACGCAGCACTGCTGCTTCCATGATTTGGAAATGAGCACAGTAATTATGAAGGCAAAAAAGTAGAATAGAGTTACTTCAATTCTGTCATTCTCTGTTACCACAGAGTTTTTGTGTTTAAAGTTAAAAACAGTGAAACAGTGCTGATTATTACTCAAGTAATTTTGATAATTTTGTTAAATAAGCAGGCCTTGGAAACCACCCACTCCTAGTTGTCAGATATGCTAGGTGTGTTGAGGCTATAGCACCTATATGGTTGGATGACTGTGTAATTATTTTCCATGTTCAAAATAGAAGTGTGGGAACTTGTAGAGATGGAAACCAAAAAGCTGAAAATTTTCAGCAGTTTTGCTAATATCAATTTACGACGAATGCCATTCTAAACTTGGGTAACATTTTGAAATTGTATGTATGGTTGAATTATTTTGTGCGTTTATTTCTATGCTTGCTTTAGATCTTAAGAGTCCTAGTTTGTTTATATTGTAAATCTTTGGCTTGTCGAAAGTAAAGGCCACGGCATTATACCAAGTGAAATAAGTCAGACAGAGCAGGATAAATACTGTATGATATCAATTATATGTGAAATCTTAAAAATAGGACAAACTAGTGAGTATTCTTGCCTGGAAAATCCATGGACAGAGGAGCCTGGTAGGCTGCAGTCCATGGAGTCGCTAAGAGTCGGACATGTCTGAGTGACTTCACTTTCACTTTTCACTTTCATGCATTGGAGAGGGAAATGGCAACCCACTCCAGTGTTCTTGCCTGGAGAATCCCAGGGACGGGGGAGTCTGGTGGGCTGCCGTCTATGGGGTCGCACAGGGTCGGACACGACTGAAGCGACTTAGCAGCAGCAGCAGTAAGTATAACAAAAAAGAAGAAAACTCACAGAACAAACTAGTGGTAACCAGTTGTGGGGAGGGGCAGTGTAGAGGCAGAGGAATGGGAGGTACAGACTGCTGGCTGTGAGTTGGGCTCAGGGACGCACGGTACAACACAGGGGGTATGGCCAAGGTTTTGTAACAACCGAATGGAAAGTAACGCTTAAAAATTGTATAGAAAGATAATGCCACGGAAGAGAATAAAGTGGAAAATGGAGCAATGGAAAAAAAAAGGAAGAAAACAGTGTACCTGGGGAGTTGAGGTGCCCTTCTTAAGAAACCTCCCTCCTGCTTAAAGCACTGACGCAAGTTGAGGTTGAAAGCTCCTTGTGCTCTCCTCCTGACTCCCCCACCCATTGCTCATTTCCCCAGCTCCTTCCAACACTCCACCCATTACACAATAAACACCAGACTGCTTTTGATGATTAATCAATCCTTCACAACAACTCGATTACATCAAAATAATGAATTTAAATTGCAGTATTAGTTAACAATGTATTTATGGTCCATTAATTCTCATTTTCAAAGCTGGGAATTTTAAAAAATTGAATGAAAACAAAAGTCAAAGTAGGGGCTTCCCTACTTTCCCTGATGGCTCAGTGGTAAAGAATCTGCCTGCCAATGCAGGAGACGTGGGTTTGATCCCTGGTTTGGGAAGACCCCACATGCTGGAGAGCAGCTGAGCCTATGTGCCACAACTATTGAGCCTGTGGTCCAGAGCTTGGGAGCTGCAACTTCTGAAGCCCAAGCACCCTAGAGCCTATGCTCTGAAACAAGAGAAGCCACCACAATGAGAAGCCCACAAACTAAAATTAGGGAGTAGCCTCTGCTTGCTGAAACTAGAGAAAAGCCCATGCAGCAACAAGACCCAGCACAGCCAAAAATAAATAAGAAGTGGAAAAAAGATTAAATTTTAAAAAAAAAGTCAAAATAATTTCTGATATACCTTTCCTGCTCCACCTGTTACTGCATTGTTGTTGGGAAGCATCTGAAATGTCCATCAATACAGGATATGTTAAATTATATTGCGTCTGTGTAACGGAGCTGTATGCAGCCACCAAAAATGTGGCTGTTCAATTTTTCAAAGGGCTTTTCTTTAAAAAAACTGATACTCTGTATCAGTGTATGTATGTCTATGCATGTGCTCACTCATGGTTTGGGACTCCGGGGACTGTATAGCCTGCCAGGCTTCTCTGTCCATGGAATTTTCCAGGCAAGAATACTGGACAGGATTGCCATTTCCTACTTCAGGGGATCTTCCCAACCCAGGGATCAAACCCATGTCTCCTGCATTGCAGGTGGATTCTTCACCACTGATCTGCCAGGGAAGCCCTATATCAGTACTGTATGAGGTCTAAAAAGTAGTTATTGATTGATCAATCGATTTAAAGCCAGGCTTAGAAGAATGCTATGGTTTGTGCAGAAAAGAGGGAATGTGTAGGCTTAAATATGTAAATGCTAAATATCTCTAAGAGGATACTTGAAAACCTGATAACTGGTCACCTAAGGAGAGTGGTAAGCACAGGGTAGAAATAAAATGTACCTCCTTTTTAAAGTTTGATTTTTTTTTCAATTTACTTTGGTGGCTCAGATGGTAAAGCATCTCCCTGCAATGTGGGAGACCCGGGTTCGATCCCTGGGTTGGGAAGATCTAGAGAAGGAAATGGCAACCCACTCCAGTATTCTTGCCTGGAAAATCCCACAGACGGAGGAGCGTGCTAGACTATAGTGCATGGGGTCACAAAAAGTCGGACACGACTGAGCGAGCTTCACTTCACTTATATATTTTTATCTTTGTTGTTGTTGCTGTGTGTGCTTTTTTTTTTTTTTTTTTAAGCTAAAACTTGTTCGTACAAGCTACATCATAATAGTAAGAGCATCAGTCTCACAAAGAACATCACTGGTCATCCCACTACCACAAAACACCTGAGCTGTTTCTCCCAGCTGTGTATTCTCAGGAGACGGCAGGGCCAGCTCCAAGTTCTCAAAGACTCGCTGTTAGTTCACGGCAGGCGACACCTGCCTGGGAAGGCTGGATGACAGCCCAGAGTCAGAGCTCCTGGGATATGTTGTTACCTTTCTCCCCTGAAGGCTGGAGCCCTGGTAGTCCTAGGGCCCTCTCCAACTTTGGGAAGCTCAGATACAGTTCTCAGGATGAGACCTCTAGTTTCCCACTGGACCACTGTTTCATGGAGCCAAATGCTCCATTTCTCACCTTTGCATGTGAGAAAAAGGCACACCTAGGCATTTTTAATTATTTGCACTTTGTGCCCCATAAAATTTCAAAAAACAAAATGTGAGGGCACATAAATTTATGGATGACATAAAACTGGACAAGTATCAGTGCAAGTAAAAGCAGAAATCCAGTAACAGGAGTTGGACACTGGTTGTTAGAAGTACCTGCTGCTGCTGCTGCTAAGTCACCTAGATAAGTTAATTACTATAGTAGAGCACTTAATGCAGCTTTGAATTTCTTGGCGTGTAAGAAAAGGGAATATAAAGTGTATGGTCCATTTTATTTGAAGCCAGAATATCCCAAGTTTTGCCTGAGGAAATGGACATTTTCCTGATACTCAATTTAAGAGGGAAGTTGAAATGCAGATCCTTATTAAAAATACATGTAGGATGACTCAGGTGTTTATGGTGGTTAGTGCCTGTCAAGGTATTAACAATCAGTGAGTCGAAATGTGCCGGACCTCACAAAATACAGTCTCATTTTATGTCAGACTCACTGCTCTTTCGCTCTGCAGCCCAGGTGCTTCATTTGACCCTGCTTCCTGCTGCATCTCTGCGTTCACTCTCTTCTAGTGTCTCCAAGTTGTGATCAGGGGTGCCTTTCTGGGTTGCAGATCTGATCCTAAACTATCACTGCCCCTATCCTGTGTAAGACCCCAGCCCCCTCCCACCCCTGCCTCTCCAGGCCCATTCTCTCCTTGCTCTCTGTGTTCCAGCCATGTTTCTGGCCGTTTGCCCTTGTGCACACTCTCTCACAGCATGCTTTGCCTGCCCACGCCAGCTCTTCTCTCTGGATCTGAGCTGCATCATCATCTGAAGCTTCCCTGCCCGCAAGGACTCCCTCCCCACTGTTTGTTCTCCTGTCTCTGTCCCCATCCCAGGAGCACTTATTTCTGTTGCAATGTCCTCCCTCCTAAATTGTCAGCTGCATGACTGCAGGGACTGTCTCTTGCTCACTCATTGATCCCCAGCTCCACAGCCATGCCCAGAGTGCAGGAAGGGGTCAGTGGATGCTCGAGGGGAAGGGGCCTGCCTCTCAGTGGTGGAACCACTGCAGCGGCTTCCCAGCCTCCTCTGCAGTGGACTTTATACCACACTGAGACACCTCTTCTTGAAGCACATCTCTGATCACCTCATTGCCTGGTGGCGACACTTTCAAGGGGTCCCCAATTCCTACAGCATACAATCCACACCCCTCATTAAGCCCTCCCCGACCCAGGACCTTGCTGCATTTCCAAACTCCTTCCTCCCCATCTCCTTCGTCCTTGCAATGTGGCTAAAGTTAAGCACCAGGCTGCTCCATGTGCAATACTTCCCTGCATGTTCAAATCTTAACCATCCTGAAAGTAAATACTTTTAATTGAAAATAATATTTCCATGGTCCGAACTCTGAGTGCCTTTGACATGGTACTTACTTTCTATCTGCCACTGCTGCTGCTAAGTCGCTTCAGTCGTGTCTGACTCTGTGCGACCCCATAGACGGCAGCCCACCAGGCTCCCCCGTCCCTGGGATTCTCCAGGCAAGAACACTGGAGTGGGTTGCCATTTCCTTCTCCAATGCATGAAAGTGAAAAGTGAAAGGGAAGTCGCTCAGTCGTGTCCAACTCTTAGCGACCCCATGGACTGTAGCCCACCAGGGTCCTCCGTCCACGGGATTTTCCAGGCAAGAGTATTGGAGTGGGGTGCCATTGCCTTCTCCGACTTTATCTAAATTAGAGCTATTTTCTGTACATTTCTCTCATGTTGGCTTGTAGTCTTGTATCTAGCATGAATCTCACATAGCAAATAGTCATAAGAATATGTTAAATGAGTGGGGCCTTGTATTAACTATTTTGCATCTTTCTAAGTCAGTCTTTAGTAGGAACCATTTCCCCTCTGGGTACATAATTAGTCATGAAGTTTCTCTTTTTACATATATAACAAAGGGCCAGTCAGCTACAGATTCTCCTACTCTTTTAAATATATCCACAGATCAGTGAATCTGAATCCAGCTCACATACTGCTTTCTGTACATATTTCAGAGACCTCATGAGTCTTTTATTACAAGGATATATAGTATTCTGTACTAAATGCAGGACTTCCCTGGTGGTCCAGTGGTTAAGAATCAACCTGCCAGTGCAGGAGAAATGGTTCCCTCCTGGCCCATGAAGATTCCACATGCCACGAGGCAGCTAAGCCCATGCATCACACAACAAGAGAAGCCACCACAACGAAGGCCCAGTGCAGACAAAAATGAACCAATAAATAGATTAAATACTGAATGAAAGAAAGCAAAAATGAAATCGATACATGCAGCTTGTCATTATTTCAAGGGAAGACTACCCAAGCGAGCATTCTCTTCAAAACACAATCGATGGGCCACAGAACCTGTTTCTAGCTGAGCATGAACTCACCACCTTTCTGAGCCCTCCACTGCCCGCCATCCAGCATGGTGGAAGTCTTCGCCTGATAGTTACTGCTTGTTGCCATGACTCCTGTGATAAGAGAGTAACTCTCGCCTCCATTTCATTTCCTACAGGCTGATTTAAACTGCAATATTCAAGATGATGCCGGGGCTTTTTACGGCGTAACCAGTCAGTATGAGAGTTCTGAAAATATGACAGTCACCTGCTCCACCAAAGTTTGCTCCTTTGGGAAGCAAGTAGTAGAAAAAGTAGAGGTAAGTTGGCCTCTGTATGCTGGAACCTTCATTCAGGGTAGCCTGTCACCTTCCTTTAAATCTAAACTGGGGCAGAGAGGTTGTTTTTTTTTAAGCGTCTTCTCCTTCTCCTCTGCCTTCTCCCACTCCCCGCCCTCCATTACTTAAGAAGGCAAAATGATTTGAAAGCAACTGAAAGGAAGAAGGCCAGGAGTAATCCATGCCACCCTCCCTGGCCATCTGAAGTCAGCCCTGTTCTTGCCAGCAGGTCAGTCCAACAGGAGGCCTTGAGGAGGGAGGGGGCTGAGTGGAATCTGTTAGAGATAGATCCTACTACCCAGAATCTATCTATCTACCCTGCTACCCTACCACCCCCAAGTTCAAGTGCACTTCAGGCATCTTGATAATAACCAAAGTGGTGTTCAACTATTTGGCAGCTGCCTTCTAAAACCCAGGTGGCTTCCCTGGTGGCTCAGACAGTAAAGCCTTTGCCTACAATGCAGGAGACCCGGATTCGATCCCTGGGTCAGGAAGATCCCTTGGAGAAGGAAATGGCAACCCACTCCAGTACTCTTTTCTGGAAAATCCCATGGATGGAGGAGCCTGATAGGCTGCAGTCCATGGGGTCACAAAGAGTCGGACACGACAGAGCCGCTTCACATTCACTTCTAAATCCCTGCCACCTTGAGTTTGGTCTTCGCTTTTGCCATTCCCACTCCCTTCATCATAATTGTTTTCAATCTATTTCAGTACATACTGGGGCCAAAAACTTACTTATGGCTTTTATAGTTCACACTTCCCTCCCTTTCTAAACGTGGATGACCATTTTACTGGGGTGGGTTGCTGTTTGTGAACAATGTTTGCAGGTGATATTTCATTCAGAGTTGTGTTTTCCAGTGTCTTCTACCCACCACCCAATTCATCCATGCTCACAGTGGCTTTTATTCACAGGTGTCTAGGACTCTCAGGTCCAGGAGCCCACCCTGACTTTTGTGCCACAGAAATAAAGCATTTCCCTCATGAGACACGAGAGAAGGGATGTATTGGGTGGAGAGAGGGAACAAGGAGATGTTTTTCAAGACTTTGGGCTGAACGGGAGGATTTGGGATGCTGCAGGCCCTCATAGCTTCCTGAGCACAGGATGGGCATCCTGAGAATGGTGTTAGGAGGGTTATGCTGGCAGTCATGTACGGATGTGAGAGTTGGACCATAAAGAAGGCTGAGCACCAAAGAACTAATGCTTTCAAACTGTGGTGCTAGAAAAGACTCTTGAGAGTCCCTTAGACATCAAGGAAATCAAACCAATCAATGCTAAAGGAAATCAACTCTGAATATTCATTGGAAGGACTGATGCTGAAGTGTAAGCTCCAGTACTTTGGCTACCTGATGCAAAGTGCTGACTCATTGGAAAAGACCCTGACGCTGGAAAAGACTGAGGGCAAAAGAAGAGGGTGACAGGATGAGATGGTTAGATAGCATCACGGACTCAATGGACATGACTCTGAACAAACTCTGGGAGATAGTGAAGGACAGGGAAGGCTGACTATGGGGTCGCAAAGAGTTGGGCACGACTTAGGGACTGAACAAGAACAATGCTGGTAGAGGAAGATGTGAGTAAGTTGACTAGATGGTTGCCATAAGCTTAGGTATTATGAGTGTTACTAAAAAAGTGGCAGAGGGGATCCGAGAAGACATTTGGAATGGAACTTAGAAACTGACTGAATGTTAAGATCAAAGAGGAGGAAGAGTTGAAGATCACATGTTTTATGCTTCGAAGGACAGTGCAGTCTCCAGCAGAGATAAGTACATAAGATGTCCAACTGGAAATAGGGATGATTATAGATGCCAGACTAGGATTTTGGAGACAAGTAAAGACTGAAAATATCATTTGGGAATCCTAAGCATTAAAGATAATCAGATCATTTGTGAATAAATTGAAATGAGCTATCCTGGAAAAGTATAGAAATGTCACTATTCTTTAACCATAGATTCCATCTTAGATGTGAGGTGTTAAAGCAGGTATTTCATGCTATTTGAAGATATTTTTAGTGTTGGTATTCTAATCCACATTATTTTTTTAAGTCAAAATCTCAGGAATGTTGTGCCTATCAAATATAACTATCTTCTGTTGCATTTTCTATGTATGCCACAAATGTTAACGTAAAATAAAGTGAATGTAATGAATAAAAAAAAAAAGATAATCAGAGCTATAGGAATGGAGAGCTAGTTGCAGAGAGGAAATAGAGCACAGAATAAAGAATGAGCAGCAGCCAGCCTTGGAGTAAGTGGAAGGGAGACGCAGACAGAGAAGCCGAGGAGAAAGATGGGAAGCACCTCACCCTAAGGAGAGGGTAGGTGAGAAGGTGGCTGTGTAGAGACATGACTGAGAGACCTGGAGGTACATGACCTCTATCTCCCCCGAGAAGGAAGAAGCAAAGGTACCTGTCGGTGGTTGGAAACACGGAAGGTTAGTGTTAGGCTTTGCTACCAAATGGCCAAGTTGTCAGGGCTTACCTGGAGCTGGTTGCCTTTGAATGATGAAATTCCAGGAATTTTCATGGAGAAAGCATATACTTGGGGGGCTGTTCCTAGAGTCTGTTCTTTTCCACCCTCTATTTATCTCTACATGTCCCAGTATTGTGTTGATTTGATTACAGTAGCTTTGTAGCATGTTCTGACAAAATGCTGTTCACTGGAGAAGGGAATGGCAAACAACTTCAATATTCTTGCCTCGGGAATCCCATGAACAGTATGAAAAGGTAAAAAGATATGACACTGAAAGATGAGCCCTGCAGGTCAGTAAGTGTCCAAGATACTACTGGGAAATAGCAGAGAAATAGCTCCAGAAAGAATGAAGAGTCTGGGCCAAAGTGGAAATGACGCTCAGTTGTGGATGTGTCTGGTGATGAAAGTAAAGTCAGATACTATAAAGAACAATATTCCATAGGAACCTAGACTGTTAGGTCCGTGAATCAAGGTAAATAGGACATGGTTAAGCAGGAAATGGCAAGAGTGAACATCGACATTTTAGGAATCAGTGAACTAAAATGGATGGGAATGGGTGAAATTTAATTCACATGATCATTATGTCTACTACTGTGGGCAAGAATTCCTTAGAAGAAATGAAATAGCCCTCACAGTCAACAAAAGAGTCCAAAACACAGTACTTGGGTACAGTCTCAAAAATGACAGAATGATCTTGGTTTGTTTCCAAGGCAAACTGTTCAGCATCACAGTAATCCCAAACACTAATGCCAAAAAAGCTGAAGTTGACCGGTTCTATGAAGACCTACAAAACCTTCTAGAACTAATACCAAAAAAAGATGTCCTTTTCATAATTGAGGGTTGGAATGCAAAAGCAGGAAGTCAAGAAATACCTGGAGTAACAGGCAAGTTGGGCCTTGGAATATAAAATGAAACAGGGTAAAGGCTAATGGTGTATTGCTAAGAGAACACACTGGTCACAGCAAACACCCTCTTCCAGTAACACAAGAGATGACTCTATACATGGACGTCACCAGATGCTGAATGCCGCAAACAGATTGATTATGTACTTTGCAACTGAAGATGAAAAAGCTCTGTACAGTCAACAAAAACAAGACCTGAAGCTGACTGTGGTGTAGATCATCAGCTTCTTATTGCAAAATTCAGGCTTAAATTGAAGAAAATAGGGGAAACCACTAGACCATTCAGGTATGACCTACATCAGATCTCTTATGATTATACAGTGTGACTAACAGATTCTAGGGATTAGATCTGGTAGACAGAGTGCCTGGAGAACTATGGAGGGACGTTTGTAACAGGAAGAGGTGACCAAAACCATCCTCAAGAGAAAGAAGTGCAGGAAGACAAAGTGGTTATCTAAAGAGGCCTTACAAATAGCTGAGAAAAGAAGAGAAGTGAAAGTCAAAAGGGAAAGGGAAAGATATACCCAACTGAATGCAGAGTTCTAGAGAATAGCAGAGAGAGATTAAAGAAGCCCTCTTAAATGAACAGTGCAAAGAAATAGAGGAAAACAATATAATGGGAAAGACTAGAGATCTCAAGAAAACTGGAGATACCAAGGGAACATTTCATGTGAAGATGGGCATAATAGAAGACAGAAATGGTATGGACCTAACAGAATCAGAAGAGATTAAGAAGAGGTGGTGAGAATACACAGAAGAACTATACAAAAAAGATCTTAATGACCCAGACAACCATGATGGTATGGTCACTCACCTAGAGCCAGACATCCTGGAATGTGAAGTCAAGTTGGCCTTAGGAAGCATTACTACAAACAAAACAGTGGAAGTGATAGAATTCCAGCTGAAGTATTTCAAATCCTAAAAGATGATGCTTTTAAATTGTTGCACTCAATATGCCAACAAATTTGGAAAACTCAGTAGTGGCCACAGGACTGGAAAAGTCGGTTTTCATACCAGTCCCAAAGAAAGGCAAGGCCAAAGAATGTTCAAATTAACGTACAATTGCACTAATTTCACATGCTATCAGAGTAATTCTCAAAATCCTTTAAGCTCAGCTTCAACAGTATGTAAACCAAGAACTTCCAGAGGCACAAGCTGGATTTAGAAAAGGCAGAGGAACCAGAGATCAAATTGACAACATTCATTGAATCATAGAAAAGGCAAAGTAATTCCAAAAAAACCATGCTAAAGCTTCATCAACCATGCTAAAGCCTTAGACTGTGTGATCATAACAAACTGGAAAATTCTTAAAGAAATGGTGATAGCAGACCACCTTACCTGTCTCTTGAGAAACCTGTATGCAGGACAAGAGGCAACAATTAGAACCAGACATGAAACAAAGGACTGATTCAAAGTTGGGAAGGAGTATGTCAAAGCTGTTTATTGTCACCCTGCTTATTTAACTTATATATTGAGTACATCATGAGGAATGCTGGGCAGGATAACTCACAAGCTGGAATCAAGATTGCCAGGAGAAGTAACAACCTCAGATACGCAGAGGTTACCACTCTAATGGCAGAAAGCAAAGAGGTACTAAAGAGCCTCTTGATGAGAGTAAAAGAGGAGAATGAAAAGCTGGCTTAAAATTCAGCATTCACAAAACTAAGATCATGCCATCCAGTCCCCATCACTTCATGGCAAATAGAAGGGGAAAAAGTGGAAACAGTGACAGATTTTATTTTCTTGGGCTCCAGAATCACTTGTGGAAGGTAACTGCAGCCATGAAATTAAAAGACACCTGCTTCTTAGAAGGAAAGCTATGAGAAACCTAGAGAGCATGTTAAAAAGCAGAAACATCACTTTGCTAAGAAAAGTCCGTCTAGTCAAAGCTGTGGAGAAGGCAATGGCACCCCACTTCAGTACTCTTGCCTGGAAAATCCCATGGGCGGAGGAGCCTGGTAGGCTGCAATCCATGAGGTCACTAAGAGTCAGACATGACTGAGAGACTTCACTTTCTCTCTTCACCTTCATGCATTGGAGAAGGAAATGGCAACCCACTCCAGTGTTCTTGCCTGGAGAATCCCAGGGACGGGGCAGCCTGGTGGGCAGCCGTCTATGGGGTCGCACAGAGTCGGACAAGACTGACGCGACTTAGCAGCAGCAGCAGCAGTCAAAGCTGTGGTTTTTCCAGTGGTCATGTATGGATGTGAAAGTTGGACCATAAGGAAGGCTGAGTGCCAAAGAATTGATGCTTCCAAACTGTGGTGCTGGAGAAGACTCTTTGAGAATCCCTTGGATTCCAAGGAAATCAAACCAGTCAATCCTAAAGGAAATCAATCCTGAATATTCATCAGAAGGACTGATGCTGAAGCTGAAGCTCCAGCACTTTGGCTACCTGTTGCAAAGACTCAGTTCATTTTAAAAGACCCTGATACCAGGGAAGATGGAGGGCAGGAAGAGAAGGGAGCAACAAAGGATGAGATGGTTGGATGGTATCACCAACTCAGTGGACATGAGTTTGAGCAAATTCCAGGAGATAGTGAAGGACAAGGAAGCCTGGCGTGCTGCGGTCCATGGGGTCGCAAATAGTCGGACATGACTTAGTGACTAAACAACAACGGTAGCATTTTCTGATATCTACTAGGGCGAATCAGTCTCCCTACTCTTTCTTTTCACATATTTTCTAGGCAGGTTACCAGCATTTATTCTTCCAAAGTTATGAGATCATTTTAAAAATGTAAAGAAAAACAAAAGTCTTATTTGAGCAACCTAATTGTAATTGCTGGCTTCCCTGGTGGCCCAGACTGTAAAGAATCTGCCTGCCATGCAGGAGACCCTGGTTCAGTCCCTGGGTCTGGAAGATCCCCTGGAGAAGGGAATGTCAACCCACTCCAGTATTGTTGCCTGGAGAGTCCTATGGACAGAGGAGCCTGGAGGACCACAGTCCATGGAGTCGCAAAGAGTCAGGCATGACTAACGCAATAACAACAGCAGCAATTGTAATTGCATTAGATTTAGATATTATTTAGGCGCAATTTGATATTAAATCTTTCTAATCAAGAATCTATTTGCATTTTCATCTCATTTTATCTATTTTAGTAAGATTTTACACTTTTCATAAGTAGATTCGTCTCGTTATATATATCTCTAAATATTACATAAATTTGTTAATACAATTTTCAATTTGTAGATTTTAATTACTAGAAGAAACCTCCTACTTTTTGCATATCTATATTCTATTTGGCCATCTTGCCATATTCATTTATTTCTAGTGTTTTTTTTTCCCTCCAGATTCTTGGGTTTCCTATGATATATTATCTTAGCAGCAAAAAAGGAAGACTTTATTTTATCTCTTCTTTTCCAATGTTCTTGCCACTTTTATTACTATTACTGTTATTATTTTCTCACCTTCTTTTCATGTGCTAAAACTTCCAACACAGTTGTAAAAAGAAATAAAAGAAATAGTGATGGTGAGTATCCTTATATGGTTACTGATGTCAGTAGAAACTGTTTTGATGTTTTAACATTGGAGTTATTATTGGTTTTTATAAATGGTCTTTATTTTATGTTAAATTCTTTCTCTTCCTATTTTACCTGATTTTTTTATTAGTAATAGCTGCCATATTTTATCAAATGCCTGTTCACCAGCTCTTCCTCTGTTTTCCCTCGAGTTTTTTGACATCATGAGTTAACAAACATCCCATGTATGAACCAGCACAGCATTCCCAAAGAAAGCTCTGCTTTGGTTACCTTAATGCGTTGTTTGTTCTTTTACATTGAATGTTTGCGTTGCATAAATGATAGTAGTCTGTACTTTTCTTTTTTTATAATCTCTTCATCATATGTCAGTATTGAATATACATCAGTTTTACAAAAATAGCTGGAATACCGACCTTTTTCTATGGTATAGAATAGTTTGAATAACACTGAAAATGTCGCTAGATGAAAATTCTTTAAAGTTTACATAAAATTTAGCTGTAAAACCATTCAGTCTTTGGACTGTTTTCAGTAGTCGATTTCTACATAGCTTTTAGTTATTTCTACAGTAATTGACCTACTGGAATTTTCTACTTCTTTTTGGTTCAGTATTAGTGATTTGTGTTTTGCTGGGACATCATCCTATTCACCGGGGAAGGCAAAGGCACCCCACTCCAGTACTCTTGCCTGGAAAATCCCCTGGACAGAGGAGCCTGGTAGGCTGCAGTCCATGGAGTTGCTGAGGGTCGGACACAACTGAGCGACTTCACTTTCCCTTTTCACTTTCATGCATTGGAGAAGGAAATGGCAACCCACTCCAGTGTTCTTGCCTGGAGAATCCCAGGGATGGGGAAGCCTGGTGGGCTGCTATCTATGGGGTCGCACAGAGTCGGACACGACTGAAGCGACTTAGCAGCAGCAGCAGTAGCAGCATCCTATTCACTGCATTTTTTTCTTTGCTTTCATTGATTGATTGATTGGTTGTTTGCCATAGAGTTACATGGAGTAACCTTTTCTTAATCTTTGGATTGATAATGTGACTGTTGTTTTGTCTCCTTTCTTTTCCTTCTTAAGCTTGTGTAGGGTTTGTCTTTTTTAAAAGTTAGATTTTATGTCCTGTCTACATTTTTTATTTCCTTTGCATTCATTTGAGCTTTTATCTTTGTTAATTTTTGGTTCCTGATTTTCCCTGATTTTGGTTTATTTTGTAGGGTTTATTAATTTTTTAAGATGTGTACTAAGTTCTTAACTTTTCATCTTTAATAATGAAGACATGAAGCTACTTTCCTCCAAGTACAACTTCATTGAGTCCCCAAAATTTGATGTAAATATTTTCTTTTTCATTACTCTTTGCTGCTGCTGCTAAGTTGCTTTGGTCGTGTCCGACTCTGTGCGACCCCATAGATGGCAGCCCATCAGGCTCCCCCGTCTCTGAGATTCTCCAGCCAAGAACACTAGAGGGGGTTGCCATTTCCTTCTCCAATGCATGAAAGTGAAAAGGGAAAGTGAAGTCGCTCAGTCGTGTCTGACTCTTAGTGACCCCATGGACTGCAGCCTACCAGGCTCCTCTGTCCATGGGATTTTCCAGGCAAGAGTACTGGAGTGGGGTGCCATTGCCTTCTCCGCATTACTCTTTAGATAGCTTGTAATTTCTTTTTAAATTCCTCTTTGATCCAAAGTACCTAAGAGTGTCTTCTCTCTGAGTGTTTCAGTGGAATCTTCAGATATGTATTTAAGTGTTTTGTCAGTCACCCAGTCGTGTCTGAATCTTTGCAACCGCATGGACTATAGCCCTCCAGGCTCCTCTGTCCATGGAATTTTCCAGGCAAGAATACTGAAGTGGGTTGCTATTTCCTTCTCATATATATATGTATAAAACATTTTTAAAAATTAAAGACATAATGCAGCCAGGGGCTCTTGATCAGTGTGAAGCAGTTTTTCCTAAAGTAGAGAAATTAGCTGCATTGGTTTTTGGCCTATGAGGCCTTATCACAGTAAAGAAAGATTTTCTGTGGGCTCTTTGAAGAATTGTGACTAGCTGGGCTTGCTCTCACAAATTTCTAGGTAGGGAATCACTCAGCAGGCAATTACATTTTTTTTCCTGACCTTTGCTGAAAAAACATCTGTACAACTTTTCATTAAAGTATTTTTACAATTTTAAAATAAATTTCCAGAAAAATAATGGATCCTGAGTATGGTATTAAAATTTGGAGTTAGGGTTTTCTTTAATTAGGTAAAGTACATAAGTAGTGCAACATATAACAGCTGATTCATGTTGAAAAAGTGAAATGCTTTTATAGACAATCATATCTTTTTCATGTATGTTGAAGTCAAAAGTATAAACCCTTTTTCCCTCACAGACGGAATACGCAAGGTTTGAGAATGGCCGATTTGTCTACCGAATAAACCGCTCCCCAATGTGTGAATATATGATCAACTTCATCCACAAGCTCAAACACTTACCAGAGAAATATATGATGAACAGTGTTTTGGAAAACTTCACAATTTTATTGGTAACTGTTTTGTCTCTTTCCTGTTTTGTCCGACTCAGCCATGAAGCTGCAAGGGAAGAGGGGCCTGGGTGGGTCTGGGTCCCAGGTAGTCAGTCAGCAGCTGAATTCACGCATCCATAAGGCAAACTTGGTTTGGCTCAGGTTTGTGAAAGAGAAGGGCTCTCATCTGGCTGGGCTTTCTAAGCTTGGCAGAACTGGAATTTGGGGAAAGGGGGTAGAGGTAATAAAACTAGATTCTCAGTTCTGATTGCAGATTAAAGAAACTTGAAGAATGTCTTAAAAATCCTGAGAGCAGGACTGCATCCTAGATCAGTAAAATTAGGATCTCTGAGGATAGGACCCAGGCACGTATTTTTCTAAATTTCCCTGGGTTATCCCAGCAGCAGCTAAGTTGAAGTCTCAGCTGCCCCGTAGTATCAGATCAGATCAGATCAGATCAGTCGCTCAGTCGTGTCCGACTCTTTGTGACCCCATGAACCGCAGCACGCCAGGCCTCCCTGTCCATCACCAGCTCCCGGAGGTCACCCAGACTCGCATCCATCGAGTCAGTGATGCCATCCAGCCATCTCATCCTCTGTCGTCCCCTTCTCCTCCTGCCCCGTAGCATACAAACCATAAATGAGGCAAAAGCTGAGTCCGCAGGTTTGTATTTAAGGCATACCTACACTCATTTCAGGAAGGGTTTACAAGGCCTTATTATAAGTAGCATATATTAATATAGCAAAATGTAAACTCTCTTACCAGGAGAAATATTAACTAGACTATAATGGCATAACCAGGAGCAGGAGAGGGGGAGAATATTTATGGGCTGAAAAGTATGGTCAAAACTTAACAGGCAGCTAAAGAGCAAGGAAAAACCAGTAGTGCTCAAGGTCCATGATGGGAAAATTGTCCAGTTCCCTTGGGCAATGCTCTGTGTGTGTGTTTTTTCTTCCCCAAATATTTAACTTTAAAACAGTTTCTCATGGAGACTTCATTTGGTGACTTAGGAAGGCTAATAAGTACAATGTTCTCCTCAAAATACACCCATAAAATATTTAGTAATGGATTTCATAAGGCTTGTTTTTCAAAAAATAACATTCCTTGGTTAAACCAAAGGCAAAATGCCAAAACAAAATTCAGTGGAAGCGATTTTGCTAAAAGGGGCAGCAGGACAGTATTGTAAAATATTCAGTCCTCTGAAGGCCTGCTTTGTTATTCTTTGTTACCAGAATTTAGAATTAGAATACTTGAAGAGCAGGAATTCTGTACCTGGACTTTGGATCCAATGGGACATTGTTTTTCAATCAGTGTGTATAAGTGTTCGTCACTCAGTTGTGTCCAACTCTTTATGATTCCATCGACCACAGCCTGCCAGGCTCCTCTGTCCATGAAGTTCTCCAGGCCAGAACACTGAAGTGGGTAGCCATTCCCTTCTCCAGGGCATTTTCCTGATCCAGGGATCAAACTCAGGTCTCATGCATTGCACGCAGATTCTTTACCATCTGAGCCACCAGGGAAGCCCTGAAATGTACTAGTAAAAAAGAAAGAAAATAATAGGCTGTCCCCTAGTTTCTCCCAAAACCCTGATTTATGGTTTTTGCCCATTTTTTATGATGTAAATATACCTTCCATGGGCACTTTGAAGCTACAGTGGCCATCTAGCTTATGAAATTCCTCAATATATAACAATTACATTCAAAGCTAGTAGGAACCAATTCCTGTATACCACTGTAAAAATAAATACATAAATAAAAATTAAGAAAGTTAAAACCTTCTGCGTATTGGATTCATCCAGGACACTTTTAAAAATTCAGGGGACTTCCCTGGTGATCCAGTGTCTAAGGCTCCAGGCTCCCAATGCAGGGGCCGAGGTTTAATCCCTGGTCAGGGAACTAGATCCCACATGCTGCAGCTAAGACCCCAGTGCAGCCAAGTACGTAAATGTTTTTTTAAAAATTCTGAAGGATGGAGCCGAGCATCATGGTTTTTGTTTATTTTTACTCCCCAGGTAGTTCTGGTGTGCAGCTAGGCTGAGATGCATTGCTATATGGGATTGGTGAGTGAGCCACAGGGGGCCTCAGTTCACAGACGCGTGATTATGGGCAGACATAGGCAGGCAGATGGTTTTGTATATTGTATTCATTTATTCCAAGGAGAGAATCTCAGTGGATTCTCCTGTGTCCACGTCCCTCTGAAACATGGAAGCTAGTCGTCTGGGAGAAAGTTTAAAAAACATATCCTTCACTAACTCTTCATTATTATCCTTTTCTTTAATGATCTTTGGTGAAAATTGAGCAGTTGAAGGTTTAGAATGCTGGCAGGTACTTGGCTGTAGATGCTTTTTGTTGCTACCTAAGGGCATATGAATCACCTTAGTGCTCAGATGAGCAGAAGGTGAGTGTGGCATCCTTATGTGGATGTTAAATAACCTCAGAAGTAAAGCAAAACTCTCTGAATGGATGGCTACCCTCCCTCTTCTGGAAGGAGTCTTAGCTGTTTCTTACAAACCGGTGAGACTATTTCAGCACATTAAGGAATACGTCCTCAGTCCCTAAAACCCGATCTCAAACACAACCAAAGAATATATGACCTGGGAAAGTTGTGAGTATCTATTACCCACAGAACCCATTAACTGTTATATTGGTAATGCCTCTTTGAAAACATGGCTTCCATCCAAAGAACTTACCAGGTAAAATTAATTTTAAAACATATCAACTACATAAATCCCTTTGTTATAAAGAATTAGTAGCTCTTAATAGATATGTTCTAGGAATAATATTTTTCTGTGGAATTAATGAAGTTGAGCCAACACTCCTGGGTAATGAAGTCATCTCACTGATAAACAGCAGAGATCATGCTTTTCAGTGATTCCTTGGAGAGGGTGGGGTTAAGGACATGGCCGGGGTGACAGCTGCTGGACATAGTTGCAGGCGTTTCACTAGATCATTGAATACAAAACCTGTATGTCACCAAGACCAGTTCCAGGCACTTACTGGCCTGTAGGGTAGTCTCTGGTTTCATCAGGATGACTCTGGAATTGAGGTGGCCCTGTAGGTTCAGGGCCCTAATAATGGCAGCCAGGCCAAGGAAGACAGCAGCTGAATTGTGGGCCAAGGATTCCAGTCATCTTTCAAGGTCATACTTTGACATACAGCTTTCTTTCCTCCTTCATCTCAAGCATGAAGCGTAAATAGGATATAGGATATATTCTTTCATAGAAAGTTTGCAAGAAGGTCAGCTAGATCACAGAGGTTCCAGGCACAATGCTGAATCTTCTGTAGATAGATTATGAAATTCTCACTGCTGAACTGTGAGGTTATTTGTATTCCCACTTTATGGATAGAGGAATGTTTGGCCTCCCTGAGGTCACAGAGCCAGTGATAGACATAAATTCAAATTTTAACTGATAGAAAAGACACTTTGCAGGGTATGTCATGATCATGGAATGAGAAGACTTGGGTTTAGGACCCAGCTCTACCTATGACCTTGGTTAAGTGACTTAAAATCTCCAGACCTCATTTTTCCTCCATTTACAAAGTCCTCAAGCCTACCCTCTCCACTTCGTTGGTTACTGAGAGTGTTTTCATTTGTTCAGCTAAACTATGGTGAGGTTTGCTAGCTGCTGCAATACAAGGCAAATAAAACACAGGAAACGTGAGCCTGGTGAGGGGACGAGGCAGATAAATAGACGATGACCCTGCAAGGCCGTCAGGGTTGTGGTACACTTGTGAAAGAGAGTAATTGAACTGCTTGAGCAGGCACCTATAGTTTGAGTGAGGTAGGGAATTCTCAGGGATGTTAAAAGGTGATGTTTAAGTTGCCTTGATGGATAAGCAGATGTATTTTTCAGATTTACCAAGAGAAGGGTCATTCGATGGGTGCATACTGACGTGTCAGGTGCAGAGCTGTGGCGCACTGGGCAGTTGGGTCAGGCACCTTGGGGTCTGGTGAGAGAGGTGGGCATTTGTCAAGCACAGGGAGTCACCAGATGCATAACTCAGCTGTGGCGAATGGTTGGTAAAGATCGGTGCACGGTGCCAAGAGGTGTGTAATGAGAGGTCAGGGAGGGCTTCTCTGAGCACAAGCAACGGAAAGGTGTCTGCCAGATGGCTAGATAGGCAGAGAGGGGAGGGAATACTGCATGTAGGAGGAAATGCAGCACTGGGAGGACTGCAAACAGCAGTGTGCCTGGCATAGGGAGAAAGAGGAGGGCCGCAAGCAGGGTGCTGGGCAGGTAGGACCAGCCGGACTGGGCCCTGTCTCTTCTCATGCTCATCCTTGTAAGATGAGAACAGGCTTTCTCTTCATCCTGAATTTCAAAAGAGTCCATTCAGTTTCTAAGCAGGAGGGTGGTGGTGTCAGATTTATCTCTCTTTCAAGGTCACGGTGGCTACTGTGTGCAGATGGAACTGGTGCCCAGCAAGGGTAACTCCTGGTAGGGGAGTCCAGATCAGGTTTGCTGGCACCTTGGGTTGTGATAGTGGGGAAAAAAAAGATGGATTCAGGAACTCTTGAGGAGGTAAAAGCAGCAGAACATGACATTTGTTTGGATGTGGGGATGAGGGAGAGAGATTTCAGTCATGGAAGACTTGCACACTTGGGGTATTTGATCTGTAAGGGAAGTGGCAGGGAGTGAGACTAGAAAAGCAGGTAGATGTTAGTATTGGAAAAACTTTATTACCCAGAAAAAGTAGATGATTCATCACTGTATGCATTCATTTATTTAGAGCAGCATGGCATAACAGGTAAGAAAAAGGTCTTCAGAGTCAGAAGATCTGGGTTTTCTGTTGACATTGAAAGTGAGAATGAAGGTCACTCAGTTGTGTCCCACTCTTTGCTGTCCCGTGGACTGTACAGTCCCTGGAATTCTCCAGGCCAGAGTACTGGAGTGGGTAGCCTTTCCCTTCTCCAGGGGATCTTCCCAACCCAGAGATCAAACTCAGGTCTCATATTGCAGGCAAATTCTTTACCAGCTGAGCCACAGGGGAAGCTCAAGAATACTGGAGGGGGTAGCCTATCCCTTCTCCAGTGGATCTTCCCAACCCAGGAATCAAACTGGAGTCTCCTGTATTGAGACGGATTCTTTACCAACTGAGCTAGGAGGGAAGCACCTCATTGACATTAGTACAGCCTTAAACAAATTAACCCCAAGCATCCTCCCTTGTCAAACGGGAGTGAAATGACACCTGCTGCTGGAATTGGAATATTACATGAGATTCTTCCTGCAGAGCGTTTAATACCAAGGAGACGCATAGTTAACAGTCAACAGATGGTGGCTGTTATTCTGTGAATTTCCATCCATTCAGCAAATACAGTAGACCCTTGAACTGCATGGGTTTGAACTACATGACTGTTCTTTTACTCAGCACTTGCTTCACTGAGTCCAGGCACTACATGTTAACATAGTGGTGAGTTAAGTCACTCACAGAGCTATGTCTCCCATTGACTATCATGCAACAAAATTTAGTAAAGGTTTAGGGATAAAATAGGAAACAGTTCCTAGGATAAATGAGTGTCCTGTGGGACAGAATTATAGAATATTCTCTATGTTATTTAAAAAAAAAAAGTCACAGCCCTCCCCGCTCAAAAAAAACTCACACTAATTCTTGTGGCGTCTTCTCAGGCTCAGATTATGAGTGAGACCCCATCTTTAAGGTCTTTCTTACATATGGTAACTAAACTTAGATAGGATTTAAATTGGACCCTTAGTATCCTGAGTTTGTGCAGGAGGGGGCAGAGTGAGGCTGAATAGATCTCTAATTAATCGACTTTTTGAACTTTAGACTCTGTATTCATCTCCGAGTAAACCATTTCATCATGGTACAGGTGCAGTATTTTTATTCATGTGGTGTTTAATATAGATATATATGTGTGTGTGTATATATAAAACTTGTAAAAATTTTATTGAAGTGTAGTTGATTTATAATGTGTTAATTTCTGCTATACAGCAAAGTGATTCAGTTATACATACATATATATATATGTACTTTCTTTCTCACAATCTTTTCCATTTACACTTTTATTTTTTTAACAGGTGGTAACAAACAGGGATACACAAGAAACTCTCCTGTGCATGGCCTGTGTATTTGAAGTTTCAAATAGTGAACATGGAGCACAGCATCATATTTACAGGCTTGTAAAGGACTAACCGTGGTTATTTATATATATAGATATCTGTATATACACACACACACACGTGCGCACACACACACACTCTCTCCATGATCGAATGACTGACTGTGAACCTCACCATGCAGGGGTGCTGCCCTGGCCCTGAGGTCACCCCGATTTTTCTAAATCCTGTTTGAAGTCATTTTTTCATGTGTTCATACTCATTGTAGCTGTGAAGTTCTGGTACAGTTGTAAAAAGAGAAATCGAGTTGTTTCTGTGTGTTATCCAGATCCATAGCCCACAATTCCTCGGGAAGGTGAACCTTAAGAACCCAAGTCTCTGTCTGCAGAGACCTGTTTCTCATTGTGGTAGAAAAAAAAATTGAGACAGAGCGTTTGCCATTGGACATTTACAGCGTTTATACAAATGTATTTAGTGTGTTTTTTTTCCAACATAAAATTCTTGTTTTAAGATACAAGTAAAATTAATCTTTAAATATAAATGTAAATTAGTACACAAAACTAAGAATCTTTAGACTTATCTTTGTAACTAATTAGGGTGGAAGTTATGAAAGAATGTAATTCACTAAATTATTTTTTAAATGAAACTTTTCTTTCTTTTTGAAACCAAATGTTAAAATATAGCCTTAAGAAATACTTGGTAGAAATATCCTAATGAGACAAATTTGTACTTTTTTCCTCAAGGTTAAAACTAATCTCCTAATCCATTAAACTCTTGAAACAGGTATTACAGAGGAAGAAAACTTCACCCCTTATCCTTAACATATATAGTATATTTAAAAAATATAAAATTGTATTGTACTAATGTGATGATTATTTAATGAAAAAAAAAGATGGCTCTTTTTGCAATAAGTAGATAAATACTGAAAATCTAAGCTTACAATGTTTATAGTCTTGTGTGTGCAGTTATATTTTATATGGACAACCAAATTTTTTTATTAAGATGAGTAAATATTTGAACCACTGAAATTTAATAACAAAAATTCAAAATTGGCATGAATACTGCACTGTGAGCTGCAAATTATAGAAAACCCTGTGGCTGGGAGAAATTTCATCAAATCATACTTGTAAAAGGCTCATCAGTTTTAGGATTTCTGCTCCCCAGAAAATCACACGCATACTCACCAGCCTGTGGATAAATTATTTCTGGTGATCCAACATGCATATTAACCTGTTGTAACTATGTGTGTATGTGTGTGTTTGTGTGTACATACAAACATATACATATATAGTTATTCAACGCTTATTTATTGAACATCTGTTCAGTGTCACTCAGTTTGCTAGGTGCTGATACATGTATTTCTCAATCTGTGTCCGTAGATCGTGGTGTATTCTCTAAGGACACCCGTTTTCTTGACATCTCTCAATAAGTCACAATACTTATTTGACTGAGGCTGAAGAGGCTCGGCTATCTATCTCTGCCCTTTCCAAACAGGTTCATTTGGGAGGTTTTCTTCCCAAGAGAGATTCAACTTTCCAACCCATGTATTCCAAAGCATTGTCCAGGCAGAGATGGCTTGGTGTGGTCACGTGTCTTGTTACTTCCATACATTGGAAGGGGATAGGGCATGCTCTCCACTTTCCTGGAGGATATTGACTTGTTGATAATTGTCAGGAATGTTAACACTACAGAACATGAAATGTCCTGCAAGTTTTAAAGCATGTCAAGACTTTTACATCAAGCCAGAAAAATAAAAAAAACTTTGTACTGTCACATTCAAGTAACCTACACACCCTCTTCCCTATCCCCCCAACCAAATGTGACCCTGCTTATGTATTGGCTAGTATCTGAGGTCAGGAGCATGCGGGTGTGGCTGGCTTGTGGAAACAGAATGCTGAACCAAGCCTGACCGCACCCAAACCCATGACCCTGGTCCCTGAGAAGACCAGAGGGAAAAGTGCAGAACTTTCCCCTTTTGGAATGCACATCCCTTACGTAAGCCAGCAGGATGGTGTGCATCTTCCCTCCATAAACAGACTACAGTTTGTTCCCTGATTCCAAGGGGGCCTTTGAAGAGTTGACCCAGCGGCCCACCCTTCCATCTGGTCTTCGGCCCAAGTATTAAGCTTCTCGCTTGGTCATCATACTCATGACTTCTCTTGGTCACCCCTCTTACAGGTGCTTCTTTTGCTCCCATCTCCTGCATCTTCCTGAAAATTACCCCCAGTCTTCTCAGGACCTAGGGGTGCAAGTGATCTTACGTGGCTAAAAGCCAGGCCATCCCAGAACTTCAGGGGGAGAGGTATTTGGTTCATGTTCTCTCCCAGGAATGGGAGTCTTCTATGCTGCCAGGAGGGCTCTTAGGATTTACTTTTTTCAAAGCACAAATAGACTGAGACCCTGAAACACCAGCTAGAGATAAGTTCTGTTAACTGAAGAGTAGATCATACCCTGGCCTCACAGAGTCAGGCTGGGCCCTCTGTTACTTGTCCTCTTCCTCCAAATGCCTTTGTAGTTGAGTTTGGGATCTCCATGGATGACCTTGAGGGTTACTTTTTGCTCTTAAAACAAGTTTGCTTCTTGTCATGTTCTACAGGTTTCTCCAGGGCAGGTAGTTTTCCTGTCTTAACCACTGGTCCATTTCTCTGTCTCTTCTAAATTAGACCCTGGAATTAGATTTGTGTGACAACATCTAATCCAAGTCTGATTTTTGGTCTTTGACCATTCATGGCAGAGTCTTATTCATTCATCAAGCTTTCTGAACCATAAAGAAACCTTTCCAAAACTCTGTCCTCACGGCTCTCTTCTGGGTGCTCCATCTCCTGGTTGATCCTACACTACCAGGATTGATTCAGGGACATCTTGTGCTTTCACTGGAGAGTTTGGAGGCCACTTTCCACAGCCTGAATAGGGAGAAACTAAAGAACTGGTCTCTTGGCATTCATTTCCCATCTTAGCAAGAGACCTAAGTAAAGTCAAGGCTTTTTCAAAACATGTCCTAGAATCCCAGAATGTCTAAGCTACCCTAGACCAGGGTTTCTCAACCCTTTCTAGACCCTGTTGACATTTGGACCAGATAATTCTTTGTGGTGCAGGGCTGTCCTGTGCCTTGTAGGAGGTTTTGCAGCATCCCTGGCCTCTGCCCACTAGACACACTCTTTCCCCAGTTGTCACAATCTCAAGTGTCTCCAGACAGTGCCAAATGTCCCATGGGCCACAGAATTGCCCCTGCTTGAAAAGCACTGCCCTACATCCAAAGGTCACGAAGGCCATCTTTGACATCTTCTTTTTCCTTCCATTTTATCCTGAGAAAGCTTCTCTCCTAGGAGCCTTGTTTCAGGCCATCAAGAGACAGGTAGGAATATTACTCAAATGACATTTTGTCCATGTTTCTTCCTGTTTCAGAGCTTCTACTTCACAACAGAGTCTCTCAGCTACAAGTAGTCTTTCCTTCCTCCCTGGGGAAATTGGGGACAACTGGTTACCAACATCCCTATGATCAACTCATACTGCTTAAAGAGCATTTCTAATTTGCTCTTGATTCCTTATTTCATCTGGTTAGAAAATGCCACCTATTTTCATTATTTCTCATAAGGTTATTGTTCTCATAATCAGACCTTTGATCATTTTAGTGAATTTCTTGTGGCCTTCTACTTTTAGCGTTAGACTCAATGTTTTTTGTAGAATTTATAGAGACTTCTGGAACACTTCATCTTTAAGGATGGAGGAGAGAACGATTCATTCTGTAAGAGGACTACTAGAGTTTTTCTTTACTAAGCTATGGGAGAGCACAGTCTACAGGCATACCTCGGAGGTAGCACAGGCTTGGTTCCAGAGAACCACGAAAAAGCAAATATCACAGTAAAACAAGTCACACAGTGCATGTGAAAGTTATGTTTACACTATATTGTAGTCTATTAAATGTGCAATAGTATTATGGCTAAAAAAAAAAATCAGTGGACATACTTTAATTAAGATATTGCTGGAAAATGCCAAAACAATTACAATAGTAACTTAAAGATCACAGATCACATTAAAAATACGAAAATAATGAAAAAGTTGGAATATTGTGAAAATTATCAAAACAGAATACAGAGACACAAAGTGAGCAAATGCTGTTGGAAAAATGATGCCAGTAGACTCATTTGATACAAACCTTCAATTTGTCAAAACTATAATATTTGTGAAACGTGAGAGAACGAGGTATGCCTGTGACCTCCTCCAGTTTATAGATGAGAGAGTTGAGACCCGGAGGAGACATGACTTGCCCAAAGTCACATGCTGGTCAGTGACAGCTGACTAGGAAGGCTTTAGGACTCTTGCTACTCGATCCTTGGCCTTTTGGTGGGGGTTGTTCCTCTTTGGTGCTCGGTGAGGAAGAGAGAGAGAGGAAGACCCTTCTTCTGCCAGAGCAAGAGCATGCCCCGGGGTTGATGCTGCTTTTTCCTTGAGGGTCCTGTTGGGGAGGCATCCACCAGCAGATTGGAAAGCTGATGAGCCTTTTCCTTACCCCAAGGACAGTTCACCTGCCACAGGCTCTGAAACAAATTTCTCTTCACAAAACATCCCAGCAGCAAAGTCCCACTCTCAGACCAGCCAAAAAAAAAAAAAAAAAACCAGCCCCCATGCCCAGAACTTGATTTTACAGACCCAAGTCTTCTCTTTAGGTCTCAACACTCTAGCGGCTTTTGCAGTTTGTTTTTGTACAAACATAAATTATTTAAATCACACAAGATGACAGTCAACTTTTCAAACCAGGTACCGATCACTTGTATGATTTTTGTCTATGCTCTGGTACACTACGCCTGTGCTAACGAAGGCTAGAACCCATTTTGTGTGTTGGTGTTCACACCTGTGACATTAAGAGGATACGTCTGCATTGCTTCTTTCCTTCTGTTGATGTTTCTGTGGCGAAACCCTGCACATGTCATTTCTGAAAAGCCTTAAATCTTCGCATTGTTGCGTGTAGGGTTTGCAGTACAGAAGGCTGCCTCCGAACTGTGAGCCCTTTTGTAAGCTGGAAGCATTTCTCTTACTATTGTTACTTTTGTAGGAAGTTTTCAATTCAAAGCTGCCAAAGCGTTCAGTAAGCAGTGCCTTAGTGATACTTAGTTGTGCCGCCAGCCTTTTCTCACACCAGTTCTCTACGTCCCTTTACTAATCGGCTCAGTATTTAAAACAGAACAAGCAAGCGTTGTTTTCAATTTTGTTTTTCGTAAGCCCGTTTTTCTCCATATCTATAGAAAACTGACTTCTTGGTCTGAAATCTGAAATGAACAGAAGTCAGTTCGTTGACCACACTGTCCAATGTCTATACCAAAATGGAAGGTCTTGCAACTTCATAGTTTACTATGAAAAGCAAATTGTACACTTTAAATGTTGCCTTTTAAATCCATGACCAAAAACTTAGCTATTTGTAAACCTTCTGCACTCTAGCATGAAAGTGCCTTTGGTTTGAGATTCCAGCTTAGAAAAGTGCTGCCATAATCATGATAATTTGTAGAGAGACCAAAAATATTCTGAGATCACCGTAATGCCTTTGGTTTACCGGGATGAATAACCAACGACAGGCCTCTGTTCACAAGAGCACGACACGGACCCCGCCTGCTGTGCATCATACACCGGAGGGGAGCCCCCCACCACTCCCAGCCCTGGAGCCCACGGCAGCAGGAGGATCCCCAGAAACTGGTATGTTTGTGTGCCATGACCCAGTACGCCATCTCTGCCCGTCACCCAGCCCTGCGTCCGCCCGAGGGGACTTGCACACAGCCCACAGGCTGTCAGCCAGTGGACAGATGTGACCTCTCCGTACGCTTGTGCTCAGTCTGTGGAGCCTGCCTTTCCACTCAGATGCCAGCGCGCACTTCTCTGGTTTACACAGTGATACCGTTTTGAAAGTTGGAAGCCTCAAACTGAGATGACAGTGCAGAACAAAAAAATGGTTTAGGGTCATCACAATTGACGTGTTCTTCTTAGGGCGAAAATGTTGACTCTGAGTGTTGTCTGAATGTGCTATGAGAAACTCCCAAAGAGTACCACTCACAATTCGGAATTTTCAAAGAACGTTCCAGCCCTCTAAAGGGCAACTCTTTTAGAGTCCCTGTTGGCTTTTGTCAAAACTTTGTGTAAATTGGGAAAACTGATAGAGGGGAGGAAGAGGAGTGAAAAGGATGAGAAGGCACAAACACCAGCCAAATAAAAGCCAGGACAAAAAAAAAAAAAGATTGTTCTTTACCAATATAGACTTTACAATGACATTAGAATCATTGAAGGTTAGCCTCTGAATGTGTATAATCCATCTGTTTCTACCTGGTGTCTTTAAGAATACCCTCTTTAGGCTCTCTGAAACTTCAGGAGTGATTTCTACCCACACCAAGTTGTGAGTGCCCATAGAAGTTTATACAATGGAAAAAAAAAATCAAATGAAAAGGAAAATTGCTCAACACAAGTTATAGTTAGCTGCTTGAATTCAGCCCCTCCCTGTCATGTCAAGACTACACCACAGCTTGGAAGAAATTAATCAAATATTTGTTTTCCTGTTTCCCTCTTCAACTGTTCCTGTGCTTTCTTTGGCAATAGTTTTCTCTCATTAACTCATTGCTTATGTTGTTAAGAATGAAGGTTCGCGTTTAAAATGTATTGCATTGCAAAGGATAGTTTCACTGAAGTCATGCACCATTAAATAAGATGAAATATTTGTATTTATTGTCCTACTTCCTAAGCTGTTAACTTGTTTTATTCTCTGTGAATTTGCATTGAGTATGTCATATACCCCACTCCATCATTTTAATATTTGAAATGGCATTTATTTTCCCTCTCTGTTCATCATTAAGTGGGGTCAGATTCCAAAAGATTCCACCTCTCTCGGGCTGGCTCTCTTTTGTCTGACTTCCATTGTGAAATTTTCTCGTTCCCCTTTTTCTTAAGAGAGGCTGACAGGATCTAGGTATAAATCAATTGGAAACCAGTCTCTGGTTTTCTCTCTCTCTCCCTCCCTCCCTTTCTTCTTTCTCTTTTCGCCTCAGTCCTTTTCTGTGATTAGTTTCACTGTGTAAGTTAGATATGAACTGCACTTCTTAAAAAAAATCTCCCTGTTACCTCCTTGAAAGAGTCACTTCTGTAGGCCTTTCTCCGTAGGCTCATGACTGCAGATAAGGAAGAAAAAAAACAAGTAAAAACAAAAACTACGTGCCTAAAAATGACAGAAAAAAAGTTTTGTAACATTTGAAAAAGAAACCTGAATAGCCTTTAATTCTTATTAATATGCTTACACTTTATGTAAATTGGTTTTTGCCACGTGTGTTTGTTCACATTCTCAATGACTTAATGGGATTCTCACAGTCTGTGTCTTCGTGTCACGTGTATAAAATGGGCTTGTGATGTAAGCGTTTCATCTGCTCAGTGGTTCCTTTAATATTGTACTGCTGCTGGGAGTGGGCTGAGGAGTCTGCCTTTGGGCAGTAAGCTTCCTCTTGGATAGATTGGAGAGATGGGGGGTGGGGGGTGCAAATTCTCACATATGTTTTCTTAACCTATTTGCAGAAGCTTTCAAAAGGCATTTGGTTAAACCTCTTGGCAGTACAGTATTCTTGTATTTGTTAATGTCTGTGTTTAGGTACTGGTACCTTTTTGTTTAAAAATGTTCTAAGTGTTGGCTTTAAAGTGAATTTATCTTTAGTATGATAGTTATATGAAAATTATAGGGTTTGTGTGCAGAGAATTTTTTTATAAAGTGCTTTGTAAAAAAAAAAAAAAATGTATTCTAGCTTTCGCGGTACATATGTGTGATAACTGTAATATCCATGACAGTTAAGTGCAATTATTTCATCACTCTAAAAATGCTATTTTTGTGTCAGTTCCTGCAGGTGTTTTCATGTCTTTGCAAAGTGACACATTTTGATGCCTTCTTGATAAAGTGGTAGACATTTTGTAGCTTTATAGAAACTTTGTATTCATACGGTATCAATGAAAAATAAAGAAAATGAAAGTGTGGGTCACCTTTTTTATCTGCAGAAATGTATGTTGTTGAAAATGAAAAGGTGTTTTGTGTGTTATGTGTGAATATATGAAGGACAGAGTAAAGGAGGTTAAAGTAGTGATCTTTTAATGGTGTCCAGTCAGCTCAGAATAGTAATTGCAGCCTGAGTGTTACTGTCTATCAGGGTTTCTTTCTTTGTTTCTTTTTTTAAATTGATGTGTAATTGATTTACATTGTTGTTTTAGTTTCAAGGGTGGAGCAGAGTGATTCAGTTCTACATACAGACATATCTTTTTTTTCATATTCTTTTCCTCTATAGGTTATTACAAAATACTGAGTATAGTTCCCGTTCACAAGGTTTCTTAAAAATACCCACGTTACTCTGTCTGCCTGCTTGCTTACCTCTCTTTAGTAGTGTGTTATTAAAGTTGTTAGCCCGCCTTGCTCAGTGCATGCCAGGAGCCAGGGGTAGAGCAGTGGATGTGAGAAAGAGGTAAATAAAGGGTGGTGGGTGCCCACACGGTGTGTGCTGAGCTGTAACCCTTGCCCCGTCCTCAGGTGTGTGCAGCACACACACACACACACAACCAAGCCTTGGATTCACTAAGTTTACTGCATGCTGGCACTGGGCCAGTATGCTGGTACAGCGTGTGATTCTCACAGCTGTCCTGATGACAGTGATCTTATCTCACACATACGTGCATGCATACACACACACACACACACCCAGCCGCTGCTCAGGAAGGGGCAGGTGGTCCAGGGTCATGACTGGTGAGTGGTGAAGCCTTCAGTAGAGCGCCCTGGCTTTGACTCTTGGCCCCTGCCTTTTGGCTCACTGAGACTCCATGGAAGCCACTCGAGGCTCAGGGGCAGAAATCTGGGGGTCGGGGGGCTTCCTTAAACAACAATAACCTTGGGCTTCTGATAGCAGGACCCAGTTGTACCCTGGGATCCTTCAGTTTTAACTAGACCTCAGGTAGTCTTGCTTCTCCCCATTTCTTTGAAATCTGAGATGGAACCTGCCTCAAATCCCAAGGCACTGTGCAAGTGGAAACAGAAAAATATTGGATTCCATTTTCTTTGAAAGAGGCATGTGTTTAGTAAGCTACCATTCAAGAGAAGGCAGTTGTCCAGCGAGCTATCCAGGGCAGAGGGAAGGAAACTGGGGTGTTTTGCTGAGGCCCTGTTATATGCCAGTTCCCTTCACACTCACGACATCCTTTAACCCACATCCTCTTGAGTAAAAGAATCATTTCCAATTTTCCAATAAGGAAATGGGAGCCCAGAGAAGTTAATCCTTGTTAAGATCATAAAAGCTAGTAAGTGGCAAGAATTTAGAAGTGGAAAACCCTCCGTCCTTGTAGTCCTGGCTCTGGTGCTGGCTGTGTGGCACTTTGGCCCTGTGCTTCCTCTAAAACAAGATGCTTTAGCACATCAAAAACATCCTTGTTACTGCCTTCAGTTCCAGTTAACTTGAGTTCAGTGGAGAGAGTGGCATGCTAGGGAAACTAACATCAGTGAGGAGAGAGATGGAAGACACACAGGGGAGAGTAAATAAGCCTTCTTGTAAGACTGAGAATCAAGAAATGTCCCTGGCAACCCCGATCATTTCTTCTGCCTTACAACTGACTGAGGACTCATCAGCATGGCTACTGCCTACTGATGGCTAAATTAGCTGCTGTTGTTAAGTCATCAGTGAGCAACTGATATGATTCCAACTCAAAAGGCACAAGTGTTGGGTAAGCTTGTGAAGCCTTAGAGTTTTTTTAGTTGCCTTTGAAGATACTTCTGTATAAAGCTGCATATGTCAATTTTATCTAGGTGGTTGTAACTAGCAAAGAATCAGGCTGCTAGAAGCAATTGCTGGAAACAATGAGATGAGATGGAGAGGACTGGGGGGAGGCAAACACTTCATCTTGTGAGGCATCTGTTTCAAATGAGGCCTTAACGTGGTCTCCAGGCAGAGGGATTGGACTTCTAGCCCGGAAGGTTTCGAGAAGTCTGAGGTTCAGCGCTCTCAGGGTTCCACCCAGATGTTCCCACTCCGTGTTTCAGTGCCCCACTCCTTATCTATTAGGGCCTCAGGAAACTTGTGAGAACTGTAAATTCAGCTTTATTTGTAGTTTCTGGCTTGATTTCTAGCACCGTCTGTCCTTCAACTGCCTGAGCTAAGGATCTCTTTCAACGCTGCCAGGGAGATCTTTTATGCCATGCCCTGAGTTGAGCCTGGCATTTTCTTCCTCTTTGCACCAATTGCACTTAGCAACAACCAACATATTAATACCACCAACCAATCATGCTGCTGCTAAGTCACTTCAGTCGTGTCCGACTCTGTGCAACCCCATAGACGGCAGCCCATCAAGCTCCCCCGTCCCTGGGATTCTCCAGGCAAGAACACTGGAGTGGGTTGCCAGTTCCTTCTCCAATGACCAATCATAATCATAATTAATGCCATCCATCGCTCTAGCATGCTAGAGATGGTGTAAGGTAGGGCATCCCCTTCCTTGTGGAACCAATGCCAGTTTATGACAGATGCTTAGTCGTTCAGTCATGTCTGACTCTTTGTGACCCCATGGACTGTAGCTTGCCAGGCTCCTCTGTTCATGGGATTCTCCAGGCAAGATGACTGGAGTGGCCCTCCTCCAGGGGACCTTCCTAACCCAGGGATTGAACCCAAGTCTCCCGAAATGCTCAGTCAGTATGAGGGGGATTCCCTCATAGCTCAGTCAGTAAAGAATCTGCCTGCAATGCAGAAAACCCGGATTTGATTCCTGGGTCAGGAAAATCCCCTGTAGAAGGAAATGCCAACCCAATCCAGTATTCTTGACTGGAGAATCCCTTAGACAGAGGAGTCTAGCAAGCTGCAGTCCACGGGGTTGCAAGAGTTGGACACGACTTGATGAAACCACCACTCCCGCCATGCAGGTGGAATCTTTACCGACTGAGCCACCAAGGAAGCCCATGCCAGCTGACAGTAACTCTGCTGCTACATCATTTCAGCGGACCAACTGTCTTAGTTTAGGTTCCCCCGGGAAGCAGAACCTGAAAAAAAAGACTGGAGGGCAAACGGTTTATTTGAGAATCTTAATAAAGATGTCATTTCATGTGATGAAAGGTTAAATTCACCAGGAAGATGAAATACTTGTAAATTGGTATGCTGTTAATAGGGCTTGCCTTCTGGCTCAGTGGTAAAAGAATCTGCCTGCCAATGTGAAAAACACAGGAGACATGGGTCGATCCCTGGGTTGGGAAGATTCCCTGGAGGAGGAAATGGCAATCCACTCCAGCATTCTGTCAGGAAAATCTAAAGACAGAGGAGCATAGGGTGACAGAGTTGGACACGACTGAGCAACAGAGCGCACACACACATGCTCTTAATAAAACTTCCTTAATTCTCAGGGACTGGAGAACTGCAAGGAAAAATACAAAATTATGCATCTGTTTAAGTAGTTGGTGGAACAAGCAGGCAAATTCCAGGAAATATGTAGAAAAAAATGAAAGTATTGATTATATGTGTACTCTGTCTCCCAGAATTGTCATGCATATTTTTTCAGCCACATGGAATGGTTTGAAAACCATGTACTTGCCAGTTTAGCAAGTCTCAGTATATTCCAAAGTATTGTTATAATACCACACAACATTCTCTGACCTCAAAGTAATTAAGGTAGAATCAATTTAAAAAGAATTTTTAGAAAAGCTCTCATATATTTGGGATTTAGTAAACAGTTCTAATTAACCCATGAAAAAGATCACAGAAATTAAATATTGAAAACTGTATGTTAAAGAAATACAACTTACTAAAATATGTGGAATGCAGCCAAAGCAGTGTTTACTAGACTAACATGTGGAGAATAGTCCGTATTAGAAAAAAAGAAAAGACCAAAAATTAACAAACTAACTATTCGATTCATGAAGTTAAAAGAAGATCAAAATAAGCATGCACACACTCACACACACACTAATAGAATGAAGGAACAAAGGGCAAAGTAATGGGATATTAGTAGAGAGTGAACACAACAGAGGAGATCAACAAGTCAAAAATTGGCTTTTCAAAAATACAAATAAAATCTATAAGCCTTAGCAAGACTGACAAGAGGGAGAAAGAACCAAACCAACCAACTACACAGAGTCACAGGAATGAAAATAGGAGTATTAACACAGACTTACAGATACTAATAAAAGTATAAAAAAATTAAAATATACAGGTATAAATCTTATGCCAATGAATTTGTAAGTGTAAATAGAAAAGATAAATTCTTAGAAAACTATAGCTCACAAGGAAGTAGAAAACGTAAATAGAGTAGCCTTAACAACTATTAACAACCAGGTAGAGTTTGGGGGTCTCCTCTCTGGCCTCTGGCCTTTCCCTTCCAGGAATCCTCGCCTTCAGCAGCTGTAGTTGCCCTGCACTTGATCTTGTTTTTCATGGACCAGAAACGTGGCAGCTTTTCCATCAGCACCACCACTGGCCTGCACAGCACTCCCTGGGCCCAAAACAGCAGATGGGAGCTCACTGCCCATCACTTCTGTCTCTATACATGGACTTCCCACCCAAATCCACCTGCTTCTAGTTACTCTCCAGTGCTTCCATTTTATGTATGCCCATCCAGTAAAATTGTTTTTTGAGACATTTTTTTTTTTTTTTGGCTGTGCCCTGGGGCATGTGGGATCTTAGTTCCGTGACAAAGTATCAAACCCACGCCCCTTGCATTGGAAGCGCAGAGTTTTAACCACTGGACCACCAGGGAAGTCCCCATCCAGTAAAATTTTATTCAGTCATGACTGTAAGCAGAAGTCTGGCTGTGATATTTTCAGTTCAGATCAGATCAGATCAGTCGCTCAGTCGTGTCCAACTCTTTGCGACCCCATGAATCGCAGCACGCCAGGACTCCCTGTCCATCACCAACTCCTGGAGTTCACTTGGACTCACATCCATTGAGTCAGTGATGCCATCCAGCCATCTCATCCTCTGTCGTCCCCTTCTCCTCCTGCCCCCAATTCCTCCCAGCATCAGAGTCTTCTCCAATGAGTCAACTCTTCGCATGAGGTGGCCAAAGTTCTGGAGTTTCAGCTTTAGCATCGTTCCTTCCAAAGAACTCCCAAGGGCTGATCTCCTTCAGAATGGACTGGTTGGATCTCCTTGCAGTCCAAGGGACTCTCAAGAGTCTTCTCCAACACCACAGTTCAAAAGCATCAATTCTTCAGCGCTCAGCCTTCTTCACAGTCCAGCTCTCACATCCATACATGACCACAGGAAAGACCATAGCCTTGACTAGGCGAACCTTTGTTGGCAAAGTGATGTCTCTGCTTTTGAATGTGCTATCTAGGTTGGTCATAACTTTCCTTCCAAGGAGTAAGCGTCTTTCAATTTCATGTCTGCAGTCACCATCTGCAGTGATTTTGGAGCCCAGAAAAATAAAGTCTGACACTGTTTCCACTGTTTCCCCATCTATTTCCCATGAAGTGATGGGACCGGATGCCATGATCTTCATTTTCTGAATGTTGAGCTTCAAGCCAACTTTTTCACTCTCCTCTTTCACTTTCATCAAGAGGCTATTTAGTTCCTCTTCACTTTCTGCCATAAGAGTGGTGTCATCTGCATATCTGAGGTTATTGATATTTCTCCCAGCAATCTTGATTCCAACTTGTGTTTCTTCCAGTCCAGCATTTCTCAGGATGTACTCTGCATATAAGTTAAATAAACATGGTGACAATATACAGCCTTGACATACTCCTTTTCCTATTTGGAACCAGTCTGTTGTTCCATGTCCAGTTCTAACTGTTGCTTCCTGACCTGCATACAGATTTCTCAATAGGCAGATCAGGTGGTCTGGTATTCCCATCTCTCTCAGAATTTTCCACAGTTTATTGTGATCCACACAGTCAAAGGCTTTGGCATAGTCAATAAAGCAGAAATAGATGTTTTTCTGGAACTCTCTTGCTTTTTCCATGATCCAGCAGATGTTGGCAATTTGATCTCTGGTTCCTCTGCCTTTTCTAAAACCAGCTTGAACATCAGGAAGTTCATGGTTCACATATTGCTGAAGCCTGGCTTGGAGAATTTTGAGCATTACTTTACTAGCCTGTGAGATGAGTGCAATTGTGCAGTAGTTTGAACATTCTTTGGCATTGCCTTTGTTTGGGATTGGAATGAAAACTGACCTTTTCCAGTCCTGTGGCCACTGCTGAGTTTTCCAAATTTGCTGGCATATTGAGTGCAGCACTTCACAGCATCATCTTTCAGGATTTGGAATAGCTCCACTGGAATTCTATCACCTCCACTAGCTTTGTTCGTAGTGATGCTTTCTAAGGCCCACTTGACTTCACATTCCAGGATGTCTGGCTCTAGGTCAGTGATCACACCATTGTGATTATCTTGGTCATGAAGATCTTTTTTTGTACAGTTCTGTGTATTCTTGCCATCTCTTCTTAATATCTTCTGCTTCTGTTAGGTCCATACCATTTCTGTCCTTTATCGAGCCCATCTTTGCATGAAATGTTCCTTTGGTATCTCTGATTTTCTTGAAGAGATCTCTAGTCTTTCCCATTCTGTTGTTTTCCTCTATTTCTTTGCATTGATCGCTGAAGAAGGCTTTCTTATCTCTTCTTGCTGTTCTTTGGAACTCTGCATTCAGATGTTTGTATCTTTCCTTTTCTCCTTTGCTTTTTGCTTCTCTTCTTTTCACAGCTATTTGTAAGGCCTCCCCAGACAGCCATTTTGCTTTTTTGCATTTCTTTTCCATGGGGATGGTCTTGATCCTTGTCTCCTGTACAATGTCGTGAACCTCATTCCATAGTTCATCAGGCACTCTATCTATCAGATCTAGTCCCTTAAATCTATTTCTCACTTCCACTGTATAATCATAAGGGATTTGATTTAGGTCATACCTGAATGGTGTGGTGGTTTTCCCTACTTTCTTCAATTTCAGTCTGAATTTGGCAATAAGGAGTTCATGGTCTGAGCCACAGTCAGCTCCTGGTCTTGTTTTTGCTGACTGTATAGAGCTTCTGCAAGTAAAGTATGAAGATGCTCCTTTGTTTGCAGGTTTGAGCTCCTGCAAGGGCTTCCCAACTCTGCTATGAAATCAATATGACATCTGGTCGCTCAGTAAAGAAAATTTGGGCTGATTTTAATCAGTTAAACTCTTAAGTCTGGGGCTGCCTGGGTATGGAGATGGGAGGGGGTAGTGGTTACAATATCTTTTAATAATTGATTTTTAAGAAATAGTTATTAATTAGGAAACAATAACTAATCTACATAAAGACCTGGACTTCGGTCTGCTAATTAATAGGCAGGAAAGAAAGATGGAGAGTGGGATCTGGATGGGAAGAGAAAGGAAGGAAATAGGAAAGAAGGGAAAGAAAAAGGAGAAGCATGAAGTGAAGAGAAGGATGCAGGTCAATGAGAAGTGAAAAGGGGATGGTATGAGCAAAGGATGTTATGGGAAGAGGAAGCAAGACTGAAAGCCTAGAATAAGGAAGTAAGCGCCTGACCAGGACAAGGGAGTAGCAGGAAACGTGGTTCAGAAGTGGTCTAGCTTGGCAAAGACCTTTCTTGTCCTGGTGCTGAATTTACATTGTATCCAATAGGTGGCACCAATCATCTGAGTCTATAACCATTAAAGGAGCCTCTGCACCTAGGCCTGTCTGTGTTCAGAGCCACTCCTTGCCTTTTACCTCCTTTGAAATGTGGCTTGCTCGCTGTCTTCTCCAGGCTTCTCTGCCAGCCGCTCTCAGTGGAGTGTGGCCATTGGAAGGTCCAGGCAGAAGGGGAAGCAGGGAGAGGCCGGCGCACTGCTCTCTCTTTTTCCATCTCAGTTGGCACCTCTGGCAGCAGGTGCAATTTCCTCACGGCTCCAACTCCTGCTCGAGGACCCCCGAGTGTTCCAGCTTCCACTAGTGATCTGGGGGTTTGGACCATCTTCTCTCTAGTGCTTTTATCCTGGAAGTGAGAGTGACATTCTGTTCCTGCTCATCGTGGAGTTTAGCTTTTCAGCACCCCTACCACCTGTTCCCTGCATCAGATTCCCTTTGTTGTAAGTGCCTGGTTTCTATTTTCCTAGTTAGTCCCTGCTGAATACAGGTGGGGGAACGCATTCTCCCCACTGCTCTTGTTCCATGGAGAGGGATTTTCTTCTCATCACTCTTGGCATCTCTCCCCACCCCTGACCTCTGCCCACAGAAGTTACATACACTGAATCACCTGTTTAGTGGATGACAGCATTTGGTCCACGTTCCCATTTGGGCGCATCCCCTGGTAGAATTGGAGTGTGAATTTTAGCACATTCTTTGGTTATTGGTAAGCTCTGTCCTCCCATATATGTGCACAGTCTCTCAGTCATGTCTGACTCTGTGACCCCATGGACTGTAGCCCTGCAGGCTCTTCTGTCCGCAAGGTTTCCCAGACAAAAATACTGGAGTGGTTGCCATCTCCTTCTCCAGGGCATCTTACTGACCCAAGGGTCGAACCTGTGTCTCCTGCATTGCAGGCAGATTACCACTGAGCCACCAGGGAGATCTTTCCATGTAGCCTGTTCTGTAAGTTTGATGTTTGAGTCATCAGTCTAATTCCTGAGTCTGAATTGGTTCCCAAGGCCAGGACAATTGTGGTGTATACACAATATACAATTGTGGTGTACACACACATATATACATATATATCAGAGAAGGCAATGGCACCCCGCTCCAGTACTCTTGCCTGGAAAATCCATGGACAGAGGAGCCTGGTGGGCTGCAGTCCATGGGGTTGCTGAGAGTTGGACACGACTGAGCGACTTCACTTTCACTTTTCTCTTTCATGCATTGGAGAAGGAAATGGCAACCCACTCCAGTGTTCTTGCCTGGAGAATCCCAGGGATGGCGGAGCCTGGTGGGCTGCCGTCTATGGGGTGGCACAGAGTCGGACATGACTGAAGTGACTTAGCATAGCATAGCATAGCATGCATATATATATATATATATACACACACATACATACACACATATATATACATATATATACGGAAAGTGAAAGTGATAGTCACTCAGTCATGTCCAACTCTGTGACCATATGGACTGCAGCCCGCCAGGCTCCTCTGTCCATGGAATTTTCCAGGCAAGAATATTGGAGTGGGTTGCCCTTTCCTTCTCCAGGGGATCTTCCAAACCCAGGGATCAAATCCAGATCTCCTACATTGTGGGCAAATTCTTTACCTGGCCAAAAAAATTCATTTGGACCTTTCCATAACATTGTATGGTAAAACTCAAACCAATTTTTTTGACCAACCCAATATACGCTGCCTCAAACTACAGCAGTAACCAGGAGATTAGATTTGTGTGACAGCTACATTCTGGCCAAAAGAAACTTAGCACCGCCACCCCCTCCACCCTGAGCCCCACCTTCTCTCCCCTAACGTGTTCTGCTAAATTTCAGCTCCTTGGGGACCTATGAAGACTATGACATAGATCCAGAAGTTCAATATCAAGAGCAGGTAATCATGAGGCATGCCAGTTCTGTGTGTGTGTCACACATGGAGTGCACAGGGCCCCCTCCTCCAAAGTGCCCATTGCCTGGTTTAATACTCTGTTATCCCTGTCTTGAAATTCATCTTCTAACAGAGTGATTTGCATTTTACCCTGGACCCCTCAGCCTTTGTAGCCTGTCCTGATGCTACCTGCCCACCCTCTTGGGGTGCACTTTTCGAAAGGGTAGGTAAGCCCTGGCCATCCAAACTCCTTGGGATTCAGAGTCCAGCAGCACAGCCAGACACATACTGGAGTTTTCCCAGTGGACAGCAGAGGGCAGCAAACTACCCCTTAACAGTTTCTCACCCAGGAGGAATAGGGTTTGAAGCCAACTTTTCTGAATGTTTACAGGCTCTGAGGCTGTGGGTGGCTCTGAGGCTGTGGGTGCTGTCGGTTGTCTGTCTGCTTGTTTTTATCTTTGAAAATCAGAAACTCTTGAGCCCCACCTTAGGCGAGGTGGCGCCTGGCATTCTGCTACTCCAGTAAAGCCTGTCTGTACTGAGAGCAGTTCCTTTTACCTTGAAAGTATAAGCCCAGCAGCCCTATGCCTTGCTGCTCCTGCCAATGGTCAGACCTGCTGGGATGAGCCTGCCCTGGGGTCTGGCACAGGGTCTTCCAGAGATGACCTCTAACCCTTACAGCACGCTGTCCAGAGCTCTGTTTTCATGGCATTTATTTATTGTCGGAGTATAATTACTTTACAGTGTCAGTTTCTGCTGAACATTAAAGTGAATCAGCTATTTGTATACATATATCCCCTCCCTTTTGCACCGTCCTCCCACCCACCCCACCCTTATCCCACGCCTCTAGGTCATCACCGAGCACCAAGCTGAGTCATTACATTTTCTCCTAGGAAGCGAGCCTCAGAATATAACTTGATATAATTTCTCCACAGGTTACACAGCTATGAAGTAAGAAAATTTGGATTTGAACCCTGTTCTCAGATCAGATCAGATCAGTCACTCAGTCGTGTCCAACTCTTTGCGACCCCATGAATATTCAAAAAGGCACCCTCTTTTCACAGGTTTATTGTGCTCCTACAAAAGTGAAAAAGGAAAATAAGCAAATTTTTTCTTGCCTTTGCTTTGTCAGATGGAAACAAGTTCCCCCAGGCTATGCCCCAGCCATCTCCCAGGCACAGAGAAGGCTGCACACAGGAAATGGCTCATCCACCCAAGGCCTGTGACCTGGATTGCATCTCCCAACAAGCAAAGAAAGAACTTAAAATTTCTTTCTGTTTCATTTTTTGTAAGCAATAATCCAACACCTCACTCTGCGCTCTCCTGTCGTTCTCAGGAGAAGCTCAGCATTGATTCAGCCCAGTGAAAACTAGCTTTAGGAAACACTCCTCATTCCCAGTCAGCTTCTGATTTATGTAAATTACCGGGCTTCCCCGGTGGCGCTAGTGGTAAAGAACCCACCTGACAATTGCAGGAGACATAAGAGACACGCGTTTGATCCCTAGGTTGGGAAGAACCCCTGGGGGAGGGCACGACTACCCACTCCAGTATTCTTGCCTGGAGAATCCCATGGACAGAGGAGCCTGGCGGGCTACGGTCCACGGGTGTCACAAAGAGTCAGACACGACTGAAGCAACTTAGTAGCAGTACGTAGAGGACTTTGCAGCCTCATGAGGCAAGTCCCAAAACAGAAGAGCATGACAGATGTGAGAGGTGGAGCATACTTTATTGATGAGCAGTCACAATAAAACAACTAAACAAAAAACCATCGCTGTGCTGCCTTGCCCTTCTGAGGAGTGAGATTCATTAGCTGGTGTGCAGCTTAGCTTTGCCTTGGTAGCTGGAGAATGCAGGACTGAATGGATAACGGTGGTAATAGTGTAAGAGACGGCCATCTATGCGGTCGCACAGAGTCAGACACGACTGGAGTGACTTAGCAGCAGCAGCAGCAGTGTAAGAGAGGAGTGCTGTGCAGCGGCTAGGCTGAGGGCTCTAGAATCGGGATTCCAACTCTGATTTATCAGACTGATGATGGATCTTTTGAAAATTTATTTGAAAACAAGTATTCTGCTCCGGCAAAAGAGGCTGCTGCATTAGCTGTTTAAATAACTTCTGTGTCATGCTTTCCCTAAGCCCACTCAGATGCTTTTGGAAGAGAGGGAATATATTTAAAATATATAAACAACAAAAAAATGAGAGAAGATGCCCCCGCTTTTGATCTCTTTAAGGCTGGGAGAGAGCGGATCTGGCCCTGAGTCTCTGGCATAAAGAAAAGGTTGTGCTTCTTACCCCAGGGGGAAGATGCCCAGGGACTTCCTTGAATTTCCCAGAAAGGCGAGTCCTGTTGTAAGCCCCTACCCCAACAGCAACCTCTGTAAATGTGCAAAGGGGTTTCTGCTAGGTTCCCACAGCACAGGAGCCCCCCAGGGTTCGACCCCGCACAGCAAGCCTGCCAAGGACAATGCTGGGCCCTCCCCTGCTGAGCTCGGTGGCAGCCAAGAGGCTTTTTAGCAAAGGATTACAGGTCCAACTTGGATGGATGGACTTTCTTTGAGACAGGGCATCAGTGTGGCTGGGAAAGTCCTGAGCTGTTGAGATCCAGGGCACTGCAGGGACTTCTGGAAGAGAAGAGAATCCATCCTCCTCCAGTACCCCATGGGTTGGACAAAATACCTCTCTCCAGCACAAACTTTGTCCGTCTTTTTCCTCTGCATGATGCTGGAGAAGATTCTTGAGAGTCCCTTGGACTGCAAGGAAAGGAGATCAAGCCAGTCAATCCTAAAGGAAATCCACCCTGAATGTTAATTGGAAGGACTGATGCTAACGCTGAAACCGCAATACTTTGGCCACTAATGCAAAGAACTGACCCATTGGAAAAGACCCTGATACTGGGAAGGATTGGAGGAAAAATGAGAAGGGGGTGACAGAGGATGAGATGGTTGGATGGCATTACCGACTCAAAGAACATGAGTTTGAGCAAGCTCCAGGAGATAGTGAAGGACAGGGAAGCCTGGCGTGCTGCAGCCTATGGGGTCGCAAAGAGCTGGACGTGACTGAGCGACGGAACAACAACGACAAAAGAAAGCAAATCAAGGAGGTCCTGTTCCTGAGTGTCCCAAACCCTGAATCCAAACTCCTGCACAGGTGTCAGCCTCGTGCTGGGGGCGGAAGGTGGGCATACTTTTGAGAAAGCCCAGGATTTCAACAGCTCTGACAGGCAGCAGACCAAGGTTACCCACAGTACCAGTCCTCGGTGACCAGGCTGCCCTATATTGTCTGCAGGGTCATGGGATACTAAGTAGATGCACATATTTTAAACCTTGGAGCCAGATTTCAAAGGTACTTTGCATGTTGTTCTACAGTTAGACTAGAAAATTCATCTCTTTTGTAGCTGTGCATATAGCTGTTTGTGAAGCGGGGTGAAAAGCCAGATTTATCAAAGGAGTGAAAACTTTAGAGGCTGCCTCCAATTCTTTTTGGCTGGATGTGAAAACCCATAGATACATGCAAATGTAATTAAACTGTTATCACAAAAATGTAGATCAGTGTCAATTAGATCCAAGACAAGAACTCTGAAAAGTGATTTATGCAGAGAAAGGCAAGTTAAGATCACAGGGAGCCAAGGCCTGGATTTCTAGATTCTGAGGTGAGATATCTAAAGTACTGGGTTGGGTCCTGAATTCATGCACTCTCAAGCTATAATCTAAGAGGCCCAGTCTGCCAGTGGGTGGCCTGGGGCAGACTGGGGAGTTGGATGAGGCCAAATCCCTGATGAGAAGGGGGACTTGAAGGCAAACTGAATTTCCCCTGCGGAGAGACGGCTATTCTCACCATAGAAAAGGAGAACTTGAGAACTTGACCTTTGACTCTTCCTTCCTGCTCTTTCTCCTTCAGCCTCTTTCCCCTCCCCAAACTCTATGAAGCTCCTACGGGGTTTGAATGGCTTTTGTACCCGCCTTGGCATCTCAGCTCTGTGCCTCTGTGCTCAGGAGCCACCTTAAGTGGGAACTCAGTCTTGCCTTGGTCATGACACCCCTCTCGCCCACCTCTAATTTAATCATTGTTTCTTCCTTTGAGAAATATTTATATGTATTTATTTCTTTTCTTTTTCAAATTCTTTTCACATTTAGGTTATTCTAGACTACTGAGCCGAGTTCCCTGGGCTATACAGTAAGTCCTTGTCGCTGTGTGCTTACTCAGTCATGTCCGACTCTGTGACTCCGTGGACTGTAGCCCACCAGGCTCCTCTGTCCATGGAATTCTCCAGGCTAGAATGCTGGAGTGGGTAGCCATTCCCTTCTCCAGGGGATCTTCCCCAGCCAGGGATCAAACCCAGGTTTCCCACATTGCAGGCAGATTCTTTACTGTCTGAGCCACCAGGGAAACCCAGAGAAATTGTGCTGTGGCTTTTTTGCTCAGTCCTGTCCGACTCTTTAAGTTCTTGTTGGTTATCTATTTTAAATATAGCAATAGCTATATAGCCCCCAATATAGCATTGGGGGCTTCCCTTGTGGCTCAGCTGCTAAAGTGCAATGTGGGAGACCTGGGTTCGATCCCTGGGTTGGGAAGATCCCCTGGAGAAGGGAAAGGCTACCCACTCCAGTATTCTGGCCTAGAGAATTCCATGGACTAAGTCCATGGGGTCGCAAAGAGTCTGATACGACTGAGCAACTTTCACTTTCACTTCAGTTTCAATGTGGACAAGAAATATTTTCTGAATTTTTGTATCACGAGTACTCTTTTAAACTTGAACCTGTACACAGACTAGCCAAACCTGGGAATTTTCGGTGATTAACCGACTCAGATGAAGTCCCTTAAGGTGGAGTCTTGACCCCCTTACCGTTCTTGCTGCCTTATTACTGACCTCACTTTAGGCTTCACACTTTACCTCTTAATACGACCCTGGGGGCCTGAAGATTTTCTTAAACCCCAGGAGAGAATTGGCACTTACCGAGCACTTAACTCGAGGAACCGAACTCTGCAGTCTCCCTGGAGGCATTGTCCCCACAGCAGGATGTCTCATAGGGAAGGACTCAGTGTCACATTCTCATCGTGCAGGACTTCAGGAAATATTTATTAAAAGAAAAAGCAATCTTTACAACAGAGGTGGGAGGAGGTGCAGTACCCCAGCTTTTGGCTCCCGGCTGCTTTGGAGGTGGTGGTGATGAGGAGGAAGCTCTGCTGAGTTGGCTGGGAGGCTGGGGCATGTCTCACTGCACTGTCAGTCTTTCCTGGATGGATTTCTTCCAAGAAGCCCTCCACCTGAAGCCTGGGCTGCAACACCTCTACACTCCGCCTGCCTGTGATCCTGTCCAACCTGGAAGGATGAACCAGAGAGTAATTTACAAGCCAGCTCCCCTGACATGGGCTCTGGCAAGTCCTGGCGGGTGTCTGTTGGCGTGGGGTGGGGGAGTAGCCCTGGCTGGTGCAGCCACTGAACACCTGCAGGTACCAAAACTGTCCCCAGCCCTCCCTCTTCTGCAATCTCCTGCTGGATCTCACGTTCCAGCTCAGATGCAGGGGAGAGATCAGACAGAAAATTCCAGGGGCTGAAAATTCCTCCCACGAGGACCTTCCCGCCCCCCACCCTTGTCAATGAGGCAGAAATTTTAACTCTTCAGGGCAAATTTTCAAAGCTGAGTAACTACCTATTACACCCTTAAATCCTGTTATTTGTTAACAGCATTTGAATGAGTAACTTACTCCTATCGCTTTGAAAATGTATCTTTTAATAGGTGAGCAGGGGTGATTAGAGATGAAAAGTGCCTATGAGATGCCTACCGCGATGCCAGAGGCTGTTTGGAACTAGCATTCCAAGGCTGTTGAAAATGATTTTTTTTTTTTTTTTTTAATGTGGACCATTTTTAAGGTCTTTATTGAATTTGTTACAGTTCTGCTTCAGTTTTGTTACATTTCTTTGGTTGGTTTTTGGCCACAAGGCAGGTAGGATCTCAGCTCCCCAACCAGGGTTTGAACCTGCCCCTCCTTAACTGGAAGGCAAAGTCTTAACCACTGGACCACTAGGGAAGTCCTGAAAATGACTTAAAAAAAATGTAGAAGGTGGGTGCCTTCAAGAGGAGAGGAGACAAGGAGGATATCCATGTGGTAGAAAGATTTAGGGACCATCTGCTGACCACTCTGTGCTTGCTCCAAGACTTGTGATGCCAGTCTCAGACACAGGCAAGTGTTATATACTGCCCCTGGATTTTCTGGGCTGAGGCTTTCAGGGTAGAACAAGGGTGTGAATTGAAAGAAAAGCTTCTGAAAGCATCCTCGGGGCTCTCCCCCTTGATCACTCTTGCAGAAGGCAGCCTTCTCCCAGTAATGACCTCAAACCCCCATCCACCCTGCTAATGCTGAGTTTGGCTGCAGAAACTCTGGAACTAATGGATGTCTTTGGTGATGCCCAAGGCCCTCCAACGGAGAAGGCAATGGCAACCCACTCCAGTACTCTTGTCTGGAAAATCCCGCGGACGGAGGAGCCTGGTAGGCTGCAGTCCATGGGGTCGCAAAGAGTCAGAGTTCTTGCCTGGAGAATCCCAGGGGCAGCGGAGCCTGGTGGGCTGCCATCTCTGGGGTCGCACCGAGTTGGACATGACTGAAGCGATTTAGCAGCAGCAGCAGAAGGCCCTCCAAGATGGACACTTCCAAGCATCCTGAAGTCCTGCTTCCCAGATGAGGATTGCAAAGCCATCCATGGAGAAGAGGTGTTGCTGCTGATGCTGCTGCTAAGTCGCTCAGTCGTGTCCGACTCAGCGACCCCATGGACTGCGGCCCACCAGGGTCCTCCGTCCACAGGATTTTCCAGGCAAGAGTACTGGGGTGGGGTGCCATTGCCTTCCCCGGAAGAGGTGTTAGCTGCAGCCAAAGAAGGAGGCCAGAGAGCTCACTGAATACCTGAGACCCCACCGAGCTCAACTCGGTGTACATCAGTGGATTCTCCAAATTGGTTGCAAGGGAGAATCGATATAGTGTTTTTTTAAAAAAATCCTAATGCTCATTCCACTCTTCCCCCTCAACACACACACAGATGCATAGTACCCAATGCATCAAAATCTCTGAAGGTAGGACCCAAACACCAGTCACTTTTCAAGTTTTTCAGGCAATTCTACCATGCAGCCAAGTTTGAGAAGCAGTGATATCAAGTGGTTGAGATGATTCTGAGACTCTGTGGCCCAGTGGGAAGGGAGAAGAATGCTAATCAGCTTCTGTTTGGAAAAGAAGCTAAGTGCTCAAGCAGAGGACGAGACAAAGAGGATATCCATGTGGTAGAAAGATTTAGGGAGCACTTGCTGGCTACTCTGTGCTTGCTCCAGGACTCGTGATCGCCAGTCTCAGACGCAGGCAAGTGTTACGTGCTGCCCTCCTCAGAATCCTCCCTTTCCTATGAAAGTTATGATGTCCTTTGGGGTTAGAAATAATTCCACTTCTTCCTTTGAAAGCTTGACTAGCTTAACCTTCTTTTTCAACTAAATTTGACTTTGGATGTCAAATGTTTTATAAAACTTTTTTTGGAAGTAATTTCAAATTTTACAGAGATATTTCGAGAATGATACATATAACTCTTGTATACTCTTTATCCAGAGTCACTGATTGTTAATATTTTGCCATATTTATTCATATATGATATATATACACACATATATACACACATATGATATATATATACACATATATATATACACATACACACATATATACACACATATGATATATATATACACACATATATATATATACACATACACATATATACACACACATATGGCAGAAAGTGAAGAGGAACTAAAAAGCTTCTTGATGAAAGTGAAAGTGGAGAGTGAAAAGGTTGGCTTAAAGCTCAACATTCAGAAAACGAAGATCATGGCATCTGGTCCCATCACTTCATGGGAAATAGATGGGCAAACAGTGGAAACAGTGTCAGACTTTATTTTTCTGGGCTCCAAAATCACTGCAGATGTTGACTGCAGCCATGAAATTAAAAGCCGCTTAATCCTTGGAAGGAAAGTTATGACCAACCTAGATAGCATATTCAAAAGCAGAGACATTACTTTGCCAACAAAGGTTCGCCTAGTCAAGGGTATGGTGTTTCCTGTGGTCATGTATGGATGTGAGAGCTGGACTGTGAAGAAGGCTGAGCGCCGAAGAATTGATGCTTTTGAAGTGTGGTGTTGGAGAAGACTCTTGAGAGTCCCTTGGACTGCAAGAAGATCCAACCAGTCCATTCTGAAGGAGATCAGCCCTGGGATTTCTTTGGAAGGAATGATGCTAAAGCTGAAACTCCAGTATTTTGGCCACCTCATGCGAAGAGTTGACTCATTGGAGAAGACTCTGATGCTGGGAGGGATTGGGGGCAAGAGGAGAAGGGGACGACAGAGGATGAGATGGCTGGATGGCATCACTGACTCGATGGATGTGAGTCTGAGTGACCTCCGAGAGCTGGTGATGGACAGGGAGGCCTGGTGTGCTGCAGTTCATGGGGTCTCAAAGAGTCGGACACGACTGAGCGACTGATCTAATCTGATCTGATACATCTCTATATATACCAATGCACTCATGTACATACACAACCCTTGTATATATGTATACACATATGTCCTTTGTATATTTTTTTCTGAACCATTTGAGGGTTAGTTGCATGTATCATACCCCTTCTCTATGCCTGATACCCCTTTTTAATAGTTCAGTGTTATTTCCTAAGTCATGCTTGAGGTTTCTTGAAAATATGAGGCATACTCCTGCCTCAGGGCCTTTGCGCTTGCTTGTAGTTCTGTTCTCCTATGATCTAATTGACTTGTCTTTCACTTTGTTAATGCCTTTATTCAAATGTTAACCTCCCACCTCCATTTCTCCTCTGTTCTCTAGGAGGTCACTCCTCATGCATTTATCCCCCTCCTCCACATCTGAATGGGCTTTGGCAGTTTCACAGCAGTCTTAGGCCACTTATAGTTTATGGAAGATTGGGAACCCAAATCTCTAACTTCTCCCTTTAATTCCTGTCTGCAAATCAGCCAATAGCTCTGGAACTTTTCTCACTCTCACTTCTTAAAACATTGAAGGATAGTTGATTTAAATGTTGTACCAATCTCTGCTGTACTGCAAAGTGACTCAGTTTCCACATATTACATTCTTCTTTAAATATTCTTTTCTATTATAGTTTATCCTAGGAGACTGGATATAGTTCTCTGTGCTATACAGTAGGACCTTTTTGTTTATCCATTCTAAATGGAAGAGTTTGCATCTACAAGTCTCAAATTTCCAGTCCATCCCTCTCCCTAACCTCCCCATTGCAAACACAGGTTTGATCTCAGTGTCTGTGAGCCTATTTGTAGACAGGTTTATTTGTGCCATATTTTAGATCCCACATATAAATGATATCATTTGGTATTTGTCTTTTTCTGACTTTGCTTAGTATGATAATCTCTAGTGATATCCATGTTACTGCAAATGGCATTCTTTTGTTCTTTTTATGGCTGAGCAGTATTCCAGTGTGTGTGTGTATGTGTGTGTGTGTGTGTGTGTGTGCATGCGCACGTGTGTGTGTGTGTGTGTACCACATCTGTATCCATTCATCTGTTGATGGACATTTACGTTGTTTCCATGTCTTGGCTGTTGTGAATAGTGCTGCTGTGAACATAGGGGGCATGTATCTGTTTGCATTATAGTTTTGTCTGGGTATATGCCCAGGAGTGGGATTGCTGGATTATACAGTAATTCTACTTTTAGTTTTCTGAGGAAACTCCATACTGTTTTCCATAGTGGTTGCACCAACTTAAATTTCTACCAACAGCGTAGGCGGGTTCCCCTTTCCTGGAACTCATCTCTTTATTGAAGTGTCTTGTCAAATGCAGCCAATGGCAAGTTTTATTGGAGCATAACTATGCTTCATTCATTTATATATTGTCTGTGGTGGTGGTTTTCATGCTATAGCGGTAGACTTGAGTAGCTCCAAAAGAAACTATATGGTCTGTAAAATGGAAAAGATTATTATCTAGCTCTTTACAGAAAAGTTTATGGACTTATGCCTTTGACTTACAAATTCAGTCAGCTTACAGTCTCCTTTCCAAGTTATTGTTGGCCCAGCTTTACTCAACTTTTTGCCACTGCATATCATGGATTGCCATCCCTCCAGCTTGACTGCTAATGCCACACACCTTAAATGTCTTTATTATGGTGATATTCTACTCTGGGTGCTGGTCAGGATAATTGACAACAACTGACTGAAATCTCAGTGGTTTAACCTGACAAAAGTTTGTCTCTTGCTCACATAAAGTCTGAAGTCGTTGGGCAGCCATCCTCTGCCTTGTAGGGTACCACCTGGAAGGCATGGCCTCCAAAGTCACTCAGCAGTTTGAGAGGTGGAAGAAGAATTCCACTCTCAATTGTCTTTCCTTCCATTGATCTGACTAGTTACAAAACCCCAATCTCAACATAAGGGGGATCGGGATATTTAGAGGACCATTTGAATGTTTGATGATTCTAAACAGTCATTGTAAGTTTGATCCTTTATCTCCAAGCAAAATTGGATCTATACTCATCCCTATCAAAGCCTCATGGAGAATCCCATGGAGTGGGAACTCACAGCCTATTCCAGAGAACCTTAAGTCTTTATTCATATCTAGCTAAAGCAAGGCAATTCTTTTATCTTGAGATTGCCTGATGCATAGGAAGATATGACTCAATAAAAGGAAAGGGCTATGTATGAAGGAAGGTGGCAGGTGGAGGAAAGACTTGTGAGAAAGAAAAGGATGCTTGAAGTCAAAAACACGGGGCAACCAAAATGACAAACAGTCTTCAGAAGCCTGTGAACACAGGGCTTTTCAAATGGTACAATGTGAATAGGCACCATTTAAACCCAAGCTATCATTATGACTACAAAGCTGTTTACCTATTTTAATATTACTATTTAATATAGTGAATCAAACATTTTATGACTTGAAGTCACTTCAAAAATAAACTTTAGTTTCCTCAAGCTATTGAAGGAGGGTCTAGAGTTCATTTCTGCTTAATAGATCAAGGTAGCCAATTGCATTTTCTATCAAAAGGAAATGTTTAGAGAGTGCTGGGGGAGGGCTGGGTCCTGGCCTAAAGATAGGAATGTGGGCAGTGTGCCCAACTTTTTCTGAACCTGTTCATGACCCCAAGAAGTCACAGAACCTCCTTAAAACCTCAGTTTCTCCTCTGAAACAATCATCACTTGCCTCCTTGGGCAAGTTGGATGATTAATAATGACACAGTGTTAGCAAAGTTACTTTGAGGTCTTTGGATGAAAGACAGCCTATAAACTCTGCTAAAGATTTACTGTCTTATTAAAGAAACGGCAGTATATAGTACTGCACCAATAAATGTTGACAAAGGTAAATGTTCTCCATTCATCCTGACAAGGACAGGCTATTCATGTATTGAAAGTATGAGGAGAGAGGGCGTGGACCAAAGTTATAAAACTTTATATTAATATACTCAGAAAGATATTTTGGTTTTGTTTATTTTTTGGAGGGAAGTCTATATTATCACCTAGAGTATTAACTAATAGAATCAGCCACCTAGACTTATAGGAGGAATCTTTACCACTGAGCCATCTGGGAAGCCTATTATAGAACAACTAATAATAAGCAAAACAAGTATATAGTGTAGCTTTGTTCCTTGGCTTGGGTATGAAAAGAATAACAAGGATTGGTACCCCAAAATTTGAAATTCTGGTAGAATATGAAAATGCTATGAGAGAAATATGGAGCATTGTATGAGGATTGCCTTTCCTGAGCAGCCCAAGAAATTAGACAAGAAGGCCAATGTTGATCACATTGGGAGGCTGTAGGGAGATTTCAAAGCTGCTATTAATTCCTTATATCCAGGTTTCTCATCAACTCAGCCAATCTACAGTCAAGGCTTGAACACCCCTATGACCACTTTACCTGAGAATTGTAGGTGATTTCTTTGGTTATGTGGAAAGAGCTAAGGAATATGAATCCAAGAGGCTGTTGGCTCCGCCACTAACTGCAAACTTGAGGAAACTATTGGGTTGGCCAAAATGTTCATTCGGGTTTTTCCATACCTGAACAAACTTTTTGGTCATCCAGACACTTTCTGGATCTCAGATGCCTTATCTGTAAAATGAAGGCATTGAACTAATAATAAAACTACTGCTCACTGAATACATACTAAGTAAAGTAGGAGAGTAGGAGATTTCCCCTGACATTCTCAGGACATTTCTACTGAGTAGGAGAAACATCTATCTATCCTTTCCATTTCCTTTTCATTGCCCCCACCTTAACCCAGGCTCACTAGTTTCTCCCCTTTGCTTCATTCTCTCCCCGCCAATCTCGTATATGACTTTCATTTACATATTCTTGAATCACTATCCTGGCTACATCTTTCCCAGCTAAAAAGAAGCCTTCAAAGGCTCTTTATTACCTACTCAATATAGTCCTCATCCATTGGCGGTCAAGTTCCTCCATACTTGCCTCAGATTTCTCCCATTTTATCTCCCAGCCATACTTCTATATAACCATGTCCCTTTTACTCATGGAGATCCCAGCAGGCATGTGCTTTCTCACTGTCGTGCCTCTTAAGCTCCCAACTTTGTCAGGAACGTGCTTCTCTCCTTCTCCACTGAGGCAGTATCATCAAGGCCCACATCAAGTCTCTCCTCCCAGTTCACTATGCCCCTAAAGTTCACTAAAGCCATAGCCCCCTGGTTTACTCACCAGCAACACTCATGTCCTTGTGGCCTAGTAATATCTCTTGCAGTGTAGTTTTTATCATTTTATTTTTCTGCTTTTGTAGTGTATTGAGCCTTTTGCTGGTTATGTCTTCTCTCTGGCTCTGTGATAACCCTCAGCATGGCAGAGTGGGAGAGCACAGGTTTTGGAGTCAGACAAACATGAGTGTAATGCCAGTCCTCTTACTGACTAGAGATGTGATTTTGAGCAAGCCACTTCATCTGGAGCCAGAGCTTCCTCGTGTGTAAAATGGGGATCATAATGATCTCACAAGATTGTTATGAGACTTGAATAAGACAACATATGTGAGATTGCCTGAGCGTCAGTGGTTCACAGTATTTCTCCCTCATTGTGTCCTACATGGAGACTTATAATAGCACATTTTGAAAAATCTATTGATTGGTTTTTGAAACATGTCTGTTGTGAATTATGAACCATTAGAGAACAGTCATAGGATCAATATAGACACCTATTTCTGCAATACACTTTTGCAAAAGGAAAAGATAAAGGAAGGAAATGCTCAGGGTCCAGAAATGGAGTGGAAGCTGAAAAGCAGAGTTTCAGGTAATATCTGATGCTCTGGCTGTCCTTGGAGGCAGAGTTGTCCAGCCTGAGTTTTATTGCCCATTTGGGGACAAGAACAAGGCCTTAAACTAAGACCCTTGCGTAAAGCAAATAACTTTTACAGGCATCTTCTGGAAAAGTCTGCTTACCAGCAAAATGCTCTGGGTAAGAAAAAAAAATCCCTTCTGAGAAGCCAACTATAACTAAAAGGTTTTACCCACAGGGGTTATTCAAATTTCACAAGTTCAAATTTACACTACCTGAGGGGCAGAGGAGTCCCTCACATGAAAAACACCCTGAGCTGGTAACAAGGCTGGCAGAAGCAAATGCAAAAACTGCTTTGTAGACAGTTACAACCCACACTACACAGAAATCCCACTGTTAAACACCCTCAAATATTAGCCTACAATTCAAGATTATAAAATATACAAGGAAACAATCTCACAAGAAACCATAGAAATAAGCAAACAACAAAGCAACAGCCAAAGCAGCAGAATTAAGCCCAAGTGAGCAATATTTACTCTAATGGTTAGACCCAGGCTTGTCTTCAAGGAGCATACCATCAGCCTGGGAAGAATTCATGAATGGTGTAAGGCAATGCAGACAAATCTCAATTTAAAAATGGTCTGGGGACATCCCCCTGGGCCGGGAAGTTTCCACATGCTGCAGAGTAACTAAACCTGTGCACCACAACTGCTGAGCCCACGTGCTGCAACTGCTGAAGCCTGTGCCCCTAGAGCCCCTGCTTTGCAGCAAGAGAAGCCACCGCAACCAGCAGCCCCCAGGGAAGAGCAGCTCACACTTGCCACAACTAGAGAAAGCCCGCACACAGCAACGGAGACCCAGGACAACCAAAATGTTAAAAAAGAAATAAAACTTTAAAAATAAATAATTAAAATGGCTTATATTCCATACAGTAATTTGAATATGATATTCAGCTATCAGAACATCATTTCATTAGAAAACATTGTTTTACTCAATAGATCACAAAAGTTTCTGGAGTCTACAGGTCAGAAACTCCTGAGGACACAATGGCATGATTTCTAGCTCAAATTTGTGCTCAATAAACACTGGTTAAATGAATGTATAAGTGAATGGATAAAACAGCTAGGTCTGACCCAAGTTCCAGGCTCTGCAGAGCCTGGGGTGGTTTCTTTGTTTATTTCTTCTGTTTCCTGTGAGATTGTTTTCCTCCTGTGTTTCAGAATCTCTTGAAGGTGAAGGAGGAAAAAAATTTATTTTCTTTCAGAGGTACAAGCCCAGCTATCTGGAAACTTTGTAAGTGCAGCAGTCCAGACACTCTTCTTCCTCCCTCTCTAACTTCTAGAGCTTTCCTCACCGTCCTAAACGTAGGGCTGCATGGATTCATCAAGGCTATGCTACTCCCAAATGCCCTCTTGCCCTTCAAACCCATCTTTTTAGTGCCAGGGATCTTAGCTCCCTATCCTTGGGAAAGCACCCACACTGGGCACAGGGGAAGATAAGAACTGCCATTAACCACCCCTCCCCCTCCTACCCCCCAGAGATGGCTCCACCTCTAAGTGATGCTTGTTTCCCCAAGTGAGTCTTTAACTGAGATGACAAGTGACATGAATACATTGCAGCCATGTGCTCAGGCTGGGGCTGAAAACCATCACAAGCCCACCTTCCTGAGAGCCCACCTTTGGGGACATTTTCATTTATTATTCAGCAAATATTTATTTAAAGCCTACTTCTTTCATTATAGGGGACTGGAATGCAAAAGTAGGAAGTCAAGAAACACCTGGAGTAACAGGCAAATTTGGCCTTGGAATACGGAATGAAGCAGGGCAAAGACTAATAGAGTTTTGCCAAGAAAATGCACTCGTCATAGCAAATACCCTCTTCCAACAACACAAGAGAAGACTCTATACATGGACATCACCAGATGGTCAACACCGAAATCAGATCGATTATATTCTTTGCAGCCAAAGATGGAGAAGCTCTATACAATCAGCAAAAACAAGACCAGGAGCTGACTGTGGCTCGGACCATCAACTCCTTATTGCCAAATTCAGACTGAAATTGAAGAAGGTAGAGAAAACTACTAGACCATTCAGGTATGACCTAAATCAAATCCCTTATGAGTATACAGTGGAAGTGAGAAATAGATTTAAGGGCCTAGATCTGATAGATAGAATGCCTGATGAACTATGGAATGAGGTTCGTGACATTGTACAGGAGACAGGGATCAAGACCATCCCCATGGAAAAGAAATGCAAAAAAGCAAAATGGCTGTCTGGGGAGGCCTTACAAATAGCTGTGAAAAGAAGGGAAGCGAAAAGCAAAGGAGAAAAGGAAAGATATAAACATTTAAATGCAGAGTTCCAAAGAATAGCAAGAAGAGATAAGAAAGCCTTCTTCAGTGATCAATGCAAAGAAATAGAGGAAAACAACAGAATGGGAAAGACTAGGGATCTCTTCAAGAAAATCAGAGATACCAAAGGAACATTTCATGCAAAGATGGGCACAATAAAGGACAGAGATGGTGTGGACCTAACAGAAGCAGAAGATATTAAGAAGAGGTGGCAAGAATACACAGAAGAACTGTACAAAAAAGAGCTTCAAGACCCAGATAATCATGATGATGTGATCACTGACCTAGAGCCAGACATCTTGGAATGTGAAGTCAAATGGGCCTTAGAAAGCATCACTACGAACAAAGCTAGTGGAGGTGATGGAATTCCAGTGGAGCTATTCCAAGTCCTGAATGATGATGCTGTGAAAGTGCTACACTCAATATGCCAGCAAATTTGGAAAACTCAGCAGTGGCCACAAGATTGGAAAAGGTCAGTTTTCATCCCAATCCCAAAGAAAGGCAATGCCAAGGAGTGCTCAAACTACCGCACAATTGCACTCATCTCACACGCTAGTAAAGTCATGCTCAAAATTCTCCAAGCCAGGCTTCAGCAATATGTGAACCGTGAACTTCCTGATGTTCAAGCTGGTTTTAGAAAAGGCAGAGGAACCAGAGATCAAATTGCCAACATCCGCTGGATCATGGAAAAAGCAAGAGAGTTCCAGAAAAACATCTATTTCTACTTTATTGACTATGCCAAAGCCTTTGACTGTGTGGATCACAATAAACTATGGAAAATTCTGAAAGAGATGGGAATACCAGACCACCTGATCTGCCTCTTAAGAAATCTGTATGCAGGTCAGGAAACAACAGTTAGAACTGGTCATGGAACAACAGACTGGTTCCAAATAGAAAAAGGAGTATGTCAAGGCTGCATATTGTCACCATGTTTATTTAACTTATATGCAGAGTACATCATGAGAAATGCTGGACTGGAAGAAACACAAGTTGGAATCAAGATTGCTGGGAGAAATATCAATAACCTCAGATATGCAGATGACACCACTCTTATGGCAGAAAGTGAAGAGGGGCTAAAAAGCCTCTTGATGAAAGTGAAAGTGGAGAGTGAAAAGGTTGGCTTAAAGCTCAACATTCAGAAAACGAAGATCATGGCATCTGGTCCCATCACTGCATGGGAAATAGATGGGGAAACAGTGGAAACAGTGTCAGACTTTGTTTTTCTGGGCTCCAAAATCACTGCAGATGGTGACTGCAGCCATGAAATTAAAAGACGCTTACTCCTTGGAAGGAAAGTTATGACCAACCTAGATAGCATATTCAAAAGCAGAGACATTACTTTACCAACAAAGGTTCGCCTAGTCAAGGCTATGGTCTTTCCTGTGGTCATGTATGGATGTGAGAGCTGGACTGTGAAGAAGGCTGAGCGCCGAAGAATTGATGCTTTTGAACTGTGGTGTTGGAGAAGACTCTTGAGAGTCCCTTGGACTGCAAGAAGATCCAACCAGTCCATTCTGAAGGAGATCAATCCTGGAATTTCTTTGGAAGGAATGATGCTAAAGCTGAAACTCCAGTATTTTGGCCACCTCATGCGAAGAGTTGACTCATTGGAGAAGACTCTGATGCTGGGAGGGATTGAGGGCAGGAGGAGAAGGGGACGACAGAGGATGAGATGGCTGGATGGCATCACTGACTCGATGGATGCGAGTCTGAGTGACCTCCGGGAGCTTGTGATGGACAGGGAGGCCTGGCGTGCTGCGGTTCATGGGGTCGCAAAGAGTCGGACACGACTGAGCGACTGATCTGATCTGATCTGATCTGATCTTTCTGTTCAAGGGCCTGGAGATGCAACGATAAAGAGATTGAAAATAGCCAGGCTCCCATGGAGATTTCAAGTTAGAAGAGGAGACAGATAATAGTAAATTCAAATACTCGGACAAGATAAAAGCAGAGAGTGATAAATGCTACTTAAAAAGCAAAATGGGAAGAAGTAAAAGAAAGCACCCCTGCCTCCCTCCCATGTCTTACCTCTGCACTATCACCTCTGTTGAACACAAAGTATTTTTTTTTTAAGCTTCAGTTTCTTTTGAGCTTCCTGTCTTGGTAGTTTGTCTCTTGAGTCCAAGGGAGGGCAGGGTATATAGGGAGCTGTCAAATATTATAGAAGTGTCTTGACCGCAGGATGATAATTGCTATCACTTTATCTGATTCCTCTATGGTTCACTCACACACGCTCGAGCAGAGTTCTTTCTCCATGTGAGTTTTGAGGTTCTGCTCATCAATGGCCTCTCTCTGCCTTGCTGTTAATTTCAACCTAGAAAGGGAAGTTTTCCCACATGTTACCGTTCCAAACAAAGGCAGTGCAGGAGTGGTGATCAAGACAATGATTAAGCAGTCACAAGTAGAGTGTGAGCTTGCATTCATTTCTGCCCCAGCAGCCGGGGCTCCTTCCTGGAGCTGTTGACAAAGGAACTTGAGAAGGCAGAAAACCCTTCAAATAACAGGAGGAGGCTCTGAAGTGCAGGAACAAAGTTCTGCAGGTGATGGACAGGGGATCACTCTCCTCTGAGTCCCTGATGAGAGACTGCTCAGCCCACCCATAGACCTCAGACACTGGAGCTGCTCAAAGAGCCCTGAGGGGAGCCTCCTGCTACCCCTCCTTTGGAGGATGGTTTCTGTAGAGAGGCTACCTTGCATTTAGAGCTTTCCTGAAATTCTTTATACTCGTGGGAGCCTCAGCCCTGGGGGAGCAGAAACCTCAATTAAACCAGGAGCTTTCTGTACTGGGCCCACAGATCTCAACAACCTGGAAGAAAAAGTCTTAAGCTTGAAAACTCGGTGAGGAGAGCTTAAACTTTCCTCTGTGCAGAGAAGATGGGGGGGCAAATCCCATTTTTTTATTAAAGTTTTTTCTTTTAGATTTTTTCTATGTGTTGATTCCAGGTCTTGTCTGGTATCTTTCTTAAGAATAAAAGAACCCAAAAATCAGTGTCCCTTGTCCCGGGACCATTTCTCCCTCTCTCCTTCCAATCTGTCTCTCTGTCTCTGTCTGTCTCTATCTCTCTCTGTCTCTCATACATACACCCTCTGCTGAACCCACAGGGCTTTTTTTGTTTGTTTGTTTTTTTGCCAATTCTATTTTATGTATTGTCCACAGCCACATTTCTGTCCAGCTCTGCTCTCACTGTCTCCTGTTAGGACTAGCCCAGAAAGACTTGTGTTCAGCTCTGTGGTCTCACATTAATATTTTTTTTAACTTGGAGGAGAAATGTGGACTGAGCATCAAGTTTCAAGTGTTTCTACTTTTTCTTAAATGTAGCATCATGAAAGAGGTTTGTGGTATGTGATAAAGAAATTTTTCTATTTGAGAGTAGCCAAAATTTAAGAACTATGGAAGATGCATAAACTGTTGGATGTGATTTGATTAAAAAAATCCTTTGCATTCATAATTGTTGACCTACAGTGATGAATGGATGCTGTCAGAAACCATTCCAATTCAAACTTACATGGACATATACAGAAAACCCCATATTGATTATATAGATGTATAGGAATGATAGGGGCTTCCGTGGTGGCTCGGGCTTCCCTGGTGGCTCAGATGGTAAAGAATCCACTTGCAATGCACTTCGATCCCTGGATCGAGAAGATCCCTGGAGAAGGGAATGGCTACCCACTCCAGTGTTCTTGCATGGAGAATCCCATGGACAGAGGAGCCTGGCAGGCTACAGGGATTACAAAGAGTCGGACATGAAATGAGCATATTTGCTTGCCGTACCGTACCTATATTCTCTTTAGTAAAGTATCTTCAAATCTTTCGCTATTTTAAAAATTTGGCCATTTGTTTTCCTTCACTTCAGTTCAGTTCAGTTGCTTAGTTGTTCCTACTCTGCAGTCCCATGGATTGCAGCATGCCAGGCTTCTCTGTCCATCACCAACTCCTGGAGCTTGCTCAAAATCATGTCCATCGAATCAGTGATGCCATTGAACCATCTCATCCTCTGTTGTCCCCTTCTCCTCCTGCCCTTAATCTTTCCCAGCATCAGGGTCTTTTCAAATGAGTCAATTCTTCGCATCAGGTAGCCGAAGTATTGGAGCTTCAACCTCAGCATCAGTCCTGCCAATAAATATTCAGTATTTGTTTTCCTTGCATTATTTTAAAAATCTCTCTTCCTCACTGCCTTGGTCCATTATTGTTACGGGAGTTCCTTATTACCTACAGGATAGAATGCAAGCATCTTACAGTGTATATAAACAACAGCCTCATAATCTACCCCTGACAGGCTACCCACCACTTCTTTCTGTTCCTAAATATTTTCTTTTCATAACTAAACCATACTGTTTAAAAGTTCTCAACTGCTGCATTGTACTGTCTGATTTTTGCACATGCTGTGTTTTTTGCCTGCTTTCCAAGTGAGATCTTACTCATTTATCAAGGCTCAGATGAGAAACATTAGAAATTTGAGAAAGACATTAGGATTCCTTGCTTGCGTTGTTGCTGTTATATTATATTACTTATATATTTCTGCAAAACAAATTACCTGAAAACATTGTGGCTTAAAACATTTATTAGCTCACAGTTTCTGTGGGTCAGAATTTGGGAGTGGTTTTGCTGGGTAGTTTTGACTTACACTATCTCATGAGGTTACAAGCAGAATGTCAGTAGGGACTGCAGTCATCTGAAGGCTTGACTGGGCTGAAAGATCCACATTCAAGCCCACTCACGTGGCTTAGCAGGAGACCTTAGATCCTTGCTGGCTGTTGGCTGGAAGCCTCAGTTCCTCACCAACCGGGCCTGCCTTTTCTCACCACATGGCAGCAACCTCCCCAGAGAGAATGATCCAAGAGACAGAGTCGGAAACCACAATGTTTTTCCTAACCTAGATTTGGAGGTGCCATAGCGCCACTTCTGCTGGATTCTACTGGTCACACCAACAGTGGGGAAGTGGCCCACACAGGGTGTGAATACCAACATGCCAAGATCGATGAAGGGCCATCTTGGAAGCCAGCTACCACAACAAGTAACTAAGGGCATAAATTCAAATTCATAAGACTCAGGTTCAGATCTTGTCTCTCCCATGTTAGCTGTGTTACCATACATAAGTTACTTAACCTCTCTGAGTCCTGATTTCCAATTCTGCAAAATACGTATGATAGTACTAACCTTATGAGATTGATGTTGGGCCCTCAAAAATGATGATTTACAAAAAGTACCTGGCTTGCAATAAGCATTTAATAAATGTTTACATTACTTTGCAAACAAAGGTCCATCTAGTCAAAGCTATCGTTTTCCCAGTAGTCATGTATGGATGTGAGAGTTGAACTATTATTAATTTTTAATTAAATTAAAAATTAAATGAAATTAAAAATTAAATGTAATAATTTAATTATTATTAAAGTGATCTCAGTTCACAGCCTCCTCAAGCCAATGGCCCCAAGGGTGCTCCCACACAGCCCTCTCATGTTCTTGCCTGGTTTCCTCACCTGGGTACTCACTCACAGATAGAGGTATATTTAGATTTCTCTGTCCATCCCCTTCCTCCACCGTTTTGCTTTGAATAGTCTCAGTCTTCTCTAACAATATTAAGCTGTAATTCTATTCCCTCCCCATATCCCAAAGATGAGTGAGATAATGTGTGCATCCTTAGGTTAAAACTTCAAGTGGTGGTGGTCCAGCAGTTAAGAATCTGTTTCTAATGCAGGGCATGTGTGTTCAATTCCTGGTTGGTGAATTAATATTCCACATGCTGCAGGGCAACTATGCACATGAGCTGCAACTCCTGAGCCCATGAGCCCTAGATCCCACACACCATGGAGCCCGTGCAGCAAAATGAAGATTCTGCATACTGCAACTAAGATCTGACACAGCCAAAAATTAATTAATTAAAAAAAAAAAAACCTTCAAGTTTGGCTGGTTTGTTAACTCCATCCTGTGTATGGCCACCTGCTCCAGACCTCTGAACCTCTCCTTCGTTGGAATTGTTTGCGTGTCACTTTGATTCATTTATCAGCCTTGAGTTCATTGACAGGCCCAGGCTTGGCACCCAGATTCCAAGACAAAGAAGACAGGGAGAACCTGGCCTTTAGGACCTCGGCATTATTTCATGTCATCATTATTCTACTTTCTTTGGATAAACTTTCTCCCTCTTCCTTCCTTGTAGTTTTATTATTAATAACCACAAATTTTTAAGCACTATCTTTGTGCCAGACTTTACATTCATGTCACCCTCTGCCAATCTATTACGACCCAAAGAAGCAATGAGCATGAGAATTGGGATCCTAAACCTTTCAGTTTCCCACCTAGGACTTCAAGTTTACAGGAGATTCCTTCCGCCTGAATTATTCTGTGTATTGATTACTCCCTCCCTACCCCACCCCTCCTCACTGCAAGCCCACTCTGGGCTGGGGGAGCCTAACCCCTATGGGAAGCATCATGACAGCCCTTTTGCTTCCTGCTCCCCCACTTTTCTTCTTTTTGACCGCACTGGATCTTCACTGCTGTGCGGGATTCTCCAGTTGTGGTGAGTGGGGACTACTCTAGTTGCGGTGCGGAGCTACTCACTGTGGTGCCTTCTCTTGTGGTGGAACAAGGGCTCTAGGGCAAGCGAGCCCAGTAGTTGCGACGCATGGGCTGAGTTGCATGTGATGTCTTCCCAGACCAAGGATCAAACCCATGTCCCCTGTATTGGCAGGCAGATTATTAACCACTGGACCTCCAGAAAAGTCTCTGATCCCTTTGGATTCAAAGGAAGACATGGGCAGTTCAGACAAAGGGAGACATTGACTAGAGATCAAAGGGCAGCAGGAGGTGAGCCTGGAGCACTTCTTTGCAGATTCCTCTCTGCTTCAGCGCCACGCCTCTGGCGATAGCTGTGTCCCTCTGTGGCCGTAGCTTCTTCTGGCTGGATGGGAGGGAAGTGCCTCCTCCAAATCTCTAGCTCTCACTGGACTCAGAGGTATAATTTCTGCCCCATTCCCTTTCAGGTCCAGGGATGGTAATGCCTTGAAGCTGTTGCACAGTTTGGCTGATACTAAATCATTTTGATTCCATGAAGTGGTCAAATACATTATGTGCCATCATCGTTCGCCCCCAACATTTCTTCTCATCAAGGAACACATTTTATCACAAAAGAAGTGAGGCAAGAGGTCCTTGTCCATGGGATCTGTCTATACCATTCCTACCTTGTAAGAAGCAGCAGGCCAGGTAGGTGGCAGAGTGGAATAGCCTCCTGCAGACCTATCTGTGGCACCAAGCAGGAGATAACACCATGAAAGTTTAGAGGTTTTTTTTCTTAACAGGATGCAGGATATACGTTGTTTGAATCAACAACCAATACATATTTCTGTTTTCACACATAGGTAAAATATCAGGTCCAGGTATCAAGGGTTGGAAGCACTTACTCAAAGAACTTTGTTTGGATGTTTTGGGGGCTCTGAGTAGCCAAGTGGGAAGAATGATTCCACAAGAGGACACCGCAGGTTCCATTGAAGTGAACCATCATGAGCTCACTGGGTCACAAAATTAAAAGGCAAAAAGAGAATTACTCTCCACGTTGAAATTAAAAGACACTTGCTCCTTGGAAGAAAAGTTATGACCAAACTAGATAGCATATTAAAAGGCAAAGACATTACTTTGCCAACAGAGGTCCATCTAGTCAAGCCTATGGTTTTTCCAGTAGTCACGTATGGATGTGAGAGTTGGACTCTAAAGAAAGCTGAGTGCCAAAGAATTAATCCTTTTGAACTGTGGTGTTGGAGAAAACTCCTGAGAGTCCCCTGGATAGCAAGGAAATTCAACCAGTCCATCCTAAAGGAAATCAATCCTGAATATTTATTGGAAGGACTGATGTTGAAGCTGAGATTCCAATACTTTGACCACCTGATGCAAAGAAATGACTCATTTGAAAAGACCCTGATGCTGGGAATGATTGAAGACAGGAGGGGAAGGGAAGGACAGAGGATGAGATGGTTGGATGGCATCACCAACTCAATGGACATGAGTTTGAGTAGGCTCCGGGAGTTGGTGATGGGCAGGGAAACCTGGCATGCTGCAGTCCATGGGGTCACAAAGAGTCAGACACAACTGAGCGACTGAACTGACTGACTCTGTGTTGGGTAGGCAGGTTCTGATTACCAAGGAGAAGCTGGATGCCTGCCACACAATGTGGACACAGAGGACCATGTCTAGAACCTAGGGGATGCTTGGGGCACCTCTTAGTACTTACATGTCCAATAGTAATACTTAATGGAAAGATGGGCAGAACCACTGAAGATTCAGACCCTGTAGAAATGAAAGCTGAGGTCATTATACTAGGTAAAGAAAACACACATGCTGATGTGCTGGCTGAGAGCAAAGGAAGGAAGCACAGAATGAGTAACAGGGGAAGGAAGTTATAAATTTCAACCCTGCCTGGTGATCAGCTACAGAAACAAGGACTGTCACCACTCTGCATGGGTTTTTTTTTTCTTTACATGTTTGCAAAGGTTTACTTTTTAAAAATTGAAGTATACATTTACATTGTAGTGTTAATTTCTGCCGTACAGAAAAGTGATTACAGTTATATACAGGTATGCATTCTTTTTAATATACTTTTCCATTATGGTTTATCACAGGATGTTGAATATAGTTCCCTGTGCTACACATTAGGACATTGCTGTTTAGCCATTCTACATAAATTGGTTTTGCATCTGCTAACCCCAACCTCCCAATACGTCCCCCTTAGCAACCACAAAGCTGTTTTCTATGTCTCTGAGTCTGTTCCTTCTGCATAGACAGGTTCATTTGTGTCAAATTTTAGATTCCACATATAAGTGACTTTGTTTGAACACATTTGCCTGGAAAATCCCTTGGATGGAGGGGCCTGGTAGGCTGCAGTCCATGAGGTCGCTAAGAGTCGGACATGACTGAGCGACTTCACTTTCACTTTTCACTTTCATGCATTGGAGGAGGAAATGGCAACCCACTCCAGTGTTCTTGCCTGGAGAATCCCAGGGACGGCGGGGCCTGGTGGGCTGCCATCTATGGGGTCGCACAGAGTCGGACACGACTGAAGTGACTTAGCAGCAGCAGCAGCAGCATACTTAATAAATGGTCTTCCCAGGTGGCTCAGTGGGTAAAGAATCTGCCTGCAATGCAGGAAACTCAGGAGACATGGGTTCGATCCCTGAGTCAGGAAGATCCTCTAGAGAAGGGCATGGTAACCCACTCTAGTATTCTTGCATGGAGAGTCTCATGGACAGAGGAGCCTGGTGAGCTACAGTGTATAGGGTCACAAAGAATCAGACAGGACTGAACACATATATATTTAATAAACACTTATGTCTTCTCTTCCTTTCTTTCTCGTATAATTTATATAAGTACTAGTGACGGTGGCAAATTTTAAAATTAATCTTTGGTTACAAAATATTCAGTTAGGACTGCTATCCACATCAACCAGAGACAGATACTGTGACTGTTATACAGAAATGAAATGAAAAAGTGAAAGTGAAGTCATTCAGTCGTGTCTGACTTTTTGCGACCCCATGGACTGTAGCCCACCAGGCTCCTCAGTCCATGGAATTTTCCAGGCAAGAGTACTGGAGTGGATTGCCATTTCCTTATCCAGGGGATCTTCCCGATTCAGGGATCGAACCCGGGTCTCCTGCACTGCAAGCAGACGCTTTCTGCCTTCTGAACCACCAGTGAAGATTCTGAAATGGACACATTTAATTTTGAGATTTTGTGCCTCTCTTCTCTGGGAGAAGTAAGGGTGCTTCATTTGTACAAAGGATAGTTGCATTGTGTTAGGCAGAAGCATGCAAGTCTATTGTTGCATAGCAGTTTAAGTATGTGTGGAAGAGTGTGCGTGAATGATGAGCTGCCAGTGTAGGCTGTGCTCGTTATTCAGCTCTGATTTCTCTGCTCCAAACCCATCCTTTTAGGCTCGGCAGTTTCATCCTGGGGCTAGGACTCTGTCATTTCTTCACTCCTTTGCCAGTGGCTCACTGTTGGTTAGGTTCAGTCAACAAGGGGCACTGAATGGAGCTGGGAGGCAGTAAGGGGAAGAAAGGTCTCACATCTCCCAGAGTTGGCTTCCTGCTCCTGTCAGAATGCTCTGAGCAGCAGTTTGTCACCTGGCAGTGGCCCTTGGTTCCAGGTTTCAGGTTTTTGTTCACACTCCCACCATCAGCCTCACTGTGCCCTCTCACCTAAACAGTACCTGCTAAGGCGCCTCTCCTCACAGGTGTGGGAATTAGCTCTGTGGTGCTCTCAGCTCTGGAGCTCTTAGGTCCAGAAGAACAGGGCCAGCAGGTAGGTAGCATCTACCTCACAGATCTGAGTCCAGTTCTATGGAGTTTTTCCTAATGAATAATCCCTATCTCCTCCTTGTGTTTCCCTAGCTCTAAGCACAGCATTGTTACCGACCCTCTCTCAAGTTGGTCCCCAGCAAGGGATCTTCTGCACTCTGTTGCTCATGCCAGTAGAACCAGACCAACTTCAGTTCAGAAGCAAAGGAAGCTGTTTTTTGATCCAAAAAAAAGGAGAGGCTGGGGTCCCCAACCTCCGAGCCATGGACCTGTATCTCCTGGCAGATCTGTGGTGGCATTAGATTAGAAATAAAATGCACAATAAATATAATGAACCTGAATCTTCCTGAAACCACCCTCTCCCCCTCTCAATCTCCGGAAAAATTGTCTTCCACCCGTGTCTGTGCCAAAAAGGTTGGGGACTACTGCTGTAGAGTACCCATTCATCCAGGCAGGCCATGAGTGGGGCTGCTTTATTGGGTTCAAGTCAGCGGGGAAGGGGAGGAAGAAAGTGGAGCTCAAGGAGGCAGTCGCAGCTGTGCTGCTCAGGCTCCAGATTGCCCATCCAGGCTGCGTGTCTCTGCGCATGCCCCCACCCCCACCACCGCCGTCTTGAACTGAGGGTCGAGTGCAGCGCTTTTGCACTCGGTTCCAAGCTGAGATGTCTGCACAGTCCACATCTGAAATGCCCAGTGCAAGGCCTCTGCACGCAGCTCCCTACAAGCAGGTGAAACTAGATGAAGCACGAAGGAGAAAAGGTTAGACTTTATTACCAATATTCTATGTTAATTTCCCGGGAATTGCTAATGGACTTTGCCCGGGCAAATCCCTCCTCGGTTTTTCCTCCTGCTCCTCACTCTTGCGGGGCACTAGGGGTGCAGGTCCGTCTTCTATAACTGCTTAGCTGGTTTGGGGCGTCGACATAACCCTGAGGGGAGGAGCAGAGCTTCTCCTGCTGCCTTTACATGTATTTGGTTGTTACAGGACTGTGTCCTGACTGTTCGAATCCCTGAGCGAGCGACCGCCATTTGGAATTTTAGAAACTCTAGCTTCTTGGCGATGGAGGATTCCGGACAGTTTAGGATGCACAGCCCAGATGTTAGCAGGAGAATAATGGTCACGCATTCCATTTTTCCTACAAATGAGGGTATCTTGGTCTTTGTCTGTAGGCGTAATTGTGCCCTGATGTCAAGGTTCACTGCCATGGCTAAATATCCCTGGCAACACTTTTCGTGGTTTTTTGAAGAGACACTTTAGGTCAGAGGGAGGTTCATTCAAGGAGTCGGGGAGTCTATTGCCCAGGTTGGGGCTCAGGGGCCTCCTTGTGACGTTCCCACGGAGTGATCCTGCAGTTTTAGGGCAGGATAGCTGGTTAGGATCACCGAGTGGAGACGTCCTCTTAGGAGTGAGCTGACCTTTCAGGCTGCCAGTTTTCCAGGTGTTTAGGTTCATCTGATCTCCTAGCTGGAACTAGGGGAGGGCCAGGTCCATAGTCCAGGCAGCACCTGGTCACCACATACGTGAGGACTCGTGGTTTCTCCTAGCTGGAGGGTATACTTGAGTTGTTCTGTTTCAAGGGGCTAAGGTATCCCCACTTTCGGGCTGGGGAATGAGTCTACCATGTGTGCATGCCAAGTGGCTTTACTTGTGTTTGACTCTTGACGACCCCATGGACTGTAGCCCGCCAGACTCCTCTGTCCATGGGATTCTCCAGGCAAGAATACTGGAGTGGGTTGCCATGCTTTCCTCCAGGGGATCTTCACGACCCAGAGATTGAACCTGTGTCTCTTATCTCTACTGCAATGGCAGGTGGATTCTTTACTACTAGAGCCACCTGGGAAGCCCAAGTCTATCATACGTGGGTTCACATGCACTTTGAGTTATCCCTTGAGGCTAACTACATGTGGATCAGGGCAATTGGGAGTAACTTAATCCAGTGTTTCTCGAGTCTCCTACTGTAGAAGTTTGCTGCTGCTGCTGCTAAGTCACTTCAGTCGTGTCCGACTCCGCGTGACCCCATAGACGTCAGCCTGTTTTAAGTTCTAAATAGATCTCTCTCCTTTTCCCAAACAATTGGGGTGTCCAGGCTGAGTGAAAGTTTCATTTTATCCAGAGGGTATTTGTTATCCCTTTTGTCACTTGAGACACAAATGCTGGGCCATTATCACTTTATAGGGGCCCTGGGAGCCCAAACCTGGGGATTATCTCTCTTAGTAATACTTTAGCCACTGTGGCTGCTGTTTCAGTTCTAGTGGGGAATGCTCTGCTGCTGCTATGTCGCTTCAGTCGTGTCCGACTCTGTGCGACCCATAGACGGCAGCCCACCAAAGTACTGGAGTGGAGTGCCATTGCCTTCTCCGGGGAATGCTCTACCCACCCTGAAAATGTATCCTCTAATACCAAGAGACCCCTGAAGTTGTTTAATGCTCTTGGCATGACAGTGAAATCAATCAGCTAATCTTCAGGATATGTCCTGGATGGGGCTTATCTGGGGGCCTCTCAGGAGCCTGATGTTGAGGGTTGTTCATTGTGCAGATAGGGCAGGTCTCAACTATCTGACTGATTATATTTTCGTGCCAAAAGTTACCATGACCTCCACCAAGCAACTATACAGAGCTTCCCTTCTGTAGTGAGTTCCCTGATGAACCTCCCTGATGGCTTGACAAGCTGCACTTTGGAGAAAGTATTGCCTGTGTTCATTAACTAGAAACACATGGCCTCCTAGATCTTTGTTGAAGCCCCATTTTCAGGCTTTGTCTAATTCTTCCTTTGTGTAGAGTGGGAAATAATTGGGTGGGTTTGGCCTCTTAGGGCCACCCATTCGGCAGCTGTGTCTACCATGTTGTTCCCCTCTATTGCCTCTGCATCCCTCTTTTGGTGACCCCAACAATGAATCATTGACACTTTTTGGGGGGCAGCTGCACTGCTTCCAGGAGTCTCAGTAGATTTAAGCCATACTTCACCTGTTTATTCTCTGCTGTTAGTATACATCTTTCCTTCCAAAGAGTCCCATGTGTGTGTAGGGTGGCAGAAACTTTTAAGCTCTTCCTAGTCCTGAACTCTAAGTCTCAGGTCAATCTCTCAGCTTGGCCTGTTGGACTCAAGTCCCTGGGGATATGTTTTGTGCATCTATGACTTGGGTCTGTGAGGTCCCTGCATACTCTGCTGGCCTTTTCCCCCTCTCTCATAAAACTGCTCTTATCTAGGAACCATTCCTCTCTGGCATTTGAAAGAGACTCATGTCCTAGGTCAGGGAAACTGGAGTAAATCCTGACTGGTTTCTATAAGATCATGCTCCAGTAGCCCTGTTTCTGTGGGCTCCAAAGTGGCAGGGTTTAGTGGATGACAGATTTAGTGTTTGCTTGCTTGTTTATATTGAGGGATATTTGATATACAATATTATATAAGTTTCAGGTTTACAACATAGTGATTCATAATTTTAAACGCTGTATTCCATTATAGTTGTTATAAAATATTTGCCACATTCCCTATGTTGTACAGTATACCCTTATAGCTTATTTTATACATAATAGTTTGCATCTCTTAATCCTCACCTCTACCTTCCCCTCCTCCTTCCCTCTCCCTATTGGTAGCCAGAAGTTTTTTTCTCTCTGAGTCTGTTTCTTTTATATGTTCACTAGTTTGTTGTATTTTTTAGATTCAATATATAAGTAATATCATACAGGATTTATCTTTCTCTGCCTGATTTATTTCACTTAACATAATGCCTTCCAAGTCTGTCCATGTTGTCGCAGATGGCAAAATTTTATTCTTTTTAATGGCTGAGTAGTATTCCATTGTATGTATATACTGCTGCTACTGCTAAGTCACTTCAGTCGTGTCCGACTCTGTGTGACCCCATAGACGGAAGCTCACCAGGCTCCCCTGTCCCTGGGATTCTCCAGGCAAGAACACTGGAGCGGGTTGCCACTGCCTTCTCCAATGCATGAAAGTGAAAAGTGAAAGTGAAGTCGCTCAGTCGTGTCCAACTCTTAGCGACCCCGTGGACTGGAGCCTACGAGGCTCCTCCGTCCATGGGATTTTCCAGGCAAAAGTACTGGGGTGGGGTGCCACTGCCTTCCCCGATGTATATACTACATCCTCTTTATCCATTCATCTGTTGATGGAGCAACTTAAGTTGCTCCCGTACCTTGACAATTGTCAATAATGCTGCTAAGAACATTGGGCTGCATGGGTCCTTTCAAACTAGTGGTTTTGTTTTTTCAGATAAATGCCCAGGAATGGAATTGCTGGAACAAATGGCAGTATAACATATGCTGGATTTTTGTGGTGCCCACTGGGCTGTCTAAAAGCATAGCCTGAACTTAAATTGACCTTCCCTGACTGCTTACTAAAGCCTGAACCTGGAGTGGAGTCCATATAGTGACTAACTGACCAGCTGTTAACTTCTCAGGCTCTTATTGCAGGATTATAGTAGCTGCTGCTGCCCAGAGGCAAAGAGGCCTTCCCTTTTAGTCTTCCATGACTGGTTAATCAATCCATTATACTGAATTCTTCCTGTTTACACTCTCTTGGTTTTCGTTTCTGTTTTTCTACTGGACTTGATACAGTCATCTTTTGGTGCTTAACCATCCCTCTTTTGTTCCCTTAACCGTGCATTGTAAATAGTCCCTTGATCAAGGACTCTAAAATCTGAGCAAATTGGAATGAATTATTTTAGCTGTTGGACCCAGACTTATGAATGAATGGATAACCTGAAGGGAGTTTGGTGGATCCTGGTGTTGTGATCAGAAGACTAAAGCTGAAGTTTAGATTTGTTAATTACTAGTTCTAGGACCTTGGCAACTCTCTTAACCAGTCTCAACCCTAGGGTCTTCAACTGCAAAGCGGGAAAATAAAGCCTCCTTTTCAGGGCTATAGTGGAGATTAAGTGCAAATTTATGTGTCTGGCACAGTATCTAGCACATAGTAAACTCTAAGAAATGGTTCCTAATATAATTAGAAAATATATCCTGATGTTTGAACAACCAAATTTAAAAATGTCTACTTCACAGGATTGCATGAATTCAATTATATGATGGAGAAAAAGTGCCCAGCCCTGTGCTTGACAGTTAACAAGTGTGCAATAACCATTAGCTCTAAATTTCTTTTAAAAAACTTTTCAATAAAATTTGTCTCTTGGTTATTTTAAAGATAATTCTATTAAAAGGGATTTAACTTTTACCAAAATTAGGCAAAAACATATTTTATTTATGAACTAGATTTTAATACTTAAAAAAATAGAGAATCAAATAATCAATTCTTGCTCTCTTTCACTGTGTATTATAACCAACAAAGATTTAGTCCATGAATGCTTACTTAAAAAATTAATGAAAAAAAGAATAGAACAGAGTTTGATGTAGTAAACTTTCCTTTTCTTAGAAAAATGTAGTTATGTAGATACCATAATGTTACAGGCTCTACGTGTATGGCTGAAATTGGTGGTAGATTAACTTATGGACATACTGGTAAAAAAAAAATTGAGAATCTATTTCATCTTCCAAGAACTTATAAAATTTGTTGTTGTTAAATATTAGTCCATGGCTACAATTAACCACAAATGTCCTCATTAACATGTCAGGACTCTCAAGTTAAAATAAATAAACAAATTTTTGGGGTATCAATAAAAATTTAAGAGGATAAGATGGTTGAAAAGAGAAAGTGGTTTTTTCAAGGGAGGGACTAAGAGGGGAGTGAAGGTATCAACCTTAGCTGCCATTCCAAGAATATATTTAATATTAGGCTTTGTAACATATGAACCTCCTTTATTGGGCTGCTGATTTATCTTCCTAATTATAATTATAGACTGACAGCAGAAATATTTAGTATTCCCTAAGGAAATACCTTCGGGCAAGGCAATGAATGGCACCCCACCCCAGTACTCTTGCCTGGAAAATCCCATGGACGGAAGAGCCTGGTAGGCTGCAGTCCATGGGGTCACTAAGAGTTGGACACGACTAAGTGACTTCACTTTCACTTTTCACTTTCATGCATTGGAGAAGGAGATGGCAACCCACTCCAGTGTTCTTGCCTGGAGAATCCCAGGGACAGGGGAGCCTGGTGGGCTGCCGTCTATGGGGTCGGACAGAGTCGGACACGACTGAAGCAACTTAGCAGCAGCAGTAGCAAGGAAATACTTAACTCAGGTAAGACTCGGGGCAGATGTGGACAGGAGATGGAAGGTTGGAGCAGTGAAGCCCATAAGAGCACTGTAAGAACCAGAGATGCTATCTGGGGATGCCCAGGAGGTTGGCGTAGCTCTGGGGCCCTGTCAATGGGCCCTGTCAAGGAGTGTGTGATGGGAGGAGGGCCGTAGGATGTCAGGAGGCCAGCACAGCACTGCCATGTTCTGGAGGCAATGGGAACAAATCCCTCGTCCTGCTAAGCCCCTGAATAACAATAGTGCACATTCTTTCAGGTCTATCTGGATTGTGCTTTTCAAAATTTCAAAGCCTTGTGACGTATATTACTCTATTTGAGCCTTCTCCAGGCAAAGAACACTGGAATGGGTTGCCCTCCTCCAGGGCATCCTCCCGACCCAGGATCAAACCTGCATCTACTGCATCTCCTGCGTTGGCAGGCACCACATGGGAAGCCTGATATAGACCTGAAAGTGAAAGTGTTCATCACTCAGTCATGGCCAACTCTGTGATGCCATGGACTGTGGCCCGCCAGGCTCCTCTGTCCATGGGATTTTTCCAGGCAAGAATACTGGAGGGGGTTGCCATTTCCTTCTCCAGTGGATCTTCCTGACCCAGGGATTGAACCCAGGTCTGCTGCATTGCAGGCAGACTCTTTACCGTCTGAGCTACTGGGGAAGCCCAATGTAGACCTAGTAGGGTAGAAAAGAGCTGGTTCAGCTCTGCTCTAGGGGAAGAAAGTGAGGATCAGATGAAACAAAATAATTAAATGGCAGAGTTGGGACCAGGACCCAGAATTGCTGTCTCCCAGCCTAGGATTCTCTCTAGAGAGAAAAGACAAAATGACTGCTTGTTGCTGCTGCTGCTGCTAAGTTGCTTCAGTCGTGTCCAACTCTGTGTGACCCCATAGACGGCAGCCCACCAGGCTCCCCTGTCCCTGGGATTCTCCAGGCAAGAACACTGGAGTGGATTGCCATGTCCTTCTCCAATGCATGAAAGTGAAAAGTGAAAGCGAAGCTGCTCAGTTGTGCCGACTCTTAGCGACCCCATGGACTGCAGCCTACCAGGCTCTTCCATCCATTGGATTTTCCAGGCAAGAGTACTGGAGTGGGATGCCATTGCCTTCTCCTGACTGCTTGTTACTGGAATGTAAATGGAAGGAGAAGTAAAACAAAAGTAAGGATTCAGTGATGATGGAGGAAAGACATACTTCCCAGGAAAGTAAGCAGGGCCGCACCACTCCAATTTTGCGCATGATCACAATTAGGAGACCACCAGGTTGAACACAGGCGTGTTGATGTAGGTATGCCAGGTCATCTTTTGAGCTGTTCACTGTCCAGATGCTGGTGCTGAACCTCCATCCCTCTTACTTCCACTAACAACCTATTTACATTTCCAGTCAATACCAACCCATACAGGTGGGAGAACATGAAAAAGCATTTTTTTTTTTTTTTTTACTGTAAAGTAAGGCACAGTTATAATTAGTAATATGTGAAAGCACTTTATAAACTGTCAAGTGCTACAGAATGTCCAATTATTACTATTATCACCACCATCATCACGTTAGGTCTTTCTCCAACCAGAGAAGTGCACATTCAGTCTCACCTTTTCTCCTTCAATTTAAGTGAAATCTGTATCTCAGTTCAGTTCAGTTCTGTCACTTAGTCATGTCCGACTCTTTGTGACCCCATGGACTGTAGTACACTAGGCTTCCCTGCCCATCACAAACTCCTAGAGCTTACTCAAACTCTTGTCCATTGAGTCGGTGATGCTATCCAACCATCTTATCCTCTGTTGCCCCTTCTCCTCCTGCCTTCAATCATTCCCAGCATCAGGGTCTTTTCAAATGAGTCAGTTCTTCTCATCAGGTGGCCAAATATTGGAGTTTCAGTTTCAACATCAGTCTTTCCAATGAACACTCAGGACTGATTTCCTTTAGGATTGACTAGTTTGATCTCCTTGCTGTCCAAGGGACTCTCAAGTGTCTTCTTCAACACGACAGTTTAAAAGCATCAATTCTTTGGTGCTCAGCTTTCCTTATAGTCCAACTCCCACATCCATATATGACCACTGGAAAAACCATAGCTTTGACTAGACAGACCTTTGTTGGCAAAGTAATGTCTCTGCTTTTTAATATGCTGTCTAGATTGGTCATAACTTTCCTTCCAAGGAGCAAGCTTCTTTTAATTTCATGGTTTTAGTCACCATCTGCAGTGGTTTTGGAGCCCCCAAAAATAGTCTCACTGGTTTCCATTTTTTCCCCATCTATTTCCCATGAAGTGATGGGACCAGATGCCATGATCTTGGTTTTCTGAATGTTGAGTTTAACCCAACTTTTTCACTCTCCTCTTTCACTTTCATCAAGAGGCTCTTTAGTTCTTCTTCACTTTCTGCCATAAGGGTGAAGTCATCTGCATATCTGAGGTTATTGATAATTTCTCCCGATAATCTTGATTCCAGCTTGTGCTTTATCCAGTCTAGCATTTCTCATGATGTAGTCTGCATATAAGTTAAATAAGCAGGGTGACAATATACAGCCTTGATGTACTCCTTTCCCAATTTTGAACCAGTCTGTTGTTCCATGTCTAATTCTAACTGTTGCTTCTTGATCTGCATACAGATTTCTCAGGAGGGAGGTCAGGTGGTCTGGTATTCCCATCTCTTGAAGAATTTTCCACAGTTTATTGTGATCCACACAGTCAAAGGCTTTGGCATAAACAATAAAGCAGAAATAGATGTTTTTCTGGAACTCTCTCGCTTTTTCAATCATCCAGCGAATGTTGGCGGTTTGCTCTCTGATTCCTTTTAAATCCAGCTTGAGTGTCTGGAAGTTCACAGTTCATGTACTGTTGAAGCCTGGCTTGGAGAATTTTGAGCATTACTTTGCTAGCGTGTGAGATGAGTGTAATTGTGCGGTAGTTTGAGCTTTCTTTGGCATTGCCTTTCTTTGGGATTGGAATGAAAACCGACCTTTTCCAGTCTTGTGGCCACTGCTGAGTTTTCCAAATTTGCTGACTGATTGAGTGCAGCTCAAAATTCTCCAAGCCAGGCTTCAACAATATGTGAACCGTGAACTTCCTGATGTTCAAGCTGGTTTTAGAAAAGGCAGAGGAACCAGAGATCAAATTGCCAACATCCACTGGATCATGGAAAAAGCAAGAGAGTTCCAGAAAAACATCTATTTCTGCTTTCTTGACTATGCCAAAGCCTTTGACTGTGTAGATCACAATAAACTGTGGAAAATTCTGAGAGAGATGGGAATACCAGACCACCTGATCTGCCTCTTGAGAAATTTGTATGCAGGTCAGGAAGCAACAGTTAGAACTGGTCATGGAACAACAGACTGGTTCCAAATAGGAAAAAGAGTATGTCAAGGCTGTATATTGTCACCCTGTTTATTTAACTTATATGCAGAGTACATCATGAGAAACGCTGGACTGGAAGAAACACAAGTTGGAATCAAGATTGCTGGGAGAAATATCAATAACCTCAGATATGCAGATGACGCCACCCTTATGGCAGAAAGTGAAGAGGAACTAAAAAGCCTCTTGATGAAAGTGAAAGTGGAGAGTGAAAAGGTTGGCTTAAAGCTCAACATTCAGAAAACTAAGATCATGGCATCTGGTCCCATCACTTCATGGGAAATAGATGGGGAAACGGTGGAAACAGTGTCAGACTTTATTTTGGGGGGCTCCAAAATCACTGCAGATGGTGACTGCAGCCATGAAATTAAAAGATGCTTACTCCTTGGAAGGAAAGTTATGACCAACCTAGATAGCATATTCAAAAGCAGAGACATTACTTTGCCAACAAAGGTTCACCTAGTCAAGGCTATGGTCTTTCCTGTGGTCATGTATGGATGTGAGAGCTGGACTGTGAAGAAGGCTGAGCGCCAAAGAATTGATGCTTTTGAACTGTGGTGTTGGAGAAGACTCTTGAGAGTCCCTTGGACTGCAAGGAGATCCAACCAGTCCATTCTGAAGGAGATCAGCCCTGGGATTTCTTTGGAAGGAATGATGCTAAAGCTGAAACTCCAGTATTTTGGCCACCTCATGTGAAGAGTTGACTTATTGGAGAAGACTCTGATGCTGGGAGGGATTGGGGGCAGGAGGAGAAGGGGACGACAGAGGATGAGATGGCTGGAAGGCATCACTGACTCGATGGATATGAGTCTGAGTGATCTCCGGGAGTTGGTGATGGACAGGGAGGCCTGGCGTGCTGCGATTCATGGGGTCGCAAAGAGTCGGACACGACTGAGTGACTGATCTGATCTGATTGAGTGCAGCACTTTCACAGCATCATCTTTTAGGATTTGAAATAGCTCAACTGGAATTCCATCACCTCCAATAGCTTTGTTCATAATGATGCTTCCTAAGACACACTTGACCTCAAATTCCAGGATGTCTGGCTCTAGGTGACCTGTCATGATTATCTGGATCATGAAGATCTTTTTTGTATAGTTCTTCTGTATATTCTTGCCACCTCTTCTTAATATCTTCTGCTTCTGTTAGGTCCATACCATTTCTGTCCTTTATTGTGTCTATCTTTGCATGAAATGTTCCCTTGGTATATTTAATTTTCTTGAAGAGATCTCTAGTCTTTCGCATTCTACTGTTTTCCTTTATTTCTTTGCACTGATCACTGAGGAAGGCTTTCTTATCTCTTCTTGCTACTCTTTGGAACCCTGCATTCAAATGGGTATATCTTTCCTTTTCTCCTTTGCCTTTCACTTCTCTTCTTTTCACAGCTATTTGTAAGGCCTCCTTTGACAACCATTTTGCCTTTTTACATTTCTTTTTCCTGGGGATGGTCTTGATCACTGCTTCCTGCACAGTGTCACAAACCTCGGTCCATAGTTCTTCAGGCACTCTGTTTATCAGATCTAATCCCTTGACTTGTCACTTCCACTATATAATTGTAAGGGATCTGATTTAGATCATACCAGAATGGTCTAGTGGTTTTCCCTACTTTCTTCAATTTGATTCTGAACTGGCAATAAGGAGTTCATGGTCTGAGCCACAGTCAGCTCTCGGTATTGTTTTTGCTGACTGTATAGAGCTTTTCCATCTTTGGCTACAAAGAATATAATCAATTTGATTTCGGTGTTGACCAGCTGGTGATGTCCATGTGTAACATCTTCTCTTGTGTTGTTGTAAGAGGGCGTTTGCTATGACGAGTGCATTCTCTTGGCAAAACTCTAGTCTTTGCCCTGCTTCATCGTGTACTCCAAGGCCAAATTTGTCTGTTACTCCAGGTATTTCTTGACTTCCTACTTTGCATTCCAGTCCCTATAATGTAAAGGACATCCCTTTTGGGTGTTAGTTCTAGAAGGTCTTGTAGATCTTCATAGAACCATTCAACTTCAGCTTCTTCAGCATTACCAGTCAGGGCATAGACTTGGATTACTGTGATATTGAATGGTTTGCCTTGGAAATGAACAGAGATCATTCTGTCATTTTTGAGATTGCATCCAAGTACTGCATTTCAGATTCTTTTGTTGACTAAGATGGCTACTCCATTTCTTCTAAGGGATTTTTGCCCACAGTAGTAGATATAATGGTCATCTGAGTTAAATTCACCCATTCCAGTCCATTTTAGTTTGCTGATTCCTAAAATGTCAATATTCACTCTTGCCATCTCCTGTTTGATCACTTCCAATTTGCCTTGATTCATGGGCCTAACATTCCAGGTTCCTATGCAATATTGCTCTTTACAGCATCAGACTTTACAACAGAACCAGTTTCCCCCTCAGTCAATCTTTCCCATCAGAAAGCTTCCATAAGCGTCTTATCCTTCTCCATCAGAGGGCAGACAGAATGAAAACCAAAATCACAGAAAACTAACCAATCTGATTACATGGATCACAGCCTTGTCTAACTCAATGAAACAATGAGCCACGCTGTGTAGGGCCACCCAAGATGGACGGGTCATGGTGGAGAGTTCTGACACAGTGTGGGCCATTGGAGAAGGGAATGGCAAACTAGTATTCTTGCCTTGAGAACCCCATGAACATTCTGGAAAGGCAATAAGATAGGACACTGAAAGATGAACTCCCCAGGTCGGTAGGTGCCCAATATGCTACTGGAAATCAGAGGAGAAATAGTTCTAGAAAGAATGAAGAGATGGAGCCAAAGTAAAAACAACACCCAGTTGTGGATATGACTGGTGATGAATTCTGTATCTAGAACCAAATAAATTTTAGAATGTCTTTTGGTGTAGAACCTTGTCAGTGTCTCTTAAAAGTTCAAGTAACCTCTGTCCACCTTTTCTACTTTTTTCCTTATTACACTTTCTCCTCCCATTACCCTTTTCTCCCCAGAAACTCGAGTGGCCTAGAGACCTCAAATTGGCCTGGCCTCAGAAACAGAGTTAGGGTCAGAGAGCCATAGACAGGGAAGGAAACTTCAAGACTGAAGTTGACAGGTAACAGAGCTCAGACCCAGAGAGGTGAACTGACTTGCTCAGAATTACCGGATGGTGGAGTTGCAGAGTCAAGAGCGAAAGACAAGACTTCTGATTCCTGGCTTACTGCTTGTTCCACTGTACCGCACCCTCCAGTGTGGTTTCTTCCTGCTACAGTCTCAGGCCACTCAAGTTATGAGATTTTACTTTACCATACCATACCTTTACTTACCATACCTTACAGGATGGCTCATGAGTGTATCTCCCGTTGGCCCCTCTAGGGACTCTCTCATGGATGGAGGTCACCTTGGCATCTGCCAGATTTTGAAACTAGGGACTGGTAAGAAACCAAGGATATATACTGTGTGGATCAATAATCCCAAAATGTCTCTTTTGAGTTCGTTCAAAATTTCATAGTTCAGGCATTGATTCCTGAAAACTTGCCTACTTTGAGTTATATCTAGAGTATCTAGAGTGCACATTCTTAACCTTAGTGGTACCTAAGAGCCACCTGGAAATCTTTTTAAAATATTGATTCCTGGGAATTCTTTGGTGGTCCAGAGATTAGGACTTCTCATTTTCACTACTGAGGCTGTGGCTTTGATCCCTTGTCAGGGAACTAAGATCACACAAACTGTGTTGTGCAGCCAAAAAAATATATCTGTAACTATATATATATATATATATATATATATATATATTCCTCAAAACAGAGTCCAGAAATAAACCCATACACCTATGGACAATTCATCTTTGATGAAGGAAGCAAGAACATTCAATAGGGAAAATAAAGTCTTTTTAGCAAGTGGTGCTGGGAAAGTTGGACAGTCACATGTAAATGAACACACCCTCACATCATACACAAAAAATAAACTCAAAATGGCTTGAAAACTTAAGTATAAGATGTGACATCATAAACCCCCAGAAGTGAACATAGGCAAAATATTCTCTGACAAAAACTGTATACATTTCTTAGGTCAGTCACCCAAGGCAAAAACAAACAAATGGGACCTAATCAAACTTAAAAGCTTTTGTACAGCAAAGGAAACCATAAATAGAATGAAAAGATAACCTAGGGACTAGGAGAAAATATTTGCAATGATGCAACCAACAAGGACTTAATTTCCAAAATATACAGACAGGCTCACACAACTCAATAACAATAACAACAACAACAACAACAAAAAACCCAGTTGCAAAATGGGCAGAAGACCTAAATAGACATTTCTCCAAAGAAGATATACAGATGGCCAATAGGAACATGAAAAGATGCTTATCATAGCTAATTATTAGAGAAATTAAAATCAAAACTAAAATGAGGCACCACCTCACACTAGTCAGAATGGGTATCATTAAAAAGTCTACAGATAATAAGCGCTGGAGAGGGTGTGGAGGAAAGGGAACCCTCCTACATTGTTAGTGGGAGTATAAGTTGATGCAGCCACTATGGAAGACAGTAAGGAGATTCCTCAAAAAACTAAAAACAGAATTATCATATGATCCAGAAATTCCACTTCTGGTTACATACTGAGGTGAAACTATAATTTGAAAAGATACATGCACCCCTATGTTCATAGCAGCACTATTTACAATAGTTAAAATATGGAAAGAACCTAAATGTCCATCAACAGATAAATGCATAAAGAAAATGTGGTACACCTACACAGTGGAATATTACTGAGCCATTAAAAAGAATGAAATAATTTGCAGCAACATGGATAGACCTAGAGATGATCATAGTAAGTCAGTTAGAAAGAGAAAGACAAATACCATATGATATCACTTTATGAAGAATGTAAAATATCATCTGACGTAAATGAACGTATCTATGAAGCAGAAGCAGACTCACAGACTAGAGAACAGGCATGCGGTTGCCAAGGGGGAGGAGGTGAAGGGAGGGAAGGAAATTTGGAAATTTGGAGTTAGCATCCTACTATATATAAGATGGAGAAACAACAAGGTCCTATTATATAGCACAAGGAACTGTATTCAACATCCTGTAATAAACCAGAATGGGAAAAAAAAACCAAAACATGTATGTATAACTGAGTCACTTTGCTATATAGCAGAAATTAACACAACACTGTAAATCAACTATACATCAATAAATTTTTAAAAAATAATCGATTCATGGCCTCATTTTGACCAGTTGAATCTGAATCTCTGGGAGAAGGGTCCATGCACTGTTAAGTTTGAAAAGCTCCCAGGTAATTCTGGGTTTAGCCAGAACTGAGAAGCAGAGTCCTGGAATCTAGACATCATACTAAACTCACCACAAAGATGTGGTGTCTTTAATTTGTCTACTTCAAAGTCTGTCTTTAAATCCACTGTTATTCATTCTGGAGAATGGCCTCCTTTGCAGTTAACCCACAGCTAACCTCCTGCTCAGATAAACCCACAATCTATCCCAATGGAAGAATTTAACCTGCTCAGCCTCCCAGATCAGGACAGAATCCACTTTGTCTCCTGGCCCATCATTCTGATGGGCTTCTTTCAGCCCCAAATACCCCCACTTCTTACTGAACTCAAAATTTCCCTCCTTGCCTTCTGCAATCAAAGATCCCTCCCCAGACAACTGAAAATCATAGATAATCTTCAGATGAGGAAATAAGATGAATATGGCTCAGGTCTCCTGAATCCATGATTTGCATTAGTTTCCATTCCATTGCCCATTCATTCATTTACTGTTTATGGAATGTCTTCTGGGACCAGATCCAGCCTCTTTCCTTTTGTGTATCTTGAATAACCCCACATGAAGACCATCATCTATGCCACCACTGGGCATGCCACTTGCAGTGTCATCCACCACCCAGCTAAGGGATAGGCATGATGAACATGTCTTCAAATTAGCAGCTAGGACGTGGCTTACCTGACTGCTAGCTTACTATCCTCTTCTCCTTCCTGATGTCCCTATTTCTTCAGAGAAAGATAACTGGCCATTTCTCACTTGGGGTTCATGTGCCACACTATATACTTTGATTGAAAGACCCTGTGAGTCAGTCTGTGTGGTGGCAGGTGAACGGGTTCCTCCTAAGTGAGTCACTCCAGAGGGTAACATTCATGTACTTGTGCGTCAATATGAGTCTGAAAAAGGAGGCTGCTGTGCTGCCCCAGTGTATCCCATGCAAAAGTGCACTGGTCTTTCTAGGGCCTGAACTTCTCACCTGCCTTTTGGTTCATGACTCACCTCCAGTAAACAACAATTAGCCCTCTGACTTCTAATTTTCTCACAAGCACACTACAAATGCATCCTCATCTTTACACAAAACCATCCCTGCTAACACATTTGAGTTTACAAGCCTTATATCTAGACTCTTCAATGCACCTGACCTTCTTCCTGGGAAACCTCTGGAACTGGCCGGGTCATCAGGATGCAGAGAAGTGAAATATGTGGCATGTGGGCAGCTACTCTCCCCTTTGGCAAGCTTGACAGACATCTCCACTATCTTTCCTTCTAGGCCTGGATGAGGCCTCAGTTTTCCCATCCCTGGATCCAGGTGGTCACTATTATTTGGAGCTGGCAAAAAAGTCTACTGCCCAGCATGGCAGTGGAAAGAAATGTCTTTGGAACTGCACCCACCCAGATCTGAGTGTCAACCCTAGAACTCACCCAGCCTGGTTTCTTTATTTTTTTTAGAGTTGGACACTACTGCCTACTTCCCGTCAGGTGACTGTGAGAATATCTGTAAGACATCAAGTACCCCTCCTAGCCCATAAAATGTGGATTCCTTTCTCTTTTCTCCCCACTTTAGGACATTTCTTTGAAGACTCAATGACTATTAAGTAATTTTAGAGTTGGGGTAGATAACAAAGTCTTTCCCCCAAAATAAAACCAGTGTCTGGGTGAGGGAGATGGTATGTGTAGATAAAAATGATAGGATTTTTTAGAGTTTATAGGAAGAGCCTAAGAAAGCGAAAGTCACTCAGTCATGTCTGATTCTTTGCGACCCCATGAACTATACAGTCCATGGAATTCTGCAGACCAGAATACTGGATTCCTTTCTCCAGGGTATCTTCCCAATCCAGGGATCAAACTCAGGTCTCCCACATAGCAGGCAGATTCTTTACCAGCTGAGCCACCAGGGAAGCCCATACAGAAGAGTCTATATTTATTTATTTATTTTAATTTTATTTTATTTAACTTTACGATATTGTATTGGTTTTGCCATATATCAAAATGAATCTGCCACAGGTATACATGTGTTCCCCATCCTGAACCCTCCTCCCTCCCCATACCATCCCTCTGGGTCATCCCAGTGTACCAGCCCCAAGCATCCAGTATCATGCATTGAACCTGGACTGGTGACTCGTTTCATATATGATATTATACATATTTCAATGCGATTCTCCCAAATCATCCCACCCTCTCCCTCTCCCAGAGTCCAAAGACTGTTCTATACATCAGTGTCTCTTTTGCTGTCTCGTATACAGGGTTATTGTTACCATCTTTCTAAATTCCAAATATATGTGTTATTATACTGTATTGGTGTTTTTTTTTCTGGCTTACTTCACTTTGTATAATAGGCTCCAGTTTCATCCACCTCGTTAGAACTGATTCAAATGTATTTTTTTTAATGGCTGAGTAATACTCCATTGTGTATATGTACCACAGCTTTCTTATCCATTCATCTGCTGATGGACATCTAGGGTGCTTCTATGTCCTGGCTATTATAAACAGTGCTTCGGTGAACATTGGGGTACACGTGTCTTTTTCTATTCTGGTTTCCTTGGTGTGTATGCCCAGCAGTGGGATTGCTGGATCATAAGGCAGTTCTATTCCCAGTTTTTTAAGGAATCTCCATACTGTTCTCCATAGTGGCTGTACTAGTTTGCATTCCCACCAACAGTGTAAGAGGGTTCCCTTTTCTCCACACCCTCTCCAGCATTTACTGCTTGTAGACTTTTGGATCGCAGCCATTCTGACTGGTATGAAATGGTACCTCATAGTGGTTTTGAATTGCATTCCTCTGATAATGAGTGATGTTGAGCATCTTTTCATGTGTTTGTTAGCCATCTGTATGTCTTCTTTGGAGAAATGTCTATTTAGTTCTTTGGCCCATTTTTTGATTGGGTCATTTATTTTTCTGGAATTGAGCTGTAGGAGTTGCTTGTATATTTTTGAGATTAGTTGTTTGTCAGTTGCTTCATTTGCTATTATTTTCTCCCATTCTGAAGGCTGTCTTTTCACCTTGCTTGGAAAACTCAGCAGTGGCCACAAGACTGGAAAAGGTCAGTTTTCATTCCAATCCCAAAGAAAGGCAATGCCAAAGAATGCTCAAACTACCGCACAATTGCATTCATCTCACAAGCTAGTAAAGTAATGCTCAAAATTCTCCAAGCCAGGCTTCAGCAATATGTGAACCATGAACTTTCTGATGTTCAAGCTGGTTTTACAAAAGGCAGAGGAACCAGAGATCAAATTGCCAACATCCGCTGGATCATGGAAAAAGCAAGAGAGTTCCAGAAAAACATCTATTTCTGCTTTCTTGACTATGCCAAAGCCTTTGACTGTGTAGATCACAATAAACTGTGGAAAATTCTGAGAGAGATGGGAATACCAGACCACCTGATCTGCCTCTTGAGAAATTTGTATGCAGGTCAGGAAGCAACAGTTAGAACTGGTCATGGAACAACAGACTGGTTCCAAATAGGAAAAGGAGTACGTCAAGGCTGTATATTGTCACCATGTTTATTTAACTTATATGCAGAGTACATCCTGAGAAATGCTGGACTGGAAGAAACACAAGTTGGAATCAAGATTGCTGGGAGAAATATCAATAACCTCAGATATGCAGATGACACCACCCTTATGGCAGAAAGTGAAGAGGGGCTAAAAAGCCTCTTGATGAGAGTGAAAGTGGAGAGTAAAAAGGTTGGCTTAAAGCTCAACATTCAGAAAACGAAGATCATGGCATCTGGTCCCATCACTACATGGGAAATAGATGGAGAAACAGTGGAAACAGTGTCAGACTTTCTTTTTCTGGGCTCCAAAATCACTGCAGATGGTGACTGCAGCCATGAAATTAAAAGACGCTTACTCCTTGGAAGGAAAGTTATGAGCAACCTAGATAGCATATTCAAAAGCAGAGACATTACTTTGCCAACAAAGGTTCGCCTAGTCAAGGCTATGGTCTTTCCTGTGGTCATGTATGGATGTGAGAGCTGGACTGTGAAGAAGGCTGAGCGCCGAAAAATTGATGCTTTTGAACTGTGGTGTTGGAGAAGACTCTTGAGAGTCCCTTGGACTGCAAGGAGATCCAACCAGTCCATTCTGAAGGAGATCAGCCCTGGGATTTCTTTGGAAGGAATGATGCTAAAGCTGAAACTCCAGTATTTTGGCCACCTCATGTGAAGAGTTGACTCATTGGAGAAAACTCTGATGCTGGGAGGGATTGGGGGCAGGAGGAGAAGGGGATGACAGAGGATGAGATGGCTGGATGGCATCACTGACTCGATGGATGCCGAGTCTGAGTGACCTCCGGGAGCTGGTGATGGACAGGGAGGCCTGGCGTGTTGCAGTTCATGGGGTCGCAAAGAGTCGGACATGACTAAGCGACTGATCTGATCTGATCTGATAGTTTCTTTTGTTGTGAGGAAGCTTTTAAGTTTAATTAGGTCCCATTTGTTTATTTTTGATTTTATTTCCAATATTCTGGGAGGTGGGTCATAGAGGATCCTGCTGTGATGTATGTCAGAGAGTGTTTTGCCTATGTTCTCCTCTAGGAGTTTTATAATTTCTGGTCTTATATTTAGATCTTTAATCCATTTTGAGTTTATTTTTGTGTATGGTGTTAGAAAGTGCTCTAGTTTCATTCTTTTACAAGTGGTTGACCAGTTTTCCCAGCACCACTTGTTAAAGAGATTGTCTTTAATCCATTATATATTCTTGCCTCCTTTGTCAAAGATAAGGTGTCCATATGTGTGTGGATTTATCTCTGGGCTTTCTATTTTGTTCCATTGATCTATATTTCTGTCTTTGTGCCAGTACCATACTGTGTTGATGACTGTGGCTTTGTAGTAGAGCCTGAAGTCAGGCAGGTTGATTCCTCCAGTTCCATTCTTCTTTCTCAAGATAGCTTTAGCTATTCGAGGTTTTTTGTATTTACATACAAATTGTGAAATTATTTGTTCTAGCAGAAGAGTCTATACAATCTGGAAATTCTAGCTATAGAAGAAGCCTCAAAAGGTAAGGAGACAGGACAATGGGGCTGTGCTTTTGAAAGATAAGAACTGGTAATAAGGGGTGATGATCAAGAAATGAAAGTGAATGACAAATTTAGAAGAAAATGACAAAGTAACATCCTAAGTTGCTGGTAAACTCAGATCAGATCAGATCAGTCGCTCAGTCGTGTCCGACTCTTTGCGACCCCATGAACTGCAGCACGCCAGGCCTCCCTATCCATCACCAGCTCTCGGAGGTCACTCAGACTCACATTCATTGAGTCAGTGATGCCATCCAGCCATCTCATCCTCCGTCGTCCCCTTCTCCTCCTGCCCTCAATCCCTCCAAGCATCAGAGTCTTCTCCAATGAGTCAACTCTTCGCATGAGGTGGCCAAAATACTGGAGTTTCAGCTTTAGCATCATTCCTTCCAAAGAAATCCCAAGGCTGATCTCCTTCAGAATGGACTGGTTGGATCTCCTTGCAGTCCAAGGGACTCTCAAGAGTCTTCTCCAACACCACAGTTCAAAAGCATCAATTCTTCGGCGCTCAGCCTTCTTCACAGTCCAGCTCTCACATCCATACATGACCACAGGAAAGACCATAGCCTTGACTAGGCGAACCTTTGTTGGCAAAGTGATGTCTCTGCTTTTGAATGTGCTATCTAGGTTGGTCATAACTTTCCTTCCAAGGAGTAAGCGTCTTTTAATTTCATGGCTGCAGTCACCATCTGAAGTGATTTTGGAGCCCAGAAAAAGAAAGTCTGACACTGTTTCCACTGTTTCTCCATCTATTTCCCATGTAGTGATGGGACCAGATGCCATGATCTTTGTTTTCTGAATGTTGAGCTTTAAGCCAACCTTTTCACTCTCCACTTTCACTTTCATCAAGAGGCTTTTTAGTTCCTCTTCACTTTCTGCCATAAGGGTGGTGTCATCTGCATATCTGAGGTTATTGATATTTCTCCCAGCAATCTTGATTCCAGCTTGTGTTTCTTCCAGTCCAGCATTTCTCAGGATGTACTCTGCATATAAGTTAAATAAACATGGTGACAATATACAGCCTTGACGTACTCCTTTTCCTATTTGGAACCAGTCTGTTGTTCCATGACCAGGAACATGTTGTTCCTGACCTGCATACAGATTTCTCAAGAGGCTAGCTACCAATTAAATTCTGTGAGGTCCCCACACCTTCTTCCAACTATTTAATCCTTCCTTTTAATGAGTCATCAGGGTGCATAAGACACAGAGTGGCCATAAAGCAATGTGATTGATTGCCAGAAGTCAAACATGAGAAAAATCAGTCTTAGTCCTTTAGAGCACATCCAATGAATGCTTAGTCATAGAGGGAATTAACGTTTTATTCATTGTGGTCGAACACACCACAAACATGCTCTAAATGATTAGGACACTAAAAAGAAAATGGCCTGGAACTGGAAGGCTATGCCTCTTAACTATCCACATGTATCCATGGGTCCTAGTGTCCTTATCTGTAAAATTAAGGGATTGTTTGACATGGATCAATGGTGTAACAGTTCAGATATTTTTGTTTCTAAGTAACAGAAAAACTGGCTCATATTGACTTAACTTATAAAGGGAATTTACTGGTTCATGTAATTGAAAAGCCCAAAAAGATTTGAAAAGCTTGAAGGTTAGCTCAAACAACTTAACCAGGAACCAGTTTTTCCCTCACCATTTCTTGTTACTGCTTCCTTGGTGTGGCTTCATCTTAGGCAGACCTCAGCAGACCATTTGGTTGCAAAACGGCTTCTAGCTGTTTCCTGTTTCTATATGTCCCCATTCATGAATAGCACAAAGAAAACATCTTTGTGCCGGTGTTATCAGCAGAAGTTCTGAGATTTACTCTAACCACACCTTCTGAGGTCATGTGCCTGTCCCTGAACCAATCACTGACAGGGGATGAAATGTGATGATTGGTGGGGTTGAGGTCATGTGGTGCTAGGTCCACTCCCACTGCTGAGATTAGTCAGCCTCCCTATAGCTGCATTGATTCCCGTATGGAATTTGAGCAATTGGGAAGTGAAAAGGAGAGAAGGAAAGATGCAGAGTCAGGCAACACATTTTCATGGCCAGTGAATTTCAAACTTTTGTGCGGAATGGAGCCCCAATGTATAAAATAGACACAAACGGAGCTTCACCAGCTGATATAGGAGTAGGGTGCTTAGAGCCCTGTCTTCTTGTTGCTCCCAGGAGACCTGCTTAGAAACCTGTAGCTCCAGGAAACAGGCACAAAAACAATGTCTTTGGGTCCCTCTAGCTCTATTCTTTGCCGTTGATTAATAAGCAAATATCTACTAGGACAGCATGTGTTCATATCAACTGTCTCCGGGCAGAAATTGTGCTGTTTATTCTGTGCATGGCTCAGTGAACTACAGAGAACATTAATTTTATTAAGAATATACTTTGTAGTCACAGTTTTCTCAACATAAAAGACTTGTACCCAGCTATCATTTTTCAAGCTTACCAAAGCTTGCAACTATTTACCTAAGTTTCTTGGAAAGACTGGAGCAATAAATCCACAAATCAGCATAGATCCCTGACAAAGCTGACAAATACATGGAGGCAGGGAGAAAGGATATAAAAGCAGAAGGAAGACATAAGTTTTTCCTTCAAATGAACAGTGATCAGAAATTTATTAGTTTCCTGAAAGGTGCAGAGCATTAGCAAGATATTGTATTTACTTTGAAAGTCATGTGAAAAGTATTTTCCATTTTGAAAAAGTTGAAGCTTCCTTTGACAAGAGTTTTGGCATAAAAAAAATCTAAAATTTTTTTTAAAGTATTATGATTTTAAATGGTGGTGAAATGTACATAACATAAAATTTACAACTATTTTTAAGTACATAGTTCAGTGACATTAAGTTCGTTCACACTGCTGTTCTATTATTACCACCTCCATATCCAGAACTCTTCTTGAAAAACAGAAACTTCATATCCATAAAATAGTAACTCTCCATTCCCTGCTACCCCAGGCCCTGGTAAGTACCATTTTACTTCCTGTATTTATGAATTTGACTATTCTAGGTACCTTATAAGTGGAATCACATAGTATTATTATTTTTTTTTAATGACTGGCTTATTTCACTTAGCATAATGACCTCAACACTCATCTGTGTTGTAGCATGTGTCAGAATTTTCTTCCTTTTTAAGTCTGAATTGTCAGAGAAGGCAATGGCACCCCGCTCCAGTACTCTTGCCTGGAAAATCCCATGGACAGAGGAGCCTGGTAGGCTGCAATCCGTGGGGTCGCTACAAGTTGGACACGACTGAGTGACTTCACTTTCACTTTTCACTTTCATGCATTGGAGAAGGAAATGGCAACCCACTCCAGTGTTCTTGCCTGGAGAATCCCAGGGACGGGGGAGCCTGGTGGGCTGCCGTCTATAGGGTCACACAGAGTTGGGCACGACTAAAGCGACTTAGCAGCAGCAAGTCTGAATTGCATGTATTGATACCACATTTTATATATCCAACTATCCACCAATAGACATTTGGGTTACTTCCACCTGTGGCTGGCTATTTAAAAAATGCTGCTATGAACGTGGGTGTGCAAATATCTATTCGTGACTCCACTTTCAATTATTTGGGGTATATACACATGGAGAAATGGGATGGCTGAATCACATGAATGAAATACTTTTTATGACACAATTTTGTTTTATAAAATTCTTCAATGTGTACTCCCAAGTAGTGAAGGCAGACTGATAACTTAGTGATTTCTTTTTTTAGTTTAACAGTGGATACAAAAGAGAAAGCAACCAGACAATCTTTTGTAGGATCAAGTAGCTTCTTTCTTATTCGTGGAGATTTTAGCTCTTAAGAGTTCAATTATATTCTAGGTTTGCATTTGTGTAGGTCTCGCAATCACAAAATCAAGTGTAAGGGATCCATAGTTGAACTCAGGTTTAATTCAGAGCAGCAGTCCAAGAAAACAACGCAGTGCTTCAAGAGTGAAACAAAGGGGAACTTCTTCAGCTAGCACGGAGACACTGCTGGCTTCCCAGATGTAACCCATTTTTGCTTATCTAGCCCACAGCCTTCCTTTATAATCAGATGGACAGGACGCACTGACAATAGAAACATGTCTCCATTTCTTCCTCAGTGGGGGATAAAGAACATCTCCTTGTCAAGACATTTCATTGTCTCAAAGTTATTTGTATCAAAGGTTCCATTTAATCAAATGTAACATCTTCTGACTATTTCTTAAAGGGAGTTGCCAAGTTCCATGCAGTTCACAACCAGCTATTAAACAATCATGCTTTCAGACCAAGAAATGTGGTATTGAAACTTCTCTCAAATCAATCCACTTTCCTGAGAAAAGAAAGCTAGCATTTTGCTCACATAAAATAGCAGTAACTCAAGTACAGGCCTTATATTGTGTCCTGGGTGGTGAGCAGTGACACACAATAATTTGGTGTTGGGCAGTTGGAGAGAAAGGGTTTATATCTCTCTATACTGAAGAAAGGCCACACTTTGGGTCAGGTCTGTTCTACCCTGAAAAAGCTGGGAAATGTTTCAGATGTGGCAATGAAGACACTGTCTCGTTCACACACTGGTTAATAGTATCACCTTTCATTAACTGGGTAACAACAGATAATGAAAATTAATCACACAAAACCCTCTTTGACTTAGTCTTCAATGGTGATGTCATAGACCATTGACTAGATGATGCCTTTTTGCTGGAGAGATTTCTCTTTGACTGTCCGTGCTGTACATTTCCAGGATGATTTGTGAATCAGGAACTAGGTTGGTTTCATTGGAACAAAGACTAAGAATGCTAAATATCTTCCAGGATGTTTTTCAGGTGACTAAACTCATTGCTACCTTAGACTCCCTTACCTAAACATTTCTATGTTATTATCTTGTAACCTGGGCTCCCACCAAAAAGTAAAGATTCCAGAGGGTAAAAACTGAGCAGCTCCCCGCCTATTCTGTCTTCTCTCTTACCCTCTCCTTCTTCTCAGGGGCATCTCTTTCTCATGTGTCATTTATTGTCAGCACCCTATTGTGTATATTTGTCATTCATATATGATTACCATCTACGGGGCCAAGATGGCTGAAGAGCATTCTTGCTAAGAGCATTCTTGTCTCTGGTTCTTTTCTTCTAGAAAAGTTGGGGTCAACCTTTAGTGTGAGTAAGAATCAGAAGAGACTGCTTTAAATGCAAATTTGAGGGCTTACCTCCAGAGACTTTGGTTCACTATGTCTAGAGTGAAGCCAGGAATCTGCATTTTAATAAACACCACAAGCAGTTCTGGGCAGGTGGACCATTGACCCAATTTAAGAAGCAGCATCCCAAAGGATGTCCCCAGCCAGGTGTTTGGTTTCACCAGGAATGGGTCCCTTGGATGAGCATGGCAGTCCCCAGATTTCCTCTAGTGCATTTGAGAGCAACCAAATGCTTTTGTAAACATAATTTGCCAGATTATTTTCTACAGTTAATCATTAAGTGGAACTGATTCAGGCAGTAAGTCCAGTCACACTTCTGCAAGCCTCTATATAATTAAGGGCGGAAGTTCCTGTTTGGGGTGTTCCACAGCTGCCATGAACCGTGACTGATAGGTTAGACGGGTAGAAACTCCAGACAAAATGCCAGTTCCCACAGCTGTGAACTGGGAAAGTGGTCAGTCCCTTCCCTGTGGCCTCAGTGTCCTCAAGGGTGAGGAAGCTATGTCTTCCCTCTCCTAGGTGTTAGAAAGGTAAGTGACTAAAAAACCACAGTGTTAAATGGCACACCATCCTTGAGATCCAGCATAAGGACATTTTAGCAAAGGGTTCTGCCAGCACTAGAAGAGAAAGCAAAGGTCCATTGTGAAGCACATTCTTTAAACCAGGTACTCAACTAGATTCCCCCTTAGCCAATAGCACCCTTAATCTTCACAACCCTTTACGTTTTTTTGTGTGTGGTCATATTTATTGATCTTTTCTTTTGTGAATTTTGATTTTTTATGTCCTGTTTATGAATGCCTTCCCTGCATCCAGGTCATAAATATAATTTTGTATATTTCCTCCTATTGTGAAACCTGTGTGTTTTCTAGACCAGGACACTGCCTGAATCTCCATCAAGGGTCTGGGCTGGTAAATAAGCAAGAATGCTGAAGTCCTGTCTGGGAACTAACCACTTTGACTTCCAGTTGGATCCGCTGTAGTACTGGACTCAGAGAATGTGCTTCTTAGACAGCCTAATGGGGGTAGCGTAGGTTGTAATAAGAAACTTTTCTAAGAGACATCATGAAACAAAAAGAAACATTCAAACTACAAATCCAGAAAAGGTATGCAATGGCTTTCTCTTGCTGTAACCCAGGCAAAAATGCAATTGTTTAGGATAGTCAGGATAACTCCACACTTGGAGAGATTCAAAGAATTTGCTTCAATTTTCTGGGCCTTTCCCCAGGCAGCACAGTCTAATGGATATTATATACTATGATCTGTATGGACATTTTAAAATTGCTGGCTGCTGCTGCTGCTAAGTCGCTTCAGTCGTGTCCAACTCTGTGCGACCCCAGAGACAGCAGCCCACCAGGCTCCCCCATGCCTGGGATTCTCCAGGCAAGAACACTGGAGTGGGTTGCCATTTCCTTCTCCAATGCATGAAAGTGAAAAGTGAAAGGGAAGTCGTTCAGTCGTTTCCGAGTCTTAGTGACCTCATGGACTGCAGCCTACCGGGCTCCTCCATCGATGGGATTTTCCAGGCAAGAGTACTGGAGTGGGTTGCCATTGCCTTCTCCGGATTAAAATTGCTGGTAGCCACATTAAAAAAGAATTAAAAAGAAAAGAATTAAATGTGGTAGAAGTATCTAAATTTTGTTTTCCTATACTTTTTTTGGTAACTAAACATCATTTCGGAGAAGGCGATGGCATCCCACTCCAGTACTCTTGCCTGGCAAATCCCATGGAGGAAGGAACCTGGTTGGCTGCAGTCCTTGGGGTCTCGAAGAGTTGGACACGACTGAGTGACTTCACTTTCACTTTTCACTTTCATGCATTGGAGAAGGAAATGGCAACCCAATCCAGTGTTCTTGCCTGGAGAATCCCAGGGATGGGGGAGCTTGGTGGGCTGCCGTCTCTGTGGTCGCACAGAGTCGGACACGACTGAAGCGACTTAGCAGCAGCAGCAAACATCACTTACATATCATTCTTATGTTGCCTGAAAAACAAAAGCCATCAAAATAAATGTGTTGTTTTATCCATGAAAAAGAAAGAAGTAGGTAAAATAAATTCAAGTATTTCCAAAATAGTATCATCTCAACATGTAATCAGTATAACATATTACTGAGTTATTAAATTTTTTGTATGCTGAGTCTTTGGCATCTAGTATACATTTTGTACTCATAGCACACCTCAGTTCAGTTAACCATATTTCAAGTGCTCAGTAGGCACATATGCCTAGTGGCTTTTGTATTAGACAGTGTAGCCCTGAGGATTAAGACTGAAAATGGCCATGTTGTACTGGGAGGCATTTTCTCGATTTATGTTCAAGTGACAGCAGTCTGAATTTTTAAGTACCCCCCTTCACACTTCTTAACAAAAGTGTATCGTAACTTCAATTAATCCTGAAAAGATTAATCTTCCTAAAGCACAGTCCTGTTTAGATTTTTTCCTGGAGCAGATGTTGTTGTGAGTGAAGACTTTTAGGAAGAGGTGACAGTTAAGTTGAAACTTGGAGAGTAGGTAGGAATTAGCCAGGGGATCAGAAGGAAGAGTGTGAAGAAGGGGGTGGCTGGAGTGTACAGGCTGAGAGTGAAGCAGACATCAGATCCTGAGGATATACAGGTTCTGCTCATGGGGCTGGATTGGATCCTGAAGGTAATGAGGAGCCATCAAACATTTGTCAGCAGGGACTATGGGAGAAAGGCAAGAAGACAGAGACAAGGAAACTAGCGTGGGGCAAAGTGCAGGATCCAGGTAAGAAATAATGAGGGCTTAAAGCTATTCATTCATTTGTTCATGCATTCATTCCGCAACACTGAATGCCTGCTGTGTGCTCGGCACTGGAGAGAAAGCAGAAAGCAAAACAGTTCTGCTCTCGGATAACTCATTATACTGTGTGAAACAAGGTAGGTAGTGATGATGCAGGGTGATCCTCAGGTTTCATCTCATCTGGTAAGTGGTGGGGGGTGTGTGTGCTCAGTCGCTCTGTCGTGTCCAACTCTTTGCAACACCATGGACTGTAGGTGCCTATGCTCTTCTTGGCCGTGGAATTTTTCAGGCAAGAATATTGGAGTGGGTTGCCACTTTCGTATTCCAGGGGATTTTCCCGAGACAGGGACCAAACTGCATCTCTTGGGTCTCCTGCTTTGGCAGGCAGATTCTTTACCACTAGTGCCACCTGGAAGCCGTAGAATAGTGGGGCCATTCTCTGAAATAGAGGTTCAGGGGGCAGAAAGGGTTTGGGAAGAAAGATGCTAAGTGCAATTTATCTTTTTGACAAATGTCTAGGGTGTTTGGGGGCCATCTAAGTGGAGCTATCCGGCAAGCAGTTGCCTGTGCATATTTGGAGACAAGAAGATCTGAAAGAGATGCCTAGATTTGGGAGCCATGGTATACTGCTAGTATTAACTCCCTGGTGGTTGGTGAGATAATCCTAGGAGGAGGTGCTGAAGCAGGAGTCACAAACTCAAATGGCTACGATGGGCAGGCAAGTTGTGGAGGTAGGTGAATTGGGTCCTAAAAGAGACACAGAGGGTGTTGGGGTAATGGTCACTTGGAAAGGGTTTGCTCAATCTAAGATGCCCAGAATTTGCCTGTGGACTTCCTGTTGCAACAGACAGACTTTCAAACTTATCCCTCTGCATCATTTCCAATTTCTTATAAAGAATCTTCTGGCAGGTAGTTGGCTATTCATAAAAACCCACTTCATCTTCTTTTGAGACACTCACTACATTCCCAGCCTCCCTTCCATTGCAAGTAGCCATGTGGCTGGGTTCTGGTCAGTGGGATGTGAGGGGAAGCAGTGTGCTTCATTTCTTGGCCAAGGCCTTGAAGGAAAGGTTATGCCCCTTCCTCCTCTGCTTTTCCTCTGGCTGGACTTAGATGATGAAGCCTAGAGGACTTTGGAGTCAAGAGATAGAAGGAACCAGGATCCCTGTATCATTGTTTGGAATAAAGCGACCTACCAACCAGGATATCTGCTTTTGACTATTGTGTCAGAGAAAAATAAACCTTTGTTACATTTGAGTCATTATACATGCTTGACTCTATTATTTGGAGAAGGCAATGGCACCCCACTCCAGTACTCTTGCCTGGAAAATCCTATGGACAGAGAAGCCTGGTGGGCTGCAGTCCATGGGGTTGCAAAGAGTCGGGCACGACTGAGCGACTTCACTTTCATTTTTCACTTTTATGCATTGGAGAAGGAAATGGCAACCCACTCCAGTATTCTTGCCTGGAGAATCCCAGGGACAGAGGAACCTAGTGGGCTGCCGTCTATGAGGTTGCACAGAGTTGGACACAACTGAAGCGACTTAGCAGTAGCAGTAGCAGTAGCAGCAGACTCTACTATTACTACAGCCTCACCTAATCTTGCAAATATATTTCTAATCAAAAAAATACTAAACTAGTCTTGACTGTGATCTCTGTAAGGGCAGGGACCATGCTTGTCTAATTCACAGCTGTAGCCTTAGCACTCAGCCCAGGACACAAGTTGGACTGGTACTCAAAATGTGTGGATAAAGCTAGCTATGTCTTATTGAGCATTTATTGTATGCCAGATACCATACTAAATTTTTTATGTGTTGTACATAATTTCATGTTCATGACAATTCTATAAGGAAGTTCTATTATTCCGTTTGTCCCAGATGAGGAAATTAAAGCTTATAAAGCTTATAGCTACTATTCATATCTAGGCATGACAACCCCAGAACCTGTACTCTAAAACACTGATACACAGCCATATGTACAGCCACCTCAACATTTTAATTCATGTAACTCCTCCCATCAACTCCTTCTCTTCACTTATGAAAGCCCTGCTTCTTCAACCTTCCCAGGACCCCTTGATCACTCTACCCTTTAATTACTCCAGCAGGAATGTCATATATAACATTCCTATGACAGGGATTTCATGTAATTATCTGTTAAAAGAAAAAGAAATGATAATAACCTTGAGGACAGCACATTCAAAAAACTAAGATCATGGCATCCAGTCCCATCACTTCCTGGCAAATAGATGGGGAAACAATGGAAATAGTGAGATACTTTATTTTGGGGGGCTCCAAAATCACTTTGGATGGTGACTTCAGCCATGAAGTTAAAAGATGCTTGCTCCTTGAAAGAAAAGCTATGTCCAACCTGGATAGCATATTAAAGAGCATAGACATTACTCTCCAACACAGGTCCGTCTGGTCAAAGCTATGGTTTTTCTATTAGTCAAATATGGATGTGAAAGTTGGACTATAAAGAAAGCTGAGTGCCAAAGAATTGATGCTTTTGAACTGTGGTGTTGGAGAACACTCTTGAGAATCCCTTAGACTACAAGGAGATCCAACCAGTTCATCCTCAAGAAAATTAGCCCTGAGTGTTCTTTGGAAGGACTGATGCTGAAGCTGAAACTCCAGTTCTTTGGCCACCTGATGAGAAGAATTGACTCATTGGAAAAGACCTGATGCTGGGAAAGATTAAAGGCAGGAGGAGAAGGGGAGGACAGAGGATGAGATGGTTGGATGGCATCACTGACTCAATGGACATGAGTTTGAGTAGGCTCCGGGAGTTGGTGATGGACAGGGAAGCCTGGCATGCTGCAGTCCATGAGTCACAAAGGGTCAGTCACGACTGAGTGACTGAACTGACTGAGGACAGCACAATATCGTAGCTATTATTTATTTTAGTGTTCCTTACAGTATTAAGTAAAGATTAAGGGCCTACCATGTACCAGGCAACGAGCACTAAGGACCAAAATATAAATAAGATAGTCAATTCACCCTTTCAAAGAGCTCTTAAATCTTGAGGGCCAAACAGACATGAGAAAAAAAAAAATCACATTGCAAAGTAACCTGTGCACCAAGAGAGGCAAAAGAGAAACAAGGAGCCCATTCAACTTGGAGGAGGAAAGAAAGAATTCCTACACCTCATGATGTTTGAGCTGAACTTCTGAAGGACAAGTAGGACTTTTTCAGTTGTTTAAGAGTGGTCCTAATTAGCAGAGAAAGCATGTACAAAAGCATGAATGCATCAGGATGCAGATGCTGCTCTGAATGAATGAGGTGTTGACTTGCAAGAATGTAGGATTCATTCATTCATCCATTTTTTTAATTCAGTAGATACCTAGTAAACCTAGAATGTGCTAAATGCAGAGGATTCAAAAGTGAGGAAAGAAGATATGATCCCTCCCTTTGTGGAGCTTAAAATCTAGGAGGGATTGCAGCTGATAACAAAGCTCTGGCAATGGCACCCCACCCCAGTACTTTTGCCTGGAAAATCCCATGGACGGAGGAGCCTGGTAGGCTTTAGTCCATGGAGTCGCTAAGAGTCGGACACGACTGAGCGACTTCACTTTGACTTTTCACTTTCATGCATTGGAGAAGGAAATGGCAACCCACTCCAGTATTCTTGCCTGGAGAATCCCAGGGACAGGGGAGCCTGGTGAGCTTCCGTCTATGGGGTCGCGCAGAGTCGGACATGACTGAAGCGACTTAGCAGTAGCAGCAATCATGAGGGACAGGGGAAGGAGGCAGGGATAGCCAAGCATGTGAGGGAGGACCTAGGGAGTGGGCTGGACCAGATTATAAGAGGCCCCCCATACCATGCTAGGGAGATGAAAATGCCCCTTGAATCCATTACCAAGTCCTGCATCTCCAGCCTCCCTTGACAGCTCAGTTTTGCCCAGTCCTCTCACTGCCACTATTCTCAGGGCAGGCCACCATCTCCTCCTTGAATGAATATGATAGTCTTCTAAAGGGCCCCCTGGCGTCTCACCCTGACCCCCACCCATCATCCTCAATGCAAATAGAGTGATTTTTCAAAATGGAGAATGGTCACATTAGGGTCTCTCGTAGGCAGAAATCTAAGGTGGCCCCATGATCTCCATCCCCTCATGTTCCTCTGGCGATTATCTTACATAGCAAAAGGGATTTTGCAGTTAGTTAAGGCTACTAATCAGCCTTTAAGACAGAGAAATTATCCAGGTGACTCTGCCTAACGAAATGAGCCCTTTAAAAGCAGAGTTTTCTCCAGCAGGTAGCAGAAGGGGAAGTCACAGAGACTTCAAGCCAAGGACGAATCAAGGGATTTGACATGCTGTTGATGGCTTATAGATGAAGGAGGGTGTGATATGGAAAAGACCTGAGGGAGGCTTCCAGGAGTAGAGAGTAACCCCAGCCAGTAGCAAGCAAGGAACCAAGGACCTCATTTCTACAACTGTAAGGAACTGAATTCTTCCAACAACCTGAGTGAGCTTGGAAATGGATTCTTTCCCAGAACCTCCACATGAGCGCTCAACCCAGCAAAAACCTTGCCTTTAAGCCTTGGGAGACCATGAGCCAGAAGACCCAGACATGCCATGCTGGTCTTCTGACCTGCGGAACTAATAAAAAGGGTGTTATTTTAAGCCACTAAATTTGTGGGACTTTGTTAACAACAATAGAAGACTAATACACATGTGAGTTCTAATCCTCCAGTAAAATTCCTATTGTAGACTTAACAGGTCCAAGCATCTAATCCTCATAGCAGTCCTTTTAGAGTTATTCTGTAGGTTTTTTAAACATTTAATTGAAATATAGTTGATTTACAATGTTGTGTTAATTTCTGCTGTACAGCAAAGTGATTCAGTTATATATATATATATAGTTATATATATACTCATATATATATACACATTCTTTTCCATTATGTTTTATGACAAGATATTAAATACAGTTCCCTGTGCTATACAGTAGGACCTTGTTGTTTATCCATCCTATATAAAATAGTTTGCATCAGGCAGGTATTTGTCTTATCGCCATTTCACAGGTGAAGCTCAGAGAGATGAAATACTTTTTCTAAGGTCACAGAGGTATTAAGTGACAGGCTGAGATTTTTCCTCAGGCAGTCTGACCTCAGAATCCACACTCCATGACTTCTCATTGCCCTTAGGATCAGTCCAAATACCGACACATGGAATTGTCCCATCTATTTATTTTTCCTTTGGATGACTCAAATGGTGCATTCAGTCTTGCCAAGATGACACTTCCCCAGAAATCCTTCCTCAACTCTTGCAGATTGAGTAGGATACTATTCTAGTATTCCTCTGGCACCTCATGCTCCCTGTTATCAGAGCACAGAAGGTCCTGTGTTGGACACATTTAGCACCTGTGTTGAATACTGGAGCACAGTGGGTACTCAAATATTTATCGAGTGCATGAATGAATGAATAAATAAAATATTTTATTCAAGAGGCAGTGAGGAGCCATTCAAGGTCTTGAAGCAAAGGAGTTATCTTATCAAGCCTGTGCTCCAAGGACAAGCTGGGAGCAAGACTTGCACACAATGAACCATCCTCATCAGCATTTGAGGATGAAAAAAAGCTTATTTGCATTTTGGTCTTGGATTTCTTGAGATGTGCAAGTTGGCTCTTATCTCCACTTGACCACATCTGGGTACTGGGTAATGCCAGAAACTGTCGCGGTAACGACTAGGTTTCTCTTTATGAAGGTGGGATCTGGAAAAAGAGCTGTGATTTGCAAGAGCTTGGGCCTGGAACTCCCTCTAGAATCAGGGTTCTCCCTACCAAGAAGGCTATGCGACGCTGAGGCTACGTGAGGAGTCAAAGACACGACGATGCCAGGAAGTACCCCGCAAGTCTAGACTTTACTCATCTAATCTACACTTGCTGCCGGAGCACACTGCCTCCAGACTAAGAAGACTGAAGGCCTTCCGCGTTGTAGGCTGCAGTTACAGATCCCAGCTAGAGGTCAGGTTAATCTTCGTTAGAGATGCCCAGCGTCTCGTTTTCCCTGTGCCGGGGCACTTGTCGGACGGCGCTACTCTGAAAGTCCAGGAAACGCCCCTGGGGCGCCGAGAAAAATGAGAAAGTCAGTCCAGTTAGCTCTAGACCCAAGGAGAGGAGCCAGAGGGCCCAGAGAGACGCAGATCTAATCCGCGCCTAGGCACAGACTCCAGGCCCTGCGGAGGAGGGGTCCCGGAGTCCCCTTCTCACACCGACGCGCTGCAGAGTCCCCAAGCCCGCAGCGCGGGAGAGGGGCGGGCCTGGGCTCGGCGCCTCCCGCGTTCGGGCAGCAGCTCCCGGCGCTGGGAGCGGGAGGGGGAGGAGCCACGTGGGGAGGAGCAAAACCCAGAGGCCCGGGGAACCTTGGGCAGAGCCGAGCCGCGGGAGCCCGAGCCCGGGCGCGCTGCTCTTGGAGCGCACCGTCCCGGCTAAGCATCGCCTCAGCTTGCCTTCCGTGCGCAGCCGGGAGAAGGGCCGGTGCTGAAGAGAGCGAGGGTCCCGAGCTCCAGTCCTTCTTCCAGAGCTGCTGGGCTGCCTGCTGCCCCTGCCGCGCTAGTGGGACTCGGCTCCCCCACCCCGCACTACCTGTGTCCCGGTTGCGCCATGGATCCTTCGGAGAAGAAGATATCAGTGTGGATCTGCCAGGAGGAGAAACTGGTGTCCGGCCTCTCCCGCCGCACCACTTGTTCGGACGTAGTGCGGGTGCTTTTGGAGGATGGCTGCCGGCGGCGAAGGCGGCAGCGGCGGAGCCGGCGGCGGGGGGCGGCCGGCGACCCACCAGGCTCAGGAGAGCTGCCGGAACCCCTGGACGAGGACGACGAGGACGACGACGATGAGGTGCTGCCCCAGGGCATGCTGTGCGGGCCCCCGCAGTGCTATTGCATTGTGGAGAAGTGGCGGGGCTTTGAGCGCATCTTGCCCAACAAGACGCGCATCTTGCGCCTCTGGGCCGCCTGGGGCGAAGAGCAAGAGAATGTACGCTTCGTGCTGGTGCGCAGCGAGGCGTCGCTGCCCAATGCGGGTCCCCGCAGTGCCGAGGCGCGCGTCGTGCTCAGTCGCGAGCGCCCCTGCTCCGCGCGGGGGGTCCCAGCGCGGCCCAGCCTAGCCATGACCCAGGAGAAGCAGCGACGGGTGGTGCGCAAGGCCTTCCGCAAGCTGGCCAAGCTCAATCGGCGGCGCCAGCTGCAGCCGTCGTCGCCCTGTTCGTCCACTTCGTCGTCCGCAGCCTCATCCTGTTCGTCGTCGTCGCCGCGAGCCACCGAGAGCGCCTCGGTGGAGCGTATGGAGACGCTGGTGCACTTGGTGCTCTCCCAGGACCATACCATCCGTCAGCAGGTGCAGCGGCTTCGGGAGCTTGACCGCGAGATCGACCGCTACGAAGCCAAGGTGCATCTGGACCGCATGCGGCGACACGGAGTGAACTACGTGCAGGACACCTACTTGGTGGGTGCCGGGATCGAACTCGACGGTACCGGCCCAGGAGAGGAACCGGAGCCGGAGCCCGAGCCGGCGGCAGCTACGACAACGACGCCGCCCCTGGACGGCGAGGCGAAGGCGGTTGCGCTGGAGGAGCTGGCCCGGCGCTGCGACGACCTACTGCAGTTGCAGGAGCAGCGGGCCCAGCAGGAGGAGTTGCTCGAGCGCCTCTCGGCCGAAATCCAGGAGGAGCTGAACCAGAGGTGGATGAGGAGGCGCCAGGAGGAGCTCGCAACCCGGGAGGAGCCCCCGGACGCCGAGGGCGGCCTCGAGGGTGAGCTGCTGCTGGAGCGCGAGCGGGTCCGGACACAGCTCAGCACCAGTCTCTACATCGGGCTTCGGCTCAACACGGACCTGGAGGCCGTCAAGTCGGACTTGGATTACAGCCAGCAGCAGTGGGACAGCAAGGAGCGCGAGCTCCAGGGCCTTCTCCAGACTTTGCACACGTTGGAGCTGACGGTAGCGCCCGATGGGACTCCGGTGTCCAGTGGGCCCTCGCGGGACCCCGGGCCGCAGGCCTGCGCCGAGGTGTGGGTGGACCAGGCCCGCGGACTCGCCAAGAGCTGTCCTGGTAACGACGAGGACTCGGACACCGGGCTGAGCTCCATGCACAGCCAGGACTCGGACTCGGTGCCCGTGTGCGAATCCCTTGTGTAGGAGGAACAGGGTGGGAGGGGGAGACCGCCGGCTCTCCCTTCCTTGAAGAACTCCGGCGTGGCCGGCTCAGGGACTTGAAACTCGGAGGGGAGTGGGCCCCGAGCTTTTGCCGGCCAGCAGCCCTCTGACTGGGCAGGGAGAGGGTGGGGGACGCCGGGCCTGCAGCGGCGCTGCTCAGGCCGCGGAGTGAAAGTGGAGGTTTTGCTGGACGAGGAAGCTGGGTCTGCATTACAAGCTCTCTCAGGGGAAGGAAGGAGGGAGGAGGTGAAAACCCCCTTATATTGGATAACAAACGCCCCAGGAAATTGACGTGGTCCGAGCCCATTTTCAAAAAAAGAAAAAAAAAAGTATTATGGCGATTTCATCAATTTTTTGTATGGGAAGGACTGATGGCAGCTAGAACTTTAGTTTGTGGTATAAAATACTTTTTAAAGAAACACTTGGGTGAAAAGGAAATTCCTTGAATGTTAATTGTGACTGTGAACGTGTTAAAACTAGCCAAAGAGGACGCACTGGTGTTGGCCTCAGCCTTACATCTTTGATAAAAACCCATAGGCACCCAAATCCTGGCTGTTTACATTTCTGCATATTTGGGAATTACCCATCTGCTAAACTCCTTGCCTTTTATTTTCTTTCAAAGACTAACTTTGTCTCCTCCTAGCAGATACAGTATATGTTAAAATAGGGTCCTTTTTTTCAAACTCAGCTTTTATTATTCTCAAAGCCAAACCTAACCCTTTGAGATATAGAATCAGGGTGGACATAACCTCTGGTTAAAATTTAATCTAGGCCTTTTACGATTTGCTCCTGCAAAGGTGATGTGTGTTGTCCTTTTATTCTTATTGCCACTTAATCCTTCAGACACTGTTATTCCAGAAAAAATAAAAGGGAAGTTGCAGAATTCAAGTACAACTACATTTGCTGTTTAATGAGCACCCTGATTGAAAGGTAAGCCTTGAAAGCAAAGATCTTTGTTAGTGTTCAACTTTTTAACTAAGCTACATGATTAAAACCAGCCATGACCTCAACAGATTTTACCAAACAAACCCAAGTCTATCTTTGGTCAGAGATTAATTAGTTACTTGTCCAAACCTAAATTGAGATAGTGTAAATATCAAGTTTACTAGATAAGACCTGAAAAGAAAACATAACGTAAAACAATCTAATAGTACATCTTAGGTGAAAAATTTGGTTCACAACGGCATGTAGCCATAGATAAAAGCACATAAAATGGAGCTAAAGACTTGAATTGCTCGTTTGGCTCACACCTTTGCAGACACCACAGCATGCAAGCGCAATGCTTCTCTCTTAATAGCTAGTGACAGAGCCCTGTGGGGACTCAGTATAATTGTTCCAGTTATTTCAATGAAAACTTATCAGTTGTAGCTAGTTGTTGCCGGGGTGGAAGGAGCCTGCTGGTGGTGTTCCCTCCGGAGCTCAGAGCTTCTGAGGAATGCGGGATCTAATCTCTCCTGAGGAGGTATTAACAATGGGGTGTGTGTGCCGTGCCAGCCTGGTATCAGCCTCACTGTGTAGGGGCTGGCTCCAGTTTCAGTACTACATGGGAAGATAACTTAAGAGGTCTGACTTTGTAGAGAACTTTCTTTCCTTGGAGAGATTCTCTATTTGTTGCCAAGAGCGACCTGCTCACCTGACTTCCTCAAACCATTTGAGCTGTCTCCTTTTTAAGAGACAGGCTTCCCCCCACCCTCCACCACCACCATGCTATTACAACATGTGTAGATATTTTCAGATTTTCAAGCAAAATGGGAATTAAAAAGCCGTTTTCTTAATTGATGTTTTCCAAAGACATTAGCTGGCATAATTATGGTTTTTTCATTTCATCTGATGCAGAAAACACCTATGGCTTTGGTCTTGAGCATGATTAAAATGAGGAAGGGACCAAAAGAAACCCACTGTCCCCAGACAATCATCCGATCCCATAAACACAAAGCCTAATAATAGCTTTCTTTTGGAGGCAGAGGTAAAATCCTCATTAGACTGTGACAAGCGCTACTTGTCTGAATGGTTTATGCTGGCAATAGCCTGACCTGGTGGTTTTAAAATTATTGTGCTTTTTTCCCCGCCCCCAGGGTGGCAGGGGAGGTGGCTCTTGAACGTTTATTAACTCAAAAGAGAACACAGAAGTTGGCAGAACAGGACTGCCTGGCAGAAAGGGGCTGTTTTCCTTTTCACTATTATTATTTTAAACTTTGACGGGCTGCTGATGTCAGCAAATATGCCTGAAGCCCATAAAGCAAATAAGCCACATCACAGGGAGGAGGCCTGCAGGGCTTTCTGGTGCCCTCTTTCTAGAACCTTCCCATGCTGGCCACCTGAAGATGCTTCTCCAGCTATCACTTCAGGCAGTGAAGGAAGTTTTGTTCATAATAAAGGGTGACCCAGTCTGCCCATTTTTTCTTTCATCCAAATCAATTATTATATCCCCCAAAGGCACTTTCTGTGTGGGTAGGAGAAAGGAGAACAGGGTGAAAAAAGAAACAATGGTTCCTTTTACTGAGAACTCTTGCAAGCCTGAGGAAGGTGAAATATGGGGATAAAAAGTACCAAAACAGTGCCTGTGTTTAGAAAGTGCCTAGCAAATGCTAGATAGTCTTAACATTTCATTCACTTTTAAAACAAGCAGCATGCCACTAATGAGAATGAATGCGTAACAGTGAATGCACCAGCACCAGAATTTAAGTGTGCTGGGAAAACCACCTCTCCTGTGCTCCAAGTCTAGCAGAATTCCTGGGGAGGAATCAGCAAGCGTATGGAGGAGAGGATGAAATGGAGCCGACTCCTTACCAACCAACTCCATCTTTTTTTGGAATTGATAGGATTTATTGTATCTTTGATCTTAGTGATCCCATTCTCGGCCATCTCTCAAACCATAAAGATTTTATCTAGCATCTCTATCTGTTTACTTTCTCACAAAACATGATAATGGTAATGATGATTTGCTAATTAGAAAATTTATATTCTATAGTCTTTATGGTGGTCCTAAAACTAATAAGAAGGAAGCCACTCAAAATCACATCACCTAAAGTTATCATTATCAAAATTTGGTATATTTCCTTCCAGACCTTTTTTTTTTTGAATTGTGAAGATTTCATATTTTGCTTCTTTTTTTTAATATAATTTTAATGAGATTGTCTGAATGCTTTTAGGCTCAGATTTCGACAGACTCCTTGTGTACTGCTCCACCCATGCACTGGATGCACCCCATTGCGTATAATTGTTCTCATGTTATTAGGTTGTTCCCAATATTTTTTTCTATTATAAAACAACACTGTGATAAGCTTCTTTTTGTACATATCTGTTTTCCTAATTAGATACTGCTTTCCACCAATAAGATAGGTTCCCAAAAAGAGAATTCTCAGGTCAAAGAGTACAAACACTTAAAGGATTGATACTTAGTTGCCAAATTGCCTTTCAAAAGATTTGGTCTAATTACAATCTGCCTTGCATAACAGTACATATTTCACCACACCTTGACTCTCACTAGGGATTATATTTTGTTAAGAAAGTATTTTAACCAAAATTAATTAGTTAATCCATTGTGGCCCCTGGAATCCAGGACTGGCAACCACTGACTTAAAACATCCATACAGCCTGAAGGGCAGGTCATCTGACCAGAAATGTTAAGAGGACTATATTCTTCCTACTTCATTAATTTCCCTGAACTCTTGCTTATTCCTAGCAATCGTGTCTAGGGGACCCATCTGAGCAGGAGGGCCAAAAACTCCAGAAGAGCAACTTCAGAGGATTAATAAATAGAATCAGATTTATAGAAGGAAAATATTCACTGTCTTTTTTCATCTTGAGTCTAGTAGAAAAGATTATTCTCAGAAGGTGGTATCATAGAACATACTTGATTTCATGCTTCTCCCTATCCATCCTATCAAAAATTAAACCAAAATAAATACATAAGCCCACTTGTTTATTAACAGCCTCTATTAACAGTTTAGATTTTCTTTCTACATATGATACTATATTTGAATTCACCCTTAAATTCTTGAAAAGGGAAAATTTGATCATGACAATTTGTGAGACTTTCAGTGTGAAAGTGTTTGTGAAATGTGTTCTCCTAAAAAGAAATGAAGGGGAATGAGGAGGGACTGTCTATTCTTGAGTGCTTTCCAAATGCCCGGTCCTCATGCTGAGCTCCCGGGCGTTTTTTCCTGCATTCGTCATTTGTGATAGACCTTTTTAACCTCCAGTTTTTATAGATAAAGAAGCTAAGGCCACCCATGTGGTGAGTACTAGATGCAAGAGTCTAACCTAAGCCTGACTAAAATCTGTATCCATTTTGCTGCATCACTCCAGGTACATTTACCCAAGAAAAGCTCTGCACACTCAGAAAAAAGATTGCTCACAGCCCTCAGAGTGTTGGCACTGGAGAAAGTGGTACTCAGAGACTATCAAGTCTTGTCCAGGTGTTTCCAACCAGGGAGATGGAATGATTTTTTTTCAAAACCATAGGGCCAGTAAGTGTGATATTTAGGACAAGATGAAGGAGGAGAAATTCCTATGTAAATATCTGGACATCTCTCTGAGAGTTGAATACTTCGCCAGTATTCTCACATAAAATTTGCACCCTCTGTGTCACCATGGAGGCTTCGATCGAGTGTCCCAAGGACAAGGTACATAGTCAGCAACCTGGAATCCTTGGCCATCAGAGCAGACAGCTGTGCCCTGTTGACAGTCATATCTGGAAGGCAGTACCAACCATGACTGTGCTGGAGTTGTCCCCAGTTTTTACCCAGGCCTTGTTCCTGAGTGAGTCTCTGGTACATGAGGATGGGAGAAGGGTGGAGGGAGGCAGAGTCGGGTCTTCCAGAGATACCTGTGCCTGTGGTGTTGGGCAAGCACACCTGATTTAGGGCATTTCTGTGTCCATGCTGACTCCACTGCACATGTGGACACCTAGAGTGGATTGCTGTGAAGGACTACTGCCCCAATCTCTGCCCCTTTCATCCAGTCCCATGCAAAAATTTCCTGTTTCAAACATCTCCAGGATTCCCTCTTGCTTTCAGGATAAAACCCACATTTTCTTAGCACAATTTATAAGGTTGTTGGTTAGCCAGCACAAGACTTGTCTTCAGAGTCATCCTTTCCCACCTTAAGACCACAGAGTTAAGTAGATTGTGTTTCTTCATTAAAGTCACACTGCCATCCTCAGTTTGTACAAGGTCCCTCTTCTAATTTTTACGTCATGTTTCCTCCTGCAATCCTACTTCCATTTCCTTTCTCCTCACCATAGACACCTATTTTAGCGTATTTAGTCTATAATCTTCCAAAGCCATCTTAACACATTCAGGGCGGTCATGTTGCACACCTCCAGGGGGCAGCATTCCTGCTGTATTCTGGAATTGTGCAGCAGAGGGCACCATTCACATAAGAAACTGTGTGATTAGTAACCCTGAAGTTGAGCAATGTACTGGCACAATCCGTTTGCTTATGTGCGTTTATGTATCCTTGGAAAGTAGAAAGAAACAGTCTGTGGGCTTATGTTTAATATACATGACCTTTGTTGAGCTACAAAGCTCATTGCATTTCTCTCTTTTTTACATGATATTGTGTTTGTGTGAGCACTCCACACTGCAGCTTGTAAATCTGGTTCATTATTTCTGACCTGTATAGTATACTGTTACTTTTAATTTATACATTTCCTTAGTGGGCTTCCCTGGTGTCTCAGAAGGTAAAGAATCTGCCTGCAATGCAGGAGACCTGGGTTCAATCCGTGGGAGGAGAAGATCCCCTGGAGAAGGAAATGGCGACCCACTCCAGTATTCTGGCCTGGAGAATTCCATGGACAGAGGAGCCTGGTGAACTACGTCCGTGGGGTTGCCAAGAGTTGGACAGAACTGAGCAACTAACATTAGTGAGAGACATCTAGATTGTAACCAAGTCCTCAAACAATGTTGCAGTAATGTCTGCAATGTTGCAGACAGAGATCAATGGCCATATGTGAGAACTTGAGGTTTAAAACCCAGCTGTTTTAGTGCTAAATGGCTTGATTGCTCTTCCAAAAGACTCTACCAGGTCAGGCTTTCATCAGCACTGAAGATTCCCATTTTCCACATAGCATTACCAGCACTTGATATTATCCAACTTTCTACTGTTTACAAGTTTGCTTTACTTGACATTTCTATTTGAATTCTAGGTGAAATTGACCTTCGTATGCTCATTATCCTTTGGGTTCTTCTGTTCATTGCCTGTTGTTATCAACCATTTTTCCTTTGGGTCCCCTCTTTCAGGCAGATTTGCAAGAGTTCCTTACTTCTTCTGAATGTTACTTTCTTATTAACCTTAGAACAAGTGTAAATATCTTACTCTAATTTGTCCATCTTTAGCTGTATCTCTGGTATTTGTTGTTGAAAAAATGATTTGATTTTAATATAGTCAAATCTAGCACCCCCATCTTTCCCTTATGGTTTGTGGTTTAGAGTTCTTGGTTAAGAAATTGCATAAAAGTATGACACTATATTTTCTTCTGTTAATATTAGCCTCACCTTCTCCACCCACCCCACTTCATTCTCTTGTCTTTTCCTTTACCTCACTTTTTTTATCCTCTCCCTCCCTGGTTCCTTTCTCACTCAGTAACTGGAATACTTCTAAAGAAAGATTCTCCCTTTGTCAAATGTCACCCTGAAGAATAGTTTAAATGTTGATTATCCTGAAATATAGGATAAAAGCAAAATTTCTACATTTTATTTTTATTTATGGTATTCACAATAGTGTGATTTTTCCCCTAGCATTCTCCAAAGGTGGCTAATGAGGTTTTTTTTCTTTGTTCATCCTTTTGGGAATCATTATTAAATTTTGAACTTAAAATACTTAATGTGTTTCAGTCTACTGTATTTTTGGTACTATTATTGGCTGAGTGGGAGCTTCTTTGGTTAGTTCTGAATCCTTTTCACACATTTTTCATAATCTTTGATAGCTTCCTTTGCTCTTCGTTGTGTCAAGATGTTCCAAGCTCAGACTGTACATTTTCTGACTCAGACCTGATATCAACCATCACCATAAGAAGCTCTGATTCCTTTTAATGGGAAATGCTATATCTTTTTAATTAAAAAAATTTAAACTTTATATTGGAGTACAGTTGATTAACAATGTGTTAATGTGTTAACAATGTGTTAATTTCAAAGTGATTCAGCTATTGTTGTTGTTCAGTCACTAAGTTATGGCACCCCACTCCAGTACTCTTGCCTGGAAAATCCCATGGATGGAGGAGCCTGGTAGGCTGCAGTCCATGGGGTCGCTAAGAGTCGGACACGACTGAATGACTTTGCTTTCACTTTTCACTTTCATGCTTTGGAGAAGAAAATGGCAACCCACTCCAGTGTTCTTGCCTGGAGAATCCCAGGGATGGGGGAGCCTGGTGGGCTGCTGTCTCTGGGGTTGCACAGAGTCAGACACGACTGAAGCGACTTAGCAGCAGCAGCAGCAGTCACTAAGTTGTGTCCGACTCTGTGACCCCATTGACTGCAGCGTGCCAGGCTTCCTTGTTCCTCACTGTCTCTCGCAGTTTGCTCACACTCATGTCCATTGAGTCAGTGATGCTATCCAAGCATCTCATCCTCTGTCATCCCCTTCTCCTCCTGCCCTCAGTCTTTCCCAATATCAGGGTCTTTTCCAATGAGTTGGCTCTTCCCAATCAGGTGGCCAAAGTATTGGAACTTCAGCTTTAGCATCAGTCTTTCCAATGAATATTCAGAGTTGATTTCTTTTAGAATTGATTGACCTCCTTGCCATCCAGTTCAGTTTAGTCTTGCTCAGTCGTGTCTGACTCTTTGCGACCCCATGGACTACAGCACACCAGGCTTCCCTGTGCATCACCAACTACCAGAGTCTACCCAAATTCATGTCCATTGAGTCAGTGAGGCTATCCAACCATCTCATCTTCTGTTGTCCCCTTCTCCTCCTGTCTTCAATCTTTCCCAGCATCAGGGTTTTTTCAAATGAGTCAGCTCTTCACATCAGGTGGCCAAAGTATTGGAGTTTCAGCTTCAACATCAGTCCTTCCAATGAACACCCAGGACTGATCTCCTTTAGAATGGACTGGTTGGATCTCCTTGCAGTCCAAGGGACTCTCAAGAGTCTTCTCCAACATCACAGTTCAAAAGCATCAATTCTTTGGCACTCAGCTTTCTTTACAGTCCAACTCTCACATCCATACATGACTACTGGAAAAACCATAGCCTTGACTAGACGGACCTTTGCTGGCAAAGTTATGTCTCTGCTTTTTAATATGCTGTCCAAGGGACTCTCAAGAGTCCTCTCCTGCACCACAGTTTGAAAGCATCAGTTCTTTGGTGCTCAGCCTTCTTTATGGTCCAACTCTCATATCCATACATGACTACTGGAAAAACCATAACTTTGACTATACAGATCTTTGTAGGCAAAGTGATGTCTGCTTTTTAATACTCTAAGTTTGTCATAGCTTTCCTTCCAAGGAGCAAGCATCTTTTAATTTCATGGCTGTAGTCACAGTTCACAGTGATTTTGGAGCCCAAGAAAATAAAATTTGTCACTGTTTCCACTGTTTCCCCATCTATTTGCCATGAAGGGGGAACCTGGTGAGCTTCTGTCTATGGGGTCGCACAGAGTCGGACACGACTGAAGCGACTTAGCAGATGGGACCAGATGCCATGATCTTAGTCTTTTGAACGTTATTTTAAGCCAGCTTTTAAACTCTCTTCTTTCACCCTCATCAAGAGGCTCTTTAGTTCCTCTTTGCTTTTTGCCATTAGGGTGGTGTCATCTGCATATCTGAGCTTGTTGATATTTCTCCTGACAATCTTGATTTCAGCTTGTGATTCATCCAGCCAGCATTTCTCATGATATACTCTGCATATAAGTTAAATAAGCAGGGTGACAATACAGTCCATTGCTCCATGTCCATTTCTAACTGTTGCTTGTTGACCTGCATGCAGGTTTCTCAGGAGGCAGGTAAGGTGGTCTGGTGTTCCCATCTCTTTAAGAATTTTCCACAGTTTGTTGTGATCCACACAGTCGAAGGCTTTAGTGTAGTCAATGAAGCAAAAGTAGATGTTTCCCTGGAATTTCTTCGCTTTTTCTATGATCCAGTGAATGTTGGCAATTCAATCTCTGGTTCCTCTGCCCTGTTCATTTGGAAGTTTTCAGTTATACACATACATGTATCTATTATTTTTAAAATTCTTTTTATCATTTAGGTTATTAAGCAGAGTTCTGTGTTCTATACAGTAGGTCCTTGTTGGTTATCTATTTAAATATAGCAGTGTGTACATGTCAATCTCAAACCCCCAGTCTATTCTTCCTCTTTCCCCTGATAATGATAAGTTTGCTCTTTAAGTCTGTGAGTCTATTTCTGTTTTGTAAATAAATTCATTTGTAACATTTCTAAAGAGTCCACATATTAGCAATATCTTATGATATTTGTCTTTGGCTTCTTAGTATGATAATCTCTAGTTCTATCCATGTTGCTGCAAATGGCATTATTTCATTCTTTTTAAAGGCTGAGTTATATTCTATTGTATATATGTACCACATCCTCTTTCCTCTCCTCAGCCCTTGACAACCTCTGTTATCTCCTTTGGAGAAATGTCCTTTCAAGTCCTTTGTCCACTTTGAATTAGATTGTTTTTGTTATTGTTACTCTTATTGTTGAGTTGTAGGAGTTCTTCATATATTCTGAATAGCAATCCCTTCTCAGATCTATGATTTATAAATATTTTCTCCCATTCCATTTATTGCCTTTGTTGATGTGTTTGATGCATACATTTAAAAAAAATTTATTTTTATGGAATCCAACTTGCTTATTTTTTCCTTTGTTTTATTCTTTTGGTGTTATATCCAAGAAATCCTTACAAATCCTATGTCTGGACACTTTTCCTCTATTTTCTTCTAAGAGTTTTATAGTTTTAGCTCTTACACTTAGGTTTTTGATCATTTTTTTTTTTTTTTTTGACAGTATTCTTACTGCTTTTATTGACAAGTGGCTTTTTGGAGGTTCTTTCTGTGCCATTCCCACTTAAGTCACTTACAAGATTTTTTTTTCTCTGTTTTTTTTTCTTTCATTGGATGGATAGATTTTTCTTTGACTGATTTCAAAGTTATACATTTAATTTTGCTCTTCTATTTTCCAAGCATACTTCTGCTTATTTTTTATGACCTCTATATAAACTTGTAAGTGCTGTGCTTGTCCCCAAGCAAGTTAAGAATCTTAACATACTAGTCTCACTTATCTTGTCTCTCACCCTCTTCATTTTGATATCATCTATAATTTCATTTATCGGAGAAGGCAATGGCACTCCACTCCAGTACTCTTGCCTGGAAAATCCCATGGATGGAGGAGCCTGGTAGGCTGTAGTCCATGGGGTTGCTAAGAGTTGGACACGACTGAGCGACTTTCCTTTCACTTTTCACTTTCATGCATTGGAGAAGGAAATGGCAACCCACTCCAGTGTTCTTGCCTGGAGAATCCCAAGGGCGGAGGAGCCTGAAGGGCTTCCGTCTATGGGGTCACACAGAGTCAGACATGACTGAAGCGACTTAGCAGCAGCAGCAGCATAATTTCAGTTATAGAAAATCTTATGTAGCTAATAATCTTTCTCAGTATATTTTATTGGGATCAAGTAAATATATATATATATATTCTTGAGCAGAATTGATATCTTTATTAAGTCATTCTGTCCAAGAATATGATAATAATAAACTATAACAAATTACTCCCAAATTCAATGTGGCTTAAAATAATATTCATTTGTTCTCACTTATGCACCTTTGAGTCATTTGGGGGTTGGTTGATCCTGGCAAGGCTCCACTGAACTTTGCTTTAATCTGTGGGTTGGGCTTAGGTGTGGGATGGGCTTAATCTGTGAGATGGGTCTGCTATCCTCTTTGGACCAGTGACATAGAGCTTTCCCCAAGGTCCTTTGGAGTTGTTCCAGAGGCCTTCGCCTGGACTTTTTGTTTTTCACACCTTCTTATTTGAGCCTTGGCTTGCTCAATCCAAGTCAACACACAAATGTTGAGTTCATGCTGTATACCGAGCCTAGGGATTAAGCCTGCAAAAGCAAGAATCAGTAAAATAGGTAGCATTAAATAATTTAAAATGCCCTTTAAGACGAAACACAAGTTGGAATCAAGATTGCTGGGAGAAATATCAATAACCTCAGATATGCGGATGACACCACCCTTATGGCAGAAAGTGAAGAGGAACTAAAAAGCCTCTTGATGAAAGTGAAAGTGGAGAGTGAAAAGGTTGGCTTAAAGCTCAACATTCAGAAAACGAAGATCATGGCATCTGGTCCCATCACTGCATGGGAAATAGATGGAGAAACAGTGGAAACAGTGTCAGACTTTCTTTTTCTGGGCTCCAAAATCACTGCAGATGGTGACTGCAGCCATGAAATTAAAAGACACTTACTCCTTGGAAGGAAAGTTATGACCAACCTAGATAGCATATTCAAAAGCAGAGACATCACTTTGCCAACAAAGGTTCGCCTAGTCAAGGCTATGGTCTTTCCTGTGGTCATGTATGGATGTGAGAGCTGGACTGTGAAGAAGGCTGAGCGCCGAAGAATTGATGCTTTTGAAGTGTGGTGTTGGAGAAGACTCTTGAGAGTCCCTTGGACTGCAAGGAGATCCAACCGGTCCATTCTGAAGGAGATCAGCCCTGGAATTTCTTTGGAAGGAATGATGCTAAAGCTGAAACTCCAGTATTTTGGCCACCTCATGCGAAGAGTTGACTCATTGGAAAAGACTCTGATGCTGGGAGGGATTGGGGGCAGGAGGAGAAGGGGACGACAGAGGATGAGATGGCTGGATGGTATCACTGACTTGATGGATGTGAGTCTGAGTGACCTCCGAGATCTGGTGATGGACAGGGAGGCCTGGCGTGCTGCAATTCATGGGGTCGCAAAGAGTCGGACACGACTGAGCAACTGATCTGATCTGATCTGATTGTTTTTAAAAGGTTTTACCTGTTAGCAAAACAAAATAAAATACTATGGTGAAATAAGATAATGTCTGAGATTTGCTGGAATATTTCATGGAAAAATTGGATGGTCAGGGGAGAAAAATAAAATTGGCAAGTTGTTGATATTTGCTGAAGATAGGTGATAGGTATACAGGGATACATTGTACTGTTCTCTGAGTTTATGTATTGGTTTGAGGATTGTAATAGTAGAAAGTGAAAAAAATTGCAGAAGATAAGTATAGAAAATACATATGATTTTTTTTCTTTTTAATAAAACAGAATAATAAACTTTATTATGCTATTTTCTCTGGTTATCTTTGGGAAATAGGATCAGGGAGTGATATGAGAAACTGCTATGTTTTATTTTATAAATTTGTGTATCATTTGACTTTTTAAGCAAGTATATATAACTTACATAACTTAAAAAAAGAATAAAGTGTCATAATTAAGGTATGAGCAAAGTACTGTGGGAGACTGTTTTCTTATATCTTGGGTAAACATAGCTGTTGAAAACAGGATCTAAAACCGTGAGAGTGAAGGTTGCACTGAATCATTGGAGTAGGTTCAGCCTGACCCTGAACCAACCCATCTGTAGACCTTCGGGGATAACGAAGTGACCTCTGTCCCTGGGACAGATGACCTTCTCATCATGTCACTGGCAGCAAAGCAGGCTTTTGAGTAGAGTGAGTCTTTGATCAATTGCTTAAAGGAAAGTATTTAATCTGATCATTCTGTGTTCAAGTTTTGAACTAATCTCTTAATGCCTGAATTAATTACTTAGTTATGAAGGTGTTAACCAGTTACTCATTTTCCAGCCATGACTGTCTTCTACATGAGTGCATTTTCTGAGTCAGTCCAGATCCAGGAGGAAAGGGTAGCTGAGAGGCATAAAGGGCTACTGTAGCATGCTGCTGCTACTGCTAAGTCACTTCAGTCGTGTCCGACTCTGTGTGACCCCATAGACAGCAGTGAGTCTAAACCCCTGGCTGCTTGGGGCCCTGTGGAGTTTTTACAGGGGATCCACACAACCCATACCCACAGCAGGCAGTCAGAGGACATAATAAACCATCTTTCACATTCATGTACTGCTAATTTGTGAATCTTTGTAGATGGCATTATGATGAATACATAAAATCCTTCCTGAAGTTAGAGGAATCTTAAGATTTTCTGTGTCAACTACTATTACTCAGATATATCTAAACTTTTTGATATTAGAATGTGTCCTCATATGGAAAGAGAACAGGAACCACTGGCCTAGTGTTATTAATTTTATTAATTATTCTTAAGTTGCTCTTCAGGATTGTAAGTTGAGATGCTCTTTCCGTTTGCCGTTTTCCCAAAAGTTAAATCCCAGGTGTATTTCTGCCATACTGTTCATTGAGACATCGGAAGCTGCCATGGCTCCCTTCTCCTTGCTTCTGGGGTGCCTTAAACACAGCTCCATTAACACTGATTTACACTGACTGTTCTACTAGTGTCTCCCCAACTATAGTGGCAAGGGAAGGGGAGTTGGGAAAGGTGAGGATAGGGATTCATTGACTTCAACTCATGAGCATCCACGGGCTCAGAAACTAGAGATAAAGAGGTAAACAGGTTACACTTCTGACTCTCACAGAGCTCACCAAGTAAGAGGTGTGGGGGTAAAGGACAGAAAAACAAGTAGAGAATCACAATATGCTTTATGGCTCCCACGGGAAAATTAAAGCGGCATCTAACCCAAATTGTGGAAGTCAGAGACACTGGGAGCAGATGACGCCCAGACTGAGATTTGAAGGACTAGTTGGAGTTGACCAAGTTGGAGTGGGAGAGGGAGGGACCAGTTAATGCAAAGTGCAGAAGAAGACAGCACAAAGCCAGAGCTGAGAGGTGGAAAGTGGGGAGAGAGGAGCCTGGTGAGGTGGGTAGGGGCTTGACTGTGATAGGTCCTGTGTGCCATGATGAAGACTGTAGACTTAATCTTGAGACAGAAGGGAAGACATTAGAGGTTCAAAGGCAGAAATCTGCCATGAGCAGATGTGTGTGCTTGAATCATAACCTTGGCTACAGTGTGGATGACAGTTCGTGTGTGCAAAACCAGAAAATGGAGAGATGTGACAGGAGACTGATTCCTAACACAGCAGAGATTCAGGTGGAGGCCTGAATGAAGCCAGTAGTCATTGGAATGAAGAGAGAGCAGACCCTGGGGACACAGAGGAGGTGGAACAGGTTGACTGGGTGCTGGATTGGATGTACAGAAGGAAGACTCAGGGATGATAACCAGGTTTCTGGTCTGGGAACCAGGTGGGAACCAGGTGGCTAGTCACAGAGGTGGAGAATATGGGAGGAGGACGTGATTTGAGAGAAGATGGTGCAGGAAATCAAACTCTGTTTGGGTGAGGTTCTTTCTCTGTCACCTTTTCTAGGAGATGACTGGCTGACAAAATCACCAAGGAAGTGAAAGTTTCAAGCCACAGAGTAGCATACAATTCTTCCTATTTTTGGTATCCAGGGCCATTTGTTGAACATACACATCAGGACTGAAAGGTCCGACTTGCAGTTGCACATGATCACACATTGTTTGGAGCAACAATGAAGACAAACCTCTGTGCTTTAAGGAAATGGATACATTTCATCTTCTGAGGGCAAAACTGTATTGTTTAGAAACAGTACTTCAAAGTAAAATAATCTGGTTAATCCCAGATGATTGGTGGGACCTAAAAATAATGCAACTGCTAGGAATTCCCTGGTGGTCCAGTGGTTGGGACTCTGTGCTCTCACAGCCAAGGCCCCAGGTTCAATCCCTGGTCGGGGAACTAAATCCCACAAGCCACACAGTATGGCCATAAATAAATAAATACTGCTGCAACTGCTGAGAAAAACTCTAAGACATGGTGAAGAGTTTAATGTTTGGAGCCAGAGGTTAAAATCCAGGCTTTTCTACTTGCTGATCCTCTGACTTACTAATTCTGTGGTTTAGGTTAAATTATTAACCTAGAAAAGTTAAGAATAATAATAAGTACCTCACAAAGTCATTGTGCAAGTGACATGAATTTTAATTTTGTAGACTTATTGTTTTGAACTAGGCAATGCCAAGTGCCTTGGCCCATTTATTCCTTCTTTTAGTCATGTATTCACGTGTTCATTTGTATAGTCACCAGCACCTACTGTAAGTACACGCTACATGCCAGCCACTGTGGCAGCCCCAGAGGATACAAAATTGTCTAAGACATGATCCAATGAGGACAAGGGGCTTCTCTGATAGCTCAGCTGGTAAAGAATCCGCCTGCAACTCAGGAGACCCTGGTTTGATCCCTGAGTTGGGAAGATCCCCTAGAGAAGGAAAAGCCAACCCACTCCAGTATTCTGGCCTGGAGAATTCCATAGACTATAGTCCATGGAGTCTCAAAGAGTCAGACATAACTGAGCGACTTTCACTTCACTTTACTTCACAATGAGGACACGAGATAAAAAAACAAAGACAGGGAACACAGTAATCAGGTGGTCCAAAAGTTTGGAAGAGAGATGAGGAGGGTCTGAACTAGGGGATGGGCATAAGCAGGGATGGAGACTTTTAGAAACTTGCCTCACTCACTTAGTCGCTCAGTCAGGTCTGACTCTTTGTGACCCCATGGACTGCAGCCCACTAGGCTCCTCTGTCCATGGGATTCTTCAGACAAGAATGCTGGAGTGGGTTGTCATGCCCTCCTCCAGGTGATCTTCCCGACTCAGGGACTGAACCCAGGTCTCCCTTATTGCAGGCAGATTCTTTACCGTCTGAGCCATCAGGGAAGCCCTGCTTCCCTCACATGTGGAGGTTAATCACTGGTGGAGGATGAGGGAGAATGAGCAACCTGGAATGATTCCGAGATTTTCAGGTTGGGCAAATGGGAAGATATGGGTGAGTGCTTTTCTTGAATGATGTGGACTGGCTCTTGGCATAAAGTGGGAGTGGGAGATGGTGAGCTCAGCTTGGAATCTGTTGTGTTGAGGTGCCTGTGGGTGCATCTGATGGGGGGAGGGAAGCCATGTGCAGGGAATCAGATGCTCAGAGAGTGTAGAGTGGGACTATGAGGTACCGAAGTTAGAGCTCTAGATAACAGGGAGGTTTAAGTAGTAAACAGAAAAAGAAGAATTCACGAAGACTAAGAAAAAAACAGAAGCAGGTGAAAGAAAAGCAACATTGTGGAAATCATGTTTAGGGAAAGTGAGTTTCAAAACAAGGGTGGCTACCAGCACTCATTCTATTTGGCCATTTGTAACCATAGCCTTGGAGAAGGGAATGTCAGAAGACTGGGGGTGCTGAAACCACATTTAGTGGCTTGAGAAGTGAGTGGGAAGTGGAAAGATGGGGAGAGCAAGTAATGAGAATTCGTCTGAGAAGTCTGGTGTGAGGAGAGTGGGGATGTGACTGTAGCGGTTAAAGGATGAAGAGCAAAGGCAGAATGGAAGGTGAGGGAGAGAGTGACCCACGATGAGACTGGAGAAGCTGGCAAGGGCCAGAACATATAGGGTCCAGAAGGCCACAGGCAGGAGTTTGGAGTTTTACTTGTAATGCCCTGAGAATCACTGAAAAGCTTCAAGCAGGGGAATGACATGATTGATTCTTCTGCCTGCTCAATGGATGACAGAGGAAGAGAACAACTGGGCTTTGAGATCCTCAAGGGGGAGAAGGTCTGTGATGTGACTCTGGGTGTGGATGGCTAAAGACAATGGCTGACATGGAAGGTCATCACAGCTGAGAGGCCATGGGTGTTGGGAGACACATCCACATGGATGTTGAAGGTTTCTGTGATGATATCAAGAATTGGGGTGGAGAGAGGGAGGGTGACGAGAGAAGGAACCTCAGAGGTTCCTTCCGAGGGTGAAGGAACAGAGAGGTAAATCAGTGGACGCCACACTGACTGTAGGGGAAGCTTATGTTGGAATAGTGACTAGGAAAGAGAGGGGTGAATGAACCCATGACTCTGATTATGTCGCTTATGTGCTCTTCGGTCATCAGAAGCTTCCTGTTATCCATTGAAGAAAGTCTAAACATCTTAGCACAATACATCTTAATAGCCTCATCTCCCACTTCCACCTTCCCCTAGCCTCACTGAACAACTTGAGGTTACCTGTTCATACCTCTCTCCTTTTGCACACACTATCCTTCCTATATCAAATGTCTGTCCTTCCTCCCACTCTTGCAAGAACCCCTATAACTTAATTCAAATGTCATACTTCTGTAAATTCTTTCTCAAATGCCTCAGCCATTTGGGGAGCCAATATATATTGAACATCTACTGTGCAGGAGGCTCTAAGCAAGTCACACTGTCTTTTGGTCCCTCCTCTGACCCACCCCATCCAAGCTTTCCAGGTCTGCCAGCAAAGTAGAGCCTGGCTCAGTGTCAGATCTCCCAGACTTGGCTCAATAATCACCAAACCTGAGAACCAGACTCCACTGGAATTTCATCAACAGGAAAGGCTGGGCAGGTTTCTTCCCCTTACTCCCAAGCTCAGCAGCTTCTATAGCTATAAACAACAAAGGATACTTAATATGTGAGAGGCATTGGCCTGCCTGTGAAGCAGTGCTCCTGATTCATTTGGAAGTTGTGGTCAGATTTTATTGCAATACATGTTTTATATCTTGATTTCTTGGCATCCGTGAGAATAGCCCTGTCTGCATCTAGATACAACACAGTTTTTCACCAAGAGTCATTTGCAGTAAGCAGAATGGAAATAACTGAGAGTTTCTTTGAGGGGTGATATTCTCTCAGTAGTGACCACAGGATTGAGAAACGTGACCTCTCATTGCAATCCCAAAGAAGGGCAATGCCAAAGAATGTTTAAACTACCCTACAATTGCCCTCATTTCGCGTGCTGGCAAAGTAATGTTCAAAATACTTCACACTAGGCTTCAGTAGTATGTGAACTGAGAACTTCCAGATGTATAAGCTGGATTCAGAAAAGGCAGAGGAACCAGAGATCAAATTGCCAACATCTGCTGGATCATAGCAAAAGCAAGGGAATTCCAAAAAATCATCTACTTCTGCTTCATTGACTATGCTAAAGCCTTTGACTGTGTGGATCACAACAAACTGTGGAAAATTCTTAAAGACAGGAATATCAGACCACCTTACCTGTCTTCTGAGAAACCTGTATGCAAGTCAAGAAGCAACAGTTGGCACTAGACATGAAACAATGGACTGGTTCAAAATTGGGAAAGGAGTAAAACAAGAAACAAGGCTGTATATTGTCACCCTGCTTGTTTAACTTATACGCAGAGTATATCATGTGAAATGCCGAGCTGGATGAATCACAAGATGGAATCAAGATTGCTGAGAGGAATATCAACAACCTCAGATATGCAGATGATGCCACTCTAATGGCAGAATTTGAAAAGGAACTAAATAGCCTCTTGATGAGGGTGAAAGAGGAGAGAGAAAAGCCTGGTTTAAAACTCAACATTCAAAAAACTATCATGACACCCAGTCATATAATTTCATGGCAAATAGATGGGGAAAAAGTGGAAGCAGTGACAAATTTATTTTCTTGGGCTCCAAAATCACTGTGGACTGTGACTACAGTCATGAAATTAAAAGACACTCACTCCTTGGAAGGAAAGCTATGACAAATCTAGACAGCATACTAAAAAGCAGAGACATCATTTTGCCAACGAACTCTGTATAGTCAAAACTATGGTTTTTCCAGTAATCACGTATACATGTGAGAGTTGGGCTATAAAGAAAGCTGAGTGCCGAAGAACTGATGCTTTTGAACTGTGGTGTTGGAGAAGACTCTTGAGAGTCCCTTGGACAGCAAGGAGATCCAATGAGTCCATCCTAAAGGAAATCAGTCCTGAATATTCACTGAAAGGACTGATACTGAAGTTGAAACTCCAATACTTTGGCCACCTGATGCAAAGAACTGACTCATTTGAAAAGACCTTGATACTGGAAAAGATTGAAGGTGGGAGGAGAAGGAGACAACAGAGGATGAGATGGTTGGATGATGTCACCGACTCAATGGAAATGAGTTTGAGTAAACTCTGGGAGTTGGTGATGGAAGGGAGGCCTGGTGTGCTGCAGTCCATAGGGTCGCAAAGAGTTGGACACGACTGAGCGACTGAACTGAACGGAACTGATATGTGGAACCTGAAAAACAAATTAAAAACAAACAAACAAAACAGAAATAGACTTGTAGATCCAGAGAGTGAATCAACAGTCAAGAGGAAGTGGGAGGGTGGCATAATAGTTGAAGGTGAAACCAACAAACTTACAGTCTCGACAGATACACAGATCTCACAGTGAGAAACAAAATGGGTTGTGTTCAAGTGCATGGACTGTGGTGCAGACTCTCTCCAGCTGAACTGGCAATTCCATTTCCCAGCTGGGTGACCTCAGATAAGTGAGTTAACTTCGGTCTTAGTCTCATGAGAATAAAATGAAAATAAGGATAATAACTGGGCTTCCCCAGTAGCTCAGCAGTAAAGAATCCACCTGCAAAGCAGGAGGTACAAAAGATGTGGGTTTGATCCCTGGGTTAGGAAGATCCCCTGGAGAAGCGCATGGCAACCCACTCCAGTATTCCTTCCTGGAGAATACCAGGGACAGAGGAGCCTGGCGGGCTATGGTCCATAGTGTTGCATAGAGTGAGACACAACTGAAGTGACTTAGCACACACGTAAAGATTACAACTACTCTTTGGGTTATTGCAGGTATTAAATGAGTGTCAGAAGAGTGCCCATCATGAAATATGTGTTATAGGGTGCTATTAGTAAAAATTGTTTTTGAGAGATGTAATGTTTAATTTTTTTGTCAACTTGACTGGATCATAGGTGCCCATATATTTGGCTAAAGGTTATTTCTGCATGTGTCTGTGAAAGTGTTTCTGGATGAAATTAACCTTTGAACTGGTGGACTCAGTAAAGCAGTTTGCCCTCCCCAATGTGCATCATCCAACCTGTTGAAGGCCAGAATAGAACAAAAAGTTGGAGGAAAGAAGAATCCATCTCTTCTTGCTGAGCTAGGACATCAGTCTTGTCCCACCCTCAGTGCTCCTGGCTCTCGGGCTTATAGATTCAGACTGAATCAACCATTGGCTTTTCTGAGTCTCCAAGGTACAGACGACAGATTGGGAGACTTCTTAGCATCCATAATAACATGAGCCAATTCCTTATAATAAATCACTTCCTACATATATATCCTACTGGTTCTATTTTTCTGGAGAATCCTGGCTAATAGAAGAGGGCATTTACAAATGGCTATAGAACCACAGAGAAGGATGTTATTCCACCTGTGGGGGGTTTGGAAAAACAGAGAGGATGGGATCCAAAAGATGTATGTGAATGTGTTGGGTGACTAAGAAAAGGAAAGGTATTCTAGAAAGGGAACAGAGTGTGTGAAGGTGTGAAGAAATGTAGGCCATTGCATGCAGGGGAAGGTGAAGAGTTTAAAGATAGGGTAGAGCTGGAATACAGTGGTAAAGACAAGGTGTTAGCACATGACGGGGCATATGATGTTAGCATGATGGACTGGGGCCAGTTCTGAAGACCCTAGAGTTGGAGTATGTAACATCATCAGATTTGTCATGTCAACAGATATCTGTGGTAGCCACATGTAAAAGGAAGAAACTGTCCAGAAAGACCAGTGAGGAAGTTGCTTGAGGTCAGAACAGGGCAGACACCAAGAGTAGTAAAAAGATGTAAGGCATTTCTGATTTGGAACAGAAAAAGCTTAATGCCTGGATGTGGGTGGTGAAGAAATGAGGATTGAAGAGTGAAAAATGACAGGTACCATTCATTTAGAGAAAGAATTGAGAGGGGTGTTTAAGAGTTGGGGATAAGATGAGAAACTGGGTTTTGCACATGCTGGATATGAGATGCTTTTTGCACATCCAGGTGGAGCTACACAGAAGGCAATTCTGCACAAATGAGTTTGGGGACTTCCTTGGTGGTTCAGTGGTTGAAACTCTGCCTTCCAAGGCAGGAGGTGCTGGTCAGATGGATCCCTCCTGGTTGGGGAACTAAGATTCTACCATGTGGTATGTCCAAAGAAAAAAGTTTGAAATTTGGAAAGCGAAGTGGGAGGGTGATGCTGATTGGGAAATCAATCAGTAAACAGCAGCTGAAGCTATGGAATCAGAAGATCAGTGTTAAAGAATCTGCCTGTAATGCAGGAGACACAGGAGATGCAGGTTTGATCCCTGGGTTGGGAAGATCCCCTGGAAGAGGAAATGGCAACCCACTCCAGTATTCTCGCCTGGAACCTCTGTCTTGCATGGACAGAGGAGCCTGGTGGGCTACAGGCCATGGGGCCACAGAGTCAGATGTGATGGACCATATGTGCACACCAAGGAAGTATATGTGATGAGGAGAGGGTACCAAACCTCTCACAACAGGTCATGATTTCTCAGTTTGACTCACTCACCAATGATGGGAATATGGAACTCAGCCAACATTTTCACAACTCACAGTATAAAAAGGAAGGGAGCTGGGGATTAGATAGGTTTGAGTTTGGACTAAAGAGGTTCAGGAATCAAGGTGTCTAGTTCCAAATATCAAAAGGTATGAATAGCAGTAAGTGATCGTAATGATAACACCTGGCATTTAGCGAACACCTTTCTCCAAAGACCTGAAGTCTCTGCCCAACCACCATGAATCTTCGCAGAAAGTTAGGGAGCTCTTTAAGAGGTAGGGATGATTATATTAACTTCTGGCATGCAGGAAAAATAGAATTTGAGAAGACCAGAAAGTTCTCTTTGAGTACAGAGTCAGAGGGTGTTATGTTCAGGCGACCTGGCTCTCAGCTACCCACTGGTGGCCAGCAGTCTGACCTGTCTCCTTTTCTAGCCCTGGCAACACAATCATGTGTACCCTGCCATTGCCATCCTCCAGTTCAAATCCCGTCTGAAGTCAGTCCGGGAACAGGGGGAAGTATGTGTTCCGGAAGAGAACTTGATTGAAACATGGCATTTCCTTGTGGAGAAAGTAGAGAATTTAGAGTCCGATCAGTCTGAGTCCAAGGGCCTCTGCTGCTTCTTACTAGCTCTGTGATGCCAGGCTTTTTATTTTAAATCTCTGGGCCTCAGTTTCCCAACCTTAGAATAATGGTAAGACTAGCTCCCTCAGTGAAGATGGATTCATTCAACAAATATTTATAGAGCATCTACTATGTGCCAGGCATTGTTCTAATCTTTTGGTATATATCAGGAAACAAAACAAAGATCCCTGACTTTGGGCTCTTACTTTCCTAGAAGTGAAGGGTGGGATGGAAGGAAAAAGATAATTAACAATGAAGTAAAGAAGAAGCAAATTATCTGGCATGTTAGATGGTGATAAGCTCTGGGAAAAGGAGATACATGATATATCTGACAGCACACTGACTGGCTAGCACATAGTAGGCACTCTGGGGATTCGTGCTACTATGATCATAATTAAGAAAAGATGAAGAGCCTGAGGCAAAATAACAGGCTATAAAATTTTATGAAAATGTGTCTATCTCTTAAACTTTAATCAGGGGTAAGCAGAAAAATTGCCAGGGAAGGATAAAGGTAGAAGATTACAAAGTGAAAAAAAAATTGACCTGAAATGCTTTTAAGTGGTGTGTAATCAGCTGCATCTCTGCTAACGACCACTAATTAAGCTGTCTCTTGCAGGCTCCCAGAGAAAATCGCTTGCCCGAACAGGCAGATTGAAATAAACATTATAAGACCTTCAGCATTTAAATTGAGTTTGATTTTTACCTAACTCAAGAAGTAGTTTAAAACAATTAGGCTATTTTTTCCTAACAGGTATTCTTCACAAGTGACCTTTTAAAACACCCATATATTTTTATGAGAAAAGTGAACACTGTATTAGTGACATTTCTTCCTATACTTCACTCACAGTATCTTCTTCAGCTGACATGAAGGGATTATCATCAGAGGTTTAGATCCATGCATTTATTAATTTGACTAGGAAACATTTGTGCAGTTCAGTTTAGTTCAGTTCAGTCACTGATTTGTGTCCGACTCTTTGTGACCTCATGAATCGCAGCACGCCAGGCCTCCCTGTCCATCACCAACTCCTGGAATTCACTCAGACTCATGTCCATTGAGTCAGTGATGCCATCCAGCTATCTCATCCTCTGTCGTCCCCTTCTCCTCCTGCCCTCAATCCCTCCTAGCATCAGAGTCTTTTCCAATGAGTCAACTCTTCGCATGAGGTGGCCAAAGTACTGGAGTTTCAGCTTTAGCATCATTCCTTCCAAAGAAATCCCAGGGCTGATCTCCTTCAGAATGGACTGGTTGAATCTCCTTGCAGTCCAAGGGACTCTCAAGGGTCTTCTCCAACACCACAGTTCAAAAGCATCAATTCTTCGGCGCTCAGCCTTCTTCACAGTCCAACTCTCACATCCATACATGACCACTGGAAAAACCATAGCCTTGACTAAACGGACCTTTGTTGGCAAAGTAATGTCTCTAGATAGCTTTTAAATATGCTACCTAGGTTGGTCATAACTTTTCTTCCAAGGAGTAAGCATTTTTTAATTTCATGGCTGCAGTCACCATCTGCAGTAATTTTGGAGCCCCCCAAAATAAAGTCTGACACTGTTTCCACTGTTTCCCCATCTATTTCCCATGAAGTGATGGGACCGGATGCCATGATCTTCGTTTTCTGAATGCTGAGCTTTAAGCCAACTTTTTCACTCTCCACTTTCACTTTCATCAAGAGGCCCTTTAGTTCCTCTTCACTTTCTGCCATAAGGGTGGTGTCATCCGCATATCTGAGGTTATTGACATTTCTCCCAGCAATCTTGATTCCAGCTTGTGCTTCCTCCAGTCCAGCGTTTCTCATGATGTACTCTGCGTATGTTAAATAAGCAGGGTGACAATATACAGCCTTGACGTACTCCTTTTCCTATTTGGAACCAGTCTGTTGTTCCATGTCCAATTCTAACTCTTGCTTCCTGACCTGCATATAGATTTCTCAAGAGGCAGATCAAGTGGTCTGGTATTCCCATCTCTTTCAGAATTTTCCACAGTTTATTGTGATCCACACAGTCAAAGTCTTTGCAGTTAGTAATAAAAGTGAGAGTTTAAAAAAATCCTTCAGTACAGACCAGTTACCAGGTCAAATATTTAATTAATTTTCTCAATAATACCTAATTTAATACCCAATTTAATTTTCTAATTTAATTTTTTCAACAACTCTTAAAGGAAAATATCTTTTAGATAAGGAAACAGGTTTATGAAGATGAACTAACTTCTCATGGTTAAATAACTGGTAAGTGGTAAAGTCAGGATTTGAACCCAAGTCTGACTGATTATTTAATGCGCATATTTGATCACTATGATATATGACAGACCCCATACTAAATAGAATGTGTGCTTCTGGCCTTGTAGAACCTAGTTATTCAGTTGTGTTGTTGTTTAGCCATTATGTCTTGGCTGACTCTTTTGCAACCCCATGGACTGCCAGGCTCCTCTGTCTGTGGGATTTCCTAGGCAAGAATATTGGAGTGGGTTGCTATTTCCTCCTCTAAGAAATCTTCCCGACCCAGGAATCATGCCCAAGTCTCTTGCGTCTTAGGCAGATTCTTTACTGCTGAGCCATCGGGGAAGCCCAGTTATTCAATGGAAAGAGACATAAATTTTACAGATAATTTTAAGATAACATGGTAAGTGCTAAACTAAACATGATAGACATGCTCTGGGAACCCAGGAAAAAAGGAATATCTATTTACATTGATTGCACTGGGAAAATTTTTGCAGAAAGGATTATTTAAGGTGGGTGTTGATGGATGAGTAGGAGTTTGTCTAGAAACAAAGGGCAGGTCATGAAAGAAAGAGCATGTTGAGCAAGCTTTCTCTGACTCTGAAGTCCTTGCTTTAAACACTATGCTAAACTAACGACCTGTACTCATCTCCACAATTAGTCAGATGTTCACTGAGTATTTTCTTATATACTCAGGTCTTTTCAGTTCGGTTCAGTCACTCAGTCATGTCTGATTCTTTGCGACCCTATGAACTGCAGCACACCAGGCCTCCCTGTCCATCACCAACTCCTGGAGTGTACTCAAACTCATGTCCATTAAGTCGGTGATGCCATCTAACCATTGCATCTTCTGTCGTCCCCTTCTCCTCCCATCTTCAATCTTTCCCAGCATCAGGGTTTTTTTCAAATGAGTCAGTTCTTCGTATCAGGTGGTCAAAGTATTGGAGTTTCAGCTTCAGCATCAGTCCTTCCAATGAACCTTCAGGACTGATTTCCTTTAGGATGGACTGGTTGGATCTCCTTGCTGTCCAAGGGACTGTCAAGAGTGTTCTCCAACACTACAGTTCAAAAGCATCAATTCTTCAGCACTCAGCTTTCTTTATAGTCCAATTCTCACATCCATACATTACTACTGGAAAAACCATAGCCTTGACTAGACGGACCTTTGTTGGCAAAGTAACGTCTAGTTCTTTTAGGGAGATAAAAAGGAAAAACAGAAACTGGGTTGAATTAATATTGATAATCAACCTAGATAATTCTGGTTTTATGAACAGATGTTTTTTCCTCACAGACTTTTGCTTGGAGGCTTTTGAACTGTGCCCAAGGAGATGAGGAAACTGATGAGCAGGGCGCACAGTGCACTGGGTACTTGTCTGTATGTCCCAGAAACTGCTCACTCTGGGCTCCAACTCTGAAATTCCTCAGTGAAAGTGTTAGTAGCTCAGTTGTATCTGACTCTTTGCAACTGCATGGACTGTAGCCTGCCAGGCTCCACTGTCCATGAGATTCTCCAAGCGAGAATACTGGAGTGGGTAGCCACTCTCTTCTCCGGAGGATCTTTCTGACCCAGGGATTGAACCCAGGTATCATGCATTGCAGGCAGATTCTCTACCAAAGTTGGTTTTGAGCCACCAGTGTTGGAAACAGTGGACACGCTGGAAGCAGAAATTTCAGAGCAAGTGGTCAATGGGAACACAGTGAAAATTACTTGTTTTCTAGACTTGTAATTGTCTATAAGTAAGAGAAAAATGGTTGCAGTGATGGATGTTTAGCCTTGTCTCCTGAAGGCGATGTTTTATTATAGTAAAAGCTTTTCGGTCTTATGAGAAATGAAAATGTGTTTGCATTTCCACTGAGTCTCAGACATCACATAGCAGAGCTGGGCTTAGCCTTGGATGTTCCTGTACAAAGGACTGAAATAAAAATGAAACCTCTAATGTAAACCTTAAAGCAACTGGGCTTGAGATGTGGAAGCCAAACAAGGGAACCATAACATCTAGAACTGATCTGGGGACACAGTTGGCATTCAATAGATATTCGCTGGATTAAATAAATAAGCTACTCAAGAAATTGTTGTTCAGTCTTGTCTAACTCTTTGTGACCCAGTGGAATACAACATGCCAGGCTTTCCTGTCCTTCACTGTCTCCCAGATTTTGCTGAAATTCATGTCCATTGAGTCAGTGATGCCATCCAATCATCTCATCCTCTGTTGCCCCCTTGTCATTTTGCTTCAGTCTTTCCCAGCATCAGGGTCTTTTCCAATCAGTCAGCTCTTCACATCAAGTGGCCAAAGTATTGGAGCTTCAGCTTCAGCAACAGCCCTTCCAGTGAATATTCAGAATTGATTTCCTTTAGGAAAATTGGCTGGTTTGATCTCTTTGCAGTCCAAGGGATTCTGAAAAGTCTTCTCCAATTTCAGAGTCTCCTTCAATTGTTTTAGACAATCCAAAAGCATCAATTCTTTGGCGCTCAGCCTTCTTTATGGTTTAACTCTCACATCCATACATTACTGGAAAAACCATAGCTTTGACTGTGTGGACCTATGTTTGCAAAGTAATGTCTCTGCTTTTAAATATGCTGTCTAGATTTGTCATCGCTTTCTTTCCAAGGAGCAAGTGTCTTTTAATTTCATGGCTGCAGTTCCTGTCTGAAGTGATTTTAGAGCCCAAGAACATAAGATCTGTCACTACTTCCACTTTTCTCCCTTCTATTTGCAATGAAGTGATGGGACCGGATGCCATGATCTTAGTTCTTTGAATGTTGAGTTTTAAGCCAGCTTTTTCACTCTCCTCTTTCACCTTCATAAAGAACCCTTTAGTTCCTCTTCACTTTCTGCCATCAGAGTGATATTATTTGCCTATCTGAGGCTGTCAGTATTTCTTCCATCAATCTTGATTCCAGCTTGTTGTTCATCCACCCCAGCATTTCTCATGATGTACTCTGCACGAAAGTTAAATAAGCAGAGTGACAATATACAGCCTTGTCATACTCCTTTCCCAATTTTGAACCAGTCAGTGTTCCACATCTGGTTCTAACTGTTGCTTCTTGACCTGCATACAGGTTTCTTAGGAGACAGGTCAGGTGGCTTGGTACTCCCATCTCTTTAAGAATTTTCCACAGTTTGTTGTGATCCACACAAAGACTTTAGCATAGTCAATGAAGCAGAAGTAGATGATTTTTGGAATTCCCTTGCCTTTGCTATGATCCAGCAGATGTTGGCAATTTGATCTCTGGTTCCTCTGCCTCTTTGAAACCCTTCTTGTATGCCTGGAGGTTCTCAGCTCAGGTACTGCTAAAGCCTAGCTTAAAGAATTTTGAGCATAACCCTGCTATCAAGTAAAATGAGTGCAACTAACTGTATGGCAGTTTGAGCATTCTTTGGCATTGCCCTTCTTTGGGATTGAAATGAAAACTGACCTTGTGCAGTCTAGTGGCCACTGTTGAATTAACAAATAAATACATTTGTTCTATTTTACTTCAGTGTGGGCATTTTAACTAAACTTATGGGTTATATCTGATTACAAAGGGAAAGAGGATCAAGCATTTAAAGCAAGAGGGGCACTGACCCTAGAGGGAGAATGATGATCCCCAGGAAATGAAAGTCCTCCAGGGTGCCTGGAGTGCAGGGGAGGGAGGGGGACATGGTGCCTGAAGAGTCAGGGGAAAGCAGCAGATCCAGACCCATGATCAAGAAGTTGAGAACAGCGGGAGTATTAATGGGTTTTAGTTAAGGGATGACTTAGGCCTTTACAGGGCTTTCCTGATAGCTCAGTTGGTAAAGAATCTGCCTGCAATGCGAGAGACCCCAGTTCGATTCCTGGGTTGGGAAGATCCACTGGAGAAGGGATAGGCTACCCACGCCAGTATTCTTGGGCTTCCCTTGTGGGTTAACTGGTAAAGAATCTGCCTTCATTGTGGGAGACCTGGGTTCAATTCCTGGGTTGGGAAGATCCCCAGAGAAGGGAAAGGCTACCTACTCCAATATTCTGTCCTGGAGAATTCCATGGACTGTATAGTCCATGGGGTTGCAAAGAGTCAGACAGGACTGAGTGACTTTCACTTTCACTAGGTCTTTACTGGACCACTCTGGCTATGTGGAGAATGGGTCGTGGGGATCAACAGCTGCTGTCAGGAGAGCTGGTTGGGAACCCCTTGCAGGCCTCCAGTGACTGATAATGGACTTACAGCAGGAGCAAGGTGGGAGGATGACAAGGAAAGTGAGAAGATGGATTAGAGAGCAGACGGGTAGGACCAGCAGGCCCTGAGGGAAAGGGGGAACTTGTCATTGACTCCTGGGATTTTCACCAGAGCGGATGATGGTTTCACGTGCTGAGATGGGGAATAATAGAAGATGAGAATGTCTGGAGGGAAATATGAAGATCCAGTAAGTTTTGGACCCAGTAGGTTTTTTGTGGTTGCTTGAGTGACATCCAATGGAGATTTTAGGCATTGAATATGAGTATAGAGTCCAGCATAAAACTTTAGATGTGCGTGTGTGTATACATATGTATACTTTATTATGCAAAAATAGATTATAGTTTCATACTACACAGCAACCTACTTTGTCTTGGTTTTGTATTTGTTCTTGCTTTTGTGATGACGCCTCCTCTTTCTGACTGGAAGTTACTTCCTCGGTAACATGTGGGGAGGTTTGGCACATTGGTGAGTAGACTTCAAGTCTATGGGGTTAGGAGCTGAAATTCAAGAGACTGAGTTTGGCATGGGAGAGTCCTAGTCAGGGATACCCAAGGGGAAATATGGGAAATCAAGTAGGGATGATGCGGGCCTGCACAGGGCACCTTGACAGGCCTTGCACCCGTACCCCAGCTGCACACGCCCAGTCACAAACAGCTTGACTCCTGTGTAGAAGTTGGCCCAGGATGTCAGGGGCATGGTGGCAGCCCCCACCTCAGTTGACTGGCATATGTGACCCAGAGGATAGGGAGAGATGAGGGGAAAGATGTGGTCCAGAGGCCCTCCCCCATCTGTCTGTACCACCCCCATTCCACCTGGATCTAGCTTCTACTCCGGCCTGGGCAATGTAAGCAGCCTGCTTTTTTGATCTAAAATATTTCTTGCACATATTTGCTTGATAACCTATACACTTGCCTTATTCTTTTTAATGCTGCATGGTATTCCGTCATATATATGCGCTCACTCAGTTGTGTCCAACTCTTTGTGACCGCATGGACTATAGCCCACCAGGCTCCTCTGTCCATGGGATTTTCCAGGCAACAGTACTGGAGTGGATTGCCATTTTCTTCTCCAGGGATCAAACATGGGTTTCTATTTCATGATATAGATATACTATTATTTTCCAATAAAATTTTAAATTATGAAATATTTGAAAACATAAAAGTAGAGAACATATTACAAATATCCACACACCTGTCACCTAGGTTTAATAAATGCTAACATTTTGACTTATTAGTCTCAGATCTCTTCATTTTGGATTTAAAGAGGAAAGTGAAAGTGAAGTGAAGTCGCTCAGTCATGTCGGACTCTTAGCGACCCCATGGACTGCAGCCCACCAGGCTTCTCCATCCATGGGATTTTCCAGGCAAGAGTACTGGAGTGGGGTGCCATTGCCTTCTCCATTAAAGAGGGAAAAAACCCCAGGTAGGGCTTGTTCCTCTTTCTTTCCTCCCTTCCTTCATCTCTTTATCCTTCTGCAGAGCTGACCAACTATCCTGAAGTTGGTATTTGGGGTTTCTGGCCATGCTTTTGTACTTTGTGAATGCTTCTGTAAATAATACAGTCGTCCCTAGGTATCCACGGAAAACTGATTCTAAGACCATCTTGGGTACCAAAATCTATGAATGCTCAAGTTATTTATATAAAATGGTGTGGTTTGTGCATATAATTTACTCACATCCTCCCATATACTTTAAATCATCTCTGCTGCTGCTGCTGCTAAGTCGCTTCAGTCGTGTCCGACTCTGTGCGGCTCCACAGATGGCAGCCCACCAGGCTCCCCCATCCCTAGGATTCTCCAGGCAGGAACACTGGAGTGGGTTGACATTTCCTTCTCCAATGCATGAAAGTGAAAGTGAAGTCGCTCAGTCATATCTAACTCTTCTCAACCCCATGGACTGCAGCCTACCAGGCTCCTCCGTCCATGGGATTCTCCAGGCAAGAGTACTGGAGTGGGTTGCTATTGCCTTCTCCAAATCATCTCTAGATTGCTTATAATACAAAATAAATACTATGTAAATAGTCATAAATACAATGTAAACACTGTAAATACAGTGTAAATGTTATGTAAATAGTTGCCAGAGAGTGGGCAAATTCAAGTTTTGCTTTCCGGGGTTTTCTGGAAGTTTTTTCTGAATGTTTTCTACTCACAGTTGCTTGAACCCAATGATGCAGAACCTGTGGATATAGAGGGTTATTCAACCTTATCTTAAAAGTCAAATAAATTGCTTCATACAGCTACATACCTTTTGGCAACCATTCTTTTCACTTATCATTATATGTATGATATTTACCCACATTTTAAGAAGTTCTCGTTTAATGGGCACTTTCATTGTGTTTTTAATCTGCATTATTCCAACATGAATACTGGGTGGTTTACACGGATACAGCCTTGGGAACATAGGCCTGAAAGGCTCTTTGACCAGGTGCCATCTGTGAACATGGACAAGAAAACCACCACGCATTTATTTCCTGAGCCTAACACTAGAATGCCAGTCTTGGATATTAACCCATGACACCTGCAGCAGGCTGTGCAGAACAACAGTTATGTAATGTTACATCCTGGTAAGAATGCCCCCAATGCTGCTTTGTCATCAATTCAGAACAGGAACCAGCTGTTGAATGCGTGGGGCAGAGCAGGGCTGTTTCTTCTGGGCGGGGCGATGATGGAGCTGCTTGTTCGCCTTGCCTCACTCTTCAACTTGGCCCTCTTAAACCTTTCTTAATTGCTCCACTCTGGAGCCGACCAGCCAGTTCTTACAGCAAACACTCATCCTACACCCACAGAATTTCTCTTCTCCTCCTCCTTTTTTTTTCTTTTAAATATACACCCAGCACCTCCCAGCTTTTTTTTGTTTTGTTTTTTTAAGAAGAAGTTCTGAATGCTTTCAGTCTCAAACAAAGCTTTATAGATTTGTTGGCAGGAAATCCAGAATGGAATTTGCCATTAAGTTGTAGTAAAGCAACTCTTCAAACAAGAGGTACTGAACAGTCAAACACTTCTAATGTCAAACCCCAACAAAAGCGTGCATTGTTGCTGGAGAACCCCTAGTGGCACTAAGCTTCTTAGAGTGGGAAGAGTTTACAAAACCGTAACCCATTTCACTTCACAAGTTGTGTGCTATACAGAACTTTCCACAATCCATCAAAAGTAAGGTCTCTTGATAATACATTTCAACTCAAGTAGCTCCTTAATGGGCAAGTTTTGCTCTTAGAGAAAAGTGACAGCATTTTCTTTTTCAACTGAGAAAGTTCTTTATAATGACAAAGTTAAGTAGAACAAAGTTAAGTAGAAAGTGTAATTTTGCTCCAACCTTCACACTTCTCAGCTCCTGGAATGGAGCTAATATTTATTGAGCACCTTTATGTGTGCCAGGAAGTCTGACAACAACCCGATGAGATAAGTATTGCCACTATCCCCACTTCCCAGATAAGGGGACTGGGGCACAGCAAAGTTAGTGAAAATGATCAAGGTCATAGGGCTTTTAAGACAGGAAAGTGGGATTTAAGCTCAGGGAGTTGGACTTCAAAGCTCATGTTCCAAAGTGGTTGTATGGATTTAATGAATTCTGAAAAATCTTCCATATTTTCAACATGATAAGAAAGAGGACTAACCAGTAATGAGTGCCACTAGGAGCCAGTATTGTACACACACTTGAAAAAAAAAGGTCTCTCAACACCTTGATGAGCTCTGTTTCTTTCCTAATTTATGTATGAAGAGATGGTCTCAAAGGGTTCACCTGCAGAGGACAGACAAGTGGTTAGCTTAAGATCCGAATTCAGGCGCACGAGGAAGAGCTAGACCGTCCTGCTTTTCTAGCAAAGGACTGAGCATATAGAAGGTCTTCCATAATGCTTTAGATTTTATAGGTCTCCACCTTCTTTTATTCCCTCTTTCTAATGGAAAGGACACTCATATGATTCAGAGGGAGAAGAATGTCTGACTCTTAGAGCTTGTAAATTTGTTTAAATAAAGTATTAATTTATAATCCAGATGTAAGGATCTGCAAATAAATCAACATGTCTTCCTATAGAAGATACTAAACTCGAGGCCAGCTGGTAGGGAAGGCCTTCTATGGCTCTGCAACTATACATGGCATATTTGTGTGTGACAGACTTCACATAGACAAGCATATGCCCAGCCACCCCTCTCTCCCCTTAACCCTGTGCTGTGTGCTCACTCGTATCCAACTCTTTGCGACCCTGGGGACTGCAGCCCTTCAGGCACCTTAACCCTGCCTCCGGCAATTGTATTGTTCAAAATTTTCTCCTAAGTCCCCAAACATACATTCAGTGGTCTCCTAAGGAATTATTTGGTATGTAAGTCCAAGTTATGTAAAATTAGCAACAAAACAGAAGAAAGAAGATTGTGTCAAACGAGGTGACTGGGGATGATGCAGCTGGTGTCGGAGCGACCGGTCCTTGGAGGCTGATTGGGCTGCAGAGTGGGTGAGGAGGGCAGCAGTTCCCGCCCTTGTTCTCTTCAGACTGAGGGCTGTTGCCGAGGCAACTGGGTCAAGGGAACTCTGATCAATCCAACCTGGATGGAAGGTTCTGACCCCTGGTGAGGACAGGGTGAACTCTGTGTGGAGGAGGTTCCTGAGGCGTTGGGTGGAGGCCACAGCCTCCTCTGTCAACAGGCAGCATGGATGTGTCACTTGTAATTTCAGTCTCCAGGCTTGGCCCAGCACTCAAGAAGGAGAGAGGGGAAAGGAGGGGCAGGTGGAGGAAAGAATTTGTTCCACCTCCAGAGCCGGTAGGAAATACTGCTGGAAATGCAAACAGAGGGAATTTTTTGCAATAAACTGCTTTCATTGCTTTTTTAAGGTGTAGTGAAAGTGTTAGCTGCTTAGTCGTGTCCAACTCTTTGGACCCCATGGACTGTAGTCTGCCAGGCTCCTCTGTCCATGGAATTCTCCAGGCAAGAATACTGGAGTGGGTAGCCATTCCCTTCTCCAGGAGATCTCCCTGACCCAGGGATTGACGCTGGTCTCTTGCATTGCAGGCAGATTCTTTACCATCTGAGCCACCAGGGAAGCCCTTTAAAGGTGTTCAGTTCAGTTCAGTCGCTCAGTCGTGTCCGACTCTTTGCAACCCCATGAATCACAGTACGCCAGGCCTCCTGTCCATCACCAACTTACGGAGTTCACTCAGACACATCCATGGAGTCAGTGATGCCATCCAGCCATCTCATCCTCTGTCGTCCCCTTCTCCTCCTGCCCCTAATCCTTCCTAGCATCAGGGTCTTTTCCAGTGAGTCAACTCTTCACATGAGGTAGCCAAAGTATTGGAGTTTCAGATTCAACATCAGTCCTTCCAAAGAACACCCAGGGCTGATCTCCTTTAGGATGGACTGGTTGGATCTCCTTGCAGTCCAAGGGACTCTCAAGAGTCTTCTCCAACACCACACTTCAAAAGCATCAATTCTTTGGTGCTCAGCCTTCTTCACAGTCCAGCTCTCACATCCATACATGACCACTGGAAAAACCATAGCCTAGACTAGACAGACCTTTGTTGGCAAAGTAATATCTCTGCTTTTTAATATGCTATCTAGGTTGGTCATAACTTTCCTTCCAAGGAGTAAGCATCTTTTAATTTCATGGCTGCAGTCACCATCTGCAGTGATTTTGGAGTCCAGAAAAACAAAATCTAACACAGTTTCCCCATCTATTTGCCATGAAGTGATGGGACTGGATGCCATGATCTTTGTTTTCTGAATACTGAGCTTTAAGCCAACTTTTTCACTCTCCACTTTCACTTTCATCAAGAGGCTTTTTAGTTCCTCTTCACTTTCTGCCATAAGGGTGGTATCATCTGCATATCTGAGGTTATTGATATTTCTCCTGGCAATCTTGATTCCAGCTTGTGCTTCTTCCAGCCCAGCATTTCTCATGATGTACTCTGCATAGAAGTTAAATAAACAGGATGACAATATACAGCCTTGATGTACTCCTTTTCCTATTTGGAACCAGTCTGTTCCATGTCCAGTTCTAACTGTTGCTTCTTGACCTGCATATAAGTTTCTCAAGAGGCAGGTCAGGTGGTCTGTTATTCTCATCTCTTTCAGAATTTTCCACAGTGCGCTCAGGTGTATGATGCATAATAAAAATAATAAAGGTGTATGATCCATAATAAAAACACTCAGAGGAAGAAGTGGCCCAGAGCGGAGTGTCCTCAGCTGCTTCCACTCTCTTCGCCTCCAAGAGGGGTACCTGGCACCAGGTGACTTGGCAGAGCCTCTTTTAAAGAATACAGGACCTCAGAACACACTTGAAATCCTCTAAGGTATAGTGAGCAATATTCCTTGTTTGTCCCCCACCACAAAGAGTGGAATACAAAAGAGAATTCCAGGAGAGAAGTCTCGTCCAGGGTTTTGAAGGACAAGTCATTTGGACACCACATAAAAGCTGAGTTGACACAATTGTAAAGTTCTAATTTTGCCAAGTACAGACTTCAGTCTCCCCATTCACAAGCAGCCACATGGTACTTAAGACATAAATGTTTCAAAGCAACTCTCAAGACCTCTTCATTTCTCTGGAGGTGAGAGTTTCTACTTTTTAAAATTTGGCACAAAGAGCAAAAAGACCAATTGCTCACTGAATTATGAAGTCAAGCTTTTCAGGTATCAGGGAAGACTCAGCCTAGGCACCTTGTGGTTATTAGAGAAAATATCCTTATTCCCTTAGTTTCCCACAGGAAAGCTCATGACGGCCAGGAGTCCGGGAAGGCTGCAAGTGATGTCTTAGGAGAAAATGGTACTCCTTGGCCTGGGGGCTGCGTCTTGTGTGTATAGAACTCTGTGAACCTAGAGCGGAGGCAGCCAGTCATGACATGGGGCCAGGGCAGTTCACAGCGCTTCCTTTATCGCAGTGTGGCCAGGAAAAGTCTTCTTTTATTTATTTCTCCATCTCCTTAAGGGAGTGGCTGGCACACGGTAGGAACTCAGGTAACGACTCCTGAATGAATTAATGGTCACTCTCAGTTTGACTTTTGATAGCTCATTTCACGGTTACTATAC